>OY992531.1:139814816-141243818 GCA_963921185.1 Dasysyrphus tricinctus
TATGGTACCTTAGCTACCGAGGCAGTGTAACACCTTGCTGGGGTAAAAAATTGGTAAAATTCACCCAAGTGTAAAGTAAAACTACCTCAGGAAACTGACATAAATTACCCTAGGAATAAGGTAAATATTAGGTATGGTACCTTAGCTACTGAGGCAGTTTAACACCTTGCTGGGGTAAAAAATTGGTAAAATTCACCCTAGTGTATGGTAGAATTACCTTAGGAAACTGACATAAATTACCTTAGGAATAAGGTAAAAATTTGGCATGGTACCTTAGCTACTGAGGCAGTTTAACACCTTGCTGGGGTAAAAAATTGGTAAAATTCACCCTAGTGTATGGTAGAATTACCTTAGGAAACTGACATAAATTACCCTAGGAATAAGGTAAATATTTGGCATGGTACCTTAGCTACTGAGGCAGTTTAACACCTTGCTAGGGTAAAAAATTGGTAAAATTCACCCTAGTGTATGGTAGAATTACCTTAGGAAACTGACATAAATTACCCTAGGAATAAGGTAAATATTTGGCATGCTACCTTAGCTGCTGAGGCAGTTTAACACCTTGCTGGGGTAAAAAATTGGTAAAATTCACCCTAGTGTATGGTAGAATTACCTTAGGAAACTGACATAAATTACCCTAGGAATAAGGTAAATATTTGGCATGGTACCTTAGCTACTGAGGCAGTTTAACACCTTGCTGGGGTAAAAAATTGGTAAACTTCACCCTAGTGTATGGTAGAATTACCTTAGGAAACTGACATAAATTACCCTAGGAATAAGGTAAATATTTGGCATGGTACCTTAGCTGCTGAGGCAGTTTAACACCTTGCTGGGGTAAAAAATTGGTAAAATTCACCCTAGTGTATGGTAGAATTACCTTAGGAAACTGACATAAATTACCCTAGGAATAAGGTAAATATTTGGCATGGTACCTTAGCTACTGAGGCAGTTTAACACCTTGCTAAGGTAAAAAAATTGGTAAAAGTCACCCCAGTGCATGGTAGAATTACCTTGGGAAGCTGACATAAATTGCCCTAGAAATAAGGTATATATTTGGCATGGTACCTTAGCTACTGAGGCAGTTTAACACCTTGCTAAGGTAAAAACTCGGTAAAATTCACCCTAGTGTATGGTAGAATTACCTTAGGAAACTGACATAAAGTACCCTAGGAATAAGGTAAATCTCTTTTTGGTAAGGCAGTTCAACACCTTGCTAGGCAAGCAAATTAGTAAAATTCTCCCTAGTGTAAGGTTAAATTACCTTAGGAAACTGACATAAATTGCCCTAGGAATAAGGTAAATATTTTTTATGGTAAGGCAGTTCAAAAACTTGCTACCCTAGTCTAGGGTAAAATTACACTGGTATAAGGTAAAATGATTGGTTAAAATCACCCTACTGAAAGGCAGAATTACCTAAGAGAATCTGACACAAAATATGCAATTTTTAACTAAATTTTAGGTTTTCGTAATTACGCTAGCAAAATAAGTCAAATTAGCACAAATCTCACAAGGATCGATTGGGCGCAAGAGCACGGGTAAGCTAGCCCCCGATTTTGGTTAATTTTACACAGATTTTTCTTTGGGTGTAATAGTTGGTTATTTTCATTGATTACTAATTCAACAAGTCTTCTCATTTGCAATGGAGTAACAAGCAGCATAGCCCTGGCAGCCAATGGAGTGGTTGAGTTCAAAGATATGTGCACTCTCTAAATAGGAAATATCATCATAAACGGACGCTCAAACTTCAAAACTACTATAGCCAAGTCGTTCATACCGAGTGTAAGAATCCACGACTGGATTGGAACCCGTAACCTTTCAAAAGACCTTGTCCCCCCATTGAAGGTAAGCACTATTGATTATGACCAGTTTAAGAATCTTACGCAGGAAATAGAAGACATGAAGAAAGACATATCGTCACCCGAAGAACCCCAATTGAACATCCATGATTATCATCATTATGGTTTGAGCTCCTTGCTGCTGATGACTACTATTGGAATGATAATCTTTTATTGCCTACGGCAGAGAAGGCCAATTCCAACACCAAGAAGAACAGTTCCTCGCTTTGAAGCCACCTTATAAATTGAAGGTTAGGAACCTCCAAGGAGGGGTGTATGTACAAACTCATAAATGTTTGCACACGATATGTTATTTTATTGTTATTTTGCGTAACTTGCATTATTGTTAAGTTTTCTATTTCTTAGTTCTATTCTCCTTTTTTGTAACGAGAGCTCCTGTGTGAAAGATTAATTCTAATGGTTCACCAGACGAAATACGAACTTTCGTCATTTTTATTAGTTTGCATATTCCCACGGGAATACGAAAATATATCACACAGTAGCTCATCGAATAATATGCTTTGTAGATAATTTAATGTGTAAAATAAATCATTACAATTTCACCTCTCAACCACAGCAGTTGTCTTTTTGATTTAATTGGTATACTCCGTTTCATCTTTTCTAAGAGAAAGAATTTATATTGAGCAATACATTTCAAAGACAATTAGAATGGTTTAAAAAAGTACGGGAACAAAAATAAAATAAACTCTTACCATAAAATAGTTTGTTGAACTTTAGTTTCTAAGTAGTATTGCAACACTATAATAAGAAAATGTAACATTGTTTATTACTTTATCCATACTTTATTATTCCTACAAAACATTAGCTGATAGCTTCGGTGACCTTGATAAGTTTTTTTATCTGCACACTATTTTTTCATCCATATAAAATTTTCAATCCACATAATAAAGAAGAATATTATGAAATTAAATGTTTTCGGGTATTTTTGTTATTATTTAATATTTTTCATATATATTCTCTTTATTGCTGTTGCTTATACTTTCAAAATGAGTTTGTCCGTTTTGTATTTTGTAATCAACTGCTGTCATAAAAATGCTAAAAAATAAAAATAAAACAATAGGCATTTTTTCAATTGACTTTATTATGTATTAATGTATGTACATATTATGTATATGTATATTCTCATAAACATTTGAGAAAATCAAGAATGAAATACGAACAAAAACGATATTAAAAGAACTAAGAGGACAAAATCAAAAAAGGTTTGCAAACAAAACATGTTTAAAAAAGCTATAAGCGAAGCAAGAAATGCTATTAAAAACAATATCAATTGTTGTGGAACAATATCTATTGCTAATATTGCTGTGAAGGCTGCGAAAAGTGTTGTTAAAAATAAGAACAAGCAAATTCAAACACCAAGGGTAGTCCCACTTCCAAAAAGTGGTGGTTTTCTTCCACTTCTAGCTCCTATTCTAGCTGGTTTATCTGCTGTGGGATCTCTTACAGGCGGAGCAGCTGGTGTTGCAAAAGCCCTTAATGATGCCCGAGCTGCTAAAAGACAGTTTGAAGAAAACAGTTGCTATCCAAGGAAATGGTCGGTTCTTAAAACCATATAAAAATGGTCTTGGTCTTTTTTTGAACTCAACAAACACAAAAAACTAATTGAATTACTACCTAACAATCCTTTAAGCAATTTTGATATTCACCAATTTGGAAAGAAACACTTGAAGCATTTTAGAAGAGTTTTTATGCGAAACTCTTTACCAAAAGTACCAACATTAAAAGAGTGTGGTGTTATAAATCTGGATAATGAAAGTGGCTTGGGTACTCATTGGGTAGCATATATAAGAAATAAAAAAATAATATTGTTAAGTATTTTGATAGTTTTGGAAATTTAAGACCACCCTCAGAAGTAATAAGCTATCTTGGTAACTAAATAAACTATAATTATATACAAGAACAAGATTTTGATACATTTATTTGTGGTCATTTATGCTTAAGGTTGTTATTAGAACAATGCAATAAAGTTTTCAAAATATAAAAACAAAATATAAATAAATATCGTAAAAAAAAAACAAATGTGTCTTTTAATCAAACTATTCTGACATTCTCTTGCATTGTACACAATTCTAACCAGCACAACCAACAGAGGTAAGTATTTTGGAATGCTAGTGTTTCTATTTGATCCTAAGCATATGAAGATCCTAATAAGAATATGTTTAGCCATTGCACACATCAATTTTATATTGCATCCCAACTAAATGATGCATGCCAATTGGGACGTGCGGTGCCGTGCCAAGTTTGGTGCAGAACTTACTCAACCATCGTGTGCCGTGCCAAGTTTGGTGCCAAGTTGGTCTGGGAGTGACATAGATTTTGAATTGGTTGCATTAGGAGCAACCCAACCAAATAAGCAATATGCCAACAAGAATCTAATTTTTTGAACTAGAAATACAACCGGTACCAAGCACAACCCAAAGAAATCCAACTAGAAAAGTGTATCTCACAACCAATTTTCCGCTGAAAATCCAATCCCACAACCGATGTTCCAATGAAAATACAAATTGTGCTAGAAATCCAACCACTGACAATTATTCCCAATTAGAATCAAACTCGAAACTTGGCATGCATCCCAATTGGGATGTGCCGTGCCGTGCCGTGCAGTGCCAAGTTTGGTGCCAAGTTGGTCTAGAAGTTACCTATTTATACTACTACCGGTTAAGACCAATACAAAGTTCGTAGCGAACAGCCATTACCCGTGTTTTTTTGGGATTTTATATATAGTACAGTGAGAAATTCCCAATAAATCGCATCGGCAGCTGCCTATATTTTTGTATTTCAAATAAGGTACCCCTGAATAGCTGTCGCAACACAAAAATATGAATTTATCAAAGTTAAAAGTAGAAATAAACCAAAACTATTAACAAAAACTAACTTATGTTGACGTAAAATATGAAATATAACCATGAATTTATATAATCTATGATTTTAATTGAATGTTTGTGTCCCTTTCTTCTTTGTTTCCCATTTTTAGATTTGAAATAGATTTTCAGCTTTAAAATAGAAAAAAAGGTAGGTATAGGAGTTTGTTGGTAGACTATGGTCAAAGTAAAAAAGTCTTCATTTAGTCTGCTATTACACGAGGACTTTTTAGTCAACTTTTTTTTCGAAATTTAATGAGTGCGAGGTGAAATCAGATATTTTTTAGTATCACTTACGTTAAAAAGCTGCGAATAGCGAACTGCGAATTGCATGAGTAATTTGTTTGATTGCCAATAGATGCGAATTGCCATAAAATATAAAATATAAACCCAGTAAAATGGGTACTAAACAAATGTGAAGTTAAATTCGAGTGAAGTTTTCATTCGCTGCCTTGTGGAATGCGTCCTGGGCCCAATTCCGTAAGAGTGAGTGAATAGGCTTTCTGATTTCTTTAAGACATTTGTAAAATTTCGTTAAGCATAAAAAGGAGAATATTATAGAACTTCGAAAATGATTTCGGAAAATCTTCTTGGAGGCCCCATACGCAGATCTTTTAAAAGCTTCAAATTCTATACGATCTACAAGAAGTTTTAACGAGCGCTATTCGAAATCTTAGTGAAATTATGGTTTTGACAGATAGCTTCAGTAATGTTTCTATAAAAGTAAACACGCAAGTGTAATAGAAAGTCTTATAATACCTATTAGAAGCCAACAATACAGCTCTTAGGCCCAATTCACATAGAACTGGCTTGAAGTTTTGGTGTGGTTCTGGCGTGCTGCATACATATTCCACGTTGTGGAATTCATATGTTCTCTTATGAGATAATACACACACAGATGACGAGGCGAGGGTATGGTGTCACATGCCATCGCCACACCATATTGAAAACTCCAGTGGCCTACGTAAACGTCACGCCACAGTGAAATCTCTCAGTCAAATGTCAAATTGTCAGGCATTAAGGGCGGTATTCACCGAGCGCTCATAAATAGCTCATAAGGCTCATAACTCAAATAATATTTGTGTTATTCACCAACCACTCATAAGTGTTTTGAAAAGCTCGAAAATGAGAGCCATTCTCTCTCAAACAGTCATACCCAAACTGTGAAATCAAACTGTTTTCGAAGATGTATGACAGCCGGTTAGACACACGTCAAACAAAAATATAAACAAAAGCACATACATTTTCTTATTTTGTGAACCTTTTGTTTTTAATTAAAAAATGTTTCCAATTTCTTAATGAATATTATTGTAGGTAGTTGTTTCATAATAAAGCAGTCAAATTTTACATTTTAAATAGAAACCCAAATTGTTAAGCCGTTTATGGCTTCCTGAAAGTGGAAAACCTCGATGAATTATTCTTGTCTGCTCGAAGGATCTCTCGGAAGCAGCAGCATCAATATGCTACCTAATTCCAGCAGGAGAAGCAACATCAATATTAGCAGCTACATAAACAGCAGCAGCAGCACCAACAACACCATAAAGCACCAGTTATAGCTATCATTGAAACTCATCATTGAAAATTTTAATGATTCATTTCGAGACATTTAGGAAGTAAAGTTATTTATTATTTTGATGTAAAAATAAAGCTAAAAACTTAATTAATATTTTTAGCCAAAAAAATTGTTCAAACAGGCCCAACTTTCCACATAAAAAGACTTTTCTTATTTCAATAATTGAACTACCTTACCACTGATTATTGAAAAATTAAAAGTCAATTTTTGTGGAAAGTTGGGCCTATTTAAAATTTTTTTTTGACTAGAAATATTTATTAAATCTTGAGCTCTGATCGTCCATGAAAATAATAAGAGATTTTGCCTCCTAAACGTCTCAAAATCAATTATTAAAATTTTCAATGATGAGTTTCAATGATAGCTATAACTGGCACATAAGCAGCAATCAAACTTGGAGGACTATGTTCATCGTATTGGGCGTACGAGTCGATCCAATAGCACGGAAAATAAGGCATATACCTTGTTCACCAATTCATATTCAAGCAAGGCAAAGGATTTGATACAAGTGCTTCGAGAAGCATATCAGGTATTTGCTTTTTAATAAACAAAAAATAGTATATTCCCTTTTAAACCGTTTCCTATATAATTTCATACATAGGTCATAAATCCTCTTTTAATTGAAATGGCCATCGTATGTTTCCGGTTTCAAAAACCTACTTGCTTTGGAAGGATAACAGCGTGGTGGACGTAAAGGTCGTGATGGAGGGCATGGTACTTACAGGAATCGCGTTGGACACCAAAAAAAGGAATGATGATTGCAACTGTGGTGGTTATCCCGGTGAATATTCTTGTCAACAAGTTTTGTTTTTGCTAGGGGCAGTACCCCTGAAAATGACTTTGTAGGTAGAAGGGGGAGTTGGGGCACCTTGATACGATTTTCATTTTCTTTCAAAAAACGGGCTTCATATTGACGGCAATAACAAAGTAAAATATTTTATATGTTCATTGTCTTTCTAACTAGCTTTTATAATAAGAAGTAAATCTAAGACTCATTCAGAAAAAATATTAGGGCCAATATATTAAGTAACGGAATTTGTATCAAACTGCCCCATTCACGGGGAACATTGATACATGTCAGGAAGCTTTGATTTATAGCAAACTTATCAATATTTATTGTCAAACAAGTTTTTATTATTTTCTATAACGTGCATTTATAAAATAAAAATTCAACCAGTAGGAACTTTAATACATGTTTGATACATAAAAGGAAAAGGAGCCACAGCAACCTTACCGATGAAGTAAGGAAAGGTCCGTTCTTCGTTTGTACGTTCCCAACATTTTTTCGATTAAGGTTGTAAAAACGTTTAATCTACTTATATATCAGACAGAGAGGGCATATTGATAGTATTAAATGACCAAGAGGTGGTTTGCATCAATGTGCCCCAACATCCCTTCAGGGAAGATAAATATGAATAAAAATTAAAACACACTTTAATAATGAAACTTTTAGTAATTATTACAATAAGAAGGACTGATACTCACTGTTGGGTCGTACTCATTTATAATTAAAAACTATTTTTACATTATTTGAATTTACAAATTAAATTGTAGTAGCTTAATCTTCCATTCACATACCTATTTTTGAATTGCTATAATTTAGCTATAAAAAATAAATCTAGTTTAAATCGCCCGCCTAAATACCAAGGTTGGCCATATTTTTCTAATATTTTTCTACTTGCTATTTTTGTTTAACGTTACTTTAAGCTTTGATAAGAATAAAGATTTTGAAAAAGAAAATTGGCAGAAAACCCAAGAAGACAACCTGAAAACGTGTTTCCTGCCATCACCTGGAGGTCTAAGGCTTTGGAGAAATCTAGAAAACCCATATCAAATGAATCGAGGAAAGATAAGTAAAAAACTCGAACAAGGTATGTGCCATCAAATTGGGCGAATGTGCGTTAAGAGCTTTAATTAAAATACAATTAAACTGCATAAATCTTCATGTAATTGGACTTTATTTCGTTAAAAAAGATCCAGAAAAAACGCACCTTCGCTACAATAAATTTATTTGATATCATCAATTCATCAATATCATTTTATTCATGATCAAATTATATATATAAAATGCATAAAAATCATATTAATCGCTGATCGTTCAATCTTCGCGCCAATTTCATAATCCACAAAAAGTGGAACATTTCATCGAAAAAAAATATAGTCGCTCTTTCGCACCAATTACATTAATACATAACTATAGTGAATGTTCTATAAATACTGCATTTCATCATTGCGTAATCGTTAAAGCATTTCGTGTCAGCTATTAGAGCAAGAAGTACCAATTCTCTTTAGCTTACTTTGATTTGACATAAATCAAGAGAAACATTTCGGAATAGATTCCACATAAATTACAATTAACATCATCATTGGAGTTCTCTTATCAATTGATCATTATTATCATTCGTATTGGGTTTCAATATCACTTGCATATGATCGTCGCTCGTTCATTCTCTTAAATCAAGCAAAGCTCACACAACATACTTGAGGTTGCTTTAGTTAGAGCATTTAATATCGTATATTTATGCCGATTAGCTTTCGCTACGTAAATCGTCTCGGTTCCATCATCATCATTTTGGATACATGCTAATTGATTGTATCGTAATTAAATCGATCATCGATCCATAATAAAGCTAGTTTGGTTGTTGTTGGCTAGGTTCATAGGAACTAACATACATACACATTGTTCGATAATCTGTTGCTGCTGTCGTTGCTGCTGCTGCCGTTTCTACTGTTGCTGTTCATTTGAGACTTAGATATTTTAGTTAATTCGCTCTTAGGGCTTCATAAGAATTAAAAACATTGGTTGATTCTTCTAACTGTCGCTGTTTATATCTCGATTAACCTCATCGTACCTATACACTATCTACATTTTTATTTCATCGCAAATTGTATGCATTGCATTGCTGGAAAGGCGTTTAAAATATTGGTATAGGGTCCTTTTATTTTAATCATGGCTGAAGCTGCGGCGACCTTAGAGGAGTTCAAGCAACAGCGAGCTTCAACAAAGGGAAATATATCTAGAATAAAAAATTTAATAGAGAGGACCAATACTCTAACACCCACTGAGCTTGAATGTAGGTTAGGCATACTTGAATCTTACTTCAAACAGGGTATTGCATATCAAACACAAATTGAAAGGTAACAACCAAAAGTAAAATTATTTCGATGATGGGGGAAAGGAGAAGAGCAAGTACAGTGGAACAGTCGTTTATGGTGCAGGCCGCTCCACCAAGCTC
The DNA here is from genome assembly GCA_963921185.1 of Dasysyrphus tricinctus. Classification (NCBI taxonomy): domain Eukaryota; kingdom Metazoa; phylum Arthropoda; class Insecta; order Diptera; family Syrphidae; genus Dasysyrphus; species Dasysyrphus tricinctus. Next base: position 139,824,340 of record OY992531.1, read on the forward strand.
TCGCTTACAACCTTTGCGACCACCCACTTTTGATGGAAAGCACTACTCCCAATATAAAAACTTCATTCAACAATTTAGTTCATAATGATCAGAATCTTACAACAATAGAAAAATTTAATCACCTCCTGTCATGTTTGACTGAACACGCCTTGGACACGGTGAAAAGGTTTCCAGTATCAGAAGAAAATTACCCAAAAGCAATTCAAAGTTTAAAAGATCGTTATGATAACAATTGTTTGATATTTTTGGAAAATATCTCCTTGATTTTTGAAATTGCTAAAGTATCTAAACCTTCAGCCTTACCCTTAAGGCATTTAGTCGACAATATATCTGCACTATATAGTTCACTAACCTCGATAGGCACTTATGAAGAAATTTGTGATGCAATAATAATTTATATCGTGATGTCAAAAGTTGATTCTGAAACGCAATCTAAATGGGACGAGCAATTAGATTTTAGCAAGCTTCCTAAATGGGACGAGTGTGCCAAAATGCTGAGCAAGCGTTGCCAGTATCTTGAAGCCAGAGAAAGCAAGCAATCTCGATCCGAAACTGCTCAAAAGCAACAAGAAAAGCCTCGTCAACAATCTTCTAGCCATCGTCCAAAAACTTCGTTAAGCATCACTAAAAAGTCCTGTGCATTTTGCAAAGACAGTGAACACGCAATTTATAACTGCCCTAGTTTCTTAAAACTCTCAGTGAAAGATAGATTTTCGAATACAAAAAAATTAGGACTATGTATCAACTGCTTGGCCAAGGGCCATACCATGTCAAAATGTCCATCAATATATAGATGCAAGACTTGTAAAATGGCACATCACAACTTGTTACACCGAACAACACAGACATCCAACTCAATTAGCCAAGAAGGATCGCTGGCAGATCCTCCCAAATCCAATCCAGAAGCATCAGGGTCAACATCAGCAAATTTCGCCTTCGACAAAAACAAGTGTAGTTCTGATAAGGTCATCTTAGCTACAGCATTGATTCTCGTGAAGGACTCAACGGGAGCCTTTCAATTAGGTCGTGTTCTTCTTGATTCAGGATCGCAAGTGAACCTTATCAACGAAAAGTTTGCAAGGTCTCTCAATCTTCGAAAAGATAAAAATCCTGTTGACTTAGTCGGGGTAGGTTCCTCCAAAACTAAAATTGACAAGAAAACTCAAACCACAATCCGCTCTCGCTATAATAATTTTGAGGTATCTCTTGAATTTTTGATCGCGCAATCTATTACCGGATACCAGCCTGATAGTAAACTCCAAATTGTTGATTGGAATGTTCCAACAAATATAGAGTTAGCGGATGAGAACTTTAACAAACCCTCGCAAATAGATATGCTTCTTGGGGCTGAAGCATTTTTCGACTCATTGTTGGTCGACCAAATCAAGCTCGGCCAAGGACTACCAACACTTCAAAAGACTTTCCTTGGATGGATAGTCTCCGGTAAATATAAGGTTTCAGCTAACACTCCTATTAAAAGTTGTTTAATGAATATTGAAGAAGATCCTTTACATCAGTATGTAGAAAAATTCTGGGAGTTGGAAGAGGTCGTCGGTCGAAAATCCAAATGGACCGAAGAACAAATTCAATGTGAAGCAATTTTCAACGAAACTGTTGAGGAGTTGGATTCTGGGCGACTTATGGTCAAATTGCCCTTTAAAATGGATCCAAAATGCTTGGGTTCATCTTATGACATTGCACTCAGGAGGTTCTTGTTATTAGAGCGGAGATTAAATAAAAATCTTGAGTTGAAAGAACAATATTCTCAGTTTTTGAGAGAATATGAACGATTAGAACACATGTCTGAAGTAACCACCCCTATCAATCACGATGAGCCACATTATTATCTTCCGCACCAATGTGTCATCAAACCGAACAGCGTTTCTACCAAACTTAGGGTAGTATTCGATGCGTCCTGCCGAACATCATCTCAAATTTCATTAAATGAAACACTTATGGTCGGCCCAACTATTCAGGATGATGTTTTTACACTTCTACTGGGCTTTCGTCTTCATAGATATGCACTAACTGCTGATATAGTTAAAATGTATAGGCAGATTTTGATTCATCCATTGCATCAAAACTTCCAACTTATTCTGTGGAGAGAAGACAGTAAAATGCCTATTAAGAGCTTTAGGTTGAATACTGTTACCTATGGCACCTCTTCAGCACCATTTTTGGCCATGAGGTGTCTTCTGTACTTAGCTGAAAAGTATGCAGAATCTCATAAGCTTGGTTCAAAGATCTTAAGGAAAAATTTGTATATAGACGATATGCTAGCTGGATCAGATGATCTGACAACCCTTAAACAAATTCAAGATGAAATCATCTTCATTTTAAATTCATTTGGATTCGAACTTGCCAAGTGGCACAGCAATGCTGATTTGATACACCAATCATCAGACAAAGAATTAAAACTCTCAGAAGCAGGCTTGACCAGTACTCTGGGCACAATTTGGGACCCTCAGCAAGATACATTTAAATTCTCTTATAATCCATCGAAAACCTACTCAAAATTCACAAAAAGAACGATTCTTTCGCTTTCGTCATCCTTATTCGATCCAATTGGTCTCCTTAGTCCAATCATAATTAAAGCTAAGATCATACTGCAAAAGCTGTGGTTGGAGAAGCTTGACTGGGACGCGTCTATCCCACAAAGCATCGAAACGGAATGGAAGCAACTTCTACTAGATCTAAATTCGTTACAGGATGTCTCAATTCCTATATATGTCTTGGCAGAATCTAAAAAGGAGGTGCAGATACACGGATTTTCCGATGCATCCTTAAATGCATATGGTTGCTGTATATACATTAGAACTACGGATGCGTTTGGAACTGTCACTGTGAAATTGTTCACAGCAAAATCCAGAGTTGCTCCACTAAGGAAAAAACAACTGCCCAAGTTAGAGCTGTGTGGTGCACATCTCTTAGCCAAATTGTGGGCAAGAATCAAAGAATTGTTCGAAGGTTCAATCTCGAAAGTTTATTTTTGGTCAGATTCTAAAGTCACTCTTCATTGGATAGGGACACATTCTTCTCAGCTTAATGTATTCGTTGGAAATAGAGTAGCAGAGATACAGGAGCTTACAGAGGATGCCACTTGGAGACACGTTCCTACCGAAGTCAACCCAGCAGATGTGGTATCCAGAGGTTGCACTGTGAATGATCTGAATGAGTCGATCTGGTTTTCTGGCCCACAATTTTTGTATAAATCATTTGAAGAATGGCCACCAATACTAAGTAAAGAGTTACCAACAGAGGAAATGACTAGAGAGATGCGTAAAACTGTATTATTATCGAAGAAAAAGGAGCCCAATCATCTTCTCAACCAGATAAACGAGTTTAACTCATATACTGAGACCATTCGGGTCTTTGCAATTGGTTTAAGGGCATTAAAAACAAAATGGAAAGGTGTCGACAACTCCGAAGAAAATTTACTTTTACCGTTATCCGTAGTGGAGTTAGAGGTTGCGCTAACACGTATCGCAAGGATTATCCAGCAGGAATTCTTCTCAGAAGAAATAAGAGCAATACAAAATAAGGAACCCTTGAAGGGTTCCATGAAATGGCTTAATCCTTTCCTAGAAGAAGTTCATGGAGTTGAAATTTTAAAAGTAGGAGGAAGATTGAAAAATGCATCGATTCCTGAAGTTCAAAAACATCCCATACTTCTACCAAAAGATTGTGTATTCGTCAAAAACATATTTATGCATTTGCACTTAAGTAACTACCATGCGGGACCGAAGACACTCATCGCACTAGTTCGAAGACAGTTTTGGATACTCAACGCCAGAGAGTTAGCTCGCAGAACATGTAGGAAGTGGTGTATTCATTGCGTCAGATATCGTCCCGTACTCCTGAAGCAGATCATGGGAGACTTGCCTGCAGAAAGGGTTACACCGGCTCGTCCATTTCAAAATTGTGGGGTGGACTTTTGTGGTCCCATCTACACGTATCTCAAAATTCGCGGAAAAACACCATACAAATCATATGTAGCAGTATTCGTTTGCTTTGCATCAAAGGCTGTGCATTTAGAAGCCGTTTCGGATTTGACATCAGATGCATTCATAGCTGCTTTGAAAAGATTCATCGGTCGTAGGGGACTCCCGCAAAAAATCTTTTGCGATAATGCAACCAATTTTGTAGGGGCAAGGTCTAAGTTGAACGAACTGCGAGATTTCCTATTTATGAAAAATACTCAAAATGACTTGTCTAAATTTTGTACTAATCAAAGTGTTTCTTTTAATTTTATTCCCCCCAGAGCTCCTCATTTCGGCGGCATTTGGGAAGCTGCAGTCAAAGTCGCAAAAGGGCACCTATATCGAAGCCTGAAGACCGCAAAACTGACGTTCGAGGAGCTCTCCACTGCACTGGTCGAAGTGGAAGCTATAATGAATTCTCGGCCCCTAACACCATTATCATCGGATCCTAATGATTTAGAGGCACTTACACCGGGTCACCTATTGATCGGTTCATCATTGAAGGCAATTCCAGAGGCTGCAATTCTCGTTGATGACATCAGCTACCTGCAGCGGTGGCGTCGCATACAAGCTGTAAAATCGCACTTCTGGGAACGATGGACAACCGAGTATCTCCATGAACTTCAAGCTCGGACAAAGTGGTCTGAAAAAGCACCAAATCTCCACATAGGTGCAATGGTTATTATTCATGAAGATAACGTTCCACCCCAGAAATGGCTACTAGGAAGAGTAGTCGAAGTTATCCAAGGCGAAGATGGTGTTGTTCGAGTTGCTGACGTCAAAACCACTAAAGGCATCATTCGACGACCAATCCGAAAGCTGGCGCTACTACCGGTTTGAAAGGGATCTTTCAAAGTGGCCGGAATGTTGGGTCGTACTCATTTATAATTAAAAACTATTTTTACATTATTTGAATTTACAAATTAAATTGTAGTAGCTTAATCTTCCATTCACATACCTATTTTTGAATTGCTATAATTTTGCTATAAAAAATAAATCTAGTTTAAATCGCCCGCCTAAATACCAAGGTTGGCCATATTTTTCTAATATTTTTCTACTTGCTATTTTTGTTTAACGTTACTTTAAGCTTTGATAAGAATAAAGAAAAATACCTTTTGTCATTCGTCATTGGACAGTCATCAAAAGCAGTTTTATTTTTTCGTAACCTTCGTCGCTATTCATTTTTTATTAGTTTCGCTTATTTTATCTAGTTTGAAAGAACTCGGAATTTTCCCGACCTAAATAGAAAATCGAATTTTCCCAGTTCTCGATTGGAAAACGCTCCATTCGAACACTCACCAAATCCTTTCATGAAAAATTGCTAACACAAAATACACTAACCAAAAATCGATCATTAAAGGAATGACAAAAATTTACTTGTGGGCTTGAAAAACATGTTTTTGGTTTTCAGGCGCAAAGCGATGACCGAAACTGCATGACGGGCATATATGACTAAGCGTTGATAGATTCGTTATTTTGTGTGTTTATTTGATTGGTCTGCTGCGTCTAGTTTTCGAATAATGTCGACTGTATCTATGTGCCCCATGTATCAATGACCCCCATCTCCCCCAATATGCTATTTTTTTTTTAATACTTCAGATTCTATGTGTTAGTTCGATGAAAATCGACGTGTAAAAGTTAAAAACTTCGTATGTGGTGAGATCCTCCGCGATAATTTATGCCAATACAGGCTAACAAGTCAGGGGCATCAACTTGACCACTTATAAGTTGGTGAAGAAATATTAAGTCATTATTAACCCACCTTTGATATAAAGTTTGGACCTGCAGTAGCTGGATCCGATGTTCATATGGTGGGAGGTTGTAAGGATCAGCCCAAGGGAGACCCTTAAGAGCGAAGCGAATGAATTTATGTTGTATTGATTCAATACGACTTTTATGAATTTCATAGAAGGGAGACCAAACTTGAGAGGCATACTCAAGATGAGGTCGTACATAACAGTTATACAGAGAAAGAGTAACATACGGATCGTTAAATTCTTTTGCCCAACGTTTTATAAATCCAAGCATAGAGCTCGCTTTTTTGACAATATAATTTATGTGTTCTGTGAATTCTAAATTAGAGCTAAACTGAACACCCAAATCCTTGAAAATAAAGACACGGCACAGTTTGTGCTGGGAAATAGAATAATTAAAAGCACTTGCAACTCGTTTTCTTGAAAAAGTAATTGTTTGGCATTTAACAGGGTTTAGGGAAAGACCGTTTTTTACACACCATAAAGTAAAGCTGTCAATATCAGCCTGCAAGAGACTGTGGTCATGGTCAGCACTTATTGTCTTGAAAATCTTCATATCATCGGCAAATATAAGAATTTCACTAGAACGTATGCATGACACAACATCATTTATAGCGAGAATGAATAGAAAAGGGCCCAGATGACTTCCCTGAGGTACACCCGAGTGAGCGTGAAACGTGTTTGAAAGGTGTCGAAATTTTACCTGATAGGATCTATTTTCAAGGTACGATTTTATCCAATATATAAAAAAGATGGAAAGCCGAAAGCTTTAAGTTTGAATAAAATGATATTATGACTAAGTTGATCAAATGCTTTAGAAAAGTCAGTGTAAATGCAGTCAACCTCTATTTTTGTTAAACAAAATAAATAAAAAAAAACCATATCGTGTATAGAAACGGATACGCTTTTTTTCTTTTCGTGCGAAGTACATTACATTGCTACTTTGATGCATATTATGAAAATGGCAATAGTTGGGGAATCTGTAACATAAATAGACCGAGAAGCCAACAACATACAAAAAAAGTCATATGCGTAACTTTGTAAGTCATACCAATGAAGCCTGTGAGGTGTTGTACCAAGAACTGCTTGTCTGCCTACCTAAACACAATGACGAACAGGTGTTCAAATTTGTCTTAAATTTCTTACATCGATTTATTTCAATGCCTATTGGTCAGAGTTAAAAAGTGTGTATACAAGAAATATTAAGCTTGCATTTTTGAACAATTCGCTGCCATAGCTCATAGGTTAAACTCTCTTTAGTTAGTACTTAAGAAGATAGAGAGCAGCAAAGTTTCCAAACATGTGTTAACCTGAGAGGTTTTTGGATAATTTTCCCCTTTCTATCTTCTAAGGGACTTCTACCTGAGCGTCGAACTTGACGAGTTGTAGAAGCTGAGTAAGGTCAAAGATTCTCGAGTCTAACTCCAGATGAGTCCTGAAACCAAAGGGCGCTTCACCTATCCCATCCACACCCGATCCCTGTCCCACGTCGGCACGGCGAATAGCTGTCCACGTAATCCCCCTCGGTGGCACGGCGAAAAGCTGTTCAACGAGATCTCCCCCATGTCGGTACGGCGTATCGCTGTTCGACGTGTTTTCCCAAACACATTACTCCTTTTCCTTGACAGTACGGCGAATAGCTGTCTGTCACTCTTATCTTATCATATCCTCTTCCCTTGAGTCCTGAAATAACTTATCCATAAACCTTCCCTATCCAAACCCATCCCTGTCCATCGTCGGTACGGCGAATAGCTGTCCACGTAATCCCCCTCGGTGGTACGGCGAAAAGCTGTTCAACGAGTTCTCCCCCATGTTGGTACGGCGTATCGCTGTTCAACGTGTTTTCCTATACACATAATTCCTTTCCTTGACAGTACGGCGAATAGCTGTCTGCCACTCTTATCAAATCATATCCCCTTCCTCACCCCCTCCAATTTTCCTATTGGGCTGGATCTAAGGTGTTACACGACCCGTGCCGATGATCAGCCTGGCTGGGGGCCCAATTAAAAATACTAGCTCAGTCGTTAACGGAGTATCCGACTTTTGGCACTTTTCGGATCAGCTTGCCTTCTCTACATATGCGAATCTCTGTGTAGAGTGACCAACCTTTATTCGCTACTCGTGGGTCCAAAATAATTGTATGTCAAAACAAAAGACAAAAACAAGGATAGATGGTGAGACCGGTTCTCCTTCGAAACCGGGCGGCAGCACGGCGTCAAAGCTGTTTGCCGTTACTCCTGGGGTCGGTTTCAGTGGGGTGGTTGTGGCAAGTCATGGTCCCCCATCTGATACAGATTCTGCGAGAGAAGTAAGGTGGTAGCAATACCTTATTTCAGTAGTGGTGGGGTTGTGAATAACGGTCCGACCACTTCTAGAGAGAGTGAACCTCTTCCGAGTACGTCTCGGGAGGGAGCCCAACTCGGTGGTGTAAGGGTTGTGAATAATGGTCCTCCCACCACTGGAGAGGGTTCTCCCCCGAAGACGTTACCATCAACTACGCTGAATAGGCAAACAAAGGACAGCTATACGGTCAGGCTGACAGCTCCTAGGATTCTCAATACCTTTGGTAATGAAAAGCTGGAGGTCGAAGGGAATACGGAGCTGGACGCCAGGATAAAATGGGCTCAGTGCATTTTAGCCAATGCGCAGACCAGCGGCGACTCCACGTCAAAGCAACAAAGGTCTCTAGATGATACCATCCCGGTGCCCAAACGACCCAAGGTGCAAAACACCAGAACTCTCCATTGCGGCGTATCCAAGACCTATAGTGATGTCCTCAAAGTATACAAAAAAGATGAGGTTGACGCGGATCGCGTCCCTCCACAAAAAACTGATGCTGAGCCTGTGGGATGGGACCCTGGTGCATCCATCACCTTTCCATCCATTGTTGATGAGGAATCCAGGTCATCCCTGATCAAGGTTCAGTCTTCTACTAATGTCGACAGTCTGACCGAAATGGAGACCGAAGACTACCTTAACCTCGTTCCATTGAGTGAGAATGAGCTATTGAGTTCATCTTCTGATTTGGAAGAACGCAACGACACCGTACAGGAGGCTATTCCGCCTGATTGTAGCCAAATGTTGCAATTAGTCCAAATTAACCTTCAACACTCTATTAAGGCTTCGGCCTCCCTTCTTCTCCGTCTATCCAGAAACGGTGAGGATATTGTTCTGATCCAGGAACCCTGGATTGTTAAATCCATGGTTAAAGGACTCAGAACTCCTGGATACTACTTACTGTATGCATCTGGTAAGGGTGAACCTAGATCTTGCATACTAGTTAAAAGTACCACTAACGTATATTTACTCCCTGATCTCAGCGATAGAGATATCACCACTGCTAGACTGGAAACGGCCAATGGTGCGTACTGGCTAGTGTCGGCGTATCTGGGCCATGACAATCTCGGCCCTCTCCCCGGTTATACACTGGAGAGAATCATCGCACAGGCAGAACGACAGAAGATATGTCTCATTATTGGGAGTGATGCAAACTCCCATCATACAGTATGGGGAAGTACTGATATCAATGATAGAGGTGAATCTCTTTTTGATTATATTTTAAGTACTAACCTTATAGTAAGTAATGTGGGAAACGAACCTACCTTCATTACTAAAAACCGACAAGAAGTATTGGATATTACTCTTGTCTCAGATACAATTCATCACAAGATCTTGAATTGGAAAGTATCTGATGAACACTCGTTTTCTGATCACAGGTACATCCAATTCAGTCTAAATGATGAACCTCCTAGCCGCTTGGTATTTCGAAACCCTCGAAAAACCGATTGGCTTAAATATAGGATAACACTCAAAGGTCTATTAAAACCTGATCTTTTAAATCCTCCTTCAAATATAATTGAACTTGACTGCAAGGTCAGTGATCTCACGTTAGCCCTTAACAAATCAATGGCTATTTCCTGTCCACTTACTCAAGTAAGGGGAAAAAAGAAGCCGTATTGGTGGGATTCAGGGCTTGAACCGCTCAGGAAAGATTGTCGTAAATGTTTTAATCGAGCTAAAAGTACCCGAGTAGCGTCGGATTGGGAATCCTATAAGGAAACCCTTAAATTATATAAGAAAGCTTTGAGGAAGTCTAAGAGATCCTCCTGGAGAATTTTCTGTGGAAATATAGAAAAAACTTCAGAGGCATCCAGGCTTAGAAAAATCCTCTCTTCAAATCCAGTGATGCCTAGCTGTTTGAAAAATGCTGATGGCTCATGGACCAACTCTTGCGAAGAATCGCTAAACCTGCTACTAGATACTCATTTCCCTGGAAGCTCCAAAAATATTAATAGCTTCGACCATAATAGGTCAGATAATGAGCCAAGATATCCACAAGGTCTTGTTACTAGGGAAAAGCTGCAATGGGCGCTCAACAGCTTCAAACCATACAAGTCTGCAGGACCCGACGGCGTAGTACCAGCTGAACTCCAAATGAATTCTGATTTAATTCTGCCAATTCTGGAGATCATTCTTACTAGTTGTTTAAACCTGGTCCACATTCCCCTGTTATGGAGAGAAGTTAAGGTTGTGTTTATACCCAAAGCTGGCAAATGCTCCCAAGTAAACCCGAAAGATCTCAGACCTATTAGTCTATCATCATTCCTTCTTAAAATCTTTGAAAGATTGATCGATATCCACCTGCGAACAAGCATAGACACGCGACTTTTGTCTACTGCTCAACACGCTTATTGCAAAGGGAAATCGGTTGAAACTGCGTTACATACTCTAGTTCGAACTATAGAATATTCCCTCCATCATAAAGAGTACACCATGGTCGCTTTCTTGGATATAGAGGGCGCTTTTAACAATGTCGACACATATGCGATCGCATCTGCTCTGACATCCCTGAAGGTAGATGGTACGCTTGGTGAATTGATTAATCAAATGCTGACTAGCAGGGTTATCAATTCAAAACTGGGCAGCTTTTCCGCTAGAAGGTCTGTCAGTAGAGGTACGCCGCAAGGTGGTGTCCTATCTCCCCTTCTCTGGAACTTGGTAGTAAATGAGCTGCTGACATGCCTGGAAGCAGAGGGTTACAGAGTGATTGCATATGCGGACGATGTTGCTATTGCCGTATCAGGAAAGCATCCTACTGTCTTAAAAGAACTCTTACAAAATGCTTTAAATAAGCTTACCAACTGGGCTGACCGGTGTGGTCTGGGTGTCAACCCTCATAAAACAGAACTTGTTCTATTCTCAAGGAAATATAAAATCCCTCATATTGATCCTCCTTCTATCAAAGGTACTCCACTAACATTCACTGATCAAGCAAAATATTTGGGTCTTATTTTGGACAAAAAGTTAAGCTGGAAACCTAATATACAAGAAAGAGTCAAAAAAGCCACAGTGGCACTTTTCTCTTGCAAAAAAGCCGTTGGGAACAAATGGGGCCTTCAACCTCGAATCACTCACTGGCTATATACTTCGGTGATTAGACCGATCCTCACTTACGGAGTGACAGTATGGTGGACTGCTCTGGATAAAGCGGTAAATTGCGACAAATTGAGCAAAGTCCAACGCTCTGCTTGTTTGTGCATAAGTGGAGCACTTCGTACGACACCTTCCGCTGCTCTAGACGTTCTGCTCCATCTGACACCCCTCAATATTTTCAGCAAACAAGTGGCTGCAAATACAGCCATTCGCCTTAAAGCTTCCTCACAATGGACCAACAACAACTTTGGCCATTCCATCATTCTGAATTCATTCGGATCAATCACAAGTCGCACTGATTACACCATCCCAAAACTTCAGTTTGGCAAAAACTTTCAAGTCAGCATTCCTTCAAGAGTTCTCTGGGAGGATACGGCTCTCTTGGAAGATGAATCAATCCATATTTACACCGACGGATCGAAAACTGATGATGGGGTGGGTGGTGGTGTGTACTCAGAAAGACTAAAATTAAGTCTCTCCTTCCGTCTTCCTAATCATTGTAGCGTGTTCCAGGCGGAACTTATGGCGATCAAAGAAGCCTTATCTTGGCTGAAAGAAAACGTGTTATCAACTACAGATATCCGCATCTTCTCGGATAGTCAAGCAGCTATCAAATCTCTGGAATCGGTCTCTACCAACTCTTTAACAGCCCTAAATTGTCGTTCATCTCTGCTGGAGATGGCGCAGCAGTTTAACATTCACCTGTGTTGGGTGCCGGGGCATAGAGACATTCCAGGTAATTGTAAGGCCGACGAACTCGCTAAATATGGAACAACTCTACCTCTTCTACCTAGTAAGGCAGATATTGGTATTCCCATCGCTACATGTAAACTTAAGCTGAAGCAAGATGCTTTAGAGAAAACAAACGTTAGGTGGAACAATATCACCACTTGCTGGGCAACAAAACAAATCTGGCCAGTAATGGATTTTAAGCGGTCTAAATGTTTGATATCTCTAAGCAGATTGCACATTAGCTCCATGATAGGTGTCATAACCGGACACTGTCTTATAGGCAAGCACGCAACGCGTCTTGGCGTATTCTCTAACGATTTTTGCAGAAGCTGTATGGATGAGGAAGAGGTGGAATCGATTCCTCATCTTCTATGCACTTGTCCTGCTCTATCTCATAGGCGAAGACTCCATCTTGGAGATTTCTACTTCAATGATCCTAGTGATTTAGTAAATGTTGACATAGGTAGTCTGTTACGCTTCATAAGAAGCTCCAAATGGTTCATCGAGTAGGGAAAAAGGCTTCCCAGATTCTTGTGGTATCACAATGGGCCAACTTATGGTCTAAGTGTGTCAGTTTTCATGACTGACAGCCACTTCAACCTAACCTAACCATCTTCTAAGGGACGAAATACAAAGAGTTTGCCCTATGAGAACAATAAATTGTTCAAAATTGCAAGCTAAATATTTCTAGTATGCACACTTTTTCCCACCAACCAATAGGCATTGAAATAAAAAGAATAAAACATTTACGTCAATTTTTTCACTTGTTCGTCACGTGTTTAAGTAGGCAGATAAGCGGTTTTTGGCTCAAAAGCAATTCATTGATATGATTTACCACGTCTCAAGAAAAAAATAAACATCAACAAAAGATAAAGTGAAGTTTCAAAATTAATTAATTCAAAATTTATTAATCCGTTTTTTTACAGAATCAAAAACATTAATGTATTGTATAAAGAATTCCAAATGCAGACGATTCTTCGCAATTTCATCGGGATTTCTCAGCTCCTTCTTTGATTCACTCTTGCGTTTTTTTTCCTCAACCTTGGCATTATGACGGGCATGTATACTCACTCTCCTCCTTTTCATGTGTAAGTGGTGTATCATCATGACTGCTAGCTTCACGTTGCATTTGCACTTCAATCTTTGATTTCTGTTTCCATTTGTCGTAGCGTCCAGTTTTGAAACTAGCCGGAATCCAAGCACCCGACTCTGTTCGGATTTTGTTGTTGCGGGGATCTTGAACTGATACCATTTTTTTTCTTGATGCGATCATTTCTCAAAACCTGGCTTATGCTTGAGTTCGGGTACAGATGTTCGTTCGACAACACTGAATTCAGTGTTCATTGTTTGGCGTTCGAATGAGTTATTGGCTAGACGCTAGACCATCTTCGTTTGTCTTATCAGCCGACTGATACGGAATTAAGTTCTCGCTGACCATGACGTGAATCTTTTTTGTTTCGTATTACCCGGAGGCCACACGAGCAAGTACTTGCAAGCAAGTTGGCTACATACACTGCTTGTCAAATTCGTAATTTGCATTCCTCTTGCCTCCCACTTGCTTTCCACTTGCATTCCACTTGCTTGTCTCCCAACTTGCTTCTCAACTTGCTTCACTACTGGCTTCAAAACTTGCATGCCAGTTGATAAGCAAGTTGCTTGGGTTCGTTTGTGTTAGTAAACAAATGTGTATGTATTGCAACTTGCATGCAAGTACTTGCTCGTGTGGCCTCGGGGTTAGGAATCCATGTTTTTGTGTTTCTTGGAAGTTACTACTTTGCCAAACGTTTTGGTAATTTCTTCATCGACAAGTAGTTCAGCCCAATTCATTTCTAACTAATAAATCGCCGTGCTTTGGACCAACAACTTCAGTTTCCCTGGAAAAAGCACGTTTAAGACATAATCTAAACTGGGGATATCGATACGAGCTGCAACATCTGGGACCACGAGAACCAATACTTTCTTGTATTGGAATTTAGCTATCTTAATTTTTCTAGCCGATGGGTCTAAACTGGAGGAGACAGGAGCATTCGTGATGTTAGCTTCACTTAAAATCTGAAAAGAAGTTACGGTATTTAAAAAAAAAGTGAGGTAGCACAATTTTTTCGAGTAAACTTACATAAGAAATAAGTTCTACATGATGTTGTGTCCCAGCAAATACCACGGTTTTTGCATCTTTGGGTATATCATACTTTGGCAGAACTATTAAAGATGTATAGCGTTCATCTGGACGAAAATACAGGAACTTGAGAGTTAAACCTCCTGGTAGTTTTGATTCTATTTATTAAACAAAAAGTAAACAATCTTTATTAACTTTTTTTCTGGATGATTCATTCTATTACAATTACCGAATCGAACTTAAATTGGATCACTCAAGCGAGCCCTTGAAAAATTAACAAGAAGTTTAGGCAACGTTGCACTGAACATCACCATTTGTCTGGTTGAAGGTAGGTGATTCAGTATCTCATTTAATCATCAAAAACAGCGTTTTCTGAAAGAAGAGAAAGTGTTTCATTCACTGGATCATGAATTATGCAGTCAAACTAACCAAACGAACTCCATTTCAAATCCATTTCCACAAACAAATGCAAGAAAGGCCCATGTGCGGCGACAAAAGCATCCAGACAAGTATGAATAGCTGAGAGTTGAGAGTGCACAGAGTTACCACCGAGTAGGTACCAAGATCGTTTTGCGGTCCATGAATTTACCAATTTCCTTGATAAACTTGTATGTCTGAACGGCCAACTCGCGTGTCGGTGATAAATTAAGTGGTCATGCACCCTTGGTTGGTTCACGATGCTTTAATTTCTTAGACATTGTTATTAAAAAGCCAGCAGTTTTTTTTCAGATCTTAGACATCCCTCTAGAACGAGTGGAATAGTCTTAAGGGAAAATGTTGCGTTTGAAAAACATTTAAACAATCTTTTACCAATTGTTATTCTTACCTTTCTTTGAATTGGAGTGGGAACTTTGCAGCCACGTTTGGTGATTCCTTTTAGAATATCATAGACCAGGCACCGATTGAAAACCACTACTTTTCTTTACTTTATTACAACCTTTTGGTCGTCATTTAAGCTTAAATTAGGTAAGAATCTTTGTCACCACCGTCACCATACCGTCCATCGAATGACCTGGAAAACAGAGCCTTGCTCCACCACTTCTACCTTCGGAATGACATAACGCAATGGCGATCAGAGAACCTCGGTTTCACCGGGTTCAATGAAGATCATTTGGCAAACACCATAATCGCCGAGCGAAATGGGCCCAGTTCCCTGTTAATTACGAAGGTGGAGCTTCAGCTCATCTTCGATTCATTAAAGAAGAAGAATTCAGCAGGAGTCGATGGCATATCCAACGTTGTACTTCGACATTTACCCCAAGAAGCAGTAGACATTTATACCACACTGTTTAACAACGCTCTGAATAATGCATATTATTCAGTGCGGTGGAAGACGGCTGTGGTGCATCCTCTCCCGAAAAAGGGAAAGGACAACTCCAATCCGGTGAATCTCCGGTCGATAAGTCTTCTTCCGAGTATCAGCAAGGTATTGGAAAAAGTTATCAATAGAGCTCTGTCAAAGTGGGCAGAGGATAATAATATCATACCAGATAATCAGTTCGGTTTTAAGGCGGGACATGACACCATTCATGCCGCGTCTAAACTCGTTTCTGATGTCCAATGGAACAAATCTAAAAAGCAGTGTACGGGTGCCTGTCTGGTTGATTTGGAGAAGGCCTTCGACACCGTATGGCTAGAGGGTCTTTATCTAAAGCTGACCAGACTTGGCATTAGTAAACCACTATTATATATGCTTTATGATATGCTCAATGGTAGAAAGTTTGTTTTCAAGAGTGGCAATGTGACTTCTGCCACAACCTTTAATATTAAAAATGGTCTTCAGCAGGGAGCGGTCAACTCGCCGATTCTACTCAGCATTTACACCAGCGATCTGATAAGTAGTCTAACTCAGGCAATTGCGTATGCCGACGATCTAATTGCGTACAGAACAGCTCCAAAAGTCGAGGTCATCAGAATTCTTTTGCAGCGTAACTTCGAGAAGATTCAGCTATATTGCGATGACTGGAAGCTGAAAATCAACTTCCAGAAATCAGAAACTATCTTGTTTAGGACTCCGTTGCATGGAGCCACAAGGGATACGAGAAAGAACTGGCGTAAGCTGGTGATCGTAGGACCAAATGGACAGCCACTGGCGAGTAAAAGTGTAGTAAAGTACCTTGGCATCTGGATGGATCAGTATTTGTATTTCGACAGACATATAAATGCTGCTCTGTCCAGGGCTAGGGGAGCTTTTGCCCTGACAAAACGGTTGTTTTATAGCAGCCGGCTTGACAGCAGGGTGAAGGTGATTTGCTACATGGCCCTCATACGGCCGATGATTGCCTATGGGTGCCCGGTTTGGTTCAACGTTGCCCCATCTCAAATGGAAAAGATTCCTGTGTTTGAGAGGCAGTGTCTTAGACGCTGCCTTGGATTACACAGAACACCAGAGTCGGAATACAAACATTATTATTCCAACCAGGTTCTATACAACGGCGCCAACATAAACAGGATAGATAATTTCTTGCTGAAGCTTATTCGAGGTCACATTGCAAGAGCAATGTCCTCGACCAACAGCTTAATTTTTGGGGCTTATTACCCTAAAAACGATTACTACGAGTGTGCGTCTAAGCGGCTTTATTCCACCCGATGCATTCCTCTACTTAGACAGTCGAAGGCTGATCCAGGATAGAGCGGCGGTTCCGCTAATCTACCACGTCGGCCGTAGAACTGTAGATCGGTGGCTCCTTTACAGTCGAGACGTCCTCGCACAACACGGAGCGGAGCACCTTCGGTTCAGTAGGACTGTGTCCGATCGGGACCGAAGAGATAGGGTAAAGCAGGAGAACCAGTTCTGGTGGTTGAAACCTGAACACGAAGATTCTTCTGATATTTAAAAGTTGACTGCATTTTTCTATGCCATGGCCGACTTACATAGGTTTAGGTAGTTAGTTTTAAGCAGGGACAGTCAGGGTAGCTTTAAGTACTTTTATAGTAGTTTTAATTAGTTTTAATTAGTTATAATTAGTTTTAATTAGTTTTAATTAAGTTTTATTTAGTTTGTAAGTTATATATAAAACAAAAAAATAAAGACAAAGATACCGAGTTTCTTATAAATTCTTCTCGGTGAAAAATAAAACCGATATGGATTCTAGTTTTAAGATAGTTCTTAGGCCGAAAGGCATTAGCATTAAGTTATTAGTTTAACTTAGAGCGCCCGAATGGGGCCAGTAAGTTAGTTGTAAGATATTGATAAGTAGGCTAGTTTTTATGAATTTTTGTCTAGCTTTAAGATAGTTTTAAGATAATGGAAAAATAAAAATGAATTTACAAAAAAAAAAAAAAAACCGTCCATCGAATGATAACCGGGGATTTAATCATTTTTAAAACACAATGGAAATGTAAATGGATATAAATCAATACGGAATTTGTTGATTGCAATTTAATAAATGGATTAATTGTTAATAGTCTTTGGCTATGAATAATTTTTCTATTTATTTTCTTAAAAAACTTCGATTTAATTTAAGAAATCTCTTACCAGACAAAGTTTATTGTCATTGTAGTACTTTTTATTTTTGAAGCCTTGAATTTGTGTGGCACAAATGAAGATGAACCGCAAAGATATTAATGAGAGAATACTTAGAACGACACTTTCTACCTACGTCATCAGTGAACTGACTAAATTATTATAATTTAATTTGAAAAATAAAATTTAATCGATAAAATTTAATTGAAACTATATATTTTCACAAAAATGAAAAGAAAGTAAAAAAAATTGTGATCAATAGTTTGGGAGAGATGACGTTTAGCTTCGAATGTTTTCGAACAAATTTGCAATGAGAGCGATCATAACTTATGAGTGGTCGTGACCACTCATAAGTCTTATGAGCGCTCATAAATATTCACTATTAATGGTTGGTGAATAGGTTTATGAGCCTCACAAGTTATGAGCGTTCGGTGAATACCGTCCTAAAACAAATTAAATGTGATTATGAGTTCAATAAAATTTATAAAAATTGAATTTTGCAAAGAAATGGAAATACTTGAACATTTATGTAATTACGGGAGGACAAAATTAGTGCAACAGGAGCGTGCAACACCAAACATGTCAAAAAATGACCCAACAATTCAAGGCCATTGTTTTTTTTTAATATTGTAATATTTTTTCAGGTTCGTTAATAAAACTTATTTACTTTATTTAAAACGTCCACTTATTTATTTCACAAAATAAAACACTACTTTTCTTACTACAAACAAAACGATTTATTATTCACCACTGAAATTAATTCACAAACTTTACTTTTCACTTTTATTATAACCAACTTTATTCATTCACGATTAAAAACAAACTGTCTCGCTGCCATTCAAACATGTGCCTTTTATACTTGTTTTCCAATTTCTGGAAAGTAGTGGAATGTTCTGGTCTCTGCTTCCAAAGCTTTCCGTAGGTGAAATTTCCCAATAATTTCCCTTCCAAAAGCTTTTATTTGACAGCTGGTAAATCTGCTATAATCCGGCAGATGGCGCTTCTTTCGTTTGAGAGTTGCTATAATTATAGCTAATAAGGGTATGTTTGCACTGTGTCCGTTTGTTTGCTTTTCGGAGTCGTTATAGTTCAAATTTGGAAAGTCACTACACTGCCCCCCTCTTAGGATTGATCGTCCCGAGCAAATCCATCACTTCCTTCACCATTATAACGATGTAAACGGTCGCTGTGAACTACTTTTAGTTTGCCTCTTAATCCTCTCTGAATGCAGTAGACGACATCGTTTATTCGTGTTACTACAGTGTAAGGGCCTTCCCAATTTTGTTGAAGCTTCGGTGAAAGTCCCATCCGACGGTGGGGATTATAAAACCACACAAGGTCTCCCGCTTGGAATCCTGTTGTTGTTGCTTTTGTGTCATACCGTGTTTGCATCCGGTCACTTGATAGCTTTATATTTGCTCTTGTCCTTTCATGGATGTTAACTAGCTTTTCTTTGAGGTTGTCCACGTAGTCGTCTATTCCTTGTGGCTCATTTGCAGAACATCCAAATTTGATTTCGCTTGGTAGTCGTATTGTGCTCCCGAGCAGGATTTCTGATGGTGTATGTCCTGTTGAGCTATGTACCGCACTTCGATAGGCCATCAAGAATAACGGAATATGCCGATCCCAGTCTCGTTGGTTGTCGCTTACAACTTTGGAAAGGTGTTCTTTAAGGGTCCGGTTGAATCGTTCAACCATCCCATCAGATTGTGGGTGAAGCGGTGTTGTCCTCGTCTTCTTAATGCCAAGGAGTGTACAAACTTCCTGAAAGATTTTGGACTCGAAGTTCCTCCCTTGATCTGAATGGAGTTCCATCGGTACACCAAACCTGCTTACCCAGTTGAAAACAATCTGATCCACGACTGTTTACGGATTTGGGATGGCAAATGCCTCAGGCCACTTGCTGAAGTAGTCCATTACTACCAGGATGTATCGGTTTCCGCTTCTGGTTTCTGGAAAAGGGCCTGCAACGTCTATTACAATTCTTTCAAAAGGCGTGCCCACATTATACTGCTGCATCTTACTCTGAACTTTTCTGCCTGGTCCCTTGCTTGCAGCACAAGTATCACATTTTCGGCATCATTTTTCGACGTCTTCTCTTGCGTGTAGCCAGTAGAATCGCTGCCTTACCTTTTCCAGTGTCTTATTGACACCCAAATGTCCTCCGAAAGCTCCATCATGCATCTCTTGCAGAACGTCATTAACTTTGGAACGAGGTACGACTAGCTGCATCACATATGATTTGCCGTCTGTGGACTCCCATTTACGTCTTAGTACTCCTTCTTGTACATGAAGTGAGTCCCATTGTGCCCAATATGCTTTAAGAGTTGGACTTCTATCGGAGATGTCAGCCCATTCTGGTTTTTCTTGGTGTTCCTTCCATGCAAGAATGGGTTCAATATCCAAGTCTTCTTGTTGGGCAGCTCTTATTTCTTCACAACTCCAACCGTAAACAGGATCGGCTCTTAGTCGCTGGATGGAAGCAACCTCCTTCTCTTGACGTGTGCAGTGCTTGCAGTCTGGTTTGCATGGTTTCCGAGACAAAGCATCTGCATTTGAGTGCAACCTTCCTCTTCGATGTTGGATCTGGTAGTCGTATGTCTGCAATCTCTCAATCCATCTTGCCACTTGACATTCTGGATTTTTGAAGTTCAACAGCCAATTAAGTGTGCCATGATCTGTTCGAAGAAGGAACTTCTGTCCATAGATGTACTTATGAAAGTGCTTTGTTGCCGATACTAGAGCTAGAAGCTCTCTTCTGGTCACACAGTAATTTCTTTCTGGCTTTGAGAGCACCTTGCTGTAATAGGCAACGACCTTCTCTTCTCCTTCGTGGACTTGTGATAGTACGGCACCAATTCCCACGTTACTTGCGTCAGCGTCGATGATGAAAGGTTTCCCTGGTGTCGGATAAGCCAAAACTGGCGTATTGCATAGGTGCTGCTTAAGTTCCCGGAAGCTTTTCTCGCACTCGCTTGACCATTTGAACGGTTTGCCTTTCTCTGTTATCTGATGCAAACTTTTACACATATATCTGCTACCAGAAGCAGATGTGAAAACTCCAGTTCTGCCAAACGGATCGTTAGACGAACCTCCCCGTACACTCTGGCTGCCTCTCCTGTTGCTGTTTTCAGACAGTAGGCGTTGGTGTTATGCAGCCACGTCATCTTCACCAAGTCCTTTCGAACAATGGAGGCAGTAGCACCAGTGTCGATCGTAGCTACTTGCTTCTTCCCGTTAAGTGTTTCCTCCACAGTCAGACTTTTGTTGTTTCGTTTCGTCTGTGAGACTTGGATCGTGGTTCTGGGGCCATCGATACCAGAAACCAGCTTCTGCCCCTGAAGTTGGTTCTTACTCATTTCCCGGTTGAGAAGCGGGGCGAGTAGGAGTATTGACATTGTTGTTGTTAAAGTTTCTGCTTCCACAATGTTGACATGCAGGTCTTCTCGGTGGCAACCTGCACTGGCGTTGAAGATGTCTGGTCTTGTTACAGTTCCAGCATCGAGCAGGCCCATCTCGCTGGTTCCTTTAGAATGCAGTTCTCTGGCAAGAACACTCCTCAATTTCTAGTTCTCTTACCCGATGAACTCCTTGAGAAGCCTGGTTCTGCTGCTTCCATAGTCAAGGCAAACGCTAATGCTTCGGGGAGTGTGCGTTTTCCTGCCGTTCGAATTCCTCGTTGAAGGTTGATGTCAGATACAGCACGAACAAAGGCTTCTGTTGCGAATTGGTTGATGATTTCGTCCCCCGCAGCCGGGTATGCCAGGTGCACCAACCGTTCGATGTCTGCTTGGAGTTGTTGAAGAGTTTCTCCTCTTTTCTGGACTCTGGAATTGAGTTGGACGCGGAAGACTTCTTGCATATGGCCATCTCCAAAACGTTTGTCAATGGCCTGAACGAGAGCACTGAAGTTGCCATTTTTATCTGCTGGTATGCTTTGTAATAGCTCAGCAGCAGGTCCTCTGAGGGCAAGCGTTAGAGCTATGCATTTGTCTTCCTCATCCCAGCCATTTGTTGCTGCGGCTGCCTCAAACAGCTTCTTGTAGATTGACCAAGAAGTTTGCCCATCGAAGGTTGGTGGATGCATCTCCTTTTTCTTTGGACAGTCGCCAGAACTTTCTCGAACCTTCATTTTCTTTACTTTATCTAATTCCTTTGTAATGGATTCGATTTTATCTTCGAACTTTGCTTCTACTGTCGATAATTGTTTGTCGACACGCTCGTCAAGGGCAATAATTCTGTTGTCAAAATCCTCTAACTTACCTTCGAGAAGATTTTTTTGTTCTTTGCTTAGTTGTTCTAGAAGATTCTTTTGTTCTTGGCTTTGTTGATCGAATCGTTCGAGAAGATTCTTTTGTTCATGGCTTTGTTGATCGAATCGTTCGAGAAGATTCTTTTGTTCATTCCGTTGTTCTTGGCTTTGTTGTTCTAGAAGATTCTTCTGCTCTTGGCTTTGTTGTTCGAAACGTTCGAGAAGATTCTTTTCCTGACTATCAAATTTGTCAAGCAGCTGAGACAGCATATTGGTCATGCCCGATGTACTTACTTGCTCTTGCTGTTCTTCCATTTCAATGTCGAATATAAACGTGTCCGGGTTTTTCCACATCTTCTTAAATCTTCTTGCAAACGAATTATCAGATCATTCTTTGTTCCAGCAGTAGGAAGATCTCGCTTATTCAGTTCTGCCTTAAGTTCCACTAAATTTAAATCATTCAAAGATTTACCCATTGTCTTTTTTTTCACTTTCCACACAATATATTAACTTAGTGCACAGATAAAATAAGTTTTATTCCACTTCTAACACCAATGTAATATTTTATCAGGCTCGTTAATAAAACTTATTTACTTTATTTAAAACGTCCACTTATTTATTTCACAAAATAAAACACTTTACTTTTCTTACTACAAACAAAACGATTTATTATTCACCACTGAAATTAATTCACAAACTTTACTTTTCACTTTTATTATAACCAACTTTATTCATTCACGATTAAAAACAAACTGTCTCGCTGCCGTTCAAACATGTGCCTTTTATACTTATTGTTTTCCAATTTCTGGAAAGTAGTGGAATGTTCTGGTCTCTGCTTCCAGAGCTTTCCGTAGGGGAAATTTCCCAATAATTTCCCTTCCAAAGGCTTTTATTTGACAGCTGGTAAATCTGCTATAATCCGGCAGATGGCGCTTCTTTCGTCTGAGAGTTTCTATAATTATAGCTAATAAGGGTATGTTTGCACTGTGTCCGTTTGTTTGCTTTTCGGAGTCGTTATAGTTCAAATTTGGAGCGACAAGAAGTGTTCTGGTACGGCTCCTGTATAAATTACTTGAAAACTCATAAATACTTATTGAAAAGTGGAAAACTGGCATACAAAGTGATTCTGTGGTGATTGTGCGCATTTTGGTCCATTAAGCAAGTCTTGAATTTTAAAGAAGCAAAATTAAACGCATTTGATAGATTTGGTTTGCCTGACAAACCCAAGAAGTGAAAATAAACATTAAAAAAAAAATTAAAGCAGCGCCTTTGAGTGGTTTAGTGTGTTGGCTTTGTTCGAGAGCGCAATTTTGCCTTGTAATTGTACAACATACAAGCTCAGATTCTAAAGCGGGACTGATTAATACATTGCCAATTGATAACATTGAATAACTACTTTCCACCACAAACTTTAGAAAAACCCATCTCAACCCAAGGGGCACGCTAAGTTTTTGATAAGTTGTGGTGACTTCTGAGTAACATAGTGACGGTCGCATTTGTTAAGAAAGAACTAGTCACAGGAACACCACTGTAACCAAAAAAGCGCAGGGGTGGTCCTATTGTGCAACTAAATTCAAGTTACTTTGTAGTTACACATAACACTTGTGTAATCAATGTAAATCGTTCAAAATAAGTTTCTTTATACTGGATTGCAACAAGTTTGAAAGGTTTCAGTCAAGTTCTTATTGACTTAATAGCAACAGATCAATTTGTCTTAGGGGAGTTTATGAACACTAAACTGAAACCTACGGAAGAGTTATTGAAAAGTTTTTCGTAACTATATTTTAAGTTTTTTGACATACATAACTAGTTTCAAATAAATATTTTTCAGTTTCAGAAATGTATTTCTTATTTAAATATGTAACTAAAAATGCAGTCAGACATTTGTGATATGACAACTGTTTTTTTTTTCTCTTTTATCAATTAATTGAAATAGGTTATATTAAATAATTAGTTTTCAAGGTTGTAAGTATTTAATTTTCACTACGCTCGCAGTTGAATCAACTAATATTCATTGCTACCCCCTTCAAAACTTGCGCGCTCGTAAAATTGATTGAATTTAAAGTTTTTTTGTTAAAAAATTAGTGCCCTTCTATTTTTTAAAAGATTTTTTTTGTGGAAATTATTATCAAATATTAAAATATTATTACATTTTATAAATCATGAAAGTGAAAAATCATGGTTTAAATATATTAAATTAAAAAAACAATTATAAACATCTAATTTCTTGTTTTTTTTTAAGACAGAAACATTTATTTCAGACAAAAAAATATGGCTGATAGAAAGTTTCCTTTCTATAACCCCATAGCAACTGATCTTTTAATTCAGTTCAGGGTCGGATTTAGTAGAATGGTTCACATGAGTGAAATTCAGGATACTGATGTCAATGACGACAGCAGATAATATCATTATTAATTAATTTTTGACACAAAATAATCATTTTTGTTCCAGGACTAATGATTGTGAATAGTGTAAATTTAGGCCTAATTAACCATGTTTTTAAGCGCATTTCTATCTTCGCTTGAAAATAGCGAAGATAAAAATTCACTTAAAGGAAAGGATTTTATCTGCTGGGGTAGCCAAAGGAAGCAAGATAAAAAATGATTGAGATGCTTCTGTCATTTTGCCAAATAAATGAAAGTGTACAGAAATTTAAAATCATTAAATTAGTGAAAAACCTTACTAAACTAAATAAAAGGGTGAAATTAATGTAAATATAGTGAATAGGTATGTTACATGCAATACTTTATTTGAAAAATATATATAAAAGAACATGCAATGCTGCATTAAATCCTGTAAACACGCCTATAATACGGTGTAAAAATTTTTGATTTCACAGGTAAGTTTTGTCTCATATTTTTCATAAAGTTATGCGAGGTGATGGTTTTTAGGTAAATAAATTATCGTAGAATACTTTTAAACTATTGAACACTTCTTGGCGAAGAAACAAAACCGACAAGATAGAAAGGGGCAACAGCAGAAAGACATCTAAAAATATTTTATTAAAAAAAAAATAACTTTGCATTATGGTTGCTAAATGGATTTGAACGCCTTGCCATCACCAACAAAAACTAATTCGTCCCTGTGCGAAAATTTTTCATTAATCTCTATTTGTTTTTTTTTTTTTCCTTACTGCCTCACTCACCCTCGTTCTTTTTCTTTGCCTACAATGATCCTTATGAAACTGTGAAGAAACTAACATAAAGTTTAGTTCTAAAGAAGTTTCAGAAACTTCTTTGAAACATTTACGAACAAAACATTAATAGAGCGTTCTTTTTCTTAACAAATCTTAGCTATTTTTAATTTGTCATACTTATGATATTTTTGTTTTGTTATTAAGAGTTGTGTATCTGCATTATTTGTATCGTTGCAAATGATTCGCTATGATTTCAAGTTGGTTTAGGAAAAAGTTAAGTTCTCAAATATTCATACAATTAGTACTTAAATCAAATTCCCCTTATCAATATTTTTGTAAGAAATTGAATCATTAAGCCTACTAATACCTCTCTTTTTCATTTAAGGAGGGGCAAAATTCCCATTATAATAACATTTGTCCAAGTCGGACTATTTATGGATAAAAATATAAATTTTAATAAAAAAATATCAAAAATGAAAATCGACAATAGAAAATACTAAATTGAAAATAACTACATACATAAATAAAAATTCCAAATAAATTCCAAATCCAATAAGACAAAACAATAAAATTTTGGAATAAATGAACGATGAACGTTAACAAAAGTTCGATTAAATGAAGAAAAAGAACGCACCTCCTTTGAAACAACATGCTTTCCCTCAGTGACTGTTCAATAACAGCGAAAGTGACAGACACAGTTGTCATACTAGAGTTGCATACAAGTCCTTCAATAACTCCAGAGATCGAAAACAGTATTGTGACCGTCTGCATGTATTTCTTGTTGCATTAAGGTTTTTTTCTGCCATTTTGTTTTCAACCCAAACAAAAAAATATTTTTTTAACATGAACCTACATTAGGGTGTCATCAATGTTCCAAAATAATGTATTAAAGGTTAAATAAAATTTTGTGACCAAAAAAAATTTGACCAAACAAATTATTTCTCATCATTGAATTAAAAGTCATAATATTATTAATTAAATAATTAAAAGTCATAATATTTTATATAAAATTATTGTTTATAAGTTTTTGAGTGGGGGCTTTTAAAGGATTAAAGAACAAATAGAAACCAACAAAAAAATGAATAGCTGCAGTAATTACAAAAATAAAATGTGAAAACAGCAATACCTATACAAATATAAATTTGTAAGGGTTATTGACAAATCGGACACAATTTTTTTGTAAAATATTTTTTTAGGACATTCATATTTTACTAAGAAGACTGATGTCTGTCATTAAAATATATGTTGGGAAATAGACACCCTAATATATGGTAGTTATTTTTGAAGAATCTGACAGCAAGTTACATTGTAGTTGCATTTAGGATTTTATTTAATATTTCTGTCACTTTTTCACTTTGTTACAAAAGTGTTGTATATTAGTTTTACTGCATCATAATGATTAGACACTTTAGAGTTACTTTGAAGTAGCAAAAGATCAAAGTCGCAAAACAGTTTCGATATTGTTTTTGAGAACGGCTAATTAAAATTAGGTTACATTGAAACAAAATGGATAACTGCTCAGTTACTATTAAGACACGCCTATTTATTTTTAGTCCCACTAAATAAGAACAGTGACCTGAATATAACAAAGTTGGAACTCAAATAATTTAAAATACAATGAGAGCAATCAACAACTTTACAAAAACTTCCAAGTTATTCTTGTGAAACCAGATTTTTGAATTTCTTGTTGCAAAATTCAAATCTGTGCCCCTTGGGAAATTTCAACTCATAAAAACACATTAGAAAAGCTCTACTGATCATTGCTTCCGAAGACAAAACCTACCATTTCATTTCCCACCACAGCGACTGAACTTTGAAGCTTGGTAGCAAATACAACAACCAAAATACAAAAATATCTGCACAGTGGACCAACGAATGGAAATTCCTAAACCAAAACGACTTCTCGTTGAAACTTCGCCAGAAAGTGAAATATCCTCAAATTTTAAAAAATCTTGCATTATGGGAGAAAATTCAACAACCGCTTTGATAAATCTTTTAATGCCAAAAATGAATGATCTGCTAGACGCAAAACTAGCAAATATTGCAACAAAAGATGACATTGTTACCATTCAACAAGAAATAAACGCCTTGCAAGCTGAAAATAAAGAATTAAAGTCTGAAATCACAAAATTAAAAGAAAATGAAAGTATGCTTAGCCGGAAAATAGAAGACTTTGAAAAATTCTCTAAAAGGTTAAATGTTGTTGTAAATGGTCTGAGCGCGAACACTACAGAAGAGGCCACAGATCAATTCAACCAAATCTGTAGGACAACACTCAATTTAGCTGTAACAACAACGAGCACCAGAAAAATAGGACTAGGAAACAGGAAACCATCGGCCTTCGTCTTCGAACTAGGAAATATAAGCGATGTTAACTCTGTATTATCGGCAACACATAACTTAAGAAACTCCAGAATATATATTAACAGAGATTTATCTTATAATGAAAGAAAGGAGAAGTATCACCTTCGGCAGATCAAAAAAAGGCTGAGTCAAACTGATCCCAATCTAAAAGTAGAAATCAAGAAGTGGGCTATCGAAGTAACCGGTCGTCGTTACAAGTGCAGCTCTGGAGGAGTCATCACAGCTTACAGTGACGTAGACAGAGATTTTATTTGTAATCTTTTAAGTAAAACTGATTGTAACTACTCTGTTATTGTATATGAGAAAAACAAAAATGCTTTAAGTACAAATAACTCACCAAATCATATTTAACAATTAGGTGCCTGTCAGGTTTTATCGTACAATATTGCGGGTCTTGGAAATAAAACCTTTTTATGTAATTTTTTTAAATATATATGTAATTTTGAATTTTTTTTTCTATATGAAACCTTTATAACAATCGAAAATACTATGAAATATGAAAAATTTTTCTCCGGTTATAAACTTCAATGGATTCCTGCGATTAGAGCACAACAACAAACACGAGGTAGAGCAAGTGGCGGCTGCTTGTATGGATATAAAAAATCCTTTGAACAACTACATCAACTTAATTTTATTAAGCATAATGATATTGTTTATCTTAGAGGACAGTTTGGTGGATCATCTCTTAACCTGATTCCTGTTTATATAAACTGTAACCACTGGAGAAGTGACTTCGACAAACTAATGACATTTTTTGATGAAACTGATCAGAGTAATTTTATTTTGGTGGGTGACATGAACGTGAGAACAGATACAAAAGGGAGCATAGATATTCAGTTTGGAGATGGAGTCCTGCTTAATGCGAATAGAAACTCAAAAGATAAGAACTACGATCGTAATTGCAATCAGTTTGTTGAATTTATAGAAGAGATAGGGGCATTTATTTTAAATGGAAGAGGATACGAAGACAGGACTGGTGAATTCACATTTGTCAGCGGTAGAGGGTCTTCAGTCATCGACTACTGTTGTCCATCGTACAGTGCTGTAGATAGAATACAAGATTTTGCTGTAGGATGCGAAACGTACTCGGATCACATGCCTCTCATAGTTAAACTTTCCTCGATTGAGGTCCCAGCGAGCAATGACTCAACAAAACTGTTATCAAGACTTAAATGGCGTGAGGATCGTAAAACTACATATGCTTGCAGCTTAGATGACGTGTTGGCGCGAACAATTTCATCAACTACAATTACAACAGTGGATGACCATTGTAATGCAATCAAGGAATGCATATACTCTGCACATGGAGCAATCAATAGACCTGGTCCAAACTTTGTACCAAAAAAACCATGGTTCGATTCAGCGTGTTACTACGCTAGAAAAAACGTCTTGGATAATCTGAAAATGTATAGAAAATTCAACATCGATGTTTACAGAAAGCGCTATCGAGAGTCAAACAAAAAATACAAAGCCCTGTGTTTTTCGAAACAACGTGACTACTACAAAAATATCGTGAAGCAACTTGGATTAGTTACAGCAACTAAAGATTGGTGGAAACTTGCTAAATCTATACGCGGTAACAAACATAACACAATAACTAATATAACAGCATATGAGTTTAGCACCTATTTTCAAAACCAACTTTCCCCGGCATTACAGGCGCAAATTTCATACGAATATTTATCTCACAGTGATAATTTTGTTCCATTGCTTGATAGTGAAATTGAAATGGATGAAGTTCAATCGGCTATCATGTGTGCTAGAGAAAACAAAGCCCCTGGCATGGATGGTATTCCATTTGAATTCTTCAAAAATGCATCGCCAAATTTGATAACAGAAGTACACCGTCTCTTTCACAATGTCTTTAGTACAGAAACCATCCCAGTATCATTCAGGAAATCTATAATATTCCCCCTTTTAAAAAAAGGAGACCCCAACGATGTAATCAACTACCGTGGCTTGTCATTTATGGACACTATCTACAAGCTGTTTACAACTATCCTGTTAAAGCGTCTCAGCCGTTGGATTGAAGAAAACCAAATTCTGAATGAGTTTCAAGGAGCATGCAGGCAAAACTACTCAACTGTAGATCAAATTTACAATCTCTCATGCCTTGTAAAAATACAACTTCACCGGAAAAAGAAAGTATACGCGTTTTTCATCGACTTAAAAGCAGCATTCGACAATATCAACAGAGATGCTTTATTTTACAAACTTACACTCATCGGAGTATCCAGAAAAATGGTATCGATCTTAAAGGCACTTTACCACAACAACTCTGCAACTGTGTGGAACGGAACAGATACCAGTGCGTTTTTCCCCATTAATGGAGGTGTAAAGCAGGGATGCGTTCTTAGTGCTCTTCTTTTTATCCTATTTTTAAATGACCTTGACTCTACACTACCGGGTGGGGTAACTATTGAGGGCATATTGATAAAAGTATTGCTCTACGCTGATGATATTGTGCTACTCTCTGACACTCCAGACTCCCTACAAGTAATGATTAACAGTTTCGTAAATTACTGTCAAAAATGGAACTTGGTTGTAAATCTAAGAAAATCAGAAATTGTTATTTTTAGAAACGGTGGTCGGCGAGCAGCTGGAGAAAAATGGTTTCTGAACAATGATGAAATATGTGTAACTAATAAATATAAGTACCTTGGCGTTACGTTAAACTACAACATGTCTTGGACGGAGCATCTTACCCATAGACTTGCGATGTCTAAGAACTCAATCAACGCTACTTGGTCTAGTTTTATAAACAATAAAGATATTCTACACTCAGCAAAATGGAAAATATATGAAGCTGCTTCGAAGTCTGTGATGAACTACTGCGCTCAAGTTTGGGGTTATAGTGAAAATGCCGAAATCGAAAAACTACAACGATTCTTCATTAAAAGATGTTTTGCTTTACCAAATAACACGCCCAATTACGTCCTCAACATAGAAACAGGTCTTCCCAGAGCTTTCATCACAACACTCCAATTACACTTCAAATACATTCAGAGAGTCAGCAATCTTCCTGAAAATAGATTACCAAGAAAACTGTCGGATATTATTGTGAGGAGACGGATATACTGGGCCAGCGAATGGTCAAAGCTCTTTGATGAAATCGGAATGGAGTTTAACTGGTCTACGAAATCTGACTGGATTCCATTGCATAAGGAAGCTTGTATCAGACTTGCAGAAAAACATTGGACTGAACACACCAACCGAGCATTACAATCACAATTTCATGACGAGTATTGTAATCTTAAATACGTAGATGTGCCAAACTATTTCGAGGACAATAACTCACGCGAAATGATTGGAATGGTGTTAAAATCTCGATGCGGCTTGCTCAACCTCAATGCAAGAGCTTTTAGCAGAGATTCAGTTGGCATCTGCACAATCTGCAACCTTGACGCTACTGAAAACACATATCATTTTGTGGGAGTATGCCCGATGTACAGATCATACAGAAAACAATTTCTTGGGAGTGAGGTGCTTAACCGTGACCAATTTCTCAACATTCTCAATGGATATTGCTACACTGAACTCTACAATTTCCTGAAATGTGCACTTAGATACCGAAATTTAATTATTAATGAGTTTTCGTAATTTTTGTTTATATAGATATCGCTAAGTTTTAAATGATTAGTAAAAGAAAACGCTTTAACCTGACAGGCAACTTTATAAGTTATTGTCAATTAACTTAATTTTTTGAAAAACGAATACTTTGATTTTATATGAACTTTTTTTGAATAAAAAATTTTTTATCTATCTTTATCTATCTATCTAGTTCAAATTTGGAAAGTCGTTACAATATAATTTATTTTCTGTGTAGAAGCCATTTTCTTGTGAAGTGTTCCTCTGTGTTTGTGTGTGTATCTATTGCTTTTCTGTCAAATAACCATTCCCTGTCACTTCTGTGTGAACAAAGCTCACCACAACCACACCACGCCCGTAGCAGGCCAGAACCACACCAGCACCATAAGCCACTTCTGTGTGAATCGCGCCTTACAGAGGTTGTAGGAAATTGGGGGAAAAAATATAATTCTTTTTACTTTCAATTTCTTTTGAGTGATTTTTACCGCATTTAATGTTTATTAAACCTGAAACTATTATTTGTTTTCAATTATTTGTTAAATAATAGCTGCGTTTTTTTGTATGTCCATATGGAGTTTGGCGAAAAAAACGACATTGGGACATTTCAACATTTGCCTTGGTCTGCCATTTTGTTCTGAACTATATTACCAACAAACATTTGACATTTCTATACAAATTATCGATAACACAACGACAGTGGTAGTCTGGCAATACCGTTTTATCGGGACAAATGTTAACTCCAGTTAATTATCTGGACTTAGCTAACTCTATATGGACATAGTTGTTGTTGTCTTTAACATGTAAATTGTTTTGCTTTGTTGTCGTTTTTTCACACAATTTTATCTGGACATGCAAAAAAACACAGCTAATGAATTGGAAATAATTATAAAACACAAAGATTTTTCTTACCCGTCTAGGAATCGAACACGGAACTCCTGCGTAAGAGTCCATCAATCTACCCACTCAGCCATCTTAGATATAAAATGGAAGATGCAAGAACTTAATCAGTATTTTCCAGTCTTACATGCTGGCTCCACTAGACATGAACGATGTCCAACATCCAAACCACAATCCAATCAGCGAACTGATTTGTATGGATATGTCACTGCATGGACATGGATTTTTGAGACTCCATTGTTTTTTTTCATAATCCGACCATGGCTCATGCCCAGTGGAGCCACCATGTTAATAACAAATTTGTAACCCGTTCACACTAAGAAACAAGATGTACAAGATTTTTTTTTTTCAAATCTTTGTTTATGCTATGTTCCCACCAAAACAAAATCTGAGATTTCAGATAAAAAATTTCGAGATTTCAAATGGGTGGAGCAGAATTTCATGGAGATTTCGTTGAAGTCCAGAGTTTTTATTGAGATTTCGTTTAAATTTCTATGAAATTTTTTCCCAGCAGTTCAAAATATGAAAAGTTTTCAACCGAAATCTCGGATTTCGTTTTGGTGGGAACATAGTATTATTATTGAAATTAAAATCTGAAGAGCTGAGTGGTTGATTTTAAATTCAATCGCCCATTGCCTGAGGTTAAGTCTAAGCTTTTGATTTTTCAAAATTTCATCTTCGTCATCGCTTTCTTGAAAACTTACTTACTTACTTACTTAAGGTGGCGCTACAGTCCGGGGTGGACCAGGGCCTCAACCAACAAGCTTCTTCCAGCCGGCTCGGTTTCTAGCTAGCTGTCTCCAGTTTCGCACGCCAAGTTGGTTGAGGTCCTCTTCCACTTGCGTGCGCCACCTTTTACGCTGTCCACCTCTACTGCGTTGTCCCACGGGGTTGGATTCAAAGACTTTCCGGGCCGGAGCATTGGTGTCCATTCGCTCTAGATGACCCAGCCATCTAAGTCGTTGGCTTTTCACTTTTGTGGCTAGGTCGGTGTCGCTGTACAGCCCATACAGTTCGTTGTTGTATCTTCTTCTCCATTCCCCATCTATGCAGACGGGACCAAAAATCACCCGGAGAATTTTTCTCTCAAAACAGCCAAACGCGTTCTCATCCACTGTTAGCAGTGTCCATGCCTCTGCACCATACATCAGGACCGGGATGATAAGCGTCTTATACAGGGACAGTTTAGTTGCTCGAGAGAGGGCTTTGCTTCTCAATTGCCTTCTTAGCCCAAAGAAACAGCGATTGGCAAGAGTAATTCTTCGTTTGATCTCAGCGCTGGTGTCGTTCGCTGAGTTTATAGCGGATCCTAGGTAGACAAAGTCTCTGACTACCTCAAAATTATAGCTGTCTATAGTGACGTTCTGTCCGAGACGTCGGTGTTGGGTGTCCTTTCTTGTGGACAGCGTATATTTTGTTTTGCTTTCATTCACCGTTAAACCCATCTTCTTGGCTTCCTTCTCAATGCTCACAAAAGCACCACTGACATCACGCTTTGTTCGTCCGATTATGTCAATGTCGTCAGCGTAAGCGAGTAATTGGACGGACTTTTGAAAGATTGTGCCTCTGGTGTTGACGTGAGAGTTTTGCACTATTCTTTCAAGAACGATGTTGAAGAAGTCGCATGACAGCGCGTCGCCTTGCCTAAAACCTTTTTTGACATCAAAGGTGTCGGTGAGGTCTTTGCCGACCTTGATGGAGCAGCGTGCATTCTCCATCGTCATCCTGCACAAACGGACGAGTTTGGCTACCACAACGTTTCGCCCCGCAGCAAAGTCGATTAGCCTGAGTCCGTTATCGGAGGTGGTGTCGTGCAGGCTGTATCTTCCGATTGTGCCACCAAAGACGTCTTCTCTTCCTAGTTTGGCATTAAAATCACCCAAGACAATTTTAATGTCATAGCTAGGGCATTGCTCATATGTCTTGTCCAGGAGCTCGTAGAACTCGTCCTTGGTGTCGTCATCTTTCTCCTCTGTGGGGGCATGCGCGCATATCAGGCTGATGTTGGCGAATTTAGCCTTGATGCGAATTGTCGTGAGGCGCTCGTTCACATAATTGAAACTCAAGACCTCTTGCCTCAGTCTGCCTCTAACAACAAATCCACATCCAAAAAGACGCTGCCCTTGTGGTCGGTAACAGTCACCGTAGTATACATCGCAGTCTTTCAGTTTTCTTTTGCCAGGCCCATCCCATCGCACTTCTTGGATGGCGGTGATGTCTGCTTTGTAGCAGTCTAGGGCCTCCGCTAAATGTTCGGCTGCACGTGGTCTATAGAGAGACAGAACATTCCACGTGCAGATCCGAAGTTCGTTGTCCTTATTTCGTTTGCTAGGTTCGTCAACAGTAAATCCGTCCGTATCCGAGGCTTGTTGATGCTTCGCAACTAAAATAGCTTTACGTGGCCGGGAAGTCACCCCGACGGCACGACCCCCAACCTGGAGGACCAGACCCTATATATATAACTCCAAGGGCGGGGAGCCGGATTAACCGCTCCTTATAGGCCTGAGCTCCGTATATGTCGTAGTAGCCCGTATAAGGTGTTCACTAAGTAGTTCAGCCTAACTGGAACTGTAGACGCCACCGTTGATTCCATCTTGAGAATTCTTCCGCTGCCGCCTGGATGAAGGAGAAGTGCCTTAGTGGGAACACTCCTCCCCCCCTCTCTCGTTTGCTGCCCCCTAAAACCGTCCACAGGGATTGGAACCCCATCTTCAGTTAAAGGTACTAGGCACCCGATGTTCACCGCGGGGAGGTGAGAGTAGGAGTTGATAGACAGAGGTTCGCTTTGAAACAAAGCTTGTGGACGCTTGTGTCCTCTTGAATGCACATGTCTACACTTTGAACATCAAAGGGTAGACATGAAAACATTAATCATTGAACTCGTGTGTGTTATCCCTCATAAAAGTTTCGCCTCTCATGCTGGTAGTGGGGTTCATATCTAAGTAGAGTATGAATATTTATATTTAAAAGAAAATTATTAACAGACAAACAATGAAACGCACTTAAATCTTCTGGCTCTGGAGATATTTGATTTATCGATGAAAGATTTATTAAATCTGAACTTTTTTGCCGTCACGTCGTTGTCTTTCATTTGCATTCTTTGGAATATCTAAGTTACGAGCTCTCTGGAGTATTAAGGAACGTCTCACCGCAAGGGATCTATAATAATTTCCCTACTTTTTAATTTGTTCCACGAAGTAGACATATTCACGCAAAAAAAATTTCACAAACAATTTATTCAATAAACGAAAATTTATCAATGTCTTCATTAAAATGACTTTGACAGATTTGAGTCTCTTTAGCATAGACTGGCATTTTCTATTATGGTTCGTTAATAAAGTCTGAGAAGTCTCTGCGAAGTATTCGATAAGGCTTCCAGCAAATTGTAACCGAAACCTTTTGAAGACAAAGTGACAGGAGCTTCAATTAAATTACTCTATACAATCTTTATACAGTGACAGCTTCATGTTTCTTCGTTAATGTTATTAACAGAGGTCTATCCGAAACAAAGACGCTAGTCTCGTTGAATTTTCTATATCAAGCTTTCAAACGACTTTAAAGAAGCTGTTATTGAAATCATGACTTCTATTAGAAATTTATTTTTGATGAAAGCTTTATAGAAGCTTTATACATATCCAGACTTGCAGCATATCGATATTTCTAGGCTAATAGAAACTGAAATGTTAGTTGGGGTGGTCACCTAGGGTAAGTCGGTCGAATATGCCAGTGTGGGTAATATGCCATCGTTCAATATATTGCAGTTCTAAGTTGATGTTGGCAACGCTGACATTGCAATTCGCTCAGTTACGCTAAGTTTTCTGGGCAAACGGATGCGCAAGTTAGGCAGTTTGGTTTGGAAAATATTCATGAAAATTTAAATTCAAGTGTGTTTTTGTTAAATTGAGTGCGATTAAAACCGGTTTTTTTGTGTTTTTTAGTGCGATATACGAAGGTTTCTTCCAAGAAGGAAAGGCCAGTTTTGTGTACTTAATGTTTGTTTGTGTCTAGACTTGATATGTTCCGTTAGTTTTCGTTCAGGGATACTTTTATATTTTTTCACGTTTTGGGGTAAAATGCCACGTTTGTTTCATACCAACTGGCATTTTATCCACTTAAGTGGCATATTACCCCCTTTGATTTTAATTTCTTTCAGAAACAAAAATGCCTGAAAGATGTGACTGGGTGCAATGCTCCAATTGTCACAAATGGATGCACGAGGACTGTCTCCAAAATGGAATCTGCCCGATATGTCCCATCGATTAAATGCCATATTAAATGTTTGCATTTCTAAATGTTGGCATTTCACCCCTTCAGAAGTGGCATGTTATGCCACTTTTTAAGGTTTTTTTAAAAACTTCATTTGCTATGAATTAAAAGTGTTAAAGTTATGTTTTTATTCTTTTATTTATTAAATAAAACAACAACCTAACGAAACTAAGAAAATCTTTTACTTAACTTGTCATTTACTATTAAATTTCTATTGTTTACTGTTAAGTGTGGCATATTACACCGACTCACCATATATATTACAAAAATGCAAAATTTTACAATTTGCACCAATTTAACAACCATGCGCCTATATGATAGACCCTGTTTAGACTGTGATTGCTTACTTCGCCCCATGCGGATGAGTTTATGGTTATAAGATTTTATCCTCACTGATTTCAACTATAAAACCATTGTCGTGACGAAGCCAAAAGTTACAATCTAAATAGGGCCAAATCACTCAACATAGCTCTACTCTACGAACATAGCCTTCGGGAGTTCGAGATACAAAAATTATCAATCGTACCAATAACGAAACACAAAAATTCTATTCAGTCTAGTTCGATACTCGAACAAACGTCAAAATTTTATCGGCAGTAGGATTCTACTTTAGCTTTTATCGGCAGTGATCCTGTGGCGGACCGGATTCCACACGCTAACTCATTTGCTTCATCATCTGAACGCTGCCCAGGAAACATCCTGGAACGCATTGCATTTTAAACGCCTGGTCAAACAGAACGCGATCCGGCGATACGATCAATACTTCCCTGTGTAAAAAAGATCGCGGCGATCAAATTTTGTTTGTAATTTCTCACAAAGATCGCCGGATCGCGTCCTGTTTGACCAGACCTTAAATTATATTTTTAGAAGAAGACGGCTATAGTGCCGAGAGAAAGTTGGTATAGTTTTGTTTCGACTGTCTAGTTTCTGGCATTCCATTTTTATCTGCGAAACTAATAACACCTCCCAAAAGTTAAAAAGAAAAATTTTAAAGAAAACTAAGTCTACAAGTGTTATATTTATTTTATAATTTTCAATAAAGTAATCGACGATCGATAAAATATAAGTGTTGTTTTTGGTTTGGGTGCTCAAGTTCATTGTGCTCGGGATTGCTGAGCCAAAAACTTCTCGTCCTCGAGAGCGCATCTTTTTGGGTGCTATACTAGACAAAGGCGCCAGAAGCCGGATTGGTTCCGCACTCCAAATTGGTAACCCCGACGTGATCGTCGTGAGCAACAGGAGCAACGGACCGTTTTTGGCGCAATAGAAACAGCACAAATTGTTTTGGATGATTTGGCCTTTGTCGTAGACAAGGGGCCAACAACTTTGTTCTTCATCTTCAGAACACCATCAGACAACGCCACTGAATACCTACCAAACATATAGGCACCACAACAACAGTAGACACCATTATCACTTCGCTTTTTCGTCAACGGCAGAACCACAAGCAACGGTATACACGCCGTTTTCTTTGTCTGTTGCTAACGGCAGTGTAATTCACCGTTTTCTTTGTTCGTCTGGTATCCAAGTTGCAACAATACAAGCAACATTTTGAAAAAAGCAAACCCGCTCAGCGTCAGCAGACATTCAGCAGCAGATATTTCTTCATCAGAATATATTTTTCTTTTTGCAGTTTCGCTAATAAAGTATTACCAGCGCTTCTCGCTTTTGATTAAATAGTTTTATTTTTGATTGTTACCAGCGCCTCTCGCTTAAGTTTTTTTTTCCATTTCTAGTTTTATTAGTCATTTTCGTTTGATTGAAATAAAAAGTATTTTAATAATTTTCTTTCAGAATTATTTGTTTATTTAGCTTATTTGTCTTACCTTTTCATAAAAAAATTAATTTAATTTTCTCTCGTTTAATTGTTTCGTATACAGCAAAACTTTTATTGTAACGCAACAAAATCGGAATGCCTGATACAGAAGAAAAAATTACAGATCCTGAAAAGGATGCGGTCGTGGATCCCCGAAGCTCATCAAGCCCCGCCAGCCTTGCAGGAGGCAACACGGATTCATCGAATGCCCAAGTAAATGCATTAACTTTTAAAAATTTGCCTTTTTGGCCGGATAATCCAGATGTGTGGTTCAAGGTTTTGGAAGGGCAGTTCGCGGTAGCCCAAATAAGGTCAGACAATTCGAAGTATTTCACGGCACTCGGTCTCCTCGACACGCGTACGGTTAACTTGTGTAGGGATATCATCCTAAATCCACCCGGAAGTGGTTTATATGATCATCATAAGACAACGATTCTTTCTCGCCTCATCGAATCTGAGGACGTTCGGTTGAAGAAATTATTACACGATACAGCACTGGGGGATAAAAAACCCAGCGAGCTTTTGAGAGAAATGCGCTCGTTGGCCGGTAATCAATTTCAAGAATTGGTTTTAAAAAGTTTATGGTTACAGCGTTTGCCTCAAACAGCCCAAGCCATTTTAACGTGTTCAACAGACGGACTAGATTCTCGCACAAACGGTAGATAGGATCGTGAGCTTGGTTCCAAATTCTAATGAGATCTTTACGTTAGCTAGTAACTCTCGTGAGTCGAATCAATCCTCCGAGGCCGCAAAGAATATCGTTTCGCCTATCGAGGAATTACAATTAGAAGTGGCTGCCCTGCAACGACAATTCGGTCAACGTCCTAGACAAGATAGATCAGCATCACCGCGACCAAATTTTAATTCTGGTGAACGTCCTAGACTACAATTGTGTTGGTATCATCGTCGATTTGGCGATCGAGCTCTTAAATGCGATCCACCCTGCAGCTTCAGAAGTCGCAATCGAAATTTTTCGGAAAACTTAAAGCCCAATCGCTAGCGGCTTGCGATTCGGGCACGTTATCTGCAAACTGCCGCCTATTCATTCAAGACAAGGCAAACAAACTCAATTTTTTAATAAATTCAGGGGCGGATATTTCCGTTTTACCCGCGAATGCAGCAATCAAAAGACGTTGCTCTAAATCAAATCAACTTTTTGCCGCAAATGGCTCCTCAGTTTCAACTTACGGTCGCATACGACTAGTTCTAGACTTAGGATTACGTCGAAAGTTTTCTTGGGTTTTTATGTACGCTAATGTAAGCAAGCCAATTTTAGGTGCCGACTTGCTTCGAAACTTCGGACTTCTGGTTGATTTAAAAAACAGTCGCCTTGTTGATCCTCAATCTAACTCACTCTCATCAGGCAAACTTAAACAATGTGTCATCAATGTGTCATCAAACCGAACAGCGTTTCTACCAAACTTAGGGTAGTATTCGATGCGTCCTGCCGAACATCATCTCAAATTTCATTAAATGAAACACTTATGGTCGGCCCAACTATTCAGGATGATGTTTTTACACTTCTACTGGGCTTTCGTCTTCATAGATATGCACTAACTGCTGATATAGTTAAAATGTATAGGCAGATTTTGATTCATCCATTGCATCAAAACTTCCAACTTATTCTGTGGAGAGAAGACAGTAAAATGCCTATTAAGAGCTTTAGGTTGAATACTGTTACCTATGGCACCTCTTCAGCACCATTTTTGGCCGTGAGGTGTCTGAGAAGTATGCAGAATCTCATAAGCTTGGTTCAAAGATCTTAAGGAAAAATTTGTATATAGACGATATGCTAGCTGGATCAGATGATCTGACAACCCTTAAACAAATTCAAGATGAAATCATCTTCATTTTAAATTCATTTGGATTCGAACTTGCCAAGTGGCACAGCAATGCTGATTTGATACACCAATCATCAGACAAAGAATTAAAACTCTCAGAAGCAGGCTTGACCAGTACTCTGGGCATAATTTGGGACCCTCAGCAAGATACATTTAAATTCTCTTATAATCCATCGAAAACCTACTCAAAATTCACAAAAAGAACGATTCTTTCGCTTTCGTCATCCTTATTCGATCCAATTGGTCTCCTTAGTCCAATCATAATTAAAGCTAAGATCATACTGCAAAAGCTGTGGTTGGAGAAGCTTGACTGGGACGCGTCTATCCCACAAAGCATCGAAACAGAATGGAAGCAACTTCTACTAGATCTAAATTCGTTACAGGATGTCTCAATTCCTAGATATGTCTTGGCAGAATCTAAAAAGGAGGTGCAGATACACGGATTTTCCGATGCATCCTTAAATGCATATGGTTGCTGTATATACATTAGAACTACGGATGCGTTTGGAACTGTCACTGTGAAATTGTTCACAGCAAAATCCAGAGTTGCTCCACTAAGGAAAAAACAACTGCCCAAGTTAGAGCTGTGTGGTGCACATCTCTTAGCCAAATTGTGGGCAAGAATCAAAGAATTGTTCGAAGGTTCAATCTCGAAAGTTTATTTTTGGTCAGATTCTAAAGTCACTCTTCATTGGATAGGGACACATTCTTCTCAGCTTAATGTATTCGTTGGAAATAGGGTAGCAGAGATACAGGAGCTTACAGAGGATGCCACTTGGAGACACGTTCCTACCGAAGTCAACCCAGCAGATGTGGTATCCAGAGGTTGCACTGTGAATGATCTGAATGAGTCGATCTGGTTTTCTGGCCCACAATTTTTGTATAAATCATTTGAAGAATGGCCACCAATACTAAGTAAAGAGTTACCAACAGAGGAAATGACTAGAGAGATGCGTAAAACTGTATTATTATCGAAGAAAAAGGAGCCCAATCATCTTCTCGACCAGATAAACGAGTTTAACTCATATACTGAGACCATTCGGGTCTTTGCAATTGGTTTAAGGGCATTAAAAACAAAATGGAAAGGTGTCGACAACTCCGAAGAAAATTTACTTTTACCGTTATCCGTAGTGGAGTTAGAGGTTGCGCTAACACGTATCGCAAGGATTATCCAGCAGGAATTCTTCTCAGAAGAAATAAGAGCAATACAAAATAAGGAACCCTTGAAGGGT
Source organism: Dasysyrphus tricinctus (assembly GCA_963921185.1). Lineage (NCBI taxonomy): Eukaryota > Metazoa > Arthropoda > Insecta > Diptera > Syrphidae > Dasysyrphus > Dasysyrphus tricinctus. The sequence continues at coordinate 139,865,213 of OY992531.1, forward strand.
TCCATGAAATGGCTTAATCCTTTCCTAGAAGAAGTTCATGGAGTTGAAATTTTAAAAGTAGGAGGAAGATTGAAAAATGCATCGATTCCTGAAGTTCAAAAACATCCCATACTTCTACCAAAAGATTGTGAATTCGTCAAAAACATATTTATGCATTTGCACTTAAGTAACTACCATGCGGGACCGAAGACACTCATCGCACTAGTTCGAAGACAGTTTTGGATACTCAACGCCAGAGAGTTAGCTCGCAGAACATGTAGGAAGTGGTGTATTCATTGCGTCAGATATCGTCCCGTACTCCTGAAGCAGACTTGCGGGAGGTGACTGGTGCGAACTAATTACTGATTTTTCCGTGAAAACACAGACATTCTCTGATCATCTGCCAATTGAAGTTTCAATTCAACCATTTTACTCCCAAGCACAAATCGAAAATCCTTCAACACTCCCACTAAAATATAAATGGAAATCAGCTTATGCAAATAGGTATAAAACATCTTTAACCGAAAACCTTTTAAGCCGTACAACCATCAGCGACGAAATTTTGCCGGTAGGAGAACTAAATCAGATTGTTTTGGAATCGATTCCCATTGGTTGTATATCTCAAAGGAAACCTGCATTTGAAACCAGAGAGAAATGGTTTGATAGCAAATTATTCGAGGCACGTAAGAAATCCTTTGTTTGGTTAAGGGTGTTTAGGAAAAATCCACACAGTGATTTCTTCAGATTAAAATACGTTCAAGCAAACAGAGAGTACAAAGAGCTGTGGAAAACAAAGCGTCGAACTCACGCCATGAATATCGCTAGAACAATCTCTTGTTGCAATAATACGTCTGATTTCTGGAAAACAGTTCGGCAGTTAAGCAATAAAGGGAAAAGAAACGGATCAATACCTATTGAACTCCCAAAACTTGTAGACTATTTCAGTGAAATGACAAAGGACCACAACAATATTCCTTTCCAATTTGCGACTCCCAGTTACCAAAATAGGACACTAGACATCCCATTCTCAGTTGCTGAAGTTGAGAATGCACTCAAAGACTCAAAAAATGATAAGGCTGCTGGATCGGATGGTGTTCCTATGGAGTTTTTTAAATTTAGCACCGAGGAGTTTATTGTGAAACTAACAGCTGCTCTCAACTGTCTGCTTGATTCCGGAAAAGTCCCTGACTACTTTAATAAGGCTCTATTAAATCCAATTCATAAAAAAGGTGAATGCAGTAACCCCGCAAATTACAGAGGCATCTTAGTACTGAACGCATCAATGAAGATTCTTACTAAGATTTTGAGCAAGAGATTATACTCGTGGATTCAGGAGAACGATCTTCTAAGCGAAAACCAGGCGGGTTTTCGAAGAGATTACTCCACAGTTGATCAAATTTATGTCCTCACCAACATTGCTGAAATGTCAATCAGTAAGAAGAAGAAACTCTATGCTTTCTTTATCGATTTCAAATCAGCTTTTGATACGATTGATAGGAGGGCCCTTATGTTGAAACTCTATAATAAGGGAATGTCGTCTAAGTTCGGGAGGATCATCGAAAGCTTGTATGCCCATACAACGTCAGCTATAGTAAATGGAATAGAACGATCAGTAGAGTTTGAAGTTGAAATTGGGCTAAGGCAAGGTTGTAATTTAAGTCCACTTCTATTCGCCCTTTTTATAGATGACATAAACGAGATTTGGACTGGAGGAGTAAAACTGTCTGAAACACTGGTGATAAGCCACTTAATGTTTGCTGATGATATCGTTGCATTTTCAGAAACACCGCAGGGTCTTCAACTAATGTTGAACCGTCTGGCTGAATATTGCGAGAAATGGAGACTACTAGTGAATCTGGAAAAATCAAAAATAATGATCTTCCGCAATGCAGGAGGAAGAAACTGCAGAAACGAGAAATGGAAATTTTCTAACCAGGACGTAGAGGTAGTAAATGAGTATAACTATTTAGGCATGCTTATAACCAAAAATCTCAACTTTAAAAAACATATGACAGTCAAGCTTGCGAAATCAAAAAATGCAATAAATGCAACGTGGAGAAGTGTCATGGCCAGCAACGATGTGGATTCAGCTTCCAAGTACCGTGTTTTTGAGGCAACATCGAAGGCTATAATGTGTTATGCTGCTCAGAGTTGGGGCCATATTGAATATGAAGAAGTAGAGCAACTATTACGATACTTCTTAAAAAGAATTTTTAAGTTACCACAGTCCACCCCAAACCACATCCTTCTCCTTGAGACCGGGCTGTCTCCTCTTTACATATCAACACTTAAAATGCAAGTCGACTATGCCTTAAGAACTCTGGATATGGACGATCGAAGATTACCGAAACGGATAAGCATGTTGATAATAAGGAAAGAAATTTCATGGTGTGCACAATGGATGCGCTTGGCAGAGTACTGTAGCTACTCCTTAAACCTACAGACAAATGACGTTGATTGTTGGAAACTCCAAGTATACGAACTCATAAAGGAAGTTGACTTGAGGAAAAGACTTGATTCTGAGGAAAAGGCCAGGTCATCTATGCACCGTATAATCTATGCCCAGCTCAATTATAACTTAATGGAGAGAAATTACTTTAATTTTGTGTACTCAACGGAGGAAATATCCAACATTATCAAAACAAGAGCAGAGGTGATCCCATTGAATTTCATTCCGCACAGAAATGATCTTCTAGATTTATGTGGGCTATGTAATATGAGAGTTAGAGAAGATGTTTACCATTTTCTGGGAAAATGTCCTATCCTGATGGAAATTCGAAGGTCAGTCTTTAATAAGAGTATCCTGAACAATGTTGAAATGAAAAATGCTTTAAATGGTGAAAATTGGAAGCAGCTGTCCAAATACGTAAAATGGGGGTTGAGATATAGGCAGAATATTATCGATGAACTATTTTAAGGATGAGAAAAATGTTATATAATTATATGAAAACAAAAATGAGAATTTATAACTAATTTATTAACTGCATCTATAATTTACTTATTTGAACTTAAAGTTGTCACTCTGGCAGACGGCGTAAGCCATGCTTATTTATGAATTGTTAGAACTTAGAACTAAGAAATTATGGTAAATAAACTCATTAAAAATCTAAAAAAAAAAATCTCCTGAAGCAGATCATGGGAGACTTGCCTGCAGAAAGGGTTACACCGGCTCGTCCATTTCAAAATTGTGGGGTGGACTTTTGTGGTCCCATCTACACGTATCTCAAAATTCGCGGAAAAACACCATACAAATCATATGTAGCAGTATTCGTTTGCTTTGCATCAAAGGCTGTGCATTTAGAAGCCGTTTCGGATTTGACATCAGATGCATTCATAGCTGCTTTGAAAAGATTCATCGGTCGTAGGGGACTCCCGCAAAAAATCTTTTGCGATAATGCAACCAATTTTGTAGGGGCAAGGTCTAAGTTGAACGAACTGCGAGATTTCCTATTTATGAAAAATACTCAAAATGACTTGTCTAAATTTTGTACTAATCAAAGTGTTTCTTTTAATTTTATTCCCCCCAGAGCTCCTCATTTCGGCGGCATTTGGGAAGCTGCAGTCAAAGTCGCAAAAGGGCACCTATATCGAAGCCTGAAGACCGCAAAACTGACGTTCGAGGAGCTCTCCACTGCACTGGTCGAAGTGGAAGCTATAATGAATTCTCGGCCCCTAACACCATTATCATCGGATCCTAATGATTTAGAGGCACTTACACCGGGTCACCTATTGATCGGTTCATCATTGAAGGCAATTCCAGAGGCTGCAATTCTCGTTGATGACATCAGCTACCTGCAGCGGTGGCGTCGCATACAAGCTGTAAAATCGCACTTCTGGGAACGATGGACAACCGAGTATCTCCATGAACTTCAAGCTCGGACAAAGTGGTCTGAAAAAGCACCAAATCTCCACATAGGTGCAATGGTTATTATTCATGAAGATAACGTTCCACCCCAGAAATGGCTACTAGGAAGAGTAGTCGAAGTTATCCAAGGCGAAGATGGTGTTGTTCGAGTTGCTGACGTCAAAACCACTAAAGGCATCATTCGACGACCAATCCGAAAGCTGGCGCTACTACCGGTTTGAAAGGGATCTTTCAAAGTGGCCGGAATGTTGGGTCGTACTCATTTATAATTAAAAACTATTTTTACATTATTTGAATTTACAAATTAAATTGTAGTAGCTTAATCTTCCATTCACATACCTATTTTTGAATTGCTATAATTTTGCTATAAAAAATAAATCTAGTTTAAATCGCCCGCCTAAATACCAAGGTTGGCCATATTTTTCTAATATTTTTCTACTTGCTATTTTTGTTTAACGTTACTTTAAGCTTTGATAAGAATAAAGAAAAATACCTTTTGTCATTCTTCATTGGACAGTCATCAAAAGCAGTTTTATTTTTTCGTAACCTTCGTCGCTATTCATTTTTTATTAGTTTCGCTTATTTTATCTAGTTTGAAAGAACTCGGAATTTTCCCGACCTAAATAGAAAATCGAATTTTCCCAGTTCTCGATTGGAAAACGCTCCATTCGAACACTCACCAAATCCTTTCATGAAAAATTGCTAACACAAAATACACTAACCAAAAATCGATCATTAAAGGAATGACAAAAATTTACTTGTGGGCTTGAAAAACATGTTTTTGGTTTTCAGGCGCAAAGCGATGACCGAAACTGCATGACGGGCATATATGACTAAGCGTTGATAGATTCGTTATTTTGTGTGTTTATTTGATTGGTCTGCTGCGTCTAGTTTTCGAATAATGTCGACTGTATCTATGTGCCCCATGTATCAATGACCCCCATCTCCCCCAATATGCTATTTTTTTTTTAATACTTCAGATTCTATGTGTTAGTTCGATGAAAATCGACGTGTAAAAGTTAAAAACTTCGTATGTGGTGAGATCCTCCGCGATAATTTATGCCAATACAGGCTAACAAGTCAGGGGCATCAACTTGACCACTTATAAGTTGGTGAAGAAATATTAAGTCATTATTAACCCACCTTTGATATAAAGTTTGGACCTGCAGTAGCTGGATCCGATGTTCATATGGTGGGAGGTTGTAAGGATCAGCCCAAAAGAGACCCTTAAGAGCGAAGCGAATGAATTTATGTTGTATTGATTCAATACGACTTTTATGAATTTCATAGAAGGGAGACCAAACTTGAGAGGCATACTCAAGATGAGGTCGTACATAACAGTTATACAGAGAAAGAGTAACATACGGATCGTTAAATTCTTTTGCCCAACGTTTTATAAATCCAAGCATAGAGCTCGCTTTTTTGACAATATAATTTATGTGTTCTGTGAATTCTAAATTAGAGCTAAACTGAACAACCAAATCCTTGAAAATAAAGACACGGCACAGTTTGTGCTGGGAAATAGAATAATTAAAAGCACTTGCAACTCGTTTTCTTGAAAAAGTAATTGTTTGGCATTTAACAGGGTTTAGGGAAAGACCGTTTTTTACACACCATAAAGTAAAGCTGTCAATATCAGCCTGCAAGAGACTGTGGTCATGGTCAGCACTTATTGTCTTGAAAATCTTCATATCATCGGCAAATATAAGAATTTCACTAGAACGTATGCATGACACAACATCATTTATAGCGAGAATGAATAGAAAAGGGCCCAGATGACTTCCCTGAGGTACACCCGAGTGAGCGTGAAACGTGTTTGAAAGGTGTCGAAATTTTACCTGATAGGATCTTTTTTCAAGGTACGATTTTATCCAATATATAAAAAAGATGGAAAGCCGAAAGCTTTAAGTTTGAATAAAATGATATTATGACTAAGTTGATCAAATGCTTTAGAAAAGTCAGTGTAAATGCAGTCAACCTCTATTTTTGTTAAACAAAATAAATAAAAAAAAAACCATATCGTGTATAGAAACGGATACGCTTTTTTTCTTTTCGTGCGAAGTACATTACATTGCTACTTTGATGCATATTATGAAAATGGCAATAGTTGGGGAATCTGTAACATAAATAGACCGAGAAGCCAACAACATACAAAAAAAGTCATATGCGTAACTTTGTAAGTCATACCAATGAAGCCTGTGAGGTGTTGTACCAAGAACTGCTTGTCTGCCTACCTAAACACAATGACGAACAGGTGTTCAAATTTGTCTTAAATTTCTTACATCGATTTATTTCAATGCCTATTGGTCAGAGTTAAAAAGTGTGTATACAAGAAATATTAAGCTTGCATTTTTGAACAATTCGCTGCCATAGCTCATAGGTTAAACTCTCTTTAGTTAGTACTTAAGAAGATAGAGAGCAGCAAAGTTTCCAAACATGTGTTAACCTGAGAGGTTTTTGGATAATTTTCCCCTTTCTATCTTCTAAGGGACGAAATACAAAGAGTTTGCCCTATGAGAACAATAAATTGTTCAAAATTGCAAGCTAAATATTTCTAGTATGCACACTTTTTCCCACCAACCAATAGGCATTGAAATAAAAAGAATAAAACATTTACGTCAATTTTTTCACTTGTTCGTCACGTGTTTAAGTAGGCAGATAAGCGGTTTTTGGCTCAAAAGCAATTCATTGATATGATTTACCACGTCTCAAGAAAAAAATAAACATCAACAAAAGATAAAGTGAAGTTTCAAAATTAATTAATTCAAAATTTATTAATCCGTTTTTTTACAGAATCAAAAACATTAATGTATTGTATAAAGAATTCCAAATGCAGACGATTCTTCACAATTTCATCGGGATTTCTCAGCTCCTTATTTGATTCACTCTTGCGTTTCTTTTCCTCAACCTTGGCATTATGACGGGCATGTATACTCATTCTCCTCCTTTTCATGTGTAAGTGGTGTATCATCATGACTGCTAGCTTCACGTTGCATTTGCACTTCAATCTTTGATTTCTGTTTCCATTTGTCGTAGCGTCCAGTTTTGAAACTAGCCGGAATCCAAGCACCCGACTCTGTTCGGATTTTGTTGTTGCGGGGATCTTGAACTGATACCATTTTTTTTCTTGATGCGATCATTTCTCAAAACCTGGCTTATGCTTGAGTTTGGGTACAGATGTTCGTTCGACAACACTGAATTCAGTGTTCATTGTTTGGCGTTCGAATGAGTTATTGGCTAGACGCTAGACCATCTTCGTTTGTCTTATCAGCCGACTGATACGGAATTAAGTTCTCGCTGACCATGACGTGAACCTTTTTTGTTTCGTATTACCCGGAGGCCACACGAGCAAGTACTTGCAAGCAAGTTGGCTACATACACTGCTTGTCAAATTCGTAATTTGCATTCCTCTTGCCTCCCACTTGCTTTCCACTTGCATTCCACTTGCTTGTCTCCCAACTTGCTTCTCAACTTGCTTCACTACTGGCTTCAAAACTTGCATGCCAGTTGATAAGCAAGTTGCTTGGGTTCGTTTGTGTTAGTAAACAAATGTGTATGTATTGCAACTTGCATGCAAGTACTTGCTCGTGTGGCCTCGGGGTTAGGAATCCATGTTTTTGTGTTTCTTGGAAGTTACTACTTTGCCAAACGTTTTGGTAATTTCTTCATCGACAAGTAGTTCAGCCCAATTCATTTCTAACTAATAAATCGCCGTGCTTTGGACCAACAACTTCAGTTTCCCTGGAAAAAGCACGTTTACGACATAATCTAAACTGGGGATATCGATACGAGCTGCAACATCTGGGACCACGAGAACCAATACTTTCTTGTATTGGAATTTAGCTATCTTAATTTTTCTAGCCGATGGGTCTAAACTGGAGGAGACAGGAGCATTCGTGATGTTAGCTTCACTTAAAATTTGAAAAGAAGTTACGGTACTTAGAAAAAAAGTGAGGTAGCACAATTTTTTCGAGTAAACTTACATAAGAAATAAGTTCTACATGATGTTGTGTCCCAGCAAATACCACGGTTTTTGCATCTTTGGGTATATCATACTTTGGCAGAACTATTAAAGATGTATAGCGTTCATCTGGACGAAAATACAGGAACTTGAGAGTTAAACCTCCTGGTAGTTTTGATTCTATTTATTAAACAAAAAGTAAACAATCTTTATTAACTTTTTTTCTGGATGATTCATTCTATTACAATTACCGAATCGAACTTAAATTGGATCACTCAAGCGAGCCCTTGCAAAATTAACAAGAAGTTTAGGCAACGTTGCACTGAACATCACCATTTGTCTGGTTGAAGGTAGGTGATTCAGTATCTCATTTAATCATCAAAAACAGCGTTTTCTGAAAGAAGAGAAAGTGTTTCATTCACTGGATCATGAATTATGCAGTCAAACTTACCAAACGAACTCCATTTTAAATCCATTTCCACAAACAAATGCAAGAAAGGCCCATGTGCGGCGACAAAAGCATCCAGACAAGTATGAATAGCTGAGAGTTGAGAGTGCACAGAGTTACCACCGAGTAGGTACCAAGATCGTTTTGCGGTCCATGAATTTACCAATTTCCTTGATAAACTTGTATGTCTGAACGGCCAACTCACGTGTCGGTGATAAATTAAGTGGTCATGCACCCTTGGTTGGTTCACGATGCTTTAATTTCTTAGACATTGTTATTAAAAAGCCAGCAGTTTTTTTTCAGATCTTAGACATCCCTCTAGAACGAGTGGAATAGTCTTAAGGGAAAATGTTGCGTTTGAAAAACATTTAAACAATCTTTTACCAATTGTTATTCTTACCTTTCTTTGAATTGGAGTGGGAACTTTGCAGCCACGTTTGGTGATTCCTTTTAGAATATCATAGACCAGGCACCGATTGAAAACCACTACTTTTCTTTACTTTATTACAACCTTTTGGTCGTCATTTAAGCTTAAATTAGGTAAGAATCTTTGTCACCACCGTCACCATACCGTCCATCGAATGACCTGGAAAACAGAGCCTTGCTCCACCACTTCTACCTTCGGAATGACATAACGCAATGGCGATCAGAGAACCGGGTTCAATGAAGATCATTTGGCAAACACCATAATCGCCGAGCGAAATGGGCCCAGTTCCCTGTTAATTACGAAGGTGGAGCTTCAGCTCATCTTCGATTCATTAAAGAAGAAGAATTCAGCAGGAGTCGATGGCATATCCAACGTTGTACTTCGACATTTACCCCAAGAAGCAGTAGACATTTATACCACACTGTTTAACAACGCTCTGAATAATGCATATTATCCAGTGCGGTGGAAGACGACTGTGGTGCATCCTCTCCCGAAAAAGGGAAAGGACAACTCCAATCCGGTGAATCTCCGGTCGATAAGTCTTCTTCCGAGTATCAGCAAGGTATTGGAAAAAGTTATCAATAGAGCTCTGTCAAAGTGGGCAGAGGATAATAATATCATACCAGATAATCAGTTCGGTTTTAAGGCGGGACATGACACCATTCATGCCGCGTCTAAACTCGTTTCTGATGTCCAATGGAACAAATCTAAAAAGCAGTGTACGGGTGCCTGTCTGGTTGATTTGGAGAAGGCCTTCGACACCGTATGGCTAGAGGGTCTTTATCTAAAGCTGACCAGACTTGGCATTAGTAAACCACTATTATATATGCTTTATGATATGCTCAATGGTAGAAAGTTTGTTTTCAAGAGTGGCAATGTGACTTCTCCCACAACCTTTAATATTAAAAATGGTCTTCAGCAGGGAGCGGTCAACTCGCCGATTCTATTCAGCATTTACACCAGCGATCTGATAAGTAGTCTAACTCAGGCAATTGCGTATGCCGACGATCTAATTGCGTACAGAACAGCTCCAAAAGTCGAGGTCATCAGAATTCTTTTGCAGCTTAACTTCGAGAAGATTCAGCTATATTGCGATGACTGGAAGCTGAAAATCAACTTCCAGAAATCAGAAACTATCTTGTTTAGGACTCCGTTGCATGGAGCCACAAGGGATACGAGAAAGAACTGGCGTAAGCTGGTGATCGTAGGACCAAATGGACAGCCACTGGCGAGTAAAAGTGTAGTAAAGTACCTTGGCATCTGGATGGATCAGTATTTGTATTTCGACAGACATATAAATGCTGCTCTGTCCAGGGCTAGGGGAGCTTTTGCCCTGACAAAACGGTTGTTTTATAGCAGCCGGCTTGACAGCAGGGTGAAGGTGATTTGCTACATGGCCCTCATACGGCCGATGATTGCCTATGGGTGCCCGGTTTGGTTCAACGTTGCCCCATCTCAAATGGAAAAGATTCCTGTGTTTGAGAGGCAGTGTCTTAGACGCTGCCTTGGATTACACAGAACACCAGAGTCGGAGTACAAACATTATTATTCCAACCTGGTTCTATACAACGGCGCCAACATAAACAGGATAGATAATTTCTTGCTGAAGCTTATTCGAGGTCACATTGCAAGAGCAATGTCCTCGACCAACAGCTTAATTTTTGGGGCTTATTACCCTAAAAACGATTACTACGAGTGTGCGTCTAAGCGGCTTTATTCCACCCGATGCATTCCTCTACTTAGACAGTCGAAGGCTGATCCAGGATAGAGCGGCGGCTCCGCTAATCTACCACGTCGGCCGTAGAACTGTAGATCGGTGGCTCCTTTACAGTCGAGACGTCCTCGCATAACACGGAGCGGAGCACCTTCGGTTCAGTAGGACTGTGTCCGATCGGGACCGAAGAGATAGGGTAAAGCAGGAGAACCAGTTCTGGTAGTTGAAACCTGAACACGAAGATTCTTCTGATATTTAAAAGTTGACTGCATTTTTCTATGCCATGGCCGACTTACATAGGTTTAGGTAGTTAGTTTTAAGCAGGGACAGTCAGGGTAGCTTTAAGTAGTTTTATAGTAGTTTTAATTAGTTTTAATTAGTTATAATTAGTTTTAATTAGTTTTAATTAAGTTTTATTTAGTTTGTAAGTTTTATATAAAACAAAAAAATAAAGACAAAGATACCGAGTTTCTTATAAATTCTTCTCGGTGAAAAATAAAACCGATATGGATTCTAGTTTTAAGATAGTTCTTAGGCCGAAAGGCATTAGCATTAAGTTATTAGTTTAACTTAGAGCGCCCGAATGGGGCCAGTAAGTTAGTTGTAAGATATTGATAAGTAGGCTAGTTTTTATGAATTTTTGTCTAGCTTTAAGATAGTTTTAAGATAATGGAAAAATAAAAATGAATTTACAAAAAAAAAAAAAAAACCGTCCATCGAATGATAACCGGGGATTTAATCATTTTTAAAACACAATGGAAATGTAAATGGATATAAATCAATACGGAATTTGTTGATTGCAATTTAATAAATGGATTAATTGTTAATAGTCTTTGGCTATGAATAATTTTTCTATTTATTTTCTTAAAAAACTTCGATTTAATTTAAGAAATCTCTTACCAGACAAAGTTTATTGTCATTGTAGTACTTTTTATTTTTGAAGCCTTGAATTTGTGTGGCACAAATGAAGATGAACCGCAAAGATATTAATGAGAGAATACTTAGAACGACACTTTCTACCTACGTCATCAGTGAACTGACTAAATTATTATAATTTAATTTGAAAAATAAAATTTAATCGATAAAATTTAATTGAAACTATATATTTTCACAAAAAAAAAAAAACAAAAATGAAAAGAAAGTAAAAAAAATTGTGATCAATAGTTTGGGAGAGATGACGTTTAGCTTCGAATGTTTTCGAACAAATTTGCAATGAGAGCGATCATAACTTATGAGTGGTCGTGACCACTCATAAGTCTTATGAGCGCTCATAAATATTCACTATTAATGGTTGGTGAATAGGTTTATGAGCCTCACAAGTTATGAGCGTTCGGTGAATACCGCCCTAAAACAAATTAAATGTGATTATGAGTTCAATAAAATTTATAAAAATTGAATTTTGCAAAGAAATGGAAATACTTGAAATTTATGTAATTACGGGAGGACAAAATTAGTGCAACAGGAGCGTGCAACACCAAACATGTCAAAAAATGACCCAACAATTCAAGGCCATTGTTTTTTTTTTAATATTGTAATATTTTTTCAGGTTCGTTAATAAAACTTATTTACTTTATTTAAAACGTCCACTTATTTATTTCACAAAATAAAACACTTTACTTTTCTTACTACAAACAAAACGATTTATTATTCACCACTGAAATTAATTCACAAACTTTACTTTTCACTTTTATTATAACCAACTTTATTCATTCACGATTAAAAACAAACTGTCTCGCTGCCATTCAAACATGTGCCTTTTATACTTGTTTTCCAATTTCTGGAAAGTAGTGGAATGTTCTGGTCTCTGCTTCCAAAGCTTTCCGTAGGGGAAATTTCCCAATAATTTCCCTTCCAAAAGCTTTTATTTGACAGCTGGTAAATCTGCTATAATCCGGCAGATGGCGCTTCTTTCGTTTGAGAGTTGCTATAATTATAGCTAATAAGGGTATGTTTGCACTGTGTCCGTTTGTTTGCTTTTCGGAGTCGTTATAGTTCAAATTTGGAAAGTCACTACACTGCCCCCCTCTTAGGATTGATCGTCCCGAGCAAATCTATCACTTCCTTCACCATTATAACGATGTAAACGGTCGCTGTGAACTACTTTTAGTTTGCCTCTTAATCCTCTCTGAATGCAGTAGACGACATCGTTTATTCGTGTTACTACAGTGTAAGGGCCTTCCCAATTTTGTTGAAGCTTCGGTGAAAGTCCCATCCGACGGTGGGGATTATAAAACCACACAAGGTCTCCCGCTTGGAATCCTGTTGTTGTTGCTTTTGTGTCATACCGTGTTTGCATCCGGTCACTTGATAGCTTTATATTTGCTCTTGTCCTTTCATGGATGTTAACTAGCTTTTCTTTGAGGTTGTCCACGTAGTCGTCTATTCCTTGTGGCTCATTTGCAGAACATCCAAATTTGATTTCGCTTGGTAGTCGTATTGTGCTCCCGAGCAGGATTTCTGATGGTGTATGTCCTGTTGAGCTATGTACCGCACTTCGATAGGCCATCAAGAATAACGGAATATGCCGATCCCAGTCTCGTTGGTTGTCGCTTACAACTTTGGAAAGGTGTTCTTTAAGGGTCCGGTTGAATCGTTCAACCATCCCATCAGATTGTGGGTGAAGCGGTGTTGTCCTCGTCTTCTTAATGCCAAGGAGTGTACAAACTTCCTGAAAGATTTTGGACTCGAAGTTCCTCCCTTGATCTGAATGGAGTTCCATCGGTACACCAAACCTGCTTACCCAGTTGAAAACAATCTGATCCACGACTGTTTACGGATTTGGGATGGCAAATGCCTCAGGCCACTTGCTGAAGTAGTCCATTACTACCAGGATGTATCGGTTTCCGCTTCTGGTTTCTGGAAAAGGGCCTGCAACGTCTATTACAATTCTTTCAAAAGGCGTGCCCACATTATACTGCTGCATCTTACTCTGAACTTTTCTGCCTGGTCCCTTGCTTGCAGCACAAGTATTACATTTTCGGCACCATTTTTCGACGTCTTCTCTTGCGTGTAGCCAGTAGAATCGCTGCCTTACCTTTTCCAGTGTCTTATTGACACCCAAATGTCCTCCGAAAGCTCCATCATGCATCTCTTGCAGAACGTCATTAACTTTGGAACGAGGTACGACTAGCTGCATCACATATGATTTGCCGTCTGTGGACTCCCATTTACGTCTTAGTACTCCTTCTTGTACATGAAGTGAGTCCCATTGTGCCCAATATGCTTTAAGAGTTGGACTTCTATCGGAGATGTCAGCCCATTCTGGTTTTTCTTGGTGTTCCTTCCATGCAAGAATGGGTTCAATATCCGAGTCTTCTTGTTGGGCAGCTCTTATTTCTTCACTACTCCAACCGTAAACAGGATCGGCTCTTAGTCGCTGGATGGAAGCAACCTCCTTCTCTTGACGTGTGCAGTGCTTGCAGTCTGGTTTGCATGGTTTCCGAGACAAAGCATCTGCATTTGAGTGCAACCTTCCTCTTCGATGTTGGATCTGGTAGTCGTATGTCTGCAATCTCTCAATCCATCTTGCCACTTGACATTCTGGATTTTTGAAGTTCAACAGCCAATTAAGTGTGCCATGATCTGTTCGAAGAAGGAACTTCTGTCCATAGATGTACTTATGAAAGTGCTTTGTTGCCGATACTAGAGCTAGAAGCTCTCTTCTGGTCACACAGTAATTTCTTTCTGGCTTTGAGAGCACCTTGCTGTAATAGGCAACGACCTTCTCTTCTCCTTCGTGGACTTGTGATAGTACGGCACCAATTCCCACGTTACTTGCGTCAGCGTCGATGATGAAAGGTTTCCCTGGTGTCGGATAAGCCAAAACTGGCGTATTGCATAGGTGCTGCTTAAGTTCCCGGAAGCTTTTCTCGCACTCGCTTGACCATTTGAACGGTTTGCCTTTCTCTGTTATCTGATGCAAACTTTTACACATATATCTGCTACCAGAAGCAGATGTGAAAACTCCAGTTCTGCCAAACGGATCGTTAGACGAACCTCCCCGTACACTCTGGCTGCCTCTCCTGTTGCTGTTTTCAGACAGTAGGCGTTGGTGTTATGCAGCCACGTCATCTTCACCAAGTCCTTTCGAACAATGGAGGCAGTAGCACCAGTGTCGATCGTAGCTACTTGCTTCTTCCCGTTAAGTGTTTCCTCCACAGTCAGACTTTTGTTGTTTCGTTTCGTCTGTGAGACTTGGATCGTGGTTCTGGGGCCATCGATACCAGAAACCAGCTTCTGCCCCTGAAGTTGGTTCTTACTCATTTCCCGGTTGAGAAGCGGGGCGAGTAGGAGTATTGACATTGTTGTTGTTAAAGTTTCTGCTTCCACAATGTTGACATGCAGGTCTTCTCGGTGGCAACCTGCACTGGCGTTGAAGATGTCTGGTCTTGTTACAGTTCCAGCATCGAGCAGGCCCATCTCGCTGGTTCCTTTAGAATGCAGTTCTCTGGCAAGAACACTCCTCAATTTCTAGTTCTCTTACCCGATGAACTCCTTGAGAAGCCTGGTTCTGCTGCTTCCATAGTCAAGGCAAACGCTAATGCTTCGGGGAGTGTGCGTTTTCCTGCCGTTCGAATTCCTCGTTGAAGGTTGATGTCAGATACAGCACGAACAAAGGCTTCTGTTGCGAATTGGTTGATGATTTCGTCCCCCGCAGCCGGATATGCCAGGTGCGCCAACCGTTCGATGTCTGCTTGGAGTTGTTGAAGAGTTTCTCCTCTTTTCTGGACTCTGGAATTGAGTTGGACGCGGAAGACTTCTTGCATATGGCCATCTCCAAAACGTTTGTCAATGGCCTGAACGAGAGCACTGAAGTTGCCATTTTTATCTGCTGGTATGCTTTGTAATAGCTCAGCAGCAGGTCCTCTGAGGGCAAGCGTTAGAGCTATGCATTTGTCTTCCTCATCCCAGCCATTTGTTGCTGCGGCTGCCTCAAACAGCTTCTTGTAGATTGACCAAGAAGTTTGCCCATCGAAGGTTGGTGGATGCATCTCCTTTTTCTTTGGACAGTCGCCAGAACTTTCTCGAACCTTCATTTTCTTTACTTTATCTAATTCCTTTGTAATGGATTCGATTTTATCTTCGAACTTTGCTTCTACTGTCGATAATTGTTTGTCGACACGCTCGTCAAGGGCAATAATTCTGCTGTCAAAATCATCTAACTTACCTTCGAGAAGATTTTTTTGTTCTTTGCTTAGTTGTTCTAGAAGATTCTTTTGTTCTTGGCTTTGTTGATCGAATCGTTCGAGAAGATTCTTTTGTTCATGGCTTTGTTGATCGAATCGTTCGAGAAGATTCTTTTGTTCGTTCCGTTGTTCTTGGCTTTGTTGTTCTAGAAGATTCTTCTGCTCTTGGCTTTGTTGTTCGAAACGTTCGAGAAGATTCTTTTCCTGACTATCAAATTTGTCAAGCAGCTGAGACAGCATATTGGTCATGCCCGATGTACTTACTTGCTCTTGCTGTTCTTCCATTTCAATGTCGAATATAAACGTGTCCGGGTTTTTCCACATCTTCTTAAATCTTCTTGCAAACGAATTATAAGATCATTCTTTGTTCCAGCAGTAGGAAGATCTCGCTTATTCAGTTCTGCCTTAAGTTCCACTAAATTTAAATCATTCAAAGATTTACCCATTGTCTTTTTTTTCACTTTCCACACAATATATTAACTGAGTGCACAGATAAAATAAGTTTTATTCCACTTCTAACACCAATGTAATATTTTATCAGGCTCGTTAATAAAACTTATTTACTTTATTTAAAACGTCCACTTATTTATTTCACAAAATAAAACACTTTACTTTTCTTACTACAAACAAAACGATTTATTATTCACCACTGAAATTAATTCACAAACTTTACTTTTCACTTTTATTATAACCAACTTTATTCATTCACGATTAAAAACAAACTGTCTCGCTGCCGTTCAAACATGTGCCTTTTATACTTGTTTTCCAATTTCTGGAAAGTAGTGGAATGTTCTGGTCTCTGCTTCCAGAGCTTTCCGTAGGGGAAATTTCCCAATAATTTCCCTTCCAAAGGCTTTTATTTGACAGCTGGTAAATCTGCTATAATCCGGCAGATGGCGCTTCTTTCGTCTGAGAGTTTCTATAATTATAGCTAATAAGGGTATGTTTGCACTGTGTCCGTTTGTTTGCTTTTCGGAGTCGTTATAGTTCAAATTTGGAAAGTCGTTACAATATAATTTATTTTCTGTGTAGAAGCCATTTTCTTGTGAAGTGTTCCTCTGTGTTTGTGTGTGTATCTATTGCTTTTCTGTCAAATAACCATTCCCTGTCACTTCTGTGTGAACAAAGCTCACCACAACCACACCACGCCCGTAGCAGGCCAGAACCACACCAGCACCATAAGCCACTTCTGTGTGAATCGCGCCTTACAGAGGTTGTAGGAAATTGGGGGAAAAAATATAATTCTTTTTACTTTCAATTTCTTTTGAGTGATTTTTACCGCATTTAATGTTTATTAAACCTGAAACTATTATTTGTTTTCAATTATTTGTTAAATAATGAATTGGAAATAATTATAAAACACAAAGATTTTTCTTACCCGTCTAGGAATCGAACACGGAACTCCTGCGTAAGAGTCCATCACTCTACCCACTCAGCCATCTTAGATATAAAATGGAAGATGCAAAAACTTAATCAGTATTTTCCAGTCTTACATGCTGGCTCCACTAGACATGAACGATGTCCAACATCCAAACCACAATCCAATCAGCGAACTGATTTGTATGGATATGTCACTGCATGGACATGGATTTTTGAGACTCCATTGTTTTTTTTTCATAATCCGACCATGGCTCATGCCCAGTGGAGCCACCATGTTAATAACAAATTTGTAACCCGTTCACACTAAGAAACAAGATGTACAAGATTTTTTTTTTTCAAATCTTTGTTTATGCTATGTTCCCACCAAAACAAAATCTGAGATTTCAGATAAAAAATTTCGAGATTTCAAATGGGTGGAGCAGAATTTCATGGAGATTTCGTTGAAGTCCAGAGTTTTTATTGAGATTTCGTTTAAATTTCTATGAAATTTTTTCCCAGCAGTTCAAAATATGAAAAGTTTTCAACCGAAATCTCGGATTTCGTTTTGGTGGGAACATAGTATTATTATTGAAATTAAAATCTGAAGAGCTGAGTGGTTGATTTTAAATTCAATCGCCCATTGCCTGAGGTTAAGTCTAAGCTTTTGATTTTTCAAAATTTCATCTTCGTCATCGCTTTCTTGAAAACATTAATCATTGAACTCGTGTGTGTTATCCCTCATAAAAGTTTCGCCTCTCATGCTGGTAGTGGGGTTCATATCTAAGTAGAGTATGAATATTTATATTTAAAAGAAAATTATTAACAGACAAACAATGAAACGCACTTAAATCTTCTGGCTCTGGAGATATTTGATTTATCGATGAAAGATTTATTAAATCTGAACTTTTTTGCCGTCACGTCGTTGTCTTTCATTTGCATTCTTTGGAATATCTAAGTTACGAGCTCTCTGGAGTATTAAGGAACGTCTCACCGCAAGGGATCTATAATAATTTCCCTACTTTTTAATTTGTTCCACGAAGTAGACATATTCACGCAAACAAAATTTCACAAACAATTTATTCAATAAACGAAAATTTATCAATGTCTTCATTAAAATGACTTTGACAGATTTGAGTCTCTTTAGCATAGACTGGAATTTTCTATTATGGTTCGTTAATAAAGTCTGAGAAGTCTCTGCGAAGTATTCGATAAGGCTTCCAGCAAATTGTAACCGAAACCTTTTGAAGACAAAGTGACAGGAGCTTCAATTAAATTACTCTATACAATCTTTATACAGTGACAGCTTCATGTTTCTTCGTTAATGTTATTAACAGAGGTCTATCCGAAACAAAGACGCTAGTCTCGTTGAATTTTCTATATCAAGCTTTCAAACGACTTTAAAGAAGCTGTTATTGAAATCATGACTTCTATTAGAAATTTATTTTTGATGAAAGCTTTATAGAAGCTTTATACATATCCAGACTTGCAGCATATCGATATTTCTAGGCTAATAGAAACTGAAATGTTAGTTGGGGCGGTCACCTAGGGTAAGTCGGTCGAATATGCCAGTGTGGGTAATATGCCATCGTTCAATATATTGCAGTTCTAAGTTGATGTTGGCAACGCTGACATTGCAATTCGCTCAGTTACGCTAAGTTTTCTGGGCAAACGGATGCGCAAGTTAGGCAGTTTGGTTTGGAAAATATTCATGAAAATTTAAATTCAAGTGTGTTTTTGTTAAATTGAGTGCGATTAAAACCGGTTTTTTTGTGTTTTTTAGTGCGATATACGAAGGTTTCTTCCAAGAAGGAAAGGCCAGTTTTGTGTACTTAATGTTTGTTTGTGTCTAGACTTGATATGTTCCGTTAGTTTTCGTTCAGGGATACTTTTATATTTTTTCACGTTTTGGGGTAAAATGCCACGTTTGTTTCATACCAACTGGCATTTTATCCACTTAAGTGATTTTAATTTCTTTCAGAAACAAAAATGCCTGAAAGATGTGACTGGGTGCAATGCTCCAATTGTCACAAATGGATGCACGAGGACTGTCTCCAAAATGGAATCTGCCCGATATGTCCCATCGATTAAATGCCATATTAAATGTTTGCATTTCTAAATGTTGGCATTTCACCCCTTCAGAAGTGGCATGTTATGCCACTTTTTAAGGTTTTTTTAAAAACTTCATTTGCTATGAATTAAAAGTGTTAAAGTTATGTTTTTATTCTTTTATTTATTAAATAAAACAACAACCTAACGAAACTAAGAAAATCTTTTACTTAACTTGTCATTTACTATTAAATTTCTATTGTTTACTGTTAAGTGTGGCATATTACACCGACTCACCATATATATTACAAAAATGCAAAATTTTACAATTTGCACCAATTTAACAACCATGCGCCTATGATAGACCCTGTTTAGACTGTGATTGCTTACTACGCCCCATGCGGATGAGTTTATGGTTATAAGATTTTATCCTCACTGATTTCAACTATAAAACCATTGTCGTGACGAAGCCAAAAGTTACAATCTAAATAGGGCCAAATCACTCAACATAACTCTACTCTACGAACATAGCCTTCGGGAGTTCGAGATACAAAAATTATCAATCGTACCAATAACGAAACACAAAAATTCTATTCAGTCTAGTTCGATACTCGAACAAACGTCAAAATTTTATCGGCAGTAGGATTCTACTTTAGCTTTTATCGGCAGTGATCCTGTGGCGGACCGGATTCCACACGCTAACTCATTTGCTTCATCATCTGAACGCTGCCCAGGAAACATCCTGGAACGCATTGCATTTTAAACGCCTGGTCAAACAGAACGCGATCCGGCGATACGATCAATACTTCCCTGTGTAAAAAAGATCGCGGCGATCAAATTTTGTTTGTAATTTCTCACAAAGATCGCCGGATCGCGTCCTGTTTGACCAGACCTTAAATTATATTTTTAGAAGAAGACGGCTATAGTGCCGAGAGAAAGTTGGTATAGTTTTGTTTCGACTGTCTAGTGTCTGGCATTCCATTTTTATCTGCGAAACTAATAACACCTCCCAAAAGTTAAAAAGAAAAATTTTAAAGAAAACTAAGTCTACAAGTGTTATATTTATTTTATAATTTTCAATAAAGTAATCGACGATCGATAAAATATAAGTGTTGTTTTTGGTTTGGGTGCTCAAGTTCATTGTGCTCGGGATTGCTGAGCCAAAAACTTCTCGTCCTCGAGAGCGCATCTTTTTGGGTGCTATACTAGACAAAGGCGCCAGAAGCCGGATTGGTTCCGCACTCCAAATTGGTAACCCCGACGTGATCGTCGTGAGCAACAGGAGCAACGGACCGTTTTTGGCGCAATAGAAACAGCACAAATTGTTTTGGATGATTTGGCCTTTGTCGTAGACAAGGGGCCAACAACTTTGTTCTTCATCTTCAGAACACCATCAGACAACGCCACTGAATACCTACCAAACATATAGGCACCACAACAACAGTAGACACCATTATCACTTCGCTTTTTCGTCAACGGCAGAACCACAAGCAACGGTATACACGCCGTTTTCTTTGTCTGTTGCTAACGGCAGTGTAATTCACCGTTTTCTTTGTTCGTCTGGTATCCAAGTTGCAACAATACAAGCAACATTTTGAAAAAAGCAAACCCGCTCAGCGTCAGCAGACATTCAGCAGCAGATATTTCTTCATCAGAATATATTTTTCTTTTTGCAGTTTCGCTAATAAAGTATTACC
This sequence comes from Dasysyrphus tricinctus, assembly GCA_963921185.1. NCBI lineage: Eukaryota > Metazoa > Arthropoda > Insecta > Diptera > Syrphidae > Dasysyrphus > Dasysyrphus tricinctus. The sequence continues at coordinate 139,885,895 of OY992531.1, forward strand.
AGCGCTTCTTGCTTTTGATTAAATAGTTTTATTTTTGATTGTTACCAGCGCCTCTCGCTTAAGTTTTTTTTTTTCCATTTCTAGTTTTATTAGTCATTTTCGTTTGATTGAAATAAAAAGTATTTTAATAATTTTCTTTCAGAATTATTTGTTTATTTAGCTTATTTGTCTTACCTTTTCATAAAAAAATTAATTTAATTTTCTCTCGTTTAATTGTTTCGTATACAGCAAAAATTTTATTGTAACGCAACAAAATCGGAATGCCTGATACAGAAGAAAAAATTACAGATCCTGAAAAGGATGCGGTCGTGGATCCCCGAAGCTCATCAAGCCCCGCCAGCCTTGCAGGAGGCAACACGGATTCATCGAATGCCCAAGTAAATGCATTAACTTTTAAAAATTTGCCTTTTTGGCCGGATAATCCAGATGTGTGGTTCAAGGTTTTGGAAGGGCAGTTCGCGGTAGCCCAAATAAGGTCAGACAATTCGAAGTATTTCACGGCACTCGGTCTCCTCGACACGCGTACGGTTAACTTGTGTAGGGATATCATCCTAAATCCACCCGGAAGTGGTTTATATGATCATCATAAGACAACGATTCTTTCTCGCCTCATCGAATCTGAGGACGTTCGGTTGAAGAAATTATTACACGATACAGCACTGGGGGATAAAAACCCAGCGAGCTTTTGAGAGAAATGCGCTCGTTGGCCGGTAATCAATTTCAAGAATTGGTTTTAAAAAGTTTATGGTTACAGCGTTTGCCTCAAACAGCCCAAGCCATTTTAACGTGTTCAACAGACGGACTAGATTCTCGCACAAACGGTAGATAGGATCGTGAGCTTGGTTCCAAATTCTAATGAGATCTTTACGTTAGCTAGTAACTCTCGTGAGTCGAATCAATCCTCCGAGGCCGCAAAGAATATCGTTTCGCCTATCGAGGAATTACAATTAGAAGTGGCTGCCCTGCAACGACAATTCGGTCAACGTCCTAGACAAGATAGATCAGCATCTCCGCGACCAAATTTTAATTCTGGTGAACGTCCTAGACTACAATTGTGTTGGTATCATCGTCGATTTGGCGATCGAGCTCTTAAATGCGATCCACCCTGCAGCTTCAGAAGTCGCAATCGAAATTTTTCGGAAAACTTAAAGCCCAATCGCTAGCGGCTTGCGATTCGGGCACGTTATCTGCAAACTGCCGCCTATTCATTCAAGACAAGGCAAACAAACTCAATTTTTTAATAGATTCAGGGGCGGATATTTCCGTTTTACCCGCGAATGCAGCAATCAAAAGACGTTGCTCTAAATCAAATCAACTTTTTGCCGCAAATGGCTCCTCAGTTTCAACTTACGGTCGCATACGACTAGTTCTAGACTTAGGATTACGTCGAAAGTTTTCTTGGGTTTTTATGTACGCTAATGTAAGCAAGCCAATTTTAGGTGCCGACTTGCTTCGAAACTTCGGACTTCTGGTTGATTTAAAAAACAGTCGCCTTGTTGATCCTCAATCTAACTCACTCTCATCAGGCAAACTTAAACAAGATTCAACGCAAATACTTTCGGTTTTAGCTCAAGTCTCAGTCGATGAAAATATTCATCAGTTGTTAAAAGACCACAACATCGTTTCTAAGGAAAATGTTTTCATGCGCCCTATACAACATGACGTTAAGCATGTTATTCTCACGGGGTCTACACGACCTATTAACAACAAGCCATGTCGTCTTCCTCCAGATAAATTGAAGGCCGTTTACCCTAGAACCCATACGGGGTGTGTAGGAACCCCACTTCAAATTTAAATTGCCTATATTTTTTTTTGTAAGAGACGTATTTATAACGGATTGTCATGACTTTTATTTTTTTCATTGTTTCTGTATGGGTTGTTCTATATTATGAATTTGCATCACTTTAGTTTCCATTTTTAACTTCAATTTTGTATAATTCTTATTTGAAATGAATTTATTATGAATAAAAAAAAGAAAAATTATATCATTTGATCTTAAATTTGACATAATACCGCTTTAAAGTTAATGGGGTGTTGAGGAACCCCAAATAGGTAAATGTAACAAAAAACAAGGTATGGGTTGTAGGGTTAAAAAGGAATTTGATTTTTTACTACAACAAGGCATTTGCCGACCAAGCAGCAGTCCCTGGGCAACACCTTTGCACCTAGTTCTCAAGAAGAATGGTGAGTGGAGACCTTGTGGTGACTATCGGTCGCTCAATGCTGCTACTCAACCTGACAGCTATCCGATATCGCACATCAGTGCTGCCATATTGCTCACAATGAATTATCATACAATTCGCTGATTTCTATCATACCAGAGTAAAAATTATCATACGCAAAATAAAACAAACAAAATTAAATAATTCCAAAATTTCCCTAAAAAATAAAAACAAATATATAAATATATACAAAATTCATTATTAACTTTATTAACATTTATTATTATTTTTTTATAAGAAACACACATTTTTTGATTTAAAATAAATATACTGATCATAAAAAATAAATAGATATTTTAGTTATTTTATATGTATGTGTAAAACACAAGTACAGTAGACGCTCGATATAGTGAAGAAATAAAAACCAGGCTTGTTAACTGTTTCGAGATTGTTCAAGAAGCTAAATATATATTTCGAGGAAGGTCTTCACACCTATGCTGTAACATTTTTGCCGCTTCGCTAGCACAAATAGCGCAAGAATGACAAATGCACTTTGAATCATAAATTCCCGGACAGCTTTCGAGTTTTTATCACCCATCATGGTATTGCAACCATCAGACCCAAATCCATCAATGTTCTCAAAAGATAATTCACATATTTTAAAAGCATTTTCAACTGCTTCGAAAATAACTTTTGCAGACGCCACGCTGTTTCCACATCACCTTGGAACAAATCGACCAGGTCAAAAAACGAGCTTACAGTTTTAGATCGATTTGTATCAAAGTATCTAACAATGATACACGTTGCTTTGTTGGAACTAACGTCCGTCGATTCATCAATCATTTATCCAGTTTATATTTCTGAGATCTCAGAGGGCTCAGATGACTCTGAGATATAAACACGATTCCTCACAAAAATTCCTCACTTTTCCCCTTAAAAACTGAGACTGAAATTTTTTGGATTCGCTTGCTTATGTAATTATATTCTGTCGCAGTAAATTACATAAGAAGAAAAGAAAAAGGTAGTTGTTTTTACTTCTATTTGAAGAATCTTGTTTATATTTTACTCTCCGGCTCTGTCAAAGAACGGGGAAAAATTACTGAGCGCTCAAGAAATATAAAGTGGCTAATTATACTTAATTTCGTATTCTTGAGTTTTTCAACTAACTCTTCTTTCTGGCAGCAGCCTTTGTTTTCTTACAAGTTACTTTTTCTGATATCTAAACAAAAATCTAAATATTCTCATTTGGCTTAATATAGAGCCCTTTGTGGTTGTACAGTATCCAGTATGCAGTAAATTACACTTAGGTATAAGAAACAATTTGAAGCGAATGTTTTAGTTCGCGTTTTATATGGTTGACTTTAAAGAATCATAACTCCGTTTCTACTCATCCGATCTTCATGATTAAGATCTTTAAATAAAGCCAACATGACACGCTACACAGTACAAGAAAATCATTCACAAGGGGCAAACGATTTCACACAAGGAGTGAATAAGCCCCCCTCCAATTCGATTTGCAGCATTCTAAATTCAAAAGTTGATGAAAAATTTCACAATTTCAATTGATTTTTAGCTCAAATTGAAGCCCATTTAATTATTTTAAAATGGTAGAGCAAAGTTAATATCGCAAACCAGGCCTTAAAGGTTAAAATAGCCAATAACTGAAAAAACCGCGAAAATTTCTCGGTTTTATGCATACCTCACAAAGTTGCGTTCGGCGCTCGAGGTCGAAAACTTGGATTACACTGGTCAACAAAATTTAATTATTTTTTTGTTACAGAAACCAAAATATACTTTTCCGTAGGTTTTTGGTGTGCTAAACTTGAATCTGAAGTCAGAAAAATTCTATCGGGCTACGTTTTTGAGATATTCCCGTTACAAAATCGAAAAAACTGTTTTTTTGCTGTTTTCAAAGTTGTATTGTAACGTGAAGTAAATTGTTTCAACAAAATTTTCAATGGTTTCTGAAAGAACTAGTTTTCTTCTTTCAAAATCAGTTTAAATCTTTCCGATACCTCTTTTCTTCTTGGAGAAATCTTCAGTTAATTGTAGGCCTTCCATTTATGACATAAATACAATGTTAAGGAGAATGGGCAAAAATTTATGGGAAATGGTCCATTTCCCAATACGAACGTGTGATATATCGTTGAAAAGGTTATTTTGAGTACATCATTTCACTATATGGCCGTTAAGCTCTAAACCATGGGGTTCACGAGATATTCAGCTAATGTGGATTGGGAACACATTATTGTTCTATCGGTGCTTTGAAGCCGAATATCTCGCGAGCCCCATGGTTTAGAGCTTAACGGTTATATAATGAAATTATGTACTTAAAATAACCTTTTCATCGATATATGATACATTCGTATTGGGAAATGGACTATTTCCCATAAATTTTTACCCATTCTCCTTTCCATTGTATTTATGTCATAAATGGAAGGCCTTCAATTAACTGAAGATTTCTCCGAGAAGAAAAGAGGTATCGGAAAGATTTAAACTGATTTTAAAAGAAGAAAATTAGTTCTTTCAGAAACCATTAAAAATTTTGTTGAAACAATTTACTTCACGTTACAATACAACTTTGAAAACAGCAAAAAAACGGTTTTTTCGATTTTGTAACGGGAATATCTCAAAAACGTGGCCCGATAGAATTTTTCTGACTTCAGATTCGAGTTCAGCACACCCAAAACCTACGGAAAAGTATATTTTTGTTGCTGTAAGAAAAACCTTCTAGACCAGTGTTATTGGTAAGGCCAACATCATAAACATTTCATCTAAAAATCAGAACTACCGGATCTTAGGCAGAGCCCTCCCACCCCGAAGAAAAAAGATAATAGACTGAAAAAAGTCAAGTTGATCATATTAATTTCAGTTTTCTCAAAAACTAGAAGCCATTTTAGCATTTGGTTTTCAGTTTTTAACTAAAAGTTAATAAAATCATTGAAAATCAAAAACAAAAATATGTAGTACTTAATACCATAAAATAAAAAAAAATAGATTAACAAAAAAAAATCGTCTTTTTCTTAAAATTTTGAGTTTGAAAGTAAATATTTTCAAAAACTATCAACTAAAAAATGTTTATTTAAAAATAAAATTAAAGAATCGATTTCTGGCTTTAAGATGAGTAAAGGATTTTTGTCCAGATATTACCATTGTTTTTTAAAGTTATTTTTCTATTTGAAGTCTACTTTTCTTAAAATTGCCCCTCCCGCCTAAACGGGGGATATATACCCCCCATCCGGTACTATTGTTTTCTTCTTTTGGCCCAATCTAAACGTATTGCTTTGATGCAGCACATGTCAAAGACCATGTTTTTGTTATTATACTGTTTTATATACTACTTGTTGTTTTAAATTTTTTATTGCTATATTTTGAAAAGCCGTCCCTTGGAAACTGTTATGTCTACAGAACCAGCTTTGGACTCAAATTGAAGCAAATTTAGCAAGGTTGAAATCGTAGAGCAATGTTTTATTCGGAAATTAAGGCGTAATGGTTAAATGTCCAATAAGTGAAAAAACCGCGAAAAATTAACGGTTTTTGGATTTTTACCAATGTTGCGTTTGGCGCTCGAGGTAGAAAAATCGGATTTATTATTAGGCCAACATCATAAACAACTCAGCAAAAAATCAGAACTACCGGACCTGACGCAAGGTCTAATGTATATAGTTACTGGACTATAATTGTGCGATTGAAAATTTTATTTGCACAAAAAATTCTTTGAGTATTTTGTCAATGATTCGTATAGCATTTGAGTTTCAAATTCATTGAAAACATAATAATCCATAGTAAATAATTTTTCCTGATCGCTTTAATCTACTGCATAGGCTAGGCTGCGGCAAATGGCACATTTATTTAAAAAATGCCATAAGAAAAATGTAACAAAAAATAATGTCTTGTTGAAAAGAATTCGATGAACAACGAAAATGAAGGAGTACACGAGTTAAGAAGTGCCAAAAATGTAGTAGAAGGCTGACACCTGACACTACAGCTGCATTCAGAAGAAGTTTAAGAAAAAGAGCAGATTTATATATGTTAATCTTGATTTGTTTTAAATTTGAATAGCGAAATTTTGTATCTAAGTCAAATATCACAATTATCATACATTTTGCGTATGATAATGAATTTCAATCATACATCATACAGGACCAAAAATTATGCTACATGTAGCATAATTATTCTACGGTTAGCAGCACTGTCGCACATTCAAGATTTCAGTCATCAATTGCATGGCCAGACAGTCTTTTCTACAATCGATTTAGTACGCGCATACCATCAAATACCCATTGACGAGGCTGACGTTCCCAAAACAGCCATTACCACTCCATTCGGACTTTTTGAGTTTACTAGGATGACGTTTGGTTTGAGGAATGTTTCCCAAACGTTTCAACGTTTTATGCACTCCCTTCTTCGGGATCTTCCGTTCTGCTTTGCCTACATTGACGACATCTTAGTAGCCTCAAAGAATTTAGACAAACATTTGCGTCATCTCAAGATTCTTTTTGAGCGATTAGAAAAATTCGGTCTCGTGATAAACACTGAAAAATGTAATTTTGCTAAAAGCAGCGTAATATTTCTTGGACATCTCATTTCGGCCGAGGGAGTTAGACCATCTCCCAGTAGAGTAGAATCTATTGCAAATTTCAAGCTTCCCAAAAACGTATCGGAACTGAGGCGGTTTCTTGGAATGTTAAACTTTTACAGGCGTTTCATACCTAAAGCAGCTTTTATGCAAGTTCCTCAAATTCAAAAAGAAAAGAAATGATAAAACTCTTATCGAATGGACTTCCGAAAGAACCGCCGCGTTTCAGCGTTGCAAAGATGAACTTTGTCAAGCCACTTTGTTGGTATTTCCAATTCCAAGTGCCAAATATTCGCTGTGCGTTGATGCATCAGACTTTGCCATCGGAGGAGTTCTGCAAAAATGGAATACAGACACCTGGCAACCACTTTCGTTTTTCTCAGCCAAACTTAGTCGTTCTCAGAGCGGCTACAGCACTTTATGATCGGGAGCTATTAGCAATCTACCTCTCTATTAAGCATTTTCGCCACTTTTTGGAAGCACAATCTTTTACAATTTTCCCCGATCACAAGCCTCTGACTTTCGCCTTTCGGCAAAAACCTTCCAAGGCTTCACCACGCCAGCTTCGCTATCTGGATTTGATTGGACAATTTTCGACAGACATTCAGTATATTCCCGGCAATGAAAATGTAGTTGCCGATACACTCTCGCGACTTGAAGAAATTATACTGCCAACCCAAATTGATTATAAAACTATCGCTAAGGCTCAAGCCAACGACCAAGAGCTGCACGATTTGTGCTCTTCTGAAACGTCTTTACGTTTCGAAAAGGTAAATATTCCTGGCACAACCGAATCAATTTTATGCGACGCTTCAACCAATTTTCCTCGCCCTTACGTACCCAAAGCTTTTCGAAAATTGATTTTCGAAACCATTCATGGTCTAGCTCATCAGGGTATACGGGCGTCAGTCAAAGCTGTATCTAGACAATACATTTGGCCAGGAATCAATAAAGACTGTCGTAATTGGGCAAAATCGTGTATGGCCTGCCAAAAATCGAAAATCTCCAAACATGTCCGAAGTTCAATTGGAAACTTTCCTCAAGTTTCTAAGCGATTCGATGAAATCCACATAGATCTGATTGGACCCCTTCCGCCTTCAGAAGGTTTTCGATATTTACTCACGGTGATCGATAGGTACACACGGTGGCCAGAAGCGATTCCAATTCTCGATATTACAGCTGAAACTGTTGCGAACGCTTTGTTTACGAATTGGTTTTCTCGGTATGGCATACCGTCTATCGTCGTGACCGACCAAGGTTCGCAATTTGAGTCCAGTTTATGCAATGAACTCTGTAAACGACTTGGAATTCAACACCAACGTACGACAGCCTACAACCCTTAAGCGAATGGGTTTCTTGAACGCTGGCATCGCACCCTTAAAGCAGCACTCAAATGTCATAATGATACTCAATGGTCTCGAAAACTGCCACACGTGTTAATGGGACTAAGAGCGATATATCGCGAAGAATTTGAGGCTAGCGCAGCTGAACTAGCATTCGGTCAAAACATTCGCTTACCTTCGGATTTCCTAACAGCCAGCAATTCCTCAATCTGCATTTGTCAAGGAGCTTTATCGACATTTTGAAACCGTTCGTCCATCCGCGCCTACGCGTCATTGCAATTATAAACCTTTCGTATTAAAGAACTTAAACAGTGCTCTCGCGTCTTCGTCAGAGTCGATTCGGTACGCAAACCTCTGCAGCAACCATACGAAGGGCCGTTTATTGTTCTCAATCGTAATGAAAAAACTTTTAAATTGCTTATAAATGGCAAAGAATCAGTTATCGGAATCGACCGCTTAATACCATGTTTTATGGAAACGGAAACGGAAGACACCGTGGACCGAATTAAGCCACAACCAACAGTGATTAAGAAAGTTTCGTTTACTGAGAACCACACGCATGCGATGCCCGATCAGAAAACGCGAATAGGGCGTCCTATTCTTCGCCCTAGCAGATATTGTTGAATTCCAGCTTCTTGCATTCAACTGGCGGGGGAGTGATGTGGCGGACCGGATTCCACACGCTAACTCATTTGCTTCATCATCTGAACGCTGCCCAGGAAACATCCTGGAACGCATTGCATTTTAAACGCCTGGTCAAACAGAACGCGATCCGGCGATACGATCAATACTTCCCTGTGTAAAAAAGATCGCGGCGATCAAATTTTGTTTGTAATTTCTCACAAAGATCGCCGGATCGCGTCCTGTTTGACCAGACCTTAAATTATATTTTTAGAAGAAGACGGCTATAGTGCCGAGAGAAAGTTGGTATAGTTTTGTTTCGACTGTCTAGTGTCTGGCATTCCATTTTTATCTGCGAAACTAATAACACCTCCCAAAAGTTAAAAAGAAAAATTTTAAAGAAAACTAAGTCTACAAGTGTTATATTTATTTTATAATTTTCAATAAAGTAATCGACGATCGATAAAATATAAGTGTTGTTTTTGGTTTGGGTGCTCACGTTCATTGTGCTCGGGATTGCTGAGCCAAAAACTTCTCGTCCTCGAAAGCGCATCTTTTTGGGTGCTATACTAGACAAAGGCGCCAGAAGCTGGATTGGTTCCGCACTCCAAAATCCTACTGCCGATATTGTTTTTGTTATTCGTGTAAAATCTTACTATACTACAGATAGCTTTTCCAAAAAAACACAGGTATAGTACTCTAGACGACAATGGGTGGAAAGAACATAGCTAGTATCAGGTGTTGCAAGTTTTCGCGCTTTTTGTATTCGCCTCTATAGCCTCCGTCGTTTTTGTTTACATGGACGAAAGTTCGTGAACACAAAATAGAACTTGTTGTATTAATTGTCCTGAATCCAAAAATAAACCAATAAATATTACTAAAGTTGCTACACTTTCACGGAGGCTACAGAGGACAATTCAATAAGCGCGAACACCACACCTAGCACTATGCCTGGCCAAAACACTTTTATTTTTAAATCACTCACGATGAAAACACTTTTCCGTATATTTTATTTTGTATAAACAGAAAACTTACACGTTATCTGAAAAGAAAATTATTTTTTATGCGACCGATCATTTTGAAACTTTTTTTTTTACTTTTTTTCATCTGTCAAAATATTGAGCTACAAGTCTACATTGAGGGCGGTATTCACTGAGCACTCATAAACGGCTATTAAGTTTATGAGGCTCCTAACTCAAATAATATTTGTGCTATTCACCAACCACTCATAGCTCTTTTTCGAAGTTAAAAAATGAGAGCAACTCTCTCTTCCCCTTAGAATAAAAAATATAAGGAAGCGCCATTTGTGGAAAAAAGTGAAGCATTTTTCATAATAGTGTTTGCTCTCACAAACACAAATACATTCCAAAAGGGACGAAGTGATTTTTAATGGCAACTTACTAGGGCGCCATAACAATCATTTGTTATTTTCTGAATTTATTTATCTTTTCAGTGGTATGTTTAAAAAAATACTTACTTTTTTATGATAACCCTCTAAGGCACCGATAAAATGTTTTAATATCTACTTTCTTTAAAATTGTGTTGTTTCAGTGGAACATTATATATTTACTTAGTTTAATTTACGCATTGTCATGAAAGAAGGCTCTCCAAAACCAACGTGAATCATAGCAAATCATTTGCATCGATAAAAAATTGGCACCCCAAATGTGGCTTTACTTCATCCACTTTCAGAGTGGTCATCCTTTTACCACTCGACTTTCGGAAACCTTTTAAATTTTTTATTAAATTATTTTAATTTTTGAATAGACAAATAAATAAACATTAAAAAAATGCACTAATAACTTCACTACATAGAAAATTGAGCAATATTCTGAAGATGCACATGTTAACATAAATTTACGAACTCCAAAGGTACAAAATCGATTTAATAACAAAAATAATTTCCTGATATAAAGGGCGCTTAGCAAATAATTGCGCCTTACAACCACCAATAACAAAAAAAATACGTCCTTGTTTCACAGAATCGCAGTTTGACATTACTAGTATCCCAAATTAAAACAGAAAAACCATGTGCAAGTTTTCAATTAATTTATTAATTTTCTAAGTTTATTTAAAGTTTAATCATTTAAAATGTGTTACTTGATTGATGATTAATTAAATTATGATCAATTCACATCGCTTTCTTAGAGAAAAATATCATAAAACTCACTTTTGAAAGGAAATGATTCTTGTCCGCCTTATTCTTGCTTTATATACACAATTTAACACTGCACTTCATATATTTGTATTGTTATTAGTACATACATTTCTAAGTAAATCACTCCAAACTATTTGTTTTTTTTCTAACAATTTATGATTTATTAATGTTTTTAGTCTTGTATCACTTTTTGTTTACTTTTTTTCTTCCATTCAGTCACCGATTTGACATTTCGGGCATACAGTTTTCTGCTTCATTCACGTACATTTTTTTTTCTTAGAATTTTCTTTATTGAGACTTGAAGAGAGATTTACATAGTACTGAAATTTGTTTCTGTAACTTTTAGAGAATAAACTGCGGCTATATTGTATTGCCAGCTCTGTCAAATTATTATTTGTTATGCTACATTTCCACCTGACGCTAATCTGAGATTTAATAAGATTTACCTCAAATCTCGGAGATTTACCATACAAATTTATTTCGTAAATCTTGAAGATTATAAATTAATCTTGTTAAATCTTCCTAGGACAAATAGTTTTACAAATCGAACTAATCTATTTTTACATGGTGCTGAACGATTCATTCGAGACTCGCATTCAGTTCTTCATTGTTTCACACGAATCAAACATTCTGTCTCATTCGCACTTCATAAGAAAAATTGGAACGCCATTTGCATTTTTGAAGGTGCTGTCAAATTTAATCTTTTTTAAATCTTTTTGTGCGGTGGAAACACCAAAAAGATTTATTTAATCTAATCTGAGATAAACCTTTGGTGGAAACATAGCATTAATGACTTAGAAAACGACAAATGAATTTATACATTTCAATCAAATATTATGCGAAAAAATTAAGTAATTAATAATGTTTTCGAAGAGATACGAAATATTAATTAGTTTATTGTTTTGTTTGATATAACATATGTGTTTTTGAGTTTAGATGACTAAACTAGTATCTTTTAAGAAGAATCTTTGAATGTGATAGGTTGCTTATATATCTAAATATTGGTATCTGAAGGATACTCTGAAAATTTTAGCTAACCATGTTAAATTTTTTATTTTTTTTTTATTTTATATAATTTACGTAATTGTAAATTGTATCAGTAATAAAATGATAAAAAGGGAGTTTTGTCCTCTTAAATAGTTTGATAAGGATTAGTTTTAGAGAGTATTAGCAACTAGGAGGCAATTTCTATTAGAATTTCGTGAATCATGAGTCTGGTTTACAAAGCATTGTTTACGTTTAGCCGCGGTTGTGGCCACTGATGGCCTTTAAATAAAACTCCGGAGTAGGTGCATCGGCAGCCGACGCAATCTCCATCCGTAAAACCCCAGAGGGGGAGGGATACATCTCCGACTCCCAGTCCCTGCTTGGTTCATTGGCGATTTCGTTGATAAGAAAGTTATCAATTGAGCTAAGTTTCGAAATGGTTTTGCTCATCAGAGTGAGTGCATGGCTTAGAATCGGAGAGGTGTTTGTTTCGTTATGAATATGTGCGTTGGAAAAGCGTTTAATCTGGGATTCATAGTTTTGTCCGCAGCAAAGTCGGAGTATTTTCTTTTCTAGTTTACCCAGCTTGGCCGAAACAGTTGGTGAAATTGTAAACCAAATAGGAAACGCATAGAGGAGTATGGGGCGTATAAGTGTTTTGTAGAAGAGAAGTTTGGATTTTTGGTTGAGAGATTTGTGTCGTTCGTAGGCAGCGTTGCCGCCAAAAAAAAAATTTCGTGCCACATTTTTTGAAAAAACGTGCCATTTATGAAATTTTCGTGCCATATGAAAAAAAAACTCAATTTGTTCTTTAAAAATAAATTTTAATTCAATACTATTACTATTACAAAAACAAAAATCACTTCCTCTATTCGTGTAGGCATTGTCCAGAAACAGGAGTTTTTGGCAAGTTCATAACTACCTATTTCACATCACATTATGAGTATTATTATTATTTAAAAATATAAAGACGTAATAAAGCTTTGTATGACAACTGAATATTAGGCGTTTTCCTTTGGAGGTGGCGAAGTACTTGCAAGTACTTTGCCAGTTTTTTTTTCAATGGAACACATCAAACTGCTTCCCCATGTAAAATGTATCTACTCGCACATGAGAGCATGTGCAGTTGGTAGTACTAGATTATGGTTTTCATCTACTCACAAGTACTTTGCCACCTCCAAAGGAAAACGGCTATTGAAAGATCTACGCTCTACTACATTTTAATGAAATAAGTGTGTTCATACTAACCCTGTTCCTTGGTTTAGTCCCAAACAGTTTCAAACAGTTTCAGACCGCCAGATTTGGTGCGGACCAGTACAATTTTTCAAGTGTGAAACGACTTCGGACTAAATCTGGCGGTTTCAAACTGTTTGAAAGTCGGCAAGGAACACACCTACTATGAGTTAGAATGGATGCATCCAGTTCTGTTGAGGTGATAAAGTAGACACGTCCAGTTCTTTTGATGAATATTGACACTGTGTTTATACTATGAGTATTGTATATATATTCTATAGTACAATCATGGGCAATGAGCGACCGACTCGCCATCTGGGCAGGGCTTATGAAATTAATGGTGGTGAGCCTGACTAAAGTGTGTAGAGTTTAATTGGAGATGCAGAACAGTCAAATAAAGAGGAATTATAATAATAATAAAATAATGAGAAGACAATATATTTTATTTATGAGAGTTAGAGGGAGGCAAGAAAGCCTATTTTAAAAGAAGAGGCTAGGTGCGTATTTAGTTCTATGAGCAGAAAAGGACAGATGTTGGGTGCAGGAATTTTAGTTGGTACCGTTATTGAAAATATATATGCATATGAAAATCATCCGCTCTGCAATTTGTTGGACTGTTTCTACGGTTGCTTAGCTTGTGAATAGCTATATACGTACATATGTACTGTACATACATATTTGATATTTTCTTCCTAGTAGATTTGCGCCTTTTTTGAATCCGTTTGTCATTGATTTTTGATTCAGCTTCAGTTAACGTGGTCGGAATAAGCTCTGAATTTAATTATTAAGTTTTTGGTTTGTTACTAAAGTTAAAGAAAGTTCAATAGGTGATACCTTATCGATTGAAAATCTCGTTCGTGAAAAAAACGAAATTTCGGCAAATTTAATTGTGAATTTACCTCTTCGGTAGTTTTGTAAAATGTGTTAACTTTTTTAACTAAAAAATTGCTTGCATTTTGTGAATTAATTCAATGCAATTAAAAATTTCGTTCGTGGAAAATTGTGTATAAAAAAATAAATTTCGGCTAATTTAATTATAAATTTATCACTTCGGTAGTTTTGTGAAATGTGTTAGCTTTTTTTACTAAAAAAATTGCTTGCATTTTGTGAATAAGATAAATGCAATTGAAAATTTCGTTCGTGAAATTTAATTGTAAATTTATCACTACGGTAGTTTTGTGAACTGTGTTAGCTTTTTTTACTGAAAAATTGCTTGCATTTTATGAATAAAATAAATGCAATTAAAAATTTTATTCGTAAAAAATATATGAAAAAAGGAAATATAATTTTAATTGTAATTTTACCACTGGCAAAATTCGCTCGGTAGTTTTGTGAAATTTGTTAGCTTTTTTTTACTTAAAAATTGCTTGCATTTTGTAAATAAGCAATCTATTCGTGTTTAGATATTCTTGCCAAGAGAAAGTTTGCGTTTTTATTTTGAATCTAAGATTCAGTGATTTTTTTTTTTTGATTAAAAAGTAATTGCAGGATTTCCCATGTTGTGTTTTAATTGAAAAAAATTAAAAATAAAATTAAAATTATCTGTGATATGTGTGTTTTTGATAAAAAACAACTATCAGAGTGAGTTTGTAGTTTGTGGATGTTATTAGTTATTGCTTAGCTAAAATCCTTACCTACACATTTTCCTTAAATTTTCATTTAATAATATTTATTTATATACTATTTTCTATTTCTTTATTTTTGTTTTTTGTTTAAAAACAAAGCTGATAGATTTCTATTGCATTTCGTGGGTTTTTAGTTTTTTTTTTGTAACTAAAGTCTTTAACGTGTACCTATATAAATTTTTTCATAAACGAATTCGTAAATGATGTTTATTTAGGTATACATATATTACTATCTGTTTGCTTACGTTTATTTTTATTCGCTTTTAACAACAATTTACTGAGAAGATATGTATTTCGTTTGTTTTAGTTTCTTCTTAACTAAAATCCTTAACGTGTACACATTTTCATTAGTTCTTTCTATCCCATTTAATTTGTTTTTCATTTTAAAAACAATTGACTGAGTAGATATTTCGTGGGTTTTAATTTTTTTGTGTGAAATCATGACGTTGATAGACAGTAGTTTGATCATTAATTGCAGTGTTGAACACAAAAAAGCAATTATTAGATTTCTTTTGATCGGACTGATTAAGTTTGGGATTAAAAAGACCAATAAGGATTTTAAACTTAAGCCAACAACTAGTCAACCTTCTAAGAAAACCTGTAATAAATAAGACTGATTTTTTCTTGAAATATATTTTAATTTTTCCAACTGCAGCTAGACTGCAATTGCAACTTCCATCCACTTACTTTTATTTATATAATTTTCAAAGTAGTATTAGAACGAGGAATAGGCCTATCAGGGAAACCTCAAAAAAGAAAACGCATCTAGTATTTTACCCCACTGGGTGATGTGGAAAAAAATACTTTTTTGTGTCTAGGTATGTATATAAATTAAGTTATTGGCTATCGGCAAAACAAAAAATATATCTATTTCAACTATTTTTTTTTTATCAAAGTACCTACCGCGAAATAATATTTAATTTTTATAGATACAAAATTAGATAAAATAAACTAGATACATTAAAAATAAGTTGAAAAAAATTCAATTTGTATTTGTATTTGTTTAAAAACTTGATTAAAAAGTTTTTCAGACAAAATGTTGTTTTTACTTCAAGGAACATTTTCCAAAATTTTCATTTTCTACTTATAGGTACTATCTTCATTGACGTTAAGAGGAAGTAACGTGAAACAATCTGATCTCGCTGTAATCTATAAAGCCTTTTATTGTAGGGGAAAACGCTTCATATATCTCACCAATCAACATTCATATTTCATTTTTCATTAAAGAATTGTATTTAAATAGTAATTTTCAAGCTGATTTTTAACTATTGTATTTCAGCCTTTAAACTTTAATTTAAAATATAGGTAACGTAGTCTCTCTTTCTAAATTACTTACATCAAAATTGTCTGTATGAACGATTTACGAAATAAAATTAACACATTGTATTACAACCCTTAGGGGAAAATCTTGGCCTTTTTGCTTTGAAAGTTCTCGTCGTTGTTTTTGCTCGCTTTTGTGGTTATTATGGTTAACCTACAAAAGTCCTCTTGGCTTACTCAGGGAGAAATGAATGACTGGATTGCACGCACTTGCTCTTATGTAAAATACGCTGCATATATAAGAAAATATTTCCTATATAAATACATGGAAATTATGAGAGAAAAATGTTTAAAAGAATGAAACACGATATTTAAATCAGCTAAAACAACTCTTTTAATACTTTGAACTGTGAAAAAGGAATAACATCTAAATTCTTAAACAAATATGAATTAATACAAAAAAACAAATTTGAATAGTTGGAGCGGTTTTTTAAAAAAATAATTGTTTATATATAAAATTCTTAAAACATTTTTAAGAACTAATTTTGGAATGCAAATCTAAAAAATATTGGTATATAAAAAATTTATCTAAATCCGTTCAGCCGAAATGAGGAAATTCAAAATTAAAAAACAAGTTCTATGACAGATACTAGCGCTATTTTTTTAAGTGCATTTTTATCTTTGCTTAGAAAAAAGTAGCATGTTAAACACAACAACAATACGGAATTTTACCAGTTTGTTGTTGTAATTAACATGCTACTTTATTAGTAGTAGATCGTACTAATTTAAGTATATAGAAAAAGTTTAATCAAAATCGTAGGAGTCATTCTTGAATCCAAAACTTGCCTTATAGTACCTATAATCGCAAGTAAAAATTTATTGATAAACAAAGACAATACTTACAAAGAAGTACTATTCCGTTTTTGAAAGCCAGAAATCTGTTTTTCAATCATAAATTTAAATAAAATTATTTATGTCCATTGTTCTTAAGAAGTTCGCATTCAAACTTAAAATTTTGATAAAAAAGTTTAGACCAAAGATTAAAAAAAGTTTGTTAGAGTTGCCTGTTCGAACACTAGTGTTGTTATAGAAAATTAAATTTTTTTACGGTTTTACGTCAAGAACACTGAGAGGAACGTTGGGTCCAGTATTCGAACACCTTTTTCTTCTTTTTTACCAGTTTTCGATTCAAGGAAACTCATGTAATTGCTAGCTTCCTTTTTTTCGAACAGTTTTTGAAATGTGTTCAAACTAAGATTCCGATAAACTGTTTTTATTTTATTTAGTTTTTAAAAGAATTGAATAAAAACAAATTAAAAACACAATTTGTTTAATAAAACGGAGAGAAATAGGTACTTGTATGATTTTTTTTTGGTTGAAACTATGTACAAAATATTGGGTTCGAAATAAGGAAACTTTCTGTTCGGGCTTAGGAAACTAGGAAACAACTGGGGAACTTGGCTTTTTTCAGCTTTTGATTTTTTATAAAAAAAAGTTGTTAAAGTTACAAGAAAAACCTTAAAAGTTATAACAAATATTTGAGTTTAAGCTGATAAATAATTTTACATCAAATATTTACGTTGAATAGTTTCTTCACAGTGAACGATTACTTTATTATGAACCACTAAGTGTTGGATTACTGGGGACATGACCCTATGTTCTGTGATGCTTTTACTTTGCAGCTGAGGTAAGCTCGGCGGTGTCCAGGATTCTTCCCCAAGAAGCAACGAAACTTGGGGTTAGGAGGATCTAATCTCCGAATAAAACGGCTTTAAGTCCTTTATTTAGTTATTTACGGAAAGGTTCTTTTATTTAAAGATTTTCAAAATTAGGAACTAACAAGTTATTTCATATAAATTATAATTTTAAGTTCTTAAATAAATAACATGGTACTTCATATATTTTACCATGTTTTTCTGATCTTAAAAATAACTAGCACGGTATTTCATATAATATGTCCCTAGCACGAAACCTAGGGAACAAAACGGTCGGAACCCTCAAAGGAGAACCTTGTCCAGCTAGACCCTTGAAGAGGAACTCGAAGGAACAAAACGGTCAGGAATCCTTATCGGAAACCCTATGTCCTCAGCAAATAAGGAACAAAGCGGTCGGAACCCTCGTAGCAGAACCTTGTCCAATGAGCTTCTAGAAGAGTAGCCCAAAGGAACAAAACGATTGTCCCTGGCACACAACCCAGGGAAAGAAACGGTCGGAACCCTCAAAGGAGAACCTTGTCCAGTGAACTTCTTGAAGAGGAGTCCAAAGGAACAAAACGGTTGTCCCTGACACAAAACCCAGGGAAAGAAACGGGCGGAACTCTCAAAGGAGAACCTTGTCCAATGAGCTTCTTGAAGAGGAACTCAGAGGAACAAAACGGGGTCGGGAGTCCTTATCAGAAACCCTATGTCCTCGGCAAATAAGAAACAAAGCGGTCGGAACCCTCTTAGGAGAACCTTGTCCAATGAGCTTCTAGAGGAGTAGCCCAAAGGAACAAAACGATTGTCCCTGGCACACAACCCAGGGAAAGAAACGGTCGGAACCCTCGAAGGAGCACCTTGTCCAGTGAACTTCTTGAAGAGGAGTCCAAAGGAACAAAACGGATGTCCCTGGCACGAAACCCAGGGAAAGAAACGGGCGGAACTCTCGAAGGAGAACCTTGTCCAATGAGCTTCTTGAAGAGGAGCTCAGAGGAATAAAACGGGGTCGGGAATCCTTATCAGAAACCCTATGTCCTCGGCAAGTAAGGAACAAAGCGGTCGGAACTCTCTTAGGGGAACCTTGTCCAATGAGCTTCTAGAGGAGTAGCCCAAAGGAACAAAACGGTTGTCCCTGGCACACAACCCAGGGAAAGAAACGGTCGGAACCCTCGAAGGAGAACCTTGTTTTTTTTTTTTTTTGTTTTTTGTTTTTTTTTTTTTTTTTTTATTATTTTTGTATTTTTTTTTTTTTTTAATAATTTTTTTGTTGTTTTTTTCTTTGTTTTTTTTTCAATGTTTTTATATTTAAATAAATTATAGATAGTACAAAAGTGAAAATAATAATTAATAAATTAATAAGACAAAAGATTAAAAAAAAATAATAATGAAATCGGTTTATGGATAATGTGGTAGCGAAGTGCTTTTACTGCGTCACATGTATGATCTTCTTTTGATCGTGCCATTTCAACGTGGCCTGTTTGCCATTTTTGTTGAATCTTACGGTGATGACTCCCCAAGGACGTTTTATGCAGAACGCCCTGTAGTGCTTTTTCCCCTTTAAAGATATGCCTTGGAAAGGGTCATGTGTTTTCATCGGAGGTCTTTTAGAGTGATATTCCTCTATCAGTTGAGAAAGTGGATGCCGGTGGCGGATTGGAAATGTTGGCCTTCGAGATGTCGGGAGGCTTTTCTTCTATTTTTAAATGTATCGGAAGGGCGGCGACAGCGGCCGTTATTGCAGGATCTGGTTTTAAAGGTATCGGGTAGTGGGTGACAGCGGAGGTTATTGCAGGATCTGGTACGGTGGCTGGTGGATTAAGGGTTTCTTTGCGGTTAGTTTTGTTAACTGGTCTGGAGGCTGGCGTAACATCTTTCTCTATTGTGACGGTTGAAAAACGTTCTTTTTCAATTTTTTTAATTACATCAAATGAAGGTGTTTCGGTGGCTTGAATCGTGTTCAAGTTCAAACAATTAAGTTGATCGACAGGTTGGTGCTTTTTAGCTAAGCCCACAGGGTCAATCTTATCAGGCTTTACATTCTTTTTCCCAGTGATTGGTTTTCCTTCCACGAATATCTGTACGTTTACTTCTCCTAGTACGTCCATTCCTAATATGGCGTCTTCCTTTAGACCCGGTAGATAGGTCATTTCCCCTGTGATGGGTGTGATACCTAAATGGAAAGTCACTGTGTAGTGCTCTGAAGTGACGACTGGATTGCCATTTGCCATATGGATAGACCTTTCGTAATTTCGTACAGGCAACTCTAGTAGCTTGAATTTATGCCGTAAAGCGTCTCCTATGAATGTTCTCGTTGAACCGGTATCGACTAGAGCTTGGAACATCTGTTCTTTAATTTTAACCGGAACAAAAATTCGAGGATCGGCTACTGGTGAAGTGTTTGCGGTGGCGACTGGAGTTCGATGGCATTGACAGTCCTTTGTGAGAATTCCGTCTTGGCCGCAGTATGAACAAAATAAACGGAACGGTCGGTTGCAATTTCCTTCCTGATGTCCACGTTGCTTGCATTTCCAGCAGTGCGTTGCTCGGTCATATGTGGGCTGGGCAGCTGGAAGAGCTCTGTTCATCGGAACGGGAGGTCGGTTGGTTGGACCTGGATTTGGTCGACGATAGTTTTCTGTGGACGTGAAACGATTATGTTGCTCGTCGTGTCCTATGGCCTCAAATTCTTCTGCTAAAATCATTAGCTCGTCTAGCGTCGTAAAATCTCTGCGGCGCACATAGTAACGGTATTCGGGTCGGAGATTCTCATAAATTCTGTCCACCAAGTCGGCTGCAACCATGCGGGGATGCTGGCGGATTAAGTATTAAACGGCCATTATAAAATCCTTTGCACGCTCTCGGGGACCTTGGCGTTTCCGGAGAATTTCATCTTCAAGACGAAATAAGTATCGTACTGGCAGAAAGTGCTGGAGGAACAATTTGCAGAATTCTTCCCACGATGAAAAGTTATCCCGTTTTATTCGTAACCATTCCAGCGCGGTTCGTCGGAATATTTCGGATAGCGGTCTAAGCATGTTATTCGGTGCTATATCGTAGCAGCTGGTTAGCTCTTCTATTTTCTCTAGAAACTCCAGAGGATTTCCAGAGCCATCGAATCTTAAGCCCCATTTACGAACCATATTCATCATTTCGGCTTCGTGACTTAAGGTGAAACGGGTTGCTGGCTGTGGGCGAGGCTCGGTCCTAGGCGGCGCACAGTGGAACGAAAAGCTGAAAAAGTGGACATCGGCCTGTAACTTCTGAATTAGTGGACGGATTTGGATGATTTTTTCGCCATTTTTTTTTTAATATATAACAGATTAATTAAATGTTAATAAAAAGTTTTTTTAGAAAGTTGGTTATATTTAAATATAATATTTGAAAATGAAAAAAAAGCTGTTTTTTTTCTATTTTTGAGGTAGTGTAGGATATGGGCGTTATTTTTTGTACATATTTTCTTCTTTTGAAATCAGTTAAAATCTTTCCAGTATCTTCTTACTTTTCCAAAAATGCTTTGTTGAAAGTTATATGATTTCCAAAAAAAAATCTGAAAAATAAATGTTTTACCATCCAAAGAAAAAGCAATACTGTTTGTGTTTTCTGTCATTTTTTTCGGTTTATTTCAAAGTTGAATACTATGAGATATTGAACACTCGAAATAAGTCAAATCAAAAAATAATTTGAAGTAAAGAAATATTTTGCAAAATTAAAACAAAAAACATTATATTCTTGCAACAAAAGTATTTGTACATTTTTTGGTTTAAAAGTAAACAGATAATGAAAAAATAAATGAAAAGAAAATATTATTCAGAATCAAAATTATTAAAAAAAAATAAACTTATGATAAATAAATAGATAGTTTTAAGTTAAATATTCCCAAACCGAAAATTCGAGACAGTAAGATATTGAAACGCATAATTTGGCTAACCTGAAACAAAAGCTTTACGCATTGAGTACTTACGAATGCATGTTAAATAAATCACAAATGAAAAAATAAATGAAAAGAAAATATTATTCAGAATCAAAATTATTAAAAAAAATTAATTTATGATAAATAAATAGATAGTTTTAAGTTAAATATTTCCAAACCGAAAATTCGAGACAGTAAGATATTGAAACGCATAATTTGGCTAACCTGAAACAAAAGCTTTACGCATTGAGTACTTACGAATGCATGTTAAATAAATCACAAATCATCTTAGTATTTGCATTTTAAATTATGTTTATGTATGATTCATACATATGAATCTAATCATAAGAATTAATGAAAAGCTCATTTAATAACTATAGAGATTTTTCGTTAAAGCTATGTTTTTTTTCAATCTTAAATAATTTTTGTTGCTTAATTTTAAAAAATTATTTTATATTTTAAAATATTTTGGAAAAATATTTTTTCTGTACACTTATTTTACACATACCTTATTACATAAATAAAAAGCATACAAATTTCCAGAAAAAATGCTTTTCAAAACTAGACATTTTTTAAATCTCATAGAAAAGCGGGGTCGGATCGGGTCGGATCCAATTTTTTTTGAATATTTTAAAGAAAAAGCTCAAGAATCTGATAAAGCAAGTCAGAACGCTTGCATATGTTAGCATTTTTTTAAAACTCTATCGAACCTTTAGGTTCGCGTTTTTTAAAAGAACAAGTATAAAATCGTGTGTTTTCAAATTCAAAACTGACTTTTTTGGTTGGTTTTTTGATGTTATTTGATGTTTCAGTTAAATGAATTGTTTTTGACCTAACACAATTTATTTCAAAGAGATGCATTAAGAATTGACTGAGAAAACTGGAAAACAAATAAGGTCTAATATTTCATTTTTATATAGAACTAAAAAAAATGTGTCTTTGAACCGTTATTTCTAATGAACCGTTGTGTTTACAGGAAAAATTATATTTGGTTATGAAAGAAGAGACAATTTTCTTTATACCACAAAAAAAAACAACAAAATCAAATAAAAAAAAAAAAATTACCCCATGACCGGAATTTTGTACTGATTGTTCCACTGTGCGGCGGTATCGGTTCTGTACTTAACCGGGAAGCGGTTTGGTCGAGGGAGCTAGCTGGTTGTTTTGTCGGGGCAAATGTTGACTGGTATACTGGAGCTGGTATAGAAATCGGCTTTCTAAAATCGGGAACGGTCAAAAATAACGGTGTACTGGGCGGCGGTGGTGGAACAGGTATATTAATATGGCTTTTGAACGGTTGCTTGCTGGCGGGCGGATCCTCATCAGTAGGTTCTGCATTATTTCTATCTTCTATAATGCTTTCCCATTTCTCGCACAGGTTTTGGGTTGATTTATGCGTCCGGAGCTCTTTGAAATGCTGGCTGAGCCTTTTCCGGAGGGTCTGCATATTCCCACTGGTGTCCAGGTTTCTAGCCATTAAAACCTCGATGAGCTCTGGTTTCTTCAGGAAATTTTTATAAGGATTATAATCGCTCATCGGTGCTTCCTCGGAATCGGATAATGACATGGTGAAGCTGGATCTGGTTCTGGACAGCGGCGGTTCGAGTGATTAAAAAAAATGTCGGTGGAATTTTTCGAAGGGTCACAGGTAAGTCGGATTTCTGGATACAGGTGAATCTTTCAAGGGCTTATCGGATAGAACAGGAAACGGCGGTCGGTATTGCCTTGATAGATTCCAGGTCAGGTCGGCGGTCGGAAATCGGTTGATCCTTCAAAAAGTCCCTGCTCGGGCGCCAATTTGTGATGCTTTTACTTTGCAGCTGAGGTAAGCTCGGCGGTGTCCAGGATTCTTCCCCAAGAAGCAACGAAACTTGGGGTTAGGAGGACCTAATCTCCGAATAAAACGGCTTTAAGTCCTTTATTTAGTTATTTACGGAAAGGTTCTTTTATTTAAAGATTTTCAAAATTAGGAACTAACAAGTTATTTCATATAAATTATAATTTTAAGTTCTTAAATAAATAACATGGTACTTCATATATTTTACCATGTTTTTCTGATCTTAAAAATAACTAGTACGGTATTTCATATAATATGTCCCTAGCACGAAACCTAGGGAACAAAACGGTCGGAACCCTCAAAGGAGAACCTTGTCCAGCTAGACCCTTGAAGAGGAACTCGAAGGAACAAAACGGTCAGGAATCCTTATCGGAAACCCTATGTCCTCAGCAAATAAGGAACAAAGCGGTCGGAACCCTCGTAGGAGAACCTTGTCCAATGAGCTTCTAGAAGAGTAGCCCAAAGGAACAAAACGATTGTCCCTGGCACACAACCCAGGGAAAGAAACGGTCGGAACCCTCAAAAGAGAACCTTGTCCAGTGAACTTCTTGAAGAGGAGTCCAAAGGAACAAAACGGTTGTCCCTGACACAAAACCCAGGGAAAGAAACGGGCGGAACTCTCAAAGGAGAACCTTGTCCAATGAGCTTCTAGAAGAGTAGCCCAAAGGAACAAAACGATTGTCCCTGGCACACAACCCAGGGAAAGAAACGGTCGGAACCCTCAAAGGAGAACCTTGTCCAGTGAACTTCTTGAAGAGGAGTCCAAAGGAACAAAACGGTTGTCCCTGACACAAAACCCAGGGAAAGAAACGGGCGGAACTCTCAAAGGAGAACCTTGTCCAATGAGCTTCTTGAAGAGGAACTCAGAGGAACAAAACGGGGTCGGGAGTCCTTATCAGAAACCCTATGTCCTCGGCAAATAAGGAACAAAGCGGTCGGAACCCTCTTAGGAGAACCTTGTCCAATGAGCTTCTAGAGGAGTAGCCCAAAGGAACAAAACGATTGTCCCTGGCACACAACCCAGGGAAAGAAACGGTCGGAACCCTCGAAGGAGCACCTTGTCCAGTGAACTTCTTGAAGAGGAGTCCAAAGGAACAAAACGGTTGTCCCTGACACAAAACCCAGGGAAAGAAACGGGCGGAACTCTCAAAGGAGAACCTTGTCCAATGAGCTTCTTGAAGAGGAACTCAGAGGAACAAAACGGGGTCGGGAGTCCTTATCAGAAACCCTATGTCCTCGGCAAATAAGGAACAAAGCGGTCGGAACCCTCTTAGGAGAACCTTGTCCAATGAGCTTCTAGAGGAGTAGCCCAAAGGAACAAAACGATTGTCCCTGGCACACAACCCAGGGAAAGAAACGAGCGGAACTCTCGAAGGAGAACCTTGTCCAATGAGCTTCTTGAAGAGGAGCTCAGAGGAATAAAACGGGGTCGGGAATCCTTATCAGAAACCCTATGTCCTCGGCAAGTAAGGAACAAAGCGGTCGGAACTCTCTTAGGGGAACCTTGTCCAATGAGCTTCTAGAGGAGTAGCCCAAAGGAACAAAACGGTTGTCCCTGGCACACAACCCAGGGAAAGAAACGGTCGGAACCCTCGAAGGAGAACCTTGTCCAGTGAACTGCTTGAAGAGGAGTCCAAAGGAACAAAACGGTTGTCCCTGGCACAAAACCCAGGGAAAGAAACGGGCGGAACTCTCGAAGGAGAACCTTGTCCAATGAGCTTCTTGAAGAGGAGCTCAGAGGAAAGAAACGGTCGGAACTTCTTATGGAAATCCCTTATAACTTATACTATATACCTATATATGTATATATGCCTATACTGTTTGCCCTACCTAAATGGTTTTTCTAAACTAGCAAAAATATTTTATAAAAAAAAGTTAGATTGGGCTCTGCGTTAGCAATGCCTATCTGTCACCGAAACGCCTTATAAAAGGTCTGTGTTACGGCCCGATCTTTAATTCTCTATACACTAAATTGGTATCCACCACTGGACGAGAAGAAAAGACGATTTTATCATTTTTCTTACTTCACCATATAACATTTGCTGGAGCAAGCTAATGTGAATTGAGAGAAATGAAATTCAAATTTATACGTGTTTTCATGATTTTTAATTTTCTTCATGATATGAATGAATTAACTAAAGGCGGGTTTCATACAATGTATGCACAAAATGATAGGAGTGTATGATGTAATAATAAAGGGACTGTAGGAGTTGTAACGCTTCGTTACAATTCAAAAAATAAAATCGTATAGCGAAGGAGGAGCAATCTCTGAAAAATTGACTTTCAAAGCAAAAAATTATTAAATATTAAAAATCAACAAAAGTACATACAATGTTCTATAGCTTGTTGGAAAGCTTATACTACATTCTTGTATTTGTTTTATAAATCAATAAGGGTATTCATGCAACAGCGTAAAGTCGTCGTAAACGTGGTAAAGTTTTAAACTTCGTAAATCTGTCAAATTTTCCATACAAATTGTGACAGAATTACGAAAGTTTTAAACTTTACAACGTTTACGACGACTTTACGCTGTTGCATGAATACCCATAATAATTTATTTAACTAAATAGTTTTTCAGAAATTAAATTTCAAGATCGAAATAGGTATTTAAAAAAATTGTGATTTCTGTTTTTAAGTTGATAATTTTCAAAAATTTTGGTAATTTAGTGTTATTTTTGTGTTCAATATCCAATGCCCCTATCAATTGTTAGTCAAATACCGAAAACCAAATGTAAAAATATTTCTTAGGTTTCGAGAATGTGAATATTTGAGAATGTGAAACCCCCTATACAACAAAGTTGGACAACATGGTTGTTTTTGCGTTTAAATGATCAAACAACGATGGTTCTCAATGTTTGACAAGATGTTGTTCCATGTAAACCCCCTTCTGAGCCCACAGAAAAACTCGACAAATGGTAAGGTGCCTAATACTAAATTCAAATTGTGAAAACAAACAAATAATACCTATCATATAAATAACACCATCTTTTATAAAAAAATTCCTGAAGACCTAGTGAAAACTAGCAACATTGCATTGAAAAATGTGAATATTAAATTCATAACCCAAATTTGCAAAACAAAAATAAACGATATAGCTATGTATCTATATCTACTTAAATACCTACCTAATACCTCGACAAGAGACAACATACAGGCATTGGCATAGAAAAAAATTGTTTTCATTTTTGTTTTGTGTATCGTTTTCGTTCATCATGACAACAGCCAACTTAACATTACTGATTTAGTTATCTCCCTTATTCCCCTTATTGATGTCAGAATCAATGTAATACAACCCTCTCTTTCTGTTTTTTCCGTCTATTTATATTTCTTCCTTCCACTTTTAACTCTACAATCTCGAATCTTGGCTATTGCCAACGCCGCGCCGTCTGTAGACGGCTTATGAAAAGAAAAAATTCTTCCTCATAATAGTACTATAGGTTTCATATACAAAGCTATGAGTTTAAATTTATGTAAGATAATGAAAATAAAACAAACGTGTCATATTGAAACTATTCGTGCCACCGTGCCACGAGAAAATTTCCGTGTCAAAACGGCACGATGGTGCCACATCGGCAACGCTTCGTAGGAACGGCATAAGGGCATTCGAGATTTTGCGTGCTTTAGCAATAGCTGCTCTAGCGTGTTTATTGAATTTAAAGAGGTTGGTGAAAGTGACTCCGAGATATTTTAATTCGTTTTTAGCAGGAATGATTGAGCCATTAAGCCTTAGGGCAAGATTTTTGCTTTCCATTGGTACCCCAGGAGGTCCCTTTCCGCTGGCATTGCGGAAGCAGATAAGTTCCGTTTTCAGAGCGTTAATTTTAATGCCCCAGGTGCTGTAAAAGGTGCCTATTTGCTGGATGTGTTTCTCGATGTGGCGAAGGGCTGTGGTTGGGGAGAGGTGGCTGGAGTAGACTATTGTGTCGTCTGCGTAAAGCAGTCCCGTTGATTGGAGATTGTTTTCGGAAAGGTAGTGGGGGAAATCATAAAGGAATAAATTGTATAAGAGGGGTCCCAGGATGGATCCTTGGGGAACTCCGCAGTCGCAGGCTCGGTAGTTGGACTTAGAGCCTTGAATTTGTATGTAAAATTGTCTGTTGTTAAGGAAGCTTTCAATCAGATTAATAAGAAATTGCGGAATGCCGATAGCGGATAGTTTGTAGAGCAGGCCGTCTCTCCAGACGCTGTCAAAAGCCTTTTCCACGTCCACGTCTAGAGAGCAAGCTATGGTACAACGCTTGGCTCGTAGATTAACTGAGATATCGTTATGAAATTTAAGGAGTGCATGGACCGTGGAGTGTCCCCTACGAAATCCAAATTGGTAGTCCGGGATGGGTTCGATAGGGATTTCGGTTGAGGATCATTCACGTACACTGTATATGTGATATACACCAGTTCCTTTACTTCTTCTTCTATGCTCTTCCCCAGGTACCCCCAAACTATGAAATCAAACTGTTTCCAAAAATGACCGCACTTTGTCGTTACTTCTTGGATCCTTGAAAAAATGAGTGTTGCATGCACATAAATAAATTCTTTGTGACTACAGTGATTTTAGTTTCTTTTCACTTATTTTCTTAGTTTTGTCTCGGGATGAAGATCATTGCACGTTTTAGTTTGTTTTATATAGGGAAATGTTCTTACTTTACTTTTTAGTTTCGCTAATTATTTCGTTCGTACATTGTCTACTACGTTCGCGGATCATAAATGGACTCGTTCGCTCGAAGGGGAGATAGACGTCAAATGTTGGTTTATATTAGCTGTGTTAAATGAAGAAAAACTACATCAGGGGCCCAATTCCCCAAGAGTGAGTTTTTTCTGTGTACACAGAAATTCTTGTACACATCGATTTTTGCGATTCGGCAAGTGTGAGTTTTAAGTTTTTGACAGTTAACGCATGCACATTCAGTCAAATTTATTTACATTTGTTTTGGGTGTGAGTAGAATGTGTACACAGAAAATCAGTCACCCTTGCGGAATTGGGTCCCAGAACAGTATAATGTGTGAAAACTGTCAAAACTCTCAGATTAAAGCAAAAAGTTTTCCTGAAATAAATTTTAGCTTATTATTATCCCAGACAAACAAATCAACTGGTACTGGTACTTCGACATTTCTCACTCATTTTCTCCACCACAAAGGTAGGTGCAGGAAATATTGTTCTTAACAGTTCTGAAAAAACATCATGGAACACATAGTGACAGAATGAAGAACAGTTTGGGTAAGGTTTTTACTCATGGAACACACAATCCTGTACTTTTCTGTAATTTCTATCCGGAGCAGATTCATTATATACACCTTTAATTATCCTATTTTTTCAAATTTTCACAGCAAACGGACAAAAGAATTATCTTCACCGCGTGAATTACAAAAAGAACTTAAAAATTGAAACAATAAATAGAATTCCTGAAGACAAAAGGAATTTCAATATGTGTGCGTACGAGACTCATTTTTGAAAGGATCCAAGAAGTACCGACAAAATGAGTCAGTGAATTTTCTTAAAGGATTACCTCGAAGGTCTTCGAATTATGGCCTTTTTGATTGGCAATCCAGAAGCGTTCGGAATGCGTGTAAACCACTGATCTCTATAAAACACTGGATAGTGTATCGATACAAAAATATTGCTTCCATTTGAAGAATTGTTATATTATGAAGCTGACCACTTTTTTGTATACCAGTATAACTGTATAACATGTAACACAAAGATAATCCATTAAACAGACATCAATTCTCCGTTCGTTTCACCCCCCGGGATCTGTTTGCTAACATTTGTTGTGTTCGTAATTTAAATTCATTCACTAATAAGTAAATGAAACGGAATAACAAACATAAAGAGTGTGACAAGGAGGTAAAATCATTAAAAAAAAAACGCAGAATATGCAATCGCATCCTCCTCATCATAATTATTCATTAGCTGTTTTGCTCAACTTGTTCGCAAACTGCAATGATTTATCTCATTCCACTATGTAATTATACTAAAAAAAATATACCAAATGCACACAGTGAATAACTTAAAGATAATAAATAATAAAACAAACTTCCACAAAAGTTTATATTTTCATATCATGGTCTGTTCCCTTTCTTCAGATAGAGATAGACATCTGGAAATAGGGATGAGCGATTTTAATCGATATTTGCAAAATATCGATAATAAAGATTTCGATGTTTTGCAACAACGATATTAACATCCAAAACATCAGACTAAAAAACAAACAAAACGTTAGTACGAAAATGATTGATTCTGCTAGTAAAATCTAGATGGAGTGACTTTCATAGTTTTTAAGTCATCTGTAACATTTGGAATTTTTTGAAAAAGGAAATCATCAAAGGATCTCCAAAACCATACTTAAAATTTCAAAACCACAACGAAACTTTCGATGTGCAAAAAGGCACAGATATAAGTTTACACATGAAGTGCCTCTCAGTTTTGCTTCCATCAAATTTGTTTTGTGTTTATTTGTGCAAAAGGAATATTCTTACATCGATATTCAAGCATTAATATCATCGATGCTCAGCAAGACGCATTTTAAACCATACAAGTTTTTGTACACACTTTTGCAAGCCAAAATATCTTGCAATATCGTTAGATAACAGTGTACACATAAAATACTTGCAATATTGCTTCTATAAAATCTGTGGACGATATATTTTGCAAAATTCAAATTTTAGCATCGATTTCCACGCATTGAAATAATAGATGCTCAGAAAGACCGAATTTACACCAATGCAAGCTTTTGCACACAACTTCGTGTTTTGCAATATCGATATACATATTCTAAAAGGCCACAGAAAACAGTTTACACAAAATTCCTTGAAATATTACTGCAAAATACATATTAAATATCAATTTTCACGAATTTAAATTATCGATGGTCAGAAACACGCAGTTTACACCATGCAAGTTCTTGCGCACACCTTCGTGTGAAACAAGATTTTGAAATATCGAATTTCAAAAAGGGCACACATAACAGCTTAACACCATGAATTGCCTTGCAATATTGATTTTATTAAATTTGTTGATATTCATTGTGCAAAATACATATTTTAACATCGATTTTCACCCATTAAAATCATTGATGCCTAGAAAGATACCACTTACCTACACGCGGTTTTAGCACACAAGCTTCTGTGCATCACTATTTTGCAATATCGATGTTTAAAGTTGAAATACCTTGCTTATGACTTCATATTTTTCATTTGTAAAATTTAAATCGATTTTAAAAAACTTAAGAAAAAATAGCCGGCTCCAGAAATTTTGAAAGCAAAAATACATTAGAGCATAGCATGACGCATTTTTTGCTTTGGTCAAACAAAAACACCTGAAAAAACATCGATGTTAAGTAGCATCGATGTTTTCGGTTCGATATTTATATACATCGATGTTGTTTCAATATCGCACATCCCTATCTGCAAAACACTTTTTTTTTGCATAATGCAGACGTCAAATTATGAAGCCGACCACCTAATTGTCATCTTCAAATGGAAGCAAAGAAACTGTTATACATTATAAGGAATACACTATCCAGTGTATTATAGAGATCAGTGGTGTAAACCCTACTGAAAGTGTTCTATTGGCATTCAGAATGACAGTTCTTCTCCTGAAAAGAACAGAAAACGATTCTGGATTTCATTTCAGAATCGAAACCAGAACAACTCACACATTCAAACACAAAGTTGTCAAAGTGTAATCAAATATTGTAAAAAGTAACAGTCATATTTATTAGATTTTCTTAGAACACGCTTGGGCAGCTGTCCAGCTAGTCAATGCCTAAATAGTTTAGGCAACTGGTTATTTATAAACGCATTCCAACAATTGCCCAAATGTGGCCTCATTTATTCACTGACATGCCTGTTTTTATTCATTTTTGAATGAATTAATGAATTTTAGGGCGGTATTCACCGACGGCTCATAACTTATGAGGCTCATAAACCTATTCACCAAGCAATAATAGTGAATATTTATGAGCGCTCATAAGACTTATGAGTGGTCCTGACCACTCATAAAGTTATGAGCGCTCTCTCCGAAAACTAATTCGAAAACCTTCGAAGTAACCCTTCAAAAAAATTCAGTTACTCATTTTGTCGGTACTTTTTGGATCCTTACAAAAATGAGTCTCGCACGCACACATATTGTAAATCCTTTTGTCTTCAGGAATTTTATTTTTTTGTTTCAATTTTTTAAGTTCTTTTTGTAATTCACGCTGTGAAAATTTGAAAAAATAGGATAGTAAAAGGTGTATATAATGAATCTGTTCCGGAGAGAAAATTACAGAAAAGTACAGGATTGTGTACTCCATGAGTAAAAACCTTGCCCGAGCTGTTCTTCATTCTATCACCATGATGTTTTTGAGAACAGTTAAGAACAATATTTCCTGCACCTACTTTTTTGGTCGAGAAAGTGAGTGAGAAATGTCGAAGTACCAGTACCAGTTGATTTGTTTGTCTGGGATAATAATAAGCAAAAATTTATTTCAGAAAAACTTTTTGCTTAAATCTGACAGTTTTGACAGTTTTCACACATTTATACTGTTCTGGGTTCCAATTCCGCAAGGGTGACTGATTTTCTGTGTACACATTCTATTCACACCCAAAACAAATGTAAATAAATTTTATTGATTGTGCATGCGTTATCTGTCAAAAACTTAAAACTCACTCTTGCCGAATCGCAAAATCGATGTGTACACGAATTTCTGTGTACACAGAAAAAACTCACTCTTGTGGAATTGGGCCCCTGATGTAGTTTTTCTTAATTTAACACAGCTAATATAAACCAACGTTTGACGTCTATCTCCCCTTCAAGCGAACGAGTCCATTTTGGATCCGCAAACGTAGTAGACAATGTACGAACGAAATAATTAGCGAAACCAAAAAGGAAAGTAAAAATATTTCCATATATGAAACAAACTAAAACGTGCAATGATCTTCACCCCGAGACAAAACTAAGAAAATAAGTGGAAAGAAATTAAAATCACTGTAGTCACAAAAAATTTATTTATGTGCATGCAACACTCATTTTTTCAAGGATCCAAGAAGTACCGGCAAAGTGCGGTCATTTTTGAAAACTGTTTGATTTCACAGTTTGGGGGTACCTGGGGAAGAGAGAGTTGTTCTCATTTTCGAACTTCGAAAAAGAGCTATGAGTGGTTGGTGAATAGCACAAATATAATTTGAGTTAGGAGCCTCATAAACTTAAGAGCCGTTTGTGAGTGCTCGGTGAATACCGCCCTTAGTACGCTTTGGGGCACGTTCAACTAGCTTTTCCTTCATTTCAAAACTAGAAAATTAGAAAACCAGAAATATTTGCCCACCTTATTCATTAAACGTGTCTACTTTGAAATAAGATTTGGACAACCAATTTCAGTGGATAAGTTAGTCAATCGGTGCTAAGTATTTATAAATAACATTTTGGAGTTGGACAGGTGTCTAAAGTTAGACATCGCTTGGAATGGGTTTATAAATAGCACTGTAAATTTTTAGCTAAAAATAAGTAAATTTCACGCATTTTATTGTTTATTTTTTTCGTAGAAATTCGTAGTTTTGGGAAGTACGCGAACAGACCTTTTATTAAAAGTATTCATAACTACTATTTTATTTGTAAGCCAGAACCGACAAAAACTATATTTGATATAGTTTTTTCTTCAAAAAAGGGTTTAAAAAACTCAATTGTATTGAAATGAAAAAAAAAAATATTTTCAATTTTTGAATTTAACAGATTCATATCTTAAATATCTGAGCGCAGGGTAGTCCACAAAATTTGCGCATAGCGCTGTCACCAAATTTTGTTCGCTGTATGGTGCGGTCTCCATTTAAAATGCACGGAGAAACTAATACATGCTCATAAATTTGGGCAAAAAGCTCTCACTTCAGCTTGTAGGGTCAAAGAGAACAAATCCCCGGAGTCGCGACTCTATACCACGTTTACATGAGCGGATCGAAGGATCGGATTCAATCCGGATCTAAATTTCGATCCAGGTATATGACGATGCCAGATCGAAAGATTGGATTCAAATGGAATCGAGGGGACAGTTTCTCTTTAATATGTGCATAATTATTTTCGCAAAATAAATAACAAATTTCA
This sequence comes from Dasysyrphus tricinctus, assembly GCA_963921185.1. NCBI lineage: Eukaryota > Metazoa > Arthropoda > Insecta > Diptera > Syrphidae > Dasysyrphus > Dasysyrphus tricinctus. The sequence continues at coordinate 139,919,379 of OY992531.1, forward strand.
ACCATAAATATCACACCATAGGCTACAGAAGAAAAAACAAGGTAAATAAACTGAAACGGAATACATAAAACGAACACACACCATCACTAAGTTGTAATCTCGATTCCTCAATCCTTCGATCTAGGTATATAACAGTCATATTTATTAGATTTTCTTAGAACACGCTTGGGCAGTTGTCCAGCTAGTCAATGCCTAAATAGTTTAGGCAACTTGTTATTTATAAACGCATTCCAACAATTGCCCAAATGTGGCCTCATTTATTCACTGACATGCCTGTATTTATTCATTTTTGAGTGAATTAATGAATTATAGGCGCTTTGGGGCACGTTCAACTAGCTTTTCATTCATTTCAAAACTAGAAAATTAGAAAACCAGAAATATTTGCCCACCTTATTCATTAAACGTATCTTCTTTGAAATAAGATTTTTGGACAGCCAATTTCAGTGGATAAGTTAGCCAATCGGTGCTAAATGTTTATAAATAACATTTTGGAGTTGGACAGGTGTCTAAAGTTAGACATCGCTTGGAATGGGTTTATAAATGCCACTGATACACTCCATTTTCGATTCGATCCAGCTCGCCGAGCTTGATCGGATCGAGTAATCCGGATTCAATCCGATCCAGGTCTACATAGACCTAAATCCTGATTCAATTCGGATTCAATTCCCCATGTAAATGAGGTATAGATAATAGCTGTGTTTTTTTGCATGTCCAGATAAAATTGTGTAAGAAAAACGACAACAAAGCAAAACAATTAACATGTTAAACACAACAACAACTATGTCCATATAGAGTTAGCTAAGTCCAGATAATTAACTGGAGTTAACTTTTGTCCCGATAAAACGGTATTGCCAGACTACCATTGTCGTTGTGTTATCGATAATTTGTATAGAAATGTCAAATGTTTGTTGGTAAGATAGTTCAGAACAAAATGGCAGACCAAGGCAAATGTTGAAATGTCCCGATGTCGTTTTTTTCGCCAAACTCCATATGGACATACAAAAAAACGCAGCTAATATAGGTACTCTATGGCTTGACGTTTGATTTATTTGAAGGTTTACGATTGAGTTGGAAGAAAATCAAAAGATTTTGAATCTCTTCAAGTTCATGTGAATGTTTTCTACTTCAATGAGCTGTGTGTAGGCAAGTCATTTGATTTACTGTCAAACCAAAGGCATTTTAACTCTACGCCAAAGACGTTCGATATGCAGTTCAACATCACTGCAAACTTCACGTGCATTTCATTTTCATTTCAAACGTATTCGTTGTCTGTGCTCGTGTCTTTTGTCTGAGTATGGTCCGAGTTTATATGGTTGAAGCAGAAGTCTTCCAACAAGTTTATGAAGTGTGTGGGGAAGCATCAGTTTTTTTTTTGACAACTGAAGCCTCGTACGCAGATCGAGCTAAAATTTCGCACCCATACAAAATTCTCTCCAAAATTTAGCCAAGCTAAAATTTAGCCAAATATTTTAGCCGAGAGGTACGCAGCTCCAGCTAAAAAATCAAATTTTCGTTTCTTACTGAACGCACTCATCTGTCAAAATCTAGCGCGTGAAAAAATTGTTCGGCACATTAATTCTCGAGCTAAATTGTGGCAGGTTCATTTAATTGTGAGATTATGTGAGCTTTACATTGCGAAAATGAAAATTAAAACCGAGAAATATTCAAGGACAAACGATTTAGCAATGCCAAAAGGAAAAATCTATTTTATTTGATTATTTTAACTTGAAATATTGAAAGAAAATTCTTTGAAATTGTTGAATAAAATTTCTTTTCAGAGAACAGCTGTTTTCTGTAATGTATTCTCCACAAAAATCTTGTGTCAAAATTTAGCTAGGACTTTAGCTGGTGTTTGGAGAGAAATGTGGGAGCGAAATTTTAGCTCGATCTGCGTACTAGGCTTGAGTTGAAAATCAAATTGAATCGTGTATGGAGCAGACCTGTGTACTTAAAGCATAAGTACAAGTACCAGTACAATTACCTTGTACTTGAAATTATTTAAGTACCAGTACAATTCCTTGGTACTTGTACTTAAAAATTTCAAGTACCAGTACCGGTACTTGTACTTGTACTTTAATTCCACAAAAGTACTTGAAATTTTTGTATTGATTACATTTGTACTTTTGAGATGTACTTAAATACTTTTCAATTCCTTTTTAATTCCAAAAGTACTTTAATTCCTTTTAATTCCTTTTCGAAAAAAAATACAAGAACTAATATATGTCTTAATAGTACAGGTAAAATAGGATAAATTAAACAAAAAAAATTAGTACCATCATGAAACTTGGTGAAAACGTTTCATGTACTATGAGAATGAAAAATCAAAAGAGTCTATAAAATATTTCACATGGAAGTGTGTTTTTTTAGGGGGAGAGGGGGGAAGTTGTGGTGTATCAAACAGAAAAATTAACTTTGATGCAACATATTCATATGACACATGTTTTTAAGGTAGTTTTAAATGCTGAATCAAATGAAACCAAAATCAAGTCGATACGGCTTCCGTGAAAAAAGTTATTGTCATTTTTTATGTAAGGATGACTATTATATTCAGTATAAAAGGCTTGTTCTCGCCAGCTCATCAGCTCTCTCGTTTCCCTGTACATCACTGACCGGGAACCCAGAAGAGTCTAATGTTATGCTGCATGCAAAGCTTCGAATATCAGTTGCAGAAATTTCTTTTATTGCTGCTTGGCTATCAATAAAGAGGGTGATATCAGCTCGTGGTATCGCCATCATTGATAAATATTTGCGTAGCTTCTTTTATTACTGCCAAAACCTCGGCTTGGAAGACACTGCAAAAGTCCGGAAGTCTGAAGGAGCTAGCTAGTCCCAGATTTTCCGAGAAAATTCCTGCACCAACTCCAGTGCCCATCTTCGAACCATCAGTGAAGATAGTTATCGTAGATTCATTACTGAAAGGTTGGTTGTTTTCCCACTCCTCTCTATTAGGAAAAGAGGTAGTGAAGGGTCTGTTGAAGTTTAAATGGGGTGCTGTGTAGTCTGTGCAAACATTATTTCCCACATATCTCTGCAGAATCTTAGTATTACCCAATGTGCTTTGCTTCCAGCATTTAGTCTGACTTAGCCGCAGGGCACTGTATGCTGCAGATTCTTGCACGAATAGATCTAGGGGTCTCAAGTTGAGTATCGCTTCCAGTCCCGCTGTGGGAGTGGTTTTCAACGCCCCCGTAATACCTACGCATGCTTATCTTTGAACTTTCGTCAAGGTTTTCAGGTTTGTTGCTTTCTCAGTTGCGTTCCACCAAACTTAATTACCGTAGGTAAGTATCGGTCTAACTACTGCCGTGTACATCCACCTGATAATTTTGGGATTGAGTCCCCAGGATTTTCCAAAGATCTTGTTGCACGAATATAACGCAACGATAGCTTTCTTTGCTCTTTCTTTAGTGTTGAGACTCCAGTTCAGTTTCTTATCAAGGATCATACCCAAGTATTTGGCCTGATCCGAGATGAGGGTACCATTTTAGCCACAGGTTTTATGGTACTAATCGCAGCATAACCCCAACCCTCAAAAAAACACCGTTTAACCACAGATATTTTTATAGACTCTTCTTATTATTGATGTTCATGACAAATGAACCATTGTTGACAAATTTCATCGACGGACCATTATTTTCAACTGGTTTTCGGTAATATTTGACTTTTATACTGAATATATAGTCATCCTTATATAAAAATGACACTAACTTTTTTCACGCAGGCCGTATCGACTTGATTTTGGTTTCATTTGATTCAGCATTTAAAATTACCTTAAAAACATGTGTCATATGAATATGTTGCATCAAAGTTAATTTTTCTGTTTGATACACCACAACTTCCCCCCTCTCCCCCTAAAAAAACACACTTCCATGTGAAATATTTTATAGACTCTTTTGATTTTTCATTCTCATAGTACATGAAACGTTTTCACCAAGTTTCATGATGGTACTAATTTTTTTTGTTTAATTTATCCTATTTTACCTGTACTATTAAGACATATATTAGTTCTAGTATTTTTTTTCGAAAAGGAATTAAAAGGAATTAAAGTACTTTTGGAATTAAAAAGGAATTGAAAAGTATTTAAGTACATCTCAAAAGTACAAATGTAATCAATACAAAAATTTCAAGTACTTTTGTGGAATTAAAGTACCAGTACAAGTACCGGTACTGGTACTTGAAATTTTTAAGTACAAGTACCAAGGAATTGTACTGGTGCTTAAAAATTTTAAGTACAAGGTATTTGTACTTAAATTGTACTTAAGTACCAATATACTTAATTACTTTACAGCTCTGGTATGGAGTGCTTAATACCTCGACAAGAGACATACATACAGGCATTGGCATAGAAAAAAATTGTTTTCATTTTCGTTGATATGAGGTAGTGTGAGGGTGATAGGGGGAAGGAGAATAGGTAGTAAGGAAGTAGGTTTCGCCATGGGAAAGAAAAGTCTTAAGAAAGGATAGGGAAAAAGACGGGGGAGAGGTTCAAGGTTGGGTTAAAAGATGAAAGGATCATTCCAACCGAAAAGAAAAATCTGGACAAAAGAAAAGACCAAAGAAGGAAAAGTAGATGCGACGCTAACTGAAAGGTGTCATGTCTAAAGGAAGAGGAAATTGGGATACAGGCAAAAAAAAAGGGAAAGAGGACCAGCCACGGGGGCCGTGGCATGCTCGCGTCACACGGCTCAACTCGTTGGAATAGGGGGGGATCTTGCCCCCGCAGCGAGGCCACACCTCAATATCAAAAACATATATCATGCCAAATAACTATTTTACCACCCCAAACTTATGTCCACACTTGAAGGCACTGCTGCTGGTGATGCAGTGGTCGTTCTGCACCCTCCCTACCTGGAATTCCAGTCTACCCTTTTCTCGAATTCCCCTTACGAGTTTCATTTTAAAATCGCTGGTTAAGTCATACTCACTTCTTCACCAAGGAACCTTCGCCTTCCTTACCGCACCCCCCTGAAAAAAGGTTTAATGTCCCATCGAGCTTCTACTGGAGCTAAAAAAAAACAAACTTTAAATTCATCAAATCTGGCGTGATTTACAAACGCAATTTATTAATCATGAACTAGATGCTAATAAGATTCACAAAAGGTATTACACAATTTTCATTTATGAACTTGTTACTATTCGGCAATTTAAACATTTCATACAAAAAGCTAAATTATTCAAGCTTTGAAACAACAAAAAAAACAAATATTAAACTTGAGGTTGGAAATCTTAAGAAAAACCTCTATGCGAGGGGGAATCTTAATCCGTTGATTAACGGAGAACTAGTTATCCTAATGCAAAATCTAGAACCGTTGGTGTCAACGGGATCTGGAGGATCCTCTCGTCCAACCCCCGGTTCGTTTAGGTCCCTCAAAGCACCTAGCGTTTTATATATTGGCTTTCACTTTCCCGTTGCCAATTTCAAACCAAAGGGAAGCTACCTCGGAGTTCCTACCTATACAAAGAGCTCTATGTATTGGGGGTTACCGCACTGGGCAAAAGATTACACGACAAAAAAAAAGGCGTTGGAGGAACCTTACCACTAAGGGCAAGGAAAAGAGACCCCTTCAATCCCAATTTAACCCCAACTTTCTTAAAATTTAAATATAAGGTATGAAAAAGGAAATCATAAATAAGAAAAATATGTAAATGTATGTAAATTTAGGTATAAATATATATATAAAAACAATAGGATGTAAAAAAAAAGAAAATGATACGTTGATAAGTAACTAAATACAAAATAATGATACTAAAAAATATCACACCAAGAAAACACACAAAGACAAGCACGAATGATCCCACGCTGCTCTTCTGATAGAACGTTGGTCTCGATGACCGACGCCAAGGTCAAGTACACGTACTCGACTGCCTTTTCTTCCTTCTAGGTATAATGCGATAAATTAGGAGCGTTCCTGGTCACTCGTTCTCAACGTAATCGTTAGGATGTGTTTCTTAGTGTATTCACAGTTAGATTTTGCTGCTTGGTTTCTTTAACTGTGAAGCGCGGGGTGAATTTCTGGCTAGAGGAGCGCCCTGAGTAGCGTAAGAGGGGCGGGCGACTCACTTTTAGGAACTATTTTAAATTTCGGGTAAAATTTACTTGTATGAGCCTGAAGAATCCACAGGCTTTCCAGTACGGACGTGTATATTTTGGCTTTCGTGACCAATCAATATCGGGTTTTGAGTCCTGAGTCTCCGTTAGGTTGCCTCTCGAGCCAATAATTTAAAAGATGGGCGGCCCCGACTTTCTCTTGTCGGTGACCGCCAATTCACCCTAATAAAGATTACACTATTCTAAAACTTCTCACTAATAACTTTTGTCTTGCTTCACTCACCCTTTCACAAAAGAAAATCTTCCTTTTTTTTTTCTGGGATAAATCCCCAAAATAACCCTTTGACACTTCTACCGGGTTTCCGTAAAGGTGTTTAAATTAGCACTTTACTACACTTTGGCACTATGTATATGTATAACTTTATTTCGGATATATGTACTATAAGGCTTAAATAATTTGGATTCTAACTTTTCAGTAATCTTTTCGTGAATCTTTTTCGTGAACTGTCTATCGGCCACCACGTCTATACTGGTAATGACTTTCATTTGTCCAAAGTCATCGTCATCCACCAACAGTATCGACAATATACCGTGGGGTTGCGGATCTATAGGTTCGATGATCTATATGTACCTTCATATACCATCGTATTTCCTATAGAATTCAAATTCCTACTTCAAACCTACCTGAAACTTTAATTGACCTAATTTCATACTCTACTTTTAGGCGAACCTACCTCTTATCCAATATCCCAACCTAAACTTCTCACAGTTTGAGAATCTACAATTTGTTTCCTACCTTTGTCTTTGTATATGAAAACCATAGTACTATCATGGTGGCACTCGAAGAGGGCGACATCTCAAGTCTCCAAGGGGTACCTTGACGTGGAGAATTGTGGAATAAGTGGAAGTGTGGACCTGAAGATTAAAATAAGCACGGGAAAGACGTATACTAAATTTATGAGAGTTAGAGTGAATCAGGTAGAAGGCATTTTGGAGAAAATATTCAATTTTGTTTTGGTTATCGGTTTTGTTTACATTTTTGTTTACTATGCAGATAAAGCTGAAAGACACAAAAAGAACAATTTTGGATATTCTTTTTGGCTTATGGGGTTTTTATGGTACAAGAAGAAGGGGTAGGTATACATGTGAAGGTGAATTTGTTTTTTCACTGCTGTAGGCGTATTGTCTTCAATATATTTGGGTTTCTATGGTGCAAGAGGAAGAGGTTGTTATACATTGGAATATAGGTAGATAGGTATGTGGGTTAGTTTTTACAACTGAGTGGGTAGCGGAGAACCAAAACTCGTCATATCCAACATTTTCATTTTTGTGCAAATGAAAAAAAAACTAATTAAGGTGTAATGGTAGATGTTATAAAAGATTTTATTTTGTACCTATAATCTTTGTTTATGAAAATTTTTCATATTCAAAGCTATAATAGATGATTTTTAAATCTATCTTATGATTGAGAGCAAACAAATATTGGAAGTTCCGTTTAAAAGATATTTAGCAATTAAATTTGGTTATGAAGAGTTTTGTTGCAAATGATTCGATATGGCCAGTTTCCCCACCATTCCCCCCTCTCACAATTGCACCCTCTAATATAAAAGCACTCCCCTACTTTCCAATCTTTAATGACCCATTCAAAATTGTTTACAATAAAAACCCGTGAACGTTTTAGTTCCTTCTTATATGTATACCATAATCAATAGCCTATGATAGATAAGAAGAGTTTTGAAAGCAAACCTACTGCTTACAATGGATATGGAAAGTTTTGATGTAAATTGCACTGTGGATATCGAGAGTTTTGGAAACAATAACGATGTTTGACATGAATATTAAAGGGGCTTAGAGGGGTTAGGCTGTCAAATTTTCCTTAAAAACTATTCAATATGGCCAGCTTAACAAACCTGGATCAAAATCTCAATTTTTGATAAAAGTGGTTAGGTATGATGAATTTTCGTTCTCATCTACACAAATGTAGGTGTTTTATGTGCAGGATTTTCTACATATGTACATACATACAAACTTTTCGCACGTTTCAAACTTTTCTTTCGCTTCTTTCCTTAATATATATACATATATTTTAGTATAGGCTACATTGGGGTGGAATACCATTTTCAAAAAAATGGTTATTAAGGTGTAGTGCAATAACACCCGCGGTAATAAAGCCCTTGGGCCGTGGGCGTTATTTCCCAAAATAAAAGGAAAAAATACCCACGGGTTTATTTTCCATTTTGAAATGGCAATAACCTACGAAAGAAAAGAAATAAGAACCGCGGATGCTATTGATTTTTGGATTTGGCATTTAAGCCCACAGTTAAAGTATGATCTATACTCTGCTTTTAAATACTCTTTCTTCTATTTAAAGATCTCAAAATGATAAAGTTTGATATCTTAATACATATATAGAACAAATTCGGGTTAGTTGCACCATTTATAAGTTATAACTCAAGAACGGCTGGACGAATTTTAATGATCTATGGTTTGTTGGATTTGCCTCCGCCTAAAATAGGAGAATAACTGTTAAAATATCAGAAAAGTTCACGGATAAAAATTATATGCACTTTGGGTAGGTACCTGTTTTATTATATAAAAAAAGAAATCAGAAAATGAGTTTGAAAACGAATCAATAAATTATGAAATTTTGTTTTGACAAAATGAAATTAAAAATTATAATATAGTCGAATCTCCATATTTCGTTCTGACAAAATAAAATTACAAGATTATAATCAATTTATTTATTTAAAATAACAATTAAATCTTCCATTGAATGAAATCTCAAAAATGGGTTGATAATTTTGAGTGAAATTTTATTTTTATATGCACATAAATAAATACTTATGATTTGCATACCAACAATTTTCCTAAAAAATGTTCTAAGAATTTGATATATTAAAAAATAATTTTTTTGAAAACCGCTTCAAATAAATATTTCTTTTCATTCAATCATATTTGATCAAGAATTCAGATGGCATCCTCTTTTTTCGCCACAAATTATTGAAGGAGTTGTTTTAGCTATACATACATATATACATATACATATTTTCAATTTTCTCAAAAACTAGGAGACATAGAATCATCTAGTTTTCAGTCTTAGATTAAGAATTAATTAGAGCAACGAATTTCAGAAAATAAAATTATATATAATTTTACAGTTTTGAGAAATTACACTTCAAACCTTTTTTTACGCTTTTTTCACAAATTTTGAGTTTAAAAGTCGTTTTCTTAAAACCCATGTGTAGATTTCACTTGATTCAAAAATTAGCTAATAGAACAGAGTATTGGCTTTAAAAAAGGTATAATACTTAATTTTAAGTATAAGCGTTATTTTCTAGTATTTTTTTTTTATTTTTAGTACTTTTCTTATAAAAGTGCCCCTTCCGCCCAAACGGAGCAAAATAGACCCCCTCCCATAGAAAACCATTCTTGTATTTAACTCCTATACAAAAATCCGTTATCAATTTTCGGCGCCCAAGTTATCTTACCCTCCCCCAAAAAAATACTTTAATGTATCAACGAAAACACATTACACATACAATAACCTGGGGGGTCATTCCGTAATTTTTAAAACGATAATCGTCAAAACGATTATCTTTAACGATATCGTCTATAATTTGCTTCACGTACCTAACTCAATCACTATCGTCTCGTCTATCGATTTTTTTTGGAATGAATGAAATGAATTTGAAAATTAGAGTTTGCTGTCAAAACTAAAAATCCTTGTCGATTTATTTGAAATGTCACGTTATTTTAAAAATATAATTGCAATATCATCCGGTAAAGTTTGTATTTGTGGATAAATTGATTCTTACGATACGCAACAATATAGCAAAAAGTCGTGAAAGCAGCTGGTCCATCAGAGTGTCCCCTAAAAAAATACGACTTTGGCCTACAAGCGGCCCAGTGTTGAGGACGAATATGAAGATACAAAAAATATCCGATCGAATATACAGCTTGAGCTATGTTTTTGCAGCAAGGCAATGCCTTTAATCACGGTCCCGGTATTTAACGGTTGACATATCATCTCCTCTCAACCTCTACAATTAATACGATTTCCAATTTTTTTGTTTAAAAAAAAAAATGTAAAATTGTCAAAAGATGTATTATGTACATCAAAATTATTTAATATTGAATAAAATACATACAAAGTATCTGTTTTATGCAAAGACATGCTTTTTTGCTTCTTAACTTATTGCTTTTTATCAAAACCAAATAGAGCAGGCACCCTTTAGCATAATGGCTATCGCGTTTAACTATACGTGAAAAAGACGTCTTGCCACGCGTATGCAGACAATTATCGTCTTACGCGATGAGAGCCCTGTTGACATAGGTGCCTGCATGGATGATCGATTAGTTTGGTATAAATGGTCGAATTTTGATCACTGGGCAAATACTTCTTAATTATTCGATTATTGGGTAAGTATGAAATAACCCATCAATAAGATTTTTTCTGAAAATTCAAACCAAGAACTGATATGTATTTATGCCGTAATTATTCAATAATTGTTTTGTTTTCACATTATTTAAAAAACAATGGTTAAAAATCAACGAAAAAGCGTTTATCGCTCTTAAAACGCTCAAATAATTACCAGACGATACCTCTTTAGCTATCGTCTAAGTTCTATCGTTTCGAAGATAGCGTTTTGACGATTATTGACTTACGTAAAGCAAATAGTTCATCGCCAAAACGAGATCGCCCAGACGATAGTCATTTTCAAAGTTACGTAGAGCAAGGCTATCGTCTAAACGATTTCGTCTGGCGATAATCGAAATACGGAATGACCCCCCTGTTATAGCTATTTCGAAGAGTCAATATTCTATTTTTTTTTTTATAATGGAGATGTTTAAAAGAATGGTTTTGATAAATTAAATTTCAAAGTCAAATTTTTTTGAAAAAAATTTCTATTTTTTTAAGTTATTTTTTTTTTCAATTATGTATTTTATCAACTTTCAGTGAAATGTCGACAACCAAATTTCTTAATTTTTGAGAAATAAAAAAAATTAAAGGTAGGTAGGTATTATCCTAAAAAACCCGAAAAAGGGTTATAATAATGATTAGTAATTTTTTCGCTTCATGATCATAAAACAAACAAGCATTGGGAAAAAGTTTCTTTACTTGAACTTGAATAAAAAATAATAAAGGCTTTGAATTTTACATATGTACAAAAAACAGCACCTAGTTGCGGTTGCTGTTACTATTTTTACCAATTTATTTTGAATAAATAGGTACATTACATAGGTACCTACCAACTTATTCAAAATAAATCTGTAAAAAGTTCATTAGATAAAAAGTTTATTAGGTACCTACCTATACAAACCTAATATACATATGTACATAAAATAAGTTTTAAATACCAGGTCAAATAGGTACTCAAAGGAATAGGTAGGTACCTACCTACCTAACCTTGAATTTCTCAATAAAAAAACTTTAAATTAAATACCTAGGTAGGTAGGTACATATAGATATGAGTTGAAATGAACTTCGACGTTGGAGCCAATAGAGCTAGGAATATATTTTTTGAAAATCTCTGGAAAGAAATTTGAAATTAAATTTGTTTTGACAGCACATATTTGGAACTAGCATAGGGATTCCCACTTACAGACTAGTGAAAAATATCAGGTAATCACCACACTAATTCGAATAAATTTCAGGTCAAATAAGTAGTAACCTACCTAGGTATCTACTCAAAGAAATACCTACCCTTGAATTTTGCAAAACAAAAACAAACTTTAATTAAAATACCTAGGTAGGTAGGTATACCTACCAAAAGATAAACCTTCCTAGGTATAAAGGTACACGTATAACTGAACTTACCCCCGAATTTAGCAATAAAAACTTTAATTAAAATATATGTACCTACATATACATATGTACCTACTTACCTTTTTGTACCTACCTACCTACCAAAAATACCTATACCTTTGCCTAAATAAACCCACCCCCGAATTTTGCATACAAAATTTAATTAAAATATGTAGGTACCTGGTACCTACCTACCTACAAATACCTAGGTATTAAATAGGTATAACAACTCGAAATAGTTTATATAATATGTAGTACCTACATATGTAGGTACCTACCTATGAAGGTAATTAAAACTATGTAGGTATTAACAAAAAAACTATCTAGCAAAAAAAATAATAATAACAAAAAACTATCTATCAAAAAATTAATAGTGATTAGGTACCTACCTACATAAAAACTTTAATTCAAATACCTACATACCTACCTACGCACCAAAGGACCCACCCCGCAAAAAAGATTGCAAGTAAAAATCCAAATACACACCAAAATACCTACCACCGAAATCATGCAAGAAAATTTCAATCAAAATATCTACCAAAAGATATACCATATGCCTATCCTCAAAAAAAAAAACAAAAACAAAACCTACCCTCAATAAGAAAATATAGCAACAACCTACGCACGTTTGTCTTTTCACACTCTCATACAAGAAAATCTCTTCAAATAATATTTTTTCTTCTCGTTGCTATGACCTAGACACTAACGACGGGCGACGACGACGCAAGCAGCTTACTCAGATATCTCTTTTACCCCCTTGTTATATTTTTCTTTGCTTCTCTGACTTCATACAAAATAATATTTCCTAAATAAAACAACAAATAACCTACAAGAAACAAGAAACATATTCTCATTTCCTTCACCTTTTTCTATTCTTTGACATTTCACCTTTGTATATGAAAACATATACAATGATTTCACAAACAGCTGTTTGCTTATCTCTCTTACTCCCTATATTTCTTATGAGAATGGAAACAATACTTTCCTCTTGCTCTGACTACTTGTCTTCTATTCCTTATGTATGCCGACTCCACAAATCTCCACGCAATCGAATGCGGTTGAATGTGGCGCCCTCATAGGGTCCACGTTCAACTAAAAAAAATTTTTCATGAGAATACTATGGTTTTCATATACAAAGCCTTTGTATATGAAAACCATAGTATTCTCATGAAAAATTTTTTTTAGTTGAACGTGGACCCTATGAGGGCGCCACATTCAACCGCATTCGATTGCGTGGAGATTTGTGGACTCGGCATACATAAGGAATAGAAGACAAGTAGTCAGAGCAAGAGGAAAGTATTGTTTCCATTCTCATAAGAAATATAGGGAGTAAGAGAGATAAGCAAACAGCTGTTTGTGAAATCATTGTATATGTTTTCATATACAAAGGTGAAATGTCAAAGAATAGAAAAAGGTGAAGGAAATGAGAATATGTTTCTTGTTTCTTGTAGGTTATTTGTTGTTTTATTTAGGAAATATTATTTTGTATGAAGTCAGAGAAGCAAAGAAAAATATAACAAGGGGGTAAAAGAGATATCTGAGTAAGCTGCTTGCGTCGTCGTCGCCCGTCGTTGGTGTCTAGGTCATAGCAACGAGAAGAAAAATTATTATTTGAAGAGATTTTCTTGTATGTGAGTGTGAAAAGACAAACGTGTGTAGGTTGTTGCTATATTTTCTTATTGAGGGTAGGTTTTGTTTTTGTTTTTTTTTTTTTTAATTGACTTGAAACTTTCTTGCAAAGTTTCGAGGATAGGCATATGGTATATCTTTTGGTAGATATTTTGATTGAAATTTTCTTGCATGATTTCGGTGGTAGGTATTTTGGTGTGTATTTGGAGTTTTACTTGCAATCTTTTTTGCCGGGGTGGGTCCTTTGGTGCGTAGGTAGGTATGTAGGTACCTATTTGAATTAAAGTTTTTATGTAGGTAGGTACCTAATTACTATTAATTTTTTGATAGATAGTTTTTTGTTATTATTATTTTTTTTTGCTAGATAGTTTTTTTGTTAATACCTACATAGTTTTAATTACCTTCATAGGTACCTACATATGTAGGTACATATTATAAACTATTTCGAGTTGTTATACCTATTTAATAGGTATTTGTAGGTAGGTAGGTAGGTACCAGGTTCCTACATATTTTAATTAAATTTTGTATGCAAAATTCGGGGGTGGGTTTAGGCAAAGGTATAGGTATTTTTGGTAGGTAGGTAGGTACAAAAAGGTAAGTAGGTAAAATACATTCCTAGCTCTATTGGCTCCAACGTCGAAGTTCATTTCAACTCATATCTATGTACCTACCTAGGTATTTTATTTAAAGTTTTTTATTGAGAAATTCAAGGTTAGGTAGGTAGGTACCTACCTATTTCTTTGAGTACCTATTTGACCTGGTATTTAAAACTTATTTTATGTACATATACATATTAGGTTTGTATAGGTAGGTACCTAATAAACTTTTTATCTAATGAACTTCTTACAGGTTTATTTTGAATAAGTTGGTAGGTACCTACATATGTACCTATTTATTCAAAATAAATTGGTAAAAATAGTAACAGCAACCGCAACTAGGTGCTGTTTTTTGTATGTAAAATTCAAAGCCTTTATTATTTTTTATTCAAGTTCAAGTAAAGGAACTTTTTCCCAATGCTTGTTTGTTTTATGATCATGAAGCGAAAAAATTACTAATCATTATTATAACCCTTTTTCGGGTTTTTTAGGATAATACCTACCTACCTTTAATTTTTTTTATTTCTCAAAAATTAAGAAAGATTTTTGCATTTGGTTGTCGACATTTCACTGAAAGTTGATAAAATAATTGAAAAAAAAAATAACTTAAAAAAATAGAAATTTTTTTCCAAAAAATTTGACTTTGAAATTTAATTTCTCAAAACCATTCTTTTAAACATCGCCCTTATAAAAAATGACATGATTTCCCCCCGTTCAGGCGGGAGGGGTAATTTTCTAAAAATTTGAACCAAAAAAAAAAAAAATATTAAAAAACAACGGGACCACTTACAATGACATGCTATAGCTTTTTTAAAAGCCATGAATCCAGTCTCTAATATATTTTTTAAATCAAGTTTTTATTGTAAATAGTTTTTGAAAAAATAATTTTCAAAACACAAAAATAAAAACAAAAATAATAGTTTTTTACGTTTGAAAATTATTTTTTTCAGAAACTATTTACAATAAAGACTTGATTTAAAAAATATATTAGAGACTGGATTCATGGCTTTAAAAAAAGCTATAGCATGCCATTGTAAGTGGTCCCGTTGTTTTTTAATAATTTTTTTTCTATTTTGGTTCAAATTTTTAGAAAATTACCCCTCCCGCCTGAACGGGGGGAAATAGACCCCCCCTCCTATACGATTTTTTTTTCGTCTGAATCTAATCTATAAGTTCTGACTTTATTTTTGCGTGTTATAAGAATCACCCTAACTCCACTATTTGTACCTTCAAGTGAAAAAAGGGAGACCAGGGGGGTGGAATAAAACTCTGAAAAAATTAGGAAATTTTTTTTTCTCCATTTAGAGTCATTTGATGCCTATCCAAGTTGGAATTTCAAAAAAACCCAATATAAGGACCACCCTAATGTATATATATTAAGGAAAAAAGTGAAAGAAAAGTTTGAAACGTGCGAAAAGTTTGTATGTACATATGTAAAAAATCCTGCACATAAAACACCTACATTTGTGTAGATGAGAACGAAAATTCATCATACCTATCCACTTTTATCAAAAATTGAGATTTTGATCCAGGTTTGTTAAGCTGGTCATCAGTGGCGTATTTACACTAGGGCGATAGGGGCCATGGCCCGGGGCGGCACCCTGGCATGGGGCGGCACCCTGGCATGGGGCGGCACTCAACTTTGGGTGCAAAATGTAATATTCCTTTAAAAAAATTTGTAGATATGGTAAAAGTTAAGCTTTTAGAGGTGCCAGGCGAAGTATCATCCAAACGATGTGAGGTAGGTACTTACGTAAATTTAATTCAAATATCTTTTTGTAGAAACTTTATTGCCTATACTAAGTATATTTCTTGCTACTTTTAATTGGACTAATTAGTTTAAGAGGTATTAAAGTTTACAGTAGGAACACATCACAGAAAATACCTAAAATTGCGATGAGTCACCTCTAAATATCAATGGTCCTATATCACCGGCTATCCGATTCGGATAAGTTATCCAAGATAACAGAGCTCAATTTCAGTCCCGGTTGTTCAGTGGCAAGATAACTGAGTAGCCAATACGTTTGTGAACAACCAGAAACGGATTGGTTAGCCGAAAACAGCAGACAAAAATTGAATAAAATATTTTATTTATATGCAAAAAATTGGTTACATTCTCAACGAAGTTTTATTCTATTGATTTGTTCACATTGAGTGGAGTCCAAGGTGATGGAAATAACCATTTTCTAGTTGCATCTAAGTTCTTACTTTTCCTTTCAATATGAAAAGCTCAAAAGCCTTAAGAAGGAAATATATTTTGGAAACCATTGAGAATTATTTCAAAGAAAACATAAATACAAAATTAATTATAGTTAAAAACTGTCATAATTATTCCAAAATGTATTCCTTTTGTGGGGTTTCATGAATAAAATTCAATAATAAAGGTTATTGTGGCCTTTACTCCAATGAATGCGTTTCGCCCAAGTGACAAAAACATTGCGTTTTAAATTGGGTATGGTGGCATCTAACTGATGAACCCACCACCATGTTTGGAAATCATTAGAGACATTTTGAGACCAATCATGAAAAACAAACATTTCGATTTTTCGGCACAGCGCAGTAAATACATATATGTTTTAAAATACTATCATAGATTGCTTACTGGCATTCCGAGAAGTTCTAATTTAAGAAAAAATCAAGTATCTCAATGTTCTCAGACCATACACTGCATGCGTTTCTGAGGATTGCTGTGACAACTGACAAATTGTCATGAAGAACGTTCATGTTCCGTACTCAAAAAACAGATAAATTTCAAGTACGCTTTCTTAAATGTGAATTTCATTTTCAAAATTGAAAAAAAAACGATCGATTGAAGCTACAAATTCATTTTTGCATACGAAATTATTATCTAAAAAGCTTAAGCTTTTTGGTATTTTCGTTCGCTAGCTTCACACTTCAGTCTTGTTTAGTGAAAGCTTTAATTTTCAAAAAAAGCTGTTGAAGCAGCAAAATCGGGGTGAAAACAAGTTAGCAAAAATTTTATATTCGTATAATTTTAGATTTTCTTAAGTCTTATTTTAGAAAAAACTTTAATAACAAGTGATTACTAGAGTAGAGATACAAATGTATGGTCTTTGCAACAAATAACCATTCAATTCAGGCATCAAAATTACTTTATTCCGACAATTGTTGGAAAAATCAAGGTCGTCAGTTAATCATCCCTTAAAATCTTTAATTCTGACTGAAGACTGAACACAATCGGTCAATTATAACAGTGCTATTGATGAATGTGTCCACTAATTTGTGCATCGGCAAAAATGTAAATATTAAAATTGTATTCATTATTTATGATTTTTTTTTTCAGTATGAAGTGTTTTAGTTCTCTTTCGTTCATTATGGGGCGCCAAAACTTCTTGGCCCGGGGCGCCAAATCTTTAAATACGCCTCTGCTGGTCATATTGAATAGTTTTTAAGGAAAATTTGACAGCCTAACCCCTCTAAGCCCCTTTAATATTGATGTCAAACACCGTTATTGTTTACAAAACTCTCGATATCCACAGTGCAATTTACATCAAAACTTTCCATATCCATTATAAGCAGTAGGTTTGCTTTCAAAACTCTTCTTATCTATCATAGGCTATTGATTATGGTATACATATAAGAAGGAACTAAAATGTTCACGGGTTTTTATTGTAAACAATTTTAAATGGGTCATTAAAGATTGGAAAGTAGGGGAGTGCTTTTATATTAGAGGGTGCCATTGTGAGAGGGGGGAATGGTGGGGAAACTGGCCATATCGAATCATTTGCAACAAAACTCTTCATAACCAAATTTAATTGCTATAAATATCTTTTAAACGGAACTTCCAATATTTGTTTGCTCTCAATCATAACATAGATTTAAAAATCGTCTATTATAGCTTTGAATATGAAAAATTTTCATAAACAAAGATTATAGGTACAAAATAAAATCTTTTATAACATCTACCATTACACCTTAATTAGTTTTTTTTTCATTTGCACAAAAATGAAAATTTTGGATATGACGAGTTTTGGTTCTCCGCTACCCACTCAGTTGTAAAAACTAACCCACATACCTACCTACCTATATTCCAATGTATAACAACCTCTTCCTCTTGCACCATAGAAACCCAAATATATTGAAGACAATGCGCCTACAGCAGTGAAAAAACAAATTCACCTTCACATGTATACCTACCCCTTCCTCTTGCACCATAAAAACCCCATAAGCCAAAAAGAATATCCAAAATTGTTCTTTTTGTGTCTTTCAGCTTTATCTGCATAGTAAAAAAAAATGTAAACAAAACCGATAACCAAAACAAAATTGAATATTTTCTCCAAAATGCCTTCTACCTGATTCACTCTAACTCTCATAAATTCAGTATACGTCTTTCCCATGCTTATACTATTCTTCACGTCCACACTTCCACTTATTCCACAATTCTCCACGTCAAGGTACCCCTTGGAGACTTGAGATGTCGCCCTCTTCGAGTGCCACCATGATAGTACTATGGTTTTCATATACAAAGTTCCTACTTTGGTTTAGCTGTCACCATTGTATATAAATTCTATAGTATTCTCATGAAGAAAAAAAGCTCGTGGCCATCTATGCGTCCAAATGTAATACTAATTTTTGTTAAGGGATCTCGGTAAGGCGATCACAGCGAACCTATCGACCAAATGTCTACCTACAAAAACGTGTTTCATGAGAATACTATAGGTTGGATATACAATGCTGTCACTCATTTTGTCACATTTGTTTTTTTCTATTCGGTGCGCGAACATTCTCGTCGTGGTTCTTTTAAGTATTTTTTCCCTTTTATTCGCGAGTCCTGTGTTAATAACAAAAAAATAAGACATTCGCGACAAATCTCACCGACCGACTGGTCCATACGCCCCTTTCCTGCTGGATACCCCCCATCCGCAACACCCAGAGGAACCTACCACCACGCCGCCGACGCACGAGGCCTCGTCATCCTGAACAACGACCTGATACCCTCCCGATGCTCATCCGTCATATCTGGAAGCGAGGAGGACTCCAAAGCATGGATTGTCCACCAACAGGCATCTGTACTCCCGCCAGAGGACGGCCTCGCATAGCCTAACAAATTTTGGAATGCTTTTTAACATTCCATGCGACCCTCCATCGGTTGCATTTTTGCCCTGGCCACTTTTCCCACACTCGCCTTTCCCAGGAAGAGGGATGGATCTTCTTCGGTTTGGTCCAGCCGTCTCTCACCACATACTCGTGCATCTCCCATCTGAAGATGAGCATGAGTGGCTGTCAAGGTCCACCACCGTCGCGACCCCGACACAATACTCTTAACTGTCGACCAGGTAAGTATGTGACTATTCTGTCCACGGAGACCGTCCTGGATTCACTGTCCGGACTTGGCGATTCCAGGACTTTTTCCGGACCACCTATGACCACCCATCGGCCTATCCTAACCAATTCCTATTATTCCCCTATTTCAGGTAGCCGTAACAAAACACCGGTTCATGGATATTTTCTTAGCGAGGAAATCAGAACAGAGACGGTGACTAAGGCTACCGGTAGTGATGTGCATTTAAACATTGGGGAAGAACCCACGAAACTTAGCCAGGCATATTCAACCTTGAACGATTGAGTCACATAACTCTCGT
This sequence comes from Dasysyrphus tricinctus, assembly GCA_963921185.1. Classification (NCBI taxonomy): domain Eukaryota; kingdom Metazoa; phylum Arthropoda; class Insecta; order Diptera; family Syrphidae; genus Dasysyrphus; species Dasysyrphus tricinctus. Next base: position 139,939,062 of record OY992531.1, read on the forward strand.
CCTAATCCTCATCTCCAGGCTTGGAGAGAGGTTTATTTTGATGGCTCACTTTGTCCTGCTGCTAATCATTCAATACGACTTCGTACGGACTTTCAAGGATCTCCTTCTGCTTTTCCAAGATACCTTGACAGAGTGAGTTCACATTTTGGTATGGCGTTTCTTAACTACAATATTATTGCTTCCTTTTTATAGTTATCGTTAAGTTTCTGTATACGGGTTTCACCTCAAATACGTATATACTGCTCATAGCATTTAGTTTAGCGTAAGATTTTTTTAGGCAATAATTTTTATGTGACTTCGTAATGGATCTCTAACCGTAAGGAATGAATGAATGTATATTTAGAGGAGGAACGTACCTCTTAAGATAAAATAAAAACTACTCAACCACTTATTACTCTGCGTATTTTGCTATTTTACCTGAGGATTTTACTTATGTCGTCGTGGTGGCTGGGAAGTGTTTCTCATCTCTTCATATTAATACCTAGTGAGCGATTCGTATACGGGCTAATAAATACCTCGAATTTTACGATTGCAACGACTGCGTCAAGGCCAATATGCGTTACTCAACATAGGAATTTAAAAGAACTTGAACCTTTTTCCTTTTTTTTTTATCATTTCGGGTAGGGTAACTAAAAGATGTTTTCCGGCCTTACGGCAAAAATATCACAGATCATAGGTGTTTCAATAAATAAAAATAAATAATACGTTTGACGAGAAATTATCACAGATGTAGGATTATGCAACTAACTTAAACTCAGAAAAGAAAAACAAACAAAAAAAATCACAGTTGTGCAGGTACATTTGGGTAAAGATGAAGCCTATCAAGGAGTTCATGGGACGGTCCTTAGGCCTTTTCTTCTTCGGGAAGTATCACAGTGTTTACTTTTATAGAAACATTTCTGAAGCTATCTGTCAAAACCATAATTTCACTAAGATTTCGAATAGCACTCGTTAAAACTTCTTATGGATCGTATAGAATTTGAAGCTTTTAAGAGATCTGCGTACGGGGCCTCCAAGAAGATTTTCCGAAATCATTTTCGAAGTTCTATAATATTCTCCTTTTTATGCTTAACGAAATTTTACAAATGTCTTAAGGAAATCAGAAAGCCTATTCAGTTTGGCCGAACCGAAGCTGAAATGTTAGTTGGGTATTTCATACATATTTTTTCCGATAGCCTTAGCAATGCGACATTTGACATATTTTGGACAGAGTTTTGACGACAACTGTTTTGACGTGTCGCTTAGAACGAAATTTCGTTTGTATACTTCTTGGCCTGGTGCGTACTGCACGTTTCGCGATCTCAAGTTGTAGGTTTTGGCACTTTTTTCGTTAGCTCTTAATATATTCTCTTTAATCTTGTTTCGAATTATCTGCAATCTGTTTTGCCTCGGTAAGGTCAACAGTTCGCCATCCTCCATGCCGTTCAACCTTCGCGCCAGTTCGTAGCTGCTACCGTGTGTCATCATATTCGTTCCAAACAGCGCGAAATATGGTGACACGCCAATAGCGGAATGCACTAAACTTCTCAACGCTCCTGCGATATCACTTAAGTGAATATCCCAGTCACGCTCACGTTGATCAGTTTTCAGATACGAACGTATGGCTGCCAGTAACGTCCTATTGACCCGTTCCGAGGCATTTGATTGAGGCGAATAGTTGGCAGTCCTAAAGTGTCTAACCCCATAATTTCTCAAAAGGCATTGGAACTCTTTAGCGAGAAATTGCTTACCATTGTCTGAGTGAATGATTTGGGGTACCCCAAACGTATTAAAAATTTCGTCTCACAAAAATCTTATAACGCTACTGGAATTCGCAGCACGAAGAGGTTTCAAAAAAACAAATTTTGACAAATGGTCGAGCACAACCAAAACATAAGAATTTCCGGTTTTTGAACGAGGGTATGGCCCAATAAAGTCGACATAAAGTTTTTGGAAAGGACGATCCGATATATAACTATTACTAATGGGAGGTCGCGACACTTGATTGGATGACTTCGATTGCTTACATATATCGCACTTCGATACGAATTCGCGGATTTGGATGGTCATGTTGGGCCAATAGAAATACTGCCGTATGCAAGGTCTTTGCTATCCCTCCATGAGCGGCATGGGGTGGATCATGGGCCTTCGCAATTAGGTTTTCAGTTAAGGCTGAAGGAACCCACAAGCACCAGTTATGTTCCGAAAATGACTCGTATGTGCTTGAAGGAAGAGAACGTTTGTAGACATATCCCCCCTCTATTCTTAAGTCTGGTAGTTCCTCCTTGTGACCAAGAATTGTATTTAGGAGATCTTTATATTCTTCAGATTTGAATTCTTCGGAATCCAAATCCACTAACGGAGCTACTTCTTTTATCACTAGGCCTTCCAAATGTGCCCGAGAAAGGGTGTCTGGCACAACGTTCAGTGATCCTTTTCGGTGCTCTATGTCGAAGGTATAGGACTGCAGTTCCAGGCTCCACCTGGCCAATCGCCCACTCAGGTCCTTCATGGTCATTAACCATTTAAGGGAGGAGTAGTCTGTTATGACCGTAAAATCCACACCCTCGACATAGGGCCTGAACTTTTTCACCGCCATCACTGCCGCCATACACTCTTTCTCGGTCACTGTATAATTCCTCTGGCAGCTATTTAGCTTTTGAGAGAAATAAGAAATCGGCAATTCCCCATCTTCGTCGTTCCTTTGAAATAACACCGCCCCGATTCCGGAGTCTGACGCGTCACGCTTTTTGAAATCGGAATGTGTGAGTACGGGTGCGGTTGTCAGAGCTTTCTTTAACCTCTCGAACGCTGCTTTCGCCTCCTCAGTCATCAAAAATTTGGAGTTCTTTTTCTTGAGCGTATCTGTCAAGGGAGCAGTCAGGCTCGAGAAATCCTTTATGAATCTTCGGTACCACCCTGCTAGCCCAAGTAACCTGCGAACTTGCCGTGGATTTTTTGGCATCGGGAAGTCAACGATGGCCTCGACTTTCGCCGGATCGGTCATCAATTTCCCACCACCAACGATGAAATCCAAGTACTTCAACTCCTTAAAGCAAAATCTGGATTTCTTAACGTTGATGGTGAGATTTGCTTTCCGAAGGCAATCCGCCACCTCGGCTAGCAGTGCGATATGGGTCTCAAAATCAGGCGCAATAATGAGCAAGTCATCTAAATACACAAAAACTCGATCCCGTAATCGTGCAGGGATCACCTCGTCCATTAAACGACATAACCTTTGCGCTGCGTTACACAGCCCAAAGGGCATGACCGTAAACTGGTACAAGGGTCTCCCCGGTACCGCAAACGCAGTTTTTTCCCTACTCTCCCTCTCCAGCGGTATTTGCCAAAACGCTTCCTTTAAGTCCACGCTACTGATGAAGTAGGTGTCTGGCAGCCGGCTGATAAGCCCGTCAATATGGGGGAGAGGGTTAGCGTCATTTTTGGTAACGGAGTTGACCTTACGAGAATCCAGGCAAAAACGATACTTGGTAGTATTGTTTGGGCCTGGCTTCTTTATAAGTACAACTGGCGAACACCAAGGACTCTCACTCTCCTCGATAACCCCGAGCTTAAGCATCCGGTCCACTTCCTGGTACAAAAGGGCTTGCACCGCTGGAGAAACAGGGTATAGTGTCTCTGGTTCACTGGGACCGCGTCTCCAGTATCGATGACGTGCTCCATCAGCGCCGTCTTTCCGAGACCATTCCAATCAAAATCCAGAAATCTCTGCTTGACTGCCTCCAATCTGGAATGCTCATCAGGGGATAAGCTATGAGCGTTTTGTAGGTCAGCATCCTCCGGAATCGACACGGTGCTGACAATATTCGGTGCCAATTGGAACAACTTCCAAAAGTCTACCCCCAAATACAATTCCTGGTCCAAGTTGGGAACCAGATAAAACGTTATTACTAGTTCTATCTCTTTATACTTTACCAGCGTTTGGACCTTGCCGATGATGGCTTGGTTTTTTCCATTCGCGGTTTTGACGCCCGACTTATACGGTTGAATCTTAATTCCTGCATGTTCTTCAAATTTCATACAGTTTTTTCCTAATATGCTCACACTGGCCCCGCTATCCAGTAGACCGAGAACTTCCTTACCAGCTATAGTTATCTGGGCGTACGGACGAGGGTCAGTGTTTGTATCAATTATAGATGACGATATGCATATCCTTGTTTGTTTTCTTAACTTAAATCTATTGCGGGCTTTTAAAATTCTTTTCGAAATCGTGCTTACATTTGCGTTGAAAACCTTATCCCTAGCTTCATAATATTCTTTAATTCTTACGTGTAATGGTTTTATTTGTAATTTGGATTCAGGCTTTACCTGAATACCGCTCCTATTTTTCTCTTTCACTAATAACGTTATTTTTTTATTATCTTGACAGGTTTGTGTTCCTACATTGGTTTTGGGATATCAGGGGCCGTCTGGGTCGAACGCGATTCCCCCATTGACCTCGCGTTCCGATTCTGGTTTCCCGGATTACACTGTGGACATTTCGGAGTTATCACTCCATCTTGCCCACATCTGTAACAAAAAATGTTCCTAACTGACGACGGGCAGTCCATGAAGGAGTGACCTACCACTCGACAGTTCCAACATGCAGTCGGTCTAGGCTCACCGTAACCCCTAGCATTTTTCGGACGAGTCCCCGTATGCTGAAAGGCTTCGACATATTCATTATAAAATAGCCCCTCATCAGGCTCCATTACCAATTCATTAGCCGCGTATCGCGCAGGCGGCCGCGTTGGCTTCGCCGTCTCACGATCTCGTTCTCTTGCTGGATAAGCATATTCTGCGTCTTTGCACGTTCTTCGCAGTTGGTCCATGGTAAAAATGGACTGAGGGTACACCAGCTTCCCTATTCGATCATTCAGATTTTTCTTTAGCATTCGTACGAGCTCCGCTTCGGGAATCTGTATCCTGAGCTGAGATCGCATTTTCTCCACCGAAGCAAAAAAAACATCGCTCGACTCCCAGGCGCCATGCTTACGGTCCATTATGTCCCGTATTATGTCATAGTCCGATTTGGAATTTCGAAACTGCCTCATGAGGGCATCTTTCAGAGCTGGCCAGTCGGGCCGATAATTGGAACGCTGGTATTGCCAATACCAATCATAAGCCGCGCCTGAGAGTAAAAGATGAAAATCTCGGAGGACCTCAGCCCAGGAACACTCGTGCTGGTTTTGAAGTACTTCGAGACGAAAAATAAAATCCTCCACCGTCAACCGGTCAGGTCTACCCTCAAAGTTTACCCCCCACTTGTCAATTCGAATTGGTGGCCGCATCGCTCTGTTGGGGTAGGCTTGGTTGGTGCTCAAAGGTTGTAGTTGGTGTCTATTCCTACTCCCCCCGTAGGGTTCAGGTAGGGGTCCCGTTGGCCAAGTACTGTTATACGACCCAGCACCTACGTCTCGGGCCCGGTAAGACTGCGGTTCTTGTCTGAGGGCTCCTATTGAAACGTTTGAATCTACATATTGGTTCACCTGGGGTGTGACCTGAGGTGCGGGAGCTGGTGGTGGGGTGGGCCTCAACTCACCTCGAGTATTGTTCGTCACCGGGCGTATTCTTTCTTCTAATGGTGGGATAGGGCGAGTGGCGTAATTGATCTCTTTCATAAAGTCCAGAAACCCCCGCTCTACTTCGGCTCTTACCGACTCAGCTATGTTCCCTCTTTTGGACTCGTTATAAGAATCATAGGCATTGACGATGGCTAAATTAATGACCGTCCTCAACTCATCCGATATCGTTCCGGTCTCCCTCTCTTTCTCCCTACCGTTTGTATCATTGTTTGATCTCCCCACAACCTGTTCCCCTTCCTGGCCGTTGGGTGACCTGTTACCTATCGGAGGATCTCCTGGCAATCCTCCCTGCTCCTCTTATTCCACGGGACCCGAGTCATCATGACGACCCCCTACCCCCTGATCAGCTAGGTTGCTAAAGGGTGGGGTTTCGATACTTGATCCTGTTGATTTCTCTGAGGTATTTCCTACCCCTACTGATGGGGGTGGATATGAAAAAAAGGGTGGGTTCCCTGACTGACCTACCGATGTACTAGGCATCCTTTGAGGGTCCTGATCTGGAACCGACTTCTGGCCTACTTTCGTAGCCCTGTCTTTGCGATTCGGTGAATGTTCTACGGGCATGGTGCTGGAATTACTCAACGGTTTTTTAAGCAACGAGCGTGTTACGGACCTATTCTCAAATCTCTCTTTTATTTTGGCAATTCTCGCTTCTTCTTCTGAGGACATAGGGTTCCACATTCGGTCCGTCTACGAAGTATTTCACGCTTGACTTATAACAATCCCTTACGACAATAATTAAACCTCCGACTTCTACCTATTCCAACTACTTCGTACTCTCTTGAATCTTCCCTGAAACGAACTTCAATATCTTGAACTTGTGTGTTCTTCTTCTTTTTTCCTATTGGGGCCTTTTTTTTATTATTTAAACTCCTAATTAATATCGATTAGTTACCAAAAATTAAATGAAAAAAAACGTAAAAATATGCTTAAACAACTATAATTAACCCAAACAAACTTATTCTAACTCTACTTACTAAATATAGAAATTGAAATAGAAACTGTTTTATATATATATACCTAGTGAATTTTTTTTTGTTTTTTTTTTTCTTTTTATTAAATTTTTTTTTCTTATGACTAGTAATTTCTAAGGTAATTCAGCTATCTATACAGCCAAACGAAACGATTCCAGAAATAAATTACTGTGACCTGAATTTTCTGACTACCTTACCGCAAACTACGTATTTGCTAATTTAATTGAAGAACAAATCCTGTTTGCATAGAAAACTATACTTCAAAACTAATCTTTTATTATATTTTTTTTGTATGCATTCGTAATACGGGGGTGTTTCGGGCGGCTACCTTTGGTTACTCTAAGCTTTTTTTTCATTTTCCTATGACTTAACAGCGAGTATCTTTTTTTTTCCTCTAACACTTCTCTTTAAATAACTCTTCTTACTCCTCCAAGTGTGGTTCATATTGGTTATAATATTACACATAAAACAATAAATAAACACAACGAAACAATTTCCAATTGTCCTTGCTGCAAAAATCGGAACGCCTCGTCGCAATTGATCAGGCCTTCTGATTAGCCATCCTGATCAAGTCATACGATCCGCTCCGACTCCAACAGCAAACGCAACTGGAACAGAATAGGCCAGCTACTTCCACCATCGATACCAAAGTGCTCGGCAGCAATTCCTACGTTACGTTCAAAAACCTTACGTTTGAAGACATGCCGACCCTCCGGCCACGATAGTGGGAGCACCTGTGGACAACACAACGGATGTACCATCTGCCTCCGTTGACTATGTCGAAATGCTTCGTCGCAGTTAGCAAGGCATTCTTAAGAGCTCTCCTTAGTAAGACTTACGATTCATCACGACACCGTCCACGGAGACACACGGGACATAAAGGGAAAACACTAGGGCAACACGAATGGGCGCCATTTGATATGAGGTAGTGTGAGGGTGATAGGGGGAAGGAGAATAGGTAGTAAGGAAGTAGGTTTCGCCATGGGAAAGAAAAGTCTTAAGAAAGGATAGGGAAAAAGACGGGGGAGAGGTTCAAGGTTGGGTTAAAAGATGAAAGGATCATTCCAACCGAAAAGAAAAATCTGGACAAAAGAAAAGACCAAAGAAGGAAAAGTAGATGCGACGCTAACTGAAAGGTGTCATGTCTAAAGGAAGAGGAAATTGGGATACAGGCAAAAAAAAAAAGGGAAAGAGGACCAGCCACGGGGGCCGTGGCATGCTCGCGTCACACGGCTCAACTCGTCGGAATAGGGGGGGATCTTGCCCCCGCAGCGAGGCCACACCTCAGTATCAAAAACATATATCATGCCAAATAACTATTTTACCACCCCTAACTTATGTCCACACTTGAAGGCACTGCTGCTGGTGATGCAGTGGTCGTTCTGCACCCTCCCTACCTGGAATTCAGTCTACCCTTTTCTCGAATTCCCCTTACGAGTTTCATTTTAAAATCGCTGGTTAAGTCATACTCACTTCTTCACCAAGGAACCTTCGCCTTCCTTACCGCACCCCCCTGAAAAAAGGTTTAATGTCCCATCGAGCTTCTACTGGAGCTCAAAAAAAAACAAACTTTAAACTCATCAAATCTGGCGTGATTTACAAACGCAATTTATTAATCATGAACTAGATGCTAATAAGATTCACAAAAGGTATTACACAATTTTCATTTATGAACTTGTTACTATTCGGCAATTTAAACATTTCATACAAAAAGCTAAATTATTCAAGCTTTGAAACAACAAAAAAACAAATATTAAACTTGAGGTTGGAAATCTTAAGAAAAACCTCTATGCGAGGGGGAATCTTAATCCGTTGATTAACGGAGAACTAGTTATCCTAATGCAAAATCTAGAACCGTTGGTGTCAACGGGATCTGGAGGATCCTCTCGTCCAACCCCTGGTTCGTTTAGGTCCCTCAAAGCACCTAGCGTTTTATATATTGGCTTTCACTTTCCCGTTGCCAATTTCAAACCAAAGGGAAGCTACCTCGGAGTTCCTACCTACACAAAGAGCTCTATGTATTGGGGGTTACCGCACTGGGCAAAAGATTGCACGACAAAAAAAAAGGCGTTGGAGGAACCTTACCACTAAGGGCAAGGAAAAGAGACCCCTTCAATCCCAATTTAACCCCAACTTTCTTAAAATTTAAATATAAGGTATGAAAAAGGAAATCATAAATAAGAAAAATATGTAAACGTATGTAAATTTAGGTATAAATATATATATAAAAACAATAGGATGTAAAAAAAAAAGAAAATGATACGTTGATAAGTAACTAAATACAAAATAATGATACTAAAAAATATCACGCCAAGAAAACACACAAAGACAAGCACGAATGATCCCACGCTGCTCTTCTGATAGAACGTTGGTCTCGATGACCGACGCCAAGGTCAAGTACACGTACTCGACTGCCTTTTCTTCCTTCTAGGTATAATGCGATAAATTAGGAGCGTTCCTGGTCACTCGTTCTCAACGTAATCGTTAGGATGTGTTTCTTAGTGTATTCACAGTTAGATTTTGCTGCTTGGTTTCTTTAACTGTGAAGCGCGGGGTGAATTTCTGGCTAGAGGAGCGCCCTGAGTAGCGTAAGAGGGGCGGGCGACTCACTTTTAGGAACTATTTTAAATTTCGGGTAAAATTTACTTGTATGAGCCTGGAGAATCCACAGGCTTTCCAGTACGGACGTGTATATTTTGGCTTTCGTGACCAATCAATATCGGGTTTTGAGTCCTGAGTCTCCGTTAGGTTGCCTCTCGAGCCAATAATTTAAAAGATGGGCGGCCCCGACTTTCTCTTGTCGGTGACCGCCAATTCACCCTAATAAAGATTACACTATTCTAAAACTTCTCACTAATAACTTTTGTCTTGCTTCACTCACCCTTTCACAAAAGAAAATCTTCCTTTTTTTTCTGGGATAAATCCCCAAAATAACCCTTTGACACTTCTACCGGGTTTCCGTAAAGGTGTTTAAATTAGCACTTTACTACACTTTGGCACTATGTATATGTATAACTTTATTTCGGATATATGTACTATAAGGCTTAAATAATTTGGATTCTAACTTTTCAGTAATCTTTTCGTGAATCTTTTTCGTGAACTGTCTATCGGCCACCACGTCTATACTGGTAATGACTTTCATTTGTCCAAAGTCATCGTCATCCACCAACAGTATCGACAATATACCGTGGGGTTGCGGATCTATAGGTTCGATGATCTATATGTACCTTCATATACCATCGTATTTCCTATAGAATTCAAATTCCTACTTCAAACCTACCTGAAACTTTAATTGACCTAATTTCATACTCTACTTTTAGGCGAACCTACCTCTTATCCAATATCCCAACCTAAACTTCTCACAGTTTGAGAATCTACAATTTGTTTCCTACTTTGGTTTAGCTGTCACTCATTTTGTCACATTTGTTTTTTTCTATTCGGTGCGCGAACATTCTCGTCGTGGTTCTTTTAAGTATTTTTTCCCTTTTATTCGCGAGTCCTGTGTTAATAACAAAAAAATAAGACATTCGCGACAAATCTCACCGACCGACTGGTCCATACGCCCCTTTCCTGCTGGATACCCCCATCCGCAACACCCAGAGGAACCTACCACCACGCCGCCGACGCACGAGGCCTCGTCATCCTGAACAACGACCTGATACCCTCCCGATGCTCATCCGTCATATCTGGAAGCGAGGAGGACTCCAAAGCATGGATTGTCCACCAACAGGCATCTGTACTCCCGCCAGAGGACGGCCTCGCATAGCCTAACAAATTTTGGAATGCTTTTTAACATTCCATGCGACCCTCCATCGGTTGCATTTTTGCCCTGGCCACTTTTCCCACACTCGCCTTTCCCAGGAAGAGGGATGGATCTTCTTCGGTTTGGTCCAGCCGTCTCTCACCACATACTCGTGCATCTCCCATCTGAAGATGAGCATGAGTGGCTGTCAAGGTCCACCACCGTCGCGACCCCGACACAATACTCTTAACTGTCGACCAGGTAAGTATGTGACTATTCTGTCCACGGAGACCGTCCTGGATTCACTGTCCGGACTAAGCGATTCCAGGACTTTTTCCGGACCACCCATGACCACCCATCGGCCTATCCTAACCAATTCCTATTATTCCCCTATTTCAGGTAGCCGTAACATCGTTTTGCGTATCGTTTTCGTTCATCATGACAACAGCCACATAACTTAACATTAGGCGTGTTTTTTTATCATCGGGATCTGGATCTGGATTAAGTTTTACACGTAATACAAAAACAAAATAATGGGAAATTTTTTAAAATTGTTTTTGTAACACGTGTTAAATGTAAATCCAGATCCAGATCCCGATGATAAAAAAACACGCCTATTACTGATTTAGTTATCCTTCTTATTCCCCTTATTGAAGTCAGAATCAATGTAATATAACCCTCTCTTTCTATTATTTCCTTCTATTTATACTTCCTCCTTCCACTTTTAACTCTCCAATCTCAAAATTCTGCCTCTTGATAGTACTATAGGTTTCATCTTTCATGATTTGCCTACAAGCCGAAGCGAACAGCTGTGATGATTATAGGTCTGATCCTTTACTTTGGGTTTCTGTGATTTTTAGTCCAAACTTGTGTCAAATTTTTTTTTTTTATATGAACTTTGACACAACTTTGGACTAAAATGCGCAGAAAATCACAGAACTTCTAAGTTACTTCTAAGTACCTTAGATTTTCAAAGTATGAGTGAAAAGCAGTGCGAAACGCACACATAGAATCAACTATAGTCATTCAGCAAATCATTCATTCAGGTCTTTTAGTTGTTGCAATTCACATCTATTCTTCGACACAAAATGAAATTACATACAAATACAAAAATGTAAACAAATGGGTTTTGGGGGGTGAAACGTACGAAAGATTGGCTTCTTTATTTGATATTCCTCGCGTTCGGCAGTCTAAACCAGCGGTTCCCAAACTTTTTAAGCTGTGGAACCCTAAACAATGCCCAAATATATTTCGGAACCCCATCCAGACAATAGCAACAAATGAAAAACAACACATTTCAAAATCAATTTTTTATTTAGTGTGAAGAATGAATCTGTTTCATTGTTTGATTTATAATTGTCTTAAAATTAGCTTCTACATAATGTCCGAAAGTTGTATTCGCATATCTGGGGCAGCGTCCAGTATCGATATGTGTTTAGTTTTCGTGTAAGTTTATGCTGAAAATGTAGCAAATTTTATATAGCTTTCTTGGCAAGCTCAGGGAATTCATTCTTATACCAATCCAAAATTCGTTTAATGATACAGAATAAAATACTAACTTTGCAGGGACTCGTATTCATGTACACTCAGGGTCATATGCTTGCTGGTTTTCATTAGAAATGGATTTTGTATCCACTCAATATCAGTATTTGTATCTGGAAAGTAATCCAGCATGGATCTCTCGAGACTAACGCTGTGGCTCCATTGGCAATATTTGAGGCGATGGCAATTGGAATAGGAATGGCAATTTATTGCTGGGGTGGGCATTTTCATTGCCAGGCAATTTCAATTATAAAATGTGTGCATAGAAATATTTGACTGCAAATGCACTCAAATGCTGTTCAAATCCCCTGTTTTAATTAAATTTAACTTGAATTCACTATATTTTGTCATGTGCGTTCTCATATTCTACGATTAAATTGAAAAAATCAATAAAGAAGCCATTGACAATTACGGGGAACCCCAGTTTTACTCAATTTATTGCCTTGACGATGGAAATCAATAATTGCCTCTCATCTTCAGGGCAATATTGCCATTGCTATTGACAAAGCGTCTCCATTTGCAATATTAAGGGCAATAGCAATGAGTGAGGCTGTATCTGGAAAGTAATCCAGCATGGATCTCTCGAGACTAACCAAATGGAGAGCAATAACATTGCTGATATCTGCTCTGAGTTCAAGCATGTTTTCTTGCAAGAATTCATGTAAAACTAGAAAACACTCAAAATTGTTCTTAGCCAGAAATTAATTTTTCTTTTCAAAACTGCCAGTCTCTGTCTAGCAAAAAATTCTGTAATTGATTTTTCCTGCAGAGCTGTAGCAGTTTCGTTGATTTTCTCGAAAATTTCTGCTTATTTCGTAATCCATTGCTCATCATGCAATACATCAAAGAGGTTTGCAGTTGAAGCCATATTTTTTTCCAGTTTGAACACTTCAACTCATCATGAAGTTGAAATAACCTGGATAAAGCTTTAATTCTGGAAAGCCATCGGATTTTAGCATGAAGAAAACGCAATTCGTACTGACTGCCCTGCCTATACACACTAATTTAAACAATCTCGATTGGAGAGGACGACTCTTTACAAAATTTACTATTTTCACAGCTTCACCGAGATCTTTTTTTTACATTAGTTGGCATTTTTTTCATGACAAGTGCATAACAGTGGAAATACAATGACTGCTGGTACTTCTAGGAGCAATGTTTTTATTTTTTGAAACAACCCCTTTAACCTTTCTCACCATTGCTGCTGCTGCGCCGCTGCATACAGGGTGTCCCGGACCTGAATGGAAGTATTTAAGGGGGTGGTTCTTGGGGTTATTCTAAGAAAAAAATTGTATAAGGGAAATATGTATCTCCTCTCCCTGACTTAAAATGCAAAAAAAAAAGATTAAAAATCAACGAAAATACATCTAATAATGTGCTGTAATTTTTAATATTTCATTCTTGTATTTGTTTTTTAAATCAAGTTGTTTAAGCGAATAATTTTTGAGAAATAAAATTTCAAAGTCAAAATTTAAAAAAAATGTGATTTTTTTTTCTTAAGTCGATATTTTTCAAAATTTTACGTAATTAAGTGCTTATTTCGTGTTATTATTATTTTTTAGTCCATTATCGAAAACAAATTTAAAAAATCTTTCCTAGTTTTTGAGAAATTAAGAAAAAACAAAAGATACTTTTACCAATAAAGCCCGAAAAAAGAGGGTTAAATTATGGATAATTCATGAATAAATTCATTTTTTCGGGCTTATTTGGTAAAAGTACCTTTTGTTTTTCTTAATACCTCAAAAACTAAGGAAGATTTTTACATTTGGTTTTCGGTAATGGACTAAAAAATAATGAAGGCATTGAATATTGAACACAAAAAAGCCCTTAATTATGTAAAATTTTGAAAAATATCGACGGGACGTAAGAAAAAAAAATTACAATTTTTTTTTTTAATTTTAACTTTGAAATTTAATTTCTCAAAAACTATTCGCTTTCACAACTTGACTTAAAAACCAAATGCCATAATGGAGTATAACCTATAAAAAAACTAAAGCATTATTTAATTTTTTTTTTTTTTATTCGAAGTCAATGGTTCAGAAACTGCCCCCCCTGCCTCAGGGAGGGGAGATACAACTTTCCCCTCATCCAATTTTTTTCTTAGAATAACCCCAAGAACCACTCCCCTAAATACTTCCACTCAGGTCGGGACATCCTGTATATCAAAACACACATTTTCCCCAATTAATGATGTGTTTACTCTTGAAACAGTTTATGACCTTGAAGTTCACACTTCGATTAAATAATATAAACTTCAAAACAAAATGTTCAAATTTTTTATTTTTTTCTTTTCTCGTTTGTATTTTACTGTTTATAAATACTTCTAGAAATTTGTGGAACCCTGCAAACTCTCCCGCGGAACCCCAGGAATCCGCGGATCACACTTTGGGAACCGCTGGTCTAAACGCTATCCATAATCCAAAAAAATTTCAGATAGCTTGAATTGTTTTTGCATTAGCTGACATCAGCTGTTTTTTTTACAAGGGACTATAACAACACAAACAAATCCGAGATAGAGATCAGTGCTCTGAACGCTCAGAGCCAGAGATATTCCTCGCGTTCCGATGTTTATTCGCTATGTTTATCCCAAACATTTTGAGATAACTTGAGTTGTTGTTGCGTCAGCGGTCATCAGCTGTTTTTTTAACATGGGATTACAACAACACAAAGCTATCCGGATAACTGCCTGAACGAAATGCAAAACGGAGCTGGAATAGATGTCAAAATGCTGCAGCCGGAGCTGCAAGAGTTGAACAATTTTCAACTTTTACTGCAGCATTTTTGACATCTCCTGTCTGAACAGAATAGAGTGCTGCAACTGGAGCTGCAGCTGCAATTGGAATAGCTGTCAAAAAGTGTCGTACGTGATTTTTTTTACGTGCCCACAATGCAGCTGTACAGCTTTCTGACATTTTAGTATTGAAAATAAAAATGAAAACAAAAATAAAAATGAATAATGATGAAAAAGAAGTTAAAATTGCCTTACGTCTTTATGAGTGATTGAAAACAGTTTAAAAATCACTTTCAGCCACAATATGTAAACACTTCGTTTTGCTCGCAATTTTGAAACGTCAAGAAAGCTGCAAGCAAAAGTTAAAAGTTGGCAACTTGTCTAGCTGCGTCTGCAGCTCCGTCTGCAGCTGCGTCGTGTTCTGTTCGCATCATTGAATTTGTGTGTATTCAAAATTTTGACAGCTATTCCAGTTGCAGCTCCAGTTGCAGCTCTGTCTCCATTCTGTTCAGCCAGTACTGCAGCATTTTTGACATCTATTCCAGCTGAGTCTTGCATTTAACTGAGAACTAACATCGGAACGTGCCCATCAGAGAATATCAAATAAAGAAGCCAATCCTTCGTACGTTTCACCCCCCAAAGCCCATTCGTTTACATTGTTGTATTTGTAATTTCATTTCGTGTCGAAGAAATAGATGTGAATTGCAACAACAACAAGACCTGTGCCGAGATTCAGCTATTTCAGCGAGTGAGATGAGATGACTCGCCTTACTCGCCGACTCATCTCACTTCACTCGCAAAAGTGATTCAGCTATTTAAGTGAAATGAGTTTGTTCGAATTTAGTTTCGAACATGAGACAAAGAATAAATATAAAAGAATAAATATAAAAGACTGCGACAAAATATAATTGAGCAAGCGAATCCAAAAAATTTCAGTCTCAGTTTTTAAGGGGAAATGTGAGGAATTTTTGTGAGGAATCGTGTTTATATTTCAGAGTCCTCTGAGCCCTCTGAGATCTCAGAAATATAAACTGGCCAAATATGAAATAAAGAAGTCAATCCTCAGCTGTCAATTTGATTTGCCTACAAGCTGAAAGCGAACAGCTGTGGTCCGTTCCTTTTCTCTAAAATGTTAACAATTGTTGATGTGTCAAAAAAAAATTTCGGAATGTCATTGTTAAGAATGTTACACTTTGTAACATTTCATTTAGGAACGATCAATGTTGAAAATATTGTTGATCTGTCAAACGGCAAGGTTGGAAAAAAAATCGAAATGCATTTAGAATGAATAATCAAGAAAAAACTATTTATTGCATAAAATTCATTGAAAGTAAATACATATACTGCAGTATAAATAAAAACCTGCTATCCGCTCCCTAACACTCGTGTTAACTGGCACACGGATAGACAACTTGTCCGTTTGATAACTTTTCTTATTAAAAAAGATATGATATCTTTGCAGTATTTATCACTTCACCAAATTCACCAATTCGTCAAATTATGGTGATTTTCTAATATATGTGTCACATGCATGTCTTGCCTTACTAAGTGTATATTGGTAGTAGTAATCGGTGTTATCACACGTGTGCGTGAATATGTAAAGAAGTTATCCGTTCACTATACGCGGAATTTGGCGAGTTAAAGTTATCCGTACGTAAACACACGTCACAGACTATTACACATTTGTTAATAAGAATTACAAGTTAACAGATGTATAAATGATAGCACGTTGTTATCTTCCGTTTATTAATATGGGGGATAATTTCTAAATTAAATTTCTACTAACTTTAACTAACTATGAGCACAAATTTCTTTACCAAAAATCACGGAATTGATAAAATGCAATGTCGGAAAAAAGTAAATTTATCATAAGACTATTCAAAACTCAAAAACAACAGTAAAATTAATTAAATTAAAAACCCATATTTGCAAAAATTCTAACAATTCTAAATCCAAACAACGAAAAGTAAACAAAAGATAATCACAAAATAAAAAATTGCAGTTTCAGCTGTTTTTGACAGATCAACACTTTCAATTCATGTCGAGGAGATGAGTTGGAAATTGTTACAAAGTGTAACCTTCTGACACTTCAACATTGAGTTTAGGAACGATTTTATGACGTCATAATGTTAAACGATGTTACAATTTGAGAATTTAAGGAACGATCAGTGTTAACAATATTAGCTGCGTTTTTTTGTTTGTCTATATGGAGTTTGGTGAAAAAAACGACATCGGGATATTTCAACATTTGCCTTGGTCTGCCATTTTGTTTTGAACTATCTTCCCAACAAACCTTTGACATTTCTATACAAATTATCGATAACACAACGACAATGGTAGTCTGGCAATTCCGTTTTTATCGGGACAAAAGTTAACTCCAGTTAATTATCTGGACTTAGCTAACTCTATATGGACATAGTTGTTGTTGTATTTAACATGTAAATTGTTTTGCTTTGTTGTCGTTTTTTTCACACAATTTTATTTGGATATGCAAAAAAACACAGCTATTGTTAACAATTGTTAACATTTTAGAGAAAAGGAACGGACCACTGATGTATTAGATTTGCAAAGAATTAGTGAAAAGCAGTGCAAAACGCACACATAGAATCAACTAGTCATTCAGCACATCATTCAGCACAGTGCCGAGATTCAGCTAACTCAAAACCGCAGGGAGTGAGTGAGATGAGTCACTTTTCGTCGAAAATCCATTCAGCTAGCCAAAGTGAGTGGCTGAGCGAGTGAAATGAAACTTCAGATTACTCGCCAGATATTTTCCCAGTGACTTGGTGTATGTGTTGGTAAATTTCCAGCTTTGAATAAGTATGTGTGATGCTTTTCTCAAGAATTTCTATTCATGGATAGGAAATGAAATAAAAAAGCAACAACGTAGATAAAAACATCTACCCTTTATTGATTCTTAAATCTTATTTTTTTATCATATGCACATATGTACATGAAATAAAATTATATTCTATTCACTTTTCACACTATTAAACTTTTTATTTCTCAAGGGTGAACACTCACATTAAACTTTAATTATACGAAAAAAAAAAAAATAATTGAAACAAAAGATACTCCATTATTAAGATTCCAATGTTTACATTGTTGTATTTGTTATTTCATTTCGCGTCCATTAGTGGTGATGTGAAACAGAATATCAAACGCAACGAGTGTGACAAGGAGGTAGAATTGGGCTCTTTTATATTTATTCTTTGTCTCATGTTCGAAACTAAATTCGAACAAACTCATTTCACTTAAATAGCTGAATCACTTTTGCGAGTGAAGTGAGATGAGTCGGCGAGTAAGGCGAGTCATCTCATCTCACTCGCTGAAATAGCTGAATCTCGGCACAGGTCTTGTTGTTGTTGCAATTCACATCTATTTCTTCGACACGAAATGAAATTACAAATACAACAATGTAAACGAATGGGCTTTGGGGGGTGAAACGTACGAAGGATTGGCTTCTTTATTTGATATTCTCTGTTCTCTGCTCAGAGCTCAAAAAGAAACACAACTTTTGTTTGGCAGTTCTCGTTCTGCTCTGAATTAAAAAGAAAAACCCCTAATGATTACAATTGCCTATCTTTATTAAATTATCAGTAAATACTTTACAATTTTATTTTAATTAAAAACATTACAATGAGCTTACTCTTTCGATCTAATATTTCATTAAAACGGGAAAATGTGATAAAGGAGACACTATTGAATACACTGAGTGAAAATGCAAGGGAAATTCAATTCGTTGCCAAGGAGATTGGAAAGGGTTAATGTTTGTAATGTATATTGGTTGCATTATTTAAAATATTTTTTGAAATAAAAATAGATTATATGGATCTCAATGAAGCCACCAACTCTTTGTGCACAACTTTGGAAGCAATGTTTTTGCACGGTCTAAAAGATTCGTTAATTTGGCAAACAATAAATGTATTATCAGGAGATGTGGAGCGAAGACCTGAACCCAGTTTTTGGCCTCCTATATTGGTTTTTATGCATAAACAAGTCATTGAACAGGTAAGTAACAAAAAATGGGTTGTCGCTAAGGCATGAATTATGTAAAAAGAAACAAATCAAATCAAATCTACATATCATATTATATTACAACATATCATCACAGATTTTGGGTGTGAGTGATAGCAAAAAAAGAAGTATAGGCGTCGAAAGCTTCATTAAAGGCTATTCAAAAAATAAAAGTCTTGCAGTCCACAACCGGGGCCTTGGTTATTTAATAGTGCACCTAAAAAAAATGTGCAACTTCAAGTGTAAAAGTGGCCACGTTCAACACCGAACTAAAGCGATCTGGATAGGTTTGTGTTGTTGTAATCCCTTGTTAAAACACAGCTGATGACGAAACAGCTGTTGGCAGAAAATCCCAAGCTATCCTAAAAATTTTAGGATACAAAGCTATTGGGCACGTTCCGCTGGCTATTCTCAGTTATCCGGATAGCTTTGTGTTGTTGTAATCCCTTGTTAAAAACCAGCTGATAACAGCTGACGCAACAACAACTCAAGTTATCTCAAAATTTTTGGGATAGCTAGATAGCATAGCGAATAAACATTGGAACGCGAGGATTGACACCTGGTAAGTTGCTTTCCACACCACCTGCATTTCAGCACATGAACCCTATCTGGGGGATAAAATTTTTTCCAATTTGACGTTCAATGTATTTCCCATAAGAGAAAAGCAAAAGAGAGTCATATTCATGTTACTTTTTCTAATAACTTTTTATATAAACGGATACAACTTTTATGATTGCAATAGAATAACAAAACATGTTAGTTTACAAATCTAGCAAAAAATAAATCAAAACTGACGCCTCAAATGCTTTAAATTTAAGATGAAAAATATAAACAAACTACCTCTACAACGAGAAATAACAACACCAATACTCGTTTGAGAAAAAAGCAGCGCAGAGACGTAGCCAAGATTATTTAAAACATGAACAGTTCTTTTTTCTTTGTTAATTATGTTTGTATTGAAAATGAAGATTTTCAAATACATGTCATGTTTTTGTTTGGATTGAAAATTTCTTGCATATATATTTACCAATTTAATTACAAAAAAAAAATGTTTAAGTATTTTTACCTACGTACAGAATTTTTTGGTTTGGAAGTCTGTAAATATTTTAAATGCTTCTTCGTTATACCGAATTTACACGACTGGTGAAAAGCTGCCGGTATAATGACAAAAATAATGAATTTGTCCATTGTTCTGTTATTGTTTTGGTCAATATATTGCCAGTTCTCCAATCGTGTAAATGCGGCGTTAACAAAAGACGCAGGCACGATTGAAGTGTTAAGGTAGAACTATAATAGTCGGAAGGGCACTGAAGCTAATGTCAGAAACCAACGAAAAGTAGCTTTCCGTACCGAAAAAAGGGGAACACACCCATAATGTAACTATCATCTTTCTCCTTTTGGCATTCCTATTTCACCAAATGTCAGTTTTACTTAAGTGAGGTGCGCTCGGGAGCGCACCTCACTTCCGTAACCATAGTTGAACGAAACTTGACGAAACGCTCCACTCCGCAATTATAGTGGCGTCAAATGCTTTCCGTGTATTCGCTTGTTTTCTTCCGATCACTTAAGTGCCCCTCCGAGCATTATAGTTCTAGCTTTATTATTTCCTGATGTTTTTGGAGGGTACATATTTTGAAAATACGAATTGTAAAAAATTAAACGCAAAATTTTATTTATTCAATAAAGGGTGTTATTGACCCCATGAGCTACGCTAGTTTCTAAACACCAAATATATTGTATTGACCTGTTGCACAAATAGTGTACAAATATTTGTACTCCTTTTTTCTCAAGAATACAAATTCACAAACGCAATACATAAATATATAGAAATACTTTATACCCACATCTTCATAAAAACATTACTGCAAAGTTTCGGTGACGTAAGCTTTTACTTATTAGTAAACAGTAGTAAAATATATAATATAAAAATCTTCATAATTGACTCTTGTCTATCAAACCCCTTCCCTGACTACGCACATGACACCAATTTTGCTTACGACATGAATCCATTTTGGAAAGCAACAACAACAATACAGGTTTGTTTACATTTTTCATCTGCAAAATATAGGAAGTTACACATAAGTTTTGATACATATTATTTTTGATTACTCAACTCACATAAATTCTTTTTCTATTGCAACTATAAAATAAATACGTGTTCATAGAAAGTTAATTAGCAAAAGTAATGTTTTTCAGACCTTTTTTTGGTTTTCTCTTATGGGAAATACATTGAATGTCAAAATGAAAAAAAAATGTATCCCCCACATAGGGTTCACGTGCTGACTACTAGGTGCCGTGACTCCATTCGCCAATCCTATGAGAAATGTCAACAACAGCTGACTTGCGTTCAAACACATACATGGATACAAAGCTATCCTAGATAGGCTATCTATTCAAACATTGAACGCGCCCAGTGTTAGCCGAAATTGGTTTTCACCCCTCCCTGAAAAGTTCTTTGTATCACATCACGAAATCCGAACTATACAAGTGTATAGTTAGTCCTCCCAGACCGCCTAAAATGTTCAAAATTTTAAGTGAAAAATGTTTTTTTTTTTTAAACAGTCTGGCAGGGCGAACAATATACTCAAATGATCTCAGATTCCGTGATATGGGATCCAAAAAGTTGCATTCATATTTTTTTTTCGATGTACTGTTTAATCATTACGGCCCCAGTTGTGGACTGCAAGACATTGATTTTTTGAATAGCCTTTAATGGTATAATAGCAATAACAGTTCAAAATCCAGCGCGAAAAAATTCTCTGCATTTATACATTAAGGCCGTGCGTCAATTGCGTTAAAATTTTAGTTAAATTTGATCCCACTTAAATGTTATCTGTTTTTATAAGGGTGACTAAAACTTTAAGGTTTTTGCTGTGTCAATTAAATTAAATAGGATTTTTTAAAACAAACATTTCCTATTAGTTTTGCTGTGGCATTTTTTCGTAATGAAAGCACGCCAAACAAACAATTCAGTTTGCAAAATGAATGATCACCTGAAAAGCACTTTCAATAAATTTTATTGATTCTTTTGCCTTATCAAGGATTTATTACAGGTAATTCGAAAACCGCGGAGAGAAATTCGAAACTTTAAAAGATCATTCGAAGTGCCGCAAACATCTACCTACGCTTGAAAATTGATATCTTGAAAAGAACCATGAGACAAATAAAAATGGCATTAAATTGGCTACTATAACATACTTGACCTTTGAACAATCGCTGAAGGCTGAACCCCAGTAATTTCACCGAAATCAGCCAGTAAAAATATTTGAACCACGGATCAAAATATTTATCTACATTCATCTCCCTCACTCCTTCGCGAGCATAGACATGTAAAAACTTAACCACTGGTTAAAATTTTTACCGAGCTCCTGAGCAGGTTAAATTTAAAAGTCTATATTCACCTCAGTAATGCCAAATTTAAGCCATGGGATCAAATTTAACCATAAAGCAGACACATGGACTAAGGCTGAAAATTGTTATACACTATACAGATTATATATTAGGTACATACTAATAACAGGGGCCTACTATGTTAATTTATTCATTCTACTTTCGAATCCATTCGAAAGTTGTTTTCAATGCTAATTATAAGTGGTAATATGTATGAAAGTGGGATAAAATTTTTGTGCTTCCGACTTTGTGCCACAGAATTTTGAATTAGCGCTGTTCTATTTCCGTTTATAAGCGCTGGCTTAAGAATAAGCGAGCTGAGATTTTGCGAATTCGAACGTTTTTTTTTTTAGGATCGAGTTACATAGTTGGGCCCCAGTCATGTCAGTCAGTTAATTATGTTATCTAGTAATGGAGAATAGTTAAGAGCCGAGAGAATGCTGAAATTTTATGCCGTTTTCGATTGGATTTTGAAATTGTTCCATTCCTATCGAATATGGAAAATTTAGAGTAGAAGGTTTTCCATATTCGATAGGAATGTAACAATTCCAAAATCCAATCGAAAACGACATTAGTTTCAATAAATAGCCAATTCGTCAATTCTTATTTGTTCTATACTCAAAGAATCTAACTTTTCAGTAGAGCGTTTTTGAAAAATTAATAGGCGTGTTCAGGAAAATGAAATCTCGGAGGGCTCAGCAAATTGTATTCGTCAAAAAGTGACGAGTGAATCAAATATTTCTTTTGATGTATCACATCTATTCACGCGCTTAAGGGTTGAATAAAATAAAACTAACTTCCGTGTAAGACAAACCTTCCGGTTAAAAGAAAAAAATCCTTAAAATTGGAAATTATGCAACGGTTATTTGAATTTATGCAGTATTCGATTTTTATCTTTTTAAGGAGTGGGACTAGAAGGCTGAAATTTTGACAGATGATAGAAATTATTGATTTGAATATCGTCCCTCTTATGCCAGAATCATGAATGTGCAAATTAAATTTTTTCGAAGTGGCTAGCTAGTTTTCAAAATTTATCGGTATTCCATGACACTACAGTATTTTTAATGTGCGTAAATCGAAGAAAATATAATATTTCAAAATATCAGTTGAACTTTTAGTTGATTTAACACCCTGTTTTCTTCTAGTAAAACTTTCAAAAACTGTGTTGCAATATTTTCATTTTTGCACATTCGTGTTTCTGGCATAAGGGGGACGATATGATTTCAAAAAATTAAAACCCTAGAATATGAATTCAAAAACTTAGAATCCTATAATACCGTTGAATGCAGATAACGGCATTATTTGAGTGCTTTCACTTATGAGCTCATATCTCTTGAGTGCATAAATAGACTATTTTGGTTTTTCTTATCTTTGGATATAAAAAAAACTATGGTTTTAGGATACCTCATTTATTATCCAACGTCATGAATACACGCCACAATCTTGATTTTAAATCAATCAAAAAATTGCATTAAAATTACCTGTTTGGAGGATTGTCCACGACAATCCATAAGCGTGCAATGGAAGATCCCGTTATCAACATCGAATATTTTTATTAGAATTTGATATGAATTGCTTTAAAAAGTCAAAGCACCTGTTCCACTAATCGGATCAAAAATTCATTGAAGAGGGGTAAAAATGTTCATACTAAAAGGATGAAAAAGCCCCCTCGATTCTATTTATTTCAGTCTAAACTCTAAAAAGTTATGGAAAATTTTATAATACAAAAAAAAAATGCAAAAAAAAATCTTTTCATCTACTTAAAAATCTCTTTGAGTGTACAAGAAATAGGGCCAAAACTAAACACTCGTATAAAATGAAAAAGATGCAGAACCAAAGCCAACATATTAGAGAAAACTGGTAAATTCTGGAAAACCTCGAATTCCGCAATATTATTACTCAGAATATGGTCAGAAAGTGGTATATTAGCCAATGTTTTGACGGTTTTAAGGATAATTCAAACCACTGATAACATCCTGCATAAGAAAATGAAAAGAAACCAGTTTTACAGCGAGACACAAGGAACTTCATGTGAATTTCGCCAGGGACCTTGTTGCTTGGAGCAACCCCTGGAAAAGAGTTTTCTCTTCGGATGAACAAATGTTCAATCATGACGCGTCCGATGGTTAGAATTTTAATTTTTATGATTTAAGAGAAGAGGAACTTATTTTGACAAGTATTCACAGTCGTACGTCAGGTTCTATGGGTCAGGGCGCTATCACTTATTATTGAACAATTAAATTGGAGTTTATAACTACAAACACTAATGGAAATAGTAACAAATATTGGAATGGGCATATTCAAAGATAACAGACATTTTTTAACTTGTACCTTGAATTTAAAAAAAAGATAACACCCCTATCCACACATCCAGGGTAGTTAGAAGCTGGATTCAGTCGAAAAACGTGGAACTTTTACATGGTCACCCTATTCACCGGACTCAAACATCATCGAAAACTTTTGGGCCAGGTTATATCAAGTATTTTAAGAGGTTGGTAGATTGTTTAAAGGTAAACCCCCTTGGTCGAATCTATCTGAGATGCCTGAAGCAAGATTTCACTTGATTTAAAAAAAAACTTTATAATTCAATTCCAAACTGTCTTAAAGCCCTAATTGAAAAAAAATACTGGAAATACTCACCATTTATAGACAAAGAACATAATAAATATATGTTTGAAAACAAAAAAGTTAACATTTGTGTATTTTTGATAATTTTTAAAAAGATTTTTCGAGCCTCAATGAAATGACGCAATTTTTTAACCATTTTTTGCAGTTCATTTATATAACTTGTGAAATTCCTATGGATTTTCCAATTAACCCCTTCAACACTATCCTTTTTAATGGCCAGTATGTTTACCTATGAGTATCAAAAATTTTCAGGAAAAATATTTCTCACAGGAATTTATCGAGAAAAAACGATTGCGAAAATAGTGGCCTCAAACAAGTGACACGCAGTGTACATTGTACAATGTACCTAGCTATCTCATTTTTTGTGTGGCGACATAATCAATAGAGCCTGTTATTGCAAGTTTTCACTACGCCCACCATGGCGACGAGCTTGCCCAGTAAACTCATCGTCATGGCGTAGTGAAAAGCCATAGTCCTAAAAATATGTCTTTAATTTTTGGAAATAAATAAAACTTTTAGATTTTCCAAAAATTAACTGCCTTAATTTAAAAAAAAAAATCTTGGATCATTTTAAACAAGAAATTCGAATTTTTGTTGTGTAGAATTTCCAAATTGTTTAATAATTTTCTCGAAATCCAATTCAAGTCTGATTTTTTATTACAAATTTGAATTTTACACTTAGTTTTGTTAGAACCAAATTTAGTTTTAGCGTTACGTATCTATCCCATTTCAATATTCTAAAAAACGACCCCACAAATTAAAAAAAAATTAATAGTATCTCGGAAGGAAAAAAATTTAATGACTTTCGATGTCAAAGGAGGTCTTAATAGTTTTACAGGGTGTCCCGGACTTGAGTGGAAGTATTTTAGGTTCTTGGGGAAGTAAACTTGTGTTATTGACACCATTATTTTGCATTAAGAAGTATTTTTTAGTGAAATAAAGTGCAAACACTAAAATTAAATACAAAACAAGTGAAATAGAAGTAGAAACAAAGAAGGAAAAATAAAATCTCTCTGATTACTCTTCTAAATCCATGCCTCTTTCGGAAAGAACTCGTTCCAGAAAACCGCTCTTTAGTCCAAAAATGAATACACCCCTTACTTCTCGCATTACCACGAACTCTCCAAAAACATGTGTGAAAACTTCCACACAAAAAACTTCTACACAAAAAAAATCTTCCAAAGCCTCCTCTTCCACTGCTCTTTCTAAAAATGTTGTTATTGCTGCTGTACCTGTTGCTGCCGTTCCTGCTGTTGCTCTTACTGTTCCTGTTGCTGCTGTTCCGGTGGATGATGCTGATTCTATCAATGCTGTTGCTGTTCCTGTTGCTGCTGTTCCGGTGGATGATGCTGGGTCTCTCGATCTCGATGTTAAAAAAGACTCTACTAATTTCTCTGCACACACTGAACTTTTACAAAAATTAAGTCAACAAGGTGAGTCTATCTTGGGTAGATTATCCACTCTTGAAAAAAATTTAACAAGTCGAATGGATGACATAGAAAAAAACATGTCGAACAAAATTGACAAAATAACTCGCGACTTTGCTAATTTAAAAACAAGAGTCACTCAACTTGAAAAATGTTGCACTGAGATTGATGAGCTACGAGAAAGCGTAAACAAAACAAAGCTGATAATGGACCACTCCGATGTCGGTTCTGGCAATGAAACAAAAAAAATTCACTTGGAATTTGAAAGCTTAAAATTGAATTTTCAAGCTTTGAAAATTAATAATTTGGCTGCGGATGCCATCTTAATAGGAATTCCGTATACACTAAATGAACAGCTCAAAAACATATTTAATTTACTGTGTCATTCTATGAACTTTCAACCACCTCAAATTGCAGGAATATTTCGATCTAAGCCACGAACAAACTCTGTCATAATAATTAAGTTCTACAGCGCTAGTGACAAACACAACACAATAAAAGCACTCTCCGATTTCCGTAAATTACATTCCCGACACCGGCTATTAAATGAAATCGATCCGATTTTTCAAAGTGATGCACCGATCTTTATCCACGAATAGACCAAGAGCTAGCGACCGATTTACTCACCTCATTTTAGCAAGGCTTAAACTTTGGTTATAGAAAGATTGAGGCCCGACAGTTATAAAAATGCCCGTCTTACACTCTGGTACCCTCCATGAGGCCTTAAGTTTAAGGCTTGAAGTTGTAAAAAAACGTGCCCATTCACCTCATTTTAGCAAGGCTCATCTTTTAATATATCGTTCATTGATTCAATATACAGGGTGTCCCGGACCTGAGTGGAAGTATTTCAGGGGGTGGTTCTTTGTGTTATTCTAAAAAAAAATTGTATGGGGGAAAATTGTATCTCCCCTCCCTGAGGCAGGGAGGGGCAGTTTCTGAAACATTGATTAAAATTGTAATTTTTTTTTTCTTAAGTCGATATTTTTCAAAATTTTACGTAATTAAGGGCATTTTTTGTGTTCAATATTCAATGCCCTCATTATTTTTTCGTCCATTACCGAAAACCAAATGTAAAAATCTTTCTTAGTTTTTGAGAAATTAAGAAAAAACAAAAGGTACTTTTACCACAAAAGCTCGAAAAAGGGTTAAATTATGGATAATTCATGAATAAATTCATTTTTTCAGGCTTATTCGGGAAAAGTACCTTTTGTTTTTTCTTAATTTATCAAAAACTAAGAAAGGTTTTTACATTTGGTTTTCGGTAATGGACTAAAATATAATGAGGGCATTGAATATTTAACTCAAAAAATGCCCTTAATTACGTAAAATTTTGAAATATATCGACTTAAAAAAAAAAATCACAATTTTTTTTATAATTTTGACTTTGAAATTTAATTTCTCAAAAGTTATTCGCTTAAACAACTTGATTTAAAAACCAAATACAAGAGTGGAGTATTAGCTTTCAAAAAAATTATAGCACATTATTAAATGTGTTTCCGTTGATTTTTAATATTTTTTTTTTGCATTTGAAGTCAATGTTTCAGAAACTGCCCCTCCCTGCCTCAGGGAGAGGAGATACAACTTTCCCCCCATACAATTTTTTTCTTAGAATAACCCAAAGAATCACCCCCTGAACTACTTCCACTCAGGTCCGGGACACCCTGTATACACGAAAATAACAATGTAAGACGTTTTAGCCCTCCATGACATGCTGTAAGACGCTCGTGTATATGTAAAAAAAAATGACCCCATTCACCTCATTTTAGCAAGGCTTGTATTTACACATAATTAAGATGACATAAAAACAAACACACATTTCAAGTGTAAGACGTTTTTTCGGTCAATAACCCTCCGTAAGACGCTGAAAACTAAATTTCGTTTAAGTCAAGATAGCCCAGTAAAAATAGATTTTTTTCAAGGAACAAATTTGTAACAGGCTGATTTTTGGTATACACGTTGGGATTGGCGTTACTTATAACCTGTCAAAGGTCACAATAAAAAAAAAACGCACGAAGCGCTCGACCATTCTGGTGGTGTGGAAGAAAAAGCATTCCTTTGGAATACTGTGAATCTTTGAAGTACTGTAACTTTGTAACGGTTAATGCTAAGAACAATTTGTTAGATTTGTTTTTTGTTGGAAATCACCTCAGCTACATGTTTGTAGAACAAGTTTTTCTTCTAAAACTTACCGTTTTCGATATATTTAGCAAAAACCCATTTTCGTGACCTTTGGCCCCCCTAACGGGACTAGCGGGCATTGGATGTTTGAGGACCTTTGACAGGTTATAAGTAACGCCAATCCCAACGTGTTTACCAAAAATCAGCCTGTTACAAATTTGTTCCTTGAAAAAAATCTATTTTTACTGGGCTATCTTGACTTAAACGAAATATAGTTTTCAGCGTCTTACGGAGGGTTATTGACCGAAAAAACGTCTTACACTTGAAATGTGTGTTTGTTTTTATGTCATCTTAATTATGTGTAAATACCAGCCTTGCTAAAATGAGGTGAATGGGGTCATTTTTTTACATATACACGAGCGTCTTACAGCATGTCATGGAGGGCTAAAACGTCTTACATTGTTATTTTCGTGTATATATTGAATCAATGAACGATATATTAAAAGATGAGCCTTGCTAAAATGAGGTGAATGGGCACTTTTTTTTTACAACTTCAAGCCTTAAACTTAAGGCCTCATGGAGGGTACCGGAGTGTAAGACGGGCATTTAATAACTGTCGGGCCTCAATCTTTCTATGACCAAAGTTTTAGCCTTGCTAAAATGAGGTGAGTAAATCGGTCGCTAGCTCTCCGTCTAGAAAGCTTAACCACTGAAAATCGAGAGATTTTTCGCAGTGCCATCGAGTTAAAAAAACAACGTATTCTTTCCTCAGCCTTCACCGCTCGTGGCCTTGTGCATGTTTTAATAAACAAGAAGGAACCAGCTGTTTGCATAAGAAGCTTAAAAGAATTACACGCATTAACACATTCAAATAACCATCCCGACCATCGTCAATCGCCGCAGCTTATTATTAATCAAGATGAAAGTACTGATAATACATAGAAGTAAACGAATTATGATAACATATCAGTGCTCCCACTTTATATTTTTTTTATTTTTAGTATTATTTTGTTTGCACATAATTATCTCTTATAATTTATTATTTTATTTTAGTTTTTGGAATTTCTTTACCAATTGCTCAAATTATTTTATAAACAATTTTATTTATTCATATGTTAACTTTTCCTTATTTTTATTTTTCTCTTTTTCCTCTGTTTTTTTTCTTCACATCCTTATTTTCCTTTTATGAAGGAAG
Source organism: Dasysyrphus tricinctus (assembly GCA_963921185.1). Taxonomy (NCBI): domain Eukaryota; kingdom Metazoa; phylum Arthropoda; class Insecta; order Diptera; family Syrphidae; genus Dasysyrphus; species Dasysyrphus tricinctus. Next base: position 139,968,390 of record OY992531.1, read on the forward strand.
TCTGAAGTGGTTTTCTGCATCATTTTATTATGTTGTTTCTCATTTTGTAGATGCAACTAACTTAAAATTAAATGTCTTTGTTTTATGATGCTATTTCTGGCAATGCTAATTGCAAATCTGCACACTTTGTGATGAATTATCTTACTAAAGCACGCCGCACAGTGGGATGAGAAGTGATTCTAGCGCGCCAAAAGTGGTATAAAAAATGGTCTCCAAAATGCGTAATTTTTTCAGGGAATGTTATCAATACCTGGCCGTGAAAAAATCGAGAGCCAGTTTTTGTAAAACGTCATGCACTTTTTTTTTATTCCTCGTTTCTTAGAAGGTTATGAATAATCTTAGTTATGAAGTCAAATTACTGCTTTTTTAAAATGTCGATATTGATCCTATTTAAGGATGGATATCTGCTAGATTTTTTTTTCTTGTTTACCAATAGTGTCAATAATATAAACCATCAATTCCAATAAAATTAATTCACTGATTGTATGTTATTGAAATCATTTTGTTTAAACAATTTTTATATCATTTTTTTTTGTATAGTCTGCCAAAAATCCGGAACGTCATGGAACCTCTTGCCTATACTTCCATTAGCTAGTCCAATATGTATACTTACACTCCTATAAAAATCGCTACCAACTACCACCAACTAACAATTTTATTTAACTTTAAATGAAATATAACATTAGCCAAGAAAGTCAAACTGCTCTCTCTGGTGACTCAAAGTTTGTAATGTATTCCGTTATAATAAGTTGTCGCGAGTGTTTTCTGCGTTTTTTTGGGTTGTTTTATTTGATAAACACTCAAATTTGCTTAAAAATAATACATATTAATTAAATAATTAAATTTTATCCACCGGATTATCGATAATTAAAAAAAAAAACTATGAATCCTATTAAAGTGTGAAAGCATACGTAAGTGTAAGTAAGTGTTGCCATTTTAAAGATTTGTATCTCTGTATCCATGGTATAACCTTCCTTCGAGTGTACATCAAGTTTTATTCCATGGAGCTCACGTCATTCGAAATACAATTTTGCCTTTAGGTAAACTTTTTTTTTGTTAAATTACTTCCATATATTGCAAAAGTAGGTAGTATGAATTTTAAATATATGATTCTTTTTTTGTTTAAAAACAGCTATAGCATGACATTCAAACTGTTGCTGTTGTTTTTTAATATTTGTTTGTCTATTTCAAGTAATTTTTTTAGAAACGGGGGGAAACATACCCCCCACCTCATACAATTTTTTTAGAACCGCCTAAGAATCATTTCTCAAATAATCCTGCATTAAGGGACACCCTTTTTTTTGAACACTGATAGAATTTTCTTTTTGCCACTTTCTTGTCCCTAATTTTTTTTGACACCACCCTGGAAAAATATTAAAAACGGCTGCAACGACCTCAAAACTACATAAGCTTATCAAAATTAGGTGTTTATTCCATATAATTACCCCAAGAATACTTTTGGCGCGCTAGAATCGCTTCTCATCCCACTGTGCGCCGCGGCTTCAAAGTTTGTCACTTTAATGCTAGAAGTTTGAATGGTACTAATTTTGACAATATTAGGGAGATTTTCAATGGAGTGAATGTTGATGTTATCTGTGTGAGTGAAACATGGTTTCATCCTGGTGTCCCTGATAATATCCGTAACCTTACTAATTATACTCTTGTAAGAAACGACAGGTGCACTACTACAACAGGCGGTGGGGTTGCTATCTACTGTAGATCTTCACTTAATTGTAAGATTTTAAGCAAATCAGATAGTACTGGTATCGAATTTATGATTTTAGAAATTTCTGAAGGAAGTGTGAAGTGCATAGTAGCCTGCGTTTACAATCCCAATAGAAGTATTTCACCCGCCCCCTTTTTCACCGCCTTAGAACCGTTTTTAATTTCATATGAACACATTATTGTTTGTGGGGATTTTAACGCTGACCTCCTTAAAGTTGATTCACGCTCTTCTCAACTCCTTGACTCTGTTGCTGCTTCTGGCCTTAAAGTTGTTAATAGTTTTCCAACTAGATACGCCCCGAACTGTTCCCCTAGTCTACTTGATTTGATTATTGTGTCTGATCCAAGTAACATTCTTTTGAATGATCAATTGTTTCTGGATGGTATTTCAGATCATGACTTATAGCCAAACCACAATCAAGCGTTCGGTCGCGCCGACTTTGACATATTGAATAGAAACAATGGGCTCTTATGGGGCAATCTTTAATGTTACCTCAGGCGTCAGGCTTGCCTCACATCGTAAATATCGTAAGCCTGAGCCAAACGCCCGAATAGATCTATTTTCTATTCCAGTCGCGCTTTGACAACTGAAATAGACTTTTTCTTTTCATGTGTTCTTTTTTTTTTAGTGTATGAGAAGTGTTTTAGCAAATATTTAATAAAATTTACCATTTCTGATAATAAAAAAATAGATTTGTAATTCTTAAAGCCAGTAGAAACTAAAAATTGTATTTTTGTGATTACTTTATTAATTTGCAACGACAACAGCAGAAATAAAACTCATTGTATCTACCTATGTATGTACGTGTTTGAAATGTTTTTTGTTGCAGTTCAACAGTGGTACGTTCTTTTTCTAACCATAGTTAACTATAGTTAACTATAGTTAACATCGTTCCTTTAATTCAAAAAAGTTACTTTATTTAACTCTATGACGTCATTGAGTCGTTCCTAAATTCAAAGTTAAAGTGTCAAAAAGTAACTTTGAGTAACTTTTTCCAACTCATCTCCTTGATATGAGTTGAAAGGGTTAGTCTGTCAAAAGCAGCTGAAATCACAATGTTTTCATTTTGATTTATTTTTTGTTTGCTTCTCGATCATTCGGTTTGGAATTGATTTCATTTTTGTAATAAATATTTTTAATTTAATTGATTTAATCGTCGATAGTGAGTTTTGAAATAGTTTTTTACCTTTTGCGACATTTTTTATGCGATTTGATCAATTTATAATAAAGAAATTTGTGCTAGTAGTGAATGAAAAAAAAATTGCAAATATTTTGCTAAAATATTCCATTTTGTGCTTGAATGATGTAAAATGAAATTTAATTTGAAAGAAATATGTATTTTCAAAGTGCTAATAAAAGTTCTTTTCAATAAATCTCATGGAATCACAATTTGTTCTTGATTTTTAATTCCAAATCTGTTTCGATTTTTTTTTTCATCCATTTTGTTTGACAGATCAACCATTTCTAGCTTTGGTCGTTCCTAAATGAAAAGTAACTCAGAGTAACTTTTTTAACTATGACATTGCAACTCTTCTTTTTGACACATTAACCATAGTTAACTAGAGTAACATAAAAGAACGCACCACAGGCAGATTGGATATAATAGAACTATGCCAATTTATTAACGTGTTTCTATTATCCTTTTTTTTACATAACAATTTATTAAAACTTCACAGTGATAACCAAAAATAATCAAATAAATAAACTAAATATTCCTGTGAAATTAATTTGGTTTGTTTTGTTTTTTTTTGTTTATACATTTGACAGCTGTTTGCACTGTTCTCTTTCTTAGGCATGTTCGATTGCTTGAATCAATTTAAGTTCCGGAGAAAGTGTTTATGTACAGTGTACACTGTGCCAGGATCTGTAATGATGAAATCTGAAACAAAAGAAATGAGTTTCGATCCATTTTAAAAAGCTTCTCGACGAATTTAGTCGATGCAAGGGTTATAGAACATGGGCATTGGTTTGCGTTCTTCGAAAGCAAAAGAATTTTGAATTATCAATAAAAGTTTTTCAATTGAAATGTATGGTGACTTCACTCATTTGGTCTGTTTTGTTTAGGGATTTGACAGCAAATTCACTGACCGAACTTTGTCGGTACTGCTTGGATCCTTAAAAAATGAGCTCGGATGGATTTATTTCGGCACTTATTTTTTCTTGTTTTAATTCGTTTTGTTATGAAAACTTAAACACATTTTCAGTCAACAATACAAACTAAATGCAATTGTAATTTGTTTAATCTTTGCTAGTGCAAATAAGTGTGTTTTTGTAAATATTTGTATTGATTCCAAATAAATGTGGCTTGGAAGGAAAAACATTCTTCGTGTTCTTTGTTTGTACTTTGTCTGTGGTTGTTATGGTTGTTACTTGTTGGAAATTTAGGCAATGCTAATTGCAAATCTGCACACTTTGTGATGAATTATCTTACTAAAGCACGCCGCACAGTGGGATGAGAAGTGATTCTAGCGCGCCAAAAGTGGTATAAAAAATGGTCTCCAAAATGCGTAATTTTTTCAGGGAATGTTATCAATACCTGGCCGTGAAAAAATCGAGAGCCAGTTTTTGTAAAACGTCATGCACTTTTTTTTTATTCCTCGTGTTTCTTAGAAGGTTATGAATAATCTTAGTTATGAAGTCAAATTACTGCTTTTTTAAAATGTCGATATTGATCCTATTTAAGGATGGATATCTGCTAGATTTTTTTTTCTTGTTTACCAATAGTGTCAATAATATAAACCATCAATTCCAATAAAATTAATTCACTGATTGTATGTTATTGAAATCATTTTGTTTAAACAATTTTTATATCATTTTTTTTTGTATAGTCTGCCAAAAATCCGGAACGTCATGGAACCTCTTGCCTATACTTCCATTAGCTAGTCCAATATGTATACTTACACTCCTATAAAAATCGCTACCAACTACCACCAACTAACAATTTTATTTAACTTTAAATGAAATATAACATTAGCCAAGAAAGTCAAACTGCTCTCTCTGGTGACTCAAAGTTTGTAATGTATTCCGTTATAATAAGTTGTCGCGAGTGTTTTCTGCGTTTTTTTGGGTTGTTTTATTTGATAAACACTCAAATTTGCTTAAAAATAATACATATTAATTAAATAATTAAATTTTATCCACCGGATTATCGATAATTAAAAAAAAAAACTATGAATCCTATTAAAGTGTGAAAGCATACGTAAGTGTAAGTAAGTGTTGCCATTTTAAAGATTTGTATCTCTGTATCCATGGTATAACCTTCCTTCGAGTGTACATCAAGTTTTATTCCATGGAGCTCACGTCATTCGAAATACAATTTTGCCTTTGGGTAAACTTTTTTTTTGTTAAATTACTTCCATATATTGCAAAAGTAGGTAGTATGAATTTTAAATATATGATTCTTTTTTTGTTTAAAAACAGCTATAGCATGACATTCAAACTGTTGCTGTTGTTTTTTAATATTTGTTTGTCTATTTCAAGTAATTTTTTTAGAAACGGGGGGAAACATACCCCCCACCTCATACAATTTTTTTAGAACCGCCTAAGAATCATTTCTCAAATAATCCTGCATTAAGGGACACCCTTTTTTTTGAACACTGATAGAATTTTCTTTTTGCCACTTTCTTGTCCCTAATTTTTTTTGACACCACCCTGGAAAAATATTAAAAACGGCTGCAACGACCTCAAAACTACATAAGCTTATCAAAATTAGGTGTTTATTCCATATAATTACCCCAAGAATACTTTTGGCGCGCTAGAATCGCTTCTCATCCCACTGTGCGCCGCGGCTTCAAAGTTTGTCACTTTAATGCTAGAAGTTTGAATGGTACTAATTTTGACAATATTAGGGAGATTTTCAATGGAGTGAATGTTGATGTTATCTGTGTGAGTGAAACATGGTTTCATCCTGGTGTCCCTGATAATATCCGTAACCTTACTAATTATACTCTTGTAAGAAACGACAGGTGCACTACTACAACAGGCGGTGGGGTTGCTATCTACTGTAGATCTTCACTTAATTGTAAGATTTTAAGCAAATCAGATAGTACTGGTATCGAATTTATGATTTTAGAAATTTCTGAAGGAAGTGTGAAGTGCATAGTAGCCTGCGTTTACAATCCCAATAGAAGTATTTCACCCGCCCCCTTTTTCACCGCCTTAGAACCGTTTTTAATTTCATATGAACACATTATTGTTTGTGGGGATTTTAACGCTGACCTCCTTAAAGTTGATTCACGCTCTTCTCAACTCCTTGACTCTGTTGCTGCTTCTGGCCTTAAAGTTGTTAATAGTTTTCCAACTAGATACGCCCCGAACTGTTCCCCTAGTCTACTTGATTTGATTATTGTGTCTGATCCAAGTAACATTCTTTTGAATGATCAATTGTTTCTGGATGGTATTTCAGATCATGACTTATAGCCAAACCACAATCAAGCGTTCGGTCGCGCCGACTTTGACATATTGAATAGAAACAATGGGCTCTTATGGGGCAATCTTTAATGTTACCTCAGGCGTCAGGCTTGCCTCACATCGTAAATATCGTAAGCCTGAGCCAAACGCCCGAATAGATCTATTTTCTATTCCAGTCGCGCTTTGACAACTGAAATAGACTTTTTCTTTTCATGTGTTCTTTTTTTTTTAGTGTATGAGAAGTGTTTTAGCAAATATTTAATAAAATTTACCATTTCTGATAATAAAAAAATAGATTTGTAATTCTTAAAGCCAGTAGAAACTAAAAATTGTATTTTTGTGATTACTTTATTAATTTGCAACGACAACAGCAGAAATAAAACTCATTGTATCTACCTATGTATGTACGTGTTTGAAATGTTTTTTGTTGCAGTTCAACAGTGGTACGTTCTTTTTCTAACCATAGTTAACTATAGTTAACATCGTTCCTTTAATTCAAAAAAGTTACTTTATTTAACTCTATGACGTCATTGAGTCGTTCCTAAATTCAAAGTTAAAGTGTCAAAAAGTAACTTTGAGTAACTTTTTCCAACTCATCTCCTTGATATGAGTTGAAAGGGTTAATCTGTCAAAAGCAGCTGAAATCACAATGTTTTCATTTTGATTTATTTTTTGTTTGCTTCTCGATCATTCGGTTTGGAATTGATTTCATTTTTGTAATAAATATTTTTAATTTAATAGATTTAATCGTCGATAGTGAGTTTTGAAATAGTTTTTTACCTTTTGCGACATTTTTTATGCGATTTGATCAATTTATAATAAAGAAATTTGTGCTAGTAGTGAATGAAAAAAAAATTGCAAATATTTTGCTAAAATATTCCATTTTGTGCTTGAATGATGTAAAATGAAATTTAATTTGAAAGAAATATGTATTTTCAAAGTGCTAATAAAAGTTCTTTTCAATAAATCTCATGGAATCACAATTTGTTCTTGATTTTTAATTCCAAATCTGTTTCGATTTTTTTTTTCATCCATTTTGTTTGACAGATCAACCATTTCTAGCTTTGGTCGTTCCTAAATGAAAAGTAACTCAGAGTAACTTTTTTAACTATGACATTGCAACTCTTCTTTTTGACACATTAACCATAGTTAACTAGAGTAACATAAAAGAACGCACCACAGGCAGATTGGATATAATAGAACTATGCCAATTTATTAACGTGTTTCTATTATCCTTTTTTTTACATAACAATTTATTAAAACTTCACAGTGATAACCAAAAATAATCAAATAAATAAACTAAATATTCCTGTGAAATTAATTTGGTTTGTTTTGTTTTTTTTTGTTTATACATTTGACAGCTGTTTGCACTGTTCTCTTTCTTAGGCATGTTCGATTGCTTGAATCAATTTAAGTTCCGGAGAAAGTGTTTATGTACAGTGTACACTGTGCCAGGATCTGTAATGATGAAATCTGAAACAAAAGAAATGAGTTTCGATCCATTTTTAAAAGCTTCTCGACGAATTTAGTCGATGCAAGGGTTATAGAACATGGGCATTGGTTTGCGTTCTTCGAAAGCAAAAGAATTTTGAATTATCAATAAAAGTTTTTCAATTGAAATGTATGGTGACTTCACTCATTTGGTCTGTTTTGTTTAGGGATTTGACAGCAAATTCACTGACCGAACTTTGTCGGTACTGCTTGGATCCTTAAAAAATGAGCTCGGATGGAGATTTTATTTATTTCGGCACTTATTTTTTCTTGTTTTAATTCGTTTTGTTATGAAAACTTAAACACATTTTCAGTCAACAATACAAACTAAATGCAATTGTAATTTGTTTAATCTTTGCTAGTGCAAATAAGTGTGTTTTTGTAAATATTTGTATTGATTCCAAATAAATGTGGCTTGGAAGGAAAAACATTCTTCGTGTTCTTTGTTTGTACTTTGTCTGTGGTTGTTATGGTTGTTACTTGTTGGAAATTTAGGCAATGCCAATTGCAAATCTGCACACTTTGTGATGAATTATCTTACTAAAGCACGCCGCACAGTGGGATGAGAAGTGATTCTAGCGCGCCAAAAGTGGTATAAAAAATGGTCTCCAAAATGCGTAATTTTTTCAGGGAATGTTATCAATACCTGGCCGTGAAAAAATCGAGAGCCAGTTTTTGTAAAACGTCATGCACTTTTTTTTTATTCCTCGTGTTTCTTAGAAGGTTATGAATAATCTTAGTTATGAAGTCAAATTACTGCTTTTTTAAAATGTCGATATTGATCCTATTTAAGGATGGATATCTGCTAGATTTTTTTTTCTTGTTTACCAATAGTGTCAATAATATAAACCATCAATTCCAATAAAATTAATTCACTGATTGTATGTTATTGAAATCATTTTGTTTAAACAATTTTTATATCATTTTTTTTTGTATAGTCTGCCAAAAATCCGGAACGTCATGGAACCTCTTGCCTATACTTCCATTAGCTAGTCCAATATGTATACTTACACTCCTATAAAAATCGCTACCAACTACCACCAACTAACAATTTTATTTAACTTTAAATGAAATATAACATTAGCCAAGAAAGTCAAACTGCTCTCTCTGGTGACTCAAAGTTTGTAATGTATTCCGTTATAATAAGTTGTCGCGAGTGTTTTCTGCGTTTTTTTGGGTTGTTTTATTTGATAAACACTCAAATTTGCTTAAAAATAATACATATTAATTAAATAATTAAATTTTATCCACCGGATTATCGATAATTAAAAAAAAAAACTATGAATCCTATTAAAGTGTGAAAGCATACGTAAGTGTAAGTAAGTGTTGCCATTTTAAAGATTTGTATCTCTGTATCCATGGTATAACCTTCCTTCGAGTGTACATCAAGTTTTATTCCATGGAGCTCACGTCATTCGAAATACAATTTTGCCTTTGGGTAAACTTTTTTTTGTTAAATTACTTCCATATATTGCAAAAGTAGGTAGAATGAATTTTAAATATATGATTCTTTTTTTGTTTAAAAACAGCTATAGCATGACATTCAAACTGTTGCTGTTGTTTTTTAATATTTGTTTGTCTATTTCAAGTAATTTTTTTAGAAACGGGGGGAAACATACCCCCCACCTCATACAATTTTTTTAGAACCGCCTAAGAATCATTTCTCAAATAATCCTGCATTAAGGGACACCCTTTTTTTTGAACACTGATAGAATTTTCTTTTTGCCACTTTCTTGTCCCTAATTTTTTTTGACACCACCCTGGAAAAATATTAAAAACGGCTGCAACGACCTCAAAACTACATAAGCTTATCAAAATTAGGTGTTTATTCCATATAATTACCCCAAGAATACTTTTGGCGCGCTAGAATCGCTTCTCATCCCACTGTGCGCCGCGGCTTCAAAGTTTGTCACTTTAATGCTAGAAGTTTGAATGGTACTAATTTTGACAATATTAGGGAGATTTTCAATGGAGTGAATGTTGATGTTATCTGTGTGAGTGAAACATGGTTTCATCCTGGTGTCCCTGATAATATCCGTAACCTTACTAATTATACTCTTGTAAGAAACGACAGGTGCACTACTACAACAGGCGGTGGGGTTGCTATCTACTGTAGATCTTCACTTAATTGTAAGATTTTAAGCAAATCAGATAGTACTGGTATCGAATTTATGATTTTAGAAATTTCTGAAGGAAGTGTGAAGTGCATAGTAGCCTGCGTTTACAATCCCAATAGAAGTATTTCACCCGCCCCCTTTTTCACCGCCTTAGAACCGTTTTTAATTTCATATGAACACATTATTGTTTGTGGGGATTTTAACGCTGACCTCCTTAAAGTTGATTCACGCTCTTCTCAACTCCTTGACTCTGTTGCTGCTTCTGGCCTTAAAGTTGTTAATAGTTTTCCAACTAGATACGCCCCGAACTGTTCCCCTAGTCTACTTGATTTGATTATTGTGTCTGATCCAAGTAACATTCTTTTGAATGATCAATTGTTTCTGGATGGTATTTCAGATCATGACTTATAGCCAAACCACAATCAAGCGTTCGGTCGCGCCGACTTTGACATATTGAATAGAAACAATGGGCTCTTATGGGGCAATCTTAAATGTTACCTCAGGCGTCAGGCTTGCCTCACATCGTAAATATCGTAAGCCTGAGCCAAACGCCCGAATATTCCAGTCGCGCTTTGACAACTGAAATAGACTTTTTCTTTTCATGTGTTCTTTTTTTTTTAGTGTATGAGAAGTGTTTTAGCAAATATTTAATAAAATTTACCATTTCTGATAATAAAAAAATAGATTTGTAATTCTTAAAGCCAGTAGAAACTAAAAATTGTATTTTTGTGATTACTTTATTAATTTGCAACGACAACAGCAGAAATAAAACTCATTGTATCTACCTATGTATGTACGTGTTTGAAATGTTTTTTGTTGCAGTTCAACAGTGGTACGTTCTTTTTCTAACCATAGTTAACTATAGTTAACTATAGTTAACATCGTTCCTTTAATTCAAAAAAGTTACTTTATTTAACTCTATGACGTCATTGAGTCGTTCCTAAATTCAAAGTTAAAGTGTCAAAAAGTAACTTTGAGTAACTTTTTCCAACTCATCTCCTTGATATGAGTTGAAAGGGTTAATCTGTCAAAAGCAGCTGAAATCACAATGTTTTCATTTTGATTTATTTTTTGTTTGCTTCTCGATCATTCGGTTTGGAATTGATTTCATTTTTGTAATAAATATTTTTAATTTAATAGATTTAATCGTCGATAGTGAGTTTTGAAATAGTTTTTTACCTTTTGCGACATTTTTTATGCGATTTGATCAATTTATAATAAAGAAATTTGTGCTAGTAGTGAATGAAAAAAAAATTGCAAATATTTTGCTAAAATATTCCATTTTGTGCTTGAATGATGTAAAATGAAATTTAATTTGAAAGAAATATGTATTTTCAAAGTGCTAATAAAAGTTCTTTTCAATAAATCTCATGGAATCACAATTTGTTCTTGATTTTTAATTCCAAATCTGTTTCGATTTTTTTTTTCATCCATTTTGTTTGACAGATCAACCATTTCTAGCTTTGGTCGTTCCTAAATGAAAAGTAACTCAGAGTAACTTTTTTAACTATGACATTGCAACTCTTCTTTTTGACACATTAACCATAGTTAACTAGAGTAACATAAAAGAACGCACCACAGGCAGATTGGATATAATAGAACTATGCCAATTTATTAACGTGTTTCTATTATCCTTTTTTTTACATAACAATTTATTAAAACTTCACAGTGATAACCAAAAATAATCAAATAAATAAACTAAATATTCCTGTGAAATTAATTTGGTTTGTTTTGTTTTTTTTTGTTTATACATTTGACAGCTGTTTGCACTGTTCTCTTTCTTAGGCATGTTCGATTGCTTGAATCAATTTAAGTTCCGGAGAAAGTGTTTATGTACAGTGTACACTGTGCCAGGATCTGTAATGATGAAATCTGAAACAAAAGAAATGAGTTTCGATCCATTTTTAAAAGCTTCTCGACGAATTTAGTCGATGCAAGGGTTATAGAACATGGGCATTGGTTTGCGTTCTTCGAAAGCAAAAGAATTTTGAATTATCAATAAAAGTTTTTCAATTGAAATGTATGGTGACTTCACTCATTTGGTCTGTTTTGTTTAGGGATTTGACAGCAAATTCACTGACCGAACTTTGTCGGTACTGCTTGGATCCTTAAAAAATGAGCTCGGATGGAGATTTTATTTATTTCGGCACTTATTTTTTCTTGTTTTAATTCGTTTTGTTATGAAAACTTAAACACATTTTCAGTCAACAATACAAACTAAATGCAATTGTAATTTGTTTAATCTTTGCTAGTGCAAATAAGTGTGTTTTTGTAAATATTTGTATTGATTCCAAATAAATGTGGCTTGGAAGGAAAAACATTCTTCGTGTTCTTTGTTTGTACTTTGTCTGTGGTTGTTATGGTTGTTACTTGTTGGAAATTTAGGCAATGCTAATTGCAAATCTGCACACTTTGTGATGAATTATCTTACTAAAGCACGCCGCACAGTGGGATGAGAAGTGATTCTAGCGCGCCAAAAGTGGTATAAAAAATGGTCTCCAAAATGCGTAATTTTTTCAGGGAATGTTATCAATACCTGGCCGTGAAAAAATCGAGAGCCAGTTTTTGTAAAACGTCATGCACTTTTTTTTTATTCCTCGTGTTTCTTAGAAGGTTATGAATAATCTTAGTTATGAAGTCAAATTACTGCTTTTTTAAAATGTCGATATTGATCCTATTTAAGGATGGATATCTGCTAGATTTTTTTTTCTTGTTTACCAATAGTGTCAATAATATAAACCATCAATTCCAATAAAATTAATTCACTGATTGTATGTTATTGAAATCATTTTGTTTAAACAATTTTTATATCATTTTTTTTTGTATAGTCTGCCAAAAATCCGGAACGTCATGGAACCTCTTGCCTATACTTCCATTAGCTAGTCCAATATGTATACTTACACTCCTATAAAAATCGCTACCAACTACCACCAACTAACAATTTTATTTAACTTTAAATGAAATATAACATTAGCCAAGAAAGTCAAACTGCTCTCTCTGGTGACTCAAAGTTTGTAATGTATTCCGTTATAATAAGTTGTCGCGAGTGTTTTCTGCGTTTTTTTGGGTTGTTTTATTTGATAAACACTCAAATTTGCTTAAAAATAATACATATTAATTAAATAATTAAATTTTATCCACCGGATTATCGATAATTAAAAAAAAAAACTATGAATCCTATTAAAGTGTGAAAGCATACGTAAGTGTAAGTAAGTGTTGCCATTTTAAAGATTTGTATCTCTGTATCCATGGTATAACCTTCCTTCGAGTGTACATCAAGTTTTATTCCATGGAGCTCACGTCATTCGAAATACAATTTTGCCTTTGGGTAAACTTTTTTTTTGTTAAATTACTTCCATATATTGCAAAAGTAGGTAGTATGAATTTTAAATATATGATTCTTTTTTTGTTTAAAAACAGCTATAGCATGACATTCAAACTGTTGCTGTTGTTTTTTAATATTTGTTTGTCTATTTCAAGTAATTTTTTTAGAAACGGGGGGAAACATACCCCCCACCTCATACAATTTTTTTAGAACCGCCTAAGAATCATTTCTCAAATAATCCTGCATTAAGGGACACCCTTTTTTTTGAACACTGATAGAATTTTCTTTTTGCCACTTTCTTGTCCCTAATTTTTTTTGACACCACCCTGGAAAAATATTAAAAACGGCTGCAACGACCTCAAAACTACATAAGCTTATCAAAATTAGGTGTTTATTCCATATAATTACCCCAAGAATACTTTTGGCGCGCTAGAATCGCTTCTCATCCCACTGTGCGCCGCGGCTTCAAAGTTTGTCACTTTAATGCTAGAAGTTTGAATGGTACTAATTTTGACAATATTAGGGAGATTTTCAATGGAGTGAATGTTGATGTTATCTGTGTGAGTGAAACATGGTTTCATCCTGGTGTCCCTGATAATATCCGTAACCTTACTAATTATACTCTTGTAAGAAACGACAGGTGCACTACTACAACAGGCGGTGGGGTTGCTATCTACTGTAGATCTTCACTTAATTGTAAGATTTTAAGCAAATCAGATAGTACTGGTATCGAATTTATGATTTTAGAAATTTCTGAAGGAAGTGTGAAGTGCATAGTAGCCTGCGTTTACAATCCCAATAGAAGTATTTCACCCGCCCCCTTTTTCACCGCCTTAGAACCGTTTTTAATTTCATATGAACACATTATTGTTTGTGGGGATTTTAACGCTGACCTCCTTAAAGTTGATTCACGCTCTTCTCAACTCCTTGACTCTGTTGCTGCTTCTGGCCTTAAAGTTGTTAATAGTTTTCCAACTAGATACGCCCCGAACTGTTCCCCTAGTCTACTTGATTTGATTATTGTGTCTGATCCAAGTAACATTCTTTTGAATGATCAATTGTTTCTGGATGGTATTTCAGATCATGACTTATAGCCAAACCACAATCAAGCGTTCGGTCGCGCCGACTTTGACATATTGAATAGAAACAATGGGCTCTTATGGGGCAATCTTTAATGTTACCTCAGGCGTCAGGCTTGCCTCACATCGTAAATATCGTAAGCCTGAGCCAAACGCCCGAATAGATCTATTTTCTATTCCAGTCGCGCTTTGACAACTGAAATAGACTTTTTCTTTTCATGTGTTCTTTTTTTTTTAGTGTATGAGAAGTGTTTTAGCAAATATTTAATAAAATTTACCATTTCTGATAATAAAAAAATAGATTTGTAATTCTTAAAGCCAGTAGAAACTAAAAATTGTATTTTTGTGATTACTTTATTAATTTGCAACGACAACATCAGAAATAAAACTCATTGTATCTACCTATGTATGTACGTGTTTGAAATGTTTTTTGTTGCAGTTCAACAGTGGTACGTTCTTTTTCTAACCATAGTTAACTATAGTTAACTATAGTTAACATCGTTCCTTTAATTCAAAAAAGTTACTTTATTTAACTCTATGACGTCATTGAGTCGTTCCTAAATTCAAAGTTAAAGTGTCAAAAAGTAACTTTGAGTAACTTTTTCCAACTCATCTCCTTGATATGAGTTGAAAGGGTTAATCTGTCAAAAGCAGCTGAAATCACAATGTTTTCATTTTGATTTATTTTTTGTTTGCTTCTCGATCATTCGGTTTGGAATTGATTTCATTTTTGTAATAAATATTTTTAATTTAATAGATTTAATCGTCGATAGTGAGTTTTGAAATAGTTTTTTACCTTTTGCGACATTTTTTATGCGATTTGATCAATTTATAATAAAGAAATTTGTGCTAGTAGTGAATGAAAAAAAAATTGCAAATATTTTGCTAAAATATTCCATTTTGTGCTTGAATGATGTAAAATGAAATTTAATTTGAAAGAAATATGTATTTTCAAAGTGCTAATAAAAGTTCTTTTCAATAAATCTCATGGAATCACAATTTGTTCTTGATTTTTAATTCCAAATCTGTTTCGATTTTTTTTTTCATCCATTTTGTTTGACAGATCAACCATTTCTAGCTTTGGTCGTTCCTAAATGAAAAGTAACTCAGAGTAACTTTTTTAACTATGACATTGCAACTCTTCTTTTTGACACATTAACCATAGTTAACTAGAGTAACATAAAAGAACGCACCACAGGCAGATTGGATATAATAGAACTATGCCAATTTATTAACGTGTTTCTATTATCCTTTTTTTTACATAACAATTTATTAAAACTTCACAGTGATAACCAAAAATAATCAAATAAATAAACTAAATATTCCTGTGAAATTAATTTGGTTTGTTTTGTTTTTTTTTGTTTATACATTTGACAGCTGTTTGCACTGTTCTCTTTCTTAGGCATGTTCGATTGCTTGAATCAATTTAAGTTCCGGAGAAAGTGTTTATGTACAGTGTACACTGTGCCAGGATCTGTAATGATGAAATCTGAAACAAAAGAAATGAGTTTCGATCCATTTTTAAAAGCTTCTCGACGAATTTAGTCGATGCAAGGGTTATAGAACATGGGCATTGGTTTGCGTTCTTCGAAAGCAAAAGAATTTTGAATTATCAATAAAAGTTTTTCAATTGAAATGTATGGTGACTTCACTCATTTGGTCTGTTTTGTTTAGGGATTTGACAGCAAATTCACTGACCGAACTTTGTCGGTACTGCTTGGATCCTTAAAAAATGAGCTCGGATGGAGATTTTATTTATTTCGGCACTTATTTTTTCTTGTTTTAATTCGTTTTGTTATGAAAACTTAAACACATTTTCAGTCAACAATACAAACTAAATGCAATTGTAATTTGTTTAATCTTTGCTAGTGCAAATAAGTGTGTTTTTGTAAATATTTGTATTGATTCCAAATAAATGTGGCTTGGAAGGAAAAACATTCTTCGTGTTCTTTGTTTGTACTTTGTCTGTGGTTGTTATGGTTGTTACTTGTTGGAAATTTAGGCAATGCTAATTGCAAATCTGCACACTTTGTGATGAATTATCTTACTAAAGCACGCCGCACAGTGGGATGAGAAGTGATTCTAGCGCGCCAAAAGTGGTATAAAAAATGGTCTCCAAAATGCGTAATTTTTTCAGGGAATGTTATCAATACCTGGCCGTGAAAAAATCGAGAGCCAGTTTTTGTAAAACGTCATGCACTTTTTTTTTATTCCTCGTGTTTCTTAGAAGGTTATGAATAATCTTAGTTATGAAGTCAAATTACTGCTTTTTTAAAATGTCGATATTGATCCTATTTAAGGATGGATATCTGCTAGATTTTTTTTTCTTGTTTACCAATAGTGTCAATAATATAAACCATCAATTCCAATAAAATTAATTCACTGATTGTATGTTATTGAAATCATTTTGTTTAAACAATTTTTATATCATTTTTTTTTTTGTATAGTCTGCCAAAAATCCGGAACGTCATGGAACCTCTTGCCTATACTTCCATTAGCTAGTCCAATATGTATACTTACACTCCTATAAAAATCGCTACCAACTACCACCAACTAACAATTTTATTTAACTTTAAATGAAATATAACATTAGCCAAGAAAGTCAAACTGCTCTCTCTGGTGACTCAAAGTTTGTAATGTATTCCGTTATAATAAGTTGTCGCGAGTGTTTTCTGCGTTTTTTTGGGTTGTTTTATTTGATAAACACTCAAATTTGCTTAAAAATAATACATATTAATTAAATAATTAAATTTTATCCACCGGATTATCGATAATTAAAAAAAAAAACTATGAATCCTATTAAAGTGTGAAAGCATACGTAAGTGTAAGTAAGTGTTGCCATTTTAAAGATTTGTATCTCTGTATCCATGGTATAACCTTCCTTCGAGTGTACATCAAGTTTTATTCCATGGAGCTCACGTCATTCGAAATACAATTTTGCCTTTGGGTAAACTTTTTTTTGTTAAATTACTTCCATATATTGCAAAAGTAGGTAGTATGAATTTTAAATATATGATTCTTTTTTTGTTTAAAAACAGCTATAGCATGACATTCAAACTGTTGCTGTTGTTTTTTAATATTTGTTTGTCTATTTCAAGTAATTTTTTTAGAAACGGGGGGAAACATACCCCCCACCTCATACAATTTTTTTAGAACCGCCTAAGAATCATTTCTCAAATAATCCTGCATTAAGGGACACCCTTTTTTTTGAACACTGATAGAATTTTCTTTTTGCCACTTTCTTGTCCCTAATTTTTTTTGACACCACCCTGGAAAAATATTAAAAACGGCTGCAACGACCTCAAAACTACATAAGCTTATCAAAATTAGGTGTTTATTCCATATAATTACCCCAAGAATACTTTTGGCGCGCTAGAATCGCTTCTCATCCCACTGTGCGCCGCGGCTTCAAAGTTTGTCACTTTAATGCTAGAAGTTTGAATGGTACTAATTTTGACAATATTAGGGAGATTTTCAATGGAGTGAATGTTGATGTTATCTGTGTGAGTGAAACATGGTTTCATCCTGGTGTCCCTGATAATATCCGTAACCTTACTAATTATACTCTTGTAAGAAACGACAGGTGCACTACTACAACAGGCGGTGGGGTTGCTATCTACTGTAGATCTTCACTTAATTGTAAGATTTTAAGCAAATCAGATAGTACTGGTATCGAATTTATGATTTTAGAAATTTCTGAAGGAAGTGTGAAGTGCATAGTAGCCTGCGTTTACAATCCCAATAGAAGTATTTCACCCGCCCCCTTTTTCACCGCCTTAGAACCGTTTTTAATTTCATATGAACACATTATTGTTTGTGGGGATTTTAACGCTGACCTCCTTAAAGTTGATTCACGCTCTTCTCAACTCCTTGACTCTGTTGCTGCTTCTGGCCTTAAAGTTGTTAATAGTTTTCCAACTAGATACGCCCCGAACTGTTCCCCTAGTCTACTTGATTTGATTATTGTGTCTGATCCAAGTAACATTCTTTTGAATGATCAATTGTTTCTGGATGGTATTTCAGATCATGACTTATAGCCAAACCACAATCAAGCGTTCGGTCGCGCCGACTTTGACATATTGAATAGAAACAATGGGCTCTTATGGGGCAATCTTAAATGTTACCTCAGGCGTCAGGCTTGCCTCACATCGTAAATATCGTAAGCCTGAGCCAAACGCCCGAATATTCCAGTCGCGCTTTGACAACTGAAATAGACTTTTTCTTTTCATGTGTTCTTTTTTTTTTTAGTGTATGAGAAGTGTTTTAGCAAATATTTAATAAAATTTACCATTTCTGATAATAAAAAAATAGATTTGTAATTCTTAAAGCCAGTAGAAACTAAAAATTGTATTTTTGTGATTACTTTATTAATTTGCAACGACAACAGCAGAAATAAAACTCATTGTATCTACCTATGTATGTACGTGTTTGAAATGTTTTTTGTTGCAGTTCAACAGTGGTACGTTCTTTTTCTAACCATAGTTAACTATAGTTAACTATAGTTAACATCGTTCCTTTAATTCAAAAAAGTTACTTTATTTAACTCTATGACGTCATTGAGTCGTTCCTAAATTCAAAGTTAAAGTGTCAAAAAGTAACTTTGAGTAACTTTTTCCAACTCATCTCCTTGATATGAGTTGAAAGGGTTAATCTGTCAAAAGCAGCTGAAATCACAATGTTTTCATTTTGATTTATTTTTTGTTTGCTTCTCGATCATTCGGTTTGGAATTGATTTCATTTTTGTAATAAATATTTTTAATTTAATAGATTTAATCGTCGATAGTGAGTTTTGAAATAGTTTTTTACCTTTTGCTACATTTTTTATGCGATTTGATCAATTTATAATAAAGAAATTTGTGCTAGTAGTGAATGAAAAAAAAATTGCAAATATTTTGCTAAAATATTCCATTTTGTGCTTGAATGATGTAAAATGAAATTTAATTTGAAAGAAATATGTATTTTCAAAGTGCTAATAAAAGTTCTTTTCAATAAATCTCATGGAATCACAATTTGTTCTTGATTTTTAATTCCAAATCTGTTTCGATTTTTTTTTTCATCCATTTTGTTTGACAGATCAACCATTTCTAGCTTTGGTCGTTCCTAAATGAAAAGTAACTCAGAGTAACTTTTTTAACTATGACATTGCAACTCTTCTTTTTGACACATTAACCATAGTTAACTAGAGTAACATAAAAGAACGCACCACAGACAGATTGGATATAATAGAACTATGCCAATTTATTAACGTGTTTCTATTATCCTTTTTTTTACATAACAATTTATTAAAACTTCACAGTGATAACCAAAAATAATCAAATAAATAAACTAAATATTCCTGTGAAATTAATTTGGTTTGTTTTGTTTTTTTTTGTTTATACATTTGACAGCTGTTTGCACTGTTCTCTTTCTTAGGCATGTTCGATTGCTTGAATCAATTTAAGTTCCGGAGAAAGTGTTTATGTACAGTGTACACTGTGCCAGGATCTGTAATGATGAAATCTGAAACAAAAGAAATGAGTTTCGATCCATTTTTAAAAGCTTCTCGACGAATTTAGTCGATGCAAGGGTTATAGAACATGGGCATTGGTTTGCGTTCTTTGAAAGCAAAAGAATTTTGAATTATCAATAAAAGTTTTTCAATTGAAATGTATGGTGACTTCACTCATTTGGTCTGTTTTGTTTAGGGATTTGACAGCAAATTCACTGACCGAACTTTGTCGGTACTGCTTGGATCCTTAAAAAATGAGCTCGGATGGAGATTTTATTTATTTCGGCACTTATTTTTTCTTGTTTTAATTCGTTTTGTTATGAAAACTTAAACACATTTTCAGTCAACAATACAAACTAAATGCAATTGTAATTTGTTTAATCTTTGCTAGTGCAAATAAGTGTGTTTTTGTAAATATTTGTATTGATTCCAAATAAATGTGGCTTGGAAGGAAAAACATTCTTCGTGTTCTTTGTTTGTACTTTGTCTGTGGTTGTTATGGTTGTTACTTGTTGGAAATTTAGGCAATGCTAATTGCAAATCTGCACACTTTGTGATGAATTATCTTACTAAAGCACGCCGCACAGTGGGATGAGAAGTGATTCTAGCGCGCCAAAAGTGGTATAAAAAATGGTCTCCAAAATGCGTAATTTTTTCAGGGAATGTTATCAATACCTGGCCGTGAAAAAATCGAGAGCCAGTTTTTGTAAAACGTCATGCACTTTTTTTTTATTCCTCGTGTTTCTTAGAAGGTTATGAATAATCTTAGTTATGAAGTCAAATTACTGCTTTTTTAAAATGTCGATATTGATCCTATTTAAGGATGGATATCTGCTAGATTTTTTTTTCTTGTTTACCAATAGTGTCAATAATATAAACCATCAATTCCAATAAAATTAATTCACTGATTGTATGTTATTGAAATCATTTTGTTTAAACAATTTTTATATCATTTTTTTTTGTATAGTCTGCCAAAAATCCGGAACGTCATGGAACCTATACTTCCATTAGCTAGTCCAATATGTATACTTACACTCCTATAAAAATCGCTACCAACTACCACCAACTAACAATTTTATTTAACTTTAAATGAAATATAACATTAGCCAAGAAAGTCAAACTGCTCTCTCTGGTGACTCAAAGTTTGTAATGTATTCCGTTATAATAAGTTGTCGCGAGTGTTTTCTGCGTTTTTTTGGGTTGTTTTATTTGATAAACACTCAAATTTGCTTAAAAATAATACATATTAATTAAATAATTAAATTTTATCCACCGGATTATCGATTATTAAAAAAAAAACTATGAATCCTATTAAAGTGTGAAAGCATACGTAAGTGTTGCCATTTTAAAGATTTGTATCTCTGTATCCATGGTATAACCTTCCTTCGAGTGTACATCAAGTTTTATTCCATGGAGCTCACGTCATTCGAAATACAATTTTGCCTTTGGGTAAACTTTTTTTTTGTTAAATTACTTCCATATATTGCAAAAGTAGGTAGTATGAATTTTAAATATATGATTCTTTTTTTGTTTAAAAACAGCTATAGCATGACATTCAAACTGTTGCTGTTGTTTTTTAATATTTGTTTGTCTATTTCAAGTAATTTTTTTAGAAACGGGGGAAACATACCCCCCACCTCATACAATTTTTTTAGAACCGCCTAAGAATCATTTCTCAAATAATCCTGCATTAAGGGACACCCTTTTTTTTGAACACTGATAGAATTTTCTTTTTGCCACTTTCTTGTCCCTAATTTTTTTTGACACCACCCTGGAAAAATATTAAAAACGGCTGCAACGACCTCAAAACTACATAAGCTTATCAAAATTAGGTGTTTATTCCATATAATTACCCCAAGAATACTTTTGGCGCGCTAGAATCGCTTCTCATCCCACTGTGCGCCGCGGCTTCAAAGTTTGTCACTTTAATGCTAGAAGTTTGAATGGTACTAATTTTGACAATATTAGGGAGATTTTCAATGGAGTGAATGTTGATGTTATCTGTGTGAGTGAAACATGGTTTCATCCTGGTGTCCCTGATAATATCCGTAACCTTACTAATTATACTCTTGTAAGAAACGACAGGTGCACTACTACAACAGGCGGTGGGGTTGCTATCTACTGTAGATCTTCACTTAATTGTAAGATTTTAAGCAAATCAGATAGTACTGGTATCGAATTTATGATTTTAGAAATTTCTGAAGGAAGTGTGAAGTGCATAGTAGCCTGCGTTTACAATCCCAATAGAAGTATTTCACCCGCCCCCTTTTTCACCGCCTTAGAACCGTTTTTAATTTCATATGAACACATTATTGTTTGTGGGGATTTTAACGCTGACCTCCTTAAAGTTGATTCACGCTCTTCTCAACTCCTTGACTCTGTTGCTGCTTCTGGCCTTAAAGTTGTTAATAGTTTTCCAACTAGATACGCCCCGAACTGTTCCCCTAGTCTACTTGATTTGATTATTGTGTCTGATCCAAGTAACATTCTTTTGAATGATCAATTGTTTCTGGATGGTATTTCAGATCATGACTTATAGCCAAACCACAATCAAGCGTTCGGTCGCGCCGACTTTGACATATTGAATAGAAACAATGGGCTCTTATGGGGCAATCTTAAATGTTACCTCAGGCGTCAGGCTTGCCTCACATCGTAAATATCGTAAGCCTGAGCCAAACGCCCGAATAGATCTATTTTCTATTCCAGTCGCGCTTTGACAACTGAAATAGACTTTTTCTTTTCATGTGTTCTTTTTTTTTTAGTGTATGAGAAGTGTTTTAGCAAATATTTAATAAAATTTACCATTTCTGATAATAAAAAAATAGATTTGTAATTCTTAAAGCCAGTAGAAACTAAAAATTGTATTTTTGTGATTACTTTATTAATTTGCAACGACAACAGCAGAAATAAAACTCATTGTGTCTACCTATGTATGTACGTGTTTGAAATGTTTTTTGTTGCAGTTCAACAGTGGTACGTTCTTTTTCTAACCATAGTTAACTATAGTTAACATCGTTCCTTTAATTCAAAAAAGTTACTTTATTTAACTCTATGACGTCATTGAGTCGTTCCTAAATTCAAAGTTAAAGTGTCAAAAAGTAACTTTGAGTAACTTTTTCCAACTCATCTCCTTGATATGAGTTGAAAGGGTTAATCTGTCAAAAGCAGCTGAAATCACAATGTTTTCATTTTGATTTATTTTTTGTTTGCTTCTCGATCATTCGGTTTGGAATTGATTTCATTTTTGTAATAAATATTTTTAATTTAATTGATTTAATCGTCGATAGTGAGTTTTGAAATAGTTTTTTACCTTTTGCGACATTTTTTATGCGATTTGATCAATTTATAATAAAGAAATTTGTGCTAGTAGTGAATGAAAAAAAAATTGCAAATATTTTGCTAAAATATTCCATTTTGTGCTTGAATGATGTAAAATGAAATTTAATTTGAAAGAAATATGTATTTTCAAAGTGCTAATTAAAGTTCTTTTCAATAAATCTCATGGAATCACAATTTGTTCTTGATTTTTAATTCCAAATCTGTTTCGATTTTTTTTTTCATCCATTTTGTTTGACAGATCAACCATTTCTAGCTTTGGTCGTTCCTAAATGAAAAGTAACTCAGAGTAACTTTTTAACTATGACATTGCAACTCTTCTTTTTGACACATTAACCATAGTTAACTAGAGTAACATAAAAGAACGCACCACAGGCAGATTGGATATAATAGAACTATGCCAATTTATTAACGTGTTTCTATTATCCTTTTTTTTACATAACAATTTATTAAAACTTCACAGTGATAACCAAAAATAATCAAATAAATAAACTAAATATTCCTGTGAAATTAATTTGGTTTGTTTTGTTTTTTTTTTGTTTATACATTTGACAGCTGTTTGCACTGTTCTCTTTCTTAGGCATGTTCGATTGCTTGAATCAATTTAAGTTCCGGAGAAAGTGTTTATGTACAGTGTACACTGTGCCAGGATCTGTAATGATGAAATCTGAAACAAAAGAAATGAGTTTCGATCCATTTTTAAAAGCTTCTCGACGAATTTAGTCGATGCAAGGGTTATAGAACATGGGCATTGGTTTGCGTTCTTCGAAAGCAAAAGAATTTTGAATTATCAATAAAAGTTTTTCAATTGAAATGTATGGTGACTTCACTCATTTGGTCTGTTTTGTTTAGGGATTTGACAGCAAATTCACTGACCGAACTTTGTCGGTACTGCTTGGATCCTTAAAAAATGAGCTCGGATGGAGATTTTATTTATTTCGGCACTTATTTTTTCTTGTTTTAATTCGTTTTGTTATGAAAACTTAAACACATTTTCAGTCAACAATACAAACTAAATGCAATTGTAATTTGTTTAATCTTTGCTAGTGCAAATAAGTGTGTTTTTGTAAATATTTGTATTGATTCCAAATTAATGTGGCTTGGAAGGAAAAACATTCTTCGTGTTCTTTGTTTGTACTTTGTCTGTGGTTGTTATGGTTGTTGCTTGTAGGAAATTTAGAACTCGATAAGGGAATTTTCTCTTCATACCTCTTGGTTTCGGTACTTGCTAAGGGCTAGTTTGTTCACATTTTATCAACTTAAATCAATGATTATTCCAGTTGATTATCATTGAATGCATTTGTTCAAACAAAATTTTAAACAGAGAATCCATGATTTGAGCACTTAATTGGAGAAATTACTAACTCGCCGATTCTATTTGATTAGCACGATTTAATCAAAGATTTCCTGGAATTTCGTTTGTTCGTCATTGGTTATTCCTAAAGCGTAGGTATAGAAAAAAGAAACAAAATCTATTGAATTCCTACGGACAAGGAACATGAATACACAGAAACCAAGCATCGTCCATTATTGTAAGAAAAAAATAAAAATTTGATTTGACAGATAGACTTTAAAATGGAACGATTATTGGAAAAACTATGATTTATTATTCATACTGAAAATTGTGTGAAGAAACACTCTCTGATTATCACAGATATATGGGTTTAACAGAATCAGTTATAATCTAGTTGCTGATTTAACCCACTGTTAACAAACTGGCCCTAAGTATGGTGAATTTTGTACCTCACAACGATGTCAAACGGGCAGAAAAATTCAGATTTGTGTGTGATGAGTGGTGAATATGTGATGCGGAGTGCTGTGTTGTATTGAAATTCCTTTTGTTTCGATTTTTATCTTTTTCGTATCGTACAAACTCCATTATGAAACTTTGGCATTTACAAATGTCTAAAAAAGGTGTGTTTGGTTAGTTTTTGCGAAAACTGTCACTGTTTTAGTCGTTTAAACTGGATTTTCTTAGGGCCAGTTGTACATCCCTGGTTTATAATGGTGGTTCAAGTATGTGATAGTAGCGATGTATATGGTTGAACCATCGTTGAACTTCGCAGTTATTCCGCCGAAATCAGTGGGTTAAAATTAAAAAAATTAAATTAAGCTAAAGTTAGTTACGTTTAAGTTTACAAATTGTGAAGTTGTTTCATACTAACATTAATCATCTAGTTATTTATAAAAGAAAATGTTCGGGATTTTTATTTTTCATTGCTTCATAATTAAGAGCAAAGAAAACCTGCTCTAATTTAGCTCCCGAACCCACCGCTGCTTTTGTTTATAAATAAAAGAGAGTTTATGTCCCCCTTCTTGGTGAAGAATTTTTATAGTAGCCTTGTTTTTTATTATCGGGATCTGGATCTGGATTAACTTTTACACGTAATACAAAAACAAAATAATGGGAAAATTTTTAAAATTGTTTTTATAACACGTGTTAAAAGTAAATCCAGATCCAGATCTCGATGATAATAAAACACGCCAAGTGTTAGTTTAAGGAAACAGAACTTTTATTCTGTCATAGTTGTAATTTGTCAACGCCCAAAGCCTGAAGCTACATTCCGATTTGCAAATTTAAGAGTCACGCTTTATGACAGAATATCGTAAACTCGATAAAAAGCCCGTCAAAGCGCGACCGACCCAACGCGAGATTGTGATTTGGCCATTAATCTTTTGTACGTATAATATTGATTTCTCCCTTTCCCAAATTCCCTTAACATTTACATACAGAGATTTCAAATCAAGTAATGTTCAATCTTTATGTTCTGACGCAAGCAGTTTAGCATGGTATGATTGCTTAAACATTGCACATGTTGATGACAAACTTAACTACACACAAAACCTCATTAAAAGCTTGTTTGTTAATCATGTTCCCTTAAAAACAATAAGAGTTCAAAATCAAAAGTGTCCCTGGTTTAAAACTGAGGTTTCAAATGCAATAAAAAGTCGAAGAAAATATTACCATAAATGGAGAAAATCACCACAACCTGAAAACTGGCAATTATACTGTTATTTTCGAAACCAAGCAACTTCAATTACCCGATTGTCTAAAAGGAACTTCTTCGCTTCAAAGTTTAATACTGTGCCGAGATTCAGCTATTTCAGCGAGTGAGATGAGATGACTCGCCTTACTCGCCGACTCATCTCACTTCACTCGCAAAAGTGATTCAGCTATCTAAGTGAAATGAGTAAGTTCGAATCTAGTTTCGAACATGAGACAAAGGATAAATATAAAAGAGCTAAATTCTATCTCCTTGTCACACTCGTTACGCAAAACGAAATGAAACAACAAATACAATAATGTAAACATTGGAATCTTTAATAATGGAGTTTGGAGTATCTTTTGTTTCAATTATTTTTTTTTTTCATAATTAAAGTTTCACCCTTGAGAAATAAAAAGTTTAAAAGTGTTGAAAGTGAATAGAATATAAATTTATTTAATATATATATTATGTGCATATGATATAAGAATAAAATTAAAGAATCAATAAAAGGGTAGTTATTTTTATCTACGTTGTTGTTTTTCATTTCGTTTCCTATCCATGAAAAGGAATTCTTGAGAAAAGCACATATACCTATCCAAAACTAGAAATTTACCAACACATACACCAAGTCACTGCGGAAATATCTGGCGAGTAATCTGACATTTCATTTCACTCGCTCACTCACTCCTTTTTGCTAACTGAATCGATTTGCGACGAAAAGTGACTCATATCACTCACTCCCTGCGGCTTCGAATTAGCTGAATCTCGGCACTGGCCTACCTCCTAAGCAACTATGGGCAAACCTTTTTGAAATTGGCGTTGGGAAGCGGCAAATAACGAAATGTTTACATGACCCCGATGTACTTAACACCCATTTCACCACCACTATTCAATTACCTACTAGTTTTGAACCCGATGTCAACTTAGTTTACAACAATGATGATTGCTTAAGCTTTGAGGTTGTTCCCGAAGAAGAAGTAGTAAGCACTTTTAAAGCTCTAAGGTCTGAAGCAATTGGTGAAGATGGAATACACTTACGCTTCATAAAACTTATTCTGCCATACGTAATTACCCCTTTTACACATATATACAACCACTGTATTGCGTCTTCTACTTTCCCTAATGCCTGGAAAGCAGCCAGAATAACCCCTGTTCCTAAAAAAATTTTGCCTAAGGAGCCTGCTGACTATCGGCCTATTAGTATTTTACCATGTTTGTCTAAGGTGTTGGAAAAAATACTTACAAGGCAAATAATTGAACATCTTACCTCAAAGAGTCTTCTGTCTCCCTATCAATCTGGTTTTAGGGCTAACAACTCTTGTTCCACTGCAATGGCAAAAGTTTTGGATGATATAAGACTGCAGTATGATCAAGATAATCTCACAGCTCTGTGCTTATTAGATTTTTCCAAGGCTTTTGACAAGGTCGATCATACCGTTCTCTGTGATAAACTTAAACATTACTTTGGTTTCTCGAATATGGCTGTTCAACTCATCAAGAGTTATCTGGCGAACAGAACACAACGTGTTGTTGTACAAAATAATTTATCACAACCTAAACTTCTAAGCTTCTACCTAAGCGTCGAACTTGTCGAGTTGTAGAAGCTGAGTAAGGTCAATGATTCTCGAGATAACCTCTCCAGATGAGTCCTGAAACCAAAGGGCGCTCCCCAAAACTCCTTCCTCCCCCCTCCCCCTCGGTGGTACGGCGAGATGCTGTCCAACGTGTTTCCCCCCCCCCCCCCCCCACCTGAGGTACGGCGGTGATGCTGTACGACATTCCCTTGTCGGCGGTACGGCGATGATGCTGTCCAATGAGTTACCTCCCTCGTAGGTACGGCGATGAAGCTGTCCGACGATTCCAATCATATAATTCCTTTCTAGGCGGTACGGCGATGATGCTGTCTGTCGTCTCCTTTTCCCTCACCGGTACGGCGAAAAAGCTGTTCGGTGTTCCTTCCCTCATTCCTTCTCGGCAGAACGGCGATGAGGCTGTCTGTTGCTCCCCACATCATCATATCCTTCCTCTCCCCAAATCCCCTATATTGGGCTGGATCAAGGTGTTATACGACCCGTGCCGATGATCAGCCTGGCTGAGGGCCCAATTCAAATACTAGCTCAGTCGCTAACGGAGTATTCGGACAGATGGCAATCTTCGAATTAACTAGCCTTCTCTGCATATACGGATCTCTGTGCAGAGTGACCACCCCTTCTCCGATACTCGTGGGAATCATATGAATTTTTTAAATGATGTTAGTGGTAAGTCCGGTTCTTCTTCAAGTTCGGCCGGCAGTGCGACTGTAAAGTCGTCTGCTGTACCTCCTGTCTTGCCTGTTGGTGGCGAAACCGTGAGTAATCATGGTCTAGTTGCTGGCAGCAAGAAGAGTGAGAGTAAGGTAGAAATACCCAATTTCAGTGGTGGAGGGATCGTGAAGCATGGCCCTTCCACCACTACGGAGAGTAAACCTCCCCAAACTTCGCACCCTCACTTTAGTGGTGGAAGGATCGTGAAGCATGGCCCTTCCACCTCTAACGTGAGTGTAGCTCTCACGGGTCCCAGTGGGGGTAGGCGTAAGCTTACACCTGGTGGGTCCTTTTACAAGGATAAGCGGAATGCTGAGAGGATCCTGAAGATCTTTGGTGCGAGACCGAAGGTTGGAGGTGACTCAAAGCATGAAGCGAAAGTAAGGTGGGCTAAGAGCTTCTTAGCTAAACACCAGACCAGCGGCGACTACACGTCAAAGCGACAACGGTCTATTGAAGGTACCATGCCTTACGCTAAAAGAACAAAAGTGCAAAACACCAGCACTCCCCTCAAACCCCCAATCAAATCTTTTAGAGATATTCTAAAAGATAAAATCGTAGTTGCGGTTATTGATAGAAGTGATATAGATGGTACGATATCTTCTGATCATTGGCAGATGGTGAAATTGAAGCTCTCGGCTGGCTTCTTAAGTCTTATGAGGGACAACCCGGGACCACCTCCAATCACTAGTGATGGCGGTTGGCACCAGGGCCATGTCAAGCTCATCGCCTGCGATGATCAGAGATCGTGCGATCTCTATAAGCTGGCTATCAGCAGGATTAATAAAGAATCCCTTGTTCCTCTGGCGCAGACTAAAGGTGTGATTAGGTTCGGGTTTGAGACAATGAACCTTAGGGTCTATAAAAAAGATGAGGTAGATGCAGCTTGCGCTCCTCCACACCCCCAAGAAGACGAAGCTGTGGTCGGGGACCCTGGTATGTCCATCACCTTCCCGTGTTTGGAAGATGATGCATCCAGGGCATCTTCGGCTCCAGTAACGTCGACAGCCTTTCCGACATGGAAACTGAAGACTATTTAAACAGTGTTCTTTTAAGTGAGGACGAGCTTTTAAGTTCGTCCTCTGACTTGGTCTAATTTCGGTAATTAGACCGATTCTAACTTACGGCGTGGCAGTATGGTGGACTGCCTTGGATAAAGCGACACATCGCGACAAACTAAGCAAAGTCCAAAGAACAGCACGTCTATGTACTACTGGAGCACTTCGGTCGACTCCTTCCGCTGCATTAGACACTCTTCTCCATCTGACACCTCTCGATATTTTCAGCAAACAAACGGCCGCGAGCACAGCCATTCGCCTCAAAGCCTCTTCACAGTGGATCAATAATGAGATTGGTCACTCCGCTATTCTGAATTCATTCGGAACACTTCCTAGTAACACTGACTACACAATCCCACTATTGAATTTCGATAAAAATTTTGAAGTGACCATACCTTCCAGATCCACCTGGGAGGATGTGGAATTCTTAGAAGATCAATCAATTCACTTCTACACTGACGGATCGAAGATCAAAGATGGGGTTGGTGGGGGAGTGTACTCTGAAAGACTAAATTTAAGTCTCTCATTCCGTCTTCCTAATCACTGTAGCGTATTCCAGGCGGAACTTCTAGCGATAAAAGAAGTACTGTCTTGGCTCAAAGAAAACGTGATATCATGCTCGGATATCCGCATCTTCTCTGATAGTCAAGCTGCCATTAAATCCCTGGACTCTGTCCGTACAAACTCTAGAACAGCCCTCAACTGTCGATCATCTCTGTTGGAGATGGCGCAACAGTTTAATATTCACCTTTGTTGGGTGCCGGGTCATAGTGACATTCCAGGTAATTTTAAAGCTGATGAACTCGCTAGAAGTGGAACATTACTACCCAATTTACCTGAAAAGGTAAACATTGGTATACCCATCGCTACGTGTAAACTTTTACTGAAGCAAGATGCGTTGAAGAGAGTGGGAAAACATCACTACTTGTTTGGCGGCAAAACAAGTATGGCCAAACCTTGACCTGAAACGCTCCCAAGTGTTTAATATCTCTAAATAGAATGCACATTAGCTCTACTGTAGGTGTCATAACAGGACACTGTTTAATAGGCAGGCACGCAGCGCGGCTTGGCGTACCTTCAAACGATTTCTGCAGAAGCTGCATGGACGAGGAGGAAGAGGAAACGATTCCTCACCTTCTCTGCACATGCCCTGCTCTTTCCCTCAGACGTAGGCTCCATTTGGGAGTTTACTTCTTTAACGATCCTAGTGATCTGGCAAACACAGACATTTATAGTCTCGCACGCTTCGTCAGGAGCTCAAAGTGGTTTTAGCGAGTAAGGAAGGAGTTTTTAAGATTCATGTGGTATCACAACGGACCAATTTTGGTCTAAGTGTGTCAGTACTTAGTATTGACAGCCACTTCTACCTAACCTAACCTAAACTTCTAAAGACGGGTGTACCACAAGGCTCTATTTTGGGCCCCATCCTTTTTTGTATTTTTATAAATGATTTGCCTTCAGTTTGTAAAAATATGTTTGTTTTCATTTATATGCGGATGATGTCCAAATCTATCTGTCTAGAAGATCTGGTCTCATAGAAGACCTTATTTTTCGCATGAATGAGGATCTTTCTAATATTTGTAAATGGGCTGACATTAATGGGCTTACTCTTAATCCAGGAAAAACACAAGCACTAATGATATCCAAGAAGGCACTTTGTCGTTTAGACCTTCCTCTGATTACACTAAATAACACACCAATATCTTATGTGAAGTCCGTGACTAGTCTTGGTTACAAAATAACTAACGAATTATCGTGTAGGGAACACATAAATTCTGTCGTTGGGCGAATATATGGAACACTTAGAAAACTCTGGATAGCTAGTAATTTTACACCAAAAGAAACGTGACTTCGTCTGATGAGAACTTTGTTAGTTCCAATTATATCTTTTTCTGATGTTGTATATCCCAAGCTAGATTCTTTGTCCGAACATAAGCTCCGTGTGGCATATAATGATATGGTAAGATATGTTTACGGCCTACGAAGATATGACCATATATCTCCCTATAGCTCAACCATTCTTAATTGTAGTCTCCGTAACTGTATCTTTTTGCATAAAATAATCCAAACTAAAACACCCCATTACCTTTTTGAAAAAAATCGGTTTTTTCTCTCTTCCAGAACAGAAAACATAGTAATTCCTTCTTTTAAGTACCTTAATTCATCTCGACTGTTCTTTGCAAATAGCATTCGCCTTTGGAACTCTTTGCCAGTCAGCATCAAACAAATTAGAGAGGCAAACAATTTTAAATGTGCAGTATTTAATCACTTTAGCAGTAATCTGTTAATTTGTATAAGCAAGAAAAGGAAAAAACACTGAAATATTGGAAAAGTAGTAATAGTTAAAAAAAAAAAAAAAAAAAAAAAAACAAACAAAATACAAACAAACATGTAAATACATATTACTTTATATTTTATTTTACTTAAGTTTTCTTTAAAAATGTTAAATTATCTAATTTCTTACATATAACCAATCTGTATAATACTATAAAAGACTATTGGCCGATTTCACGAAAGGCTTTTAATTATTTAAAAAGCCTTTTAGCCTTAAAATTATGTTTTTTGGTTTCACCAAATGCTTTTATATTTAAGAAGATTTTAAATGCCCTTGTAAACTAAAAGCTCGTTTTTGTCTCATTAAATTTTAAAAGTCTTTTTTGTGAAGCCATTCCAGTCAACAACAGCTGATATTTTGCTGTCAGAATAATTGTCCCTCATCCATAATGCTTTTTCACTTTTTCTCATAGTCTTCGCATGTGCGAGGGAAACAACCTCTTTTTTTGAATCCAGGGATGTGAGCAAACTCAGTCAAATTAAAATATCCCTAAAATATCCCTTTTCTACATTGGTGAAACTGAAAAATTTTAAATGTCTGATAAAATTTAGAAGGAGTTTAGATAAAAGTAATTTTAGTGTTTGTTTATGAAATTGGCCATATGTCTTAGAGTATATTTCCAATAAACTTGAATTGAATTGAAATTATTGATTTAAAAACCAAATGCAAGAATGGAGTATTAGCTTTCGTAAAAACTATAGCACATTATTAGATATGTTTTCGTTGATTTTTAATGATTTTTTTTTGGCATTTAAAGTCAATGTTTTAGAAACTGCCCCCCTGCCTCAGGGAGGGGAGATACAACTTTCCCCCTGTACAATTTTTTTCTTAGAAAACCCCAAGAACCACACTCTAAAATACTTCCACTCAGGTCTGGGACACCTGTATAAAATTTTTGCGCTGGATAACTATGAACTCCCATCGAACGTTATTTTGGATTTTTAATTTTATCTCACGACTTTGACATCGTACTCCGGACAGGCTCCGTCCAGGAGGTCGTAAAACTCCTCCTTGTTAGACTCCTCAGCTTCATCGGTAGGGGCGTGTGCACATATAAGGCTGATGTTTTGGAAGGTAGCTTTGATGCGGATCACAGCCAGGCGATCGCTTTCGATCTGAGTCGATTTCCCATGACGAATCCGCATCCTAGCATGTGCAGTCTTTGGTGACAGCTGTAATAAATTTCGCAATCTTTTCTTTTCGTTATACCTGATCCTATCCATCGTATCTCCTGGATCGCGGTAATGTCTGCCTTGTACCGCGAGAGGACAGATTCAAATTTTTGAGTAGCACCTGGTGTGTAGAGTGTCCTTACATTCCTGGTGCATACTCGTAGATCATAGTCCATTTTCGTTCCGGGAATAGTAGAAAGTAGAATCCTGCTGCCGATAAACTTTCGACTTTTGTTCGAGTATCGAACTCGATTGAATAAAATTTTATTGTGTCGACATTGGTACGATTGGTACTTTTATGTGTCTCGAATTCTCGATGGCTATGTTCGTAGAGTAGAATTATGTTGAATGAATGGCCCTGTTTAGACTGTAACTTTTCACTTCGCCATGACCATGTTTTTGTAGAAGTAATCGGTGAGGAGAAAATTTCACCCATAAATTCATCGTCATGGCGGCGGCGACGTAGTGAGCAATTATAGTCTTAACAGGGTCAGTAGATACGATGAAATCGATGAGTCACAAATGCTGAACCATGGATCAATTTTTAAACCAGTTAGTACAACTAAAACTAACTGAATTTCAAGGAGGGTTCAAGCATATTTGGGTACTAACGTACTTGAACTATCGTTGAACCTCAGTTAATCCGGTAAAATTGGTGAGTTAAGAAATGTCCAATGAAAAACTAGGTAAATGCATTAAAATTAGCCATACAGTCATGTCCTTATTGTAATTATTATAAAATTATCACTAATAAAGTAATCTACTCTATGTGTAATGAGTCTGCTATTATACGACGACTTTTGAATCATGACTTTTTCAAAATTTAATGAGTGCAAATGAGATAAAAAAAGTTGATTTTACTTTCACAATATTTAATTCCTCCATCGCTGCTGAATCATGATGTGGTCAATTTGGTTTTCAGTTTGACCATCCGGATGTACCCAGGTGATTTTGTTGCAAGTCTTATGTTTAAACACAGTCCCACCCAGTACAAGACGATTAGCGTTACAAAAATCGACCAGCAAATCGCCATTTTCATTCCGTGACCCCAGGCCATTTTCCCCCATGACGTGTTCCAGACCGTAGTTGTCTGATCCGACTTGGGCATTGAGATCTCCCATGACAATTTTGATGTCGGCTCTTGGAACACCACTGTAAACTGAGTTAAGATGAGTGTAGAAAGCGGTTTTGTCTTCCTCGGTCGCTTCATTTGTGGGGGCGTAGCACTGAATTATTGTGACCTTGCCCAGGATATGACACTACGCCTCGCTTCTTCGTTCAACATAATTCCGATACCATGCAGCCTTTGGCCACCCTCTCTTTCATCCTCCCCGGAATACAGCATTCTCGTTTGCCCAGAGTCAGCTCTGTATTTGGCTCTTCCTCTCCACCTAGTTTCGCTGATGCCCAGGATACTGATCTTAAGGTGAAGCATTTCACGCTCAACCTGCTCGTATCTACCTTCGCCATACAAGGATCGAACGTTCCATGCTCCGACTTTCCAATTGTCTTTATTGTATGATGTGTATTTACATTCCTTATTCGTGCATTTTTCTACTATGCTCTTAAGCTCGCCAAACATTGCCAACCCGGAAATCATGATTGGAGGTGGTGTAGTTTGTCTAGTGCCTTTAACATAAGACTTCTTTTGGGGTACATATCCTGTTTCTTTACTAGATATTTTCATTATTACAGCAGTATCTGCTTTTGAAGTTGTCGTCTGCTGACTTTTTTGAACAGTCTCTGGGCTACCCTCTGCTTTTCGTTTCTTGGATTTACTCTTGTTTCTGCTACCATTGGTTTCAAGAAGGAGCTCTTCCTCATCAGTATGGAACTCAATTGCAGTTTTTTGTGGGCTTTTCACTACAAGAGTTTTTGGACTGGACTTGTTGTCATTTGATGTTTTCTTGTCTAGCAAACTGACTTTTTCTTCAAGTCTCTTAACTTGCTGCTGAAGACTTTCAACGAAGACTTCAAGTTGTTTTCTGGGTAAAATTTCTTTTTGCCATTCTTCGTAGTAATTTTTGGATTCAACTTGGATCTCGTTATTTTCTTTGGAACATTGCTGATCTTTTCTATCGAACTTTTCATAGTTATTGGTTCCTTTTTCGTTAATGACTTCTATGTCATTTGATTTTTGTGTAGGGGTTATTGATGGAATAACCCTTGAGGAGATTACATTTGGTGGAGTTCTTGGTGTTTTTGAACTCTTTCTGTTTCCTAGAAGCAATAATTGGTCCTCCCCAGAATCCGTAGGACCGATCTCCGTAGAGAGTGGATTTACCAGTTTAACTGGATTGCCACCTGGGGTATTATATCGATTTGTTTTACTCATTGCCATATTTAATCTCTTGTAACTTTGTTTGTTAACCATAAATAGCTAGTTACTTTCTCTATTCAAGGTTTTTAAATACAGCCGCCCCTATGGAATCAGACGCTGACCAATTAGCCGCACATTATGTGTCAGACGCTCTTGGGTTTCTTAGAGAGCTTGTTCTTTAGAGCGATGTCTTATCTTACATTTTGCTCCTAGTTCCTGAGAAGGTAACTCAGGTGTCTCAGCTCTTGGATACAATAGATCCAACGCTCGTCGTTAGTTCACCTTACGGTTATCCAGCGAGCACCACTTGGAGGTGACGATGCGATTTTGCTCCGCCATTGAAATATATGAAGGCAACAATTCTTAGGATCAGCTTCGTAGATGGAAGGACCATTTTTGTGCCCTGCTAAATGAGGATTCAGTTGAGCAGAGTGCTGAAGTGCCCCAACTAAACGAGATGCGTTGGTCCTATAGGGGTATTGACATCGAAAACCCGTCAGAATCGGAAATTCGTACATCAATAAATCTCCTCAAAAACAACAAGGCAGCTGGACTGGACGGAATACCAGCTGAATTCCTGAAAGCCGATCCCGTAGCAGCGGCTAGTATTTTACATCCGCTGATACAAAACATTTGGGAAAACGAAAGCTATCCCAGGGACTGGAAGGATGGTGTGATTGTTAAGTTGCCAAAGAAAGGTGACTTAAAGAATTGCAACAATTGGCGTGGTATCACCGTTTTGTCCGTTTTCCCAAAACTAATGGCAACAATCATACTCGAGCGAATAAAGGATAGAATCGAGTCTACACTCAAGAGGCATCAAGCTGGCTTCCGCAGTGGTCGATCGTGTGTCGACCATATCAACACCCTGCGTATCGTCCTCGAGCAGTCGATGGAATATCAATCACCGATTTACCTCATGTTCGTGGATTTTGAAAAGGCCTTTGATCGAGTTAACCGAGAATGTATATGGAGATCGTTGCTTGGTAGAGGAATTCCACCAAAAATTGTTGCCATTATTAAAGAGTCCTACAACAACGCGAGGTGTTTTGTTTTCCACAATGGGCAGCTATCCGACTCCTTCGTAGTGCAACAGGGTGTGAGACAAGGGGATGTTCTATCGCCAATTCTCTTCCTGCTGGCGATGGACGACGTATTGACGGCCAGTGTTGGTACAGCTGAGCGACAGGGCATTCAATGGAGACCGTTCGAAAGGCTCAGTCATTTAGACTATGCCGATGACATATGTCTACTGGCAAATAACATCAGTGGGCTGAACGGGATGTGCCAAACACTGCAAGTGAAGGGGGAGTCGAGTGGTCTAAGAATTAACAGCAAAAAGACAAAAATAATGCTCACAGGCCGCTCCACACAGCAGCGTATTATTTTACAGGAGACGCCAGTTGAAGTAGTGGAACAATTTAACTACCTTGGCAGTATTGTTTCTGCAAACGGTGGTACGGATCTGGACGTTAAAAGTAGAATAAATAAAGCTCGTGCTGCCTTCGGTACTCTGTCCCCAATTTGGAAATCCAGTCAAATCTCCTTACGCACTAAGTTGAGATTCTTCGAATCCAATGTCAAATCCGTGCTGTTATATGCTTGTGAAACCTGGAAAGTCACGTCTATCATTTCGAAGAAATTGCAGGCTTTTGTGAATCGCTGTCTTCGCCACATCCTAAAGATTCGCTGGCCACAAATAATATCAAATGAGGAATTGTGGCGCAGGACAAGTCAAGAGCGGCTGGACGTCGACATAAGAAAGCGCAAATGGCGTTGGATTGGTCACACACTGAGGAAACCAAACGATGAAATTGCAAAGCAGTCCTTTGAATGGAATCCTCAGGGTGCACGGCGGGTTGGAAGACCAAGAACAACATGGAAATCAACTGTCTTAGCGGAAGCAGAATCCCAGAGAAAGACGTGGCCACAGCTTAAGTACCTTGCAGCAGACCGTGAAGGATGGAGACGTTTTGTTGACGCCCTATGCCCCAGCCGGGGTTACAGGACACGATGATGATGATGAAAAATTCTTAAGTCATCCAAATTGAGTGAACTTCAGCTTAGTGTTGCTGGAAGCCTCCTTCACGACTACGCTGATATACTCTCTTCACCCAATGGGAAGTATGGTCGAACACAACTGGTGCAGCATCGAATCGACACAGGAGACGCAAGACCTATTCGACAACCAGCAAGACGTCTCCCATTAGCCAAACAAGCCGAAGTTGAAGAGATGATATCGACCATGAAGAAAGATGGACTAATCGAAAACTCTTAAAGTCCTTGGGCATCCCCAGTTGTTCTTGTCAAAAAGAAGAACGGAAGTACTCGATTTTGTGTGGACTATCGGAGGCTGAACGATGTGACAAAGAAAGACAGCTACCCTCTGCCAAGAATCAGCGATACTCTGGATGCGATGGAAGGATTGGACTTGAAGAGTGGCTACTGGCAGGTAGAAATCCATCCAGAAGATCGAGAAAAGACGGCTTTCTCCACAGGACATGGTCTGTGGCAATTTAAAGTAATGCCTTTCGGACTATGCAACGCTCCGGCAACATTTGAGCGTTTGATGGAGTGCGTTTTACAAGGGCTTCCTTGGAAATCTTGCCTAGTCTATTTGGACGATGTCATTGTTTATGGTAAGACATTTGATTAGCATTGTGGAAACCTTAAGGCCGTGTTCCAGAGGCTTCGAGAAGCAAACTTGAAATGGAATCCAGACAAGTGCGAGTTTTTCAAGTCTGAGGTAAAATACTTGGGACGTATCATTTCTTCTCAAGGAGTGAAGACTGATCCTGATAAAGTCGACACTGAAAGAATTGGCCAACACCACAGGATAAACATCAACTCCGGAGCTTTCTTGATCTAGCCACGTACTATCGACGATTTGTGAAAGATTTTGCTGGGATCGCGAAAAGTTTGCATCAGCTAACAGAGAAAGGCAAACCGTTCAAATGGTCAAGCGAGTGCGAGAAAAGCTTCCGGGAACTTAAGCAGCGCCTATGCAATACACCAGTTTTGGCCTATCCCACACCAGGGAAACCTTTCATCATTGACGCTGACGCTAGTAACGTGGGAATTGGAGCCGTACTCTCACAAGTTCACGAAGGAGAAGAGAAGGTTGTCGCCTACTACAGCAAGGTACTCTCAAAGCCAGAAAGAAACTACTGTGTGACCAGAAGAGAACTTCTAGCTCTAATATCGGCAACAAAACACTTCCATAAGTACATCTATGGACAGAAGTTCCTTCTTCGAACAGATCATGGTGCACTTAATTGGCTTTTGAGCTTCAAATATCCAGAAGGTCAAGTGGCAAGATGGATTGAGAGATTGCAGACATACGACTACCAGATCCAACATCGAAGAGGAAGGTTGCACTCAAATGCAGATGCTTTATCTCGGAGACCATGCAAACCGGACTGCAAGCACTGCACACGTCAAGAAGAGAAGGAGGTTGCTTCCATCCAGCGATTAAGAGCCGATCCTATTTACGGTTGGAATAATGAAGAAATAAGAGCTGCCCAACAAGAAGACTCGGATATTGAACCAATTCTTGCATGGCAGGAACACCAAGAGAAACCAGAATGGGGTGACATCTCCGATAGAAGTCCAACTCTTAAAGCGTATTGGGCACAATGGGACTCGCTTCATGTACAAGAAGGAGTACTAAGACGTAAATGGGAGTCCACAGACGGCAAATCATATGTGATGCAGCTAGTCGTACCTCGTTCCAAAGTTCATGACGTTCTGCAAGAGATGCATGATGGAGCTTCCGGAGGACATTTGGGTGTCAATAAGACACTGGAAAAGGTAAGGCAGCGATTCTACTGGCTACACGCAAGAGAAGACGTCGAAAAATGGTGCCGAAAATGTGATACTTGTGCTGCAAGCAAGGGACCAGGCAGAAAAGTCCAGAGTAAGATGCAGCAGTATAATGTGGGCACGCCGCCTTTTGAAAGAATTGCAATAGACGTTGCAGGCCCTTTTCCAGAAACCAGAAGCGGAAACCAATACATCCTGGTAGTAATGGACTACTTCAGCAAGTGGCCTGAGGCATTGGCCATCCCAAACCAGAAAACCAAAACAGTCGCTGATCAAATTGTTTTTAACTGGGTAAGCAGGTTTGGTGTACCTATGGAACTCCATTCAGATCAAGGGAGGAACTTCGAGTCCAAAATCTTTCAGGAAGTTTGTACACTCCTTGGCATTAAGAAGACGAGGACAACACCGCTTCACCCACAATCTGATGGGATGGTTGAACGATTCAACCGGACCCTTAAAGAACACCTTTCCAAAGTTGTCAGCGACAACCAACGAGACTGGGATCGGCATATTCCGTTATTCTTGATGGCCTATCGAAGTGCGATACATAGCTCAACAGGACATATACTATATACTATCAGAAATCCTGCTCGGGAGCACAATACGACTACCAAGTGAAATCAAATTTGGATGTTCTGCAAATGAGCCACAAGGAATAGACGAATACGTGGACAACCTCAAAGAAAAGCTAGTTGACATCCACGAAAGGACAAGAGCAAATACAAAGCTATCAAGTGACCGGATGAAAACACGGTATGACACAAAAGCAACAACAACAGGATTCCAAGCGAAAGACCTTGTGTGGTTTTATAATCCCCACCGTCGGAAGGGACTTTCACCGAAGCTTCAACAAAATTGGGAAGGCCCTTACACCGTAGTAACACGAATAAACGATGTCGTCTACCGCATTCAGAGAGGATTAAGAGGCAAACTAAAAGTAGTTCACAGCGACCGTTTACATCGTTATAATGGTGAAGGAAGTGATGGATAATTGATAATACTGTAAATCTTATCGAGACTTTCTTTATTCTCGAAAGTGAGCATAAATAAAGGTAGAGATCTCTTTTTTGTCGTTGATACCCCAGTGGAGTCTTTGATTATCTCATTTTTAATAAGATTATTGGCATCGAGAGCTTGAAAGCCTTTTTGTATAAGGTCTTCGACAATTTCTTTAGCATCACATGAAGAGTGAAGGCCTCTTGCTACTACTTTTATCGATCTTGTAGCTTTACTTTCGTACGAGTGCCAGTGAATTTGCTTTTTATTCAATTCTTCAGTGACAGATCTATACGCATCGGCGTCTTCAACAATGACTTTCCAATTGTCTTTATTGTATGATGTGTATTTACATTCCTTATTCGTGCATTTTTCTACTATGCTCTTAAGCTCGCCACACATTGCCAACCCGGAAATCATGATTGGAGGTGGTGCAGTTTGTCTAGTGCCTTTAACATAAGACTTCTTTTGGGGTACATCTCCTGTTTCTTTATTAGCTGTTTTCATTATTGCAGCAATATCTGCTTTTGAAGTTGTCGTCTGCTGACTTTTTTGAACAGTCTCTGGGCTACCGTCTGCTTTTCGTTTCTTGGATTTACTCTTATTTCTGCTACCATCGGTTTCAAGAAGGAGCTCTTCTTCATCAGTATGGAACTCAATTGCAGTTTTTTGTGGGCTTTTCACTACAAGAGTTTTTGGACTGGACTTGTTGTCATTTGATGTTTTCTTGTCTAGCAAACTGACTTTTTCTTCAAGGCTCTTAACTTGCCGCTGAAGACTTTCAACGAAGACTTCAAGTTGTTTTCTGGGTAAAATTTTTTTTTGCCATTCTTCGTAGTAATTTTTGGATTAAACTTGGATCTCGTTATTTTCTTTGGAACACTGCTGATCTTTTCTTTCGAACTTTTCATAGTTATTGGTTCCTTTTTCGTTAATGACTTCTATGTCATTTGATTTTTGTGTAGGGGTTAATGATGGAATAACCCTTGAGATTACATTTGGTGGAGTTCTCGGTGTTTTTGAACTCTTTCTGTTTCCTAGAAGCAATAATTGGTCCTCCCCAGAATCCGTAAGACCGATCTCCGTAGAGTTTGGATTTACCAGTTTAACTGGATTGCCACCTGGGGTATTATATCGATTTGTTTTACTCATTGCCATATTTAATCTTTTGTAACTTTGTTTGTTAACCATAAATAGCTAGTTACTTTCTCTATTCAAGGTTTTTAAATACAGCCGCCCCTATGGGATCAGACGATGACCAATAAGCCGCACATTATGTGTCAGACGCTCTTGGGTTTCTTGGAGAGCTGGTTCTTTAGAGCGATGTCTTATCAATACAATAGATCCAACGCTCGTCGTTAGTTCACCTTACGGCTATCCAGCGGGCACCACGTGGAGGTGACGATGCGATTTTGCTCCGCCATTTTAAATTTTGAAAAAACAAAAAAAAATAGGTGGCTTTTTTTTATTTTAAATTTTGAAAAAAAAAAAAATAGATGGCAAACCTAAAACTGCGAAAAAATTGAAACTTTTATTTATACCTATCTCTGCTAGTAAGAAAGTTATAAGCAAATACGCAAGAAAAACCAAAAAATGCGATTTTTCACATTTGTTTGCAATGATTTTTTTTTAAATTATCTAACTAAAATTTTTAAAATTTTTATTTTTCAAAAATCCATTTTGATAGTAAATTTTATTCTCTACAAAAAAAGTTTTGAGAATTATCTCGAAATTTTGCTTCGTTCTCGAGTTATATGCAAAAACCCCTCTCAAAAAATGCACCCTCCAATTTAATAGCATTCCGCGGTTTCTTGGATCCTTAAAAAAATGAGTGTTGCATGCACATAAATAAATTATTTGTGATTACAGTGATTTTAATTTCTTTCCACTTATTTTCTTAGTTTTGTCTCGGGGTGAAGAAATGTTCTTACTTTACTTTTTAGTTTTGCAAATTATTTCGTTCGTACATTGTTTACTACGTTTGCGGATCCAAGAAGGACTTCTCTTCTTGAAGGGGAGATGGACCTCAAACGTTGGTTTATATTAGCTATGTTTAATGAAGAAAAACTAGATCAGGGGCCCAATTTCGCAAGAGTGAGTTTTTTCTGTGTACAGAGAAATTCGTGCACACATCGATTTTTGCGATTCCGCAAGAGTGAGTTTTAAGTAATTGACAGAAGATAACGCATGCACAGTCAAATTTATTTCATATTTCATATTTATTTTACTAAAAACATAGGCATACTAAAAACATAATAGGGGTATTCATGCAACTGCGTAAAACACTAGATAAGTTTACGATTTGGTTAATTTTATCTTTTGGTTAATGAACTGTCAAATTTTGTATGAGAAAT
This sequence comes from Dasysyrphus tricinctus, assembly GCA_963921185.1. Classification (NCBI taxonomy): domain Eukaryota; kingdom Metazoa; phylum Arthropoda; class Insecta; order Diptera; family Syrphidae; genus Dasysyrphus; species Dasysyrphus tricinctus. The sequence goes on from OY992531.1 coordinate 140,010,709, forward strand.
GGTTTACGCAATTTGGTTAATTTTATCCAAGGATTTAGCTGCGGAAAATTAACCAAATATTTGGTTAAACTTATCCAAACGTCATTGTGACTTTTAGAGATTGAATTAGGCGTGTTTGTGACTTTTAGAATTAGGACAAACAATTATCTTCACCGCGTGACTTACAAAGAGAACTTAAACAAAATTAAACCAATAAATAAATTCCCTGAAGACAAAAGGAATTACAAAAGGTCTGTTCCTTTACTTTGAATTTCTGTGATTTTCTGTGCATTTCTGCGCATTTCAGTCCAAAGTTATATAATATAAAGTTGTGTCAAAGTTTATATAAAAAAATATTTTGACACAAGTTTGGACTAAAAATCACAGAAACCCAAAATAAACGATCAGCCCTAATATGTGTGCGTGTGAGACTCTTCAAAGGTTTTCGAATAAGTTTTCGAAGAGAGCGCTCATAACTTTATGAGTGGTCGGGACCACTCATAACTTTTATGAGCGCTCTTAAATATTCGCTATTATTGCTTGGTGAATAGGTTTATGAAGCTCTTAAGTTATGAGCGTTCGGTGAATACTGCACTCAATGATACATTATATTAATTCATGCTTCAATGTTTTCTTTCAGATTCAAGCTTATTCGCAAATAATTTCTGAAATTGGATATTGTCGTTCGTGGGTTCGTTGTAGTCTGAATGAATCACTTTTTTCGTCGTATTTAAATAACATTCGTAAAAACAACTCCGCCCTTAATCCTTACTACAAAACGAATGCTTTCCTTAAAGATTCTGATATGATTGAAGTGGCCTCAAAAATAATAGAAGGCATTGAATCGTGCATTCAAATTAATCTACCAGTTAACTCAAGCCTTCTCAATCAATGGCCAAACTATTCTTTACAGTTGGCTGGTGTATGGACGTTGCCTTTGAAATCATGTCCAGTATGAATAATTTGTTTATCCAAATATTGATTAATTAATCGACTTTCTTTCAGCAGATAAGCAGCGGTGTTGACGTAGCTAGTTCTATTACAGAAGTTGTCGATATACCTTCTCCACGACCACTTCAAACAAATGAACTCTTTTCTGAATCTATTTCGAGCTCGCCTTTCAGTCGAACATCAAACTTTGCAGTTGAAGATCTAAGCCATAAAGAAAATTTAGATATTTTTCTTCAAAAAATAGACGAAATGGAAAAAATTGTCGAAGAAGGAGACATAACTGCTCAAGCTGTCACTAGTGAACACAATATCAGAATAGCAAAATCAAGAAAAATCTTGCAAATTAATGCTAAAGAAAGTTGTAGTGAAGTTAGAAAAGAAAGTGTAAAAGAGCAAGACTTTGACGAGGAGCTTTTTCATGGAAACTCACTGACAAATTTAATGCATACATCTTGGTCGTCAGAGCGAACTGATGAAAATCTTGCAAATAACAATAGCACACATATTTCCGAAAGAGCTAATTTTGGGCGTTCGATAAGCAATGTCAGTTCGGTAAGTTCTGTACGTTCACCTAGTGAACGATGTAGCTATAACACATTGCTTAAAAAACATGAAGATAATAGGCCAGTTGACTGGACCAATGTTTGGGAAAAGTTCGTGGGATTACACGGAAATGAAAATGGAGAAGCTGGAAGTAGTGGTCTCCAAGATGATGACAGTATTGTATGGACCAGCTTGTTATTTAAATAGTTTGAATGAGTAATGGTTATTTGTTTAATTTATTATTTAAAGACAACTGGTGACTTCGAGGTTATTGCACATTCAGTCTCCGAAAAATTTAGCATTGATGAGCTGCAGGAAATGGTAGAAACCTTATGCAAATTGGCTCGTGAACCTGGCTTGGATGCACAAGGATTTCTTTGTAAATGCTGTGCGCATCCTCTTGGAATTGGATTTTCGCCAGCCCAGTAAGTTATAGCTTAAGCATAACATAATAACTTTCTAATATAGCAATTGGCCGAATCCACTTCCTAAAATTAGGAAAAAATACTATTATGTACTATTATTAGTCCAGTAAATAGGGTCTGGGATACTGGAATCATGACATCCCATAGGTCGTGGGATATTCGCAAAAAAAGTATGCCATCTAATTGGTCGGTACTCAGTAATTGGCGAAAAAAGGTCAACTAGTTTAGAAATGGGTCATCCATAGAAAATTTTGAATCAATAGTTAAGATCGTGATAAAAAGTCAACTAATTTGTTTCAGTAATTGGTCAGCAATAAATTTGATTTTAATACATTTTAAAAGTTTTTTCAAAGAGAAAGAGAGAGAGAAACAAGTAAATGGTCATTAAAAGTCAGCTAGTTTTTAATGAGTTTTTAAAATGTTTGTTTGTTCCAGGTCACAATGATTTTTGGCGACCTATTTGTGGGAAGTATTTGCAAAAAATAAATATGTAGGTACTATAGGTGCGGTAATATGCATTCGTAAATTTTTCAAAAAATGGCTATTAATACTACCAATATGAAATTTGTATAGACACTCACTTTTATGTGCAATAACTTCTGTTTTTTATAAGTAAAAAGAAGAAGACGGCAGACAACGTCGAAACTTTGGGAACAAGGAAATGAAATAATCTACAAGAAGAAACTTTATTTAATCTACATAACGACCAAAAAAGCCGATGAGAAACAATTTTTTTTAAATTCTCAGTTAAACATCTCTAATGAAATAATATCACTACAAAACTTTATGGTGGCGCTACAGTCCGGGGTGGACCAGGGCCTCAACCAACAAGCTTCTTCCAGCCTGCTCGGTTTCTAGCTAGCTGTCTCCAGTTTCGCACGCCAAGTTCGTTGATGTCCTCTTCCTCTCCACTTGCATGTGCCACCTTTTACGCTGTACACCTCTACTGCGCTGTCCCACGGGGTTGTATTCAAAGACTTTCCAGGCCGGAGCATTGGTGTCGATTTAGGTGACCCAGCCATCTCAGTCGTTGGCTTTTCACTTTTGTGGCTAGGTCGGTGTCGCTGTAGAGCCCGTACAGTTCGTTGTTGTATCTTCTTCTCCATTCTCCATCTATGCAGACGGGACCAAAAATCACCTGGAGAATTTTACTCTCAAAACAGCCTAACGCGTTCTTATCCACCGTTAACAGTTCCCATTCTTCTGCACCATACATCAGGACAGAGATGATAAGCGTCTTAGACAGGGACAGTTAAGTTGCTCGAGAGAGGGCTTTGCTTCCCAATTGCCTTCTTAGCCCAAAGAAACAGAAATTGGCAAGAGTAATCCTTCGTTTGATTTCAGCACTGGTATCGTTCGCTGAGTGTATAGCGGATCCTAGATAGACAAAGTATCTGACCACCTTAAAATTATAGTGACGTTCTGTCCGAGACGTCGATGTTGGGTGTCCTTTCTTGTTGACAGCATATATTTCGTTTAGCTTTCATTCACCGTTAATCCCATTTCCTTGGTTTCCTTCTCAATACTTACGAAAGCACCATTGACATCTCGCTTAGTTTGTCCGATTATGTCAATGTCGTCAGAGCGTAAGCGAGTAACTGGACTGACTTTTGAAAGATTGTACCTCTACTATTGACGTGAGAGCTTTGTACTATTCTTTCAAGAACGATGTTGAAGAAGTCGCACGACAGTAGGTGTGTTTTATTGGAAAAGCTATCCGCAGCACAGTGAAATTTTATATGAATTACAAAAACAGCATCAGCAGCTAAATCGCTGCCGATAAAAGTTAAAGTAGAATCTTGCTGCCGATAAACTTTTGACGTTTGTTCGAGTATCGAACTCAATTGAATAGGATTTTTGTGTGTCGTCGACTGGTACTTTTATGTGTCTCGAATTCTCGATGGCTATGTTCGTAGAGTAGAATTATGTTGAATGAATGGCCCTGTTTAGACTGTAACTTTTCACTTCGTCAAGACCATGTTTTTGTAGAAGAAATCGGTGAAGAGAAAATTTCACCCATAAATTTACGTCATGGTGGCGTAGCGAGCAATTACAGTCTAAACAGGGTCGTTTGTAAGTGCATGGTTGTTTTGTTTTACCTTTTCGACAAAATGAAAAAAATTCCTATCCTATGCTATGCTAAAAAAAATGCTGCCTTAAACTAGTTTAAAGTGCAAAATTTAGCATTTTTATTTATAAGTGAAAAACAAGATATATTCTGCCGACTGTCAAACGATAATCCTCAAACCACAACATCAAGACGCATTCCACAAAGCATTTTTCTTCACATTTTCTTCTATAGGCAACCAAACAAATTACTCAAAGGAATGGAAGGTCAAAATTCACGATCATTCCCATTTCAAAATTCACTATTCGCAGCTCATATGAAAAGCTCTTTTTGTAAACCTTTGGTCTATACTCTATAGGGGCCAGTTTGTGTAGACATGGTTCAAATTATGATCCGATGCTCAGCAAATTTAAGTCACTGCTTTTGGTGGAAAGGCTACTTGTACAAACGTGGTTCAAGCTTTGATGCGTGGTTCAATTGTTTTAGCTCACTGATTTCGGCAGTTTAACTGAGGTTCAACAATGGTCAAGCTTGAAATTGTTATTACAACATACTTGAACCTTGGAATCATCGTTGCACTTCAGTAGATCCGATAAAATCGATGAGTCACAAATGCTGAACCATGGATCAAATTTTGAACCAGTTAGTACAGCTGAAACTAACTGAAGTTCAAGGAGGGTTCAGGCTTATTTGGCTACTAATGTACTCAGTTAATAATCCGGTAAAATTGGTAAGTTAAAAAATTTCCAGTGGAAAACTAAGTAAATGCATTTAAATTAGCCATACAATCATGTCCTTATTGTAATTTATAAAATTATCGCTAATAAAGTCATCTACTCCATTTGTATTGAGTCTGTTATTATACGACGGACTTTTGAGTCATGACTTTTTTCAAAATTAAATGAGTGCAGATGAGAAAACAAAATTTGATTTCACTTTCACAATATTAAGGGTATTCATGCAACGTCGTAAGTTTACAAATTGTGTAAAATGATAAGTTTACGAAAAAGTTTGCATGAACGACCTTTTTATTAATTTGGTTAAATGCTGTGTAATTGAATCAGCTGTTCGTTAAACGTCAAATATTTGGGCGCGTTCGGCTTGGGTCGAGGAGTTGGTTTTACAGATAATGCATTATGGTCTGTTTATTTGCATGTGTGTCTACCTATACAAATATATATTTGTTTTAATAGATACGTGTAGTAAGTAGTCCTGTTAATTCAATTATATTTGTTTTGCATTGGAATAAATACATCAATGCCATTCTTTTTGCTGGAATCTCAATACCATTTCAACTCAACTCAAGTGACAAAAAACCTGGATTAAAACCCACGAAAAGTTGCTTTTCAAACAGTCAAAAGAAGAAGTGAAAAATATTCCACTTAAGTAAAATGAATCATCCCTCTCTTTTTCTCGTTCCAACTTCAACAAATGTCAGTTTTATTCCCGTGAGATGAGTATGGTTTTCATGTATTCGCTCATTTTCAACCGACCACTTCAGTAAACTATCAACAATTATTATAGTTCTACCTTAATATACATGACAATAGTCGCGTTGTAAGTTAGAAATATATTAGTCGCAAGCTCACGGCAGTGGTCAGACGAAAATCAGCGAATACAAACAAATCATATGTCACGCCCATAATGTACTTTTCTTCATTTTCGTTAACTTTTGCTTTCGGAAGTGAATAGAGCGCCCCCGAGTACACTTCACGAAAGTGAAACAGAAATTTGTTGATGTAGGAACGAAAAAAAGAGAAAAAGTGAATTATGGCTTAGTTCTGATTTTGAGAGTTTAGAAAGATACTTTGAATTGGCTAATGACATCTGTTTCTAACAGCTTCCGACTATTCAGAATCTTCCAAACCAGTGCGAATCATTCGTTGACCACAACAAAAACATTAATAACAACACGATGTTGTAAATGAAAATAACACATTCGTCGTCGTCAACGAAAAATTCGCATTGGTTTGGGTGGGAATTTATAGTTCTACCTTAATAATTTACGAAAAGTAGCTTTCCTAAAGGCTATCCCAAACCAACACGAAATTAAAGTGAATGATCTCAATACTAAAAAACAACAAAAAACTGTCTTTGGGAATGCTTCGCTATAATTTCGCGTTGGTTGGGCAGAGCCTTTAATCGTTGAGTAAATGTGGACCTTCTAATTATTTTTTTTTGTGTAAACTACGTTTTAATTCACAACTTTTATCACCAACTAATTGCAATGCAATAATTACAGAACACATTCAGAACTGTTTTAGTTCTCCGAAATATTATCATTTATATCATGTTTCTAAACATGCCTGATTCTTAAAGTCACAAACACGCCTAATTCAATCTCTAAAAGTCACAATGACGTTTGGATAAGTTTAACCAAATATTTGGTTAATTTTCCGCAGCTAAATCCTTGGATAAAATTAACCAAATTGTGTAAACCATTTCCCATACAAAATTTGACAGTTCATTAACCAAAAGATAAAATTAACCAAATCGTAAACTTATCTAGTGTTTTACGCAGTTGCATGAATACCCCTATTAAATTTCGAAAAATCCCAACTAAAAAGTCTTCGTATAATAGCAGACTAAATCATGACTTTTTTACTTTGACCATAGTCTACCAACATACCCCTACCCCTTTTCTCTTTTTTTATAGCTGCAAAATCAATTTTCGTATCTGAAAATGGCAAATACAGAAAAAAGGGACACAAGCATTTGATTAAAACCATAAATTATATAAATATATAGTTATAGTTCCCATTTAACTTGCAAATATGTTAGTTTTTTGTTAATAGTTTTGGTTCATTTCTACTTTTAACTTTCACAAAATTCACTTTTGTGTCGTGACAGCTGTTCAGGCGTACCATATTGCAAATACAAAAATATAGGCCGCTGCGGATGCGTTTTTATGGAAATTTCTCACTGTACTATATATAAAATCCCAAAAACACACGCCTAGTGTGTCGCCTTGCCTAATGTTTTTTTTACATCAAAGGTGTCGGTGAGGTCTTTGCCGACCTTGATGGAGCAGCGTGCATTCTCCATCGCCATGCTGCACAAACGGACGAGGTTGGAAGGGATGCCAAAACTAGACATTGCTCAATATAGTTCGTCTCCATAAATGCTGGCATACGCGACCTTAAAGTCGATAAAAAGGTGGTGGGTATCGATTTGAAACTCCTGGGTTTTTTACTAGATGTGCCGTAGTGCGAAAATTTGATCGGTGTGGAATTCTCTGGCCTAAAACTACACTTATATGACGAATGGCTTCAGGCATTCACAAAGTACGGCAGAGAAGATCTTGTAGTCGATATTAAGAAGACTAATGCCTGTGTAGTTGGTGCAGTCCAGAGGATCGCCTTTCTTGAGGATCGGGCAAACAATGCTGAGGTTCCATTTATCGGCCATGCTTTCGAAACTCTTTTCTGCAATGGCATCCCTCTAATTCCTCGATCGCGCAAGTTAAGTATTGGTCTTAAACCATACTTAAATATAAGAAGGTCAGAGCAACGGAATTTGTATTGACTATCAAAGGGTACGGTAGTGCCCAGCCAAGTTCGCGGCACTACACCCTTTTTACAGGAACAAACTCAGGCGATTTTCAACCCTCCTCAAACTTCAGTACCAATAGAGTCAGAAACTTCAAATTCGCAGTATTTTCTGAACTGATCGAACACAGGTGGCTCACCAAATTTCAACTCTTTAGCATTAGTGATTCCCGAGATATTAGGCTTCAAAAATCGCAAAAACCGAACTGACTGACTCACTGACATATCATCAAAATTATGGAACACTTCCTGACATCGTAGAAACTTAAAATTTCGCACAACGGTAGGCCTTGTGCTGCATACAAAGGAAAGAATCCAAAATCTGCAATTTTCTGTTCAGGGGGCGTGGCATCCGCCCACTTTCTTAAAAATTCTTATAAATTATATGAAGCACTTCCGATTGTTGTAGAATAATGAAAATTGGTAGGCCGCGAGGGCTTGAAGTACTTAGAAAGAAAAAAATTGAAAAATTAGAACTGTCCATTCAGGGGGCGTGGCCTCCACCCACATACTTAAAAATTCTTATAAATTATATGGAGCACTTGCGATTGTTGTAGAACAATGAAAATTGGTGGGTTACTAGGGCTTGAAGCCTGATTCACAATGCGACGGGAAAACGAGACGAGAGCGTGACGTGATTCGCTGTCATCTTTTTCTAGTTATAAAATCGTTTCCTAATTCACAATGCGGCGAGATTCTTTACAACGAAAACTCTTTTGTTAAAAATAAAAAATAATAAAAATTGTCCAAAAAAGCTTCAAAGACAACAGATTAGGAATTACTTGATCTTTTAATTTCAAGTTATCGTATTTTTTCTTTAAAAAAATACTTCCATTATGTAAATAACTTGTCAAAAAATAAAATCGTCGTCTCGTCGCGTCTTTTTTTCAATTTTTCGAATTCTTGGCGTGACGTGACGACGAGAAACGCTTCATTGTATCTCCATATACTTTCATTGTTTGAAATTCAATTGACAGCAACGACGGGATCTCGTCACGCTCACGTCTCGTTTCCTCGTCGCATTGTGAATCAGGCTTGAAGTACTTAGAAAGAAAAAAATTGAAAAATTGGAAATTTTCATTCAGGAGGCGTGGCATAAACCCACATACTTAAAAATTCTTATAAATTGTATGGAGTACTTCCGATTTACGATGAAAGATGAAAATTGGTAGATCGGTAGGGCTTGAAGTACTTAGAAAGAAAAAAATTGAAAAATTGGAATTTTCCATCAGGGGGCGTGGCATCCACTCACATTCTTAAAAATTCTTATAAATTGTATGGAGCACTTCCGATTGTTGTAGAACGATGAAAATTAGTAAATCGGTAGGGCTTGAAGTACTTAAAACGAAAAAAATTGAAAAATTGGAATTTTCCATCAGAAAGCGTGGCATTCACCCACATTCTTAAATTCCGGTTGTTGAAGAACGATTAAAATTGGTAGATCGGTAGTAATAAGAAAGAAAAAATCGAAAATTAGGAATTATCAATTCAGGTGCGTGGCATCCACCCACTTTCTTAAAAATTCTTATAAATTACATATATTGAGCACTTCCAACAGTTGTAGAAAGATGAAAATTGGTAAAGCGGTGGGGTTTGACGTGCATACAAAGATTAAAGTCAGAAATTTATAGTTTTCACCTCAAGGGGCGTGGCATATCCACTTTTTAAAAATTGTAAACAATTATATTATATTGCATTTCCAACTGTTGTAGAACGATGAAAATTGGTAGAACGGTAGGCTTGAAGAGCATAATAAGAGAAAAATAAAAATTGAGATTTCCCATTCAAGGGGCGCGGCGCACAGTGCGTCGACTTGTGGACAAAAATAAAAAAAATAAAAATGCAATTTCTTTGTTTTAAGCTCTAAACTTCTTGGAGTACTTAAATTTGTTTTGTTTTTCTCTTCTTCGGGGATTAGCGGGACTTTCGTTAGCCATTGAGGTAATTTAAGCTGCAGTGTAATTAAAGGTTGAAATTTTGTACGAACAAGTTTAGCTCGTGTGAGAAAAATATTTTGCTTTTATAATTTAATTTATTTAAATATTGAAAATGGATACATTGAGTACTGGTACGAGTTGTTGTTTTATTTTTTTTCTTGTTTATGTGAATTTTGGTAATTTTTTGAAAAAATGCTCTTTTTTAAGGCTATAAATTGTATAAACTTAAGCTTTAAAAAAAATGTTAGCAAATGGCAGCAAAATCTCTTATGCCATTATAATCTGTTGTTATTTTGCTCTAAGAAAATGTTAACTTTTCTTGCTACTTCTTGCTAACCTTCAAAATATTTGACTTTTTGTAGGACAAGGTCAAACCATTAAAAATTAAAAAAATTTCGAAAAATGGATTTCTTTCGATAAAAACTCTAAAATAGAAGGTGTTATTCAATTTGTATTAAATGAATTGAAAATAAAAAATTGTCCTGGTACATCTAAGAGTGATTTGGCGGGAAAAATGAGACTTTTTGACAGTTTGGAACGTAGGTGGAAAGCGTGTACACGAAACCGCGCTCTTTTTGCGAGACGCCACGGAGTCTGGTTAAAAACTTCTTTTATTCTTCCAAAAAGCATTCTCAATTTTCTAGAAAATGCAATATCTAATATAAAACTCCTTTTATTCTTCCAAAAAGCATTCTCAATTTTCTAGAAAATGCAATATCTTGTGAAAAACTACGTACTATCCGTGGAAGACAGCTAAAGCATTTTCTGATTTACCTCCGAAAACCAAAAAACGTAGAGTTAGTGAGATATTAGAATCTAACTCTACTGAAAAGATAAATTCTACCATTGAAGATTTTGAAAATAGAACTCCGATTTTTGATTTTTAAAAGAAGAATTGTTCATTTTTGTGCACAAATTTCTATTTTTTAGACTTGTTTATTTGTGTTGACAGAATTTATCTAAAAAATATTATTTTAAAATCATTTATTTGTGAAGTATTTTTCACTATTTAAAGGAAGCGTGGCAGGAGGCGAATAGCGTTAACGATATTTTGTGTGTTTTCAACTCTAACTAACTAACTAATTCAAATTTCCAAAATATTATTCAAATCTTACAAGCGGCTTATTAGAAGTAAACAATATAAAAAAGTGGGCGTGGCAGTGGGCGGATAGGGTCCACACTTTTTTGTTTTTGAACTCACCCAGAAAGTCAAATTCTCTAAATTTTATTCAAATCGTGCTAACCATTCTTAAGATATAAACCATATTCAAAAGTAGGCGTGGCAGGGGGCGTGAAAATTTCGTTAGATTTTAGAAAATTTCTTTTTTATTACATTTACAACAAATTTTTTTGCAAAGTCCACTTAGTTTTGGAAAATTGATTTTTGTCCACCATCTCCATACAATCGACGCACTGTACGGCGTGGCATCCACTCACTTTCTCAGAGTTGCTATTATTTTTATAAAGCACTTTCGGTTGTGGTAGAATGATTAATATTTGTAGAGCTGTAGTGCTTGATTTTCACCCGGCAAAATAAAATCTTTGCAAAAAAGAGTGAAATCACAACAAAATCATAAATGTTAAAAAAGGGCCAAGTTCTTATATGTACAAGAAACCTGTGCGTAAAAAGTCAGCCAAAAAAAGTAATGAGATCTAAAATATATGCCAAGTTTTAAGTTCATGAAGTTTAATATCATATATCGGAATAAGAATAATATCGAAACAGCTCCAAATTCTAACATAAATTGGTATTAAATGATGAATGATTAAAATGTGGTGGATTTACTTGGAAAGTTGTCTTTTAATTACTTACTTAATCACAAATTTAAAATGTATGCAAACTTGACCAATAAACCCACCAAATTTTAATCATTCATCATTTAATACCATAATGTCATAATTTGGAGTTGTTTCGATATTATTCTTATTCCGATATTTGATATTAAACTTCATGAACTTAAAACTTGGCATATATTTTAGATCTCATTACTTTTTTTGGCTGACTTCTTAGGCACAGGATTCTTGTACATATAAGGACTTGGCCCTTTTTTAACATTTATGTGTTTGTTGTGATAGAGCTTTAAACGAGATAACTGAAGATGACAGATTCCCGTTACCAAATATTGACACATTGTTTGATAAACTATGAAAAGCGGTATATTTTTCGACCCTCGATTTAGCTAAAGGGTACCATCAAATTATGATGCATCCGAACAATATCGCGAAAACTGCGTTCATAACTCCACAAGGACTTGACGAATATGTTCGTATGCCTTTTGGACTTAAAATTGCACCAGCAACGTTTCAACGTTTAATGAACCACATTCTAAGAGATTACATAAACAAAACTTGCGTCGTATATTTGAATGACATTTTAATATTTTCTGTTTCTCTGGAAGAACATATACAAAATTTAAGAGAAATTTTCAAAATATTAAAGAACAATAATTTGAAACTACAAGTAGGTAAATGTTCATTCCTTAGGAAGGAAACTGAGTTTCTTGGTCAGACCGTGACAGAGGAAGGATTAAAGCATTGAATAAATATAAACTAGCCTACCTTTGCGAGAACTCTTGCACCAATAAAAATAAAAAGTGCTCATAAAGTTTTGTATTTATATAGAATTCTTTCAGTTATAATTTGGAGATAATTTTGAAAATTAAATTGCAAGAAGCATTTTGTTTGTTTTCTTTTCCATAATTTGTTTAAAAGCTGCGTTTTATTATCTCCGGGTCTGGGTCGAGGCTATTTATTACAAAAACAACATGGCTTCTATCGAAGTTAATTTCAACAACATAGATATAAGTTTTCACTCTGACCAGCAGGTGCCTTTTTACCATTGTTAATCATGTCACCGATTTGTCAGCAGTGTAAGGAAAAGAGACAGGCCGTACATAAAAAATAAGTAAAAAAAGGATAAAAAGAGATGCATATATAGCACTGTTTTCGCACAAACCCACATCGTTTTGTTTTCACGAGGATGATGGTTGATTTATATAGATGTGTGGTGAATTTACATGCTTCTATATCTGCAGACTTTAAGAAAATTGGAGTTTGACAAACCACAATGCCAAAAAATCAATCCATCAAAAGTATATTGGTGCGTGTCTACACTTTCATTTTACTGAAAGCCCCGTGTCTACACCATGCAGAAAAAATGTTTTCAGTTCCAGAATATCCTTCCCTATTTCACGGAATACATACACCTGTCACTTGCACAATACAAAATTCATCATGCCCGCCGCTCATGCCAAGGATTTATTTTTGAAAGTGGTGCATCGGTGGATTTAGGGTGAAATCTTCGTTCTCTTTCTTTCACATATAACATCTACGTTTCTCACCAGATGCGCCTTTCACAACAACAGCCATTTATAGAGGCACTTATGAAGATGAACATTGTCGTTTTGCTCCGTCAGTAATTTGACAGAAAAACTGAAAAATTTTGTTGAGGAGAGGTTGCTGAGGTCTCCGAGATCTCATTTTTCTGAACATGCCTAATGTGTTGGTTTCAGAGCACCTTATATGAACAGACCTAAGGATGGAATGGAAAATAAATTGTCAAAATAAATACTTCCACTTTCCAATCGCTTTGGACTATTGGATGGGAAATTAGGTCTGTTCTGTTAACCTGAATAGGTGGATGAAAATAAAGCTAGGACCGCACTTGACATTGGAGGAACTACAAAATGCAAATGATAAATGTCTGATCTTCATAAAAGCTAAATGCAAATATTTTGAGCGTAAACGTATATAGTTATGCAAAATATCAATACTCATGCATTGTAATTCGCTTTAATAAAGAAGGTGTTGGCGACTCATAATTATTTATTATTTTATTATTAATTACTTAATAATTCAATTAAATCTATATAAAAATAAAGTAAAATTAATGTTAATTACCATTGTGAACTAACCTTATAAAAATAACGAATTACTTTGCACTAATGACACTTACTGTCAGATAAAACATAGCTATGTAAATAATGAAAATAATTATGTTTTAACCTTGTTAAAATTAAAAGGTCATTCTTTCGAGAACTTTCCAACCCTACACAAGTAATTAAACCGAATTATAAAATCGTAAAAAGTTGAGTTTTATTTTAAAATTAAAAGTTGAAAATAAACCAGCGCGACACAAAACAGAAGGAGATAGATACAATGCAAACGTTAATATTGCTTGACAGTCTTGACGATGATGAAAATCAGAAAAAGTTGTCACAAAAACAGTGTAATGATGACAATATAACTCTCAACATTTCAAAATGCTAAAAAAAGGTTTTTTACCATGTTCTTTGTTTTTGATAGAGGTCTTGGATTTGAAAAGTGATAAATACTTAAATTTGGAAAGTTTCTGTCGGATGACAATCATGATATAAAAACTACTTCATTCACAATATAACAGTACGTTTGTTGTACGATTTTTCGTGTGTAGAGAATATGATCGAATTCAAAATGAGGGAAAGCAATTTATTATAACAACAAAAAGATTGTATTTGGAAAAATAGATCAATGTAAATGCCAACTTAGTGAACAGCTGTAAAGTTTGTTGTTTCTTTGATTCTGACGTCCGGGGGAAATTCCAAATTGCAAATTACCGCATGTAAACAAAGCAACCATGCATTTTTAACTACGTTAACATTGGGTATTGAAATGAGATTAAAGCTCGCTTCGACTCTTTGTTAACCTGAATCGGTTTGAAATAGGCTTGTTTCGACTCATTCGCGCTCGAGGAGTTAAGTCGAAATTTATGACGGATAATCTGGATCGAAGAGTTGGTCTTACAGATAATGCATTATGAACCGTTTATTTGCATGTTTATGAAAAAAAGTGACTTAGTTTCAATAGATACGAATAAAAGGTACTCCTGTTTATTCAATTTTAATTGTTTTGCACTGAAATTAAAACGTAAATGCCATTAATTTTTTGTCTGTTATTTTAAAATATCGTCGCCGTTCAATCAAAACTCCTTAACTCCATTTTTTAAAGAAATGAGTTACCTCGTAAATACGATGTATTTAGTAAAACATAGAACTTTTAGTTCTGTAAAAAATTACCCGAATTCAAACATTTTCAAATTTTTTTCACTAAAAATCGATAAAAAGTAGATATCTCAAAATAAATCAAAATGTAATTAGGGAGTTTTCATTGAACGATGACGATATATAAATATATAGATATATGTTAAAATTCTATATACATATATAAATACAAAGTTTTTGTTAATCTCTTATTTTTCTACTGAAGTGTAGTTCCGTCAACGTCAAGTGCTTTATTTTCATGCACCCCATTATATTGAACAGACCTAATTTCCCAATACTATTGGAAAGTTGAAGTATTTGCTTAATTCATTTTCATTGGAATTCGAGTGTTCATTTTCATTGGAATAATATTTAATTTTTGAATCGAGTTTTTGTTAAAATTATAAATTTTTATAAAATAAAAATGTAATTCGCTTAATCCTCGGGAAATTTCAAATCTTTTGACACTTCATTCATTAAAATCGGTTCAGTGTGTGAGCTTAAAAAGGGAGACATACTACAGAAATAATACCTATATATGATAGAAGAGATTTGAACAAATAGGTACTTTCGGACGACCCAAGGGACTAGAAATTAAGGCAAGTTTCTAGTCTCTGATTGGTGAGCTGCCAAAATATTGCTTTCCAATTAAGGCAACTTTATTGGAAAGTTGACTGGAAAGTAAGTCAAGAAAAATCTCCCTTAGAGCCTGATTAGGGGGGTTCACATGGACCAACATTGCTTGACAGCATGGCTTGATTTGATCATTTGAACGCAAGAAACAACCGCTTGACAAGCAATGTTGTATGGTTTTTAAAATATTTCGAATACTTGTTCCATTTCCATCAAGCGATGCTGTCATGCCATGTAAACCCCCCTATTAGACGATTCGTTCGTTTCGTTTTTCGTCTTTTTGACAGGTACGTACCTTCGTGATTACACACAACGAAAAAAATTCCATTCGTGATTTTGACGTTCAAAAAATTTGAGGTTTATTTATTGAAAAATAGGCAGTAATAATAATCAAAAATATTTGTAAATCACTTCTTGTTCAAATTTATAGCTATTTAATTATGAAAAACAATTTTTAATCTCACTATTTAAATTTTTTAAGCATCCCCCGCCTCTACTCGTTTGTCAAATCATAAACGTCAAAGTTCAACCAGAAAGTCTTGAAATTTTGATACGTGCTTTCGTCTTTCCGTTTCCCCTACGTTTCTACACCCCTCACCCAATGTGTCAAAAAGACGAAACACGTAACGTCCGAAAAAACGAATCGTGTAATCAGGCTCTTAATATCTAGTCAAGTGCACTTGTGTCAGAATATCAGCTGATTACATATATTTGGTCACTAATCAGAAAGCTGAACTTGTTTTCTGATTTATTAATTTTTTGCACGTTCATTTTTACCATTTTGTGGGAATATTCTTTATCAAATACGAAAAAAAATATTATTAACCGCATGATAAGTAAAAAAATATAAGTTTTGTATGAGACAAATACAAGTAAAGTTCCAAGTTTGACATTTCAAAAAAACCTAGTTACCTTGGTCGAATTTGCGTTCAACGAATGCAGTTGACTGAATATCAAGTCCCTTGGGTCGTCTGTACGTACCCAATATGCGGCAAAATGTCCGCATGATTTTATAGTAGCTCTGATTTCGCTTTAAATATTATGATGAGGTAAGTGTATAACATAAAATTAATTTCCTTAATTATAAAAAGTTAGTGTATTCGAAAGGGAATTTTTCAATAATAGCATTGTTTATTATTTTTGTTTATTATGAATTGCTGTGGAAACGATGGGTGTCAGCACGATTGTAGTGTCTGCTTTGGATGTTAGTTGTGTTCTAATATGAAATTTAAATTTTCTTTAAAATTTGTAGTTTTGAATGATTTTCGTTGCCTTTTCAAATTAAACTTTTCTTCAAGTGGGCTTCAAAAAAGAAAAACACCTAACAAAATTTGCGCCTGAAGATGAAATTTTAATTTCGAAACGCGTCGCCAAATTACAAATTATAAGTTGTGACTGTTATTTTAAAAAAATTTTTTAAAATAATAAAATTATAATAAAAAATTATAATGTATTCTTTTATTTTATTCCATATATTTTCTTCAAAGCTTAGTATATAAATAATAAATGTAAAGCATTATTGCTGAGGTATTCAACTTGAGTTCAATTGATCTAATCATTTGGATTAAGTTCTTAATATACAGGAGATAAAATAAGCTATATTCTAGTACCACTTTTTTGAGATAGGCATGGGAGAAGAATATAGGTTGGTACACTGAATTTCCTAACGCCAAAAACTTTTTATAAATTTTGAGAAAATCGTTCGATTTTATGATGAATATTTTAAAGATAAGAAGGTTTTTGTATACATAATACAAATTCTATATACTATTGAAAAAAATAATACAACAAGTCCAATCCTTAATGCTTAGTCTTCTACTTGGCTGATTTATTTCAGTGGTACTACATAGAATTTGTATAGTAAAAAAAACCTTATAGGAGCTATGCCCGGCCCCGAACAAAAAAACTTCCAGCTTAATGATAAGGAATTCTAATCTTGTTAGATATAGTTTACAGTGGTTTTTTGCCAAAAAGTTAAACTGAACTTATTACAAATTGAGTATGACAAAGGCCCGCACTATGTCACTGATGAGTCCAAGTGAGTAAGCCGGACGAAACGCCATTTTTTGGACTAAAGGCCATAAAAAGCTATTTTAAATATACAGTTATGTTTTTGGTTTCGTTAATTACGAAAAAAAAGCACTTTGTACTCCCGCCCACTGGATTTTTTTTCTTTCACAATAAAACACTTTCTTTTATCATATATATTATTTCTGTAGTATGTGTCCCTTTTTAAGCTCACACACTGAACCGATTTTAATGAATGAAGTGTCAAAATATTCGAAATTTTCCGAGAATTAAGCGAATTATATTTTTATTTTTAAAATATTTATAATTTTAACAAAAACTCGACTCAAAAATTAAATATTATTCCAATGAAAATGAACACTTCGAATTCCAATTTTTTGAAACAAACAATTCCACTTTCCAATAGTCTTGGGAAATTAGGTCTGCTCAATACATGGGGTGCATGAAAATAAAGGTTAGGAAGCACTTGACGTTGACGGAACTACACTTCAGTATAAAAGTAAGAGATGAACAAAAAGTGTTTATTTATATACATAGAATTTTAACATATATATATTTATACATATATCGTCGTCGTTCAATGAAAACTCCATAAGTCCATTTTGATTTATTTTGAGATATCTGTACTTTTTATCGATTTTTAGTGACCAAAATTTGAAAATGTTTGAGTTCGGGTATTTTTTCCCTTAGAAATAGGACAACATAAGATTTAGATATCTTTTACAGAACTAAAAGTTCTATGTTTTACTAAATATATCGTATTTACGAGAGGTATTTCAGTTCTGAAAAAAATGGAGTTTTGATTGAACGGCGACGATATTTTAAAATTACAGAAAAAAAATTAATGACACTTAGGTTTTAATTTCAGTGCAAAACAATTAAAATTGAATAAACACGAGTGCCATTTATTCACAAACATGCAACTAAACGGTTTATAATGCATTATCTGTAAGACCAACTCTTCGATCCAGGTTATTCGTCACAAATTTTGACGCGACTTCACTCCTCGAGCGCGAATGAGTCGAAACAAGCCCATTTCAAATCGATTCAGGTTTACAAGACCCGAAGCGAGCTTCAATCTCACTCCAATACCCTATGTTAACGTAGTTAAAAAATGCATGGTTGCTTTGTTTACTTGTGGTAATTTGCAATTTGGAATTTCCCCCGGACGTCAGAATCAAAGAACAAACAAACTTTACAGCTGTTCACTAAGTTGGCATTTACATTGATCTTTTTTTCCGAATACAATCTTTTTTTTGTTGTAATAAATTGCTTTCCCTAATTTAGAATTCGATCGTATTCCCTCCACACGAAAAATCGTTCAAAAATCGTTTTGTTATATTTACCGACACATTTATAAGCATGTGAGTTTTGATATTTTGCATATATATATATTTTCGCTCAAAATATTTGCATTAAGCTGTTATGAAGATAAGATATTTGTCATTTGCATTTTGTAATTCCTCCCATGTTAAGTCGGTCCTAGCTTTATTTTCATCCACCTATTCAGGTTAACAGAACAGACCTAATTTCCCATCAAATAGTCCAATTTAATTGGAAAGTGGAAGTGTTTATTTTGACAATTTATTTTCCATTCCTTACTTAGGTCTGTTCATATAAGGTGCTCTAAAACGAACACATTAGGCATGTTCAGAAAAATTAAATCTCGGAGACCTCAGCAACCTCTCCTCAACAAAATTTTTCAGTTTTTCTGTCAAATTACTGACGGAGCAAAACGAACGCAAACGAACATGTTCATCTTCATAAGTGCCTCTATAAATGTTGTTGTGAAAGGCGCATCCGGTGAGAAACATAGATGTTATGTGTGAAAGAAAGAGAACGAACCCAAAATCCACCGATGCACCACTTTCAACAATTAAGCTTTGGCATGAGCGCCGGGCATGATGATTTTTTTATTGTGCAAGTGACAGGTGTATGTATTGCGTGAGATGAGGAAGGATATTCTGGAACTGAAAGCATTTTTTCTGCAATCGGGAATTTCAGTAAAATGAAAGTGTAGACACGCACTAATATACTTTTGATGGATTCATTTTTTGGCATTGTGGTTTGTCCAACTCCACTTTTCTTCAAGTCTCCAAGTTTTCACGTGAGAGTGGGACAAGTTTACACGTAACACTCCCACTAAAGTTGTTCCACTTCTTTCTCTGGAAACTGCCTCTTGGTAACCCCTTCGTCAGAATATCTGCTAGTTGATTTTCACTGCGAACGTATTCTATTTTGAATACACCTTCTTGATATTTTTCACGTACGAAATGATAACGTACTTCAATATGCTTTGATCTCTTGTGTAGCTCTGGGTTTTTTATAAGTCGAATTGTGCTTTGGTTATCGATGAACAAACAGCTTAAATCTCCCACTGTAGGCAAAATGTCCTTTTTGAAAAGGTCCAACCATATTAAGTCCTTCGATGCCTCACTAGCAGCGACAAATTCTGATTCAGTCGTGGAAAGAGCAACACTTTTTTGCCTCTGTGACCTTCATGATACTGGTCCGGAACCAAGAAAAAACAACGATCCAGACGTTGACCGCCTGGTTTGTTCATCCCCAGCATAATCTGCGTCACTATATCCTAAAAGAATAATTTCAGAGCTGGAATGGTAAGTCAAACCAAAACTTTTTGTTCCGCTTAAATACTTAAAAATTCGCTTAACTGCGTTTACATGAATCGTACTTGGATTTTCCAAGTATCGACTTACCACTCCTACGGCGAAGGATATGTCAGGTCGGGTTCCAATGGAAAGGTACATTAACGAACCTACAGCTTCACGATATGGGAACGTAATGCCGGATTTACACGAATGGAAAGCTGCCAGTATAATGACAAAAAGAATGAATTTGTCCATTCTTTTGTTGTTGCTTTTGTCATTATACTGGCAGTTTTCCAACCGTGTAAATCCGGCATAACCGGAATGCTATTTTTGTCCCTGATCACACGTGAAAAAATTCAAGCATTTTCTGCGATTTGTGACTGTGAGCGGGGTAACTTGCAGAAGAGGGAGGGGGATGAAATATTTTAAAATATTTGAAAATATTCGGTGTAGAAAATTGACGTTCTCTTTTGTGTTGCTTTTCCTATCCAATCCAACCAATCAAATCGTGTCTTTCATTATGAAAATACGAAAAACACAAAGAGGAGAACAAAATCTGCAGAATAATTTTCTTCACATCTGAACACTTTCGTTCTTCATGTGTAAGCAAGCTTTTTGACATGGATGTTAAAGTCTAAAGTGTGGAACACATTATCAAACCTGAGTGACACACGTGTTGGATATCAAACCAAACTGACAATAGCCGTTTTCCTTTGGAGGTGGCAAAGTACTTGTGAGTAGATGAAAACCATAATCTAGTACTACCAACTGCACATGCTCTCATGTGCGAGTAGATACATTTTACATGGGAAAGCAGTTTGATGTGTTCCATTGAAAAAAGCTGGCAAAGTACTTGCAAGTACTTCGCCACCTCCAAAGGAAAACGCCTAATGTGTACACGCTGAATGATGGTTTGACACAGAACTGCCTGCTCACAAAATGACATTCTCGGTTTGTTGGGTGGTTGATCGATGGTGTGTACACAATTTCATTCATGAGCCGTCATTCAGGGAACAAAACATGAATTTTTATAGCGAATTAGTGGAAAAAGTGCAAACAAAATAAGAAAAAGTTCTTGTGTGTCATGTTAAAAAAAGAATTAACACGATTCGTGGTGAAAATAGTATGAAAATAAAAAGAAACAACTTTCTAAGAGTAGTAGAATTTCTTTGCCTGACACCCAACAGTACTGATAAGTGTGTACGCGAAACTTTTCACGCAGGTTTGATAACCAACACGAGTGACACTCAGGTTTGATAATGTGTACCACGCTTAACGATGCATTTGTGTCGACCGGCGTAGAGACAGAATAACATTCATTCATACCAAAACGCGATAAGACCTTCTTTATGCCTGATTTACACGAATGGAAAGCTGCCAGTATAATGACAAAAAGAATGAATTTGTGCATTCTTTTGTTGTTGCTTTTGTCATTATACTGGCAGTTTTCCAACCGTGTAAATCCGGCATTACGTAAGATTCTTGATGAACGAATATAGAACCCGTTTTAAATCTTTTCACTTCTAAGCCG
Organism: Dasysyrphus tricinctus; assembly: GCA_963921185.1. NCBI lineage: Eukaryota > Metazoa > Arthropoda > Insecta > Diptera > Syrphidae > Dasysyrphus > Dasysyrphus tricinctus. The sequence goes on from OY992531.1 coordinate 140,031,979, forward strand.
AGAAAAGTGTCTACATAATTTTCTTTAACTTGGAAATTGTCTTTTAAATAATTCAATAACTCATCAATATCTTTCTCATTTTGTGCAGCGACAATTCCGTCATCAATATATAACGCGATTATCATTTTCGATTTCGATTTACCAATAAAAACACACGAGTCAGCTTTAGATATTTTAAGATCATATTTTGTTAAAAAATTCGTAAACTTAGGGCGGTATTCACCGACGGCTCATAACTTATGAGGCTCATAAACTTATTCACCAAGCAATAATAGTGAATATTTATGAGCGCTCATAAGACTTATGAGTGGTCCTGACCACTCATAAATGGCGTTTTTCTTTTTTAACTCTGAGCAGATCACGCAACTGTCAAACAAAAATTCTATGTTTCTTTTTTAGCTCAGACATATCAGAGCATAAAAAGTGTGTTTCTTTTTTCCATCAGAGCTAGCTCAGAGCTTGCTCAATTAGCTCAGGATTAAATGACCGAGCGAAACGCTGAGCGAAGCCAACTTCACTTATTTTTTTTGTGATACATAACTTAAAATGGATAACCTGGAAAGTCCTCGGACAGTCACCCGTCAATTGTAAAAAAAAATGCAAGAAATTACACGAAATTAACCAAAAACACATGAAATGACAGTTCAGTGCTCAAGTGTGTTTCATAATTAAATCTGAGGAATCTGATCATAATCTGCTCGGAGGTCTGCTCTGATCGCTCAGCCTCTGCTCAGAGCATTGCTCAGAGCCAAAAAAGAAAAACGCCAAAAGTTATGAGCGCTCTCTCCGAAACTAATTCGAAATCCTTCGAAGTAACCCTTCAAGAAAATTCACTGACTCATTTTGTCGGTACTTCTTGGATCCTTGCAAAAATGAGTCTCGCGCGTACACATATTGTAATTCCTTTTGTCTTCAGGAATTTTATCTATTGTTTCAATTTTTTAAGTTCTTTTTTGTAATTCACGCGGTGAAGATAATTCTTTTGTCCGTTTGCTGTGAAAATTTGAAAAACAGGATAATAAAAGGTGTATATAATGAATCTGCTCCCAATAGAAAATTACAGAAAAGTACAGGATTGTGTGTTCCATGAGTAAAAACCTTACCCAAAATGTTTTTCATTCTGTCACTATGTGTTCCATGAAGTTTTTCAGAATAGTTAAGAACAATATTTCCTGCACCTACTTTTATGGTGGAGAAAATGAGTGAGAAATGTCGAAGTACCAGTACCAGTTGATTTGTTTGTCTGGGATAATAATAAGGTAAAATTTATCTCAGGAAAACTTTTTGCTTAAATCTGACAGTTTTGACAGTTCTCACACATTTATACTGTTCTGGGGCCCAATTACGCAAGGGTGACTGATTTTCTGTGTACACATTCTATTCACACCCAAAACAAATGCAAATAAATTTGATTAATTGTGCATGCGTAACCTGTCAAAAACTTAAAACTCACACTTGCCGAATCGCAAAAATCGATGTGTACAAGAAATTCTGTGTACACAGAAAAAACTCACTCTTGTGGAATTGGGCCCCTGATGTAGTTTTTCTTCATTTAACACAGCTAATATAAACCAACATTTGACGTCTATCTCCCCTTCAAGCGAACGAGTCCATTTTGGATCCGCAAACGTAGTAGACAATGTACGAACGAAATAATTAGCGAAACTAAAAAGTAAAGCAAAGATTCCCATCCGTGCCACCTAAAAACAGAAATGTTTGTAACGTAGACTGTCGCCCGCAATGTAAGAAATTAAGTTGATTCCAACCCCCCCAAGTCAAATCAAACATATAGAACCTTACTTATGCGTTAATACTCAAAATTCCCACCACTATAAATGAGAATTATCGAAACTTCTCAAAAAGTTCACTCGCAACAGCGATTCATTTATTACCACCCAATAACCCACCCACTCACGATTTTATTTACAAACAAAAAAACAAACAATCCTGCCCAAATCTGATTCTTCAGATTTGAATCTGATATGAAGGTATACCTATCCCGACATAGTAACTAAGATACTCCAAACCAAATGCCAAAAGAAAAAAAAAAGAAAAGATTGCCTTCCACCAAGAATAAAAGGCTACAATGTGATGATAAACACACATCTTTGTACATCGTACGTACATCCCGATTCATACTGATTATAAGTATGGATATACTCATATAGGTATAGACCTTCAACCGGAAAAACTTTCATATAAACGACTACAATAAATGAGTCATATAAAATCTTCAGACATGACCTAGGCCACGCATTCAAAACGAGTAATTAAGTAAAATTTATTCTACGTTTATTAAATACCTACTCGTATAATACAAAACGAAAATTTTCTTAAGGAACTAGAAATAAAAACAAACTTACGGAAAAAAAAAGAAACAAGCAATTAGAATGAGGGATGAGTGGATTGTCGTCGCTTGAGTATTGTTTCTGGGGGATGTTTTCCAATCATTTGGATGGCGAGACCCAGAAGCATTATCAGCGACGATGGTGAACTTATCCTTGTGGCGCGGCGTATCTGTGCTGCTGGTGCTGGTTTCATTTTGGTGAATTGTGGCTTTCGAACTAAAATGGAAAAGAAAAATTAGATATTGCATGGACATATTATGCATAATGCAATGAAAGTCAATGGAAAAACTTACCGGACGAGGTTATCAGTGGTTGTTGGCTGGAAAATATTACACTTTTCATCACTTTTGTGTGTCCATTTTACGGGGCTGATCATTGGCTGTCCTCTTGAGAAGTTTCTATTTAGTTTTTTTTATTTTATTATTCCTTTTTTGGCAATTTTTCTTCTCCACAAAATTATTCAGCGACATTTATTTGTTTAGATTGAAATTTAATGATCCCAAATGTCAAATGTCATTAAGCTTTAAGCACTTAACGAAAATACGCGACATCTTGTGGTCAGTACAAGTATGTTGGGGGAAAAGTGCAATAGGAAGTAGTTGTTGGTAGGATATTAAATCAGTTAAGATTTGAAAATTATAATTTTTGTGCAATATTTTAATTATTATTGATCCGAATGAGAGTAAAGACTGATAGATTTAAGTTATAAGTAGTTTCAGTTATTTTATTTAAGTTTTATTAGGTTTATTAACATGTTGAAGATAGAAAGTGTTATAAAGTAGTTAGTACAGACACACACACATTTTTTTGGACAACGAAGAAAGACATATTTGACTGACAGAACTATTATTGTGAGGGGAACACTAAAGCTTTATTTCCAGTAGAAATAACGAAACATAATTGAAGGGGGAGAATGAAAGTAGGGCAATAGGCCAATGACCGCGAAATGCAAGTATGAAACTTTTTGATCATTTTGAAAGAAAAAGTGCAACTGCTAGCAAGTAATCTGGTGAATACAGTAAGTCCCGAAAGACTTAACCGTCATACCTATTATAATACAGTGATATTGCCTTTCCGTTCGATTCTATCGTTTGAAAATAATTTTTTTTGAAAAAAAAGGAAAAAACCGATTACGAATTAAATCAATAATTTTTAAAGGTGGGAAACATTATATATAGTGATTTAAAAAGTTATTAGTGAATAAAATAAAACTATTTAGATAGCGAATATCTATAAGTATTCGATAAAGGTGAACGAAGACTATAAGGAGGCTAACTGGCACTTGTCTGGGTGGTGAAGACTATCTTGGAAAATATCAAAGCAGAGGTAATTGAAAATAGCAAAAATAGAAAATATATGATAGTAGAAAAACTATTAGAATCAAAATACAGTATAGTGCAGTGACTAAAGTAGTAAATTATCCCTCAGGTTAGGGGTTAGAAAATCACTTTTTTTCTACCCCTGGGTCACATGACTGGGTGAATATATATATATGCTAGCATACTGCCGCTAACCCTATATGCACCTCTACATAGATATATATATAAAGATATACCTATAGTCTAAGGCCAACACGCTTAGCGGGGATAGGCCCTAGCCTCTGCGGATTTTTGAGGATAGTGAAGACATAAAAATCCAAAAAAATCAAGGATTCACTCCAGGGCTCATCCGAATAGATTCATTCGGACACCAGGGTGCTCCGATAGGAACTAAAAAGGGAGCAGAAAAGTTCTTATATATAGCATAAGCTACGTAAACCACTAAAATAGGAGCGAGGTGTTCCATGAACTCGAAATTTTGCTGTGGAGACATTTTTTTTTTGCCGATAAAGTTTTTTTTATTCCTTTGATTAAAGTAAAATTTACCGTTAATTTTTTTAATTGAATTTTTAAAGTAAAAGTAATAATTTTTTTGATTTTTATTTAATCTTCCTTTTGAATAATTTAAATCTTATATTTGTTTAAGTTTGAAAAAGAGAAAAGTTAAAGAAGTGAGATTTTTAATACAAAAAAAAAAAACCTTTTTGGTGAAATAAGACATTCTGTGCGTGGAGGAGTTTAACATATATATATAGATATATATGTATCTAATAATAAAAGTGCGCGCGAAGGCTCAACATTGCCTATATCATACCGTCATCAGGAACGTGCTGCCGGCAGGACTTCGTGGGACGAGTAACCGTAAGTCATTTTTGTGTTAAGAACAAATATATTGATATCCATATCTATAAGTACATATATAAAAAACATACATATGAGAGACTCCCGAAGAGCATAGAAGGTTCTCGTAAGTAAAGTTTTTTTAGTGAAAAACTTCCTTTAACTTTTTTTTAATTATAGTTTTTTTTATATATATTGTTTTCCTTTTGTTATTTGAATTTTTTTATCATTTATTTGCATTTTTGAATTTTTGATTTTTTTTAATATTCATATTGTAAGGTTCTTTCATGCAAATTTTATTACAATTTAATAAAAAATAAAAACCATACGAGCAAAATACTTATTAAAATTTAAGCAAACAAATAAGGCAAGCAAATTAAATAAAAAGAAACATTAAACTTGTCCATTCGACTTCTTTATTCAGAGTGTTACTTATAACATAGAACATAATATCATTTACTTAAAATAAGAGAAAAGCTTTCACATAAGAACGTTATTTGAACAGTACATAAGAACAGGTTAAAAATCATTCGATTTTATGAGAAAGAGTTTTGCATTAAGCTCTTTTATATTTAAACAGTTAATATTTCGAAAGAAACATATGCATTATAAAAAGCTTTTCTTGCTCTCAATAATAATAATAAAATGGAACATAAAACATGAAACATCATATCGTAAATTCGCGTTGCCGTACGTTATTGTTATTAGTTTCATTTATCAAATATTATAATATTATATTGCATGTAAGAGATGAAGTCTCTTACAGCTCGGTCATCCTGACCTTAAATCGTCCTCGATTTACGATATCATGTTTGTACATAATATATGCGTACAATATTAAGATATTATAAAATAAAATTTAAATAGGTATATTAAATAAAATTAATAATTAGGTACATTTTTCATTTAAATTTTGAAATACATATGAATGTGTATTTATTTGAATTTACATAGTAATTAATTTCATTTTTCCGTATTTTCATTTATAAGATTACATTCATTGAACAGAATTTATTATTCTTTGATTTAATCATATAATATTTGTATGTTTTTTTTTTTATTAATCGATTTTTTTTTATGTTATTTTCGTTTATTTACTTTTTCAAAAAATATTTTTTTTTTAATTGGTTACATTATTTAATTACATAATGATTGTGATTTTTCTAGTTTAGCATATTTTAAGAAATTATTTGAAATTCAACAATAAAAGATTAAAAAAATTATTAAAGATTGATGCATGCAAATAGATGGCTTATTTCAAAAGATAGGGTTTCATATTTTCTGGGCAGCAAACGCCTTCGTATGGTATACGAGACACTTGCAAATTTTTCAAATCTTTAATTAAGTACCGGTCGTTTGGCAAAATTTTGACGACCTCATAAGGTCCTTTATACTTAGGTAAAAATTTTTTATTTAGTCCGGGAGTGTTTACAGTATTTTTAATTAAAACAAGATTGCCAATTGCATATTTAATCGGATTTTTGTGGTGTTTGTCAAAAATAATTTTATTGTTCTCCTGACTCTTAACAGTTCTTTCGTTTGCCTGCGCTCTAAGTTCTTTTAAGTCTCTAGGTTTTGGTTCGATAATGTTTTCTTCTAAATAGTCTTTAATATTATCTTTAATAATTCCCTTTTGATCAACTCCAAAAAGTAGAATGCTCGGACTTACACCTGTGCTTTTGTTTATTGTATTGTTTAAAGCAAATTCAACGTTTCGCAAAGACTTAACCCAACAACTCGAATCAATTTCACTCTCTTTCGAAAGCATGGGGGTAAGACACCTGTTGATCCTTTCAACTTGGCCATTTGATTGCGGCGAACTTGTTGCAACTTTGATGTGCTTAATGGCATATTTTTCGCAAAAAGTTGAAAAGTCATCAGATGTGAAACATGTTCCCCTATCCGAAATTATACGTGCTGGTTTGCTGTAGAAAGAAAAATATGAATCGAGGCACTGAATAACTTCTTTCGTTGTCGTACTTTTCACCGCATATAATTTCGTAAATTTTGAAAAGCCGTCAACAATCACAAAAATGTGTTTTTTACTATTGCTAGTAGAAGCTGGTAAAGGACCATAATGATCGACGTGGATTGTTTCAAAAGGCTTGTCTCCTTTAGGGATGTTATGCAACACCGCCTCCTTTTTTCCGCTTGGTTGAGAGAAATGCATGCACTTCAAACAACTACCTATGTGTTCCTTAATTTTCTTTTTCATATTAGGAAACCAATATGTTTTCCTCAAAAAATTAAAGCATTTTTCTACACCCAAATGGCATAATGCTTCGTGGTGAGTTTGAATGATATTTCTCTCCATATTTGAAGAAACATAAAAAAATGGTTGTTTATTGATTTTTCGATAAACGAGCCCATTGATAAGCTCATAAGAAGGGCTATCCCTTTGCTCCAACATCTCAACAATTCTTTTCAAAACTGGATCCTTTCCTTGAGCTGCAGCAAGTGCGTGTTCAAAGGACTCAGTTTCGACAGTTAAAATGTTGTGGCACCTGCTGAGCGCGTCGACATGACCCATCCTCTTTCCATCTCTATGTTCGATGACGTAGTCAAAATCTGAAAGCTCTAAGGCCCATCGAGAAATTCTCGGATTCAAAATCTTTTTATTAAGAGTTTGGGTCAGCGACTTGCAGTCGGTGACAATTTTAAATCTGATTCCCGTTATATAAATTCGGAACCTTCTTAAGGCATAAATTATAGCGAGTGTTTCCAATTCGTAAGAATGGTATCTTGATTCTTGATCAGTTGAACGCTTCGAAAAAAAGAAAATCGGATGAAATTTATTGTCATCTTGACGTTGCAACAACACAGCGCCAAAGCCTATACTACTCGCGTCACAGTGTAGTTCTGTATCGGCGTTTGGATTAAAAATTTTTAAAAGAGGAGCACTCAAAAGTTTTTGTTTTAATAAATTAAAAGTATCCAATTGTTTTTCGCCAAATTCAAACTTCGCATCTTTTTTCAAAAGGTCGTTTAAAGGTTGAGCTAATAAAGAAAAGTCTTTAATAAACTTGCGAAAGTAAGAACACAGGCCTATAAATGAGTGCAACTTCTTTTGATTTGTTGGTATGGGGAAATCTGAGACGGCTTTTAAACCATCACTATTCGCACCAATACCATTTGCCGAAACTTCGTACCCGAGATATTTAATTTTTTCGTACATAAATACGCACTTATCAAGACGTAGTTGTAAGTTTTTTTTCGAAATAATATCTAAAACCTCTTTCAAAATCATAAAGTGTTCATCTTTAGTTTGGGACGCAATCAACAAGTCATCAATATAAACCAAGAGCTTGCCATCACCAATAAGTTCTTTGAAGGTTTTATTGATGAAGCGCTGAAAAACCGAGGGGGCGTTTTTCAACCCGAAAGGCATACGCATATATTCGAATTGCCCCATAGGTGTTACAAATGATGTAAACTTTATAGAGTCCTCGGCCATTTTCACATGGTGAAAACCGCTTTTGAGGTCGAGGAGCGAAAAATATTTTTTATTTCGTAATCTATCTAGATGGTCCTCAATAAGTGGTAATGGAAAGTTATCTTTTACGGTTATTTTATTTAAATTGCGGTAATCAACGCATAGCCGCAGTTCACCTGTTTTCTTTCGAGTCAACACAATCGGGGAAGCAAAAGGAGAATTACTCTCACGAATAACATTATTTGCAAGCAAATCGTCTAAAATTTTTTGCAATTCAATTTTATGAGAATACGGTAGACGTCGAGGCGCGCAATTAAAATAACTGTTAGGGTCAGATAAAACAATTTTCATTTCGTAATCATCCGGATAATTAGCATTACTTTTTGAAACACTCTCGGAAACTAAACTTTTTAATTTAACTTTATCATAATAATTCAAATTTTCATTAATTTTTAACGAAATATCATCATGCACATCGCAAACATCAATTTTTAGAATTTTGTCTTCAAAATCAAAATCATCGAGATCATATTTATCATCCTTTTCAAAACCATTTTCATCATAATTTTCATAATCGTTTTCATAATTATTTGTTTGTTCTTTAATTTTGTTCGTATTTGTTTCATTGACTATTAATTTAACGTTAGATTTAAGCAAAAAATCTCGTCCTAAGACAAGTGGATCTTTCATAGTTCCATCATTAACAACATAAATACATAAATCGACAAGTTCACCATTAAAACTAACAAAACATGCAAATTTACCTAAAATATTCAGTCTTGAGTTATTTATACCATAAAAACCATAATTCGGTGATTCCAAAGAAGTCATCATATAAGGTGGCACGTATTGCCGTTGGACAAAACTGATGGGGCTGCCGGTATCTATAGTTGTCATCAAATGCATGTTACCTCGAACATTTTCAGCTTCAGGACTCGTAAACTGGAACTCCAAAACTCCATGGAAGTCATTCAACAATGTTGCAATATCGGTTGTAGATAGTTGGTTATCTTTTTGAACCATAAGGACAGAAGATGATTGGGGACAATCGTTCACAGTGTGGCCCATCTTACCGCAACGAAAGCATGAGCCTTTTGGTCGACGGGGTTTTGGACACTTTGGTGAAATGTGGCCCAACTCGTTGCAGTTGTAGCATTTAATTTTTGTGTCAACTCGTGGCAAAGGCTTTGATTGATGCACAGGCCTATTGAACGAGGAAGTCGATGGTTGAAATTCAGACTTCATTTTTTCATACCTTCGAAGTATAGTTTTCAACTCAGCGATTGTGTTTGCCGTAAGCATAAGCTGCTTGTTGAAAACGGAATCTGGAATTCCCTTGATAATATAAGCAATCACGTCTTGCTCATCGATTTCAGTTGAGGAAGCTATCTCCTGCATAGCCAGGACGTATTGTTGGAAACTCTCATCCTTATGTTTCCTTCGCTTTCGCAACGCATTATGCACATCGGTCGCAGTTGTATGCTGATGAAACTCTATCAAAAGCGCATCCTTAAGCTCGATCCAGGATCGAAATGACTTTGACCTTGCGAATAACTTTGCAGTGCCCCTGAGCAATCGCTTAAAATAAATAAATGACTCGGACTCACTTAAGTGGTAGGTGACAACAGCGTCCTCAATATTCTCTATCCATTTTGTGATCGGGTATTCATCATCACCAGAGAACGTAGGCAACGAGTCTTCAATGTCACGTGCTGTGCATCCAGCTGTAGGACGAACCTCTCTAGCAGGGCTATGGCTATTTAGTTCAGCCAATCGTTTTTCGAGTGCCCGAATTTCTTCTTTTTTGCGAAGCACCTCACGAAGTCGAACTAAACGTTGTTGGACTAAATTTTCTTCGTTGACCAAATTGTCGCCGTCGCCGTCGCCGTCGCCATCGCCATCGCCGTCGGCGTCGTCGTCACCTTCACCACCATCATTATCATTCCCAGCATCGGCAGGGAATAAACTCTCAAGTTCGTGTGGCTCAAGTAAAGCAATGGCTTCATTTAAGCGTGCCTTAAGCGCAGATTTTAAGCCAAGTGTGGATAAATCCATTTCGGCCAATTTTAACTTAAGATTCTGGACCGTGGAAATTTCCACAAATCTCGACGCACGTGCAGTAGCATTCATCTCCACAAAGATTTTTCACAAAAATTTTTTTTTGGCAAAAATGAGCAAATTAACTACGTTGCAAGTTCTTTATCGCACTTCTGATTAATTGTAAGGTTCTTTCATGCAAATTTTATTACAATTTAATAAAAAATAAAAACCATACGAGCAAAATACTTATTAAAATTTAAGCAAACAAATAAGGCAAGCAAATTAAATAAAAAGAAACATTAAACTTGTCCATTCGACTTCTTTATTCAGAGTGTTACTTATAACATAGAACATAATATCATTTACTTAAAATAAGAGAAAAGCTTTCACATAAGAACGTTATTTGAACAGTACATAAGAACAGGTTAAAAATCATTCGATTTTATGAGAAAGAGTTTTGCATTAAGCTCTTTTATATTTAAACAGTTAATATTTCGAAAGAAACATATGCATTATAAAAAGCTTTTCTTGCTCTCAATAATAATAATAAAATGGAACATAAAACATGAAACATCATATCGTAAATTCGCGTTGCCGTACGTTATTGTTATTAGTTTCATTTATCAAATATTATAATATTATATTGCATGTAAGAGATGAAGTCTCTTACAATATACATATAAATTTGTAGAATTTTAAGGTCTATGACCAAAATAATTATATTGAAAAGGATTGATATGAAAATTGGTTTTTGAATTTTATTAAATCATGGGTTGCTAAACGGAAGCAATGATGTGTGGTGGCTTGACTAGGCCGTCTTTCCGGAAAAGGAAGTGACAAACGACAAGAAGACATGACGTAAGAGCACAACACGAACATATGACTTAGGGATGTGACAAAGAGTACTTTTTACAACTTTGTGATTGGACGTTGCGCTAGGGGTCATCTCCTGTAATATTCAGGTCAAGGAGATGACGTTGGTTGTATTTCATATACAAGGGTGGGAGGCCAACTTTTGACACCAACACCAGTCAAGGCTTCTGGTGGTTTGACGAACCATTGTCTGGGAGAGACAGTGGGGTGGATGTCTATGGTTTTGGTACAAAGTTGAGAACATTTTTTTTTGATAGATTTAGTTAGGTTTAGATTAGGGTTTAAGCATTTTATAATGAAAATCCATTATATCCAAGTGGGATATAGATTTAGTTAGTAAGGGTTTAGAGGTTAGATTAGTTTTAATTTCAAATTTTCTCACTTTCAACCAGAACGGGATTTCCAACCCTATCCTTTCTCTCAGGCAGTGGCACAGGTCACTAAATTTGTGCACTTCCTTATTTTTGTATTCCCTTCTTTACTATCGTTTTCCTTTTTCGTTGCATTCCTACTCTAGATAACCTTCCTTTCCTATCCTATCCCTATAACAAGGCATGTTAATTTTGTTAATCGAGTGGGAGGTGTATGTTAAGGGGCAAGAACCGCCCCCATCCTTCGAGTTAAGCCGAGCTGAGAGCAAGCATGCCACAGCCCCTTTCCCAACACCAAAGTAAGGCCTCTGGGTACCCTAGTACTGCCTCTTGCGAGGAACTGACAAATCCTCCAAGAGTATACTTGTCATGAAAAAGTGCTTCTCATTTAGCCGTTCGGACTCGGCAAAAAACTGTAGGTCCCCTCCATTCCTGCCCAACAAACACGCACACAGGAATGGTTGTGAGTTGTAAGTCACTAGGCCCTGGTTCTCCTCGAGCTGTTGCGCCACCCAATTTAATTTAATTTTTTTAAAAGTAAAGTAAGAACATTTCCCTATATAAAACAAACTAAAACGTGCAATGATCTTCACCCCTAGACAAAACTAAGAAAATAAGTGGAAAGAAATTAAAATCACTGTAGTCACAAAAAATTTATTTATGTGCATGCAACACTCATTTTTTCAAGGATCCAAGAAGTATCGACAAAGTGCGGTCATTTTTGAAAACAGATTGATTTCACAGTTTGGGGGTACCTGAGGAAGAGAGAGTCGTTCTCATTTTCGAACTTCGAAAAAGAGCTACGAGTGGTTGGTAAATAGCACAAATATTATTTGAGTTAGGAGCCTCATAAACTTAAGAGCCGTTTATGAGTGCTCAGTGAATACCGCCCTTAGTGTTCCAGCACCGAGAGGCCTGTTTAAGTCCGTAAAGGCTTCTATTTAATTTGCAAACACGATTTGAATTGCCATCAAAACCGTTAGGTTGTTTAATAAAAATTGTTTCTTTTAAGTCACCATATAAAAAAGCTGTTTTTATATCGAATTGTTTAAGAATCAAACCTTGAATCGCCGCAACCGAAAAAATCATTCGAATAGAGTCAAATTTAACAACTGGACTAAAAGTCTCTTCATAGTCTATACGACGCTGTTTAGAGTGGGAAGTCTGAGACCGGTCTCACGGCGGTTTCTGGACAAGAGAAGTGGGGGTGAGGGATGTCATGAGGCATGAAGAAAGCATAAGCATCCGACTCATGAGTCTCATTTGTTGTTATTTCAATGCGCAGAACATTGAAGTTGTTGTTTCTATGCCATTTGAGGCGCCTCAAATTTTCTAATGTAGACACGATGAGGCTCACGAGTCCGGACTCAATTTTCCTAATCTAAACAGGCTCTACCGTACACTTGAGTAAAACCCCGAGCAACCAACCGTGCTTTATATCGATTCACCGTACCATCCGAGTTTCTTTTAATTTTGTAAATCCACTGTCTATTAGTCTGTGTCCTTTTGGCAACTCTAAAAGGCTCCAGGTGTTGTTATCAGAATGTGAACTCATTTCATCTCGCATTGCAGCCTGCCACTTGTCTGCGTCTCGGGAATCCAATGCCTCCTGATAAGTCTTCGGTTCGTCGTCTTCTAACACACCTGCATAGCATTCGTATGAACTGTACCTTTTTGGAAGATTTATTTCTTGCCGTGACCTCAACTTGTATTTTTCACCATTATTAATATTGGTATCTGTGCATTCTTGGAAAATTTCCTCTATGTCTTCTTGATCGGAACCTCTATCTGAAATGCTAAGAGAATTTTCAAAAGCAAGGTTATTGTTTGAAAAGGAATTTTTTCGTCGGCTTAAGAGTGAAAAGCAGCTAACTCCTATTTTGTATTTTTACAAAAAAATATTTAAATGAAAGTGTTCGCATTATTTGAATAAAACCAAAATTACATTAATTATTTTTCAGCACTCGGTTTTGCTAAATTCGCTGAATTTGAAAAGATTTTATAGATTTTTGTATTTTTAAGCAATTTTTGAAGTGGTCTATAATGACAAAAAAAAGTGTGGAGTTAGCAGTAATAGGTACAAGATCAGTTTCACGCTGTTTAGATTTTTGTGTGTGATCTGAATCTAGAAAATGAAAAGTGGCACAAGATTTTTTTCGGAACTATTTTACTGTGTGTGGGTTTCCATTGTCGACTTACTTGTCAGTTCCCTTTTAAAAAACACATCCCTTGCAATTTCAATCCGGTTTTCGCTCTTAGGGCGGTATTCACCGAGGACTCATAAATGGCTCTTAAGTTTATGAGGCTCCTAAGGCCGTGTGCCAATTGCGTTAAAATCCTGGTTAAATTTGATCCCATGGCTAAATTTTGACATTACCGAGGTGAATTTAGACTTCAAAATTTAACCTGCTCAGGAGCTCGTTAAAATTTTAGTCGGTGGTTAATTTTTGACATGTCTATGGGCGCGTTCGGCTGCGTATCTTAAGCGATCCGGATTTGTTTGTGTTGTTGTAAACCCTTATAAAAAAAACTGCTGAGGGAGATGAATGTAGATAAATATTTTATTTTGCTATCAAGAAGTCAAGAATCCTATCGGGAAAGATGAAAAATGGAAAAAAAAACTAAAATTAAATGAAAGGATTAAGAAATATAGACAAAGACCTTATAATAAATTTAAGTATGCACTCAAGAAGAAGTTTGAATAACTTGATATAAATCCTTGATAATGTAAAACAATCAATAAAATTTATTGAAAATACTTTTTCAGATGATTAATTCATTTTGCAAACTGATATGTTTGCGAACTATCATTACTGAGAAAAATGCAACAACAAAACTAATGGGAAGTGAATATAAAAAAAAAATCCCATTTAATCCAATTGACACAGCAAAAACATAAAATTTTACTCACCCCTATAAAAAGGGATAACATTTAACTGGGATCAAATTTAACCAGAATTTTAACGCAATTGGCACACGGCCTAACTCAAATTATATTTGTGCTATTCACCAACCACTCATAGCTCTTTTTCGAAGTTCGAAAATGAGAACAACTCTCTCTTCCCCAGGTAACCCCAAACTGTGAAATCAAACTGTTTTCAAAAATGACCGCACTTTGTCGGTACTTCTTGGATCCTTGAAAAAATGAGTGTTGCATGCACATAAATAAATTCTTTGTGACTACAGTGATTTTAATTTCTTTCCACTTATTTTTTTAGTTTTGTCTCGGGGTGAAGCTCATTGCACGTTTTAGTTTGTTTCATATAGGGAAATGTTCTTACTTTACTTTTTGGTTTCGCTAATTATTTCGTTCGTACATTGTCTACTACGTTTGCGGATCCAAAATGGACTCGTTCGCTTGAAGGGGAGATAGACGTCAAACGTTGGTTTGTATTAGCTGTGTTTAATTAAGAAAAACTACATCAGGGGCCCAATTCCACAAGAGTGAGTTTTTTCTGTGTACACAGAAACTCGTGTACACATCGATTTTTGCGATTCGGCAAGAGTGAGTTTTAAGTTTTTGACAGATAACGCATGCACACTCAATCAAATTTAATTACATTTGTTTTGGGTGTGAATAGAATGTGTACACAGAAAATCAGTCACCCTTGAGGAATTGGGACCCAGGGGGTCAATTCTCGATCTGTGAAACTGTGAAATGAAAACAAAGTTATCATTTCAGTTTTCACAGAGTTTTATCATTTTATCATTTCACAAACAATCGCAAGGTGATTCCCGAACTCGTTATGAAAAACAGCTGTCACAGTGAGTACTAAAAAGTACTATCATAATTTTCATTGTTCTACAACAACCGGAAGCGCTCCATATAATTTATAGAATATTTAAGAAAGTGGGTGGATGCCACGCCCCCTGAAAGGAAAATTGCAGATTTTCGATTTTTTCCTTTGTATGTACCACAAGGCCTACCGTTGTGCGAAATTTCAAGTTTCTACGATGTCGGTAAGTGCTCCATAATTTTGATGATCTGTCAGTGAGTCAGTCAGTCAGTGAGTCAGTGAGTCAGTCAGTTACGGTTTTTGCGATTTTTTAAGTCCTATATCTTGGGAACTACTATTGCTAAAGAGTTGAAATTTGGTGAGCCACCTGTGTTTGATCAGTTCAGCAAATACTCCGAATTTGAAGTTTCTGACTTTATTGGTACTGAAGTTAGAGGGGGGTTGAAAATCGCCTGAGTTTGTTCCCGTAAAAAGGGTGTAGTGCCGCGAACTTGGCTGGGCACTACCGTGCCCTTTGATAAACACTCTATTTTCTTTTTTGTCTTTGAGCTGAAATTCTTATTTTTATCATGGAATGATGCACAAGCGCAATATTTTTATTTTCTTGTTGTTAACTCGTTTTGTATCCAGCACTTGAAAGAATTTCATATAAATTTCTTGCAAGTGTGAGATACAAACCGTTGTCATTTCAAAACTACTAGCTGGATTTTGATTTTTGAATTCAGCACTTGCAAGAATTTCATATAAATTTCTTGCAAGTGTGAGATACAAACCGTTCTCATTTCAAAACTACAAGCTGGATTTTGATTATTGAAACGGTTCTTAGTCTTAATTAAGGTCTTCTAAGTTATTTCAAGAACCATTTCCAATTCGAGCAAAGATTTCAAAAAAATGTCTTAAAAAAGTACTTTCGTCTTTCTTCGAATTTTAAGAATATGATGATACTATAGTTCTATGGGCAAATTTTTCGAAATTATTGTTTAAATTGGAAATTGTTTTTAATATAACTTAGAAGGCTTAAATTAAGGCTAAAAACCGCATCAAAAATCAAAATCCACAAAGTAGTTTAGAAATTACAACGCTTTGTATTTAACACTTGCAAGAAATTTATATGAAATTCTTGCAAGTGCTGGGTACAAAACGTTGCCATTTCAAAACTATTTGCCGGATTTTGATTATTGAAACGGTTCTTAGTTTTAATTAAGGTCTTCAAAGTTATTTCAAAAACCATTTCCAATTCGAGCAAAGATTTCAAAAAATTGTCTCAAAAAACTATTTTCGTCTTTTTTCGAATTTCTTGAATATGATGATACTAGTTCTATGGGCAAAATTTTCGAAATTTTTGTTTAAATTGGAAATGGTTTTTAAAATAACTTAGAAGGTTTAAATTAAGTCTAAAAACCGCTTCAATCATCAAAATCCACCAAGTAGCTTAGAAATGACAACGCTTTGTATTTAACACTTGCAAGAAATTTATATGAAATTCTTGCAAGTGCTGGGTACAAAACGTTGCCATTTCAAAACTACTTGCCGGATTTTTATTATTGAAACGGTTTTTCTCAATTAAGGTCTTCTAAGTTATTTCAAAAACCATTTCCAATTCGAGCAGATTTCAAAAAATTGTCTCAAAAAACTAGTTTCGTCTTTTTTCAAATTTCAAGAATATGATGATACTAGTTCTTTGGGCAAATTTTTCGAAATTTTTGTTTAAATTGGAAATGTTTTTTTTTAAATAACTTAGAAGGATTTAATTAAGGCTAAAAACCGCTTCAACTATCAAAATCCAGCAAGTAGTTTTGAAATGACAACGCTTTGTATCCAGCACTTGCACGAATTTCATATAAATTTCTTGCAACGTTGTCCAAATGTGATGAACTTCTGTGGTTGTTGTTTTATCTGGCTTCAGAATGATCTTTGTTCGTTCGGTGTTTTACGTGCGAGGCTCTGATGATCAAAATAAATCGACTGAAAGCTGTGTAGGACGAAATGGTTTTCAGTTAATCGTCGTAAAGATTGAACAACATCATTGGAGGTTTGGTTGCCTTCAAAATAAGATCACTGACCTTCTTTACACGCCTGGAAAGGGAACTGTATTTCGGAACATTTGATTTCAATGTTGGGGAAATCCAACAAATAAACTTCCAATGGATCCTACATTCCCTTCGTAGTTACAATAATCTGTTTGGGTTGTTCCTCTACCTCTACCGGCAATGATCGAATCAACGCTGCTTCTTCTTCAGCAGTTTTCCACTTGGCCAGCTACCCCAAACGTTTCTGTCCAGCCCTTCCTTTCCTGATGCGCTCCTTCAACACAAACAATGCTGGACTTGCCTTTTCTTTGCCATTGCCTGTTGGATGAGCGTCCTGCATCCAGGGAACCAGTTTCCATAGGCTGAATTCAAATTATACGCCGAATAAATCATTGGCAATCAGGACACCAGTAGACGAAGGATAATTAGCCATGTTATTTATTATTAAAACATATTATTTATTTTTTTAGACGCACTGAAGAAAAATATATCATCGAGTTAGGAAAAAAAAAATCGAACTGTCAAAACGAAACAAACTCACCGCGTTAAATTGTTGTTGCAATTCACATCTATTCATCGACACGAGTGAAATTACAAAAACAACAATGTAAACAAATGGGTTTTGGGGGGTGAAACGTACGAAAGTTTCCCATCTTTATTTGTTTATCTATGCCATTGGGCACGTTCCGCTGGCTATTCTCAGTTATCCGGATAGCTTTGTGTTGTTGTAATCCCTTGTTAAAAAACAGCTGATAACAGCTGACGCAACAACAACTCAAGTTATCTCAAAATTTTTGGGATAGCTAGATAGCATAGCGAATAAACATTGGAACGCGAGGATTGGCTTTCTCTTGGGAATTCAACTTTCGTTTTATTCTCAAACCAGCTCTCATTGAAGATGATACCGTAGCTCATAATATGATCAGTTTTTAGTTTGTTGAATTTGGACCAGTCATTTAACATTACCAATAAAAAAACGTCCAACAAATAAATTTATCAATCACTAATTAAATTTTTTTTAATGAAAAGTCGGTCGATATTACGTACGCTCTCGATATAGAGAATGACCTCTAACATTATTTCATTCGTTATACTGACGTCCACTGTATATGCAAAAAACCAACAAGGGTGCTTTTGAACCCCCCTCTCCAAAATGCACCCTCTAATTTAATAGCACTCCGCGGTTTTCCCATCTTCAATGACCCCTTTGAAGATTGTTACAATAAAATCCCATGAACGTCTTAGTTCGTTATTGCCCTGTTTTTTAGGACATAATTAATTGCCTAAAACAAACGTTTTTTGGTGATACTTTCAAGCTTTTTTAGCGAGTCAAAGCCAATAACTTAAACGATTATTCCAAATGAAGAATTTAATTTTAATATTTAAAGCAACTTTTGGAAGGTATTAGATGTGGAAATTCCAGAGTAGAAATAAATGACACAGCCTACTGTACTGGCTCAGTAGAGTAAGTCATATTTTAAACAAGAGAAACACTTTGTTTTTGAAATCGTTTGGTCACGTTCCGGAAGCTAAAGTGCGTGGCTTCAACCATGAGAAGTGCAACAGGTCCATTGCTAGGACATTACTTATAACATCTTGCTCCAAAGCTCTGATTGATGTCTTTAATGTCATAATTTTTCTCCTCTGTAGGAGCATCCACGCATAATAAGCTTTAGTTGGTGAATTCAGACCTGAAGGGATTTGTCATGAAGCATCGACAGATCCACACCTAGATAGACGTTGTTTTTGGTCTTGATAAATGTCGATACACTGTTCAAAAATCAGTATTTGTTGCAAAAATCGTAACACTTAAGGATATCCTATTTGTTCCTGCTTACAAAAATTCAAATTTTGTCACGCAAAGTAGTAAATTTGTGTTTTCTAGTGGATTTTCCGAAACAGTAAAAACTCGTCAATTTTCAACTAGCGCTTGAGTCAAAATTGGTTGCCGCAGAAAAAAAATAGAGATTTGTTGGAAATTGTTCATGCTTTCAATTGTTCTCTGATGTAATTCACGAATAATAGATAGTTTTCGAGCCAAAAGTAAAAACCTCTCAAAAAATGTTTTTTTGCATCATTTTTTGCATTTTTATCCACGTTGCATCACGAAATTTTGTTCGAAAACCTCAGATTCGGATTCAGCACCCTCGAAAACATAAAACAGGGAACAAATCAAAACTATCCCACAATTTGCATGCTAAAAATACAATATGACTGGTCTAAATCGCAATGTAACGAAAACGATGGATTTTGAACGATAATCGTAATTCGTAATAGGGGCCCTGCATTGGGATTGGGCTAATCATGAGGCTTCAGTGGCGCGGTGTGTTGTGTATCGGCTTCTGAATCACTTGGTTCATGGTTCACTCCCAGATTACGGCAAAGGGCTGTTAAATAGATTTGAGCAAAACGAAGTACTTGTGCAATAGCTATAACTCCATGCTTGGTGGTAACACATACAGGTTGTTGTTGTTCATTCAAAATTATTCGAAATTCAACCAAAGCTAACGTCTATCTGCCAAATATTTTCGAATTCGGCTCCGGAGATTTTTAGATAATTGAGCTTGAAGTTGACCTTTACAAAATAAAAAAATCTGGCTTTTTTGCAAACAATTACTTATAAATCCTAAAGTATGGCACGTAGGATAAATATTTTGATATCAAATGAAAGATAAAAATATCTTTCAAATTATGTTAAACACTTTTTTTTTACACCTGATAGGTATATTTTGACAACTCGGTCAGTATAGATCTTTGAGGACTGTTTTGAGGTACGTTACGAGATCTGCGAGATCTCAACGAAGATCCACAGCAAATGCAAATTCTTAAATGTCCAAACTCGCGATTCGGATTAGGGTCATTTCGATAATTCGATAGCAATTTAAACATATCTAATCTGACTCTGATACCTTTAATTTAAATTAGGTATAATAAAAAAGGAATACAAAAATGAACATGGCAACTTACTTGTTCTGGAGATGTACAGTTACTGTAAATTGACCGCCTAGAGATAGAATGATTTTGAATAGTACGAACTTGAGTTATGTTATTCAAACAAACTCTACAATCCACACAATAGCTAACATTACTTATTTTCACAATTTATTTATAAAACGATTCACTTATAAAATAATATATGTTGTCTTATACTTGAATACATTTACTTTACCACTTGATCAGTAGAACTATTATCAAAACTTTTTAATCACTTTGCCAATAGAGTACAACTACATGATATTTTCTGTATCACTTTCTTAATATATTTATGCAAAGTAGTACATGTATCAATGAACTATGCCTAACGGTCGCAGACTTGAAATTGAAACATAAGCTGCAGTATGTTTAAGCTTGATCCTTGATGCATAGAAACTAGTTTTTTTTTTTTATAAAATGGTCATTTGGAAGAAAGTGTGTTAACTAAATTATACAGGGTGTCCCGCACCTGAGTGGAAGTATCTTAGGGTGTGGTTCCTGGCTATATTCTAATGGGGTTTTCTTTTGGTAAATTCAGATTTTGATCTAAAAATTGATTTTTTTCGTCGCGAATGGTATACGATTTCAGATTGATTTTTCTTTTTCATTGTATTGGTTAATAATTTGTGTCTATGAAGCTATAGCGATCCAGACATGTCAAACTGATGGCTTTCAATTGTTCTGGTGTGTAATGGTGTTAGTAAAAGAGGGGTAAATCTGCCGAAAAATTCAGATCTGCAAAATTGATTTTCGATCAAAAAAAAAATTGATTTTTTTGCCCATTGGAAAGTTTTAATTGACAAAATCTGTGTTTTGACAGATCTGAAGGGGAAAAAATCAATTTTTGTCACCAAAAGAAAACCCCATAAGAAAAAAATTGTATGGGGGAAAGTTGTATCTCCCTTCCCTGAGGCAGGGCCAAAAAAAACATTAAAAATACGCGAAAACACATCTAATAATGTGCTATATTTTTTTTGAAAGTTATTACTCCATTCTTGCATTTGGTTTTTAAATCAAGTTGTTTAAGCGAATAGTTTTTGAGAAATTAAATTTCAAAGTCAAATTTGTTTAAAAAAATTGTGATTTTTTTTTTCTAAAGTCGAAATTTTTCAAAATTTTACGTAATTAAGTGCTATTTTTGTGTTCAATATTCATTGCACTCATTTATTTGTAGTCCATTACCGAAAACCAAATGTCAAAATCTTTCTTAGTTTTTCCAGAATAGCCCGAAAAAATTAATTTATTCATAAACTATCCATAATTTAACCCTTTTTTCGGGCTTTTTGGTAAAAGTACCTTTAGTTTTTTCTTCACTTCTCAAAAACTAAGATAGATTTTTACATTTGGCGGTTGGCATCAAGGGCATGTCAAACTCATCGCCTGTGAGGATCAGAGATCGTGCGGTCTATATAAACTTGCTGTCAGCAGGTTAGGTGAGGTCTGGCCAGGTGCGAAGCTCGAAGTTGTTGCTAGGGAAGACGTCCCGTGCAGACCTAGAGTCCGCATATGGTAACCAGCCGAGCCATCTTGCATGGAGGAAATACTCCAGATAGTCAAGCTAAGCAACCCCTCATAACCGACTCATGACTGGAAGGTCGAAAAGCTCGAGGAGGTAAGGGGTCTTTATAGAAGCGCGATTATCGTGATGAATAAGGATTCCCTTGCCCCCTTGGCGCAGACCAAAGCCATGATAAGATATGGGTTTGATACGATCTCCCTTAAGGTATACAAAAAAGACTAGGTTGACGCGGATCGCGTCCCTCTGAAAAGAAACGAGGCTGTATCTGTGGGAGAGAACCTTGGTGCATCAATCACCTTTCCATCGATGGGTGATGAGGAATCCAGGTCATCCTCGATCACGGTTCAGTCCTCTACACACGTCGACAGTCTGACCGATATGGAGACTGAAGACTTCCCTAACCTCGTTCCTTTGTGTGAGGATGACCTTTTGGGTTCATCTTCGGACATGGAGGAACTCAATGACACCGTGGTGGAGGCTGGTCTGCCTGATTGTAGCCATAATGCTGCAGTTAACCCAGATTAACCTCCAACACTCCATTAAGGCTTCGGCCTCCCTTCTTCTCCATTTATCCAGGAATGGTGAAGATATTGTCCTGATCCAGGAGCCGTGGATTGTTAAATCCAAAGTTAGGGGAATCAGGACTCCTGGATACTACGTACTGTATGCGTCTGATAAAGGTGACCCCAGATCTTGCATATTAGTTAAGCGTAGCACTAATGTATATTTAATCCCTGATTTCAGCGATAGAGATATCACCGCCGCTAGGCTGGTAACGGCCAATGGGACGTACTGGCTAGTGTCGGCATATCTGGGCCATGACCATCTCGGCCCTCTCCCCGGTGAAACACTGAAGAGACTAATCGCGGATGCAGAACGGCAGAAGATATGCCTCATCATTGGGAGCGATGCGAACTCACATCATACAGTATGGGGTAGTACTGATATCAATGACAGAGGTGAGTCTCTTTTTGATTTTATTTTAAGTACTAATCTCATAGTAAGTAATGTAGGCAATGAACCTACCTTCATCACTAAAAACCAACAAGAAGTATTAGATATTACTCTTGTCTCAGATACTATTCATCATAAGATCTCGAATTTGAAAGTGTCGGATGAACACTCGTTCTCTGATCACAGATACAATCAATTCAGTCTTATTGATGAACCTCCTTGCCGCGTAATATTTCGAAACCCTCGAAAAACCGATTGGCTTAAATATAGGATTACACTTCAAGGGCTATTAAAACCTGATCTTTTAAATCCTCCTTCTAATACTAAGGAGCTTGACTGCAAGGTCAATGATCTCACATTAGCCCTTAACAAATCTATGGCTACTTCCTGTCCACTTACTCAGGTAAGGGGGAGAAAGAAACCACATTCGTGGGATTCAGGGCTTGAACCGCTCAGGAAAGATTGTCGCAAGTGCTTTTATCGAGCTAAAAGCACTCGTGAAGTGTCAGATTGGGAATCATATAAGGTAACCCTCAAATTATATAAGCGTTGAGAAAGTCAAAGAGATCCTTCTGGAGAATTTTCTGTGGAAAAATAGAGGAAACTTCAGAGCCATCTAGGCAAAGGAAAATTCTCTCTAAAAATCCAGTAATGCCAAGCTGCTTAAAAAATGCGATGGCTCGTGGA
The DNA here is from genome assembly GCA_963921185.1 of Dasysyrphus tricinctus. Taxonomy (NCBI): domain Eukaryota; kingdom Metazoa; phylum Arthropoda; class Insecta; order Diptera; family Syrphidae; genus Dasysyrphus; species Dasysyrphus tricinctus. The sequence continues at coordinate 140,055,103 of OY992531.1, forward strand.
CCAACTCCTGTGAGGAATCGCTTAACCTGCTATTAGAAACTCATTTCCCTGGTAGCTCACAAAATATTAATAGCTTCGACCATTTTAGGTCTGATATGAAGTCAAACTATCCACAAGGTCTGATTACCAGGGACAAGCTGCTTTGGGCACTCAACAGCTTCCAGCCTTACAAATCTGAGGGTCCAGACGGCATTATACCAGCCGAACTCCAAATGAATAGAGAATTGATTTTACCTATTCTGGAGTCTATCTTTACCAGTTGCTTAGCACTGGTCCACATTCCCCTGTCTTGGAGAGAAGTCAAGGTTGTGTTCATACCCAAAGTTGGTAAATGTTCCCAAGTAAACCCGAAAGACCTCAGACCTATTAGTCTATCATCATTCCTTCTTAAAACCTTTGAATGTCTGATTGATATCCACTTACGTACTAGCTTAGACATGCAGCTATTATCTACTGCTTACCTGACTGCGAGTCTCGAATGGATCGTTCAGCACCATGTAAAAATAGGTTAGTTCGATTTGTAAAACTATTTGTCCTAGGAAGATTTAACAAGATTAATTTCTAATCTTCAAGATTTACGAAATAAAATTGTATGGTAAATCTACGAGATTTAAAGGAGATTTGAGGTTAATCTCATTAAATCTCAGATTAGCGCTAGGTGGAAATGTAGCATAAGATATTGAAGTTGCGCTCTTTTAGATCACTAATGATATCGTCTTTTGAACATGAGGCGTGTAGACCTCTCGCAACAACACGTAAAGGCCTTTCTGACTTATTCTCGTAAGTATACCATTCTACTTGTTCTTCGTTTAATTTTCGCGACAGAAGATGATAACTTTCGGGGTCTTTCACACAAACTTTCCATCTATTGTTGTTAAGCGAAATAACTTTAAAGTTCGATGGTCGTAATGTCTTTAAAATAGTTTGTAACTTATTATACTCCGCAATGCCGACAACATTTATCGGTGGCGGAGGCCGTTCTTTAACAGGTTTTTCTTGTAAAGTAGCATTTTTTGGTGGAACTACTATCTCAAAAGACGAAGCTGCCTCAGGTGAAGAGCCAGGTTTACGTTTTTTACTAAGTCTTTCCTTTGAGGTATTTTCCGTTTCACGTGCTAGCTCTTCTTCATCCGTTTCATATCTGAAACTATTTTCTTGTGGCAAGCTAGCTTTGGGGTCTATTGGAGGATGTGTGCCTTTCAATATTTCATTTTCTTTGCGAAGAAGATCGACTTCTTTCTTAAGCTCTTGGTAAAGTTTCATTATTTCATCAAGTCTTTGACGAAGTTAATTGTTGTCTTTTTCAAGATTTTCTGATTTAGCCGAGTCGTTTTTGGCGCGCGCAAGCGTGACGGGTGGACTCTTCTCCCCGGAAATACTCGATTTAGATGGTGGTGATCGAGCTTCCCTTGCACTTGGACGACAAAGTCAAGCCGACTTTTAATGTTGAGTTTTTACATACTGTGAGCGTCAAAAAAAAGTGAACAGCTGTGAACTGCGTTTTTGTAATAGCGTTTTCGTTTGGTCGTCCGGAAGCATTCCGAATGCTTCTGAAAACGTTCGTTTGGCACTAGATGACACTTCTTCTTCTGAAAAGAAGAGAAAAACGATTCTGGATTTGAAGAAAGAATCAAAACCAGAAGCACACATACATGCGCACAATTGAAACTTCAAAATTGTCAAAGGTAATTTGTTTGTTATTTTATTTTGGAATTGCGACTATGCATTATACAAATTTTGGAGTTGACAAGAACCAATATTATAAAAAAAAATGGATAGAACAAACATTTCATCCTCCCCATTATCGGTATTTTTATACCATGATGTGGTGGAGACATTCGGTGCTGTTATTGAGGAATATCAATATTCCGAGAAACAGCTGTGTGAATGTTTCATCACCCAAATGCAACAGCCAAGTGCACAAATACAACCAAACCCAAACTTCAGAATGAAGAAAAGGGTTGCAACTTGTTCGTTTGGCATTCTGGATCGGAGAGCTCCGGAGGCTTCTTGCGGAATACCAAACGAAAACGCTATAACTCTGTTGGAGAAAATAGATTCGATATTTTAGGAAAATACTTATCTTACTTTTTAAAGCGGTTAACCTTCAATGAATTGGCATATAAAACTTAACAAAAAATACTATAGTAAAAATTCAATAAAAAAATAACAAAAAATACTTAATTTTTATGGCGTCAAAAGAAAGTGTACACTATTCAATTAAAGCGAAAAACTTAAAACCAATACTTCGTCTGCTTCCCTTTCACGCTCAGGACAGCTTCTATGCGTCTGGGGATTGACTCTACTAGCTTCCCTGTCAATTCAGCAGAGATTTTTTGCCACTCTTCAAACAAAATTGAATTTTGAGCCTTTTTGCTAAATTATTTCCTCTTTAGGATCTGTTGTAGGTACAGATAATCTCACAAATGCTCAATTAAGTCAAGTCCTGGGAATCGCGGAAGGTCATTATGGGTGTGTTCCCCTTTTTTCGGTACGGAAAGCAACTTTTCGTTGGTTTTTGACATTAGCTTCAGTGCCTTTCCGACTATTATAGTGCTAACTTTAGCCTTAAGTGATGAGGGCCCTGTACTACTACTTAAGATTTCATTTGACAAACATAAATTAATTCTGCTTAAAAATTTCAGGTTTTTAATCTTTCAATTTTTTATTTTTACTAAGAGTATGCTCGTTTAGTGGAAACTACTATTGTGAAATGTGCATGGACGTCGAACTTGTTGCTATACCAGCAAAAATCATCTTTAACTGGGATTTCCGCCGATATCCAGTTTCGAAGAGAGTTTCCGCATTCCTTGCTGAATTTCAATACCAGCCTTTTATTGATCTAAAGGCAATTTGTTTTAAATTTAATCTTTTCAGAAAAATAATGGGGACTTAATTTCAGCTGCTTAATCCTGATATTTATAATGCATCTGAACAAATGGCTGAGTTACAGTCGCTTCGTATCCGTCTTAACTTCATACGAGCTTATCTTTATACTTGCTGCCCCACGAGCATAGAAGAATTACAGCAGTTAGTGTGTATGAAAGATTATCTCTTTGAGCACATACATCAGTACTCGATTGGAGATTTGAATATAATTCGACGAGGAACACTTGCCAATCAGCTTCAAAGAGCAGTAAGTTCTGGGGAACGACATATTCTTAATTGTGTCTTGTGCAGCGTTAAAGGATTTATCTGTGAAATTTGTAACAGTTCCAAGGTTTTATATCCTTTTCATATTGACACAACGTATCGGGTAAGTTTTATAGTCCTTTTCATGAAAATTCTAATAATCAAAATTGTTCATATAATTTTAGTGTGAACACTGTGGAGCAGTTTTTCATGCTGGTTGCTTGAACGAACAAGAGCCTTGCCCAAAATGTGAACGAAGAAGAAAACGGCAAGATCTACCATTATTCGAGGCTATTCAAAATATAACTTGAGTTATAAAACTACGTAAATTTCGGAATGTGTGTATTTTCAAAATATTTTATCAGAAAAAATAAAACGAGATGCCATAAATACAATCTTAGATAGAGAGAATGCAGGTCATAAAATAACGCACATCGTTTGTCTTTCTCATACATTCCAGTTTTCACCAACAATCTATGTACGTATACGTACAACAACGGAAAAAGAGAATATACCGATAGTCTACAATAAGGATTATAGGCCAACAGCCGACAGCAAATTTTGGGAGTGGAGGTATAACCAAAATCGGAGTATGAGGGATTATAGGTACATGTATCGTGATATGGAATATGAAAGTCTGGCAGGTTTTTCGCAACCTTCGGTGGGTTTAAAATCCGCTTGGTTTCCTATTTATATGGTAGGGTCATTAACACTTCAATTCACTTTTAAAAAATAGGATATGATGGTCTGTCATTTTCCCTAAGTCTCAAGACTTTTATCTAGGTGATCCGATAAACAGGACCCATGCTTTAATCATGCTTATTGGCGTTTTTGTAGAGACTTTATTTGTTGATTTAAGCTAACTTGAACTTTTAACTTGAATTATAAATATTCAGTCACTCCACTTAAACAGAAGAATTTATTTCCAAATTTTCTTCATATTCTATTATTTGTTGATTTTTTGTATTGCTGAAAATCTCCAAAAAAGGGATGATAAGGTTCACGTAAAATGGTTATATCTTGAGTTCTATTAATCAGACGGTCAAGATTGTGGTGTTTATGTTTAGAAAAAATGACAGGGAATCATATCTGATTTTTAAAAATCAATTAAAAAGGTTATAACTCTGAAAATAAATCAGAGGATCTAGCACTTTTTAACCACCCACCCCTCCCGTAGATTGAAAATAAAACCTGCCAGACTTTGGTATTTGATATCACGATACATGTACCTATAACATCTCATACTCCGATTTTTGTTATACCTCCACTCCTTAAATTTGCTGTCGGCTCTTAGACTATTAGACGACGAAATCTTCGAAGAGTACTAAACTAAACCATAACTCGTTTCTCGTTTGACCTGGTGATGATAGTGTATAAGAGTTACATGAATATTATGTGTCCCTTGAAAAAATAGGTTAAGATTTACGCTAAGCCGCATAGCGTTAAAACTTTTCAGAATATTGATTTTAAAAACTTTAAGTAAAATATTTTTGTAGCTCACAAAAAAAAAAATGTTTAAAAACTTTCAAACAAATAAAATAAAATGTACGACTGGGTCGCACGTAATTGCTCTTATGTTCAATACACTGCGGGTTTAAGAAAATTGTATATAAAAACATGGTATTTAACATACAACCTGTATATTTAAATTTATTATTTCAAATATACAAATTAAACACTTAACAAATTAAATATGCAGAACACTTTTAAATATTATTTTTGTAAAAAAATGACGATTAAATAGCCCAATTTGACACTTCTTGTCAAAGTAATGATTTATGTCATCATTCAAACTCATCGTTTTAACATTCATAAACGTAAAAGGTCATCATTCTTTTCGAGAATCTTTCGATAAATTGAATAATTAAAAGCAAATTTATAAAGTTAAAAAAAAAAAGAAATCGAGTTTTATTTCATTAAAAGGCTAATTATACAACTAACCAGCGCTACACCTAAGCATTTGGTCCTTCAATGCCACAAAAAAAAGTGTATCAATTTTCTATTTTGCTTTGCTGTGTGTAAAGTGTATAAAGATATTTCAAACAAATGTTACTGTGCAAATAAATTAAACTATTTAAAACTTTAAATAAAAATAATTTCATTGCTAAATTAAAATACAAAAAAAAACAATTTAAGAACATTTTGTGCTGTGCAAATCTGGATTCCCGTGACGTGTAAACCAGCAAATGCTGCGAAATGTCTTGGTTTTACTCGAAGATGCAAGAAATTTTTCTCTTCTTCTGAGCTGGCTGTAATCTATAAAGCCTTCAATCGTCCAAAGCTTGAGTACAACTCCCATATTTGGGCGGGTACTCCTAAATCCCATTTAAGTTTCTTGGATAGAATTCAAAATAGAGCTTTAAAATTGATAGGCGACAGAGCTATAACGGAAACATTTGCATCTCACGAACACCGCCGAAATGTTTCGTTTCTGTCATTATTTTATCGCTATTTTTACAAACAATGTTCAAGTGAAATAGCCAGTTGCATTCCTCCCCTTAAACAATTCCGTCGTAATACTCGTACTTCTAGGAATGCACATCAGTTTACCCTTGAGCCCAATTTCGGGCGTACCGTCAAGTACAGAGATTCTTTCTTCAGCCGCACAACACGAATGTGGAATGTCTTACCCTACTCTATTTTTCCTTCCCATTGTGATATTCAGAAATTCAAAACCAATGTGCATCGGTATCTTCTTTTAAATCCTATCCTACTTTCCTAACACACACTGTGTTTAATGTTTAACATATTAAGGGTAGTCATAACCCCTTGAGTGCGCGTTAATTAAAAAAAAAAAAAAACAGCACAACACCTCTCCACTGAAGGCACACCACGTAAGTCCTCATTTTTAAAGTACCTTGCAGTACTGAACATATCGTTGAAATGCAAAAAAAAAAAAAACAGAAAATATGGAGCCTTACTACAAGTTCCTAGCATGCTTGGTTCCTAAGATACATTAAGGTCCCTCTTGCGATTTTAACTTCGCGACGTTAAATCTTTTTACAGTATCCGCTTGTCGTTGTGGCGCCGTGGATATCCGCATCAGTACTTGAGCTACCACCAAGTAGTGATCCGAGTCTATGTTTGCATCTTCGAATGTTCGGACATCAAGGATACTCGATCGATGACTGGCGTCTATCGCTAAACATGTTCAATCTGGTTGACGGTTCGTTAATCCGGAGACGGCCAGGTCCATTTGTGTATATTGAGGTGGGGGAATCGAGTTTAGTATGCCTTCTCCATCCCATCGCACTTCCTGGATGGCTGTGATGTCAGCTTTTAGCCTATCTATAGGCTCTCCGCTTGTTGTTCGGCTGCACGTGTGGCCTGTCCGACATTCCACAAGCAGGTTATAAATTCATTGTAGTACCTCGTGGCTTGATGGTTAGTGCGTAGGACTATCATGCCGAAGGTGTGGGTTCGATTCCCAGCCGTGCCACCTAAAAACAGAAATGTTTTATTCGAGGTACTGCCTCTTGCGAGGAACTGACAAATCCTCCAAGAGTATACTTGTCATGAAAAAGTGCTTCTCATTTAGCCGTTCGGACTCGGCAAAAAACTGTAGGTCCCCTCCATTCCTGCCAACAAACACGCACACAGGAATGGTTGTGAGTTGTAAGTCACTAGGCCCTGGTTCTCCATGAGCTGTTGCGCCACCCAATTTATTTATTTATATTTTTATAAATTCATTGTCCTTGCTTCGTTTGGTGGGGTCGTCAATATTAAAATCATCCACATCCGAGGCTTGTGGTTGTTTCGAAACCAGTTTGTTTTTCCGAGGTAGAGAAGTTACCCCGACGCACAACCCCCAACTTGGAGGACTAGACCCTTAGTTTAACTCCAAGGTTGGGGACCCTAAAAGCCTGAGCTACGAATATGTCGTAGTAGCCCATATAAGGTGTTCACTCAGGAGTTCAACCAAACTGTTGGAACTGTTTAAGATTACAAATACTTAATAAACAAAAACAAAAAATCTTTCCAAGCAGTACCATACTTTCATAGTATAGTACCAAAGATAATATAACAAGTAAAGATGTCGCACGTAGAACATTGTTCTAAGCTGTGAAAAACATAAGCAACATTCCAACTGGCTAATCTACTTTTTATTTCAAGTCAAAAAAGTATGTCGTTGTGGACGCCTGGACACCTATAAAATTCAAAATAATAATTTTTACTTAAGTGCATTATGGGTGACTTCTCCTTTCCTTTTTGAAAGGCAGCTGGTGTGATGGTGGTGGGACCTCAAGAGTACCTAGCGCCATCTGTGCTCTGGCGAGGGTAAAAGGAAACCGGGTTAGAAAAGTAAAGCTGAGACTAGGCAAAATGTCAAAGAATAGATGGAAGAATTATTTAACCCATACTGAGACACCTCACAAGAAATATGAGAGAGACAAATCGATCGGATGATCCAAACCAGAGAATATGAAATAAAGAAGTCAATCCTTAGCTGTCAATTTGATTTGCCTACAAGCTGGAAGCGAACAGCTGATGTATTAGATTTGCAAAGTATTAGTAAAAAGTAGTGCAAAACGCACACATTTGTCCAGTTTATATTTCTGAGGGCTCAGAGAATTTCCCCAGTTTTGCTGTCAAAAACTAAGTAAAAAAAATTTTTGCTCCGTCAGCTCAGTGAGCGCTCATGAAATATAAACTGAACAATTGAATCAACTAGTCATTCAGCACATCATTCAGCACAGGTCTTGTTGTTGTTGCAATTCACATCTACTTCTTCGACACGAAATGAAATTACAAATACAACAATGTAAACAAATGGGTTTTGGGGGGTGAAACGTACGAAGGATTGGCTTCTTTATTTCATATTCTCTGATCCAAACAGTGTGGGAGGAGGATTGGCAACAGAAAAAAACGACGCGTTCATCAAAAATGTTTCATAAGGTTGTCCTTCACTTTGCCACATGCTCATTTGACATTTTTTAAAGTAGTGATCAAATCCGACAACTGGCTCATTTAAAAAATGCAAAAAAAACGTTAAAAATCAACGAAAACACATCTAATAATGTGCAAAAAATTTTTTTGAAAGCTATACTCCATTCTTGCATTTGGTTTTTAAATCAAGTTGTTTAAGCGAATAATTTTTGAGAAATTAAATTTCAAAGTCAAATTTGTTAAAAAAAAATTGTGATTTATTTTCTTAAGTCGATATTTTTCAAAATTTTACGTAATTAAGTGCTATTTTTGTGTTCAATTTTCATCGCACTCATTTATTTGTAGTCCATTACCAAAAACCAAATGTAAAAATCTATCTTAGTTTTTGAGAAATTAAGAAAAAACTAAAGGTACTTTTACCAACAAGCCCGAAAAAAGGGTTAAATTATGGATAACTCATGAATAAATTAATTTTTTCGGGCTTTTTTGGGAAAAGTACCTTTTGTTTTATTCTTAATTTCTCAAAACTAAGATAGATTTTTACATTTGGTTTTCGGTAATGGACTACAAATAAATGAGCGCAATGAATATTGAATACAAAAATAGCACTTAATTACGTAAAATTTTGAAAAATATCGACTTAAGAAAAAAAATCACAACTTTTTAAACAAATTTGACTTTGAAATTTAATTTCTCAAAAACTATTCGCTTAAACAACTTGATTTAAAAACCAAATGCAAGAATGGAGTATTAACTTTCAAAAAAAATATAGCACATTATTAGATGTGTTTTCGTTGATTTTTAATGTTTTTTTTGGCATTTTATGTCAATTTTTCAGAAACTGCCCCCCTGCCTCAGGGAGGGGAAATACAACTTTCCCCCCATACAATTTTTTTCTTAGAATAAAGCCAGGAACCACACCCTAAGATACTTCCACTCAGGTGCCGGACACCCTGTATAATGCAGGAGTTGCGCAGCCATATTAAGGTGATACTAAGTACCAATTGACGACTTATCCGGTGTGATATTAAAGTTTTATAATTGTTTCGTATGTCTCTATAACCTGTTTTTTTTTCTTTGCTATTTAAGATACTGTGAAAATTAAATACTTTTCATATCTGATTCCCATGGTATAAAAATACAAGGTATGTTGGATATGAGATGAAGGGTCGCCATATTGTGTTTTGTGTGACGTAATAGCGAGTGTTCACCAACACATAGCTCTAAATAATAAATTATTTATTGTTTTACTTAAAATTTAACAAAACAACTTCAAAAAATAATCTATTGTTTTACTTTGAGTTTTAATAGCAAATAGCTTCAAAACAAACAATTTCTATTTACTTTCTTTGCCATAAATTACAAATAATTGAGATCATTCACTCGCAATGACGTCACGAATCAATATCCTCAACTGTCAAGCATACCTTGTTATTCTTATACCATGGGCCTATTTCTCAGATCATACATCACATACATTTCATACAACATACAACATCTTCATACATCATACACATCATACAATTTTCTGTTTCTCAGATTTCATTGGAAGTGTTGTATGATACTTCTGTTTGTTGTATGAAATCAATGACTTTGACATTTCATTGTCATTCAATTTGTTTGTGATTTTTGTTTTCTTTTAGAATGTGAAAATAAAATGAAAGAGTGATTCGAAGGTTTTTATTTTTATAGTTCGTGTTCTTTGAGTTTTTTGACTTTGTATAGTAAAATAAAGTTTGGCTTCGTTCTCTGAATTGCTTAACAAAATTAGCGTTAATTAATTACAAATAGTATCGACTTTCACCTCAAGCTAAATTTAAAAAAAATATTTGTGAATACAAAAACTATATTAATACATTGTAATAATGCAGTAACTTGATGCCAAATAAAAAGAATAAATAGACAAAATGAAAAACAAATGTGGTTTTATAATGTTGTGAAGGGAAAACAGCAATTTGATTTGCTGTATGAAATGTATGATACATTTGAGGTTAATTTGATGTATGATGTGTATGAAAAAATTCTGAGAAACAGAATCATACAATATTCCAATATTTCCAGTGTAATCTCCAGTCATACATTGTTGTATGATAGTGGATCATACAACAAATCTGAGAAACAGAAATCATACAACAGAACTGTCAAAATCATACAATGTATGTGATGTATGATCTGAGAAATAGCCCCCATGTCTGATTCCCCTTTGAAAAGAGGGGATTATTAGTTCAGCAAAATAAAAGAAAATAATGAGGTGAGTTCTGCAATACAGTTTTTTTTATTTAAAATGTGACTGAAGCCTGATTCACAATGCGAAGAGGAAACGAGACGTGAGCGTGATGAAATCCCGTCGCACAGTGGAACGAAAAGCTGAAAAAGTGGACATCGTGCTGTAACTTTTGAATAAATGGATGGATTTTGATGATTTTTTCGCCATTGTGTTTGTTAAATACTATAGATTAATAAAACATTGAAAAATATTTCATAAAGCATACGATTCCATATCTAGTAAAGTGCATTTGAAAAAAAACCAAACATAAGAAAAATGGAATTTTAAAGTGTACCATACCTATACTAATTTAAATTCTAAATACTAACATCTTTTTTTTTTAAATTGTTCCTCAAATAATCAAGTTAAAAAAAAAATGTATTTGTTTTGTTGAGATCCGTACACCCATTACCGATAAATTTAAAAATCTTCAAAAATTGAATCTATAAAAATAAATATTATAACAATTTTTCTATCTGTTTTAACTATAGTTAAGGTAGGTAGATACTTATGATTGTATCCAATACTATGATTATTTCTTCGAATTTAAGAAATTTTTATCAAAATGATGCACAATTTTGAAAATCAGCTTTTCTTCAACTGTTACATAAGAGAAAATGATATTTTTTCTCTTAAGAACATTTCAAATACCCCTCTTAAGAATATTTATAATAGTGGCATGTTTGTATAACATAAATCTATGTTCATATGTACGTACAATAAACACTATACCTATCGCTATTAAAAACCAATCAATTTCAAATATTGTTTCCCGATACAAATTGCTGAAAACTTACATAAATAATTTTAAATCCAAATAAAGAGCCTTAGAATTATATAATAGCATTAATTTTGTTTCACAAAATGTAATAGATAAATGTAAAAAAAGGTTCAAGTAAATTTAAAAACAAAAAAAATAATATTCAAAATCAAAAATAAGCTTTAAATGCTATTTTCACTCTCGATATCGTCATTCGGATCTGATGGATTTCTCGGAGAAGAAAAGAGATACCGGAAAGATTTGAAAGGAATTCAAAAGAAAAAATTTTGTTCTTCTAGAAACCGTTACATATTTTGTTCAAACAAGTAACCTCACGCTTTAACATAAGTTATGTTAAAGCGCTGTTACGAAAACAGCGAAAAACGGGTATTTTCAATTTTCAAACGGTTATATGCCAGAAACGTGAGGTGATAGAATTTTTCTGACCTCGGATTCGAGTTCAGCACACCTAAAATTACTGTAAAAGTATATTTTGGTTTCTGTTACAAAAAAAAGAAGACATGTTCAGCAATGACCAGTATAAAAGGTAGAGATTTTTTAAAGCTCATAGGTTAGCGGGGTCGGATCCGGTCGGATCCAATTCTTGTTAAATATTACTCACCGATAGCATAAAATTCCTTAAAGGTGAATTAGAAAGCAGGCATATGCAAGCATTTTTTTAAAAGCTTGTGGGAAGCTCTAGATATTATTTTTTAAAAGCAACTGTGAAAACAGGTGTTTTCGAATGGACAAATCTTTAATTTGATTTTTTTTTAATTTAATTTTTTTAAACTCATCTTCCTTAGTTGAACACAATTTATTTCATTGAGTTATCTCAAAAATTGAATGAAAGACTCGAAAAACCAAAAATATCTAATATCAAATTTTTTTTGGCTTAGAAAAAAAGTGTCAACTTAAGCCATTATTTCATGAAAACCGTTATGTTTACAAACAAAAATTTTATAGCTTATGAAAGAGTGGAATGTTTTCAAAATATCACATATAAGAACTATGTTCATATCACAAAAAAAAAAATCACCTCATGACCAGAAATTTATACTGATCGTTCCACTGTGCGTCGGTGCTGTCAAACGAATTTCAAACAATGTCCCTGATCACACGTGAAGAAATTCAAGCATTTTCTGCGATTTGTGATGGTAAGCGGGGTAACTTGCAGAAGAGGGAGGGGGATGAAATATTTTAAAATATTTGAAAATATTCGGTGTAGAAAATTGACGTTCTCTTTTGTGTTGCTTTTCCTATCCAATCCAACCAATCAAATCGTGTCTTTCATTATGAAAATACGAAAAACACAAAGAGGAGAACAAAATCTGCAGAATAATTTTCTTCACATCTGAAAACTTTCGTTCTTCATGTGTAATCAAGCACAATAAAAGTATGAGCCTGATTACACGATTCGTTTTTTCGGACGTTACGTGTTTCGTCTTTTTGACACATTTGGTGAGGGGTGTAGAAACGTAGGGGGAACGGAAAGACGAAAGCACGTATGAAAATTTCATGACTTTTGCTGGTTGAACTTTGACGTTTATGATTTGACAAACGAGTAGAGGCGGGGGATGTTTAAAAAATGTAAATAGTGAGATTTTAAATTGTTTTTCTTAAATAGCTATAAATTTGAACAAGAAGTGATGTAAAAGTATTTTTAATTATTATTACTGCCTATTTTTCAATAAATGAACCTCAAATTTTCTGAACGTCAAAATCACGAATGGATTTTTTTCGTTGTGTGTAATCACGAAGGTACGTACCTGTCAAAAAAACGAAAAACGAAACGTCCGAAAAAACGAATCGTGTAATAGGGCTTTATATGAAATAAAGAAGTCAATCCTCAGCTGTCAATTTGATTTGCCTACAAGCTGAAGCGAACAGCTGATGTATTAGATTTGCAAAGTATTAGTGAAAAACAGTGGAAAACGCACACATAGAATCAACTCCTCCATTCACCACAGGTCCGATAGGAGTGATGAATTTATTTTCGGTTATTTTTGAAAATCGTGGACGTGTTCAAAAAGTATAAAAACGGGAAGAACGAACTTTAAAGTGCTAACTTAACCTTATATATCATCCAAATTGAAATTGTGTCATTGTATTGACACCTGGTAAGTTGCTTTCCACACCTACTAGTAGTCAGTCCAGGTAGCTTACTTGTGAGATAGATTTTTTTTTCGATTTGACGTTCAATGTATTTCCCATAAGAGAAATGCAAAACATGGTCTTATTAACATTAATTTTCCTAATAACTTTAATATGAATGGGTATTCATATTATGAGTGAAATAGAATGGAAAAACATATGAGTTTATAAATCAAACGTAAAATATATCAACACTGATTGTTAAAACACTATAATTTTTGTATGAAAAATGTAAACAAAATACCTCTACAACTAGAAGCAACAACAACATTGCTCGATTGAGAAAAAAAGCTACACAGGGACGTAGTCAGGATTATTTAAAACATGAATTGTTCTCTTTTCTTCATAAAATATACTTATTTGCTGTTAAAACGAGGTTCTACGAATAGTTAATATTTTTTGTGAATAAATTTTCTTGCTAAATTTTATTAAAAAAATGCTTTTATTTTCGAAGGATGTTTTAAAACTATGAATTGAAAAATTTAACTCAGAATTGAAAATATGAAGCATTTTTGTTGTTGTAAAATCGAGCAATGCCAAAGATAAGAAATACCTATTCAGATAATTTTATCATTTTTTAAAAGTTTTTATAAAATTTATTTAAAAAAAAAGAATCTGGGTAAATAGCCTAAACGCAAAAAAAAAAACAAAATTTTAACTTCATAAACAAATACAAAATATAGTCAAAAAATAAAATCCTCGATATTATATTCAATTAGGGGTGTCACTGGCCCCAAGGTTTCAGTAGTTTCTAAATATAAAATACATTTTAAAAACTTATTTCACAAACGGGGCCAAAAGATTTAAGTCCTCTTTCTGTAAGGAGAGTACAAATACACGAACGCAATGCATAAACAGATGCAAATATTACATACCTACATTCATCCTTACACAAAAATTCTAATAATAATACAATTATATAAACTTTCTTAATAATTGACCCTAATCTCTTAAACCTCCTTCCCTGACTACGCACATGATATCATTTTGGCTGACGACATGAATCCATTTTGGAAAGCAACAACAACAATACAGGTTTGTTTACATTTTTCATCTGCAAAATAAAGGAAATTATTTATAAGTTTGGATACATATTATTTTTGATTTACAAAGTAACATTATTTGTTATTGCATTTCAACTATAATATAGATAAGTATTCATATAAAATTAATTAGTAAAATTAAAGTTTTCAACTGCATTTTTTGGTTTTCTCTTATGGGAAATGCATTGAATGTCAAATCGGAAAAAAATCTATCTCACAAGTAAGCTACACACGCTGACTGCTAGGTGCCGTGACTCCATTCGCCAATAGTACTATCATGGGTGACGAACGACTGGCACGAACCAAGTGACGGCTTATGAAATTACTGGTGCTGAGCCTAACTAAGTGTGTACAGCTGAATTATAAACTTAAGAATATGGCAAATGAAGAATAAAGTGTAATAATAAAATAATGAGAAAGCTGTATACTTTTTTATAAGAGTTGGAGGGAGGCAAGAAATCAAGCAATTTTGTTTTTTCAAAGGTATTGGTTTTGTCAATGTATAATAGGTAGTTGGGTGCGTATGCGTATTTGGCTCTGATGTGAGCTGAAATGAAAGTATGATTGTTTTTCTTTCTATAGTTGGGAAAGAAAAAATATGTATTTGGAAACAAAATATATGCTTGCAAGTTATATTGTAAGATTGTATTTGTAACCATGGTTACTTTAAATCTTTTTATTTGTTTATTTTACTTTTGTGTTTTCTTTCGTGTTTTGTTTTTATCAGATTTCAGTCGTAAAGATGCTTTGGTGGAGGAAGGTTGCTGCTGTTAGGTATAATTTTCGTTGTCATTTAGTGTGTATATTTTTGGGTTGTTTTGTTTACTTTCGTTTTTTGTTATTTTTGTTGGTTGTTGTTGGAATATGGTAAGCACGTAGGTGGTTGTCATTAACGGATGCTGTTGCTCATGCTCGGTTGCTGCTGCTGCCGCTCAGCATACGATCCGAATATTTTTGTGCTGGGGTGGGTATAAAAACGAATTTTTGTTTGGGGTGGTTGGTTGCTTTAGGTCTGTTTTCATTTGGATGTTCTTAGGGTTTGTTTCACAATGTTTGAATAAAGTTCTGATTAGATATCCGACACATAAATATTAGCACAGGGTAATAAGTCCACAGAAGAAAAATTCACAATTATTGTCTTATGACCCACCTGATTAAGTTATAAATTCATAAGCAATTTTTTATTTGTGAACATATGACCCTGCCCCAGAATTTATGTGTCGATCAGTGGCGATTTCTGGTCTTGAGTTCTGGGTTGGCTACGAATAATCCTTTGATCAAAGCTGAATGTAATAAAACATTTTTAATTTTTTTCCTCTATAATGAGTTTTAATTCAACTAATTTATCTATACCTACATAAAATCCAGTCGTCACTCTATCTTCAAAAAAATTTCGAGAACCGGTTCCTAAAAATGTTCACTTTTTCTTATCTTCGACAACATTTCTTTCTCTATTGACACATTAGTCCAAATTATTACATATATTTAAACACTTTGAAAAATAAGGATGAAATTATTGTAAATATAGTAAAAAACATGCTTTTAAGCCTTTCGAAGCATCTCAGCTACTCAAATTTTATGAAAATGTAACCTGTAAACTGTAACGCTCTAAAAAATTGAGGATTAATCTCTCTATATGGCGTTTTTCTTTTTTAACTCAGAGCAGATCAGATCAGATTCAGAAATTGAAAATTTTATTATCTGAGCTGAGCCCTCTGATTCAATTATTTTTGTGTTTTGAATCTGATCTGATCTGCTCTGAGCTAAAATAGAAAAACGCCAATAGACACCTTTTTTTTTAATATCAAAGCAGTATTTCTCATGCAGTTGGATCGACAATTTTTGATTTTATTTGGTTTCTACGGCTACCTTGGAAATTATCAAAATGTGAATTTTCGTATAGTTAATTAATAAATTGAAAATCAATACTCAAGCTTTTGAGCAACGTACAGCAATGTTTTTAAGCCATATTGTTTGCCAAAGGGGGATTAATTTAGTAGTTTTTAATGTGAGACTTTTTTAAAAACACATTTTTGATATTTGACTTCCAATTGAGCTTTATAATTTAGATATTTCTGACAAATACTAAATCAAAAATAAGGTGTATTTTAGTTCCTTAATATTCAAGTTATGTATTTTTCGGGTAAATGTGTTTGTTTGTTTCCCCCTAAAATTTCTTGTGAAGTTTTTATAATTTTGTTTAGCTGAAAATAATTTAAATTATTATAATCCATTATTTGACACCTCATTTTGGAATATTAAAAAAAATTACCAATGTTGATAAGTTACATTTATACTGAATTCTTTCAATTATTTTCATATGCAAAAATTAAAGGTATTTTGTTTGTGTACATTTTTCTTAGCTTTTCCGTGGTTAAAAATGATGTATGATACATTAAAATACAAGTATTTTTAATTGTTAATCGAAAAAATCTGATTCATTAAAATCCGTTGGTAATTAAAAAAGTTATTAACGTTTTAGTGAGGCCGGAACAATGTACAACAAAACATGTTTTAAATGTATTAAATTCAAATAATATTTATTTCCTGCTCTGGTGTTGCATATACAACTTTGTGATTACCTACATATATTTAGTCTTTATACTAAATTTAAATACTTGATTAAAATTTTTTTTCTATGTTCAATATTTATATGAATTTTTTAGATTAAGTAGGTGTAAAAAAACATTACTTCAAATTGTTTTTACATTTTTTTCATAGTTACCATGTAAAAAATAATATTTTTTTTTATAAATCTAACGATTATCTTACTGACAGTATTTTAAAACCTTAATTATAAAGATTCATGCAGATTTGTTTGAGTAATCATTATATTAATGAAGCTATGTCGATCAGTTTTTTAATTAAAATGCATTTTATTTGTAAAAAATCATTTAAAAATTTTTTAGCACCGCTTATGTAGGTTTGATGGTAAAACATTGTATGACATAATCTTAGAAGAGAAAATAAGCAAAAAATAAGCATTTTTTGTTTTTTTTCAAATTGTGAAATTTTTCGTCAACTTTTGAATTTAGAATGCTGCAAATCGAAATGAAGGAAGACTTAATCACCCCTTTAGTATGAAATTTTTTACCCCTTTTTAATGATTTTTTCACACATTGTAGCGTGTCATTTTGGCTTTATTTAAAGACCTTAACCTTGAAGATCGGATAAGTAGAATGGGAGTTATGATTTTTTCAAGTTAACCATATAAAATTCAAGCTAAAACATTTTCTTCAGATCACTAGGTTCTCCACTGGTGGGTACTCGTCGGCAATCAACTCACATTTTTCTACCCAGGCGTTGGCTCTTTCAATAGAGCCAACCTGTGTGGGTATTTTTGTGGGTCTGTTCTTAAAGATAGAGTGACACAGCACATCGGGAATATAATGTAGTTTGTATGAGATTTGTTGGCGCAAATTTGTGTAGCCAACAAAGCGATTCCTACTTTGTATGGGATTAATATAGCACGTAGGGGTTGCAGTGAATGACTCGATTTAAATAGGTTTTGCTGGTATTATAATGATTTAAACGGATTGGGGTGTTGTTTCAACATAAAAGGATATTTTATTCTCAAGTTTGAATACAAACAAATTGTTTGTTGTACCTACGTGTATTAAAGACGAAATTTTAGGGTTGGCGCAGCCAACCTAGCCAACTGAGAGGAATCGCCACTGGTGTCGATTAACTAATCAGAACTTTACTCAGAGAATGTGAAACAGGCCCTTAGCGTTGCTTTTGCAGCACTTTTTCAGTTTGACACAGTTGGAATGAAAAAGGAGTGCAAAATAAGGGGTTGGGGTCGAAATCCCGCGGATCAAAATCCCGGAAATCAAAATCCCGGAAATCAAAATCCCGAAAATCAAAATCCCGCCGATCAAAATCCGGCCGTTTCTATTACTATGCGACAGCTCATTAATATTTTTCTTTCCTATGCAATTTGCAAATTGCGTTTAAAGATTGAAGTCGATTTTTTCGTATAATGCGATGCATTAGTTGAGCGCCCATGTCAAGTTTTCTTGAGCAACAGTACCTTGGGTGGCAAATACACACGAATAAACACCGACGTTTGTATGGGGGGCATGCTGCCCCCCTCCATCCCCCCTGATTGGGGCCATTAAAGGATTTGGGGTGGGTGCGAGGTTGGGTGTATGCAAAGTTCCCTTTGCATTTAAAGAAATAAAATGCACGACTGGGTCGCACGTACTTGCTCTTATGTTCAAGACACTGCGAGCTTAAGAAAATTGTATATAAAAACATGGAAATTATGAGAGAAAAATGTAGAGAAGCATGAAATACGACATTTAAATTAGCTTAAACAACTCTTTTGACAGTTTGAGTTAAAAAAAGAGTATGCCATCTTATTCATGATGGAATATGATTGTATGGGAAAAAAATTTTAAAATCGTTGGAGCGGTTTTTTTTAAATTAATTTTTTATATATAAAATTCTTAAAACGCTTTTTAGAACAAATTTTGGTATGCAAATTTAAACTATATATTTATGTGTATATAAAAACAAAATTTGAAAAAAAATTGTCAACCCGTTTTTGAGATATCGAATTTTAAAAAAAAAAAAGTTTGAAACTTTTTTTAAAAATCCAAAAACTTTTTTTGAAAATTTTGATATGCAATATTATTTAATCTTATCTAAAATTTGTATACAGGGTGTCCCAGACCTGAGTGGAAGTATTTCAGGGGGTGGTTCTTTGGGTTATTCTAAGAAAAAAATTGTATGGGGGGAAAGTTGTATCTCCCCTCCCTGAGGCAGGGAGGGGCAGTTTCTGAAACATTGACTTCAAATGCAAAGGGTTAAATTATGGATAATTCATGAA
Source organism: Dasysyrphus tricinctus (assembly GCA_963921185.1). Taxonomy (NCBI): domain Eukaryota; kingdom Metazoa; phylum Arthropoda; class Insecta; order Diptera; family Syrphidae; genus Dasysyrphus; species Dasysyrphus tricinctus. Next base: position 140,074,179 of record OY992531.1, read on the forward strand.
TAAATTCATTTTTTCGGGCTTATTCGGGAAAAGTACCTTTTGTTTTTTCTTAATTTCTCAAAAACTAAGAGAGATTTTTACATTTGGTTTTCGGTAATGGACTGAGAAATAATGAGGGCATTGAATATTAAACACAAAAAATGCCCTTAATCACGTAAAATTTTGAAAAATATCGACTTAAGAAAAAAAAATTGCTATTTTTTTTCTAAATTTTGACTTTGAAATTTAATTTCTCAAAAACTGTTCGCTTAAACAACTTGATTTAAAAACCAAATACAAGAGTGGAGTATTAGCTTTCAAAAAAATTATAGCACATTATTAAATGTGTTTCCCTTGATTTTAAATGTTTTTTTTTGCATTTGAAGTCAATGTTTCAGAAACTGCCCCTCCCTGCCTCAGGGAGGGGAGATACAACTTTCCCCCCATACAATTTTTTTCTTAGAATAACCCAAAGAACCACCCCCTGAAATACTTCCACTCAGGTCCGGGACACCCTGTATAATGTGGCAGTAAAAAAGAGAAAACAAACAATAAGTAACCTGGAATATGTAAGAGGGGAAGCTGGCTGTCGGATAGGTAGGAATATATACGATCAATAAACGAAAATAAGTTGAGTTGAATTCGGACTAGCAAAGTGAATGGTGCGTTTTATTTATAAGTTACGAAAGAAATGAAATTACAAAAGATAGAAAGAGTTCAGCTTAAAATTCAGAAGTGCGATTTTACCCACCGATAAAGAAATATAAAATAATAATTAAAAAGCAAAAGAATAGACAAAGCGAAAGTTAAAAAAAAAGAAGAAAAAAAGAAAGAGTCTAATTGAACGAAAAAAAAAATATATAAGAACCCCTCGCGAGTGTATTTATATCTGTAGCTACGCGTCCTAAGTTGTGCGGCATCGTACCTACTAAACACACACAAAATTATTTAATATTCTGTCTGGCCCTCGCGAGTGAGTTGGTAAATCCACAAACAAAAATACATAAAGCGAAAAAAAAAAACCAAACCAAACGACCGTTGGCGGCGTCAGGGTACGCAGTTTATTTAAATACATTCGAGACTCGAGTCTCGCCCTAAAAGAAACAAAAGAAATAGGTAGTGTACGAGAAAAAAAAACAACACAGACAATACATACGATGGCAGATGTTGATAGCTTCCCAGTAGGAAATTTGCTCCTCAATGAAAAATAAAGGTGCATTCCTCACCGAAATCATGTGGCACATTCATTGAGGATATGGTATGCATAGATTTCATTCATCGAAAGTCATGCAATAGGTAAGTAGTTGGCCGCTCTATTCGCAGCTTGTGCTTTGCTTTCGAAAGAAGTTAAAGAAAACACGAAACATAGCAATATTCTTTTTTGACATCATAAACGTTAATGAATACAGTGCTGAATGCGACATATTTATTCCTGCACCTTTTCACATAGCATTGCGTATTTTATGCCTGCGATGTGAAAGAGAAAAGAACCCTATTTTTGTTTGGCATTGAAAATTATTCAACAACCTTCCAAAAGAATAATACTATGGTGATATCGCTAGGGAAAAGGAATATATCTATTCACGGACTTCGTTTGTTGGACAAAATATTCTACCTGAGCTGAGAAGAAAAAGAGACACTTATTCAAATACTTTTTCATAGCATCGAAAAGTAAAACGAATTCAATGCAAACACGGAAGCGAAGATTTCCTTCATAAAAAGTTATGCATCCTTTCGGATGGCACATGCTACTTTTTTCTGCCTGTTGAATAGATTTCGAAGTGCAACAAAAAAACCTTTTTTTTTGGGTTTTTCCCTCGTCGTTTTTTGGCACGAGTCATTTCTTTTGTTCTAGAATGATTTAATTTCGATTTTGTGATCAAAGAGAGCAGTTGTGCGTGGTTTTCAGTGATTTTTTTCAATTGTTTTTAATCCATATTCCATAAGTGTTTTCAATCAATTTGTGTTTATTTACTATAATATAAAAATTTATAATTTGGTGAGTAAATAATAAAAAGAAAAAAAGAAAAGAATTCGCTTCAAAATAAAATAAAAGAAAGTATAGCTAGCTTAATATATAAGTATATTAATACCGCTTTATTTAGTAAGTTGTTATATTCATATTTGCTTCTATGTAGTTAAATATTTAAAGAAACATTTAAATTATTTTTACAGATGCTGTCAAAAAGGAATACCCTTCGTCAAAGTTTTTATCAATAATAAAATAATAAATACTTTTTTTTAATTACCTACCTTAACTACTTGCTTCTTTAAATTATAGGAATTATAATAGTTAATAAAATACGTACACATAATGTATGTTATGTAGGTACACACATTAAACTTCATATTTGTTTTAATTTTTTTCTCTAAACCATACATTTCAGACGCTTCTTCTATTGATGAAATCAGAAAAGAAATGCATAATGATTTCATTCATTTTCCTTCTTCTAAGAAAACATCCCCTTAAATGCATTCCTTTTTTCAATACGGAAAAACAGGCTTCATATATGCACACATTTCAGTAATGAATAATCAATATTTTCAATACATCTCTCCTTGAGGAAATTAAATTCATTTTTCATGTACTCATTTCCATTCAAGAAATCATCACATCACTAGAACCAGTTTTTTCAGAGACGCCAAAGAACTTATGATTTCGGAGATGCCATGAGCATAGTGATTTCCTTACAAAATATTCATCGAGAAAGTGTGTAGGTGCTTCCTTCCAATGACAAGCCTGTGTTAAATTCATGATAGGATTCCTTAGGAAATTCATGGGTGCAGCTCCTTTTCCCTGAGGAAAAACCTGCTTTCTCAGTAGTGAATTTTTGGAAATTTCCTACTGGGTTCAAGAAATACACCGTTCCACAGTTAAAATCGTGGTTGAATGCATTGGGGTTGAAAACCAATGGAAACAAGGCGGAGCTAATATTGAGACTCATGGAAGTTCCAGCGCATATGCGCGGTGACTCTGAGTCGCTTACAAACACAAACGATGATGACGGGGAAGACAACGATGGAGTAGCAGACAACAACGATACCGATGATGAAGACGACGATAATAATGAACAGGAGAACACAAATGAAAGAGAGCCAGCCAACAGTAAGAATACAAATGAAAGACAAAAGAACGTATACGACAACAAACGATTAGCAAAAGAGATCGAACAAATGAAGAGAGAAATGAAGCTAAAAGAACAGGAAAATGAATTGCTAAAGAAAGAAAATGAGTGGCTGAAAAAAATGAATGAGCACAAAGAAACGAAAAATATAGGTCAAATCAAAGAGCTCGTTGTCGACTTTAAAGGCACTGGCGATTCGTTTGAGCATTTTGAGAAGCAGTTGGAGAATGTTCGCGCTGCTTATAAATTGAATGACAGTGACATGAGAGTGCTAGTGTCTCTTAAACTTAAAGACAAGGCACTCAAATGGTTTCACTCAAGAAGAGATGTGACAACTGTGGCTTTTAATGAACTAATGTTAGAGATGAGACAGATTTTTGACGATCTCTCATCTAAGTTGCAACGGAAACGAGTGTTTGAGCTGAGGAAGTGGCTGCAGGGCGAAACCTTTCAGGGTTACTTTCAAGAAAAAATAATCCTTGGCAGCCGACTTCAAATAGAGGAGGTCGAAATGATAGAACATATCATCGAAGGAATACCGGACGAGAGGCTGGCATCAAGTGCCAGATTACAATGCTTCACCAGAAAGACGCAGTTGCTCGAAGCTTTCAAGTCAATTAAATGTCCAACCAAGCCGAAAATGATGCCGACAGCAACAACATCACGACAGGCATCAGGTGTCATCGGGAAGGAAGTTCGCTGTTTTAACTGCAACTCGATGGGGCATATGGCGACCGAATGCAGAAAAGAAAAAAAGGAAGCCAGGTGCGTGCTACGTTTGTGCCGAGATGGGGCATTTGGCGGCTCAATGCCCCGCGAGAAAGAAGGTGCCAGCAATCGGATATATTCAGTGGCGGATCCAGAGGGGGGGCTATAGGGGCTGAAGCCCCCCCCAGGGCTGATTCAGAAGAGAGTTCGACAAACAAAACATGTGAGCAGTGTTTTTCCAAGCCCTAGGAAAATTGAATGAGTTGTTGGGCTGAACCATATTATATGCAAGCTGTATTTTTTTCGAAGCCCCAAGAGAATTGGATGAAAAAAGACGATTATATACAACATAAAATATACCTACGTAGGCGTATACGTATTTCAAACCTTAATGGTATAAGACAAAAAGTTGAGGCTTGGGGCTAAGCCTTTACGAAGCGTTTTCCTAAGCGTGCAAGGGAATCAGATGAAAACTATAACACTGTTAGGGCTAACAAATTTGCATAATAGCTGTATTTTTTCCAGGCATTAAAGAAATCCAAAGTAAGCAAGATTCCCTGGACTTGTTTTCCGAAGTCCAGGGAAACAATGGAGGTTGGGGCTTAACAATTTGTGTGTAAGCTTTGTTTTTTTAAGCCCCTAAGCCTAAGGAATCGGACTAAACAAATAAGAAGTTTGGGGCTAGTAGGTATACATTCCTAAATGTTGTGTTTTTTTCCAAGCCCTTATATTGAAACTAGTGAGGTTGACTTTCATGTTATTATTTTTGCCTAGATTTCCTTGGGTATCGATATTTCTTAAAAATCAAATTAAGTTTGACAAAACGAATCAATGTTAGCTTTTTCTTAAATTCCTCTTGATATTTTTCGGACTTAGCTAAGCCCAGATAACTTTTGGGGCTTAAGTTTAAAAACTCAGTTTCCGGTGTAAAAAATCACCCTGATTACAGAATCCGACGAATGGGTCAGGCCCAATTTTGACATTTGGATCATAGTAAAAATGTCAAAATTCAGTCTGATTCGCTCCGCAGTTGGACGGATGCTATAGGTAATCGGGCTGAATAACTTTGATAAGGATAGTTTGCATGATAACATCAAAATATTGTTTTAGAAATTGAAACTTATGTTTTTATTTCAGATTATTTTTGTGTGCCGAAGGATATTTTGACGATTTCAAAGACTGCTTTAAGACGAAGCGATTTTTGATCTTAGTTTCTCTTTTGATTTCCTTTATGCTCTAGCGAAAGATCGGAGAGCTCTTTCCGCGAGCAATATTCATTAAATGAAATGAGAAAGAATTTCAATTCACTTCTAACTCGTTTTCGAAATCAGCTGTAACGGTTAATTTTATTTTCTTTAAGAATTGTAATATACATTTTTGTTTTAATAAGAACCCAATATAGCCTATTGAATAGACCTTTTAAAAAGGAACAATTACGTGCAAGGGTTTTTATTATTGAATATGTTTGTTTGGCCCAAAGGCATGCTTAAAACCGAAAATGCTACTAAATTCACCCGTGCGTTTATGAGAGAATGGTCACACTGGCCACTTTTCAGTATTTTTGGTATAACTCGAAAACTAAGCCGAATTTGACAATTTTACATTTAATACTTTTTGTTCAAAATTAAATTTTCTATCGAAATGGATAGTTTGGAAAATTTCTTAAAAAAATTTAAGCAGGAAAAGTAAACAAAAACCAACATACAAAAATCGAAAAATCAAAGATTTTAAAATTTTTTTCTAAATTGCGCATAACTTTTTTCGGAGCAAAGATACGCTCAAGACATGCACAAACAAAGTAAACTGGAATCTTACGGCTTTAATATGACATGTTAAAAAAGCCATTTTATTTAAAAATTGACAGAGATATAGCCATTCAAACTTTACCATTTCTTATCATTTTCCGCAGTTTTTGCCTGAAAGCCTATTTTTTGATACTTTATGACAAATTTAACGTTCCTAGCACCTAATACCAAATCTTATGTTAATCGGACCAGCCGTTCGGTCTGTAGGTCTGAACGCATTTAAAAACAGCCGAAAAACGAAATTGCGAACTTACATCCCTTTCATAAATTTTTTATAGTTCTAATGTCATATTATAACAAAAATTTTATTTCGAAAATTTGAACGAAAGTGAAATTTGCCATATTGTACCGAAAAAGGGACTTTTGGGCCAAAACTGCGAAAAATTATAAGAAATGATAAGGTTTGAATGGGAATATCTCTGTCAATTTTGAACAAATATTAATTTTTGAACATGCCATATTAAGGCCTTTAGTCTCTACTTTGTTTTGTCTGCGCATGTCTTGACCCTATCTTTGCTTCAAAAAAAGTTATGCACAATGTATTAAAAAATTTAGATATCCTTAATTTTTTGATTTTTTTTAAGTTGGTTTTTGTTAACTTTTCCTGCTTAAATTTTTTCGTAAAATTTTTTGAACTATCCATTCCAATAGAAAATTTAATTTTGAACAAAAAGTATTAAATGTAAAACTGTCAAATTCGGCTTAGTTTTCGAGTTATACCAAAAATACTGAAAAGTGGCCAGTGTGACCATTCTCTCAGAAACGCATGGGTGAATTTAGTAGCATTTTTGGTTTTAAGCATGCTTATGGGCCAAACAAACATATTCAATAATAAAAACCCTTGCACGTAATTGTTCCTTTATACCTCTCATTTTCCGGTCTATTCAATAGGCTAATACTCGTATAACTATAAATAATTAGAAATTGAAGGGCAGAACAAATTTTTTTCAAATCTTCGTCAAACTGTAAGATTTGAATTGACAAAAAATATGAATGGAATTGGCACTAAAATTGTTAATGATCGGAATGTTGAACACGAATTTTTATGTTCGAAATACCAATCCACATGGACTAAAGTCATGAGGTGGAAGAGGTACAGAAAATTCATTTTTTTCCTCAAACTTACAAAAAGTAAATTGAAAAACATGATTTAGCTAATTTCTTGGAACAGCTACTTGTACAAAAAATTTGCAACTTTTTTGTAGGGAGCTTAATTACCTTTCTTTTTTGCCATTTATAGCATTTTCTTCTATAGGAATTAAATTTTAAGAATTAGATAGGTGAGATAAAAGGGCGTACGCTGGATTTCGATTAGGTGGGAGCAAACTCATTAAAAAAATAGTTTTATTACCGAAATCTTGCTTTAAAATGTTTTCATCAAAAGAAGCAAAATTGAATAATATATGAAATATATTCTGATTAGGCAAGCACATCTAGCTGCCCCCCTTGCATACGGTCTTTTGTTTCAATTATGTCGTTTTCGATTGGATTTTCTGACTGTTCTACTCCTTTTTGATTCCAATAGAATATGAAAACATCGTATTGTCAAATTTACACACACACTACTGAATGACGCCATATTATAAAATGGCTTCTTAAAGCATTCATCACTTTTGAGAAGTAGTGCGATGAAAAACTGTATGTGTTTGTGTGTGTTCCAAATCTACTCCTTCTTCAAATCGGGAACAGAAAAATACTCCGAAAACAGTACTCCGAACAGCCAATCGAAGGCTTTTGGAGTAGATGGAGTGAAAATGGAGTAGAAAAGTCATACTCCGAACGTCCAATCGAAATTGACATTAGTTTCATTTAACGCTCGTACGTATCTTACGTTAGTGTCAAAAACAGAAAAAAAAAGTTTTTACTGTGACTCTTTTAGTATTATTATATTTTTTAGACGTTTACTTGTTAGAAAGTTTCTTAAAACTTCTCATTAGTTGGAAATATGCTTTATTTCAATATGTAAATAAAATGTCTAGTTAATCAAATCTTGGACAACCAATCCAAGTTAAAAATTTTTAGGACAACAGTAACCTAAAAAAATTATCTATAACTTTTGGCAGGTAGACGGCTGCCTAAAGTTAAACCGAGTATCTTAGGATGGGTTTTTATAAATCCTACAAAGAATATTCAGATTAAAGAAAGGTACCTAGCTTCTTATTTAAAGTTCCTATAAACATATCCTTACACCTTTTTAATACGATGTGTCTTTGAGGCGAAACGGGTTGAAGCGTCTTTTCAAAATAGCAGCTGAAGAGCTTACTAAATACCGGATGTTCCATTTCCAATCATAACATTTTGCAATATTTTCCTTTAAAGTACCTACATATATTTTTGCATTATACAAAATCTTTTTTGATTCATCTGCCGACTAGCCTTCTTTCTGAGAAAAGAAAATTTGGGTTGGTAAGGCATTCGTATATAATTAAAGAATTTTTCAAAAGATATGTCTAAAGGAACTCAAAGCCCCCCCCACAGCCAAATCCTGGATCCGCTACTGGATATATTGAACCGATTCCGAAGAAGATTGCATTCACTATAAGATACCGGCAGTCCAGTCAGCCTGATTAAATTAAGTTATTTAAGTATGTTTTTGGAAAAAAAATTAATTTAATTTAAAAAATATATCAAACTTTGGTTCGTATTGTGGAATAAATAAAAGTACTTTGTCCATAATTGGACAAATAAATTTGAATGTTATATTTGAAAATGAAAGTATACCTATGGAAATGTTAGTAGTGTCAGATGAAACAATGCATTATCCTGCTATTTTAGGGCGGGATTTCTTAAAGAAAGCTAAATTAAAATTACAAAAGATAGTAGAAAGTACTAATGAAAAGACAAATGATATGTATGAAAATTAATGTAAAAGATTTTTAAATATAATAGTTGACGATTTACAAAATTTACACAATAATTATTTTGGAAAACTTGGTCCAACACTTAATGAAGAAGATATCATTTTGAAAAATAATGAATTATCATGTAAAACAAAAGAAAAATTCCTTAGAATTATTCAAGAACATTATTTGTACTGTTCTCGTCCCGAAGTGCCAGAGATTAAGTATGAAATAAAACCTTGGATGAATAATGAATTATTAACTAGGCGTAAATCGGGACGATTACAATGTCAGGATAGCCGAGTTGTGGCAGTAAAAAAGAGAAAACAAACAATAAGTAACCTCCCAGCAAACATTTCCCTTCAGAAATGATTTATAAATAATTCACAGAAGTGAAAGAAACCCTCATTTATGAATTCATTTATAAACCGGTTTGGATCAAATTTACTAGGTAGCATTACTTCGAATTCGAATCGTTTTTATGTTTCATTAATAATAGAGTAATTCTTCGTTTTAGTGAATGTAAATAGGACGCTTATATATTCATTTCACTGAACAATTCATGAATCTTTTTTGAATCATTTAAATGAGACAGATTTGATTCATTAATATGAACATAAATTGGGGTTTCCTCATTCAGTTTAGTGAATATAAATTGAATTATATTTAATTCATTATAATGATTCTTTAATAATCCGAATGTATACCATAGAATGTAAATATTATTTCAGTGTGGTTATACAAAATGCTTAAAGACGCCAAAAAAAAACAAACAGTATCGTCGTCATTAAATTTCGATTGTTTAATGTACTTATATACCTAACTCAAGAAAAAAAGAAAAATATTTAATTATTTGTAAGTTTATTGATAGGTTGGTATACAAAAATTTATGTACTTAAGTCAAGAAATAAATACTTAGTTATACGTAGGTAAGTTTATGGATTGGAAGCATGCAAAAATGTATGTACAACTTTATATATACTTTGTACGATGATTTTGAAGGTTTCTTTGCTTTTAAGCGATCATTTTATTTATTTTTATCACCTTATATGTTTATTTGTTAATTTATTCAATTTATATTTTTTTTATTTTTTTTTTCACTGCCACAATGGATATATGTAGTTCCGTCTGTACAATAACAATGCGCAAAATTTACTGAAAATGACGAATTTCCTCTTTGCATAACTTTTGTTTCAGTTTTGGCGCGACTAGGTCCCGTTATGGCTTTTCAAAACAAAATGAAAGGGACATTCAGTTTATGTGAATAAAAATGGACGCACCCAAGATATACCTCTTTTGAGGATCGCTTGTGCGCGTTCACTTTTATTCATATCATATGAAGGAAATAAGAATCTCGATATTTTTTACTATGAAAAAAATCAACACAAATCCCCTTCCCCGCGTATGAGGTAAAAGTGATGGGATATTTGAGTATATTCACATTTGATTCACTGAAGTGAGTGTTTCTCGAATATATATTCTTCATTTTCACTGAATGTTCAATGAACGTTCACAAAAATGTTTGCTGGGCTGGAATATGTAAGAGGGGAAGCTGGCTGTCGGATAGGTAGGAATATATACGATCAATAAACGAAAAGAAGTTGAGTTGAATTCTGACTAGCAAAGTGAATGGTGCGTTTTGTTTATAAGTTACGAAAGAAATGAAATTACAAAAGATAGAAAGAGTTCAGCTTAAAATAAAAAAATTAATTTAAATCCGTTAAGCCGATAACGAGAAAACTCAAAATAAAAAAATTCGTTCTATGACAGGTACTACTAATAGTTGCTATGTGTTAAATTTTATAATTTTTGATGGTAGATCGTACTAATTTTAGTATACGAAAAAAGTTTAATCAGAATCGTAGGAGTCGTTTTTAAGCAAAAAATATTTTCCTTTGTGGTTTTTTCACTTTTGTATGGAAGGTACCGTTAATTTTTCATAAATGTAAAATTTTTTCTAAAAATATTTTAGAGAGTACTAAAGAAGTCTTAAATATCGAGTTTCAAAAAAATCTATGATGCCGTTTTCGAAATATTTGATTTTCCAAAAAAAAAATTTGAAATATTTTTTAAAAATCCAAAAAATATTTTTTCAAAAATGTTGGTACACAAAACTATTAACATTATTTGGAAGCTTCTGTATAAAAAAAATAATGGAAATCGGTCATACCATTTTGAAGAAAATCAAAAATTAAAAAAATGGTTCTTTGGGAGGTACCATTAATAACCATTTTTGAAAAATGGTTTTCCACCCAAAGAAAGCCTTTACTAAAATAAATTTATTGAATTTTTTTAAAGAAAAGTTGTCGAGCCGTTTTTGAGTAAAATACGATTATGTAAATTTGCCAAAAAAAATGTATGGCAGGTACCGTTATTTTTGGTTCTAAAAAAAAAATTAAAAAAAAAATGTGGGCATAATCACCAAAAACCACTATGTACCAAGTTTGAAGAAAATCGATCGAGTCGTTTAGGCTGTAGACGAACAGACAGACAGAATTGTGCCACCCACATTTTTGGTATTCTCTATCATCGTAATATCATGTTTGATTGTTATCTCAAAATTTTTTTTTCCACGAATCCAAAACTTGCCTTGTAGTACCTATAATCGCAAGTAAAAAATATCATTCACACATAATTCGAAAAAAAAATTAAAAAAGACAACAAAAATTGCTAAAGTTTAGCCGAAAAAACTGAAAATATTTTTTTTGAAAGTTTTGGAAAAAAACTTTTTTACCAATTTTATTTTGATTTTTGGGAACGGGCACGTTCCAAGATCACGAATATGCATTTTATAAGTCTCTAGGACGTTTAGTTTAGCCGCAAATCAAGTTTAGGGATGTAAACTTTGATGCCTCTAGGACGCTTAGTTTAGCCGCAAATCGCGTTTAAAGATAAAAGTTGATTTTTCGTATAATGCTATGCATTAATTGAGTTCTCTTGAGAAAGAGTTACCTTGAATGACAAATAAACGCGAATGAACAGCGATGTGTGTATCGGGGGGCATGCTGCCCCCCTGCAACCCCCCTGCTTGGGCTCATTATAGGATTTGGGGTGGGTGCGAGGTTGAGTGTATGCCAAGTTTCTTTTGCATTTAAAGAATCTGGATTTTTAAGTCGCTAGGATGCTTAGTTTATCCGCAAATCAAGTTTAAAGGTGTCAACTTTGATGCCTCTAGGACGCTTAGTTTAGCCGCAAATCGCGTTTAAAGATAAAAGTTGATTTTTATTTTTTGAAAATTCAATATTTCAAAAACGTGTCGATGAATTTCTTGTCATTTTGATAACGACTACGCATTGTATAGAAACAACACAATTTGTTCCTTTAACTGGTTTGTAAGATTTTGAAAATTTGGTGTGGAAAAACGGTTCCATGAATCTATTTGAATATTTACAGGAATATTGATGATTTAAAAGTCTAAAATCATGCATACCAACGCAAGCCATGCAATCAATATTTGCAAGGAAGAAGGAAACAAAAGATTTACGAAAAGACCATAAAAAGTCGTTGTCTAGTACTTTTTTTAAACTAACGGTGAAGGGTCAAAAAAAAAATAAAATGGTAATAGTACCTATTTCTTTCTAGAATATTTGTCTCACAAAAGTGTTGAATTTCAAAACCAGAAAGCCAAATTTTTATTTAAATTTTTCTAATAAATAGCTCCAATGATTTCAAAATTTTTGTTGGTATAAAATTAATATTTTGGTATTTATGTACATGTACATGGATGACATTCGTTTTTCTTAAATCAATTTCATGCTTTCGAACATTGTTCTTTTATGTATTTCATCTAGTTTTTATGCACACAATTTCAAAAATTCTAAGCCTCTTGAAATGTTGATAGCTAGGAAGATATGAAGGTAGGTGCATTAGGGTGGTCGTAAGAAGAAGATCAGGCATAAACCGATTCTAAATGAAAAAAAAATATTCCCTATTTTTTCTGATTTTTATTTTCATCCCTTTAGTCGCTTTAGGGGTTAATTTAATGGCATATTTTTTGTGCATACAGCATACTTGGTGATTCGCGTAAAATCTGCCAAGGGCATGTAATATATACTTAGGTTAAAAGTAAACAAGAAAAAAATACTTAAAATGGAAAAACATACATAATGTATATTAAAAAACAACTTTTTTCACAATTTTAAGTTTGAAAACAATTTTTGTCGAAGCTGTTTACGAAAAGAACTTTATTTGAAAATAAACCATGAGAATGGACTTCTGGTTTTCCAAAAAGCTACAAAACAATACTGTAAGTGGTTGTTTGTTAATAGGTATACTTTTTCCATTCTAAGTACCTAGGTACCTAATTTTTTTTTTTATAAAACTGCCCCTTCTGTCCAAGCGGGGGGAAATAAAACTCCCTCCCGCAGGATTTTTTTTCTCGTCTACTTTTAACCAATAGTGTGTGTCATAAGTCATTAAACACAAATTATTTCTGGAGTTACATGAAATTTAAACAAACAAATACATAAATAAAAATTGCATCCCAATAGTTAAAACAAAAGTTTTTTTCAATAGCAATAGATCAAAATAAAACTACCTAATCCATTTTTTCCTAACAAATACTTAATATATACTCTTTATTTTACGCGATGATGGTTTAAATTCCATGAATGGTTATCGTAGGACTGTTATCATAATGTTATAAAAAAATTTGGAAAAAAACTGATAAAATACCTACTATCTACCTAAGGTAAATACAAAAAATTAAAATATCCCAACATGTCCTTAAATAATTCCTTCATAGATGTGGTGAAAAGTTGCAACATTGCTACAAAGATTAAAAATTTCAAGTAAAATACCCAAGATTTGAAAAACAAAATTAAAATAATAAACGAAAATATAATCTACATGCCTACCTACATTATGTATGTACGTATAAATCTATAAACAAACTTATAACTTATACCTCAAGCTTTGTATATAAAGTCTATAGTACTATCATCAGCCAATTTTTTTTATTTTCATAAGCCTTCACCAGGCGGCGCTAATATGGAATTTAATTTTGTCTTTCAAATCTTGGGTATTTCACTTGAAATTTTTAATCTTTGTAGCAATGTTGCAACTTTTCACCACATCTATGAAGGAATTATTTAAGGACATGTTGGGATATTTAAAGTTTTTATATTTACCTTAGGTAGGTAGTAGGTATTTTATCAGTTTTTTCCAAATTTTATTATAACATTATGATAACAGTCCTACGATAACCATTAATGGAATTTAAACCATCATCGCGTAAAATAAAGAGTATATTAAGTTTTTGTTTGGAAAAAATGCATCAGGTAGTTTTATTTTGAATAGTTTTGTTTTGATCTATTGCTATTGAAAAAAACTTTTATTTGTTTGTTTAAATTTCATGTAACTCCAGAAATAATTTGTGTTTAATGACTTATGACACACACTATTGGTTAAAAGTAGACAATAAAAAAAATCCTACGGGAGGGGGTTTTATTTCCCCCCGCTTGGACAGAAGGGGCAGTTTTATATAAAAAAAAAAAAATAGTTTGGTACCTAGGTAGGTACTTAGAATGGAAAAAGTATACCTATTTACAAACAACCACTTACAGTATTGTTTTGTAGCTTTTTGGAAAACCAGAAGTCCATTCTCATGGTTTATTTTCAAATAAAGTTCTTTTCGTAAACAGCTTCGACAAAAATTGTTTTCAAACTTAAAATTGTGAAAACGTTGTTTTTTCACCCAAAAAAATTAGTTGTAAAAATGTTAATAACCGCTGTAGATTCAACTACATTAATTGTCATAATCGACCTGACATCCAATGATTTCAATTTTACAGAGACATGGTTGTTGATTTCAAAACCTAATAGTGAAAATCACAATATCTGTTGTAAATCCTACAATTAGAAGAGTTGTGGATACAAAAGCATTGATTGTTGAATGTACAGCACAATTTGCAAAAGGCACAATACTTACGTGTTGATACTACATGTATTCGTTGTGCTATTCACAACATTCCGTAGTCAAAATGCAATTTGTATCGTTAAACCTACAGCTTCGACTTGTAGAAACTACAAGCTTTTGTTGTATTATTTACAACATTTTGCTGTCAAAATGCAACTTGTATCGTCGAACTTACAGCTCCGATTTGTAGAAACTACAGGCTTTTGTTGTATTATTTACAACATTTTGTTGTTAAAATGCAATTTTTATCGTCGAACCTATAGCTCCGATTTGTAGAAACAACGGGCTTTTGTTGTATTATTCACTACATTTCGCTGTCAAAATGCAATTTTTATCGTTGAACCTATAGCTCCGATTTGTAGAAACTACAGGCTTTTGTTGTATTATTTACAACCTTTCACTGTCAAAATGCAACTTGTATCGTCGAACCTACAGCTCCGATTTGTAGAAACAACAGGTTTTTTTGTATAATTCACAATTTGTTATCATTTTGCTGAAAAAATAGTTAGTAGATATTTCCATTTTTTTTTAATTTCCGAGCTTACCAAACTTTCATCAACGAACCAAATTGTTTTAACACATTTCTTCTTGGTTGTAGCTGTTTTTTATAGTGTACACAAATTTTTTCTTAAACCTCCAAAATAAAAGTCCAAATTTTAATGTTTTTTGTATTTACTTTTTTTAATATACAAAACAATTAAATAGACTTATTCCTGAAAACTTTCGTTTCTTCAATTAATGAATTTAAATGAATTAGTGGACTTGTATAAGCTTATTAATTAAAATTATATAATTTTTAAGTACTTGCAATAAATCTACCACATAGAAACTGTAATGAAAACTAAAATATAAAATTTTATACCCATGACAAACAATTAATACTTCTTTTTCACCGATAATTATATTCAAAATCTTTCATCATTATTAATTACCTATACTTATGTATATTGTTTTGATTCTTTTATTTAGTTCCCTTGAATGTAATCAATTCTTTGCCTATGTATGTATATTGTATATAGTACTTACGATAAATGGTAAGTTTCATTAACAATTGTCAAATAAAATGCTAAAACCTTGATCACTTTTAGGAGGGGTGGGGGGTGATGAAAGAAATTCCAACTTTTCCAAATTTCACGCCTATGTACAAAATGCATTTATTAAATTTGTTTTCTGTTGTAAATTACATTTTAAGAAAGGAGAATGGGCAAATTTGTATGAAACATGGGCGTGAGCGGCCAAGAATGGTTTTGTTATTTTTTGATGTGTTTTAGTCCTACAATCACCGTGCAGAAATTTTTTCAGTGTGGTGTACTTCAAAACCGAAAAAAATGCATTTTTAATAAAGTTTTGCAAAGTTTCTAGCTTCTGACCAATTCAAAAATAGAAAAAGAAAGTGGAACAAGAAATCTAGACAGTCTCAAGAATATTTTGTATATCAAAATGGCCATATAACATCATTAGTAAGAACATTTACCATAAAACTATAATATTACAATCCTCACAATATTAAAATATCCTGAGTAAAATAATATGTTTCAAAAAATTACAAAGTTGTTGAAATACGTACTGGGTCTGTTTTAACCCGTAATGCGTCCTTAGGATCTGAAACCCCGTTAAACACACTACTACAGTGTCAGTAGACGTTATGAAGTTAGAATAAAGCATTACACCCACTAAAAATATTATCACTATGCAATATTGCTCAATGCAATTGCATTATATTAACATTGAAATATCTTCTTTTCTAAATGAAATGCAATGTAACGTCCATAGTGAAAGTTGTTCATGAGTAGCATACCTTTCATTTGACACTAATTTCATTAATGGCCGCTAACGCCCAAAAATGCCCATTCTCCTTTGAAATGAATAGAATATAAGTGAATATTTTAAAGAAAACACTTTGTTTCTTATTTTACAACCAGTCTTCGACTGCCTCTTTATTATTTCTTGATTTTTCTTTAAGCCTGAACTGCTTATTCACTAAATTACTTATTATTCATTTAAAGTGCTGACTTACTATTAATTGGAAGTGCTAACAAGGTCAGCGTGTGGAGGAAATGTGTTGGTTGGATGGGAAATGGGTTCAGTGAATGAACTGAATGGAAATAGGTGTTGGGTTACGGATGGGGTGAAGGTTTTTTATGTTTATTGCAGGTTTATTATGTTTACTGAAGTTAAGAAGGTGTTGTTGTTGTTAACTTATATTCTTTGGCGTTTGATAGAAATAGAAACATGATAACTATATTTAAAGGAAGGAAATCGGTCAACTCGAACAGGCTCTAGCTCAATGAAAAGTGGACGTAAGGACGTAATGATTATGAAATTATTTTATGGAGTTATCATGTTTCCAACAAACACCACAGATATAATGATATAAAGTGTCGTGCAAGTAATTAGAAACGATTTCAAAGCAACTATTCTTCCTTCCGTATCTTCTGTGTTTCTGCAGTTAACCTCTTCATTTTTGTTTGTCCTGACTTAGTGTTCTACCAACTAAACGATGAACCAAAATAAATTAACGTAGAGTTCCGTTATTTTTAGTTAAACCCATAAAATGTATTATTGGACAAAAGTTGATCGTGCACATAATTAGAAACGGATTATAAATTATGTTTGTTTTCAAAATTCAAGCGGCTTAAAAGGTTTTTAGATCTACGCATTCAAAATATTGAAAATGGGCTGTTTCCGGAGTTTTGCATACTGACTAAAATTAATCCTGCGACGTAAAAGGTCGACGCATCATTCGTCATGCAGATGGAAAATCATACGACGAAATAATGTGAAATATAAAAATGCTCTTAAACGATGGTATTTAATGCTGTTCAATATTTTAAGAACAATTTAGAAAAAGGGCAACGCAGGCCAAAAGCAAGGCCAACTTCTCAACGAGAATATTGGTTTTTTCGGCAAAGAGAAATTAGAGCAGCATTTTTCTGGCAAAAAAGAAGGTGGACCATCTCCTGATGTTTTTAACAAAAGATTACTATACTCAACTTTGGGCGCATAGTAAGGAAGAAGCCTTTTACTGACTGAGGAATATAGGAAAAATGCATGTATTTTTGTTCTAATTTCAAGCGTTTTTTTCTATTGTTGCTCAGTCAGTAAAGGGCTTCTTCTTTACTATGCGTCCAAAGATGCTAGCCTTATGCAAATCTTTTTTTTAAATAATCTGGATATAGTCCACTCTCTCGGAAATTAAGTTTGCTTTCCCGACTGACTTTTGTGCATTTAGACAATTTATGGGTTTAATGGAAAATAACGGAACTCTACGTAAATTTATTTTGTTTGGTACAATACCTATTAAGTCAAGACAAAAAAAAATGGAGAGGTTTTTTGGAGAAACACAGAAGATACGGAAGGAAGAAAAGTAGCTTTGAAATCGTTTCTAATCACGCACACGCCACTGTAGGTAGGTATTTGTATAGTAAGAATCTATAACATCTTACCTGCTAAAAATGGCACATCAACGTCCAGCCGCTCTTGACTTTGTAATGCACCACAATTCCTCGTTTGTATAATTTGTGGCCAGCGAATCTTTAGAATATGGCGTAGACAGCGGATCACAAAAGCCTGCAATTTCTTCGAGATGGTGGTCGTGACTTTCTAGGTTTCGCAAGCCTCTGATAACTCAAAATTGATTACAATTTCGAATTCGTCCAGGTCCAACAAGTACCTAAGCACTTTCGATAATAGGTATTTCGCCGCTGATTTTGTTTAAAGCAGATTGAAATTCAGCGTCTTTTATTTTATCACTTAAATCACTTTTGTTATTCATTTGAAAAATAAAAAACACCGTACACGCTTTGACGCTTTCTATCGAATGAATGGAAAGAAGGAAAACAACATGAAACCCATGAAAATATCCCAGCTATGTACATATGTGTGTGAATCCTACGGTAAATTATCTGTGAAGATTCACGATTCAACGTAGTTTCAACATAATGGTTGTAGAATTGAATGTATGTGTTGTGCATTTTACAAGTTTTGACGTAGGTTCTACAGTTTTGATATTGATTGCATGGCTTGCGTTGGTATGCATAATTTTAGACTTTGAAATCATCAATATCCCTGTAAATATTCAAATAGATTCATGGAACCGTTTTTCCACACCAAATTTTCAAAGTCTTACAAACCAGTTAAAGGAACAAATTGTATTGTTCCTAAACAATGCGTAGTCGTAATCAAAATGACAAGAAATTCATCAACCCGTTTTTGAAATATTGAATTTTCAAAAAATAAAAAAATCAACTTTTATCTTTAAACGCGATTTGCGGCTAAACTAAGCGTCCTAGAGGCATCAAAGTTGACACCTTTAAACTTGATTTGCTGCTAAACTAAATGTCCTAGCGACTTATAAAATGCATATTCGTGATCTTGGAATGTGCCCGTTCCCAAAAATCAAAATAAAATTGGTAAAAAGTTTTTTTCCAAAACTTTCAAAAAAAATATTTTCAGTTTTTTCGGCTAAACTTTAGCAAGTTTTGTTGTCTTTTTTAAATTTGTGTCGAATTATGTGTGAATGATATTTTTTTCTTTAAATGCAAAAGGAACTTTGCATACACCCAACCTCGCACCCTACCCAAATCCTATAGAAACGGCGACATACGGGATTTTGATCCGCGGGATTTCGACCCCAACCCCTTATTTTGCACTCCTTTTTCATTCCAACTGTGTCAAACTGGACAAGTGCTGCAAAAGCAATGCTAAGAACATCCAAACGAAAACAGACCTAAAGCAACCAACCACCCCAAACAAAAATTCGTTTTTATACCCACCCAAGCACAAAAATATTCGGTTCGTATGCTGAACGGCAGCAGCAGCAGCCGAGTATGAGCAACAGCAGCCGTCAATGACAACCACCTACGTGCACAGATAACAAACTATACAGATGAAGCATCCCCATAGAAAAAAATGTCCCAATTTTTTTTTACACCAGGCAGACGATCAACAGGCAAGAAAGCTCTTTGCCTGTCGATAGTAAAGCTCATAAAGAAAGCTGTTTGTCTTTTGCAAAAAGTTCTCTCTTGCGTTCCCGCTCATATGCTTCTCTCTTTCTTTGTTACTCAGACAGAATATATAAATGGGGAAAATATTGAATAAAAACCTGTTTTTCTGTTTAGTATTTCTATTCTATGCAGTCAGCAATGATCGAGAGGAAGACGAAAGACAATGCGATGATGTTTTTTTTTGTTGTGCTGTTGCTATATACGATTTTTGTTGTTGTTAAGGTCGTCTGAGGCTGGTGACAGTAAATAAAAAGTATATTATGAACTCTTTTTCTGCATTGATGGAGGATAATATTCTTTATGTGGGTGATAGAAAAAATGTAGGTATTCTTTTTTTCGGTTGTTGGTTGGTTGGTTGAATGAGCGTGTAGTTTTTAGTTTTTGTAGGTATTCTATTCTAGATTCGTTAGAGTGAGCATTTGTTGATTAGTTAGCTAGGTACCTATCTATCATTTTTAATTTTATTTACATATATTTATCATTTTCTAGTTTCTGATATTAAGAAATTTTAATACTAATGCATATCAACATTTTGAACTTGTTGTTTCGTAAAAGGAAACAAATACAAAATAATTTGAAAATACTAATGAAATAATGAAAAGTTAAATATTTTAATTCGATTTGATATGTAAAGAACAGGTATGTATCTATATTCCTACGTGGACCTAGGTAGGAAGGTAGGTATTATATTCAAGAAAATGTTATAATGTCCTGAATAACCTACATTAAATTGGATAATATGGCAAGAGTACGATAACTTAGGCGCCAAGAAATAATAACGGTTTTTTGTAGAACAGTTCAATACAAGCATTTTTTTCTATGGGAGGGGGGGGGGGTCTATCTCACCCCGTTTGGGTGGGAGGGGCAATTTCATAAAAACAGTACCAAAAATGTAAACAAAAATATTAAAAAATAACGGTAATACTTACAACAAAGTAGCGAAAAATGCCTTTGATATCGTGGTCCGTGGCTTTTTTGTGGTGTGTCTGCCCGTATTTGCAACAAAAATTAAGTTTTTTAAATTCAAAAAAAAATAAACTTCAAATTAATGCAAAATGTCAAGCTAGTTTTCAATTCACCTGGAAATCAAAGCACACTCATTCCGAAAGTATTGAAAACGAAAGGAATTTCAAAACACCGAGAGTTTGAAAACGAAAGGATTTTTTAAGTAATCGGAATTCAGAACAGGGGTGATTTACTCCAGTCGCTGGTTGCCACTATAGTCTAAGAGCTCGCAACATATTTTTGGCGTGAGAGGAAACCAGATGGTTTTAATGTTACAGGTAGTCCTGGCGAAGGTGATAACGAATATGTTCGTCTGCCAGCACGTAGTGGTCCCGTTTACGAGAAAAGGTGCATCAAAAAAACTTTTTGCAAAATTGAATTAGTGACATATTTCAAGTGGTTTCCCAAAATTTTAAAAACACGAAAAAAGTTGCACTTTCAAGGACGTCTCTCGGGGGTTTTGGGGCCACTTAGACGTCTGTCACGCACATATTCGTACTCAGGGGGTCCAGATTTTTCATTTGAGACATATTTCAAGTGGTTTCCCAAAATTTTAAAAACACGAAAAAAATTGCACTTTCAAGGACGGCTGTCGGGGGTTTTGGGGCCACTTAGACGTCTGTCACGTACATATTCGTACTCAGGGAGTCAAGACCTTTCATTTGAGATATATTTCAAGTGGTTTCCCAAAATTATAAAAAAGTGAAAATAGTTGCATTTTTGGGGACGTCTGTTGGGAGTCTTGGGGCCACTTAGACGTCTGTCGTAACCATATTTGCAATCAGTAAGTTGAGGACCTTAGGAAGTATTACGTTTGAAGTGGTTTCCCTCACTAATTCAATTTTACAAAAAGTTGTACTCTTGATGCACTTTTTCTCGTAAACGGGACCACTACGAACGTATTCATTATTACCTTCACCAGGACTACCTGTAACATTAATATCGTCTGGTTTCCTCTCACGTCAAAAATATGTTGTGAGCTCTCGGTCTACTATTAAGTGTAGTGATCTTTACTGTATCGCTTGGTTACGGACATATAGCCAAATCGAGCATCAAACTACACATAGAAAACCTTCGAACGTATTCATTATCACCTTCACCAGGACTATCTGTAACATTAATATCGTCTGGTTTCCTCTCACGTCAAAAATATGTTGCGAGCTCTCGGTCTACTATTAAGTGTAGTGATCTTTACTGTATCGCTTGGTTACGGACATATAGCCAAATCGAGCATCAAACCACACATAGAAAACCTTCGATTCGAAACCGATATACCCCAATTTAGATCGCAGGTGATGCATCGTGGTTTGAAGCCTTCCCCGAGCCATGAGCAATAAGAAGTGTAAGCGAACGAAATGCAAAAGTTTGCACACACCATCTCCCATCTAATCTACAACAAGACGAAACTCAAAGGATACATTAATGAACACATAACTATGTTAAATTGATAAAACTAAAGAAATAAAAACAAAATTAACAAACCAACAAATTTTTTGTAATTAAACAGAAAAAAATAGCACATAAACGACAGGCGTCAAAAAATAAAGTAGAATTAAAACAGGTGGCTCTGTTTTTTTTTTAAATAGTTTTAATAGATGGCCTTAGTTTCTATGGCAAACTAAGTTTGTTGAGGCCAAGTGGCAAGAGTTGGCTTTGAGAATTATTACTATTTTTTGCCACTTTGCTCCAATAAGCAGCCATGTCGCTAAAAAGATATGAACTCATTTTAATAGAGCTTTTGTATGAAAATGAGAATCGACTAGCAGTCCATATACAATAGGTCAATGCTAAATATGGACTGCTAGTCGAGTCTCATTTCCATACAAAAGCTGGGCCCCTATTATATAAAACGAAACGAACGGCAAAAAAACGATAGCCACGAAAACGAAAGTCACGACATATCCCGATTATGTAAAACAATAATCGACCCATGCAAATGTTGCCAGCTAAAACGAAACAAAATATTTTTTTCAACCACATCTATCTTCACGCAAGTGCTTGTTATGTATTTATCGAACAAATCCCATCAATAAATCAGAAAATTCCCTTTTAAAGCTTTTCCTTTGTATATATAGACTATAGTACGGATTTTTATGCTTCTACAAGTGCTCTATAGACGGCGTTTGTGTATCCAACAAATCAATCAAGAACAAGCAGCAAAATAGAGAGGATTATATTATTTTGATTTTGTTTACAATAGGCGTCATGACAACGAGAAAAACAGGATAATAAAATGAAAATTTTGTTATTATGATATGGGTATATATTAATGTATAAGTGTGTTTATTTTGTTCAGCAAAACAATCATAATGAAGGGACCGATATAATTTTGAATATTCAATTTTGTTGAATGAAAAAAGGTATCAGAGCAATGTTGACCTTTTTCTATGTCTATAAGCATAAAAAACATGTAGCAATGTTGCTACGTTTTGCTGCAATGATATTTTTTGATCATTTAAAAGATTTTCAAAATTGTTTTGAAGTCGTAAGCATTTCCTAAAAAGTTCAGTAAACTAGGGACGCGGCAAATTTTGATTGGGGGGGGGGGGGTAAATAATTTTTTTTTCTTAATTTCTCGAAAACTATCAGTTTTTTTAAAGAATGTGAAAGTACAAATTGTAGCTTATGTAATTACACAAAAAAGATTAACATAATTTTGTTCATACAGATTCAGAGAAAATCATGCAAGGACTTCATGGTGGAGCAAATTTCATCAAAACATTTATAAAAATTACATTCATCGACGGGAAAATTTTGTGTACGATTTGTGTTTGGCTACATCTCCTCATTATAAAACCAAGTTTTTGGGGTGCCCGTGGTTAAGGGAAGGCCTATATCTTGAAAAATAAAGTGATTTGGTTTTTATTCAACATTTCGCTTGAATTTCGTTTTACAATAAGTAATGAGAGAATAACATTTAGACAATAAAATTATTTTAAAAATGAGCTATTAACAAACTCTTTAGGTTTATTAATTTTGAAGTTAGCATGTCAAAGTTACACTTTTGTATTTGTACTGTTAAAGGGACATTTATAACAGTTTTTGTAAATATCTCAACAAATATGAATTAATTTTCTAAAATTGCTCATAAAATTCTATACAAAACAAATTTAAACTTTTTTTTTCGCATGACCAACAGATTTTGAGAAAAACGTGCAGAAACGTAATAATAAGAGCTTTTTACTGTAATGAAATTTTTTCATCATCTTCCTAGGATAAAATAGGTAATGAGCGCGAGAGTCATAATTGTAACATTTTTTGTGTAGAATTTTCCCTTACCCCAGACACCCCAAAAACTTGGTTTTATAATGAGGAGATGTAGCCAAACACAAATCGCAAACAAAATTTAGCCCATCGATTAATGAAATTTTAATAAATTTTTTGACAAAGTTTGCTCCACCATGAAGTCCTTGCACGATTTTCACTGAATCTATTGATTCTCTTTAGTGTAGCCACAATGATAGTTTTCGAGAAACTAGGAGAAAACTGAATTTTACCCCCTTTTACGCACCTACAAAATTTGCCCTGGCCCAAATTTACAGAAGTTTTTAGGAAATGCTTACAACGTCAATACAAAGCTCTTCACGATAATTCAGCTTTATCGGATTTTTTTCGAAACGAAATTGTAATTTTCCTTGGCTATTAGATTAGCGGGTCAAAAAATTTTCAGTTAATAAGATGACAACAAAGGAGAATGGGCAAATTGGTCCAAATATCCACCACGAACGAGACTTATGTACATAGGTACATATAGGCACCCGCAGGTTTTATCCAGGGGGGAGCAGACACCAAACCTTCAATTTTGAGATTACAATTTTCGAAAAATATATTTAAAGAAGTACTTTTTTGAAAATGTTGGTATGCAATATTATTTCAGCTAATATGATTTGTTTGTAAAAAATTAAATCCCTTCAGCCTTAAGTAAGAAAATTGAAGACAAAATAAAACATTCTATTATTAGTTTCTTCTTTCCGTTTTTTCAAGTCCGATTTTTGCGTAAATGCCAGTACCTAATTGTTTACTGTTCAACTAAATTAATTGTTAAAAATGATGGAAAACTGTAGTTTTAATATAATGTATAGCAAAGAAACCATAATTAACCATTTAATGTTCGGACTTATGGTTTAAACAATAATTTTACCTAGGAAATTGCTTAAAACGTCAATTTTATATGTACATTAGGGTGGTCGTTAGAATGTTTTTTTTTTAATATTTGGATGGACCTAAATCAGCTCTAAATGAAAACAAAAATCTTCATCCCTTATAGTCGTTGTAGGGGTAAATTAAATTTTCCTTTTTTTTTGGAAATTCGCGTAAAATCTGCCGACAAATTGAGCATGTAGGTGAGAAGTAGAAAAGAAAAAAATCCTACTTGGGGGGGGGGGGGGGGGTAATATCTCGCACTGCTTGGACGGGAGGGGCAATTTAATAAAATAATTGTATAAAATAAAAAGAAATACTTAAAAAACAACGGCAACACTTGCAGTAATGTTTTGTAGTTTTTTTGGAAAGCCAGAATTCCATTTTAATAGTTGATTATAAAATAAAATTCTTTGAATAAACAATTTCAGCAAAATCAGTTTTCAAAAATATTATTAAAAAAAAAATAATAAATTTTACATGCGTATGTATTAACAATATTACTTACAATTAATTAAGTGGGGTTTTGTATGTAAATGGAAATCCACACAAGTGCAGTAGCCCAGTAAGAATAGACATAAAAATGCCAAAGAAAGGAAAAAATTTGTAACAGGCTGATTTTTGGTACACACGTTGGAATTAGGGTTACCTATAATCTGAAAAAAGTTCTCAAATATCCGATGACTGCTAGTCCCATTATTAGGGGTCAAAGGTCACGAAAAAAGGTTTTTGGTAAATATCTCGAAAACGGTTAGTTTTAGAAAAAAAAAATGTTCTACAAACATATTTACAAAAACCTATTTTCGTGACCTTTGACCCCTAATAACGGGACTAGCAGTCATCGCCCAATTCCAACATCACCAAAAATCAGCCTGTTACAAATTTTTTCCTTGAAAAAATCTATTCTTACTGGGCTACAGTGCATGCTGCGAATTATACATCAATTTATATTGAATAATTTTGAATGAACAACAACAACTTGTGTGTGCTACCCAGTAGCGTAGCTACCGCGGTATCAGCCGTATCAATGATACGGGGCCCCCGAAGAGTACTTTACGTGTGCAAGAAATTTTTCATTGAGATGCATTCGATACACAATTTTCATAGGTTCGTTTCTTCAAGTTTACCTAGAGTTACCCAGGTTTTCTTAACAGTCACAAGAATTGTCAAAAAAAACTGTGTTTTTGTTTTCAAAAAACACTAATAGGTCCTCAATTGTGAAATAAGCATGAGTCAGCATTTCCTGAAAAATTAATAGAAAGAAACCACAGCTTCCATTTTCTATTTCTGTTTGTTATTATTAAAGTAAATATGTGTATTCCTTCAACTTCTATTTAAAAAAAAACGAGAATTTCCTGCAGCACGTGAATCCACAAAAAAAATGCTTTGGAGCTCATGCCACTTTGACAATTTATTATTTACTTCAACTCGCCCCAGCAAGAAACCTACATAGATCTACTTCAGGGTGAGCTCAGGGCGACCCTAGGTGTCCAAAAAACAAAGAATTTGCTGTTCAGTGAGTTCAGGGTTTTCAAAAAATGCGTTGACTTCAGGGCTCAACGAACAAACCTTATTTACATATTACTTAAAATATACCTATGACCAATTTTGTTAACTTGTGTCTTTTCGAAAGTTTTCCTTCCTGTGTAATTATCTCTATCTAAGTCCTACCAACTGACGGAACCAAAACTGCTACGTGCAACCACTTTTTTATCGGACCACGTCCCAGTAGCCCATGATAATTAGACGAAAAAATGGTAAAATTAGGAAATATGTAGTTCTTATAAAACTGAATTTCGATGGAAAATTCTATTTAACTTTACATTCATTGCCCAGCTAAATTGAAAAACTTATCAAAACTTTATTTATTGATGGATAAAATTTTTTATACAATCTGTATTCAGGTTTATCTTCTTTTTATCAAATAAAATTCTTGGTGGAAGAGATAAGCCCGTTTTTTCAAAAAAGGGTGTAAGCGGTGAGTTTGTTTTCTAATACCTCATTCGAATTTCATTTTACAACGAATTTTTTTTTTCCGGTGGTAGGTGCAAAACCTGCATCAGGCTCTATGAGGACCGAAAAACGCGTGCTCATAGAAGTGTGAGATTCTTACTACACTAAAACCACCTCCACTTCCCGATTGCAACTAAGTTGAAACTTATCTAGCAATTTATTTTTAACGAAGTTAAGTAACGTGTTGCAGGTAACTTTCCGGTGAAAGTTCCTGCTTATTCCGCGATTTTAAAGCGGTTTTCCGTTCACCGCACCAAGTCGGAAGGTTTTGTTCTTTGCAGACGGCGTACTAAATTCGACTCGTCAAGAATGTCAATAATCGTTGGATTAGCGTGATCTAATAGCCGATTTCTATGTTTTCGCGCGAAACTCTTTATTTCGTCTCGAACCGTTGGAATCCCGAGATCCCTGTGAAGATCTTCGTTTCTTATATACCATATGGTGCATTTACAAATGACCTAAGCAATTTATTTTCAAACGTTTGTAAGTTATTTAAATTTGTATCGCAAGTACAACCCCAGAGTTGTATACCGTAAGTCCAAACAGGTTTAAGTACCTGCCTGTATAAAATCAACTTATTATTAATTATTATTATTAAAATATTGTAATATTTTCTCAGGTTCGTTAATAAAACTTATTTACTTTATTCAAAACGTCCACTTATTTATTTCACAAGATAAAACACTTTACTTTTCTTACTACAAACAAAACAATTTATTATTCACCACTGAAATTAATTCACAAACTTTACTTTTCACTTTTATTACAACCAACTTTATTCTTTCACGATTAAAAACAAACTGTGTCGCTGCCGTTCAATCATGTGCTTTTATACTTGTTTTCCAAATTCTGGAAATAGGGAGAACGTTCTGGTCTCTGCTTCCAGAGCTTTCCGTAGGGGAAATTTCCCAATAATTTCCCTTCCAAAAGCTTTTATTTGACAGCTGGCAAATCTGCTACAATCCGGCAGATGGCGCTTCCTTCGTTTGAGAGTTGCTATAATTATAGCTAATAAGGGTATGTTTGCACTGCGACCGTAAGCTTTATTGTGTCCGTTTGTTTGCATTTCGGAGTCGTTATAGTTCAAATATGGAAAGTTATTACACTGCCCCCCTCTTAGGATTGATCGTCCCGAGCAAATCCATCACTTCCATCACCATTATAATGATGTAAACGGTCGCTGTGAACTACTTTTAGTTTGCCTCTTAATCCTCTCTGAATGCGGTAGACGACATCGTTTATTCGTGTTACAACAGTATAAGGGCCTTCCCAATTTTGTTGAAGCTTCGGTGAGAGTCCCTTCCGACGGTGGGGATTATAAAACCACACAAGGTCTCCCACTTGGAATCCTGTCGTTGTGGCTTTTGCGTCGTATCTTGTTTTCATCCGATCACTCGACAGCTTTATATTTGCCCTCGTCCTTTCGTGAGTGTCAACTAGCTTTTCTTTGAGGTTGTCCACGTAGTCGTCTATTCCTTGTGGCTCACTTGTATAACATCCAAATTTGATTTCGCTTGGTAGTCGTATTGTGGTCCCGAGCAGGATTTCTGATGGTGTATGTCCTGTTGAGCTATGTACCGCACTTCGATAGGCCATCAAGAATAATGGAATATGCCGATCCCAGTCTCGTTGGTTGTCGCTTACAACTTTGGAAAGGTGTTCTTTAAGGGTCCGGTTGAATCGTTCAACCATCCCATCAGATTGTGGGTGAAGCGGTGTTGTCCTCGTCTTTTTAATGCCAAGGAGTGTACAAACTTCCTGAAAGATTTTGGACTCGAAGTTCCTCCCTTGATCTGAATGGAGTTCCATAGGTACACCAAACCTGCTTACCCAGTTGAAAACAATCTGATCCACGACTGTTTTGGTTTCCTGGTTTGGGATGGCAAATGCCTCAGGCCACTTGCTGAAGTAGTCCATTACTACCAGGATGTATCGGTTTCCGTTTCTGGTTTCTGGAAAAGGGCCTGCAACGTCTATTGCAATTCTTTCAAAAGGCGTGCCCACATTATACTGCTGCATCTTACTCTGAACTTTTCTGCCTGGTCCCTTGCTTGCAGCACAAGTAGCACATTTTCGGCACCATTTTTCGACGTCTTCTCTTGCATGTAGCCAGTAGAATCGCTGCCTTACCTTTTCCAGTGTCTTATTGACACCCAAATGTCCTCCGGAAGCTCCATCATGCATCTCTTGAAGAACCTCATTAACTTTGGAACGAGGTACGACTAGCTGCATCACATATGATTTGCCGTCTGTGGACTCCCATTTACGTCTTAGTAATCCTTCTTGTACATGAAGCGAGTCCCATTGTGCCCAATACGCCTTAAGAGTTGGACTTCTGTCAGAGATGTCACCCCATTCTGGCTTCTCTTGGTGTTCCTTCCATGCAAGAATGGGTTCAATATCCGAGTCTTCTTGTTGGGCAGCTCTTACTTCTTCATTACTCCAACCGTAAATGGGGTCGGCTCTTAATCGCTGGATGGAAGCAACCTCTTTCTCTTCTTGACGTGTGCAGTGCTTGCAGTCCGGTTTGCATGGTCTCCGAGATAAGGCATCTGCATTTGAGTGCAACCTTCCTCTTCGATGTTGGATCTGGTAGTCGTATGTCTGCAATCTCTCAATCCATCTTGCCACTTGACCTTCTGGATTTTTGAAGTTCAACAGCCAATTAAGTGCGCCATGATCTGTTCGAAGAAGGAACTTCTGTCCATAGATGTACTTATGGAAGTGTTTTGTTGCCGATACTAAAGCTAGAAGTTCTCTTCTGGTCACACAGTAATTTCTTTCTGGCTTTGAGAGCACCTTGCTGTAATAGGCAACGACCTTCTCTTCTCCTTCGTGGACTTGTGATAGTACGGCACCAATTCCCACGTTACTTGCGTCAGCGTCGATGATGAAAGGTTTTCCTGGTGTCGGATAGGCCAAAACTGGTGTATTGCATAGGCACTGCTTAAGTTCCTGGAAGCTTTTCTCGCACTCGCTTGACCATTTGAACGGTTTGCCTTTCTCTGTTAGCTGATGCAAACTTTTCGCGATCCCAGCAAAATCCTTCACAAATCGTCGATAGTACGTGGCTAGACCAAGAAAGCTCCGGAGTTGATGTTTATCCTGTGGTGTCGGCCAATTCTTTACGGTGTCAACTTTTTCAGGATCAGTCTTCACTCCTTGGGAAGAGATGATATGTCCCAAGTATTTTACCTCAGACTTGAAAAACTCGCACTTGTCTGGATTCAATTTCAAGTTTGCTTCTCGAAGCCTCTGGAAGACGGCCTTAAGGTTTCCACAATGCTCATCAAATGTCTTACCATAAACAATGACATCGTCCAAATAGACTAGGCAAGATTTCCAAGTAAGTCCTTGTAAAACGCACTCCATCAAACGCTCAAATGTTGCCGGAGCGTTGCATAGTCCGAAAGGCATCACTTTAAATTGCCACAGACCATTTCCTGTGGAGAAAGCCGTCTTTTCTCGATCTTCTGGATGGATTTCTACCTGCCAGTAGCCACTCTTTAAGTCCAATGTTGAAAACCATTGAGCACCTTCCATCGCATCCAGAGTATCGCTGATTCTTGGCAGAGGGTAGCTGTCTTTCTTTGTCACATCGTTCAGCCTCCGATAGTCCACACAAAATCGAGTACTTCCGTCCTTCTTTTTGACAAGAACAACTGGGGATGCCCAAGGACTTTTTGAGTTTTCGATTAGCCCATCTTTCTTCATGGTCGATATCATCTCTTCAACTTCGGCTTGTTTGGCTAATGGGAGACGTCTTGCTGGTTGTCGAATAGGTCTTGCGTCTCCTGTGTCGATTCGATGCTGCACCAGTTGTGTTCGACCAAACTGCCCACTGGGTGAAGAGAGTATATCACCGTACTCGTGAAGGAGGCTTCCAGCAACACTTAGCTGACGTTCAGTTAATTTGGATGACTTCAGAATTTTTGCCTTCATAGAGTTCACTTTGCCGGGGTCCACAGATTTTTGTGCGTCAGCTTCTGTGATCGTAGTTATGGCGGAAACAGATTCACACTTTCCAACAATTTCTCCTTTTCTTAGCTTAACTTCGTACGGTTTGATGTTAAGTATCCGTACGGGTACCATGTTGTTCTTTGGTGCCACAAGGGTCTTCCCTAGGATGATGTTTTGGGAAGACTGTTCAGAGTCTGGTTCCACCATTAGGTATCGATGGCTACCCAAATCACCTTTTATTTTCGTCCAAACGAACACTTCTGAGGAAGGTGGCAGGCATATATCTTCTTTTATGACAGTCCTGAGAGTTGATGAGTTTTCATTACCGTAAACCATAGGAATCTCCACATTTCGGTACTTGAGAACTTGCTTCCCGATGTCGAGAATTACTCCATGCTCTTTCATAAAGTCGATTCCAACGATGCACTCGTCACATATATCTGCTACCAGAAACAGATGTGAAAACTCCAGTTCTGCCAATCGAATTGTAAGACGAACTTCCCCGTAAACTCTGGCTGCCTCTCCTGTTGCAGTTTTCAGGCGGTAAGTGTTGGTGTTATGCAGCCATGTCATCTTCACCAAGTCCTTTCGAACAATGGAGGCAGTGGCACCGGTGTCGATCGTAGCCACTTGCTTTTTGCCGTTTAGTGTTGCCTCCACAGTCAGGCTTTTATTGTTTCGTTTCGTCTGTGATACCTGGATGGTGGTTCTGGGGCCATCGATACCAGAAACCAGCTTCTGCCCCTCGAAGTTGGTTCTTACTCGTTTCCCGGTTGAGAAACGGGCCGAGTAGGAGTATTGACATTGTTGTTGTTGCTGTTTCTGCTTCCACAATGTTGACATGCAGGTCTTCTAGGTGGCAATCTGCACTGGCGTTGAAGATGTCCGGTTTTGTTACAGTTCCAGCATCGAGCAGGTCCATCTCGCTGGTTCCTTTGGAATGCAGTTCTCTGGCAAGAACACTCCTCAATTTCTATTTCTCTTACCCGATGAACTCCTTGAGAAGCCTGTTCTGCTGCTTCCATAGTCAGGGCGAACGCTAATGCTTCAGGGAGCGTGTGTTTTCCAGCCGTTCGAATTGCTCGCTGAAGGTTGATGTCAGAAACAGCACGAACAAAGGCTTCTGTTGCGAATTGGTTAATGATTTCATCTCCTGCAGCTGGATATGCCAGATGCGCCAGTCGTTCGATGTCTGCTTGAAGCTGTTGCAGAGTTTCTCCCCTTTTCTGGACTCTTGTATTGAGTTGAACACGGAAGACTTCTTGCATATGGCCATCTCCAAAGCGTTTGTCAATGGCCTGAACAAGAGCGCTGAAGTTGCCATTCTTTTCTGCTGGTATGGTTTGCAGCAGCTCAGCAGCAGTTCCTCTAAGAGCAAGCGTCAGAGCTATATATTTGTCTTCGTCGTCCCAGCCGTTCGTTGCTGCAGCTGCCTCAAACTGCTTCTTGTAGATTGACCAAGAAGTTTGTCCATCGAAGGTTGGTGGATGCATCTCCTTTCTCCTAGGACAGTCACCAGAACTTTCTCGAACCTTCATCTTCCTTACTTTGTCTAATTCCTTGGTAATGGATTCAATTTTATCTTCCATATTTTCGAACTTTGCTTCTACTGTTGACAATTGCTTATCCACAGTTGAAAATTGTCTATCGACTCGCTCGTCAAGGGCAACAATTCTGTTGTCAAAGGCATCTAACTTACCTTCGAGTAAATTTGTCTGTTCTTGGAATTGTTGAAGAAGATTCTTTTCTTGTTTTTCGAGCAGACTCTTTTGTTCTTGGCTTTGTTGTTCTAGAAGATTCTTCTGCTCTAGGCTTTGCTGTTCGAAACGTTCGAGAAGATTCTTTTGTTCATTGCGTTGTTCTTGGCCTTGTTGTTCTAGAAGATTCTTTTGTTCTTGGCTTTGTTGCTCGAATCTTTCGAGAAGATTCTTTTCCTGGCTTTCAAATTTTGCGAGCAGCTGAGACAGCATATTGGTCATGCCGGATGTACTTACTTGGTCTTGTTGTTCTTCCATTTCAATGTCGAATATAAACGTGTCTGGGTTTTTTCCACATCTTCTTAAATCTTCTTGCAGACGAATTATAAGATCATTCTTTGTTCCAGCAGTAGGAAGATCTCGCTTATTCAGTTCTGCCTTAAGTTCCACTAAATTTAAATCATTCAAAGATTTACCCATTGTCTTTTTTTTTTTCACTTTCCACACATTAAATTGAGTGCACAGATAAAATAAGTTTTATCCCACTTCTGACACCAATGTAATATTTTCTCAGGTTCGTTAATAAAACTTATTTACTTTATTCAAAACGTCCACTTATTTATTTCACAAGATAAAACACTTTACTTTTCTTACTACAAACAAAACAATTTATTATTCACCACTGAAATTAATTCACAAACTTTACTTTTCACTTTTATTACAACCAACTTTATTCTTTCACGATTAAAAACAAACTGTGTCGCTGCCGTTCAATCATGTGCTTTTATACTTGTTTTCCAAATTCTGGAAATAGGGAGAACGTTCTGGTCTCTGCTTCCAGAGCTTTCCGTAGGGGAAATTTCCCAATAATTTCCCTTCCAAAAGCTTTTATTTGACAGCTGGCAAATCTGCTACAATCCGGCAGATGGCGCTTCCTTCGTTTGAGAGTTGCTATAATTATAGCTAATAAGGGTATGTTTGCACTGCGACCGTAAGCTTTATTGTGTCCGTTTGTTTGCATTTCGGAGTCGTTATAGTTCAAATATGGAAAGTTATTACAATATTTATCGAGTAACCAGGGGGGTCATTCCGTAATTTTTAAAACGATAATATTCAAAACGATTATCTTTAACGATATCGTCTATAATTTGCTTCACGTAACTCAATCACTATCGTCTCTTCTATCGTTTATTTTTTTGAATGAATGAAATGAATTTGAAAATTAAATTTTGCTGTCAAAACA
This sequence comes from Dasysyrphus tricinctus, assembly GCA_963921185.1. NCBI lineage: Eukaryota > Metazoa > Arthropoda > Insecta > Diptera > Syrphidae > Dasysyrphus > Dasysyrphus tricinctus. The sequence continues at coordinate 140,107,617 of OY992531.1, forward strand.
AAAAATCCTTGTAATTTCATTTGAAATGTCAGTTTATTTTAAAAATTGAATTGCAATATCGTCCGTTAAAGTTTGTGTTCGTGGATAAATTGATTCTTTACGTTGCGCAACATTAAAGAAATAAGGCCTGAAAGCAGATGGTCATCAGAATGTCCCTTTAAAAATACGATTTTGGCCTACGAGCACAAGTGTTGAAAACGAATATGAAAATACAAAAAAGACCATTCCTTTAATCACGGTGCGGGTTCCTAACGGTTGGTAGCCTCTTCTCTCATCCTCTACGATTTCCAATTCTTTTGTTATTTAAAAAGTGCAAGATTGTCAAAAAATTATTGATGTGCATCAAAATTATTTATTATTGAATAAAATACATACACACATATATCTAGCAAAGATATGCTTTTTTGCTTCTTAAATTTTTTTCTCAAAACCAATAAGAGTAGGCATTCCTTAACTATCGCGTTTAACTAAACGTGAAAAAGACACCGTCAGACGATCATCGATGAGAGCCCTGTTGACAAAGACGCCTGTATGGATAAACGATTATTTTGGTATAAATGTTCGAATTTTGATCACTGGGCAGATACTTTTTGTTAATTCGATTATTGGGCAAGAATGATTAGTTGGTAAGATTTTTTTCTGAAAACTCAAACCATGAACTGATATACATATGTATATGCCATAATTATTCAATAATTGTTTCGTTTTCATATTATTGAAAAAACAATGGTTAAAAATCAACAAAAAAGTATTTATCACTTTTAAAACACTCAAATAATTACAAGACGATACCTCTTTAGCTATCGTCTAAGCTCTATCGTTTTGACGATAGCGTTTTGACGATTATTGACTTACGTAGAGCAAATAATTCATCGCCAAAACGAGATCGCCAAGACGATAGTCATTTTCAAAGTTACGGAAAGCAAGACTATCGTCTAAACGATATCGTCTGGCGATAATCGAAATACGGAATGACCCCCCAGTTCATATCTCTTAATTTACTTTTTAGTTCTTCGCATTTCTTTTTTACGTGCGGCTTCCATTTTAATTTCGCGGCTAGAGTCATTTCCAAATATTTTACCTCATTCGCAAATGGAACACGACCGGTATTTAGAAAGACGGGCAATCTATTTATTTTTTTATACGTAAAGTCCACGTGGACTGACTTTTGTTCATTGAGCGCTATTCGCCATGTTTTTGTCCACTCATTAACATTATTAAGAGCATTTTGTAATTTAATCGTAGCTTCGTTAATCGTTTTGCCTACTGCTAGTATTGCAGTATCATCAGCAAACGTTGCTACGATAGTGTCTTCTGTTTGAGGTATATCACGTGTAAATAGAAGGTACAGAACTGGACCTAAAACACTACCTTGTGGTACCCCAGCCACTATTTCTTTGAAATTAGAATATTCATTTCCGTGTCTTACACAAAAAGTCTGTTTTCTAGATATTCGTTAAGAATTGTGTAAAGTCCTACAGGCAGAACTTGTCGTAATTTGAATTTGAAGCCTTCGTGCCACACCTTGTCAAACGCTTGCGACACATCCAAAAAGACCGTCGAACAAATTTTCTTTTCTTCAAGAGCTCTCTCAATTACGTCAGTTATTCTATGCACTTGATCAATTGTTGAATGCTTGCTTCTAAATCCGAACTGATGTTCAGGTATTAATCGTTTATCTTCTATTATAGGCTGCAGGCGCAGGAGTAGTATTCTTTCAAAAACTTTCGATATTATTGGAAGAAGCGAAATCGGTCTGTAAGAATTCTTTTCATGAGATGGTTTGCCAGGTTTCAAAACCATTATGACTTCCGCAACTTTCCATTGGCTTGGAACATGTTCTAGCCTTAGAGCTGCATTTATTATATAAAGTAGGTTAATTAATCCTTTATGAGGAAGCATTTTTAATATTTCCGCTGTTATTAAGTCATACCCCGGAGCTTTATTATACTTTAGCTTCTTTATTTCTCTGTTCAATTCAGCGAGCGTAGCATTTCTGGTTCTGTAGTTCTCACTTGAGCCAAAACTCATATTAATATTTCCATTGAGTGCTTGCCCATCAGAAGGTTTAAATGTTTCTTCCAGGTAATCGGCGAATACCGCCGCTTTCTCTTTGTCACTTTTAGCCCATTCGTTTTGGCTTTTCTTAATCGGGGGTACTGGAAGCTTTGGTTTTTTCGTTGTTTTTATAGCTTTCCAAAGTGAGTAGTTGGATTCTTTCCCAGCTGACAAGCTTTCAAGGTAATTTTCAACTTCACGGTTTTTGAAATCTGATATCGCTGTTTTTAGCATATTACACAAGCGATTTAAATGAGCTTGTGTTGTGGATATTTTATATCTTTATAGCGCGGCGTAACCCTTTGATAAAGTGTGTTATTCCATGCTGCCTTTTGTATTATATCAACAAAGGTATCTAGGGGGAAGGCGGGAGACTTGAGCCACTTTTTGTAAAATTGTTGATAAAAACTTGTCTATTTATCTCAGCCGCATGAAAGATACATCTCTATAAAGCTACACTTATCTATTTTGAAACTAGTTAAATTGGCTTCAAATATATGCAATCGGTTTCAACCCAGAGCAAATTGTTTGAAGAAAGATTTTCGGCTCAAGTCTCCCGCCCCTACGGGAGACTTGAACACCCCCTGGGGGAGACTTGAACATACCCAAATTGAACAAGTTAACAATACAAAAAATGAGATCACCGTCAATGATTTTCATAAAACTCAACTGTTACTATATTTAACGTATTATTTGCTAAGAAAAATGTTTTAAAAATGTATACACGAAAATATTGATACAAATTAAAAACAAACTTAAAAACCGTAACAAATGAAAATAAATACAAAACTTAAATAAACCCCTCCTTGGGAAATACAGTAAGAAGATTGTAAGATTTTTTAAACATAATTTGAGCATTGCTATCCTTGTATTTCCCCCTCTGCGGCAGTTTTTTGACTTTTTTTTGGTTTTGCTCCTCATTTTCGTATGATCAAGTCTCCCTACAATAAGTGGTTCAAGTCTCCCGTCCACGCTTTTTGAGACAAAAGAGATTATAAATTCTGTTACGTAAGCTGTTGCAATATTTTGCACGGGTATTTACAAAAACAATTATTTAAGGAATAAGATCATACTAAATTATTTAATTAATTACGAGACAAACAAAAGTTATGAAATTAAAGGAAAAAAAAAATTGTTTAACTTTTCATAGCGAAAAATGCATTTACTCGTCCAGGAACCAAAATAATATGTTGATCCTGAAACCTTTTCATTAGCAAATAGAAGGTCATTTTCTGCTTCGGATGTATAAACTCTTCTAGAATTTAAGGGTAGTCTGAGTGAAATATTGCGAGTGGCTCATGTCTCCCGTATGGTCAAGTCTCCCGTTTTCCCCCTACTGCGTCTTCAAGCTCAAGAGGCGTTGTAATGATACCCTCAATTCAACGTTGTCCTCGATATCTTTCTTAAATCCTTCCCAGTTGGTTTTACCGTTTGTTAACCTGGGTGGTTTTTCAATTTTGACAAGGCTTTCGCTCATAGTGAGTATGACTGCAGAATGATCTGAGAAGAGATCATGGCCTTCTGAGATTTCAATACGGTTAGAGGGTATTCCTTTTACCATTAACAAATCGATTAAGTCAGGTATTTTTGACGGATCAGTTGGCCAGTAAGTTGGCTTTCCGGTCGAATGGAAATCGCAATTATTTTCCATTCCTGCCTCATATAGCATTCGACCCTTTTGAGATATGCATCTTGAAGCCCAAAAGGTGTGCTTTGCATTAAAGTCGCCACCAACGATTAAGTTTGGGCTTAGCGACTTTATCAATGTCGTAAATTCACTCTTATCGATTTTGAAACGTGGAGGGCAATATATCGAAGAGATATTGAGAAGAATGTTTTTAGTTCTAACCTGAACACTACTCAATTGCATCGATTCTACCTCTATTTTCAGGCCTATTGAGTGTTCAATGCACTCTTTTATATATAACGATGATCCACCCCTTGCTTTATTTGAAGGATGAACAGCGTAGTAGTCAAGAAACCCGTGGATTTTAAGATTTGTTTCATTTTTGGCATGCGTTTCTGATATCAAACATATGTCGATATCATTTTCCTGCATATACATCTCTAATTCTCCAAGTTTTTGCCATAATCCGTTGGCATTCCACGTAAGAATTTTAAACTTTTCCATCATAAATTTTTTGAGAGATTTGGGTCAAAAACAATTTTCGAGCTTACTTAACCTATCAAAGATAAGTTTATTTGTATCACATTGTTCCTCAAGTTTCGACAGAATTATTGAAAAGACTTTTGTAACCGGGTCTGTTTCAGCGTCGTTATTTGCGGGTATATTTTTGGCCGCTATTTGGGCATATGTTTCTGCATTTCCTTGCTTTGATATATTTTCCGAAGGTATTGACACTGTTTTCTTTTCCTTACGGATACTAGGTTTTGGAGCTTTACTAGATTTGGAAGTCTTGGGAATTACGGTTTCTATTTGCCTTTGTGGGTTTCTTTGTGTTTTGGCAGATTTTGATCGCCGCTTTTGTAATTCTTTAGCTACTTCGCAGCCTCTATAGTTTGCCGGGTGATTTCCATTACAATTAATGCACGTCGGTGGACTTTCACTTTTTCCGATGCAGTCAACGGTTAAATGCTTTCCGGCGCATTTTACAAACCTTGGCTCTTTTTTGCAATAAGTTTGGGTGTGATTGAATTCTTGACAGCGTTTACACTGAGGGACTAACCTTGTGCTCTTTTTTAGAGGTTCGATCTTAACTACGATGTTTAGAATTGTTTTGATTTTATAAATTTCGTCTAGTTTTTCAGTCTTATCGAACGAAAGTATAAATAGTGGAAGACCACGTTGTACCACTTTTGTTTCACCCTCTTTTTTCTGTTTCTCTCTTTTGACGATGTTTATAGCATCTAAGATTTTGAAGTTGCGCTCTTTTAGATCACTAATGATATCGTCTTTTGAACATGATGCGTGTAAACCTCTCGCCACCACACGTAAGGGTCTTTCCGACTTATTTTCATAGGTATACCACTCTACTTTTTCTTCGTTTAGTTTTCGCGACAGAAGACAATAACTTTCGGGGTCTTTCACACATACTTTCCATTTGTTGTTATTGAGCGAAATAACTTTAAAAGCCGATGGTAGTAATGCCTTTAATATGGTTTGCAACTTGTTATACTCCGCAATACCGATAACATTTATCGGTGGCGGGGGCCGTTCCTTAACAGGTTTTTCTTTAACTGTCGCATGTTTTGGTGAAACTATTATTTCAAAAGATGAGGCTGCCTCAGGTGAAGAGCCAGCTTTACGCTTTTTACTTAATCTTTTCTTTGAGGACTTTTCCGTTTCACGTGCTAGCTCTTCTTCGTCTGTTTCATATCTAGAATTATTGACTTGTGGCAAGCTAGCTTTAGAATTTATTGGAGAATTTTTACCTTTCAACATCTCATTTTCTTTTCGAAGAAGATCGACTTCTTTCTTTAGCCCTTGATAAAGTTCCATTACTTCATAAAGTCTTCGTCGAAGTTCGTTATTATCTTTTTCAAGATTTTCTGTTTTATCGGAGTCTTTTTTGGCGTGCGCTGGCGTGACGGGTGGACTCTTTTGTCCGAATTTAGATTGTTTTATACTCGATTTAGATGGTGGTGATCGAGATACCCTTGCACTTTTTAGGAAGTGATTTATTAAATGCAATAATTGGCTCTCCCCAGAATCCATAGAGCCGACCTCCGAAGAGGGTGGATTTTCCAGTGAACCTGGACTGCCACCTGGGGTACTATATCTTATTGTTTTGCTCATTGCATAGTTTTGTATACATCAATCCCAGTATACGGAGTTTGGATTTAAGTCGCCTCTTACGACAGGCATGCCTACCTCGGGTATATTCTTGCCCCTTACCCGCAGGGTAACGAATAATTCAAGAACCAGAAACTTTCAGACAGTCTTATTATTTAAATAATCAGCTATTAATGAAGTCTCAAAGTTATAGCGTTTCAAAATTTGACTTTTGATTTTGACCGTAAAGTGACAAAGAAATATTTTTGGAAATGTATATATACATATGTATCTTGAAAACTGTTATTTGTATTTAAAAAATCTGGCTGTTTTTATTTTTTATAGAATTCTACACAAGAAAGATTACTACACTATTTCGCTAGAGCAACAGATTTTGGGAAAAATGTGCACAAACGTTACAAAACTATTATTGATATCTTTTCAACTCTAGAAATTTGTTCCTCATACAAAAAAAGTGTTATAATCTTTCATGAGCTTAGATTTAAATCTTTTGAAAAAATTTACGGTTTTAGAGATATGTATGTACATATTAATAAAAACAGTTTTTTGTCCCTTTTACCGTACAAAATAAGTTATCAAATTACTTACCATGTATCTAATATGCTAATGCAAGGAAAATGGGGGCCCCGAAAAAATATTCGATACGGGGCCCCCAAAATGTTCGCTACGCCACTGGTGTTACCAGTGTTACCACCAAGTACTTATATACGCTAGAGTTATAGCTGTTTCACGAGAGCCACCTCGATCATCATAATCCTTTAGTGGTGCTTAGTCTGGTTATGCTTATATTAATAATTGAAAGACGGCAAAGAGTGTTTTCAATTAATACGAACATAACCAGACTAAGCACCACTAAAGGAGTCTGATGATCGAGGTGGCTCTCGTGAAATAGCTATAACTCCAGCCTGTATACTTGGTAGTAACACACACAAGTTGTTGTTCATTCAAAATTATTCAATAATACTTACAATTTGCATACCAAAATTGTACTTAAAAATGTTTTAAGAATTTTATATAATACCTACATATCGTCCCTCATCTCACGAAGTGACGTAACTCGCAAATTGTCGTTTTTGAGATTTGGGCATATATGTGCTTGGTAAACTTGATTGCATATTTCTACATCATTAGATTCCCTGAAAAATGTCTGGAACATGGTTCAATGCGTTATGACATAGTTGGCATTACTGCAATTTTAGGTAAAAAGTTTCTCACGAACAGACGTAACTGCAATTATGTGGGTAGCACTTTTCCGTTTTATTGCAAATTATTGTTTAAATAAAGTGGTTTCAGGTACTAGGTGCATTTATCGGTGAGTAGAAATAAAAACGCTTTAAGTTTATGCTAAGATGTTGCTACTGACCTATCACTAAATTAAATTTAAATTGCATTCGGTTCTTCCTGTTTACAATACTCTGTCAAACAAAAATTGTCAATACAAGGCTTATGGGCGAGCTTTTTTAAAAACAGTAATACCTGTGCATACTGTCACAACACTAAAATGCCTCACTAATAAGATTTTTTCAAAACAGTGGTATCTGTGTATACTGCCACGACACTAAGACTTGTCACTAAAATTTCTCACGAACTGACGTATCTGGTTGATCGATTATTTCTAACTGTTTTAAGTATTGCATTTACATTGAATCTCATATCATTTGAAACTTTAACATATTCTTGTAATTTTACAAAAAAAAATACCAATACCGTTATAAAACACAGAAGTAACGCTTATAGAAGGAGGACACAAAACTAAAAACTGCTCTCCTGTAAAATACTGAAAAAGCAGATACGTCAGTTCGTGAGAAGAGGGACGATATGTATATAAAAATTTATTTATTAAAAACTGCTCAAACTATATTAACTTTGTTTTTCAAATCCGATGGCATTCTTTTTTCTTATTTTTATTTTCCACACAATTATATTTGATCAAGAATTCAGATGGTATTTTCTTTTCTTGCATCAAAATATTTAAGGAGTTTGTTTAGCTAATTTAGGGCCCTATTACCGTTCGCAAATCGAACCAAAAAGCTGGCGAATGAATCAATTTGGTATTACGATAGGCGAATATTCGCCAGATGACTCGCTCCAAACGTCAAAATTAAGCGAATGGAAAATGTTAGTGACTGGATGGCGAACAATAAATAAAACACGATTTTCTTATTATTTTGTGATAAAAATGAGCTTATTAAATACTTGCAATCAAAAATAATTAATAAAATAAGATATTCACCACACAAAACCATTATAAAATTAAGATTTTAAATTAAAACGCCAGACAAAACCTACAACAAATTGAAAAATTTTAATAAGCCGTTGTAGTATAGTTCAGACTGGTAGGATTTTTTTATTTTCCGCACAAAAAAAAGTTTATTTATTATGAAAAAATCGCATAATAACCATTTAAATAGTTTAATAAAGAATAAAAAGGAAGAAAATTGCAAAAATTCCGCACTATTAGATGTATTATTTGATTTTATTTTGTTTATTTGACATTTGTCGCAAAAAAAAAACTGATTGTAATGAATTTCCCAGTGACAGCGATGAATTTTTAGCGAATGAATTCATTCGCCAACCTTAAGGTAGAACTATAATAGTCGGAAGGGCACTGAAGCTTATGTCAAAAACCAACGAAAAGTAGCTTTCCGTACCGAAAAAAGGGGAACACACCCATAATGTAATTATTATCTATCTCTTTTTGGCACTCCTATTTCACCAAATGTCAGTTTTACTTAACACTTCCGTAACCAAAGTTGAACGAAACGCTCCACTCCGGAATTATAGTCACCGTCATATGCTTTCCGTGTATTCGCTTGTTTTCTTCCGACCACTTAAGTGCCCCTCCGAGCATTATAGTTCTAGCTTTAATATGAACTAAGTCCCTTTTCACACGAAGAAACAAGTTGCTGGAGATTTTTTTGACGTTTTCTTTTAATCTCCTTAAAAATCTCTCGTACCTTTCATACCAGGAAACAAATCTCCAGGCAATTTTTGAAATTTCCTTTGAAAATCTATTGGTTGAACACACCTAAACCTAGATGTGAAAGGAAATGTCAAAAAATCTCCTCAAATCCTCGACCGGGGAGATTCTGTTCGCCCCTCTTTCCTCCTGCCTTTCTCACCCAGGAACTAAAAGTTGCTGGCAACTCAGTTTCCTCGTGTGAAAGGGCACTAACACAACATTCGCCAAACGGTTCGACTTCAAGCGAACGTTCGATTCGCGAACCGTAATAAGGCCCTTAAATATCGTATTTTATGCCTTTAAACATTCGTCTCATATTGTTCATGTCCTTATAGCTACCTACATATATACCAACAATTTAGTTTAAGCCTTCAGCCTCTTGAACATAAGGGCAAATACGTGCGACCATGTGTATTTTATTTTATTTAAGAAAACAAAAACGGAAAGAACCCTCACCGTATCAATGTATATGTATACCTATTTCTTATCTCTAACACTGAAATAAAACAATAACAAAAAAATAACAAACACGAATGTTAAAGAAAAAAAAAAAAAAAAAAAAAAAAACAACAAATATATTCAACTAGCCTAAGAACTACACAAAACTATACATGCATACATTCATATTCATCATTATCCTTTTTGCATGTAGGTATATTTAAAAAAAAAACATAACTGAAAAAAATTATTGGGAAAATAAGAGAACTTTCCCACATTAAAGCATTTTTACGACTGAAACAAACAAAATGTATTTTTTTTTCGGTAAATAGTGAATTAAAATATATAAAAAGAAAGTAGGTATAATAAACATAATTAGAATTTTTTTGAATGAAGGTATTGTTCCTATTGTAATTACTATGAAAAATGTTTGTGTTCTTCCTTGCCACATTCTTCTTATTTGTATAGAAAAGTAGTGCAAGGAAAATCCTAAAAAAGTTTATTTTGTTTGTCTCCTTTGAACTTTGAAATAAATTTGGTATGGATTGTTCTCTATCCTCTCTCATTTACTATGCCTACATTTGTAGGCATAGTAAATGAGTCCCCAAGAGGTAATCTTTTTATAGAAAATCCTTCTGTAGCTTCGGTTGCAGTAAACCGCACATCGGATTTTGGGGTGCGGCATCTTTCATGTACGAGCGTCAATCAAGACGCCATAATAATAAGTGAATCGTTGACAAATAGAAGAAGTCTTTCAAGAAGCGCAAATGTTACTTTTGGCTACCGCATACGTACGAAAATCGGAGCATGGAACGTTCGATCCTTGTACAGCGATGGTAGATACGAGCAGGTTGAGCGTGAAATGCTTCGTCTAAACATCAGTATCCTGGGCATAAGCGAAACTAAGTGGAGAGGAAGAGCTGAATACAGATCAGACACTGGACAGACGAGAATGCTGTATTCCGGGGAAGATGAAAGAGAGGGTGGCCAAAGACTGCATGGTGTCGGAATTATGTTGAACGAAGAAGCGAGGCGTAGTTTGATCTCCTGGGCGCCCATTTCTGGGAGATTAATGACAGCAAGGTTTCGTTCAAAAATTCGTAACGTCACAATTATTCAGTGCTACGCCCCCACAAATGAAGCGACCGAGGAAGACAAAACCGCGTTCTACACTCATCTTAACTCGGTTTACAGTAGTGTTCCGAGAGCCGACATCATAGTCGTTATGGGAGACCTCAATGCCCAAGTCGGTTCAGACAATTACGGACTGGAACGCGTGATGGGAAGAAATGGCTTGGGGTCACGGAATGAAAATGGTGACTTGCTTGTCGATTTTTGTAACGCGAATCGTCTTGTGATAGGTGGGACTGTATTTAAGCATAAGACGTGCAACAAAATTACCTGGGTGCATCCGGATGGTCAAACCGAAAACCAAATTGATCATATCATGATTCAGCAGCGATGGAGGAAGTCTATGTGTGATGTCCGGAGTATAAGAAATGCCGATGTGGGAAGCGACCACCATTTGGTTCTGATGAGTCTCAAACTACGAACCGCTGCCGTACAAAAACCAGCGCAGGATGCAGCAAGGAGCTCAAAATTCATTACGAATGCTTTAAATGACCCCAACATATGTCGAAACTATGTCACCACCCTTAACGACAGAGCCTCGTCATTAAACGGAATCCAGAATTCAACAATTGATGAGATGTGGGGTGAAATTAAAAGTGTTTTTATGGAGGCTGGATCCGAAACTGTACCCAAGCGAACGAGACGTAGAGACTCTTGGATATCCCAAGACACCTGGGATAAGATCGAACTTCGCAAATCGTTGAAAATCCAAATAAATGCTGAAGCAGATGTTCAACGAAAGGCTGACTTGCGAAGAGAGTACCGCATTGCACATAAGATGGTCTATCGCTGTGTGAGACGTGACAAGAGGGTGAAGTTGGATGGACTCGCAGATAATGCGGAAATCGCTGCCAGAAGAGGAGATATCCGGGAATTGTACCAAATAGCCAAAGATGTTATCGGGAAAAAAAGCAACACCAATCATCCTGTAATGGATGTGGATGGCACACTTTTGGTATCAATTGAGGATCAGCTTCGTAGATGGAAGGACCATTTTTGTGCCCTGCTAAATGAGGATTCAGTTGAGCAGAGTGCTGAAGTGCCCCAACTAAACGAGATGCGCAGGTCCTATAGGGGTATTGACATCGAACCCCCGTCAGAATCGGAAATACATACAGCAATAAATCTCCTCAAAAACAACAAGGCAGCTGGACTGGACGGAATACCAGCTGAATTCCTGAAAGCCGATCCCGTAACAGCGGCTAGTATTTTACATCCGTTGATAAAAAACATTTGGGAAAACGAAAGCTATCCCAGGGATTGGAAGGATGGTGTGATTGTTAAGTTGCCAAAGAAAGGTGACTTAAAGAATTGCAACAATTGGCGTGGTATCACCGTTTTGTCCGTTTTCCCAAAACTAATGGCAACCATCATTCTCGAGCGAATAAAGGAGAGAATCGAGTCTACACTCAAGAGGCATCAAGCTGGCTTCCGCAGTGGTCGATCGTGTGTCGACCATATCAACACCCTGCGTATCGTCCTCGAGCAGTCAATGGAATTTCAATCACCGCTTTACCTCATGTTCGTGGATTTTGAGAAAGCCTTTGATCGAGTTAACCGAGAATGTATATGGAGATCGTTGCTTGGTAGAGGAATTCCGCCAAAAATAGTTGCCATTATTAAAGAGTCCTACAACAACGCGAGGTGTTTTGTTTTGCACAACGGGCAGCTATCCGACTCCTTTGTAGTGCAACAGGGTGTGAGACAAGGGGATGTTCTATCGCCAATTCTCTTCCTGCTGGCGATGGACGACGTATTGACGGCCAGTGTAGGTACAGCAGAGCGACAGGGCATTCAATGGAGACCGTTCGAAAGGCTCAGTCATTTAGACTATGCCGATGACATATGTCTACTGGCAAATAACATCAGTGGGCTGAACGGGATGTGCCAAACACTGCAAGTGAAGGGAGAGTCGAGTGGTCTAAGAATAAACAGCAAAAAGACAAAAATAATGCTCACAGGCCGCTCCACACAGCAGCGTATTATTCTACAGGAGACGCCAGTTGAAGTAGTGGAACAGTTCAACTACCTTGGCAGTATTGTCTCTGCAAACGGTGGTACGGATCTGGACGTTAAAAGTAGAATAAATAAAGCTCGTGCTGCCTTCGGTACTCTGTCCCCAATCTGGAAATCAAGTCAAATCTCCTTACGCACTAAGTTGAGATTCTTCGAATCCAATGTCAAATCCGTGCTGTTATATGCTTGTGAAACCTGGAAAGTCACGTCTATCATTTCGAAGAAATTGCAGGCTTTTGTGAATCGCTGTCTTCGCCATATCCTAAAGATTCGGTGGCCACAAATAATATCAAATGAGGAATTGTGGCGCAGGACAAGTCAAGAGCGGCTGGACGTCGACATAAGAAAGCGTAAATGGCGTTGGATTGGTCACACACTGAGGAAACCAAACAATGAAATTGCAAAGCAGTCCTTTGAATGGAATCCTCAGGGTGCACGGCGGGTTGGAAGACCAAGAACAACATGGAAATCAACTGTCTTAGCGGAAGCAGAATCCCAGAGAAAGACGTGGCCACAGCTAAAGTACCTTGCAGCAGACCGTGAAGGATGGAGACGTTTTGTTGACGCCCTATGCCCCAGCCGGGGTTACAGGACACGATGATGATGACATTTGTATACAAAATCATTAGTTCTACAAGTGCTCACTTTAAAGCGCTGCGTTCGTTCCTCTTCATGATAGTACTATAGAAATATATATACAAAGGCTTTTCACCAAATTACAATCCTTTTCTAATTTTTTCAAAAAAGTTGAAATCTTCACTTGTGTAAACATTAGTATTTCAAATTGTTTGAGGACAAATAGTCATATTTTTGTTCACAAAAGAAAACTTTAAGGATTAATTAAGTATACTTCTCTACTAGGTTAGGTTAGGTTAGGTTAAGAGGGGCGTGCACAGCACAGAGGCTGTTGCGTACACGGGGGCCTATTGGTCCATTGTGATCCCCTTAAAAAAGAAGGCAGAGATGCACCCAAACTAATGGTTCACATAGACTGGATCGTTTGCGAACCAGCCTGTGCTTTCTATGAATTTTCTCATGTTTGCCATTGAGACCTGTGCCAGATCTTCCAGTTCTTCAAAAAACCTGTTTCCAAAATAACGGAGTCGATTTGTTTGGAGGTTTGGACAATCACAGAGCAGGTGTTGAATGGTTTCTATTTCCTCTACGTCTTGACAGCTCCTGCAGAAATCGGGTGCAAATACACCCAGTCTGATGGCCATTGTGCCAATGGCGCAATGGCCCGTTAGTACACCTATCAAGATTCTAATATTCTTTTTACTCAGTGATAAAATATACCGAGATTCCTTTTCATTAATTCTAGGCCATAAACTTCTAGAGATAACACAGTCGTTCCTAGTCCTCCAGGATTTATTGATTTGCTCTTTTGTTATTAGGTCTATTTTCGTTCTAATCACGCCGATCGGGATGTTAAGTCCCATATCTAAATGGCTACTACTGTTTCTATTTGATACTGACCCTTTCCTTGCCAGTTCATCTGCTATAGCGTTCCCTTCTATATCGCTATGTCCAGGAACCCAGCAGAGTTTGACTCGGTTAGTGTCACAAATATCATTCAGTTTGCCTCGGCATTTTGCTACAGTTTTGGATCTTATAGTCTCACTGGCTAAAGCTTTGATAGCAGCTTGGCTGTCAACGAAAAATGTGATCTCCGACGAGTTCAGTTTCTTCGTTTGTACCATTTCTGCCGCTTTTTCAATAGCGTAAATCTCAGCCTGAAAGACACTACACTCATCTGGGAGTTTATACGAATATCTAATATTCAGAGCTTCACAAAACACCCCAGCTCCCGTTCCTTCTTCCATTTTCGATCCATCGGTGTAGAATGAGATACCCTGTTCCCTGGTAAGTGAGTTGGGTTCCCAGCCATGCCTTTGGGGTATTAAAATAGAGAAGTGTTTATTAAAATCTATAAAAGGTGGTATGTAGTCAGTCGTCACATCAAGTGCGGCCACTGTGTGATACCTCTGGAGGATAGACCCATGACCATAGGTGCTTTGCTTCCAAGAGCCCAGTTCTCTGAGTCGAAGTGCGCTCTTGGCTGCTGTGCATCTTATGTACTCGTCAAGTGCCAGAAGATTTAAAATAATTTCCAGCCCTGCTTGTGGCGTAGACCTCTGAGCCCCCGTTGTTCCTATACAGGCTAGTCTCTGTACCTTGTTCAGGTTTTTGAGATAGCTTACTTTTTCAACAGCCTTCCACCAAACAATAGAACCATAGGTTAGTATAGGACGAACAATCGCCGTGTACATCCACTGGATGACGTGCGGTCGCATTCCCCACCGTGTACCGAAGGTTTTCTTGCATGTATAGAAAGCGCATAGTGCTCTTTTCATTCTTTCCTCTGTGTTCTGTTTCCATGTTAGCTTGGAATCAAGGATTACGCCAAGATATTTAGCTTCTTTGGAAAGTTTCAAAGGAATGTCATTAAGCCTTGGAGGAGTAAAGTCCTCTAATTTCTTTTTATTCGTGAACAAAACTAGCTCAGTTTTTGAGGGGTTAACCCCAAGACCGTTTTGTACTGCCCACGAAGATAGTTCTTTGAGTACGGATTCCATAATATCTTTGATGGTGGTAAGGTACTTACCCGATATCAAAATTACTATGTCGTCTGCATAGGCCACGATTTTAATGCCCTGATTCCTAAATCTTGTAAGAATTTTGTTAACAACCAGGACCCAAAGAAGAGGCGAAATCACCCCTCCCTGTGGAGTGCCTCTTGTTACTGTTTTCTCAACAATCGTATCTCCAAGTTGGGAGCTTATGATTCTACCATTGAGCATGGTATAAATCCAGTCCACAATGGCAGACTCAACCCCAACCTCTTCCAGAGCAGATTTAATGGACTCCGTTTTTACGTTGTTAAACGCTCCTTCAATGTCCAAAAATGCTGCAAGGGTGTGTTCTTTGTGTTCGAGACTTTTCTCAATTTGTGTAACGACTTCGTGCAATGCAGTCTCCACTGACTTACCTTTGAGGTAAGCGTGTTGGTAGCTGCACAAAATGTTTGGATTAAGAAGGTCCCTGACATGCAGATCAATAATTCTCTCCAGTGTCTTGAGGAGAAACGAAGAGAGACTTATAGGTCTATAATCCTTTGCAGTCGAGTGTGTCGGTTTTCCAGCTTTTGGAATAAAGACAACTTTAACCTTTCTCCAGCTAGTAGGGACGTATCTAAGTTTGACACAACTTTTGAAGATTACCCTAAGCCATGGGGTGATTATCTGTAGAGCGTGTTGAAGAAATGCCGGAATAATCTCGTCTGGTCCAGCTGATTTATAGGGTTTGAACGAGTTTATAGCCCACATAATCTTCTGCTCTGTGATAACCTGTTCCAATTCTGGTGTTGATTGTAAAATTTCTAAGTAGTCTGGTTGTGAATAACCTGAGATCTCAGGATTCTTACACCCAGGGAAATGTGTTTCCATGAAGAGTTCAAGTGTTTCTTGGCTCGAATTCGACCATGATCCATCGGGATGCTTAATGTATCCTGGATTCGCGGGGTTAAAGGTAAGAACCTTTCGAAGTCTCGCCGCTTCACTTGTGTTCTCAATGGACTTCTCTACTAAGGTAAAAAACCACTTTTTTTCACTTTACAATTTTGCATTATTTTTTGTCAGACTCAAAAGGTAATTGCTTTTATAGTTATAACAGAAAACGAAAACTCCTTGTTTGATTTTTTAAGATTTGTTTGCTAAATGTCATTAATATTGGACTTTCAGTAATATATTTTGAGCTTAAGCTTGTGGTATCAAATAAAAATGGATGTGAAAGTGATCAGCATTCAGCTTTTAGATATTTTTTTTTGTTTGTGATTTAACAATGAAGTCCGTTTGTTTTTATTATTATTTTTTAGTTTAATTAGACAAAGTAAAACTTTAAAAACTTAAAATTTCGTCGGTAATATTATCGTATTAAATCTTAAAGATTAAATATTTTTCAACAAAAAATTCTCTCAGAAAGGGATTTTTCCTTTAACACCCCAGCACTGTCTTCAGTATTAAGAAATGTCAAAAAGTGAATACATTTTGAGTGTAAAGTTCAATAGTTTCAGTGATTTGTTAATTAACATGTTATAAATAGTGAAAATAAATACAACAGAAGAAGAAAATCGTATTACAAGAAGTTTAAAAATGCATCAGCCTCAATTTCAAAATTAACTTGTACCAGTTCGGTTTCGTTTGCATTGCTGAATGTTCATTTATTTAAGCTTTGTGTTAGTTCCATACATATTAATAACATTTTATTTTTGTTTATTGTTTTACTAAACGTTTGTTTTATTTTGATAAAAGATACAGTGGAAGTCACAGAAAGACAAATATTAATAGCATTGAAATCAAAACGAAAGCTGTACGAGAGCCAATAGCCAGTCGTAGAAGAATACGAGTATCGTTTTTACATTAACGATTATCGTTTAACGTGATCGCATTTTAACGATAACGCGGTATTTTGAACGATAATCGTATAACGTAATAAGGGCCCTGTATTAAAAGGAGCTCATATCTCTTTAGCGACTGAACTGCTTATTGGAGCAGTGACAAAAAATTGTAACAATTACCAATGCCATCTGTTGTCACTTGCCCTCAACAAGCTTTTGTTTCCATAGAAACTATACTTCATCCAACAAAAATAGGCAGTACACGTCTTATGGGAAAGCTTTATCAAAATCAGTAGCGTGCCATATTTTTGCACCATACTAAATTCAAAGAACTCCTCCGTAAAAAAGTGTTTCCCCGCCCGTAAATTTCTGATGGCAACTGACGCAGATCCGACGTCCTATTGAGTGCACATCTGAGTGCGCACTGAATTGCCTATGGCTATTGGCTACTGCTATTCAACCCCCATTCAAATATTGATGTGTATTCAGAGTTGCCCGTGTCTATTTAGTAACTCGTTCAGCTTTTTTTTCTTGGGTTTTTGTTGAGGTGCTTTTGATTTAAGAGCTTTAAAAAAAAGTTTTTAATGATGAGTGTTATCGTGGGGTGTTTTGCATTTATTTTAATGTGTGAAAAATAAGTTAAAATGCTGTTAGCAAATTTTAAGCTGTTTTCTTTGAAGGAGAACATAATTTGCATAGATTTTCGTATCGCGAGGTGAAGTAAGGTATTTTTATGTAAATTGTATTTTTAAAAGGTGTATTTTTTAAGTTTTGTGCAATTTGTGTTTTTAATACGGGTATAAGTTTTGTGCAATTTGTATTTTTAACTCGTGTATTTGTGAAGAGGTGTGTTTTTTAGAGTTTTTTGCAGTTTGTATTTTTAAGTCGTGTATTTTGTGCTTTATGTAAGTAGTTTGAAATGGCAAAAATGAAATGAAATAAAACAATTAAATGAAAATGTCTATCTAAGAAAAGGGCGGTAACCCTACATACTATTCTTTCATATTTGGGTTCATGTAAAATGAACACTACGACAACCCTGTGAGAGCTTTAATGAAGGACAGATTTATGTAATCTACTGTAGGCAGAATGCGAGGCAAATGCCCTCTTGCCTACACTGCCTATTTTTGTTGGATGAAGTATAAGGCCATCTATTTTATTACTTATAAAAAACAGTCATCTGTGTAAATTCAAATCTACATTTTGACATCTTCTTACGTTTGTTTGTTAATTTATTTGTTTTTACAAAAAAATATAAATTTGCTATAACAGCAAGCAAAAACCATCTCAATTGTTTAAAATGCAACATTCCATTCGAGCTAACATTGGAAAATGAAAAAGGCGACTATTCGTCTTTTTATTATGGCTGAGTTCTCCGTGAGTATAGTTATTGGATTGATAAATTCAAATGTAATAAAAAGGATTTAAATTAACAATTTGTTGTTTTCATTTAGGCCATTCATTCGAGGAATATTGTCCCACAATTAGTGATATAAAAAGTCGTTACTTTTGAGTAATCGTTACTTTCGTTACTTTTTCCAAAGTAATCGTTACTTTTGAGTGATTACTTTGATTACTTTTTTCGTAAAAAATTGATTAATATGTGTTGTTTTTTTTATTACGCAAATCTTGTAGTCTTAGACAAAAACAGAAAAAAAAGTGGTTTTTTGGTAAAAAAATGGCCACTAAAGAAATGTATGTAGTGATGTTGGGAGATGGTTTTTATAAAAAAATGTGTATGATTCACAAAACTTCAATAAATTTGGATTATTTTTCTTCTTTTTTAAATAACATTAACATATAAAACTAAAACTCTGAATGATTTCATCTTTACCCCTTTCCCCTCCCCCACAACAATGTTTTTACTTTATGAAGTACCTCTCCATGGTAGCCTATTATTTACCCTTGATTTAATTATTCCAACCTTTAGGATCCGTCAGCTAGAACTCAAGTTATGGGCTTCCAAAGAAAACCACACCCTAACTGAATTATTTTCAGTACTCTGAATGACTTTGTCTTTACCCCATTCCCCTCCCCCACAACGATTTTTTTATAAAGCACCTCTCCATGGTAGTCTATTATTTACCCTTGATTTAACCATTTCAACCTTGAGGATCCGTTTGCTAGAACAAAGTTATGGGCTTAAATATCCGTTTTGTACTCTAATGGATCTCAGATCTCACTATTGGATTTGATTACTTTGGTTACTTTGATTACTTTGATTACTTTGGTTACTTTTTGGATTTGATTACTTTGATTACTTGTCGTTATTTTTGGATTTGGGTACTTTTAGTTACTTTGGGACTCGATAGTCAAATTTGGATTTGATTACTTTCGAGTTTTGGGTATTGAGCTCCGGAAACGAGGATGTAGGATAGGGTCAGAACAGGAAGGATCCAAAAAACGAGAAAAAACAATCTTCTATGGATATTTCTCTGTTTTGGATTAAAACTTTGTAAAATATAATATTTTAACTACGCAGTACTGCGAAAATATACAGGTCAATATTTAAGCCATATTTATATGAAGCAAAAATTATTTGCCTGAGGGTGGTCCAAAGAAAAACTATCGAAATTTTGGGATTTAAATCTTTTGAAAATTGCTTGAAGCGTACATTTTGAAAAAAAAAAATGCAAAATATTAAATTGTCCGAAAACCAAAACCCTCGGATCTTCGTTGTTCCTTGATCGATTTCAATGAAATTGAACACCGGTGATAGCTGATACAGAATTAAAAAAGGAAAAAATATTTTCAAAGTAGGGTGTTCCAAAAATATGTCAACATATTTCAACTTCGTTGTTCCTTGAGTGATTTCAACGAAATTCACGTAGGTGATAGCTGAAACAGAATTAAAAACAAAAAAAATATTTGCATTAGGGTGTTCCAAAAAAAAAAGTCAACTTCGTTGTTTGTTGAGCGATTTCAACGAAATTGACACAGGTGATAGCTGATACAGAATTAAAAAAGAAAAAAATATTTTCAAAGTAGGGTGTTACAAAAATATGTCAACATATTGCAACTTCGTTGTTCCTTGAGTGATTTCAACGAAATTCACGTAAGTGATAGCTGAAACATATTTTTGGAACACCCTACTTTGGAAATATTTTTTTCTTTTTTAATTCTGTATCAGCTATCACCTGTGTCAATTTCGTTGAAATTGCTCAAGGAGCAACGAAGTTCACATTTTTTTTGGAACACCCTAATGTAAATACTTTTTTGTTTTTAATTCTGTTTCAGCTATCACCTACGTGAATTTCGTTGAAATCACTCAAGGAACAACGAAGTTGCAATATGTTGACATATTTTTGGAACACCCTACTTTGAAAATATTTTTTTCTTTTTTAATTCTGTATCAGCTATCACCTGTCAATTTCGTTGAAATCGCTCAACAAACAACGAAGTTGACATTTTTTTTGGAACACCCTAATGCAAATATTTTTTTTGTTTTTAATTCTGTTTCAGCTATCACCTATGTGAATTTCGTTGAAATCACTCAAGGAACAACGAAGTTGCAATATGTTGACATATTTTTGGAGCACCCTACTTTGAAAATATTTTTTTCTTTTTTAATTCTGTATCAGCTATCACCTGTGTCAATTTCGTTGAAATCGCTCAACAAACAACGAAGTTGACATTTTTTTTTGGAACACCCTAATGCAAATATTTTTTTTGTTTTTAATTCTGTTTCAGCTATCACCTATGTGAATTTCGTTGAAATCACTCAAGGAACAACGAAGTTGCAATATGTTGACATATTTTTGGAGCACCCTACTTTGAAAATATTTTTTTCTTTTTTAATTCTGTATCAGCTATCACCTGTGTCAATTTCGTTGAAATCGCTCAACAAACAACGAAGTTGACATTATTTTTTGTAACACCCTAATGCAAATATTTTTTTTTGTTTTTAATTCTGTTTCAGCTATCACCTGTGTCAATTTCGTTGAAATCGCTCAACAAACAACAAAGTTGACTTTTTTTTTGGAACACCCTAATGCAAATATTTTTTTTGTTTTTAATTCTGTTTCAGCTATCACCTACGTGAATTTCGTTGAAATCACTCAAGGAACAACGAAGTTGCAATATGTTGACATATTTTTGGAACACCCTACTTTGAAAATATTTTTTTTTTTTAATTCTGTATCAGCTATCACCTGTGTCAATTTCGTTGAAATCGCTCAACAAACAACGAAGTTGACATTTTTTTTTAAAACACCCTAATGCAAATATTTTTTTTGTTTTTAATTCTGTTTCAGCTATCACCTATGTGAATTTCGTTGAAATCACTCAAGGTTCAACGAAGTTGCAATATGTTGACATATTTTTGGAACACCCTACTTTGAAAATATTTTTTTCTTTTTTAATTCTGTATCAGCTATCACCTATGTAAATTTCGTTGAAAGCGCTAAAGGAACAACGAAGATCCGAGGGTTTTGGTTTTCGGACAATTTAATATTTTACATTTTTTTTCTCAAAATGTACGCTTCAAGCAATTTTCTTTCGTATGATTTAAATCAATTTGAATCCCAAAATTTCGAAAGTTTTTTTTTGGACCACCCTGGGGCAAACAATTTTTGCTTCATATAAATATGGCTTAAATATTGACCTGTATATTTTCGCAGTTCTTCGTAGTTAAAATATTATATTTTACAAAGATTTAATCCAAAATAAAGAAATAGCCATATAGTCCAGTAACCTTGTAGTTTCATAGTACTGAGACCTTGCGTCAGGTCCGGTAGTTCTGATTTTTTGCTGAGTTATTTATGATGTTGGCCTAGTATTAAATCTGATTTTTCGACCTCGAGCGCCGAACGCAACATTGGTAAAAATCCAAAAAACCGCGATTTTTTCGCGGTTTTTTCACTTATTGGCTATTTTAACCATTACGCCTTAACTTCCGAATAAAACATTGCTCTACGATTTCAACCTTACTAAATTTGATTCAATTTGAGTCCAAAGCCGGTTCTGTAGACATAACGGTTTCCAAGGGACGGCATTTCAAAATATAGCAATACAAAATTTAAAACAACAAGTAGTATATAAAACAGTATAATAACAAAAACATGGTCTTTGACATATGCTGCATCAAAGCAATAGAGCGTGTAGATTGGGCCAAAAGAAGAAAACAATGGTACTGGATGGGGGTTATATATCCCCCCGTTTAGGTGGGAGGGGCAATTTTAAGAAAAGTTGACTTCAAATAGAAAAATAACCATAAAAATACAATGGTAATATCTGGACGAAAATCCATTCCTCATCTCAAAGCCAGAAATCCATTCTTTAAGTTTTTTTTAAATAAAGTTTTTTTAGCTAATAGTTTTTGAAAAATTTACTTTCAAACTCAAAATTTTGTGAAAAAGACGATTTTTTTTTGTTAATCTATTTTTTTTTTTATTTTATGGTATTAAGTACTATTTTTGATTTTGATTTTCAATGCCCTTATTAATTCTTAGTTAAAAACTGAAAACCAAATGCTAAAATGACTTCTAGTTTTTGAGAAAACTGAAATTAACATGATCAACTTCACTGTTTTCAGTCTAGTATCCTTTTTCTTCGGGGTGGGAGGGCTCTGCCTCAGATGCGGTAGTTCTGATTTTTAGATCAGTTGTTTATGATGTTGGCCTTAGCAATAATCCAAGTTTTCGACCTCGAGCGTCGAACGCAACTTTGTGAGATATGCATAAAACCGGGAAATTTTCGTGGTTTTTTCAATTATTGGCTATTTTAACCTTTAAGGCCTGGTTTTCGATTATAACTTTGCTCTACCATTTCAAAATAATTAAATGGGCTTCAATTTGAGTTAAAAATCAATTCAAATTGTGAATTTTTTCATCAACTTTTGAATTTAGAATGCTGCAAATCGAATTGAAGGAGGCTTATTCACCCCTTGTGTGAAATCGTTTGCCCCTTTTCAATGATTTTGGTATACTGGGTAGCGTGCCATGTTGGCTTTATTTTAAGATCTTAATCATGAAGATCGGAAGAGTAGAAACGGAGTTATGATTTTTTAAAGTCAACCATATAAAACTCGAACTAAAACAGTACTCAGTTCAGTACCCACCAGTGAGTTATCTGAAGCGAATGTTTTAGTTCGAGTTTTATATGGTTGACTTTAAGAAATCATAACTCCGTTTCTACTCATCCGATCTTCATGATTAAGATCTTAAAATAAAGCCAACATGACACGCTACACAGTTTACCAAAATCATTGGGTACGTTCGGACAACCAAAGGGACTAGAAATTAAGGCAAGTTTCTAGACTCTGATTGGTCAGCTGCCAAAATATTGCTTTCCAATTAAGGCAACTTTATTGGAAAGTTGACTGGAAAGTAAGTCAAGAAAAATCTCCCTTAATATCTAGTCAAGTGCACTTGTGTCAGAATATCAGCTGATTATATTTGGTCACTAAACAGAAAGCTGAACTTTATTGTTTTCTGATTTATTAATTTTTTTGCACGTTCATTTTTACCATTTTGTGGGAAGATTCTTTATCAAATACGCAAAAAAAATTATGAACTGCATGATAAGTAAAAAAATATAGGTTTTGTATGAGATTTGTTAATTTTATGTTTGGTTTCCTAATACAAAAATCAATTAGTCTTGAAAACTTTTTTTCAAAAAGCTTGTTTATTACAACTCGTTAAGGGTTTATTTCAGGTAAGAGGTTTTTCTTAGAAAAAAATACAATCGGTACTTTCTTTACTATCAACTGAAGGTAAATGTTTGAAGTAAAGTTCCAAGTTTGACACTTCAAAAAAACCTAGTTACCTTGGTCAAATTTGCGTTCAACAAATGCAGTTGACTGAATATCAAGTCCCTTGGGTCGTCTGAACGTACCCATTGAAAAGGGGCAAACGATTTCACACAAGGGGTGAATAAGCCCCTTTCAATTCGATTTGCAGCATTCTAAATTCAAAAGTTGATGAAAAAATTCACAATTTGAATTGATTTTTAACTCAAATTGAAGCCCATTTAATTATTTTGAAATGGTAGAGCAAAGTTATAATCGAAAAACAGGCCTTAAAGGTTAAAATAGCCAATAACTGAAAAAACCGCGAAAATTTCCCGGTTTTATGCATATCTCACAAAGTTGCGTTCGGCGCTCGAGGTCGAAAACTTGGATTATTGGTAAGGCCAACATCATAAACAACTCATCTAAAAATCAGAACTACCGGATCAGAGGCAGAGCCCTCCCACCCCGAAGAAAAAGGATACTAGACTGAAAACAGTGAAGTTGATCATGTTAATTTCAGTTTTCTCAAAAACTAGAAGTCATTTTAGCATTTGGTTTTCAGTTTTTAACTAAGAATTAATAAGGGCATTGAAAATCAAAATCAAAAATAGTACTTAATACCATAAAATAAAAGAAGAAAATATATTAACAAAAAAAAATCGTCTTTTTCACAAAGTTTTGAGTTTGAAAGTAAATTTTTCAAAAACTATTAGCTAAAAAAACTTTATTTAAAAAAAACTTAAAGAATGGATTTCTGGCTTTGAGATGAGGAATGGATTTTCGTCCAGATGTTACCATTGTATTTTTATGGTTATTTTTCTATTTGAAGTCACCTTTCCTTAAAATTGCCCCTCCCACCTAAACGGGGGGATATATAACCCCCATCCAGTACTATTGTTTTCTTCTTTTGGCCCAATCTACACGCTCTATTTTTTTTTTTTTTTTTTTTTTTTATGTCAAAGACCATGTTTTTGTTATTATACTGTTTTATATACTACTTGTTGTTTTAAATTTTGTATTGCTATATTTTGAAATGCCGTCCCTTGGAAACCGTTATGTCTACAGAACCGGCTTTGGACTCAAATTGAAGCAAATTTAGTAAGGTTGAAATCGTAGAGCAATGTTTTATTCGGAAGTTAAGTCGTAATGGTTAAAATAGCCAATAAGTGAAAAAACCGCGAAAAAATCGCGGTTTTTTGGATTTTTACCAATGTTGCGTTCGGCGCTCGAGGTCGAAAAATCAGATTTAATACTAGGCCAACATCATAAATAACTCAGCAAAAAATCAGAACTACCGGACCTGACGCAAGGTCTAATGTATATAGTTACTGGACTAATAGAAATGTTTACCTACTTTATCCTCGTTTGCGGAGCTCGAAACCCAAAACTCAAAAGTAATCAAATCCAAATGTAACTAAAAATAATCGAATCCCAAAGTAATCAAAAGTACCCAAATCCAAAAGTAACGACAGGTAATCAAAGTAATCAAAGTAATCGTTCTTGGTAAGGTAATCGTTACTCAGAAAAGTAATCGATTACTTTGATTACTTGAAGTAGGTAATCGTTACAAAGTAACGATTACTAACGATTCCTTACACCACTACCCACAATGTTGGTGGACCAACTACAAGATCAAACAATGAAAAAAAAAACTACTTCCTAAGCGGTATTCTTTCCCAAGATTTTGAGTTACGCAATAAATTACACCAAAGAATTGCTGTTGAGTCTTAGCAAACCAGAAGATTATTACTGATTGATTTAACCAAAGACCGTATAATACCAAGATACCGCATCTCAACCAACCACCAAAAATCAGCTCTAGATGCGGTCGGTCGGGGGAAGGGAAACATTCCCACGTATTGTATCACATCCTCATTCACATTCGAACTCACATAACACATACAGACATGCAAGCCTTTATTCGCCGCAGACCCACGACTCAGCGACCGCGCCACCGACGATTGTAAAACTTATGCATTGACGGGGTTCTCACTCACACATCTATGGGGTCACCACTGGGGTCGTCACAGTACTAGCGCTTTGACTGCGAATTTTTACACTAGATGCAATATCTTGGTATTATACGGTCTTTGATTTAACTGACCTATATTTATTTAATTCGTTGTTAATTTGACTTGGCAGGATGTAAATATGTATGAACATACCCAGAGTTCTGTATAAAGTTCTATAGTTGCTTCGGGAAATGAGACTATCTTCGACAGTAATGTTAAGGAATCTTGGATAGTAATAATGCAAATTGTGTGAGAAATAAGTTTGTTAATCTTCAATCTTCTTTATTTTTGTAATTAAATCAGGTTTCAAGTAGCAAGATGAAGTAAAAAAAATTAAATGCAATCAAAAAACCCTCAAGCGAATTGCCAAAAGCAACACAATATTTCTGTTTTGCTCCAAGTAGCGCTGGTGGCAGTAAGTGGGTAAAAAGGAACCGTCGTGAAGTTGGCTCCTGGCAGTCCATACATACATAGTAGGTCAATGGAAATGAGACTCGACTAGCAGTCCATATCTAGTAGGTCAATGGTTTTATGTGTTTCGCTGGAAGATTCGAACTACTCAACAAATTATTTTATGTGTAGAGTGCTACTTTGGACTGTTATCGGAAAAATATTACTCAACATTTACTGGTGAAGTTACGTTTTACTTGTTTAAGTTACCTACTGATAACTTCATTCATCCTGAATTTTTGATTTTCGAATAAAATAAAAGTTCTAATTTAACTCTTTCCAATGTAAAAATCAAAAGTAAATGCAATATTTTGACAAAACTAAAACAGCTGACTTTCGACTGAAAATTCAGATTATTTTGCATTCAACGTAATAAAATTTCTGAATTTTCATATCCGAATTTTCAGATCTTGCGGTGAATGCACCCACTGTCTGCACCTGACATTACATCATCAACATAGAAGTCCTTGAGCAAAACTTGCGAGCCCAATGGATACTTTGCAGAGTATTCTTGAGCTAAGATCTGGAGACATTTTGTTACGAGATAAGGAGCTGAAGTGGTTCCATAAGTCACGGTATGAAGCTTATAACATCTAATGGGTTGAGTTTGCTTGGGTCGCCACCATATCAACTGGAAATGTTGATCTTCTTCTTATATGCAAATTTGCCGATATATTTTTTGAATATCGGCCTTTTTAACGAATTTTGGCAGTCTGAAGCGCAATAGTATTGCAAACAATTCATCTTGAATTGTTGGTCCGGCATACAGTACGTCATTTAATGACAGATTAGATGACATCTTTGCTGAGGCGTCAAAAACGACGCGTAATTTTGTGCTACTACTTTCTGGCTTAAGAACACAATGATGAGGCAGGAAATAGTTTGGAGTTGGAATTGACTTGGAATCAATCTCTGTCATGTGCCCCAATTTGATGTACTCGTTCATGAATTCAATGTATTGTTTGTATAGTACGAGATCGACTGACGTCGCCAAAAACCCTCCACAGGGATTGGAACCACATCTTCAGTAAAAGGTTAAAGGACCCTTTAGCCCCCTACCGACGGATAGTTGGCAGACAATTTATTGTATGTTTATTTATAGTCAGACTATACAATGATACCAAATCTTTATTTAATGAAATGACGTTACCTTTTATGCCGTTGGCTCTTAGACATGATGATTAGACATACATGAATTCGCACCTTAAAGAAAACACAATAGATTTATAATTTTATTTTTAATATTCATTTAAAAAAAAAATATTCTTAATTTACTAAATAAATTTCTCTTCAATACAAGAACAAATAATTCTTAACTTATTATAAGTTTTCTTGTCTCTTTACCTAAATAATTAGAAGTTTTTAATATATGTAAATGTGTTTTTTTATAATATTTATCAAACAAAAACTAGATTAAAAAACGATAAGAAAAAAGAAAACGATTTTCCGCATAAAATTTACTTTTATTTAAACAAATTATAATAAAAATAAGAAAATAATTTATTTTGATTGCACAGATCAAAAAATCGTTTCTTTGGAAACAAAACGACGTTTTTAATAAAACTAACTTTACGTAATTTTAAAAATTATATGTTTAGTGTATGTATATATTTTTGTTTTTACAAACTAGTTTATCAATTTTAATCTTTTTGTATCCAATAATTTTTTTCTACAAATTAACTAAATTTTATTTTTTTTCTGTATACATTAAAAAAGGTAAAAATGAAATACATAAGGCCCATTTTGTGTTCGTAAATATTTTAATTTCTAAACAGTAAAAAATGATTTTTTTTTTAAAGTCCTTGAACTAAAAAAGTAAAAGTTTAAGTAAATATTATAAAAATTTAAATTAAAAATAAAGTCTTTATATTAAGGTGTGTATTTTTTAGATAAAGTAATAATGATCATATTTATGAAATATTCTTTGAGCTGAAAAGTGGATTCTTCTATACATAAAATAAAATAAAAATTTATATCTAAAGAAGGATGAAATGTGAAAAAGGAGTAAAAATTTCTCTAAAAAAGGTACATAAGAGGAAATATATTCCCACTAACAAAATTTAAACTATTCGATAAAAAACAAATTAAAATTTATATTTTTACCATATATCCACAATATAATTTTTTCATTTAAACGAAATGACGCCAATATCGCCGTTTTTTAACAAAATATACCGAAAATAAAAAATTTATCTTGCACACAACCCAAAAATTTTGTTACATTATGTATAAATGTTGGAAAAACAAATCAAAAGACTAAATAAAAAAGTTTTGCATTTTTATTATTGGAATTTGTTCGTTTTTTTTTTTAATTTTGACAAAGGAATAGGTACCTACATAGTTCATACTACAGAAAAAATAAATTATTAAAGCCTATAGCGTAACTTGTTACGTTGTTGTGTATTGATTTTAAAAACTTTGTTAATTTGATCAAAAAACGAAAATTGTGCGGAAGCAAGATTATCTGATCATTATGCGGCTAATATATTTAGTCTCGAAGATCTCTAGGATTACGAATTCTCAAAAAAAAAAGTCAACATTTTTGGGATCCGCTCTCTCAATTGTGTTTTCTCGCCCCAATTTAAATTGAATAGGATTGAAGGAGAGAACTCCTTGAGACTTCGACCTACCCTGAGGCCACAAGAGCCAGTATTGGCTAGCTTAGCTAGTTGGCTGCATATATTTACTTCAAAGAGGAGGCTCCTTCCTGGCTTCACAACTGGCTAGCAAAAATTAAGCCAGTTAATTAGGTTTGTATGTGTAAGTAAATAAGCTAGCCAGTTCAGCTTTGTGTGGCCTCAGGGTTATCTAAACTGGCCAATTCTTTTATCATGAAAATAAAAAAAATCAATTTTATATAGATAGTTTTTAACTACCATTTTTAATTATAAACCAGCAGCTCAGTTTTGTTAATGTTTATTTTCAAGCGAGACTTGTAAAATTTAATGCACATATATTTAAAAGTAAAAAATAAATAACTTTTATGTCTCTTGATAAAAATAAATCAACAAAAACTAACAACGAACCATCTATCTCCCTATTATTTTTTTTTTTGTTACTTTTTAGTAGACTAAAATCGTAAAGTTTGTTTTAAAGAATATAGTGTTAATAACTATGTTTTAATTATTTTTGCTTACCACATAATCATATCATTTCTCTTTCTCTATATTATGTATGTTTATCTTTTCTTTACAAACTGATTTACTTCATTATATTTTTTATTATTGTATAACGTAGATAATAATGCAGTTTTATTTAAATTTTTATAAAGATATATATATATGTATACATAATATAATTTACATTTTATTTATTAAAAAAAACAATCTTTTCTCTCATTCTCTTAAATAGTATTGAATATATGTATATATAATTTTCCTTTCTTTCTATCTTTCACTCAACTTGCTCACACTGTTTTCATTATTTGCATTTTGTTTCAACTTACAAAGTTTATTAATAAACATGCTCATTCTGACACCTCTCAATCTTTCATTATCTGCCCAACAAAATTATACAATGCTACGTCTTTGAAAATTATTTAAATTTAAACATTTTTTGTTCTTCAAGTATTACTACAAGAGCCGACAGCAAATTTTGAGAGTGGACGTATAACCAAAATCTGAGTATGAGGGTGTACATATATCGTGTTATTTAATGCCAAAGTCTGGCAGGTTTATGCCTCAGCCTTTGGGAAGGGTGGGAGGTTAACACCAGCTGATTTACACTTCAATTAACTTTTTAAAAATAGGAAATTATGCTCTGTCATTTTTCCTTAATCTTAATAGACTTGATGGTCCGCTCAATAGGAGCCATGATGCTCTGTCATTTTCTCTAAAACTTAAGACTTGATGGTCCGATCAATAGGAGCCATGACTAAAGCTTCTTAAGCAAACCTCATCGGCATTTTTTTGCCAAAAAAGAGATTAAAAGGTTCGCATAAAGAGGTTGTATCTTGAGTTCTATTTATCGAATCGTCAAGATTAAGGTGTTTAAGCTTAGGAAAAATGGCAGAGTATCTTAAAATTTTTTGTTTAATATATTGAAGTGGTTATAGCCGTGAAAATAGAGAAAGGAGACCTAGCCCTTTTTTTGGTATTCGATATCACGATACATGTACCTATAAACTCTCGTACTGACATTGTGGTTTGGGGGATCCATTCCCAAAATTAGCTGTGGGCTCTTAGACTTTATCGTCGTCGTTTCAATGAAAACTCCCTAAGTCCATTCTTTTGCAACCGAAAATCTTCTCGTAAATAAAGACATATTTAATAAAATATAAAAAAAAAATACTTCTTTAAAAGGTCTCTAAGTCTTATGTTGGTCTATTTCTATAGGAAAAAGTTTTCTTACTCAAACATTTTCAAATTCTGGTCAGTTAAAATCCAAAGTAAAGATGTCTCAACATTAAAAGAATAAAGTTGACTTAACGAGTTTTCATTGAATGACGACGATATGTATTTAATGGTTTTGTTAATGCCATTCTCTATAATTAATTTCTATTTACAATTCCAGAGTATATAAAAACATTGATAAATGAAAATAGACAATCATTTTTTGAAATATGTGTCATTGTGTTTCATAAACTATTAAGTAAAAAATGTTTTTGTATATGGTATGTGTCAGTATAAAATGTGATCTGAAAACTTAACAACAAAATAAAACTACAACAAATTTCAAGTATGCAAGGGCGTGCGCAAGGTAAGGCATGGAGGGGCACTTGGCCCCCCTATACAAATATATTTCAAACATTTCATACGCTGTTTCTTTATTTGAGTTCATCTCAAAGATAGATTTCTATACTAATACTAATTTTTAAATGAATGCCCCCGCTCCTGAACGACATCCTGCGTACGCCCTTGCAAATGTGTGTATGAATTGGTTTCCTGCTAAAGCTATATTACAAGAAAATCAATAATGGTATATTATTATTACAAAATTCCTATATACAAACGTATTTCATTATGATCGTTTACAAACCCTGCAACAAAAAAAAAAAACAAATTAAAGTTTTTTGTTTTAAATTATTTTTGTATGTGTTTCTCTGTGTGAGTAGAACGCATGCTGTTCGAGAGTTGAAGGAGGAGATGACGAGATGGATGATGCCGACGCTAAATGAAATTACTACAACTAATCCTGCTATGCAACAGTATTGTGTTCACCAATACCGCCTATCCCGATTCCACCCACATCATTGACTGAACCTAGTCCACTTCCCAGACCAGTCACATCCATCATCAGGTCATCACCACTCGTGCTGCTACTGCCATCAACACCAATGCCACCGTTGGCTGCTTGTGCAGCTTGCATTCCTTGTGTGGCTTGTATGTGGGACTGAACGGATGGTGGTATCGTATTCACGTCCCAAATTTCTTCGAGGAATTTGGGAAGCTTTCGATTTTTCAGCTTCAAGGAAAAACACATTTCAGCATTCTGATTACCAAGAGTTCGCAGCTCAGTGAGAATGGATAGAAGTTTGGCAAAAAATACCAAACATTTCGGATCGCCTCTATGCCGATTTAGTATGTAGATTCGTAATGTATCGATGTAGTAACTTTGTATCTGCTCGACTAGTTCGGCTTCTTCGAGACCGGGACGATCGGAAAAGATCACAATGGCAGTGAGTAGAGCATACTCGACATTATCGACTGTCATCGAGTACATTTGCCGACAGAAATGCAATAAATCTTCAATATTATCAGCCATACCGGCCATTTTATATGAATCACGGGTATATGAACGATTATTGGCGAAAAAAATGGAATTTGATGCAGCATCGTAGCGTCGTGCCATACGCAACATCATAACTTCACTTGAACATGCCTGAAAACAGAAAAGTATATAAACAGTTATTAAAGCGAGACAACAGCAAAAATACTTTTAAAAAAACAATAAAAACTTAGTGGGAAAAGAAGTACAAAATCTCAACTTCAATAATTATCGGCTACTCTTTGTGAAAAATAAATTTAGAAAGGAAAAAAAAAACACTTACAGCACTATTTTCATTGTTTTTCAAGATAAATATATATTAAAGTACAAAAAAGGTAGTTTTGAGGGTCTATTTTTTTTATTATATGTGTTGTCTCCATGTTGTGTGGTTATAAATGAAAATAAAATAAAAAATGTATTTAAAAATAATTCTTTTATTTAGTTTATTATGCTTTAATTTTATCACAACATTATATTAAAATTAAAATTTTTAATTTTTTTTATTCAACATCATAAACTTTGCACCAAACATTGACCAAAACGGCCATTTTGTTCAATTTTTGTTCCACACTTCTAAAAAGTGTATGTTTTGGGCAGAAGAGTGTGCTCCCCTGAGATTAAAACATTTTCCCTTGCTGATGAATTCTATCCGAGAAATTTCTTTGGGCAGAAATTCTTAAGTCAGTCAAATGCCAGGTCAGGTCAGATGTTAGTAGCAGAAGAACAACTTTGGCTGACTGACAATTTTCTAAATTTGAAGAATATAAACAAACATTTGGTAAAAGCAAAGGGTCGATTACAAATTAGGTTTTGAAAAAGTTCACTTCTGTTTTATATACAAAAATACGGAACTTAAAACTGTTGATAAAAAAATGTTGTAATGAATGGTGACGTCAATTCCAAACATCCCAAAAACGTTGGAGAGAATGTATGTTTGGGTGTTTAAAATATGACCGTTAAGTAATGTTTATATTCTCTTTATTTAATAAATGCCTTTTTTTGCCTTTTCAAGGATATTATTTTGTCTTTTTTAAGATTTTTAGGTCCACAAAATCCTTTCCCTGGTTATTACCTTATTAAAACGAAAATCGGAATATGAATAAAGGTTTGGAGAAAAACTATAAAAAACCGAAAATTTCAAAGAAAATAAGTAATATTAAAATGACAAACAGTCGTGTTCTGGCTTACGCCGTGTAAAGACGTGTGAAAGAGATAAACCATATAGTGTCAATCTAACCACGTGTTATTTTCTTTTTTGTAAAACCTATTTAACTTTCCGCACAATCAGAATTTTTTGATTATCTGTAAAAACAAAACTAATATTAATAATCACAAATAAGTGCAACAAAAATGAGGGGGGTTACCGACCCCTCAAAACAAAACCGGTTTAAAGAGCTGGACAGCGAAGTCCCTCTTAACCGGTACAGCAAAACAAAACGTAAAAAACCCGACGAAGATTTCCCAGAAATGCCAAAGAAAATCAATAATGATGATAATATACCTCGTTTTATTATAATCTCTGGAGTTGAAAAAGTCGGTGACAATGACAACTTTAAGCCCCTCGCTTCATACAACCCCTTCCAAATAAACCGTTAGAGGTTAAGCCCATGCAATCGGGCGACCTTTTAGTAAAAGTCGCATGCCTTTCCGTAGCAGAAAAATTCCTAAAAACCAAAAATATCGACTCAATTCCAGTTAAAATAACATCCCACACGTCACTGAATTCTGTACAAGGAAGAATATATTCCAAATTTCTAGTTGATATACCTGAAGAGGAATTACTAATACTAAATGAACTCAAAAAACAAAAAGTTATTGAAGCTAAAAAAATTCTTAAGAAAGACAATGACAAGCTAATCCCTACAGGCGGTGCGATATTGACCTTCGACCTTATTCGCCATCCAACAGATATAAAAATTGGATGGTTGAACTGCAAAGTTGATGAATATTTCGCCAACCCCATGCGCTGTATTCTTTGTCAAAGACTAGGCCATACCAAGAAAAGGTGCACAAACGCAAACATTTGCAAAGAATGCTGCCTCCCACCTCCACACAGTGAGTGTACTAGAGTTTATTGTGTTAACTGCAAGGAAGACTCCCACACCTCTTATGATCCAGCTTGTGCCTCTTTTCAGCGTCATAAATCAGTTAATAAAATTAAAGCAAGTCGCCGTTGTACAGTACGTGAAGCTTGGCAAATCTTCAATGACCATCCATCCTTACACATGTTACCTGCACCAAAAAAGCACCCTTTTGCGAAACCCACCATGGCCGAGATCATCAAAAACCGAATATCTAAACCAATCAACCAACCGGCACAACCTACAAATGAAAACACAACCAATCCACCTGCACCCACTTCAACAACTACGCAACCATCTACATCTAATTATAAGTCTAATTCTCATGTAAACTCTGTTAATCAATCTAAAGAAAAGATCGTTCATTCTACCATAAACAATGAAAGCTCATCAAAATCCAAACATCCTCCCCCAGCCTCCTCAACACAATCTACACACATTATCCAAGCAACATCAACATCAACACAATCTAATCAATCACCCCCTCCTAATCAATCTAAAACAAAAATTATTAACTCCTCCTCTATGACTTCCAATAACTCAAATCTTATACCTTCGACCGCAGCCATAATATCACCAACCAACAACTCCTCACCTATCTCTTTATTAACACAAGATCTTTTACAAAAAAACAACTACTTCTAAGAAGATTCAACAATGGACCATGAAGATATCTAAAAACAGTAGTATAAACCCACCAATTTCTGACTCTGCTAGTCAGGGGTTGTACCACTGGAGTCCCATCAGGGACTCCGATGGCCCAGCCCCGGGGCAGCGGAGTCACAAAAATATTAACACCTCTCCAAGAACTAACTACAGCCAATCTCATTATTCTTTTAGAGCTCTCGAATGGAATATACAAGGGTATATTAACAATTACGACGAGCTAAGCATGTTAATTAAAGATCAATAGACATGTGCTATATCTCTTCAGGAGACACATTGTGCTTTTGCATCTTTGCCAATGACACACAAAAGATACTTCCATAACTTTCCTCAAAATACAACAGGGAAACAAGGTATTGCAATCCTTATCAAAAGTAATATTCCGCATAAACAAATTAACATTTCTTCAAATATATTAACTCTAGCGGTAGAAATCAATTTGCTATTCAAATTTACTCTTATAAATATCTACATCTTACCGAAACAAACATTTTCGAGTACCGATCTCGAAAATATAGTTAGCCAAATTAACACTCCAATTTTACTGACAGGCAACGTTAACTCCTGGAATGGTCTCTGGGGTTCTCCTATAACTAATCACAGAGGCTCTGTTATAGAGATTTTTTTATTAAAAACAGATCTAATGCTATTGAATAACGGATCCCCCACTCATTTCTCTACCCACAGCACTTTCACCCACATCGACATCACCTCTTGCTCACCAACAATGCTCCCTCATTCATCATGGACTACTCTTGATGACCTTCACAATAGCGATCACTATCCTATTGTTTATACCCTGGCTAAAGGTGTACACTCTTAATCATTTTCCATTCCAGCTCCCAAATTTAAAACGGACATTGCCGAATGGAACAAATTTAAATCTAGCGTCATGGACTGGTTCCTTAATAAAGACGTCTCGAACAACATTAATAAGGAAGCGGCTCTGATTCAAAAAGGTATGCGTTCAGCCGCCAACCTCTCTATTCCTCAAAGTCATCCGATTCCAAATAAAAAACAAGTCCCATGGTGGAGCTCCACTCTCAAGTCTCTAAGGGAACAATAACTTTTTCTGATCTAAGCGTACCAGCTAAACATTTAGAGAGCCCATTTGATGACCTTGAACTCGACTGTTGCCTTAAGACCTTAAAAGGCAAAACGCCCAGCAGAGATCGTATCTCTTACCCTATGATACAAAATATTCCTTCATTGATCAAAAAAAGACTCCGGCGATTGTACAATAACATTTATGAAACTGGTATTATACCACAAAGCTGGAAATCTGCCACAATAATCCCTATACCGAAACCGAACAAACCAATTAATTCAGTAAATGGTTATCGTCCCATATCTCTCATCCCTTGTACTTCCAAGGTACTGGAAAAAATAGTTTCCAAACGACTCCTCTGGTTCATGGATTCTCAACAACTTACAAGTACTAATCAAGTAGCGTTCAAGCCCGAAAGAGGTTGTACCGACGCCTTACTTCATATCGACCATTACATCTCAAACGCTCTATCTGCTCGTAACCATGTTACACTGCTGTCGTTAGATTTCGAAAAAGCTTTCGATCGAATCGGTATTCATCTTATCTTGGGTAAATTAAGAGATTGGGGTGTTGGCCCAAAGATGTTTAACTTCATCAAATCTTTTCTTTCTAACCGCAAAATTTCTACTAAAATCAACAATACCTTCTCCTCTTTCCATCCTCTTAAAAACGGCATCCCCCAAGGATCCCCTCTTTCTGTGATATTATTCATTATAGCTTTTGACGAAATGAGCACAATTATAGCCAAATATAAAGTTTTAAACCACTGCATATACGCAGATGATATTTACATACTTTGTAGAATTAACGACCTTGTAGAAGTAAAATACATTTCTATCTGTCAATTTGAACTTAATCTTAACAATATCAATATAGAAAATGTTAACAACTTGAAAATTTTAGGATTGATATTTAATGCTAAATATAATTGGAAACCCCATTGTACAGATTTGAAAAAGAGCCTAGCCAGTAGGGCCCGAATTGTAAGCTACTTATCAAGTAAAAAATTAGACGTTCATACTTAAACGCTTTGTAATATTACCCGCTCCTTAATATTTAGTAAAATCGATTATGGCTTATGTATATATGGCAAGTGTCCAAAGACCACGTTTAATATTCTTAAACCACCTTACAATCAAGCCGCCAGGAGAAGTATTGGCGCATATCGTACAACCCGAATCCAAAATATTATGGCAGAAGCTGGACTTCTAACCCTAGAACAGAGGCAAGAAGAAGTTTTTCTTAGACTCATTCCCAAACTCTCTTTGGCAAACAACTCAATAATTAATAAAGACATTACTTCAGCCGCAAAATACAAACAAATAAAACGAACACCTTCAACCATCTCAAAAGTAATTTCTACCGCAAAGCAATTGAACATACCTTTTGAATGTATAAAATATACAAGGCAAACTGCTCCACCTTGGAAGATTGATCTAAGTTCTGTGCTACTTAATCTATCTGAATATCGTAAAAGTAACACAAACAACATCATATTCCGCAAATGCTACATGGAAGTAATAACAAACCTAAAAACTAAAGGATGGAATACTATCTTTACGGACGGATCTAAGTCCAAATTCAATACATCTTTTGCAGTCACCCCCGAAAACGGCCCACCTTTAATGAGGGGCATTCTACCTTACTTCTCATCTATTTCTACTGCGGAAGCGCTGGCAATTCTAGAAGCCATTAAAACATCGTATAAGATAAACAAAAAAATTGTAATTTGCTCGGACAGCCTCTCAGTCCTTAATGCCATCATCAACCCCAACCATCGATCTTTTCTCATAAATAATATAAGAAATCTACTTATTAAGCATCAAAACTCAATTAAGCTGATGTAGATACCCAGTCACATGGGGATTGTAGGCAATGAACTCGCAGACCAAGAAGCTAATCTAGCAGCCAAATCTCCTGTCTACCTTTTTAACTCATACTCCAAACTGGATCTCAAAAGGCATATTGACTGTTTGATTAAAAAGAAATTTCTAGAAGATTGGCACTGCCACCCTACTCACTATTCAATGACTAACAAAGACCGCCTTCCTCCTACCTACCCAACATCAACTTCAAAAACACAAAATACCACATTTTCTCGCCTACGACTAGGACATACAGCCACTACTCACCAGCACCTACTTAAAAGAGTTCATCCACCTTTATGCACAGCATGCAACAATATATAGGGCTTTCTACCAAGCTATCTCTTTCTATTTGTAATGGCACTTTGAGGGAAAACATTTGTGATATTTATTGTCTTATTTCACTTTTATTTCGCTTTTATGCACTATTTTGTGGATAATAGTTTATAAATTTGATCGATAATTGTTTATTAAGCATTTGCAAGAAATATTTTGCATTCAATTAGATTCGCCGCCGCCAATGTTTTCCCTCAAAGTGACTAAGCTGCTTGACACTGACGTATTCGTGGAGTGCCCTATTGGACCTAGATCACCTGCTTGGCCTTAATTCATGCAACGTATCCCGCCAGTTCAATACCATCAGTGCTGCCATATCGTTCACAATGAATTATCATGCAATGCGCTAATTTCTATCATACCAGAGTAAAAATTATCATACGTAAAATAAAAAAAATGCCCCTTAATATTTATGTAAGTAAATATAAAGAACGCATTTTTCATCTAAAATAAATATATACCAAGTAGCAATTATGATGTTTGCTATGCTTTGATAGTTTAATGAATTCCACATAGCCATTAGTAGGGGCGTTAGTGCACGATATGAGGGCAAACCTTTCATTTCGACCCGACGGGTTGAGTCTAAGTACACTAATAGTTCATGAAGTGTGTGTCAATGCTTGGATATTTAAGAATATCCTAAAAACATGTGTCATATGCTTATATTATACCAAGATGAATATTTAAGTTTGTATATCTTTCATATCCTCTCTCCCAAGCACTTTGAAAGTGGCTTTAGAAACAAACCAAAGTAGGTTTTCAATCAACTTCGGATGTAATGTAGTAGATTGTGAAATTCTGCGTCGACACCGTCTTAAAATTTTATTAATTAGAATATTTTTCTTACTTTTCTTGGCTTTTCAAATTTTCTTTCCCGAAACGACTTTTTCTACCCCTTCGTACAAGGGAAAAGGTGGGAGAAAACAATTATGTGGTCCTATGGTTTCAAGAGTGCTGAAACCAACGGGAGTTCTCGAGTCAAAGCCCAACCCTTGGTTTTAGATTTATAAGCAACATTTCGGGATTTAAACTGGTAAGTGGCAACCCTTCTCTTGTCCTTCTGACAGTAGCCGTTTTCCTTTGGAGGTGACAAAGTACTTATGAGTAGATGAAAACCCTAATCTAGTACTACCAACTGCATATGCTCTCATGTGCGAGTAGATACATTTTACATGGGAAAGCAGTTTGATGTGTTCCATTGAAAAAAGTTAGGAAAGTACTTGCAAGTACTTCGCCACCTCCAAAGGAAAACGCCTAGTGTTGACACCCTCCCAACACTTCTTTAAAGTAAAGTTAGGACATGAACTCTTTGTATACTAAAGTTCAACCCGTAAGGTCAAAATGGAATTATTGAATAGACCTTTTA
The DNA here is from genome assembly GCA_963921185.1 of Dasysyrphus tricinctus. Lineage (NCBI taxonomy): Eukaryota > Metazoa > Arthropoda > Insecta > Diptera > Syrphidae > Dasysyrphus > Dasysyrphus tricinctus. The sequence goes on from OY992531.1 coordinate 140,146,632, forward strand.
AAAAGGAACAATTTCGTGCAAGAGTATTTATTATTCAATATATTTGTTTGGCCTTTATTATTATTTGTGTAATGGTCACACTGGCCACTTTTCAATATTTGGCAATTTTACACTCAAATTTTTTTGTTCAAAATTAAATTTTCTATCGAAATGGATAGTTTGGAAAATTTCTTTAAAAATTTAAGCAGGAAAAGAAAACAAAAACCAACATACAAAATATCGAAAAATCAAAGATTTTTAAATTTTTTTCTAAATTGAGCATAACTTTTTTCGGAGCGAAGATACGTTCAAGACATGTATAAACAAAGTAAAGTAGAGTTTTAAGACCTTAATATGAAATGTTAAAGCAACATTTTATTTGAAAACTGACAGAGACATACATCATAAGGCGTTTTCCTTTGGAGGTGGCGAAGTACTTGCAAGTACTTTGCTAGCTTTTTTCAATGGAACACATCAAACTGCTTTCCCATGTAAAATGTATCTACTCGCACATGAGAGCATGTGCAGTTGGTAGTTGTAGATTAGGGTTTTCATCTACTCACAAGTACTTTGCCACCTCCAAAGGAAAACGGCTATAGAGGACCACAAATTATACTTCATGTAGCATAATTATTCTACGGTTCTCAGCACTGACAACGACACAGGCTGCGGCAAACGGCACATTTATTTAAACAATGCCATACAAAAAAAACTCTTCTATTCTATTCTAAGGTAAATTAGTTTGGAGTAAGAGAGTCAGCTATATATTCTATGAGCAGAAAAAAAATGTAACAAAAAATAAATGTCTTGTTGAAAAGAGTTCAAATAACAACGAAAATGAAAGCGTCAACACGAATGAAGAAGTGCCGACAATGTAGTAGAAGGCTGATGGCTGCATTCAGAAGAAGTTTTAGAAAAAGAGTAGATTTATGTTTAGACTTGATGTCTTTTAAATTTAGATAGCGAAATTTTGTATTTAAGTCAAATATCACAAATAATCATACATTTTGCGTATGATAATGAATTTCAATCATACATCATACAGGACCACAAATTATGCTACATGTAGCATAATTATTCTACGGTTAGCAGCACTGAATACCATTCTTTCTAATAACCAAAATGTCTACTCATTTCTCAACACATTTACTCACGAAAATATTTCAAAAATATTCGATTTCTTCAAGAGCGCCAACATTGCCATTTAAAAATTTACTTTCTTATTTATCTATATTTATTATTTACCAATATCTAACTAAAATGTCATATTCTTTTATATAAGAGCTGGAAGTCTTTTGTTGCTAGGCTCTTTTTTTGTTCTTAATTTGCATTATAATTTTTATTATATGTAAATAAATAATAATAATAATAATAATAATAATAATAATAATAATAATAATAATAATAATAATAAAATGACAAAAAAAGTGTGACATGTGTAAATATAACAGTCAACAAAAAAAATTAAAATTAAAAATTGTAGAAAATAAAATGCACGACTGGATCGCACGTACTTGCTTATAGAAAAAGTTTAAAAAAGCATATAAATCGTTCTTTTGATTGTTTAAACAGCCTGATAAATAACTTAGAGCGCAAAAAAAAGTATGCCATTTGATTACTTAACAAAAATATCAATATATGCAAAAAAAAAAATTTAAAATCGTTGGAGCCGTTTTCTTAAAAATTAATTTTTTATATATAAAATTTTTGTAACATTTAAAAAAAAAAAAAAATTGGTATGCCAATTTTGAGTATATATTAATATACATTTAAAACTGAAATATAAAAATAATTCATCAACCCGTTTTTGAAATATTGAATTTTCAAAAAAAAAAATTGAATCTTTTTTTAAAAATCCAAAATTAAATTTTTTCAAAAATTTTGGTATGCAGTATTATTTATATTCTAACAAAGCTTTTGTGCAAAAAAAATTTATTGAAATCGGATGAGCGGTTAATGAGAAAACCAAAAATCAAAAAAACCGTTATATGACAGGTACCGTTAATAAATGTTTTTGGTGATTTTTTTTCTTACTAAAAGGAATATCATATCTACAATAATACACTGATTTTTTTTATCAAAATCGTTGGAGCCGTTTTTGAGATAAATAAGCTTTTCCTTAACGGTTGTATGGCAAGTACCGTTATTTTTTGAGCTAAAAAAAAATTCAATTTCCCCTCTGGAGATTTACAAAAAAAACTTAAGTTCAAAATTTGAAGAAAATCTCTTCAGTGGTTTAGGCTGTAGGTTGAGGTACAGACAGACAGACAGACAGACAGAATTGTGCCACCCACTTTTTTGGTGTTCTCTATCATCGTAATGTCATGTTTGATTGTTATCTCGAAATTTTTTTTGCACGAATCCAAAACTTGCCCTATAGTACCTATATCGCAAGTAAAAAGCATTAGAATTGTTTTTTTGATTGAATAAAACTCTTAAAATAAGCAAAAAATAGTATTTTTCTATATAAAGTCTTCCTTACGTTGACAAAAATGTCGTAGGTATGCAAGTTATGTGATTATTAATTTACATTTAACACTGAAATTTTGAGTTTAAAGAAAATTGGGAAACAATATTCTTCTGTTTAAATGGAGCAAATAAATTAAGTTAAAATACAAAAATTAAGTGAGCTCTGAATTTAAAAATAATTTATCAACCCGTTTTTGAAATATTGAATTTTCAAAAAAAATGTTGAATGTTTTTTTGTACCCTTGTACCCAAAATTAATTTTTTTCAAAATTTTGATATGCCACATTTAGACCAGGAAAAATAGCACAAATCGTATAGGGAACCTTGGAAAAATTAATTCATGAAATATTAAAATTGGAATCGACGCAGAATTGCAACCTCTATAACATATCCAAAGTCCCCCAAAATCCCCTTATTGGCTTTTTGTGTAGATGCATTTGAAGAGGTGCAGACGGGGAGAACTTGGAGGTCTATCAAACTAAAATATTTGTTTTGGTACAACCTAACCATATGATACATGCTTTAAGGGTAGCTTTTTACGCTGAATCTAATAAAACCAAATTCAAAATGATACAACCTCCCAAGAAAAAGTTATAGTCCTTTTTATGTAATGATACTTTTTTTCAGGTACAACAGGTAAAATATTACCGAAAACCCTTTGAAAATAAAGGTATGTTAATGAAACTTGGAATAAATGTACCATTTGTCATACGAACTAAGAATCAAGACACTTCCTAAAAATATCCATGGTGAAAGGGTGATTTTTTAAGGAGGAGGGGCAAGTGTAGAATGTTAACCATAACACCCACGAAAAAAACTCTTAGGGCCAGTTTTTCAGTGTGAGATCATCCTAGTCTCGGGGTTAAACCGGAGTTAACTCCAAAAACGTGTTTTTCAGTCAATTGAAATCGAAAGTTAACTCCGAGTTAACTCGTCTAATTTGGTGAGTTAACTCAGGCACCAAATTGAATTAAAGTTAATGCCAGTGCAATTCGTTGTGGCGCCATCTCTATTCCTATGCGTAAAAGGCGTAGAAGGGTGATATCCATAGTGTCACACATCGTTGGCCTCAAAATTTTGACAGCTGAAAGATAAAGTTAATCCCCAACTGAAAAACTGTTCCTGAGTTAAGTCAGGGTTAATTTATTTTCAGGATTAGATAACTCTGATTTAACTCAGAGTAAAGCCTGAACTGAAAAACTTGTCATGGCAACTAAGAATTTATATAGTCCACATAAATATATTTGTTCTGGGGTTTTTTTTATTAAAGATAGGGAAAATCTGGGAAGAAGATGGAAGATTTGAGCCAAAATTCCGATTTGGTGTAATTGAGGTATATACACCAAGTATGGTATATGATTTAAGGGTATTTTTTAACGCTGAATCTAATAAAAGCAGAACTAAAATGATACAAGCACCCTTAACAAAGTTATGGTCCTTTTCAAGCGAAAATAAATTTTTGAAATCGTATTTTCCGTAGAACAGGTCAAAATGTAACCGTCACAAAAACACTATAAGACCAAAGATATTTATATGGACTATTTTGATTCTGGGTTGCCATCACAAATTTAATATTTTTGGCGAGTTTCATGAGTGTAAGAGTTTTTTCGTAGGTTTTATGGTAAACATTCAACACTTGCCCCTCCCCCTTAAAAAAACACCCTTTCGCCATGGATATTTTTAGGAACTGTCTTGATTCTTAGTTCGTATGATAAATGGTACATTTGTTCCAAGTTTCACTAACATACCTTTATTTTCAAAGGGTTTTCGGTAATATTTTACCTGTTGTACCTGAAAAAAAGTCATCATTACATAAAAAGGACTATAACTTTTTCTTGGCTGGTTGTATCATTTTGAATTTGGTTTAATTAGATTCAGCGTTAAAAGCAACACTTAAAGCATGTATCATATGGTTAGGTTGTACCAAAACAAATATTTTAGTTTGATAGACCTCCAAGTTCTCCCCATCTGCACCTCTTCAAATGCATTTACACAAAAAGCCAATAAGGGGATTTTGGGGGACTTTGGATATGTTATAGAGGTTGCAATTCTGCGTCGATTCCAATTTTAATATTTCATGAATTATTTTTTTCTACCTCGGAACCTATTTTTCCTGGCCTAATTAGTAACATTTTAAAAAAGATTTTGTGTGTAAAAAGAAAAATCGAAAAGTACTATTCTTTTACAGTAATTCTGAGATAAATTAATTTTTTTCTAACGATTGTATGGCTAGTACCATTAGTTTTGGAGATTAAAAAAATCAATTTAACCTGTAGAGAATCACTAAGAAACCTTACTTTGAAAATTTGAAGAAAATCGCTTCCGTGGTTTAGGTTGTAGTAGTAGTAGATCAATGTACATACATTGTACTTCCTGAGACAACTATTTTCCAGTCTCAACATTTTCATAGCCTTATCTCAGTAAAATGAGATTTGGCTTTTTTTTTGCATATGGACATCTCTCAAATGATAAAGATCTCTAAATTGAGAGAGGTCTCTTTTCTGAAAGAATTATCTCAAGTTTATTTTGCATACGAAAGCCCACAGTAGCTCAAAAAAATGAGATATGAGACTGAGACAAATCGTTTCGCTTTATTTTTCTTACAGATACGATAGGGATAGCAATAGTCAAAACGAAATCGTTCGATGGCTTTCGTTTAACGTAATTGGGCTCCAGTACAATTTCAAGCTAGTATAGGTAAAATAGGATAAATAAAACAACAAAATAAGCACCATCATGAAACATTTCATGTACTATGAGAATGAAAAATTAAGAGTCTATACAAATATTTCACATGGAAGCAGGCGCGGATCCAGGATTTCGTTCAGGGGGGGGGGGGGGGGCAATTTGAGTGAGTTTCCAAAATCTTGATAAGGTCTACAGAAACAGAGGGTACTTTGAACTTTGTGAAATGAATTTTTGTGGTTTGTAGCTATAGCATGTCGTCTTTACAGCATTTTTGAGTTCCCTCTGGATCCGCGTAACTCTGTAATTATGTTCGGAAAACATAATGGTGCAGTGGTATGTTCCTATTCAGACACAAGACGTTCGAGTTCGATCGAAATTTCCAGCCTCTTCTGTAGCTGGCAACCTAACTTAACCTTGCTAGTAAGAGGCCGTTTTCGGGACCTTCATCAGCGTCAAAATGCGTTTTGCATAATGTTCTCAAACGCAAACTGCAAAAGTCTGCTGTTAGAAAAGGCAAATTCAAGTTTTACTGCATAAGCACTGTGTTCGATAATGCAGTTTGCTACAGTCACATGTTCGAAAACATCATGTGTGGTGCAAAAATCGAGTTGGAAACAAAAATATTAAGAAGCCGGAGAACGTGTTCATAAACGTCAAATGCGTTTGCAAGAAATTTGAAGGACGTTGATAAAAAAGATTTTGTGCAAACAAAACCATTGCATTAATTTGACAATATCTGTATTTTAGCTAAACTAAAATTATGGACCGAAACCGAGAAGAACCGTATCAGATGCCTTAGTCCATTGATACAAAACCAAACTTTCCGACATTGAAATAAAACCCAATAAAGAAAACACCACTCTTTATTAAACCTATCCGTCTGACCTTCTCGATTGTGACTAACTTTCGTTGTACATTTCATTAACAATATACTTAGCCTTCGTTAAGTTTTAATATAAATGTTTCATATAAGCTCAAAGCATCGACTACAGAGGTGCCAGACTCATGTATTTCGATACAATAGAAATATTTGCGTTGAAAAATGGCAATAATTTGACAATCGAGTTGACGAAACAACTATCCTTTCCTTAGGTATAAAAGTTCCATGCAACTTCTCTTCGGCAGTGACTGCTGTAGTCGTTTCTTGGTTTCTTTCCAACCTTCTTCGTTGGATTCGCACTCTTCGGTAGTTTTATAATATCGATACCTTCCCGTAAGAATGTATTAAGCGACATTTCAAAAATTTTAAAGGCATCAAAAAAACCTCTGGTCCAGTTATTTATTTATGTATTTAAAAAAATAAAAAAAAAATTGGAACGGGATCTTCAACTCAAAATTTCTCTAAAAATCTGTTTATTACAGCAAGATACCCAAATAAGCAACTGAATAAGAGGTATTTTAAAAATTTAATTAAAAATTTTTCAAATGTCGCTTAATACATTCTTACGGGAAGGTATCGACATAGAACATGAAAGTTCCATAAACGTGACAAAATTCTGCACGCATTGCTGCGTTCAGCGCCGAACTCGAAACACATGTGCGTATCCATTTCAGAGTAAGAAGGCGGCGAGCAGCTCTGAAGAAGTTCTCGAGAGTAAAACTCGAAAGTCATGAAATAACTTCACCAGAGGGGAGGACAGATATCCGAAAGTCGCTCTCGAGAGTTTCCTACTGAAAGTACTCCCCCAATGGAAACGCACATTTTAATAATTATCACAATAAGAACTCTATCACCCATTTAGTATGAAATTTTTTGGTATATCTCAATAACTTTTATACAAAAATGTAGTGTAATTAGAAGCCTTTATCCTGTAGATCCGAACATTGGAAGAAAATTTAGAAATTTTTGAAGGTAATTACTCGTTAATCGACGTATTTTAAAGACTTATTTTTTTTTTATTAAAATCAACTTCAAGGTTGAAAATTTAGATAAGTGCCCCTGTCGCCTCTCCCGTTATATTCAACTATAAAAACCACTAACAAATTTGAAGAGGAGGGTTGAAGGTGGAGCAGTAACTTTTAAATCATTATTTTTCAAATTGTGAAATTTTTCATTCACAGCATTTTGAAAAGTGAAAATCGAATCTATTTAGGGTTCAACCTGTAATGTAGCCGGACATTTATATTTTAATTATAGATCTTAACTTTGAAGATCGGACATCTAAAACCGAAGTTATAAGCTTTGCACTCAGCCGATTTCAAGGCTATTTGTGCATAGCGGAACTTTTCTTAACTAAACCTGGGGCCTATAACACAATACATAAAGTGCTTGTTGAACAAGTGGAATTCAACAACTTTTTAAAATTTGTGTAACACGAGACAACAAGTCTAGGAGAACTTGAACAATTGTTTTGGCTTCTTTCAACAAGTGGGAAATTTCATAAATTCACCGTTTCTGTAACTGGAAACAACAAGAGCTCGAAAAAAAGAGAGTAAACTTGTTGAAAAGTTGATAAATTTCAAACAACGGTTCTGAACTTGTTCGAAGTCAGCAAGTAAGAAATAAATGCTAGCAGTAGTGTTTATCAAGTGATGAAATCGTTAGAAATACATTGTTCATTAGCAAAAATTTGAAAACTCAGTACTGAATCGTAACGCACAAAAAATCTGAAATTTCAGCAAATCGTCCTAGTGTAATATGCCCAAAAATTAATAGTTTTTTTTGGTGTAGGTGGGTTAATAAAAAAACATTTTTTGATTTTTTTTTAAATTTTAATTTTGAAAATTATTTTTCAAAAGCTATTTACAAAACCAGCTTTATTTAAAAAGGAAATTGAAGAATGGATTTTTGGCTTTTGAAAAAGGTTTTGCCCGACATTGTGAATTATGGCGTTGTTTTTAATAATTTTTTTCTATTTTAGGCAAATGTTTTAGAAAAACTCTCCCTCCCGCTCAAAGGGGGGAAATAAACCCCCTCTTCGGTTTCGATTTTTTCTTGTCTTCGTTCAACCTAAAAGGCTCTCTCCTTTTGTCACATCTCATATTAAACATCCTGTAGATAAAATAAAGGGAAATTGAAAGAGTTTTTTGTCAATTAAATTTAATTTTCAAAAAATCTTCAAAATGTAGTTATTTTTTCAGCAAAAAATATATGCATTGAGTATTTTATGCTTCAATTAATAAAAACATTCATTTGGAACGAAATTATAATCTTTGACGTCTAGCATGAATGAAACGGTCCACTGTGCACCGTGCAGGAAAACTCTAATTATTTAAAATTAATTTATTTTGTTCTTAAAAAAAAAAAAACAAACATTAAAAAGCCAACACGCCACCGTACCAAGCCGACAACGGACCACAAAAATAACTGTATCCACTATAAAGTAAAATTTCTATGTGCGGATTTTTTTTTGTCTTGTTTCTTAGCTGTTTGAATTTTTATCTGAAAAAACTTAGCAATCGTGCTAAAAGTCACCTGAATTTCAAGATTTTTATGACAGGCGACCAATCAGAAGCTCGAAAAATTCAGATATTTGAATCCTTGAACGGACGACTGATTTAGAATTTATTTATTGGTGACGAATTTGATTTATAAAAACAAAATGTTTTAATTTTTATTCTAAATCGAGCGAGCAGTGATAATAAGAATCAAAATTACTGTTCGCGTACCTCCCAAAACTACGAATTTCTACGAATTTAGCCCAAAGTTCTGTCAAAGCTCATTTACAAAAAAAAACAAAATTCGAAGCAATTCGTAGTTTTCGAAAGTACACAAACACATTTAAGAAGAACCACAGGTGTTGTCATAATACGGTGAATAAAATATTGATTTATCTAACTGAAAGTAAGTAAGAGCAAACAAGCAAAGCGCTGATTTTAGATGAAATGTTTTCTTTTTTTTTTGGAAACTTTTCGACTCATCGCGTAAGAATTACTTGTTGAACTGGTTCAACAAGTCGAGGGAAATATTTTCAGTTGACAATTGTTGCAGTTTTTATTGAGTTACAGAAATGATTTTCACTTGTTGAACAAACATAGTTGTACAAGTAATTGTTGACTTGTTGTTCTGTGTTATAGGCCCCAGGTCAGCCATTAGCCTACGCACAACCATTCATTGCTGCACCGCTGCGCTGCCAAGAAAATTTGTTATAAACGTATAACGAAATAACCTTTTTTTGATTACATTTTATTAAATTCATATTTTATACTTCGTTCAGTCTTGCCCAGGGGGGGGGGGGGGGCAATTGCACCCATTGCCCCCCCTGTATCCGCGCAAGCATGGAAGGGTGATTGTGGTGTATCAAGCAGAGAAATTAACTCTGGTGCAACCTAAGCATATGACACATGTGTTTCCACGATTTGAATTAATTTCCTGAACTTGAAATTGGTTGACTTAAGATGGCGCTGTCGATCTCAATGATGTTCCTACTTAAATTTTCTATGAAATATGTTGGCTAAACTGAAATCAAATATTGGACTACGGAAGATATTCAAATGAATAAAGAATATATACTTATACTTATATAGTACACGCAAAGAGTTGAGTCGTTTTTCTTTTGGTTATCTTAATCCTAAAATTTCACGTCAATCGTAAGAAATAGTAAAAAAGCTTACTATTTAAAGAATTCATGGTGACCCCGACGTGATTTTCCACAAAGTATTTTAATTTTGAGATTACTCAATTAAATTCAATATTTTATTAAAAACATAACCAAAAGTATGCCGCCTGGAGCAGACACTAAAGAAGCCAAAAGGTTAGAGAGGTTAGAAACCCTCAAGAACCGGCCTTCAGTCATCTGCGCCCAACTCGATCGTGTAAACTTATTCTTGGAAGCAATCGATGAAAACGTAACCTCACAACAAATGGAGCTGCGAATTTCCTCTCTGGACACGTTCCATGCTTCATTGGATGATATCCAAGGGAAAATAGAAGACATCGATGCAGATGAATCAAAGGACCCAGAAGGTATTCGTTCCAAATACGAAGAACTCTACTACAACGTGCGTCCTAAGTTGAGCGTGCATCTTAAAGGTCTTAAACCCGTCTGCGATAAGGTTGAATCGTTTCAAAACCCACCTAAACAATATATGAAATTGCCTACTCCACAACTTCCTATCTTTTCAGGTGAGATCACAAAATGGTTGGATTTCTATGAAACCTTCAAATCCCTCATACATTCCAATCCCTCATTGAGTAAAACCGCCAAGTTTCAATACCTTAAATCAATCAATTGAAATCAGTGATGGAAATTACGAAATCGCTTTGGAAGTCCTCATTAATCACTACCAAAATAAGAGGATCATCTGCTCCCAACATCTACAAAAAATCTTCGATGCTCCATCTCTGCAGAAACCATCAGCAACTGCTTTAAAAGAACTCCTCGATGACTTCAACATTCACGTGCGTGCGCTTTCATCACTTGGACGCCTAGTTGACAAGTGGGATGATGTTTTAATACACCTCATGTCTTAAAAGCTCGATCCAATTACTCGGAACAAATGGATCGAGGAGTGCCCCGTCGATAAATTGCCAACTTTATTAGAATTCACAAAATTCATCGTGAAAAGCTGCCAGGTACAGGCAAGTAAAAACACATTTATACATGGTGGTAAAAAATCGAGTCCTAAGACCCTCACAGTGACTAAAGGCAATGAAAAGTCTGATAAAAAGTGTTTGTATTGCTCAGGTTCAGGTCATTTTATAACTAGGTGCTACAAATTCATTCGCCTTCCTATTACTGAGAAGTATTCCGTTGTTCAGAGTTAACAATTATGTGCTAATTGTCTTAGAGATGATCACGAGGCTAAGAACTGTAAACAGAAAACTTGTCGTAAATGTACATTTCCCATCATTTTCTCCTTCACTCTATTGATAATATCGCGCAGTATCCAAATCATACTAAACTTAATCCAAATGCTAATGAATTCAGCACAGAAACAGCTCAAAATAGTACGGTATTGCAGATTACTAATGATGCGTGTTCTACTTCTCAAGGGTATTCTGAAAATAAGATAATATTGCTCGCAACAGCCATGTCGCATTCTCCTTGATTCGGGTTCTCAGCTCAATTTAATTACTGAAAGGCTCGCTCAAATGCTAGGAATTGAAAAACAAAAGGCAACTACTTCAATATGTGGAATAGGATCAAGTACTGCTGTTTGCAAATTCAAGAAAAGCCTTAGGCTCAAATCCCGATTTAATGAGTTTAGTTACAGCCTAGAAGCAAATATTATTAAAAAAAAAATAACCCAGCAGCTACCGGAATGTGATATCAATGTCGCAAAGTGGTCAATTCCAGGAAATATAAATCTTGCTGATCCGCTTTTCCAAGAATCACGACACGTTGACATTTTATTAGGAGCAAGTCACTTCTTTTCTATTCTTTCAATCGGTCAGATAAGGTTGAGCGATTCTCCTCCTATACTTCAAAATACCGTCTTTAGCTGGGTTGTGTGAGGTGTTTTAACATCTAACTCCGCGAATAATAAGGTAGTCCTATGCAATGTTTGTGTTGAGGAAGAAGAAAACTTAGATGAAATCTTGCAATAGTTTTCTAAAATAGAAGGCTTCAGTGAGCCACCAGGCAACATTGATGAAACGTTTTTGGGGCCATGCGAATCTCATTTTCGAGAAAATATTATTCGACTTGAAGGAGGCCGTTACCAAGTTCGACTGCCATTTAAAAAAGACCCGAATTCACTGGGAAGCTCTTTTGATATCGCCATAGAAAAAAAAAATAAACAAGGACCCACTAGTTTCGTCAGAATAAATTAAATTTATGCATGAATATGAAAATCTGGGTCATATGCAAGCCGTTGATATTGCAAACTGTCAACTTAAAAAAACCGCACTTCTTCATGCCACATCACTGCATTGTCAAGCTGGGGAGCTCTACAACAAAACTACGCGTTGTGTTCGATGCGCCTTGTAAAACAAGTAGTGGTACCTCTCTCAATGAAATCATGCATGTTGGACCTCCTTTGCAACCGGACCTGTTCTCTACTGTACTAAAATTTCGTTATCACAAATTTGTTCTTACCGCCGATATTACTAAAATGTACCGGCAGGTAGCTATGCATGCAGATGATCAGCCGTTTCAACTTATTATATGGAGAGAGTCCCCGTTAGATAAATTAAGAATATTCAAATTATGTATTGTGACGTATGGCACGAGTGCAGCATCTTATCTTGCCATAAGAGTGTTATCTCAGCTCGCTGATGATGAGTGCGATCGTTATCGACTTGGCTCAGAAGTCTTACGTAATGACTTCTACGTAGACGATGTTCTTACAGGGTCGGATTCACTCGATGATTTATTGCGTAGGAAAAATGAACTTCGGCAGTTTTTAACTGAAGGTGGATTTGAACTCAGAAAGTGGTGCTCTAATGATAATCGGATTATAGAGGACATTTTATCAGATGACAGAGAAGAATTCTTTCAATTACGGCAAAACAATGTCATAAGGACTCTTGGGCTAATATGGGAGCCAATAAATAACAGATTTCAGATAAAGGTTAATCTTCAGCTGCTTCAGAGATTCACAAAATGCACAGTACTATCTGACATAGCAAAACTTTACGATCCACTAGGCTTAATAAATCCGGTAATAGTCAAGGCAAAAATGTTTATGCGGGTGCTTTGGAAAGGCAAACTAGACTGGGATGAAGCCCTTCCACAAGAGTTGCACTATTCATGGCAATCGTTTAGGCAGGATCTGTTAGATTTGGAACAAATATCTATTCCTTGACATATTTTGGCAGGTGGAACACGATTGGCTGAATTACATGCGTTCTCAGGCAGCTCAGAAAAGGCATATGGAGCTTGTGTTTACGTTCGCTCGATGGATGAACATGGGTCTGTTTTCGTCAATTTGCTTTGCGCTAAATCAAAGGTTGCTCCCATAGACAAAAATCGCATCACACTGCCTCGTCTTGAATTGTGTGCAGCCACGATGATTGTAAATTTGGTAGACAAAATCATTAATATCGACAAACAAAAATTCTCTAATTTCTATTACTGGACCGATTCAACTATAGTGCTTCATTGGATTTCATCCGACAGCCACCAATGGCCAACGTTTGTAGCAAATCGAGTCGCAGTTATTCAAAGCTTATCAAAAAGAGATATGTGGCGGCACATAAGCAGCAAACAAAGCTCTGCGAAAATAAATTGTGGCTAACCTCTTTTTTAACTGAGGATGAAAGGATGTGGCCGGTGTGGGAGCCCGATACTACACCTTCGGACGAAGTACTCGAAAGGAAGGCACCAAAAAACAGTACTACTACTCCTAGACGATGATTTTTTTTTTTTTTTACACTTCAGATTCTTTGTTGTAGTGAGCTTAGAGCAAGCTGCATTCTACAATCAGAGGCTCATCATGAGTGCATGTGTTAGTGGTTAGTAAAATTAAGTAAACTACAAAATTAGATATAATATAAAAAACATTTAAACTAAACATACAAAGTTAAAACAATTATTACATTAACGAGAGTGGAGCACTGGTTCGAAATAATGTTTTTAATCCTATTTTACTCATGTTAAAATCAACAGATGAGGCGTTCAAGTTAAAAAGTTTGCGCATGCGATTGAGAGGCTCGTGTGTGCCATAATTTGTTCTGTGAAAAGGAACGTGAAAAAGTTCAAATCTTCGCAGGTGGTGGGATCCTCCTAGGTAATTAATTCCTACATGGGCAAGCAAGTCAGGCGCATCAGTTTCACCATTGATAAGTTGATGAAAAAATACCAAATCATTATTGACACGCCTTTGAGATAAAGTTTGAAGTTGCAGAAGCTGAATTCTGTGTTCATAGGGTGGAAGGTTAAACGGATCAGCCCAGGGTAGACCTTTCAAGGCGAAACGAATGAATCTATGTTGTATTGCTTCAATACGACTTTTATTAATTTCGTAGAAGGGTGCCCATACTTGAGAGGCGTACTCAAGATGGGGTCGTACATAACAATTGTTTAAGGAAAGAGTAACATACGGATCGTTAAATTCTTTTGCCCAGCGTTTTATAAATCCAAGCATGGAACTTGCCTTATTTACAATATAATTAATATGTTCTATGAAATCTAGATCAGAACTAAAGTGAACACTCAGATCTTTGAAACTAAAAACACGACAGAGTGTGTGTTGTGAAATGGAATAATCAAAAGCACTCACTACTCGTTTTTTAGAGAAAGTTAAGAGAAAGACCATTTTTCCCACACCAAACATTAAAATTGTCAAGATCAGCCTGCAAGAGAATGTGGTCAGGACTAGAATGTATTGTTTTAAAAATTTTCATATCATCAGCATAAATAAGAATATCGCTAAAGTGTATACATGAAGCAACATCATTAATAGCAAGAATAAAAAGTAACCGGCCCAGATGGCTTCCTTGGGGGACACCCGAGTGAGCATTGAATGAGCTTGAAAGGACGTTTCTAAATTTTACTTGGTAAGATCTATTCTCAAGGTATGATTTTATCCATGCTATAAAAAAAATCGGAAAACCAAAAGCTTTGAGTTTGAATATAATAATGTTGTGACTAAGCTGGTCGAATGCTTTAGAAAAATCAGTGTATATGCAATCAACTTCATTCCCGTTTTCTAATGCAAGCGAACATGTATGCAAAAACGTAAGATTTGTTACCGTTGATTTTCTTCTCACAAAGCCATGCTGTTGATCACATATTATATTCTTAGTATGAAATGCTAAGCTCTCGCAAACATTCTTGTTCGAATAGTTTTGGAATGCAAGAGAGCTTTGCTATGGGCCTATAATTTTTGATGTCAGTTTTTTCGCCCTTTTTAAAGATTGGTGTAAGAAACGATTTCTTCCATAAATAGGGAAAACTGCCTGTCCTTAAAGAAAATTCAAACAAAAATTGAAGAGGTTGAACTAGTATATGTTTACAATTTTTCAATACTATAGGCGGAATTCCATCTGGACCAGATGAGTAATCATCATTTAATGATGAGAGAAGGTCTAAAACAGTACTCGGTGGTACTGGGATATTATTGCAGCTAGTTTGGGCGTATGTATGTAAATCTCTAAAATAATGTTCGTCAACATCTAAAGGCTTGTCAATAAAAGAATTTCGAAAATTATTCGCAAAAGCGTTACAAATATCAACGGTTTCCTTCAGCGAACAATTTTCATAAATGAAATTAGCCGGATAACCATCTGAGTTTTTTTTTCGAATTAACAAACCTCCAAAATGTCTTTGGGTCATCTTTTAGAGAACTACCCATTTCGTTTACATGGTTAGTGTATAGATGTTTTGAAAGAGTTTTAAATTCTTCAAAAAGGGTAATGTATGGGTTGTGGTCTACTGGCGAGAGAGTTTTTAAGTATACTTTCCATGCTTTGCTTCTTTTATTTCGGAGTGCTCTTAGCTCTTTCGTATACCATGAGTGGCAAAAGTTTCTATTTTTTGATACCTTTATTGTTAATGCAGTTGTTAAGGATAGAATAAAATTCAAAAACTGCTTCGTCAATATCGCCAGACACTGATATATTCTCAATACCAGACCCAGCAATTTCATCTGAGAGCAACTGAAAGTTCGCCTTTCTGAAGTCAAAACTATATGAACAATCATAAGGGTTACTGTTTTCAGTAAGGTGATTGCTAAAGTAAAAAAAAATCCAAAGAAGGATGATAGTTATCTATGTTAGTAATACCGGAACTAGATTCTAGAACCAGAGTACTATTAGCGTCTGAAGAAAATACCAAATCGAGAATTCGATTTTTAGAGTTTTTAATACAGCTTATTTGCTGTAAGTCAGTTGAAATAATTCTATCAAGAAGCATTAACTTATTTTGAGAAGAAGTTAGGGAAGCTTCTTGATACAATTCGTCATCAGAGAGAACCCACTGAATGTGAGGTAAGTTAAAATCACCAAGAAGTATTATGTTGCTGTTGGAGCAAGACGAGTCAATAACAAAGTCTAAGGCCTTAGAGAGTTCAACATAAACTGCCTCCGAACTTTTTGGAGGAATATATGCATTTAAAATAAATAACTGTTTGGACTGCAAAGTTAATTTTAAACAAATCAGTTCAATAGACAGATTGGAAGGGAACGAAACAGAAGAAGATGTAAATTTATTTCGAACTGCAATTAAAACACCGCCTCCCACTTCTTTTGGTTTATCAACATGACGATCTTTTCTATAAACTAAGAACTCTTGGTTAAAAAGATCCGTGTCCAAGAAACTAGAATTTAACCAGGTTTCTGTCATAACAAAGATGTCATGCGAGAGTGCTTGGGAATTTATGTACATATATATCAGTGGTTTTGCTGCGAAGCCCTCTTTCATTTTGGTAGAAGAGGGTGATCCTATTAAGTTTTTTGAAGATGAGATTTTGGGTGCATTTCGCGTCTGTCTATTTTTTCTTGAAGTAGTGAACTCTTTAACAAGAGCTTCAGAGGGCCAATTATTAATATCGCAAATTGAATTGAAAAACGAAGGATGTGTAACTATTTTAAACGAGGAAATGAAACTATTTTCTTTACTAATTTTTGTGCACTTAACGGAAGTGTTGGAGGGAATGCTATTAGTAGATACCAGATGGGAAATTAATCATCCGGAACGATATCTGGTTCCAAGCGTGAAATAAAAATAGATTTTGGCTTAGAGACTGCTTTTATTGGCTTAGGATCAATGCAAATATTTGGAAGAGTTACTGAATCCGTGTTAGGATCAACCGTCACTGAACCTTGATTCAAAACTTGATCGACAATAGGCAATTCCAAATAATTATTATTCTGGTGACTGGTATTGTTTTTAAGATTTGATCGTTTAGGAGGTGGGCCGGAGTGTTTAACAAGTAATGAGTTTTCGCGACCTCTTTTGTTATTATTTTTCGCACCTGATACTTGTTCAGATGAGCCTGCTTGGGCAAGAAGATGATAACATAATTGAAAACACCAAGTATAAAGACAGTTACATGACAACAATCCGAACAATAGCATTCATGTTAAGATTTAAGTATAATGCGCTTGAGAAGATGTATAAAAGAGATAGGCAAGATGGAAAAATATGTTCAACAAAAAATTGAACGGGCAATTCATTCTCTTGTATGGTCTATTCAACGACAATTTTATGCTAAGGAAATCATTACCCTGGAAAACTGTAAACAGCTACCATCAAAGTCTCATATATGTTCATTATCTCCTTTTCTTGATGAAAGAGGACTTCTCCGCGTGGGAGGACGATTACAGCATTCAGATACTACCTATGATTTTAAGCACCCAATGCTTCTACCAGCGGGCAGCTTCTTTACATATGAACTTCTTCGTTTTTATCATGAAAAGCATCATCACTTGGGAGCTCAAGGATTGATATCCTTTGTGAGGCAGAGGTATTGGCCTGTTCACGGGAAAGTCTTAGCAAAAAAGGTGATACATAAGTGCGTATCATGCTTTAAAGCTAATCCAAAGCCACTTTTTCCAATGATGGCGAATATTCCACATGAGAGAATTTATCCATCACGCCCGTTTTCAGTTACTGGCACCGATTTTTGTGGCCCTTTTTATGTGCATTACAAATGAAGAGGAAGCGTACCGGTCAAAGCCTATGTTGCAGTGTTTGTATGCTTTAGCACAAAGGCAGTGCATTTGGAGCTAGCGAGCGACCTCAGCACAGCAGCGTTTTTGGGAGCACTGCGTAGAATTTTCAGTAGACGAGGGTTGAGCAAAATTATTTACAGCGATAACGCAACAAATTATATCGGAGCTAGAAACGATTTGAAGGAAATGTAAATTTTGACATATCTTCACGTTTCAAGCTCCCTAGAATCGGGATCCATTATTTTTAGAGATGTCTGTGTTGGTAGGTACGTACGTTCGTACGTTCCTTCGCTTTTTTCGTTACCATATCTCAAGAACGAATAATGATTTCGGAGAGATTTTATTTTATACATAGTAAGTAGTTTCATTACGTGCAGAAGGGACTTTAAAAAAAAAATGAGTAGTTTTTCAATTATAGAAATTTGTAAAAAACGTTGTTGAAATTTTTAGTCCAGAATATCTCGAGCAAAAATCATGCTATCGACGTCGGGTTGATTTTTGTTTTTAGCAAAATATTTGGTTCTTATTGTAGAAAAAAAGTTAAACTGGAAGTCTCATATACAAACAAGAGTAAAAAAGGCCACAGTGGCACTCTTCTCATGCAAAAAAGCCGTTGGGATTAAATGAGGCCTTCAAACTCGTATTACTTACTGGCTATATACTTCGGTAGCTAGACCGATTCTCACTTATGGTGTTGCAGTATGGTGGACTGCTCTAAATTAAGCGGTAAACTCTGACAAACTAAGCAAAGTAAAACGCTTGGCTTGACGCTCTAGACCTTCTGCTATATTTGACGCCCCTCGATATATATTTTTAGTATAAACAGGTGGCTGAAAATACAGCCATATGCCTACAAGCTTCCTCACAATGGACCAATAATAATATTGGCCATTCCATCTTCTGAATTAATTCGGATCACTACCTAGTCACATTGACTACACCATCCCAAAACCACAATTCGGTTCAAACTTTCAACTCAACATTCCATCTAAAACCCTCTGGGAGTATATGGCTTTCTTGGATGATAAATCGGTCCATATATACACAGATGGATCGAAAATTGATGATCATTGTAGCGTGTTCCAGGCGAAACTTATGGCGTTCAAAGAAGCCCTATCTTGGCTGAAAGAAAACGTGATATCAACTACAGATATCCGCATCTTCTTGGATAATCAAGCAGCTATCAAATCCCTACAATCGGCCGTTCATCTCTGCTGGAGATGGCACAGCAGTCTAACATTCCTCTGTGTTGGGTGCCGGGGCATAGAGACATCCTAGGAAATTGCAAAGCCGATGAACTCGCTTAAAGTGGTATTCTCTAGCATTTTTGCAGAAGCTGTATGGATGAGGAAGAGATAGAATCGATTACTCACCTTCTGTGCAGGTGTCCTGCTTTATCTTAAAGACGAACACTTCACCTTGGCCAATTTTACTTCAATGTTCCTAGTGATCTAATAAACATAAACATACATAGGCTGTCTGTTACGCTTCATAAGAAGTTCCAAATGGTTCACCAAGGAAGGAAAAGGGTTTCCTAGATTCAATGTTGTCACAATGGACCAACTTATGGTCTAAGTGTGCCAGTCTTCACGACTGGCAGCCACTTCAACCTAACCTAACCTAACCTCGGGTTAATTTTATTTTATACACATATTGAAGTAATAAGGAATTTTTTTACACTATCAGATCTTTGCCGAAGAGAGCTTAGTACAAGCGACATCTTGCGACCAAGGAATTGCCAAACGCAAGTAAAGTGCTCACCACTTATTGTAGTGTTAGTAGTTAGAAAGCAACAAACTACTTAAGACATACACTTTACAAAATAAAATTAAAAACAATAATTATAAAATAACAAATACAATGACATTGTCAAGATTAACAATTACAAACATTTAAGAGCGTGGTACACTGGTCTTCAATGTAGCTTCAAGTCTATTCTTACTTATATTAAAATCAAAACAATTTGAGTTCAAATTCAGAATGTTGCACATGCGGGTAAAAGGCTCATGCATTCCATAATTGGTACGGTGTTTAGATATATGCATTAGTTCTAGACTACGAGTGTTGTGACCTCCCCCACGGTAGTTAAGGCTAGTACAAGATAATAAATCAGGTGCATCAATAACGCCCGTTAAAAGCTGATGAATAAATACAATATCATTATTAATTCTCCTTTGTGCCAAAGTTTGAATCTGAAGAAGCTTAATCCGGTGTTTGGAAGAAGGAAGATTATAAGGATCGGACCACGGTAGTCCTTTCAAGGCGAAACGTAGAAAAATTACGCTGTACTGCTTCTAGTCTATTCTTATGGACATCGTAAAAAGGAGTCCATACCTGTGATGCGTATTCAAGATGAGGGCGAACAAGACTGTAACATAACAGAGGGTAACATAAGGATCCTGAAATTCCTTAGACAATCGTTTAACAAACCCTAATATAGATGAATATGGTAATCAATAAAAATAAAATGATTTAAACAAATAATTTTAATTTATTAAATTTTAATTTTAATTTTTATCACAACATAAATTTTAAATATAAATAGCGACGCGTTTCGGTATCAGTGTACCATCTTCGGGCTTAATTTTCGGAATCGATGTGTTTTGCCTAAGTTCAATCGAATTGATTGCTTCACTTCATCACAGCCGAACATCATACACACACAATAAACCAACAAATTAAAAAAATAGCCAAAGAAATAAATACCAAACAACAAACAAAATTAAAAAAGCTCTGCAAAAAAGAACCAGAAACAAAAATAAAAAACCTCCATAAATTCTACCCAAGATTAGTTAACAATACAAACATACAACTTACAGAAACAGAAATCGACACTCTGAACAAAGGTCTCAAGTTCAACATTCCTAACTTCAACAAAAACAACATAACACAAGAAGTCATAAATGCAGAATCAGCCATTAAAACAATACCAACACAAGAACTACAGAATGAAACAAGAATATTAGTCAACAAAAAACTGAAACACATCATAAAAAATAACCAAACAAAACACAAAACATTTAACAAATACAAAAAAGATATAAATAACTTAAAAAACATTAAAGAAAAAATAACCAACAATAATGCAATGATAACGAAAGCTGACAAAGGAAACACCATCGTAATCATTGACCAACAAGAATACATAGACAAAACCATAACATTTTTCAACAACAACAACATAAAGAACATACAAAATGACCCTACAAAAACATACGTAAAAGATATAAACAAAGCAATAAATAATTGCAACCACATATTTCAAAACATCAATAAAATAAAACTAAAACAACCCAATGCACAAGCACCAATATTCACAGGACTACCCAAAATACACAAAACTGGAACACCTAAAAGACCACTCATTAACTATAAAACAGCACCATGCTATAAAATCGCCAAAGAACTACAAAAAATAATTAAAACCAATATTAAATTAAATAACAACAAAAGCATCAAAAATTATACAGAATTCATACAAAAGACTAAAACACTTAACATATTACCACAATATAAACTGATCTCTTTCGACGTGACAAACATGTATACTAACATACCAATTGACGACACAATACAAATATTAAAAGAAAATCTCACAACCACCAAAAAATTAAATAGACAACAAATAGACGAAATCATAATGCTATTACAAATAACACTAAAACAAAATTATTTCACATATAACAACAAATATTACATACAAGACGAAGGCCTCGCAATCCCCATTGAGTGGCTTGATGGCAGATCTGTACCTAAATTATTATGAAAATAAATATATTCTTTCAAACCTAAATACACAACAGCAAAAAATTATTTTTTACACGAGATACGTAGATGACACATTTGTCATCTTTGACGGCACAAAAAGACAAATCGACTTATTAACTAATTACATAAACAATATAAATAAAAACATCAAATTTACTACCGAAATAGAGAGCAACAATGCAATCAACTTCTTGGACTTAACCATCTACAAAAACAACAATAAACTAAATTACAAGATATACAGGAAACCAACAACAACCGATTTAACAATTCACAAAGACTCGCACCACCCACAAACCCAAAAACTGGCAGCATATCATGCCTTCATAAACCGGCTATTAAATATTCCAATGACCAAAAAAGATTACGACAATGAAGTTAACATTATAAAACAAATAGCAACAGCAAATGGATACACCACAGAGTTAATAGACAAACTAATATACAAAAAGAAAAAGAAAATAAAAAACAACAAAGCTAAAGATGACACCTTAACAGATAACAAAAAATACATCTCAATAGACTATACGAATTTACTACCACATATTGTGCAACAAGAATTTCGGAAAATAAACATAAACATATCGTTCAAAACAACTAATAATATACAAAAAATTCTAAAACACAAATCAATTAAAGAAAATAAAACATCTTCGGGAGTTTACAAAATAAAATGCGACGACTGTGACAAATACTACATTGGACAGACAGGCAGAACTTTTTATGACAGATATCTAGAACATAGACCAAAACAGAACACGAAATCTACATACGCACAACACTTGATGGACAGTAACCACAACTACACCGACTTTGAGACAAACTTAGAACCACTACACATATGTAAAAAAGGGACAAAACTAGACGCTTTAGAGGAATACGAAATTTATAAAGCATACAAGACGGAACAGGACAAAATACTTAACGACAAATTAACAATTAAAACAAATACATTATATAACACAGCTATCAAATACCAAATCATTCAACAATAGTAAACGAAACAGACACATGCATATCCACCCACCACCAAGAAGCTCAACCAAATACACTTACAGGCACTGGAATCAATTCGATTGAACTTAGGCAAAACACATCGATTCCGAAAATTAAGCCCGAAGATGGTACACTGATACCGAAACGCGTCGCTATTTATATTTAAAATTTATGTTGTGATAAAAATTAAAATTAAAATTTAATAAATTAAAATTATTTGTTTAAATCATTTTATTTTTATTGATTACCATATTCATATAATTACACAACATGGAGACCACACCACAAAAAAAACCTAATATAGAGTTTGCTTTGTTGACGATTAAATTGATATGCTTCGTAAAATCAAGATTAAAAGTAAAATGAACCCCTAGGACTTTGAAACTATCAACACGACACAATGTGTGCTGCGATATTTCATAATCAAACGAACTAGGAACTTTTTTTTTTTAGAAAAAATCATCGCCTGACATTTAATAGGGTTGAGATTTAAACCGTTTTTACTACACCAAATAACAAAACTGTTTATATCTTCTCACAAAAGTAAACGATCACTCATAGATTTGACGCTTTTGAAAATTTTCATATCAGCAAAAATTAGAATTTCACTATAACGTATACAGAAGGATACGTCGTTGATAGCTAAGATAAAAAGAAGTGGGCCTAAATGACTACCCTGGGGAACTCCAGATTTGGCAAAGAAAGGGTTGGAGACAGAGCTCCTAAATCTAACCTGATAGGATCTATTATGGAGATATGAAGAAACCCAAGTGATGAGTTGAGGAGGAAACCCAAACACCTTTAACTTAAACGTGATGATGTCATGAGAAAGTTGATCGATAGCCTTAGAGTAATCTGTATAGATGCAGTCGAGTTCTTGACCATGTTCCAACGCAGTTGAGCACTTATGCAAGAATGCAAGTAAATTGGTTATCGTATATCGCTTTTGCATATATCCATGTTGTTGATTGCAAATTATATTCTTACACTACTTGCTCAAAAAGCTTTGGAGTGCAAGATAGTTTGGAGATTGGCCTGTAATTGCATATATCAGATCTGTTACCCTTTTTAAAAACTGGTGTAATTAATGCTTTTTTCCAAATACTTGGAAATTTACCTGAGCTAAGTGATAGGTTAAACAAATTAAGAAGAGGGAATGCTTATATTGATTTACATTTTTTCAAGACTATTGGTGGGATGTCATGTCCAGATGAGTAATCATCATGAAGTAAGCACATAAAATGTAAATTTTTTTCAATTATAATTGGGATATTATTGAAAGTAGTTTGTGGGCAGTCTTTTAAGTAGAGAAAGAAGTTCTCATCAACATCGATAGGGGTATCAACGAAAGACTGGCGAAAGTTGTTAGCAAACGCATCACAAATATCTGGAGGACTATTTAAAATAATATTGTTATAAGTAAAATTGACTGGATAGCCACCAGATTTCTTTTTCAAGCTCACGAAACTCCAAAAACTTTTTGGTTCAAGCTTTTTTTAAGATAGTCGGAGTACAAATGATTGGAGAGGTTTTTAAACTCATCAAGCAAGGAAGTATACAATTCTCGGTCCTGAAGGGACTTACTTTTTATGAAGTTCTTCCAAGCTCAGTTTCTTTTATTACGAAGAATTTTGAGTTCTTTCGTATACCATGTATGGCAGAGTATTTGGGTAATTTGTGTGGAACTATTTCATTAATACAGTTGGTCAATACTGAAACAATTGGTCAATACTGAAACTGGTATATTTTCAATACCAGATGCACTTAAATGCTCAGAAAGCAACTGAAAATTAGCTTTCCGAAAGTCAAAAGAATATGAACAGTCTTGTGAATTACTATTATAAAGTAAATGCCCGTCCAAGTCAAGAAAAATGTCAAGAGAAGGATGGTATTTATCTATGTTTGATATTGCAGTAGTAGACTCTACCCCTACAGTACTAATAGCGACAGATGAGAAAACTAAATTGAGTATTCGATTTCAAGAGTTTTTAATACAGCTTATTTGCTGTAAGTCCGTAGATATAACTATGGTCTAATAATTGAAGCTCCTGTTGAGATGAAGTTAACGATGCTTCAAAGTAAGACTCGTCTTCTGAAGGAATCCAGTCAATGTATGGGAGGTTAAAGTCGCCTAAGAGAGTAATAATACTATCAAATCCAGCAACGTCAATAATATACTCGAGAGCAAGGGAAAGCTCAACATATACTGAAACTGAACTTTTGGGGGGAATATAGACATTTAGAATAAATAAATCTTTTGAATGCATAGATATTTTGATGCAGACAAGTTCTATGGAAAGATTAAAAGGGAAGGGAGTTGTGTTGAAATGATTTCTAACCGCTATCAAGACACCACCTCCTACTAAATTTGTTAAAATATGTAAACAAATCAACATACAGTTTTTTAATACAAAGAATGCTGCTGAAAAGTACTGAAAAAAGTTGTTTGGCTCGAACATTTTTGAGGTAATTTTATTTTATACGCTTATTTATAAATAAAAATTGATAAAAATATTGAATTAACAATTTTTTTAAGACGAAAAAAACTGCAAGCAATTTTACACAATACCTAATTGTTGAAAATTTGACTACAAGAAACTTTTCCAAAAAGTGTGGATAGTTTTTGTTCGTCTCAAATATCTTGAGAACAAATAATGATATTGGCTTCGGGTTATTTTTAAAAATAGTTTTTTATAAACGAAAAAAAAAGACAACAAGAAACTTTGCCAAAAATTGTGGATAATTTTTGTTCGTCTCAAATATCTTGAGAACAAATAAAGATATTGGCTTCGGGGTTATTTTATTCTTTAAACAAGTTTATAATAAATAATTAGTGATAAAATATGTAAAAATATTTAATAATCAGTTATGTAAGCGAAAAAAAGGTGGTTGGATGTTGTAGGAACTGGGGGCCTCGAGCTGTATCTTTTCCTACACATCAAGTGCTTACAATACCTCCAAGTTGGTAGCCGCCGGATACTGGTCTTGGCTTTATGCCAGGACTTGCTAAACTTGTAAGTGCGAATGTTGATCAAAGAAAGAATTGCAACATTAAACCTATGGCCCTACAGATTGGAGGTTAGTGCATTGGGCTAACGACCCGACCACAGTAAAAACACCAATTGTTATGAGAGAGACGCGGGAAGCCTCGGATAATGACCCCCCTCAAATGGCAACCAGACCCGGAACGAAAATGGACTATGATCTACGAGTATGCACCTGGAATGTAAGGACACTCTACACACCAGGTGCTACTCAAAAACTTGAATCTGTCCTCTCGCGGTACAAGGCAGACATTACCGCGATCCAGGAGATACGATGGATAGGATCAGGTATAACGAAAAGAAAAGATTGCGACATTTATTACAACTGTCACCAAAGACTGCACATGCTAGGATGCGGATTCGTCGTGGGAAATCGACTCAGATCAAAAGTCATCGATTTTAAGCCGATAAGCGATCACCTGGCTGTGATCCGCATCAAAGCTACCAAAACATCAGCCTAATATGTGCACACGCCCCTAACAAGTCTAACAAGGAGGAGTTTAACGACCTCCTGGACGGAGCCTACGGAGCCTGTCCGGAGTACGATGTCAAAGTCGTGTTCGGAGACTTCAATGCTAAATTCGGAAAGGAAAACATCTTTGGCGGATTAGTTGGAAAGCACCGCCTCCACGAAACGACAACAGACAACGGCTTCCGACTAATCGACTTTGTGCAGCTGGTAATACGGTGATAAGTAGCTTTAGGTTCCCCAGGCGAAAGATACACACAGCAACCTGGCGATCTCCAGATGGTCGAACTGCCAACCAAATCGACCACGTGCTAATTGGCGCAAGGTACACATCGAACATCTTGGACGTGCGAACTTTCCGACGTACAAACGTGGACTCTGACCACTTTCCTGTTGTGACAAAGTTCAGAGCCCGACTGTCCAACGAAAAGAAAACGAAGACTGCCCAAAGAAAGAAGTTCAACATCGCATGATTTAGCACATCTGAGAAAGCCAGAGACTACAGTGAGCAATTGACCGGGAAACTCTCTGCCGTACACCCAGCCACAAGCGTCAACAACCAGTGGAACCAGTATCGCGACATTATTAAGGAGACAGCCGAGACCACCATAGGCTATCAACCACCCAGGAAAAAAAACCCATGGTATGATGATGAATGCGCGGTATTGAAGCAGGAGACGGAAAATGCACGAATGCAAATGCTGCAACGGAAAACAAGAGCAGCAAGAGAGGAGTACCGTGAAAAGAGAAGGAAAAAGAAAAAAACCCTGCGTAGAAAGAAAAGAGCATCCGCAGCCTCTCAGCTCAAGTATCTCGAAGAGTCCAGCACCGCCACCAACACTCGCCAAGCAACTGGCATCTGGTTATAGGACTGGCACGCAAGCTCTTCGAAACAGCGAAGGGAACCAAGTCACCGAAGCACAGGGAATTGTAGACGTGTTTAAGCAGCATTTCCAGCAGCTGCTTAATGGGCATTATGTAGAGGAGGCGACAGGGGAACAAAGAAGCATTAGACTAGTCAATGAAGATCCAGTCCCAGCACCCAGTACTGAAGAGGTTAAGAAAGCCATCCACAAGCTTAAGAACAACAAATCCGCCGGCTCGGATGGCCTACCAGCGGAACTCTTCAAGTATGGAGGAGATGTTCTGGTAGGGTGCATGCACCAGCTCATCAACCAAGTTTGGGAGGAGGAAAGTATGCCCGACGACTGGTCGAATAGCTCCATATGCCCAATCTACAAAAAAGGCGATCCTATGTCCTGCAAGAACTACAGAGGCATATCTTTGCTTAATGTTGCTTACAAGATCCTATCCAACGTACTATGTGAGCGTCTAAAACCTTTCTGCAACACTATGATCGGCACGTACCAGTGTGGCTTCAGGCCAGGCAGATCAACGATAGACCAAATCTTCACATTGAGGCAAATCCTGGAAAAGACCAACGAATTTCAAGTCGAGACCCACCACCTATTCATCGACTTCAAAGCCGCATATGATAGCATAAGTCGCCAAGAGCTTCTATTGGCGATGTCGGAACTCGGGATCCCTAAAAAACTGATCCAGCTATGCCACATGACGTTACAAAATACGCGGTGCAACGTGCAAATGGGTAACAGCTCATCCGAGTTATTCCAGACGTGTACAGGGTTCAGACAAGGAGATGCGCTATCATGTGATTTTTTCAACCTAGTCCTGTGGCAGATAGTGCGCAAGAGTGGTGTTAACATGGAAGGCACTATCTTTAACAGATCTTCTCAACTGCTTGGCTATGCGGACGACATCGACATCATCGGCCGTTCCAAGAGAGCTGTACTTGAAGCATTCACAGCTATTGATGAACAGGCGAAACGCGTTGACCTTGAAGTGAATGAGGACAAAACAAAGTATGTATATGCTATCAACAAACAAAGCCTCATCTGTCCATCGCCTAGGACAAAACGTCACTGTTGGTAGCAGTAATTTCGAGGTAGTCAAGGAGTTCACCTACCTCGGAACAAACATCAATTCCACGAACAACACCTTAGTGGAAATCCGACGAAGAATTAATCAGCGAACCGCTTCGGTTTGGCCAAACAAATGGGTTCAAAACTACTTTCCCGAAAGACAAAGTGCACTCTATACAAAACGCTAATTTTACCAGTTTTACTCTACGGCGCCGAGTGCTGGACGATAAGTAAAAAAGGGGAATTGATACTGGGCACTTTCGAGAGAAAAATTCTTCGGCGGATATTTGGTCCTATATGCGAAGAGGGCGATTGGAGGAGAAGATTCAATCGTGAACTGTACGAGCTGTACCAAGATGTGGATGTAGTCCAAAGAGCCAAAACACGTCGACTACACAGGCTCGGCCACATCGAGCGAATGGACAACAACGCTCCAGCCAAGAAAATCTTCGAATCCCAGCCCCCAGGTTCGAGACGACCATGAAGACCGAACCTCCGCTATAGGGACCAGGCGGTCACAGACGCAAGAGCGCTTGGTCTCGACGACTGGAGGGAGCGTGCGAGGGACCACAACCGATGGAAGACCGCAATATCTCAGGCAGAGACCCTTCATGGATCGGGAGCCGGATAAGTAAGTAAGTAAGTATGTAAGCGAAAAAACCACAAGAAATCTACCAAATATTGTTGATTTTTTTTTAGTCTCAAATATCTTAGGTAGAAATAATCATATTGCGCTTCTTTTTACTAAATTATAATTGATAATTGATAGGTTTTGTAAAACAATTCAACAAATAGTTTTTTTAAAGCAAACAAAAATACAAGAAACTGTACCGAAAATTGTTGAATACAAAAATAACATTGCGCTTCTAGCTTCCGAGGCACAAATGGGAAGTTACTAGTGTGGGCCACATTCAGCCGCTTTTTGAAAATGAAATAAAGGGCCTTAGTGGGAGGGAGAGTCTGTTCAAAATAGACTAGTTGATTAGACTAAAAGTCGATTTATCGTTATTGCTAATTTATATAAGTAAATATTTTCCTATTTGATAGAAATTTCAAATCCAACAAGAATTTTTGATCGACTTTTGTCTTTTCGATTTTTCAAAGACTCGTAATAAGCCCCAAAAAAAAACTGTAAAGGGAATAACAAAAATAGAATTTTTCGGACACGTAACAAACACCAGCATTGAAAATTCGTTTGTAGGCATATATTTGAGGGAAAATCAAATATTATTAGCATTGAATAATTACATAAAGAAGTGGACACCGAACATTTCTTAGTTGACTATACGCCTCCTCAATCCGGTGGTGGAAATAAGAAGCTCAAATTTCCTTTTCATCATTGAATTTTCAAACCCATTAGTGGATGCAAAATGTCTTATTAGATTTTTTTTTAAACATGGAGATTCGGAGGGATATTTGAGTCTGGCATAGAATGAAGACAACAACAATAACAACCACTTTCGTTTGGAATACCAGACAGTAAAACATGTCTGGTATGCCAGGCAAGGTCAAAGCACTTTCGGTAGACATAATGTTTTTCCAAGTGTTGTTTTTTATTTTGCTTTTGTTCACTTGTTTTTGTTTTTGTTCTCATTCAGAGAATGAAAATATGGTGCCTCATTGGAATCACATGTATTCTCACACAGGTAAGAAATATAGATGGTAGTAATAAGAAACTCTAAGGAAGGAAAGAGAAAGAATATGTGCCTTTATTTAAAAGCATATTTACGCAAAGCATACTCGCACAACTGATAAGAACAAAGTCCGCACGCTTTTAAAATTACATTACAATTTAATTTATTACAGTTACAATTTAAACGGTAAATCCGATACAGATACAGAGCATTTTAATGTGATTTCCTATATCAAAAATTTGAATTTTTGTTAAGGTTAATATAGAGCGAGAAGCTGCGATAAATCAATTTTAATTATTTAATTTGTACGACTATATGTACATATGTAGGTACTATAGGGCAAGTCTTGCATTGTTAAAAAAATCGAACTCGAGATTTTGTCAATCAATTATTGACAGTACTTCTCATAGAACACTTTCTTTTATTTTCGCATATCGGTTGAACCAAATTTGATTATTTTTTAATACAGAAGACTTGAAAAGTTTTTTTTAGATTTTTTTCAAAAAAACTTCAAAACCGTTTTTTTACGATGCAGCCTTGAACCCTAGGAGCAAGTTTGTTCGATCCAGTCATGCATTTTTTTTTTTTGAAAGCACCTTTTTTGATTTTTTGCATATAACTCCAAAACGAAGCAAAATTTCAAGATAATTTCTTTTTTGTAGAAAATAAAATTTACCATAAAATGGATTTTTTTTTTTTATTTAAAAAAAATTTTAGTTAGCAAAATTTTAAAAAAATCATTGCAAAAAATGTGAAAAATCGCATTTTTTGCTTATTTTTACGTATTTGCTTATAACTTTATTTCCAGCAGAAATAGGTGTAGGCATTGTGCATATAAAAGAAAGATAATTAAATTTCCTTTAGTATAAATTAAAAAAAAAAAAAACGGGTTGCTAAAAATCGACCGAGAAATAGTCGTTCAAACTAGGCTAGGGATTTTTAGTTTTAAAAGCTTTATGAATGGCATTTTTGGCTATTTTGATAGACTTGTTAGATTATGGGCTCAAACTGGGTGTATAGTGAGCCATGACCAATTAATTCAAAAATAAAAATCAAATTTTTCAGTTTTAGGGTTGCCATCTAATTTTTTTCAAAATTTAGAATAATTGCCAAAATCAACACGCTTAGCTTATACGTTCTCGAATATGGTAAAAATTAGATGGCAATTCTAAAACTGCGAAAATTTTGAAACTTGACTATTATTTTTGACTTAACTGGTCATACTCCCTAATACACCCAGTTTGAGTGTATAATCTAACAAGTCCATCAAAAATGCCATTTATAAATCTTTAAAAACTTAAAATCAGCCTAGTTTGAACGACTATTTTACGGTCGATTTTTATCCAAACAATTTTTTGAATAATTAATTTTACAGGAAATTTAATTATGTATACCTATTATATGAAGCAATGCCTATACCTATCTCTGCTGGTAAAAAAGTTATAAGCAAATAAGTAAAAAAAAACAAAAAATACGATTTTTCACATTTTTTTGCGATGATTTTTATGAAAATTGGCTAACTAAAAAATTTTATTTTTTTTTAAATCCATTTTGATAGTTAATTTCATTCGCTAAAAAAAAGGTTTGAAGAATTATCTATTATCTATAATAAGATGCTTTGGCACCCCCCTCTCCAAAATGCACCCTCTAATTTAATAGCAGTCCGCGGTTTTCTCATCTTCAATGACCCCTTTCAAGATTGTTACAATAAAATTCCATAAATGTCTTACTTCCTTATTGCCCTGTTTTTTAGGACATAATATATAGCCTACTATACAGGGTGTCCCGGACCTGAGTCCCTGAGTGGAAGAATTTAAGGATGTGGTTCTTGGGGTTATTCTAAAAAAAATTTATAGGGGGAAAGTTGTATCTCCCCTCCCTGAGGCAGGGGGGGCAGTTTCTTTAACATTGACTTTAAATGCAAAAAAAAACATTAAAAATCAACGAAAACACATCTAATAATTTGCTATAGTTTTTTTGAAAGCTAATACTACTATATTTTTGCATTTGGTTTTTAAATCAAGTTGTTCAAGCGAATAATTTTTGAGAAATTAAATTTCAAAGTCAAAATTAAAAACAAAAAAATGTGATTTTTTTTTCCTTAAGTCGATATTTTTTAAAATTTAACGTAATTAAGTGCTTTTTTTGTGTTCAATATTCAATGCCCTCATTATTTTTTAGTCCATTATCGAAAACCAAAAAAAAGAAATTAAGAAAAACATAAGGTACTTTTGAATAATTTTGAATGAACAACAACAACTTTTGTGTGTTACCACCAAGTATATAGGCTGGAGTTATAGCTATTTCACGAGAGCCACCTCGATCATCAGACTCCTTTAGTGGTGCTTAGTCTGGTTATGCTCGTATTAATTGAAAAACTCTTTGCCGTCATATGGGAGCGAACCATGAACCTTGCGATTCAGAGGCCGATGCACTACACACCGCGCCACTTTTATTAACACACACAAGCTTGCTATTGTTCAGTCGGTTTCTTTCTTTTTTCTTAGTGCGCATAGCATGCACTGCACTTGTGTGGATTTCCATTTACACACAAACCCAACTTAAATAAGGTACTTTTATCAATTAAGCCCGAAAAAATGAATTTATTCATAAATTACACTAGTTTACAAAATTTTAGGTAGGGTCCTTAGAAAAAATATATTTTCTAGACTAATTTTGGGTCACTAAACACGAAAATCAAAACTATTTTTTTTTTTCCAAAGAAGCGTTTTCGAGATATGCGCAAAAATCATTTTCTCAGCTATTTTTTCAGATATTCCCGTAAATCTCGCTAACGGCTTCGCTAATTTAAATAAAATGTGTATTTTTTCTGAATAATGTGATCTGTCTCCTTCCGACAATGTACTGTTTGTATAAGTCGGACTGAAATTTTATAAGTTACAGGCATTCAAAGTTTCAAAAACGAGTATTTTTGAAAAATTTCTAGTTTTTGGTTGCTCCATACGGATAGAAAAAAAATATTTAAAATAATACTAAGGACTCAAGTGAAACTAACCTTTTTTACAAAGATTTGAGCTAAAGTTTTTAAAAATCGGACGATAAATGTAGAAGTTATTAAATAATTAGTGAAAGAAGGCAATTTAATTGTTTTCAATAAAAGTCATATAAATGTATATTAGGGTATCTGTTATTTCCCAAAATCATTTTTTTTAAATCAGAAACCCTTCAAATAAAAGTTCTATGGCCTAAAATAAAGTTAATTGTTAAACGAAACAATTTTGTCTTAGGTGATAAGTCGGTGCCTCTAACGCCATTCTCTTTTCCATACAAAGGATAATTGGACACACCAAACTCCAAGACCAATAATGACGTGATATATGTCGTTGGAAGGGTATTTTTATGAACTACAATAGTTACTAAGAGAGTTCAATTCAAATCTCTATGTGAAAAAAGTTATTCGCTAGGTAAGGATAGTTTTTATCACACCAAAATGCGCTGAAACAAAATTTTGACCAGCGAAGAACTTTTTTCACATACAGATTTGAAATGAACTTTTTTAGTAACTATTGTAGTTCATAAAAATACCTTTCCAACGACATATATCACGTCATTATTGGCCTTGGAGTTTGGTGTGTCCAATTATCCTTTGTATGGAAAAGAGAATGGCGTTAGAGGCACCGACTTATCACCTAAGACAAAATTGTTTCGTTCGAAAACTTTATTTTAGGGCATAGAACTTTTATTTGAAGGGTTTCTGATTTAAAAAAATGATTTTGGGAAATAACAGATACCCTAATATACATTTATATGACTTTTATTGAAAAAAATGAAATTGCCTTCTTTCACTAATTATTTAATAACTTCTGCATTTATCGTCCGATTTTTAAAAACTTTAGCTCAAATCTTTGTTAAAGAGATTAGTTTTCACTTGAGTCCTTAGTATTATTTTAAATATTTTTTTTCTATCCATATGGAGCAACCAAAAACTAGAAATTTTTCAAAAATACTCGTTTTTGAAACTTTGAATGCCTGTAACTTATAAAATTTCAGTCCGACTTATACAAACAGTACATTGTCGGAAGAAGACAGATCACATCATTCAGAAAATACACATTTTATGTAAATTAGCGAAGCCGTTAGCGAGATTTATGGAAAAAAAGCTTTTTGCGTGTTGATGGGGACACACGCTTATAGAAGCACTCCTCCGAAAAAGTATTCTTTAAACTTCAAGTCTTAAGTTAAAGTTCTTAATTTACACTTTATTTTAAATAATTAACTTCATTTGTTCAATCTGTTACACACAAAATTAAAAATGAAGTGCGGTTTGTGTCATTTAAAAATTGATAGACATGAACTTAAAATTCAGTGCATTAATTGTAAAGAATATTATCATGGAAAGTGCGCCAAAATGGATAAAAGAGAAATTGACTATTATGTAAAAAGTGCTCAAGGGTATAAGTGCATTAGTTGTGTTACTCAGCGAAGAAGGTCAATTTTGGGAGACGCTCCTATTAACTCATCTGCAAACAATGTTTCATCTAAGAGTAATACATCTTCTACCTCTGAAACCTGTGTGATCTCTAAAAACAAAGAAACTGCATGCGCATCCGATAAAGAGTCCATCAGCTACACCGCTAAATCGTCCCCTTGAAGACAACACTGTGGTCAACCGAACAGTAACTTTGCAAATGCTGTATACCGAAATCATGCAGCTCAAGCAAGTTAATACTGAGGCGCTTGCTAAAATAAAATCTCTTGAAGACTGTAATGCTTCTCTCAACAAGCGAGTTGATGACCTGGAGGCGAAGCTTAATATACTGGAGCAGAAGGAGAAACAGTGTTCAGCAGGGCTGTCGTTTCACTTTTTCAGAAAGCAGTACTTCGAGGAAAAAATAGCAGTACGCAGCAGTACGGCAGTCAAATATATATTTACAAACATAATAATTATATGCAATATATGCATTTAAACAAAATTAAATGCGTTCAATTTAATTTTGTTTAAATGCATATATTGTTCATTAAAAATTGTCACATTCGCGCCCGTTACCTATTTAACTCTAGCGCACTGCAATGGTGGTACTAAAAAGTTTTCATTACATAAAAAACTCTTTTATGTTTGTGCACGGTTTTCTCAAAATCTGTTGCTTCTAGGAAAAAAGTTAATATTTTTGGGTAGAATTTTATAAGCTACATACAATATTTATTGTAATTATTTTTTTTGTTTCTTTTCCCTTCCTTAATAGACCAAATTTGACCCGCTGTAACTTCATTAGTACATAGGTTAGGTACCAATAGGTTTAGATAATTTTATTGCCAAAAGTTCATTTTTGTCATTTTGTTTTAAAATGAAATTCCATAAGGTTATTAAATAAATTGAAACCACTCCTTTTTCCAGTTGGTGGCTTTACTTAGCCTGGACACCACAATAACTTGGTTTATAATGAGAAAACGTAGTCAAACGCATATACAAAAAATATTGTTGATCGATTAATGTTGTTTTAATAAATTTTTTGACTAAATTTGCTACTCCATAAAAATCCTGCATGATTTACTTTTAATCTATTGGTTGTATGAAGAAAAAGCATGGTAATTTTTTTTATAGAATTGTATAAGCTACAATTTTACTTTGATATTTCATTCCAAAAAGTTGATAGTTTTCGTGAAATTAGCAAAAAACTGAATTTTACGCCCTTTTACTTCTCCAAAACTTGTTTCTTCAGCCAAAATTTAGGGTGGTTTTGGTAATTGCTCAGGAAGTCAAAACGAAAATTCAGCTTTGTAGGAGTTTTGTGGAAGAACATAAAAGTCTAAATTTCCTGGGCTAGAGTTCCATTAATATAATTTAACATTGCTTGACAGATGGGTGAAAAACTACATTTTGACGTGTGTGGAATTTCGAATTTTTTACTTGCGATATACAGGCAATGCCTAAACGACAAACTATGCCATCGTAAAAAAATGTAACGCGAGATTTTGTTCAATAAATCTACGACTTTCTTAATTTTTTTATTTTAAAGCTTTTCGGATAGGATTATGATTTGCAAATTAAATTTTCAAAAAAGCAGTACTTTGGTCGTATTAGCAGTACGGCAGTACGGAGTTTCAAAAAGCAGTACAAATACTTCAATTGCAGTACTTCGACAGCCCTGGTGTTCAGTTGATATTAGCCCTGTTTTTTAGTGCATTTTTATCTTCGCTTAAAAAAAAGTTACATGTTAAATACAACAACAACACGGAGTTATACCAAATTGTTGTTGTATTTAACATGCTACTTTTTTGTAAGCGAAGATAAAAATGCACTACAAAACAGGGCTATTATTGGCATCTCACACGTTGACAATGCAAACGTAAATGAGAGAGTCAACAAATTGCTAACAGCTGTTATTGGTGAAGAGATGAACTCGGGAGACATTCGTTCATGCTTTGTTAAGAACATCCAAGCTAGAAACAAAAACATTGCTTCTAGCAACATTGTATGCGTGAAGTTCTCAACATTAGCCCTGTTTTTTAGTGCATTTTTATCTTCGCTTAGAAAAAAGTAGCATGTTAATTACAACAACAAACTGGTATAATTCCGTATTGTTGTTGTATTTAACATGCTACTTTTTTCTAAGCGAAGATAAAAATGCACTAAAAAACAGGGCTATTATCTCAGAAGAAAAATGTGATGATGAAAATGCGGGAGAAAAAAAGCAACATTTCATCTGATATCTACGATGTTCAAGGTGAAGGCAGCAGCAACAGCAGTAGCAGCAGCAACAACAACAGCAACAACAAAAACAGCAGCAACAACATCTACATCAATGATTGTCTAACCAGATATACTAGGTCTTTATTAAAATTGGCAAATGAACTAAAACAAAAAAATGAATGTAAGTTTGTATGGGTTAGAGACTCAACTGTTTGTATCAGAAAATAAAATGCACGACTGGGTCGCACGTGCTTGCTCTTATGTTCAAGACACTGTGGGATTAAGAAAATTGTATATAAAAACATGGAAATTATGAGAGAAAAATGTAGAGAAGCATGAAATACGACATTGAAATTGGTTAAAACAACTCTTTTGACAGTTTGAGGTGAAAAAAAGAATGCCATCTTAATTCTTGATTGAATATGATTGTATGGGAAAAAAAAATTAAAATCGTTGGAGCGGTTTTTTAAAAAATTAATTTTTTATATATAAAATTCTTAAAACATTTTTAAGAAAAAATTTTGGTATGCAAATCTTAAGTAAATATTTATGTGTATATAAACACAAAATTTGAAAAAAAAATTGTCAACCCGTTTTTGAGATATCGAATTTTCAAAAAAAAAAAATTGAAACTTTTTTTAAAAATCCAAAAACTTTTTTTTTGAAAATTTTGATATGCAATATTATTGAGTCTTATCTGAAATTCGTATATAAAAAAATTCATCTAAATCCGTTTAGCTGATAACGAGAAAATTCAAAATAATAAAAATACGTTCTATGACAGGTACTGTTAATAGTTTCTAAGTGTAAAATTTTATATTTTTTTGTAGTAGATCATACTAATTTTAGTGTATAGAAAAAGTTTTATCAAAATCGTTGGAGCCGTTTTTAAGCAAGAAAATATTTTCTTTTGTGGTTTTTTAACTTTTGTATGGAAGGTACCGTTATTTTTTCATAAATGTAAAATTTTTTCTAAAAATATTTTAGAAAGTACTAAAAAACTCTTAAATATCGAATTTCAAAAAAATCGATCTTGTCATTTTCGAAATATTTGATTTTCAAAAAAAAATTTTGAAACATTTTTTAAAAATACAAAAAATATTTTTTCAAAAATTTTGGTACACAAAACTATTAACATTTTTTGGAAGCTTCTGTATAAAAAAAATAATTGAAATCGGTCTTACCGTTTTGAAGAAAATCAAAAATTAAAAAAATGGTTCCTTGGGAGGTACCAGTTATAACCATTTTTGAAAAATGGTTTTCCACTTAAACAAAGCCTTTACTAAAATAAATTTTTTTTTAAGAAAAGTTGTCGAGCCGTTTTTGAGAAAAATACGATTATTTAAAATTGCTAAAAAAAAACGTATGGCAGGTACCGTTATTTTTGGTTCTAAAAAAAAAATGAAAAAAACGTGTCGGCAGAATCACCAAAAACCACTATGTACCAAGTTTGAAGAAAATCGATCAAGCCGTTTAGGCTGTAGTTGAACAGACGGACCGAATTGTGCCACCCACTTTGTTCGTGTCCTCTATCATCGTAATATCATGTTTGATTGTTATCTAAAATTTTTTTTTGCACGAATCCAAAACTTGCCTTATAGTTATTAAGATTAAATCACTTGAGGATATTTATAATTTTAAACTAGCTTAAATATTTTATTTTAGATTATGAATAATATTAATTTATCTACTCATTCTCAAAATGATTTAAGCAATAATGATAGTTTTTTTTCTTTTTATTCTGATGATGTTAAATGTTTTTGTATAGAGCATCAAAATAATGAACAAACTTCTGGTTTTTCTCTTATACACCAAAACATTCG
This sequence comes from Dasysyrphus tricinctus, assembly GCA_963921185.1. Lineage (NCBI taxonomy): Eukaryota > Metazoa > Arthropoda > Insecta > Diptera > Syrphidae > Dasysyrphus > Dasysyrphus tricinctus. The sequence continues at coordinate 140,184,596 of OY992531.1, forward strand.
AAGCATGCGAACTAATTTTAATATTTTTCTCTCTTATCTCACACCTTTGAATCATTTACCAGATCTAATTTTTCTTACTGAAATTTGGATCTTTGAAGAAGAAAAGGCTTTTTACGATATAATTCCAAACTATAATTTTGAAGCGAATTGTAATGATACTTATGCCGCTGGTGGCGTCGCGGTGTTTTACAACTCTAATCTTAAGGATTGTAGTGTTAGTAAATACAAATTTGAAAGTTCAAATATATTAAGCGTTAATTACGAAATTTCTGGTGTAAAGTATTGCTTTATTGGTGTTTATAGACTACACAGGTGTTCAGTAGAATGCTTTTTAGATGAAATGTAGGGATTTTTGGATAGCCAAAAATGTAAAAATATTATTCTGTTGGGTGATTTTAATATAAACATTCTGTTAGATTCACCGGATGTTGATAATTATCTAGCTTCGTTTTCATCATTTGGTTTTGAATCCGTGATAAATGAGCCTACTAGATTAAATTCTTGCTTAGACCATATTTTTACAAGGTTTCACAGAAGCATTTCTGTTGATTGTAAATCAATTATCCAAGATTTAAGAATATCTGATCATTGTCTAACTGGTATTCAACTCAGTTGTTGTCAGTTTAGAGAAAATAATCTTGAGAATTTCGAATTTCAAAAAAATTGATTTTGCCGCCTTAAGATCAAGTTTAAATCTAGAGTTTTGGGATGAAGTATATTCGGCAATCGACCCTTCAGATGCATTTGATTTGTTTCTCAATAAATTACAATACCATATAAATAGCTGTAGCCAGAAAATATGCAAACGAAACAACAAATTTAAATGCCTCAAGCAATGGATGACTCCGTCGTTACTTAAAAAAATCAAAAAGAAAAATTATCTTTCCTTTATCATCAAGAAACATCCTAGTAATCAGAGATTAAAGAAATATTATGAGAAGTTATGTAAAGAGGTTAGAACTGAAATTCCGCTCTGTAAAAATTCATATTTCAGTAATAAATTAGCAAGGAATATTGGCAACTCTAGAGAAGAATGGCGTGTTGTTAATGAAATACTTAATAAAAATAAATCTTACTCAGATATTTGTATTCAAAATAATAATATTATTGTTACTGAATCCTTAGAAGTTGCCAATTTGTTTAATTATTTTTTTGTTGACATTGGATATAATAATGGCTTTTTAAATGTAACAAATCCTTCGCTCCTCTGTGACACCTGTACATGTAGATACAAATTCACGAATAAACAGTGAGGTATGTATGGGGGGGGCATGCTGCCCCCCTGCAACCCCCCTGCTTGCGCTCGCTATAGGATTTGGGGTGGGTGCGAGGTTGAGTGTATGCAAAGTTTCTTTTGCATTTATATCCAACAATGATTGTAACTGTATCATTTTAAGATCTTAAACAAATTGTATTACCATCACAAACATTTCTAAAAACTTTGCCTATTCATTGAAATCAAGTTTGGAAATACCACCCAAAATTGAGGAAATATTGCCAAAATTCTACAAAAACAATTTATATGCAAAATATTCGGGCGATATTTCCATTTTATTTTTTGGACTCAAAGTTGTTTTGGGCAATATTTCCAATTTCTTCTTTGCTTTTGGGTGATAAAAATTCTTTTGGGCGATGTTTCCAAATCGATTTGGGCGCTATTTCCTTGGGCGTTATTTCCTAACGCCGTAATCTTCTATTGTTTCCCATCAATAGAACTATTTTGATTTAATTGTACAACTTGTTAAGTACTTTCATCTCTATCTTGCATAAGATAAAAGATTGTACTCAGCTATTTCTTTCAAATAACTTTATGCGTACATAATATAGTAGTTTGATTTATAATAACTACTATTATTTGTAATATTATATGATTATATTATAACGTTTAAGGATATTGTATGAAATAAAGTAAATAAAATAAAAAAAAAATATCTAAAAAAATAGCTGAGAAAATGATTTTTGCGCATATCTCGAAAACGCTTCCTTGGAAAAAAAAAATAGTTTTGATTTTCGTGTTCAGTTACCCAAAATTAGTCTAGAAAATATATGTTTTCTAAGGACCCTACCATGACCCAAAATTTTGTAAACTAGTGTTATCCATAATTTAACCCCTTCTTCGAGCTTTTTTGGTGAAAGTACCTTTTGTTTTTTCTTAATTTCTCAAAAACTAAGAAAGATTTTTATATTTGGTTTTCGGTAATGGACTAAAAAATAATGAGGGCATTGAATATTGAACACAAAAAAAGGACTTAATTACGTAAAATTTTGAAAATATCGACTTAAGAAAAAAAATCACATTTTTTTTTTTAGTTTTGACTTTGAAATTTAATTTCTCTAAAACTATTCACTTGATTTAAAAACCAAATGTAAGAATGGAGTATTAACTTTCAAAAAAACTATAGCACATTAAAAGATGTGTTTTCGTTGGCTTTTAATGTTTTTTTTTGCATTTAAAGTCAATGTTTCAGAAACTGCCCCCCACCTGCCTCAGGGAGGGTAGATACAACTTTGCCCCCATACAATTTTTTTCTTAGAATAACCCCAAGAAGCACACCCTAAAATACTTCCACTCAGGTCCGGAACACCCTGTATAAATCTGAACTTCGATGATTTAATCGTTTTTAAACCCTCTTTCGAATTTTAGCATGTTGTTTTGCATTCAATATTCTGAATTTAAAAAATGGCCTTTAAACTTTTTGTTCGTGTTTTGCTTATTTTTTGACCTAGGCATATTATTTTGTTTTTGGCGGAGCAAAATAGTATCGTCACCTCAAAGTGGTGCCCACTTTATAGCCGGAAGGTGAACTATTGACGAGCGTTGGATCTATTGGATCCAAGAGCTGGTACAGCTGAGTTACCATCCCAGGAACTAGGAGCAAGAGGTGAGATATCGCTCTGAAGAACCTGCGGCTCATTGGTCAGCGTCTGATCTTATAGGGGCCGCTGAATTTAAAAACCTAAATAGAAGAGGTAACAACTGAGCTATTTATGGGAATAAACAAAAGTTACAACAACAAAAAATATGGCAATGAGTAAAACGAATAGATGTAATACCCCAGGTGTTCGTGAAAGACAACAAATCAAGTCCGAAGTCACCAGTAGTTAAAAGCCCACAAAAAGCTCCTCCTTGAAACTGATGGAAACCGAAATAAACGTAAGTCCAAGAAACGAAAAGCAAAGGGTACCCCAGACACTGTTCAAAAAAGTCAGCAAACAGCTTCAAAAGCAGATACTGCAACAAGAAAGAGAACATCCAATAAAGAAATAGGATATGTACCCCAAAAGAAGTCTTACTTAAAGGTGCCAGGCAAACAGCACCACCTCCAATCATGATTTTCGGATTGGCAATGTTTGGCGAGCTTTAGAGCAAAGTAGAAAAATGAACTAATAAGGCATATAAATATACATCACACAATAAAGACAATTGCAAAGTCATTGTTGAAGACGCCGAAGATGTTTTGACTAAAAGTATGGTGGTATCTACTTCTTGCGTGGCCGCGATGGGTAATGGAGATGGGTAATCTTACGGTCGCCTACCGGACTAAAATTAAGCAATGTTATTGAGTACCCATTTAAAAAGTTGTGCAATATTCAAAGAAAAAGTAAGTTCTTTTGAAGAAACTTTGAACATTATTTAATACACATAATAATAATAACTCGATAATTCCCGCATAAAAACTTTCACACAGGAACGGCGTGTAAGTGACTGATTCTCTTCGAGCTTGAGCATCACTTATTTTTGTACCTATTTAATTCGATGATCATAAGTCCGAGCTTGAGCTGCACTACGAAATTCATATTTCATTTTGCCAAGCAAATACTTTCCGTAATAAACTTTTACTTTTTCTACTTGTTTGAAAGTGTTGACGTCCCGTATTGAAATACCGCCAATCCCATTAATTGAATAGCCAATTTCGAAAAGGGCACATCCGAACAGGAAATAATAAAATAATAATTCCAGAACATAGTTTGAATTTTTTTAAATTAATTTTTTTGTAACTTGACTATAACAGTAAAATAAATATACTTTTCTTGAGCATAATAGGTGCAGGGAAGCATTAAGATTAAGATTTTAAGATTTTCGAAATAATTATTCAATTAATTTAAACAAAAGAATTTCACTTGGTTTGTAGATAATCTATAAGCAGCTCAGTTCTAAAAGATCATTTGTTATTTATTGTTTACTTGCACAGAAATAGAAAATATATTTTTTTATCGATTACAATACACAATTATTTGTCAAATTGTATTTTATTTATCACTTTTCAATAATTTAATCCAGTACCAACGATTGTTGAAATCACACGGGCCATTTTTCAATATTTTTGGTAAACTTGAAAACTAAGCCGAATTTGACAATTTTACGCTTAAAAATTTTCTATCCAAACGGATAATTTAAAAATTATGAAAAAAAAACATCAAAATATTATTATAAACAACAATAATAATAATAAAAATAAGAAACATTAACAGAAAATTATACTGGCAACACTAAAACATTCTTCAGCATTCCCTTCATACCGAAATTGACAAACTTCAAAAATCTTAACGAAGTAATCAAACAAGACAACATGAATGTGGCTTTTGCATACAAATCAAACTGCGCTCTGAGGAAGCTCTTCTCAAACACAAAAACGCCGATAGAAAAGCAACAACAACACAACGTCATTGTATATAAATTCTATAGTATTCTCATGAAGAAAAAAAGCTCGTGGCCATCTATGCGTCCAAATGTAATACTAATTTTTGTTAAGGGATCTCGGTAAGGCGATCACAGCGAACCTATCGACCAAATGTCTACCTACAAAATCGTGTTTCATGAGAATACTATAGATTGGATATACAATGACAACGTTGTCTATCAAATAGGTTGCAAGGGCAATAAAGGAAACAAATGTGATGTGGTTTACATAGGAACAACGCAAAGGACACTCGGAGTGAGGATGGCTGAACATCAAGCGGACATAAGGAAGAAAAAAACAACACAGGCTTAGCACAACACATAGACGAGAGCAACCACACAGCTGATTTTGACAATGTGAAAATATTAGACAAAGAGAAGAGGGGAAACACAAGATACACACTAGAAAGCTTACGCATACAAGAACGACTCACCAAAGCAATGAACACTAAAGAAGATAAAGACAACATAAAATCCAACTACAGTGTAGCCATAAAAAAAGTTCTGTGATATTAGCATCTAAGTTCTTGTTTGTAGATAATTTCAGTGTTTCATTATTTGTTTATTTATTTATTTATTTTCATTTTCGTTAATATTTAACTGTAATGTTAAAGTAAAAAAAAATACATACATACATATATATAAAAAACATAAAGTTCCTATCAATGTGAAAAAGTAAGCGAAGTTGTAATTGTGGTTATCATTGTGTAATATATATTTTTGATTTAGCAAAATAAAAGACCAAGGAAACGTCGCGTCCGGAAAGAATGATTTAGATTTTTATTTATTTGCATTCGGCAGTCAAGGATCAAAAACACCTATATTCGATATAAGATTACCAGATCACCAATCACAAAAAATAACAATTTTTTTAAATCGCATTTGCCAATCTGAGAGACAACGTTATTGTTAATGTCATATTATTTTGTAAATTATATACATATTATATTTGTTAGTTACTAGGTTTGTTCGTTGAAGTTTACCCAGGGTTGACCCAGGTTTTCTTGACAACCACAAGAATTGTCAAAATAACCTTGGTTTTTTGGTTCTCAAAAAACAGCATAAGGCCCTCAATTGGGTTGTTGAGGTAAGCAAGAAACAAAATTTGTTTCAAGAATTAATAAAAACAAACAAAAGCTAGCATTTTCTACTTTTATGTATTTGTTATTTAAGTAAATTTTATTTTTATTCCTTGTTTTTTTCATTCAAAAACAAAAGAAAACCCGCAGCAAGTGAATCTTCAACAAAAAAATGCTTCATTCCTCATGCCACTTTGACATTTAATTCATTAGGTATATCAACTCGCCCCAGCAAAATACCTAGATCTACTTCAGGGTGAGTTCAGGGCAACCCTAGGTTTAAAAAAACACAGAATTTGCTGACCAGGGCGAGTTCAGGGTTTTCAAAAAACGCTTTGGGTCGACCCCAGGGTTACTTCAGGGCTCAACGAACAAACCTACTATAATAAATCAATATAAAACTTATACATTTAAAATTTGTTATATAACCTATCCTTTATGTACATATATATACCTATAATTATATTTATATTGTTTTTATATGAATTTCTTTAAAAAAAAATTATTGTTTTTATTATTATATTATTATTTGAAAATTGAAGGAGATGTAGCTATTCAAACTTTACCATTTCTTATCATTTTTCGCAGTTTTTGACCAAAAGCCTATTTTTTTGTACTTTACTTTCAGTCAGACCAGCCGTTCAGTCTGTAGGTCTGAAAGCATTTAAAAGTAGCCGAAAAGCAAAATTGCGAACTAACATGCTTTTTAAATATTCTCTCATTTTAAATCAAAATCTTGATTTCGATAATTTTTACGAACGTGAAATTTACCATATTGTACCGAAAAGGGGGCTTTCGAGCCAAAACTGCGAAAAATTATAAGAAATGGAAAAGTTTGAATAGGCATATCTCTGTCAGTTTTGAACAAAAATTACTTTCTTAGCATGCCATATTAAAGCCTTTAGTCTCTACTTTATTTTGTCTTAGCATGTTTTGACTTTATATTTGCTTCAAAAAAGTTACGCACAATTTATTAAAAAAATCTTTGATTTTTTGAGGTTGTTTTTTATTTATTTTTCCTGCTTAATTTTTTTTATAAAATTTTTTCAACTATCCATTTTAATGGAAAATTTAGTTTTGAACAAAAAGTTTTAAGTGTAAAATTGTCAAATTCATCTTGGTTTCCGAATTATACCCCAAATATTGAAAAATGGCCAGTGTGACCATTCTCACCGAAACGCATGGGTGAATTTAGTAGAATTTTTGGTTTTAAGCATGCTTTTGGGCCAAGCAAACATATTCAATAATAAAAATCCTTGCACGTAATTGTTGCTTTATACCCCTCATTTTCCGGTCTATTCAATAGAGAATAGGCTATAAACTCCCTGCCAAATTTTACCTTCCACCCAAAAAGGGTTTTTTTTTTCAAATGTATGCAATATATCGCAAGTGGAAATCGCTTTTTGCTAATTTTGTTAGAAAAACCAATAGGTTCATAATATTATATCGTCGGTCCGGAAGAAAACCGACAAGTCGACAAATGCGTTCTTGATTAATAACGAAATTTTGTGGAAAAAAATTAAGCTAAATATTTTGACCGTTGCATCGTTATGATATTTTAACAGATTGAGAAATATTTAAATTTGTATATAATCTCCCGTCGAAAATGAAATTTATTGCATAGTTTCGTTTTTCTTCTTGATCAACGATATGTAGAATCTACTTCTACATTGTAGATGGTTTCGGCATAATTGTAAAATACCTTTAACAGTGTTATTTGGTCCTCTTGTGGAATTTTGGTAAAAGCCGGCAGTCCCTTGGCGAATTCGACTATTAATTGTACTGTCAGGATTGTAATTTCGGTGATGTGTCTGAAGCTCACATCATGTTGACTCTCATTCTCATCCGGCGAACTCTGTTGACAGACAATTAAAAAGATTTAATTTTTGTATTTATTTTTTAACTTACAATCATTATCCGTTTGAGATCTTCTTCGGAAGGTTGTTCATAACCGTCCTGGTACCAAATTAGTTTGTATATGACTGCTAATTGATTTAATGTTAATTGAGGTATATTTTTTGCTTGATTCTCAGCTAATAAGCTGTCAGGCAGTAGCTATTAAATTATACAAACAAATCATTGTAATGACTGTGGGTTAAAAACTGTAAAAAAAACCTTACTGGACATGTCGCATGCGAAGGCGCCTCACATTGCATCAGCTCGAGTACTTCTTTTTTAATGACATCAGTCGTACTGACTGCAGGCGATACTTGCTGTTTGTCCTTTTCTTTTTGTGCTTTTTTTTCGCGTCGTTTTAAAGCACATTGATTTTCCGGAACAACACATTCGGGTCGCATACCAACCGCCAGGCATTTTTTCAGTCTACACTCTTGACACTTACGTCGCATATACATGTCCATTTCGCATGCGTGGCCGAACTTACAACAATATACCGCATTTTTGGTAACACTACGTCGAAAAAAACCTTTACACCCCTCACAGGTCAGGGCGTTATAGTGATATCCAGACGCTCTATCTCCGCACACTAAGCACAATTCTTCTTGCAGCCGTGGAGCTGGCCCTTTCTTTCCTTTTTTTGCATCACAGCCGTCGTTTGTGGAGTAGCCGTTGAGACTGCTCGATGGTGATAGATCATCTCGACCTGCAAACAATTGAGAATTTAAGTTAAGGAACAAGGGTTTATTCAAATTTATATGCTAATAAATATCTTTCAATAGGGCGCTTGAAATATATTAAGTTATAAGCGACTATGTTATTAAAGCAACATCTGTCAAATTTATTCACAAAATAAGTCCAAAGAAAAAATGAAATAAGGCCCCCAAAATCAGTGTTGGCATTAATCAATTAACTTTGTAATCAATTAATTAATTTGATTAATTTTAATAAGATTAAATTAATTAAATATCTATAACTCCAGGTAACACACACAAGTATGTTGTTCAAAAATTAAAAAATTATTCAATATAAATTGATGTATAATTCGCAGTTCAGGATTAAATCGGAGTTAACTCATCCTGAAAATAAATTTACCACGAGTTAGCTCAGGAACAGTTTTTCAGTTGAGGATTAACTTTATCTTTCAGATGTCAAAAATCTGAGGCCAGCGATGCGTGACACTATGGATATCAATCTTCAAAAGAATTGCACTGACAGTAACTTTCCTTACAGAAATAGAGATGGCTCCACAGCTGAATAGGCCCTCAATTTAGTCCCTGAGTTAACTCATCAAATTAGGCGAGCTATCTCGAAGCTAACTAAGGATTTCAATAGACTGAAAAACACGTTTCTGAAGTTAACTCTTGTTTAACCCCCACACTCACTAAAGCGCAAGCTGTATGAGCGTACTTAATAGTTTGGTGTTACCACTCACCTAATTTATTTATGTTTTCTTTTCGTATTAAATTTCTTTTAATTCAATGCGTAATGCTTGACTTGTAATTTTTTTTATATATTAGACCGAGAGCACAGCAGATTTTGGGTGTAAGTGATAGCAAAAAAAGAAGTTTATAGGTGTCGAAAGCTTCAGTAAAGATTAATAAAAAAATCAAAGTCTTGCAGTTCACAACCGGGGCTTTAGTTATTATACAGGGCATCGAAAAAAATAATATATGAATGCAACTTCGAGGGTAATCTTGTTAGCCGATATAGTTCGCCCTGCCAGACCGTTTTCAAAATTCAAAGTTCAAAGTGTAAAACGGTTTTTTTTTAACAGAGTGGCAGGCTGAAATACACACTCAAACAGGCTCAGATTCCGTGATATAGGACCCGAGGAGCTTATGGTTGCACGTCCCCTGAACGGAAAATCTCAATTGTTTTAGTTTTCTCTTTAAATGCTCTTAGTTCTTTGGCTCTACTAATTGATAACAAAATAAAAAGGTGGGTAGATGCCACGCCTCCTGAGCAGAAAATCCCAAATTGGTTGGTTTTTCTTTTTGTATGCACCTCAAGCCCTACCTTTCGACCAATTCTCACCATCATACTCGTGGCATAATGGTAAGTGCGTTGGACTATCATCCCGAAGGTCTCGATTCAATTTCCAGCCGCAGCCACCTAAACACAGAAAGGTTTTTTCCGAGGTACTTAGCCTCTTGCGAGCATCTGACTTGTCATAAATAAGTGCTTCTCATCGAGCCATTCGGTCGGTTGGTTTTCCACGAGCTGTTGCGCCGCCAAATTTATTTATTTACAATAATCGAAAATGCTTCTATAATTTAAAAGAATTTTTGGGAAAGTGGGTGGATGTCAGGTACACTGAATGAAAAGTCTTAAATGTTCGATTTTTGTCTGTGTATGGACTTCAAATTCTACTGCTCTACCAATTTTCATCGCTCTACAACAATCGGGAGTGAATTTTTGACAAAGTGGGTGGATATCACCCCCCTTTCAAATTGTTCGCAATTTAAAAAATTTATGAATGGCATTTTTGGTACATTCAGCATTCCAAAATCTGTTATGAATAACAAAAGAATAGAAGGCAAACTCTTATTGACTTTGATCATTAACAATTTCAATAAGTACGCAGGAATGTACATAAATATGTACAGCTACAGTGGTACACTGTATCAAATTGCATGTACAGCAACTGAAATCATATAAATTCTAGGTATTTGTGTTAAAGTTTTGCGGTTAGAAGTTAATATTGATTTGCAATTATTTTATTACGTTTTTCTGTTTTGCTTTTTAGAAAAGTAATGTTATTTTTGTTGACAAAATTCAATGTATTTATTCAATATTTTTGGATTTACGGTCGAAAATTTGTGCACCAAAAATATTAAGACTACGGTGGAACATGAAGGTAAGGATTGTGGTGTCTGCAATCTTGTTTTTATTAAAACAACAATGGAAAAACACACAAATTTGCAAATTTTATTGTAGTATTGCTTGGTCCCCGTTTAATGATGTTGATGTTGGGAAACTGGAATCTGTCCAGAAACAATTTTTGTTGTTTGCATTGTGAGGTCTTGGCTGGAGCCCTGACTGTTTTGTTTTGCATCGTTATTCTCATCGTATAAAACTTATTATAGAGTAAGATTTCAGGGTCACCAGACATACATCATTTTATTATATCTGATTTTTTTTCAGTAAATGTACCCTATGGTAGGTATTAACGAATGGATACTACAAACCTTGAACCCGGTCGGTGCGTTTCGGAGGTATTAAGTGCTTAAAGTGCATAAAATGATGAAAATTACGTTATCAGACCTGATTTTTGTATGTTTCAAGGAAAGTCATGATAAAGTTATTTTGACACTTGCCAGACACTTATATGGGGACCCAATGCAAGTCAGACACATTAAAATAAATAAAATAAATAAATTGAGCAACAGCTCGTGGAGAACCAGGGCCTAGTGACTTACAACTCCCAACCATTCTTGTGTGCGTGTTGTTGGCAGGAATGGAGGGGACCTACAGTTTTTTGCCGAGTCCAAACGGCTAAATGAGAAGAACTTTTTCATGACAAGTATTCTAACTTACTGACTTAAGGTGGCGCTACTGTCCGGGGTGGACCAGGGCCTCAACCAACAAGCTACTTCCAGCCAGCTCGGTTTCTAGCTAGCTGTCTCCAGTTTCGCACGCCAAGTTGGTTGAGGTCCTCTTCCACTTGTTTGCGCCACCTTTTACGCTGTCCACCTCTACTGCGCTGTCCCACGGAGCTGGATTCAAAGACTTTCAGGGCTGGAGCATTCGCTCTAGGTGACCCAGCCATCTCAGTCGTTTGCTTGTCACTTTTGTGGCTAGGTCAGTGTCGCTGTAAGGCCAATGCAGTTCGTTGTTGTACCTTCTTCTCCATTCCCCATCTATGCAGACGGGACCAAAAACCACCCGGAGAATTTTCCTCTCAAAACAGCCTAACGCGTTCTCATCCACCGTTAACAGTGTCCATGCCTCTGCACCATACATCAGGACCGGGATGATAAGCGTCTTATACAGGGACAGTTTAGTTGCTCGAGAGAGGGCTTTGCTTCTCAATTGCCTTCTTAGCCCAAAGAAACAGCGATTGGCAAGAGTAATTTTTCGTTTGATCTCAGCACTGGTATCGTTCGCTGAGTTTATAGCGGATCCTAGGTAGACAAAGTCTCTGACCACCTCAAAATTATAGCTGTCTATAGTGACGATCTGTCTGAGACGTCGGTGTTGGGTGTCCTTTCTTGTTGACAGCATATATTTCGTCTTGTTTTCATTCACCGTTAGACCCATTTTATTGGCTTCCTTCTCAATGCTCACAAAAGCACCACTGACATCACGCTTTGTTCGTCCGATTATGTCAATATCGTCAGCGTAAGCGAGTAATTGCACTATTCTTTCAAGAACGATGTTGAAGAAGTCGCATGACAGAGCGTCGCCTTGCCTAAAACCTTTTTTGACATCAGAGGTGTCGGTGAGGTCTTTGCCGACCTTGATGGAGAAGCGTGCATTCTGCATCGTCATCCTGCACAAACGGACGAGCTTGACAGGGATGCCAAAACTAGAAATTGCTCTATATTGCTCGTCTCTATAGATGCTCTCATACGCGGCCTTGAAATCGATGAAAAGGTGGTGGGTATCGATTTGAAATTCCTGGGTTTTCTCCAAGATCTGCCGTAGTGCGAATATTTGGTCGATGGTGGACTTCCCTGGCCTGAAGCCACACTGATATGAACCTATCAGGTTGTTGACGAATGGCTTCAGGCATTCACAAAGTACGGCAGAGAAGATCTTGTAGGCGATATTAAGAAGACTGGTGCCTCTGTAGTTGGTGCAGTCCAGAGGATCACCTTTCTTGAAGATCGGGCAAACAATGCTGAGGTTCCATTCATCGGGCATGCTTCTCGACCGTATATTACTTTTATTATTTTACAGATGAGCTGGTGCATACTCCTAACCAATTCATCGCCAGCCGCTTTAAATAGCTCAGCCGCAAGGCCATCAGCTCCAGCAGCTTTATGGGACTTAAGTTTAGATATTATCTTCACTTCGTCGAGGTCGGGTGAACGGAATTGTTGGTCTATGTTGTCCAGGTTGAATGGTGCAATTTGCATGGTAGCGGAATTCAGTTCGTCATCGCCGTTATACAATTTGCAGAAATGATTTTTCCATATCCTCACAACCATTCTTGTGTTCGTGTTGTTGGCAGGAATGGAGGGGACCTACAGTTTTTTGCCGAGTCCAAACGGCTAAATGAGAAGAACTTTTTCATGACAAGTATTCTTACTTACTGACTTAAGGTGGCGCTACTGTCCGGGATGGACCAGGGCCTCAACCAACAAGCTTTTTCCAGCCGGCTCGGTTTCTAGCTAGCTCCAGTAGTCTCCAGTTTCGCACGCCAAGTTGGTTGAGGTCCTCTACCACTTGTGTGCGCCACCTTTTACGCTGTCCACCTCTACTGCGCTGTCCCACGGAGTTGGATTCAAAGACTTTCCGGGCTGGAGCATTCGCTCTAGGTGACCCAGCCATCTCAGTCGTTTGCTTGTCACTTTTGTGGCTAGGTCAGTGTCGCTGTAGAGCCCGTACAGTTCGTTGTTGTACCTTGTTCTCAATTCCCCATCTATGCAGACGGGACCAAAAATCACCCGGAGAGTTTTCCTCTCAAAACACCCTAACGCGTTCTCATCCACCGTTAACAGTGTCCATACACCATACATCAGGACCGGGATGATAAGCGTCTTATACAGGGACAGTTTAGTTGCTCGAGAGAGGGCTTTGCTTCTCAATTGCCTTCTTAGCCCAAAGAAACAGCGATTGGCAAGAGTAATTCTTCGTTTGATCTCAGCGCCGGTGTCGATCGCTGAGTTTATAGCGAATCCTAGGTAGACAAAGTCTCTGACCACCTCAAAATTATAGGTGTCTATAGTGACGTTCTGTCCGAGACGTGCGTCGGTGTTGGGTGTCCTTTCTTGTTGACAGCATATATTTCGTCTTGTTTTCATTCACCGTTAGACCCTTTGTCTTGGCTTCCTTGTCAAAGCTCACAAAAGCACCCTGACATCACGCTTTGTTCGTCCGATTATGTCAATGTCGTCAGCGTAAGCGAGTAATTGGACGGACTTTTGAAAGATTGTGCCTCGAGTGTTGACGTGAGAGTTTTGTACTATTCTTTCAAGAACGATGTTGAAGAAGTCGCATGACATCAGAGGTGTCGGTGTGGTCTTTGCCGACCTTGATGGAGCAGCGTGCATTCTGCATCGTCATCCTGCACAAACGGACGAGCTTGACAGGGATGCCAAAACTAGAAATTGCTCTATATTGCTCGTCTCTATAGATGCTCTCATACGCGGCCTTGAAATCGATGAAAAGGTGGTGGGTATCGATTTGAAATTCCTGGGTTTTCTCCAAGATCTGCCGTAGTGCGAATATTTGGTCGATGGTAGACTTCCCTGGCCTGAAGCCACATTGATATGAACCTATCAGGTTGTTGACGAATGGTTTCAGGCATTCACAAAGTACGGCAGAGAAGATCTTGTAGGCGACATTAAGAAGACTGATGCCTCTGTAGTTGGTGCAGTCCAGAGGATCGCCTTTCTTGAAGATCGGGCAAACAATGCTGAGCTACCATTCATCTGGCATGCTTTCCTCCGACCATATATTACAGATGAGCTAGTGCATACTCCTAACCAATTCATCGCCAGCCGCTTTAAATAGCTCAGCCGCAAGGCCATCAGCTCCAGCAGCTTTATTGGACTTAAGTTTAGATATTATCTTCACTTCGTCGAGGTCGGGTGAACGGAATTGTTGGTCTACGTCGTCCAGGTTGAATGGTGCAATTTGCATGGTAGCGGAATTCAGTTCGTCATCGTCGTTATACAATTTAAGAAAAGATTTTTCCATATCTTCAGCACCGACTGCGATTCTACTACGATGTTCCCCTTATCGTCCTTGCAGGCAGAAATGCAAATACAAAATAAAAAAAACCAAAGAAAAATAACATTTATCATAAAGATACGTCACTTATCATGCCTGATTTAAAAAAAATTTCCTCGAAATCTGTTTATTTTCACACATTTTAAGCACTTTGTTAAGTGCCTTATAAATTAAGTTTTGTTTATATGTAGTATTTATTTGAGCAAGGCCACTAAATTATATTTTAAATTAAAGGTTTGAAATTAAGCTTTTCAATGGTGCCAAAAAAGTGTAGGTCATCACTGAAGATTTAGAGATATCGTTGTGCAAAAGGCAGTGCAAAAAATGTAGTTTTTTAAAAATATCTCAAAATGTGTTTAAAGTAGCAAAATAATTTTAGGTATATTGAAAAGCCTAGAAATGTAGCATTTGACACCAATATCATTTTCTTACATATCATACATATCGACAAAAAGCTGAAAAAGCTCTATTTGCAGTTGCCAACTTCAAGCTCAAATATCTCAGATCTCCCATGACAGATTTTGAAAATATTTCACTCATATACACTCCCGTTCAATTGAATAGGTTTAACATTTTCGAGTGCGATTACCGTTATAACTCCGAGCTATGTGGAGTAAATAAATTTTTGAAAATGGCATTAGAGGAAGCATCCAATTGAGGAGAGAATAAGAAAACACACAATATCAAACTTGCCATCATTACACGTTTTATTATCATTTCTTTAAATTCATATTGAAATCGTAGCACTTTTTTTCGTTTTTTTGAATAGGTGCACCGTCTTTATAATCACTTTTGCTTTGAACTTGTTGAAGGTCAGACCTTTTAAAGCTATTTTTGGGCTTCATATCATGGTTTCTTTGATAAGACACAAACAAATTGAGAACAAACGTAGAATGGGTGGAGGAAAAGCTCTTTTCGCGGCTGAGTACGCGCAAATTTATTGTTTTCATGATAAATGGCTAACGGGACATCAAATTTCGGAAAAAAACTTACAGAATCTATTCTTTGATCTTTATTTATTTGAAAAATAAGCAAAAATATGGTATCGATATGAAAGGATTCAAATAACCTGCTATATCCGCAAATGATAGGCGAAAAAGTCTGAGGGTTGGGTCTAATTCGTCGGTTTAAATGGCTAAAACAAGGGAAGAAGCTAGGTTTCAGCAGTCGAGAGTATTATTAAAAGTTCTGCAAACCGAAAAAGAAGAAAATCAAATGAAACCACACCTAAACGAAGTAAGCAAAAACAAAAAACAAAAAAAACGAATGCAGTTTTGTAAGCTTCATAAGACTTGAAAGAATAAGTGGCGTAAAGTCGTTTTTCTAATGAAAAAGGGATTACATTCAACGGAATTTATGGATTCAAATTGTATTTCCATGAGTGAGGGTTTTTGTGTAACTAAACCATAGTCATACAAATAGTTCAAAAATATGGGGTTAAATTTCTTTTCCTTGAATTCTCAAATTGTAAATTCTTTCAACTAAGTGGTGGTTTATTTTTATTTTGTCTTCTTTTTTGGTATGAAGAACTTTATATTACACTCTCGACTGTAGAAATACTCGTACTAAACCTAGCTTGTTCCCTTATTTAAGCCATTTAAACCGACAAATAAGATCCAACCCTCAGAATTTTTCGTCTATAACTTGCGGAGGCAGCAGTTTTTTTACATTCTTTCATATGGACACCATCTTTTTGTTTATATCTCAGATAAATATAAATCAAAGAATAGATTCTGTAAGTTTTTTCCGAAAATTGATGTCCCGTTAGTCATTTATCATGAAAACAATAAATTTTCGCGTACTCAGCCGCGAAAAGAGCTTTTCCTCCCCCCATTCTACGTTTTTTCTCTATTTGCTTGTGCCATATTAAAGAAACCATGATATAAAGCCCAAAAATAGCTTTAAAAGGTCTGACCTTCAACAAGTTCAAAGCAAAAGTGATTATATAGACGGTGCACCTATTCAAAAAAACGAAAAAAAGTGCTACGATTTCAATATGAATTTAAAGAAATGATAATAAAACGTGTAATGATGGTAAGTTTGATATTGTGTGTTTTCTTATTCTCTCCTCAATTGCTTCCTATAATGCCATTTTCAAAAATGTATTTATTCCACATAGTTCGGAGTTATAACGGTAAATCGCACTCGAAAATTTTGAACCTATTCAATTGAACGGGAGTGTATCAAGCTCAACATAAGCTTTCATTTTATACCAAATTCATTAGTGTTCACTCTGGACCGAAAATGAGCAATACCCTTTATATGGTAAATCTTCGAGATTTAAAGGAGATTTGAGATCTGATTTTAAATCTCAGATTAGTGCTAGGTGGAATTGTAATATTAGATAGATAGACGATCTAAGTCTAGAATTAACATTAATTTTTGAGACAATGGTTATAATTCGCGATTTTTTGCATTCGAGATTTTTTTTTCTAAATTTTTTTAACTCGAGATTATGCTTTCTAGACTTTTGTTTTCGAGATTTTATTAGTTCTAGATTATATTTTTCGAGATTTTTACTTTCTAGATTTTTGTTTTCTAGATATTGTGGTAGACCCATATCTTTGTATAGGTATATAAAGCATATTACTATCATGGACACAAACGAAGAGGGCGACATCTTTATCAAATACGCAGAACCCTAGGGTTGAGACTCGGAAGTGCTTGAGAATATGAGACGTCAAATTAATATTAGAACGGGAAAGACGTATCCAGAATTAATGAGAGTGGGACTGAGTCAGGTATAAGACATTTTTTTTTGAAAAGAATATACTTACATATAATGAAGAAAATAGTCAATATTGCTTTGGTTTGCTTTTGTTTGCATTTTTTACTTGCGATAATAGGTACTATAAGGCAAGTTTTGGATTCGTGCAAAAAAAAATTTTGAGATAACAATCAAACATGATATTACGATGATAGAGAACACTAAAAAAGTGGGTGGCAAAATTCTGTCTGTCTGTCTGTCTGTTCGTCTACAGCCTAAACGGCTTGATCGATTTTCTTCAAACTTGGTACTTAGTGGTTTTTGGTGATTCTGCCGACACGTTTTTTTCATTTTTTTTTAGAACCAAAAATAACGGTACCTGTCATACATTTTTTTTTTGGCAAATTTACATAATCGTATTTTTCTCAAGAACGGCTCGACAACTTTTCTTAAAAAAAATTCAATAAATTTATTTTAGTTAGGGCTTTCTTTGCGTGGAAAACCATTTTTCAAAAATGGTTATTAATGGTACCTCCCAAGGAACCATTTTTTTAATTTTTGATTTTCTTCAAAATGGTATGACCGATTTCAATTATTTTTTTTATACAGAAGCTTTCAAAAAATGTTAAAAAGAGTTTTGTGTACCAACATTTTTGAAAAAATATTTCAAAATTTTTTTTGGAAAATCAAATATTTCGAAAACGGCATTATAGATTTTTTTGAAACTCGATATTTAAGACTTTTTTAGTACTCTCTAAAATATTTTTAGAAAAAATTTTACATTTATGAAAAAATAACGGTACCTTCCATACAAAAGTGAAAAAACCGCAAAGGAAAATATTTTTTTTGCTTGAAAACGACTCCTATGATTTTGATTAAACTTTTTTCATATAATAAAATTAGTACGATCTACCATCAAAAATTATAAAATTTTACACATAGCAACTATTAGTAGTACCTGTCATAGAACGTATTTTTTTATTTTGAGTTTTCTCGTTATCAGCTTAACGGATTTAAATGAATTTTTTTATATACAAATTTCAGATAAGATTAAATAATATTGCATATCAAAATTTAAAAAAAAAAAGTTTTTGGATTTTTAAAAAAAGTTTAAATTTTTTTTTTGGAAAATTCGATATCTCAAAAACGGGTTGACAATTTTTTTTCAAATTTTGTTTTTATATACACATAAATATATAGTTTAAATCTGCATACCAAAATTTTTTCTTAAAAATGTTTTAAGAATTTTATATATAAGAAATTAATTTAAAAAAAAACCGCTCCAACGATTTTAAATTTTTGTCTCCCATACAATCATATTCCATCATGAATTAAGATGGCATACTTTTTTTCACCTCAAACGGTCAAAGGAGTTGTTTTAGCTAATTTAAGTGCCGTTTTTCATGCTTCTCTACATTTTTCTCTCACAATTTCCATGTTTGTTTATACAATTTTCTTAAACTCGCATTGTCTTGAGCATAAGAGCAGTCTACGTGTGACCCAGTCGTGCATTTTATTTTATTTACAACGGTTAGTTTTTAATGCAAATATGAACATATGTAATTTAAAAGTGTGTCAAAAAAAAATTATTTTTTTTGGGTATTCTCTTTAGTCCAGTCAATTTAGACTTTTTTTTGCAAAAGATCGGGGAAGCAATTTTTGCTTGTATTCATTAAAGTACCATACAGAAAGCTTAAGTCCAAATTTTCGACTATCAACCCTTTGCAGGGTTGCCGCTATATTGATTTAAAGAGTGAATTTGTTTTTAACAAATAATATCCGTAATTTTAAGTTTATCGAAGAAATAAAAATGCACTCCTTACGAAAAGAGTAAGTTCTACAAATTTGAATTGTGTATGGTATTTTTTCAGATTTTATGTATATAACGAGTTACAACCAATTAGGGTAAAGTCGGGTGATATGGCAGCCATTTTCAGTTTTCTTTATAACTCACAAAGTAAAAATGGTTTTTATTTTAAACTTTTATATGTGTTCTGTAGTTAATTTTAAAACAAAAAAAATAGGTTGGTTATGAAAGCTTTATTAAAAACTCATATTTTTTAAAGAAATAAAAATACCTTAAAAAAAAGACGTATGAAAAAATGGCGGGTGATATGGCACCTGCTAGAGGGTGATATGGAACTTTACTTTTTGTATTGTTTTTTGCCACACTCAATGCAGTTTAATGTCAAATGCAATGAGAAAAGTCAAATAATGCACTTTTTGGCTCAAATGTTAAAAAAAACGGTCCTAGAAAGTCAATGAAAATTTACCAAAATGTAATAGTGGGTGAAATGGCACCATGCACTATTTTTCAAATTACTCAGACAAAACAAGTATGCTTGCAGATTGCGATAATTAAAAACAAATAAACACGCATCACTCTTCTTTTTTTCTTTAAAGCGAGCACCAGGTGCCAAATAATTCCGTTGCTGCACTTTGTTATGTTATGCACAAAAAAAAATTGACTTATATATAGTTACTATTATTTTACTTTCGGTTGTCGTTTTAAAGTTAAAAAAGCTACTTAAGTTTTAACAGCATCAATTGAGACCTAAAGTTAAACTTGATGATATTCTGATATTTTTGTTTTAAAAATAATTGATTAAGTAGGAAATATTTAAAGGGTGCCATATCTCCCGTGGTGCCATATCACCGGACTTTACCCTATAAGCAAAAAAAATGGAGTTCACACTTTTTCAGTATTTTTTTTTCTTCCAGCATTATGCGAAAATTTCTTCCAAAAGATCTAGTTATCACTATATCCTACAGTTTTCTCCTTAACATTTTCTGTTTCTAAGCAATTGTTTACGAGCTGTATTGCCTGAAAGGTATCCTCACATCATCATAATACCTAAGTATTTTAAAAATGTGAGTGGGTTTTTCTCAATATAGAAATTGTTAAGACATTTTTTATTGTTGAGTTCGTTGAAGTACTACAGAGAAAGCTTAAGCTGGCCATACACGACCGAGCCATCCAATCCATTTGGCTCGGTTGGATTTCAGATTGGCTGGAAATCCAAATGGATCGGTTGCCGATCCACCCCACACACGACCGATTTTGGATCGGCACGGGGCCATTTGCCTCATTGGTTCTGCCGTGTATGGCCAGCTTTAGATCCAAGCTTTCGACCATCAATCCATACCAGGGTTGCCGCTAACTCGTTTTTCACAAACAATATCCATATCTTTAGTTTTATCTAAAAATACAAATGTATTCCCGACAAGAAGAGTAAATTTTACATTTTTTGTTATGTGGTATTTTGTCATGTTTTGTGCATTTAAAGAGCTAAAACCATTTAATTTAATATTTTTTTAGTCCAAACAGTTGTTTACTTACTGTAAAACCTGAAAAGCACCTTCCATATTTTCTTGTTTTGAATCAATAGCAAGGCTAGGTTGCTAGTTGCGAAAACAAAATTTACTCTTTCAAAAAGCTTGCAAAATAATCACGTATCTGATTTACAAAATAATATTAATATATTTGAAAACCCAAATTAATACATGCTCGCACTCCACTCTTATAAGCTGCTATCTTAAAAAAAATTAAATGTGACTTCTCATCGCTTAATACTATGTTATGAATCGATTGATCGAAAATAAAGATTGATAGTCCACATTATGTCTAATAATCTCTCATTTTTAAACCCATCAGTTAAAAATATAAATATAAAATAGGTATTTGAAAAAATTGATCTCGAAAAATTGCGATTTTCAAACAAATTTTGTCCCAAAAACTAACATATGAATCAAAAATTCCTCAAACATGGGTAAAATAATTTCTTCTTACCTTTCCAAAAATATAAAATTTTCTAAAAACAAATGTCATTCTGATTTATTGCAAATTATTTCTTAGTCGTCTACTTTCCCCTTTTTGACTTTTAAACGTTCATATCTCCATTCCTTTAATTGTCCGAATTTTTCATTTCACCTACGACTTTCTTGTAATTGCAAAATCTATCGAAAACAGAAAAACGTCTTTCTACCTCTCCCCGTTTAAGGCCACTTAACACGGTTATAGAAGTCATATGACTTCTCATATGACCTGTCAGAAAAATCATACTAAATCGTCTGAGCGCACTCATAGATCTCATATGACTTCTCAAAAGCAAAAAGCATATGACCACACATACTAGAGTTACATAGATATCGCATCCAGTACACATAAAAATGACAATTTTTTCAATAATTTGTGATTGCAAGCTCTTTTGTTTCGTCTTCAAAAATCGAATCGGTTGATCAAACTACTGATGACTTGTTGTTGGCGTTTTGTATTTATGTCTATGTATGTAAATCTATCTTTTTTAACATCATATGTGGTCCATAACTCACACAATATTGATATAACTGGGATGTAGCTCTACGTCCCACGATAAAAAAGTAGTCATTTTTATTTGCTCTGCGTGCGATATCTATGTAACTATAGTATCTGTGATATGAATCTTTTGACATTAGAACTGCAGCTACATCCATTTAAGAAATCAAATGGGATTTGTTGTTTTGATGGAAAATAGTGAGTTCAGAGTATTGAAAACAAAAATATTCTTACAAAAAAATAAAATTTTGGATGAAAATAACAATAGATAATTGCAAAAAAGTAATTTTGCACTTAAAAAATTTATTTGTTTATAACTTTTTTTTTTCTTTTATTTTGGATTTGACAGATAGCCATAGAGAAAATCAAATGCGAAGTAAAAACGTGTAAACATAAAAAAAGTAAAACCGTTTGACTTGACTTAAAATGACAGCTCATTTGAGAAATCATACAGAAAATATTATGACAGGTCATATGACTTCTATTATCGTGTAAAGTGGCCTTTAGAAAATAACCAAAACAGAGTTCACTCACAGAAGGTATAAGCTTACATGTGTTCAAAACCCGGCTTTGTAAAAGCAAGTGTGTTGGTTTTGACAATTATTTTAAATTTTGAAAAAATTAGATGGCAACCCTAAAACTGCGAAAAATTTTAAACTTGGCTTTTATTTTTGACTCAACTGGTCATAACTTTCTAATACACCCAGTTTGAGTGTATAATCTAACAAGCCCATCAAAATAGCCAAAAATGCAATTTATAAAGCTTTAAAAACTTTGCATTAGCCTAGTTTGAACGACTATTTCTCGGTCGATTTTTATCCAAACCATTTTTTTTTTAATGTATTTTAAAGAAAATTTAATTATCTTTCTTTTATATATGAAGCAATGCCTATATCCATCTCTGCTGGTAAGAAAGTTATAAGCAAATACGTAAAAAAAACCAAAAAATGCAAACAAATTTTGTAATATTAAAAATAACTAAAAAATTTGTTGGTTACTAAGCGGGATATTTCAATTTAAAGCACATCCATGAATAAATCAACGATTTGAAGGAAATAAAGCTTTTTAGTTTAAACCCAGAAGCACCGAAATAAATAGATAGAAAACAAAACCATCAAAGACACCATCAAATGAGAAAGAAAGAATTTCGTTCGCCCTGTCCATAAGCTGAACTGCCGAAATATTATTTATTTAGTATTTATTTAGTATTTGCCATCTTTATTTAGTATTTGCCATCTTTCTCAAAGTGTTGGCCCCCGAAGGCCATATTATCATATAATGGTATTTTATGTAGGTAAGGTGTGACAAAAGGTGTGGCTGAGAAAAGAAAACAATTTATGAGTGGGAGCCTATCTCCCCCGTTTAGATGCGAGGGGCAGTTTTATAAGAAATGGAATAAAAATAAAATTATTTAAAAACAATAGCAACATTTAAATTGTCATGCTATAGATTTTTGTAAGGCCAAAAATTCAATCTTAAATTTCCTTTAAGGATGTTTACAAAAAAGCTTTTGAACATAACAACCGCATGTACAGGGGGCCATATAAGCTGAATGACAATGGTTTTATAAAATGGAGCCAGTTAAATTTCATACATAGGTCAATAATTTGATCCTTTTTAAATTTATAATTTATCTATAAAACCTCCTTTACACTCAATTTTGTTCGCGAAAGTAAAAACTCCAAATACGAAAAGGTTATGTCACCTAAGAACTTAAAAAGCCAGTTTTTTTCCATATTAGTTCAGTGGTGGTTCCTCCCAGTTGGCTAGGTTGGCTGCGCCAGCCCTTAAATTTCGCCTAAAATACATGTAGGTACTACAAACAATTTGTTTGTAATAATAGGTACTTGAAAGTAAAATATCTTTTTATTTTGATAAAAAAAAACAAAAGATCCCAATCCGTTTAAATCATTATAAAACCAGCAAAACCTATTTATATCGAGCCATTCAATTCAACCCCTTCCACTATATTAATCTCATACAAAGTAGATACTCCTTTATTGTTTTTTTTTTCAATATTGGTGTCATGTTGGCTACAAATTTTGCGCCAACAAATCTCACACAAATTACACTATTATTCCCGATGTGTTGTCTCACTCAATCTATAAGAACAGACCCACAAAAATAACCACACAGGTTGGCTCTATAAAAAAAAACCCCTGGGTAAAAAAAGGCAAGAAAAAATGTATTTGATTGTCGACAAGTATCCACCAGTGGAGAAACTAGTTATCTGAAGCGAATGTTTTAGTTCGAATTTTATACGGTTGACTTTAAAAAATCATAACTCCCTTTCTACTATCCGATCTTCGAAATTAAGATAAAATAAAGCCAACATGGCACGCTACATTGTATGAAAAAATCAATGAAAAGGGGCAAATAATTTCATACTAAAGGGGTGCATAAATACCCTTCAATTCGATTTCCAGCATTATAAATTCAAAAGTTGATGAAAAATTTCACAATTTGAAAAAACAAAAAATGCTTATTATTTGATTATTTTCTCTTCATTAATAAAATTATTAGGTACTCAAACAAATTTGCATGAATTTTTTTTACACTTCAGATTCTTAGTTGTAGTGAGCTTAGAGCAAGCTGCATTATGTATATAAAGTTAGCAGGACACTTTTGGAAATTCATGTTAAAAACTATCCTATCATTAGTTGCTACTTAATTGCGAATTAGTTACGCAAAAAAAAAATTAATTGCTTTTTTGGTTTGCGAGAAAATGGGTGTCCTGCCAGCTTCATATGAACTTAGCAGGACAACTTTCTCAAAAATGTGTATAAACGATTAAAAAAAAAATGATTTTGAGAACTAATTAATTGCGAATTAGTTACGCGAAAAAAAAAAATTATAGCATTTTTGATTTGCGAAAAAATGGGTGTCCTGCTAACTTCATATGAACTTAGCAGGACAACTTTCTCAAAAATAAAGATAATTGAGCTGAGAAAATTTGATTATTGAGAGCTAATTAATTGCGAATTAGTTACGTAAAAAAAAATTAATTTTTTGTTCGTTTGTGAAAAATAGGCGTATTGCGAACTTCACGTGAACTTAGCAGGACAACTTTCTTAAAAATGAAGATTAATGATTTGAAGAAAGTTGGTTTTTGAGAACTAATTAATTGCGAATTAGTTACGCAAAAAAAAATTTAATTGCATTTTTGGTTTGCGAAAAAATGGGTGTCCTGCTAACTTCATATGAACTTAGCAGGACATTTTTTTCAAAAATAAAGATAATCGAGCTGAAAAAATTTGACAATTGAGAACTAATTAATTGCGAATAAGTTACGCAAAAAAAAATTTAATTGCATTTTTGGTTTGCGAGAAAATGGGTGTCCTGCCAACTTCATATGAACTTAGCAGGACATTTTTTTCAAAAATAAAGATAATCGAGATGAAAAAATTTGACAATTGAGAACTAATTAATTGCGAATTAGTTACGCAAAAAAAAATTTATTGCATTTTTGGTTTGCGAAAAAATGGGTGTCCTGTTAACTTCATATGAACTTAGCAGGACACCCATTTTTTCGCAAACCAAAAATGCAATAAAATTTTTGTTTGCGTAACTAATTCGCAATTAATAAGTTCTCAATAATAAACTTTTTTCAGCTCAATTATCTTTATTTTTGAGAAAGTTGTCCTGCTAGGTTCATATGAAGTTAGCAGGACACCCATTTTTTCGCAAACCAAAAATGCAATAAAATTTTTTTTTGCGTAACTAATTCGCAATTAATTAGTTCTCAATGATAAACTTTTTTTTGGCTCGATTATCTATATTTTTGAGCAAGTTGTCCTGCTAAGTTCATATGAAGTTAGCAGGACACCCATTTTTTCGCAAACCAAAAATGCAATAAAATTTTTTGTTGCGTAACTAATTCGCAATTAATTAGTTCTCAATAATAAACTTTTTTTCAGCTCGATTATCTTTATTTTTGAGAAAGTTGTCCTGCTAAGTTCATATGAAGTTAGCAGGACACCCATTTTTTCGCAAACCAAAAAAGCAATTAATTTTTTTTTTGCGTAACTAATTCGCAATTAATTAGCAACTAATGATAGGATAGTTTTTAACATGAATTTCCAAAAGTATCCTGCTAACTTTATATACATAGCTGCATTTTACAATCAGAGGCTCATCATGAGAATCTTTATCGAATCTTTATGATTTGGGTTTTAAAATATGTACTATCAGTGAGATAATCATTGGACTTGTGAAAAAAAATATTTTGTACATACCTAGTTTTTTTACACCTGCTAAATGGCCTAACTAACTAAAAAACCCATATAAATATTGAAGATAGAAAAAAAATTTATCGAGTATTTTTATTTAGTACCTATACAGCCTAAATATATGTATGTAGGTAATCACCAAAGTGGCATATCTAACACCAGAGCAGGGATTAAATATAATTTCAATTTCATATATTTAAAATCGGCTTTTTTGTATTTACATTGTTCCGGGCTCAATAAAACGTTAATAACTTTTTTAAATAACAACGGATTTGAATGAATCAGATTTTTTCCGATTTAATATATTAATTAAATTAAGGTGCCTATAGAAAGATTAGTTTACTAGACATTTTTAAAAGGTACTACAATTAAATGAGAGGCATCGGTCGAAAGGCAAAAAATAAGTTTTTGCAATTATATTCTCATTTTACGATAATCAATTCTTTTAGTTCATAGTAATTTTACCGGTTATTTTGGCATATCAATCATATTTCTTAGTCAATTACATGATTTTATATTGATTTTTAAACATTACTCAACGCGAAATTTTGCAAATTTACAGCATATTGGTCGTTAAAATTCGAGAATTCAAAAATCATGTGTATAAGCTCTTCGAAAATTGCTGATAACTTTGGTAATTCTTTTTTGATCTTCAAAAATGAGATATCAAATGAAAAATAAAAACACAAGGATTTCCTTACTTAAAATTATAAGGATTCATACAAAAACGAAATTATTATTAGAGGCGCAGCAAGATTTAAAGTTAAAAAATCACTGCTTTCGATCACATTTAACTATAAAATTAATAGAATACTTAAATATTAAGAAATCAAATGTATCTTATAGATATATTACATATATTAATATGAGATCTGGAAATTGACTAGGCTTTGGCAGGACAGACACATTTTGATCTCAAAACGAATCGATCACAAGACCTGCCATGTATTTCGGATCGTTGTCCGGCTCAACGTGCCATCGGAAGGGCATGGTGTCTTCGAAAAATGGAAGCATGACATTTTTCAAACTGTCCATTTAAATATTGGGCCAACATCATACCACCATGAGTCGATCTCGTACTGTGGAAGTGTGTAGACGTTTTCGGCTTCCCAGTTTATTCAATTAGTAGCATATCGGAGTGACTTAGTCAACTTTCATTATAACCAAGCTATTTTCAATAGCTAGTATAGCGCAGTGGAAGAGGTGGCGGACCGAGAATCCGACGGTAGTGGGTTCGAGTCCCAGTCAGGGAACAAAATTTTAGCCGCTTTTTTTCATAATCGCGAGGTTGAAAATATCATCGCGAGGGATAAGCGGCATCCGGAACCAATAGAAACGGCGGGGACATCGAAAGGTGTTCCAGCAGCAACAACAACAATGAAGAAAGCTATGGCACCACCAGCCATAGCAACAGCTAGTGCAATTGCACCAACAACAACAACGAAAGCGATGGCACCACCAGCCATACCGTCGTCTAGTGCCGTACCAACAACGGCAAGTTCAGCAACGGCACCAACAGCCGATACAAAAAACAAGAGGAGGAAGAAGATACGATGCGCGCCGAACTTGGTAAAGCGGCGCTCTACTACCACTCCAGCAGAGCTGCCAGCTGGGGGGAGAGGGGCGTCGCGGCCAGCAAAAGCATCAGCAGCAATAAATATACAGCGACAGCTTAATACTTCGCCCTCCGACGAGGAGCAAATTGAGTACATGTCCGAAGGGGGAGAGGGGCTATACACTACGGGTGATAGCAACACCTTCATCGATATCACAACTCCAGAGGCGTCCTCAGACGAAGAAGATGAGGCGCAAAATGCTATACACGTCAGCCCTGAAAAGGAAAATGAAAATGAAGAGCAGCGAATCAGCCAGCAAATTGGAGCCATCGAAGGAGAGATGGTGCGCCTCAATGCCCAACTTGCGACACTGGTGCTAGCTCTAAAGAACAAGCAAGAAGCTCGCCGGGAAAAAGAAAGGCTGGAGCGGGAGCAAAAAAAGGCACCACAGGCGCCAAACAAGGAAGCGCAACAGCACCCACTGCAACCACAGCTGCCAGAAGGAGCGCAGCAGCAACTACAGCAGCAGCCAAAAACAAAGCTGCCAATACAGCAGCCACAGCAGCAGCCCATGCCCAAGGAGCAGAGGCAACAAAAAAAACAGCAGCAGAAACAACAGCAGCAGATACAACAGCAGCAGCAGCAGCAGCAGCAGCAAAAACAACAGGAGCGGAGCAGTGAGCAGCAGGAAGTACACCAGCAGCAGTCACAGCCGCCCCAAAGCAAGAAAGAAAAGGTGCCGCCCATCAACACCTATAAGATGGAATTGCAGGAGACCATAGACCTATGTAAGTCGGCTATAGGCCAAAACTTTATTATTAAAAGACTTAGTAAAGATAGGCATGCTATTCACTGCTTCACAGTGGCAGATCATAAAATTATTAAAAACTTATTAAAACAATCCACAACTGAGTTCTTCAGTTTTACCCCCAAAGTGGATAAATGTCAAACGGTCCTCTTGAAGGGCATAGATTCCTGCACGGAACCAGAGGTGCTCTATAAGGAGCTCCGTGAAAAAGCGAGCGGCGATCTCGAGTTTATCGGGGTCAAGCCGTTTACCACAGTCAGAGCCAGACGGGAGAAGCGGTCTTTGCCGTTCTTCCTGGTTCAGCTTTCGCCCAGCAGCAAACTGGATAGTTTGAGGAGTATCTCCGTCCTCAACTACCAGGTTGTAACTTGGGATAAACTAAAGAGACGCGGCGACATGCTTCAATGCATGCGCTGCCAAAGGTTCGGCCACGCTGCAGCAAACTGCGAAATGCAGTCACGCTGCGTGAAGTGTGGTGAGAACCACATTAAGGGAGAGTGCAAGCTCGGAGAGGAACGGGTCGAAGACATGACCCAGCTTAAATGTGCACTTTGCGGAAAGGAGGGGCACCCTGCTAACTATCGGGGTTGCTCAGCTTTTCAGCAAATACGTATTAATAAAGCGGCTAGGCAGACAGTAGTTGAGAAACGCCCCCCAACGCGTGCTCCCACAACAACGCCCGTCAATCCCCAAATTTCTTACGCCCAAATGGCGGCAGGAAGGGGAAACACGGTACAGCCTGCAGCTAAGGCAGCCCAACCGACCCTCGTGCCTAGGGCTCCGGACGCTCAGGCCGAAATAAGAAGCATGTTGCTGGCAATTCAAGGCCAGTTGACAGGACTTCAGAAAGAGATCAGGGAGCAGGCAAATAGGGTAGACTATATCTACTCTGTTTTGCCTAGCTTAACGCAAATTAGAGGTTAAAGGCGCGCTGTCGGAGAGGCCTCTTAGGATCCTTGCTGTGAATGTAAATTCACTGATTAGGACCGAACGTAGAGCTAATCTTTTCCAATTGTTGAAAGACCAGAGTCCAGATGTGTTTATGGCCAGCGAAACTAAGCTGAACCAGAAACATAAGTTGACTAACAACAATTACAATATCGTTAGAAGAGATCGACCCAACTCCACTCAAGGGGGGGGCGTCGCAATCTTCATACGAAAAGGCATTAATCATAAAGTTATATATAATAGTGATCTGCGCAGATTTCGGCTGTTAGAGGCGTGCATCGTGTGCATTCCTCTCCAACAGGGGAAGCGAATGTATGTGATCGCGGCTTATGCACCGGAATCACCTCAGCCAACTGATTTTATGACAGAGCTTGAAAAACTTTTCGAATGTCTACGCTTGAGCTTGGAAGAAAATTACTTTCTCATGGCCGGTGATTTGAATGCCAAACACCTAGATTGGGGAAATCAAATACAGAATCCAAGAGGTATTCATCTTTTTAATTGGATGAGTCGATATAACACTGAATATGGTGTCGACCTGCTGGCTACGGATCGGCCATCGTTTCCAAGAAGCGGTGCCTATCTGGATCTATTGCTAAAAGACACAAGACTGACAATTACTGACACTGTGGGTCAAAGACCAAGAAACTGTTTACGAACGATCGAGTACGACAGTGACCACTGCGGACTCGCCGCCGTAATACAGCTTCCGAACGAGCTCGTGGAGTTGGATGAGTATGTGCCTGTGCATACTTACAATTACAGTAAGGTGCGCTGGCCACGCTTTACCAACGCCTTATCGAGCGAAATCAGTTCGAACAACTTATCCCCACCAAATGACAGGAATTTGACAAATAATGAAATAGACCAATATCTTGAACAAATGGACGAGACAATCAAACGAACAATGGATAGAACGATACCAAAGTACAAACAACGGGACGCAACCGACATGTACCGGAATGCGACCATTGACGCATTGCACAGACAAAAAAGTGGACTGCTGACAAGACTCAAACTCTTGTACAGACGATTTACTGACCCACACAATCTGGAGATTAGGACGCTGAAGTCGTCGATCAAGAACATCAACCAACTAATAAAGGAAAACTATCGGTTGTCGATTAATTTGTACTGGGATAACAAAATCCGGGCCGTTAATTCTAGTGACCCGAGTATGTTTCCCCAAATTAACAAGATATTTAGAAGGAATGATCAGAACGACCTTCCGTGTCTTAAGCTCCAGAGAACGACAGATAACAGAGACGTACTTCTGACAGCAGGAATTGATCCAGAGGAAGCCGTCTTGGACGATGACCTCTTTATTGTCGAAGATCCGCAGGAGAAAGTGGAGGCTGTGGGGGCTGCTTTCCAGCAAGTGTACAAGGTGAATGCATGCATTCGCCCGAACCATGACCTGGAAAACAGAGCCTTGCTCCACCACTTCTACCTTCGGAATGACATAACGCAATGGCGATCAGAGAACCTCGGTTTCACCGGGTTCAATGAAGATCGTTTGGCAAACGCCATAATCGCCGAGCGAAATGGGCCCAGTTCCCTGTTAATTACGAAGGTGGAGCTTCAGCTCATCTTCGATTCATTAAAGAAGAAGAAGTCAGCAGGAGTCGATGGCATATCCAACGTTGTACTTCGACATCTACCCCAAGAAGCAGTAGACATTTATACCACACTGTTTAACAACGCTCTGAATAATGCATATTATCCAGTGCGGTGGAAGACGGCTGTGGTGCATCCTCTCCCGAAAAAGGGAAAGGACAACTCCAATCCGGCGAATCTCCGGTCGATAAGTCTTCTTCCGAGTATCAGCAAGGTATTCGAAAAAGTTATCAATAGAGCTCTGTCAAAGTGGGCAGAGGACAATAATATCATACCGGATAATCAGTTCGGTTTTAAGGCGGGACATGACACCATTCATGCCGCGTCTAAACTCGTTTCTGATGTCCAATGGAACAAATCTAAAAAGCAGTGTACGGGTGCCTGTCTGGTTGATTTGGAGAAGGCCTTCGACACCGTATGGCTAGAGGGTCTTTATCTAAAGCTGACCAGACTTGGCATTAGTAAACCACTATTATATATGCTTTATGATATGCTCAATGGTAGAAAGTTTGTTGTCAAGAGTGGCAATGTGACTTCTACCACAACCTTTAATATTAAAAATGGTCTTCAGCAGGGAGCGGTCAACTCGCCGATTCTATTCAGCATTTACACCAGCGATCTGATAAGTAGTCTAACTCAGGCAATTGCGTATGCCGACGATCTAATTGCGTACAGAACAGCTCCAAAAGTCGAGGTCATCAGAATTCTTTTGCAGCGTGACTTCGAGAAGATTCAGCGATATTGCGATGACTGGAAGTTGAAAATCAACTTCCAGAAATCAGAAACTATCTTGTTTAGGACTCCGTTGCATGGAGCCACAAGGGATACGAGAAAGAACTGGCGTAAGCTGGTGATCGTAGGGCCAGATGGACAGCCACTGGCGAGTAAAAGTGTAGTAAAGTACCTTGGCATCTGGATGGATCAGTATTTGTATTTCGACAGACATATAAATGCTGCTCTGTCCAGGGCTAGGGGAGCTTTTGCCCTGACAAAACGGTTGTTTTATAGCAGCCGGCTTGACAGCAGGGTGAAGGTGATTTGCTACATGGCCCTCATACGGCCGATGATTGCCTATGGGTGCCCGGTTTGGTTCAACGTTGCCCCATCTCAAATGGAAAAGATTCGGGTGTTTGAGAGGCAGTGTCTTAGACGCTGCCTTGGATCACACAGAACACCAGAGTCGGAGTACAAACATTATTATTCCAACCTGGTTCTATACAACGGCGCCAACATAAACAGGATAGATAATTTCTTGCTGAAGCTTATTCGAGGTCACATTGCAAGAGCAATGTCCTCGACCAACAGCTTAATTTTTGGGGCTTATTACCCTAAAAACGATTACTACGAGAGTGTGCGTCTAAGCGGCTTTATTCCGCCCGATGCATTCCTCTACTTAGACAGTCGAGGGCTGATCCAGGATAGAGCGGCGGTTCCGCTAATCTACCACGTCGGCCGTAGAACTGTGGATCGGCGGCTCCTTTATGGTCGAGACGTCCTCGCACACGGAGCGGAGCACCTTCGGTTCAGTAGGACTGTGTCCGATCGGGACCGAAGAGATAGGGTAAAGCAGGAGAACCAGTTCTGGTGGTTGAAACCTGAACACGAAGATTCTTCGGATATTTAAAAGTTGACTGCATTTTCTATGCCATGGCCGACTTACATAGGTTTAGGTAGTTAGTTTTAAGTAGGGACAGTCAGGGTGGCACCAAAAAAAAAAAAAAAAAAAAAAAAAAAAAAAAAAAAAAAAAAAAAAAAAAAAAAAACACAAAAAAATTATAAAACCAATAAAAACACAAAACAAAAAAAAACTATAAAAACCCGAAAATGCTTGCTGTGGCTGTTCTAGTTTGTAAGTAGTCTGTAAGTAGTTTGTAAGTAGCTTTAAGTAGTTTTATAGTAGTTTTAATTAGTTTTAATTAGTTATAATTAGTTGTAATTAGTTTTAATTTAGTTTTATTTAGTTTGTAAGTTTTATATAAAACAAAAAAATAAAGACAAAGATACCGAGTTTTTTTAAATTCTTCTCGGTGAAAAATAAAACCGATATGAATTTTAGTTTTAAGATAGTTCGTAGGCCGAAAGGCATTAGCATTAAGTTAGTAGTTTAACTTAGAGCGCCCGAATGGGGCCAGTAAGTTAGTTATAAGATATTGATAAGTAGGCTAGTTTTTATGAATTTTTGTCTAGCTTTAAGATAGTTTTAAGATGAATGAAAAATAAAAATGAATTTATAAAAAAAAAAAAAAAAAAACCAACATCATACCAGGAAAAACAACCCTATACCATTATATTTTCACTGAGGGAAAAAATGCAATTTAAGATCTAATAGAAAATATTTGATTAAAAGTTGAACAATATTCATTGAATCATATTTAATTTCACATTGAAAACCTGTTGATTTAAATAGATAACGTAGATTTAACAGATCCAACTTAGTTTCAAAGCGAAACGTATTCAATTTTACATTGAAATCAACTTTTCGAACATTTAAAGTACACTCAACGTAGTTTCAAAGTGCAACATGCTCAAATTTCCATGCACGTACTTTTAAAGTGTTGCATAGTTAGGTCAACGTTAAAGTCAGATTTTTTAGATTTTTTAATCCCTTTTTAATTTATATTTTAGCTTAATATACATACAGAATTTCAAGAGCGCTTCGTAATTTCACGAAGTATCTACAAAACATTTGTGAACAAAATTAAGGCGCACTCAAAATTCACTTACATTTAATCAAAACAAAATTATTACTTTTCTCATATTTATTTTTGTCTTTTTTTCAATGAATTGGTTTCCATTTTATTTTAAATCAATAACTGGACAAAGTTGAATTAAAGTTTTAAAAAAGTATTTTAAAATTTGTATGTATTTCAATCAACGATGCTTGTAGTTTAATCGAAGTATGTAGATACATATTGTTTTAAAGATGGATGAATTCAAATCAACGACGATGACATCTCAAATGAAGAGGAAAAAATAGTTAAATCAAATTATGAACATACATATTTGTTTTAAAAGAGGGAAACACTTTGAATTGATGTCATGCTTCTTTGAATTGAAAATTTTCGTCTTCGAAGCCAAATCGTTCCGAAAAATGTCAAATGTCAAAAATCAAAGTGGTTTCCGTTGATTTTACGTTGTTTCTTTTTCTCGGTGTTGATTTTCTTTGTATAGCCAAGGTGGCAGTCTTTTTCTTTTGGTCAACTCACAATACGTCTAGAATCCTAAGGGACTTATTTTTGTCACATTACTTCACAAGGTTGGGTTAGGTAAAAGTGGCTGTAAGTCATGAAAACTGACACACTTAGACCATAAGTTGGTCCATTGTGATACCACATGAATCTGGGAAGCCCAGTGTAACAGACTACCTTTGTCTTCGCTTATTTAATCACTACTATCATTGAAGTAGAAATCTCGCTTATGATATAGAACAGGACAAGTGCATAAAGAATGAGGAATCGACTCTACCTCTTCCTTGTCAATACTTACTTACTTACTTACTTACTTAAGGTGGCGCTACAGTCCGGGGTGGACCAGGGCCTCAACCAACAAGCTTCTTCCAGCCGGCTCGGTTTCTAGCTAGCTGTCTCCAGTTTCGCACGCCAAGTTGGTTGAGGTCCTCTTCCACTTGCGTGCGCCACCTTTTACGCTGTCCACCTCTACTGCGTTGTCCCACGGGGTTGGATTCAAAGACTTTCCGGGCCGGAGCATTGGTGTCCATTCGCTCTAGGTGACCCAGCCATCTTAGTCGTTGGCTTTTCACTTTTGTGGCTAGGTCGGTGTCGCTGTACAGCCCATACAGTTCGTGGTTGTATCTTCTCCTCCATTCCCCATCTATGCAGACGGGACCAAAAATCACCCGGAGAATTTTCCTCTCGAAACAGCCTAACGCGTTCTCATCCACCGTTAGCAGTGTCCATGCCTCTGCACCATACATCAGGACCGGGATGATAAGCGTCTTATACAGGGACAGTTTAGTTGCTCGAGAGAGGGCTTTGCTTCTCAATTGCCTTCTTAGCCCGAAGAAACAGCGATTGGCAAGAGTAATTCTTCGTTTGATCTCAGCACTGGTATCGTTCGCTGAGTTTATAGCGGATCCTAGGTAGACAAAGTCTCTGACCACCTCAAAATTATAGCTGTCTATAGTGACGTTCTGTCCTAGACGTCGGTGTTGGGTGTCCTTTCTTGTTGACAGCATATACTTCGTTTTGCTTTCATTCACCGTTAAACCTATCTTCTTGGCTTCCTTCCCAATGCTCACAAAAGTACCACTGACATCACGCTTTGTTCGTCCCATTATGTCAATGTCATCAGCGTAAGCGAGTAATTGGACGGACTTTTGAAAGATTGTGCCTCTAGTGTTGTAGTCGCGTTGCGTGCTTGCCTATGAGACAGTGTCCGGCCATGACACCTATCATGGAGCTAATGTGAAATCTGTTTAAAGATATCAAACACTTTATCGCTTTAAATTCATTACTGGCCAGATTTGTTTTGTTGCCAAGCAAGTGGTTATATTTTTTTCCACCTAATGTTTGTTCAATGCCAATGCGGAGTCTTTGGATATAATGTAGAGGGTGTAGTCATGCATCGATACCAATCATATATTTTATGAATTAATATTTGTCAACAATTTTTCCCGTCCTAGAATTCCTGATATTCAATGATAATACCGTTTTGTTCCATTATCTTTTCGAGAGCTTATAATATTTTTTACATATTTTATCAATGACATTTTGGATGAACATCTACATACGTATCAATGTAATGTAGATACACGTAAAACAACATAATGCAGAAAGTTCTTGCTTGTATCTGTATAGGTTCCTATATAACTAGACATTTGGATTCTTTATGCACAAAATAAAAAGAGACTGTAAGGCGTTTTTGCTCGCTGCGTTGTCAGGAACAACTTAAAAAACATTGAGCTTTAAAACAGAACACGGTTATGCAAGATACTTTTTTTACCCTAGAATGGCACCATGACCATACCTACACAAAATGTTGAATGTATCTTAATATCTCTTGCTGGGGTTGAATCTATTTATTATTAATGCTTTATTCTTTTTTTTTTTCTTATTTTGAACCGCCTAGCCTACGGCGCAAAATGTATGGGAAATGTATGTATGCGACAGAAAAAAGTAGGATTATAGAAAAAAAATAAGCAGTGATGACGACGGTGGTGCACTTCGTGTATTTTATGTGAGTGTAAGGAGCTTTTGCAATCTTTCAAGTGAAGGGTTGCTTTGTGTTGCCTAGATATACCTATAATGTTTTAACTACACACATGCATACATATATAAGGATTTTAGTTCCTCCCTATGTTCTTTTGTATACTCAATGCTTTCATTTTGTTTTACATTTTTCTTTTTCTGTATAGGACGGCAATCTTTCGTTAAAAACTGAACTGATAGATATTCCATTCAGTTCAAAAATCAGATACATAAATACATAGATGTACCTACATATTTATATTAAATGTACAAAAGCTTGAAGAAGTGAGTAGATTTATAAAAGAAATACATACAATGAAACAAACTGTGTATATGTTATGTACATATATATTCAGTTCATATGTATGTAGGATGTATATCATGCGGAAAGAGTTATTATGATAAAAAAAAACTAAAATACGGATCCAACAAGAGTTAGTTAAAAAGTTTTGGCAAATCAGAACATCTTCGATCAGACAACAAACATTTATAGGCCCCGCTTTCACATTGACATTTCAGCCTTTATTATTTTCTACTTTTCCAGTGTATCGAAAAATAATGAAAACGTTTCTTACAAACGACTTTGTCGGATTACCTGGGGAATAAGAAAAAATTTGATTTGATTTTTGTGTCAGGGTTTAGTAGTTTAAGTGTTATATGTACTACATATGCATGTGTACTATATTGTGAAGTAACTTTTTATCTAAGACTGAGATAGCTCACCGGTTTTCCGGAGTAGTACGGACTAAAGCAGTACGCAACTTAAGTTTATTCAATTCTTTATTAAGCTCAAAATCAGAATTCTCTCTATTTTAACATCTAGTAGGTAGGTATATTGTTTTTAAACACTTTTAGGTGTTGCTTGGTACTTCTGTCTCGGTCGATTCCTCGCTGTAAAATATAAATTTTCTCCCTCCTAGCTTCGTTTTTATCCACAGATTATTGAGCTGTTCACAGGTGCTTCTGTAGATGGTCTGTTTGAAACTGGCAAATCACGGACGAATCCGGCAATTCACACTCGAAAATGGAAAATCACAGACGAATCTGACATATCACAGACGAATCCGGCAAATCACTGACAAATCACGGACGAATCCGGCAAATCACAGTCGAAACTTGTAAATCACAGAAGATATCTGGCAAATCACGGACGAATCCGGCCACAGTCGAAACTGGCAAGTCACGGACGAATCCGGCAAATCACAGTCGAAACTGGTAAGTCACAGGCGAATCTGGCAAATCACGGACGAATCCGGCAAATCACAGACGAATCTGGAAAATCACGGTAGAATCCGGCAAACCACATTCGAAATGGCAAATCACAGACGAATCTGGCAAATCACGGACGAATCCGGCCACAGTCGAAACTGGCAAGTCACGGACGAATCCGGCAAATCACAGTCGAAAGTGGTAAATTACAGGCGAATCTGGCAAATCACGGACGAATCCGACAAATCACAGATGAATCTGGAAAATCACGGCAGAATCCGGCAAACCACATTCGAAACTGGCAAATCACAGACGAATCTGGCAAATCACGAACGAATCCGACAAATCACAGACGAATCTGGCAAATACACGTCTGTACTACACGACCATCGTTGTAGTGTTTTTTATAACTTAGTTAGTGTATTTTTTACGTTTTCAAGTAAACTATATCCGCCACGCTCACGCTACATTTTCAATTAGTAAGCGGGGCAACACTGTCCACGACGCACGGCGGTATCGATACTGGTTTCTGTAGTTAGCATGGCGGTCTCTTAAACGTGCTGAAACGTGCGTGAATTGTAAAGCTGCGAAGTGTATTTCGTTTAGAAGTTGTCCCTCTTTCTACCACGTCATCACCTCTTATTGAATATTATTTTCGTTTACGTAGGCCAAGAAAGGTGGAGTGCGGGGACGAGCTTTGTTCCATTTATGTGTCGTATTACCATCGTTGCCATAGATGAACGGCAGGAGGTTGGTTGGCTGATAGCAACTAGCCTAATTCACCCTCCAGGTCCTAGACCATCATTGATAATAGAGACGTTGAGGCGGCAAGGGACGATCGCTCTTCTATTTGCTTGTCGGGTAAAACTTACCATCAATGTGCTTTATCGTCACCCGTTTCCTGCTTTCTGTGGAGTTCTTCCTTCTTCGTATATATTTTCTAATATAATTTCACCACACCTAGTTCTTGTTGTTGTTGTTATTCGGTTAGCGTGGGGCATTTCTTTTTAAGTGCTGTTGATCTATTCGATGACCTTCGGTAATCAGCTGTTGATTGCAGCTCACGGTGTATACATGCTATGAGTGCATGCGGTCGGATGGGTAAGTATGTCTATACTCCAGGTGCGTCCTCAGGTGGGGGTATGTATGCAGATAAATATATGGGGTAGGTATTAATGATTCGTTATGTGAATTGATGGTATAGTAGGTAGGTATTTATGATTGGTTATAGGAATTGGTGGTATAGGGAATGGTTGCTAGTATTTGGACAGGTGCATAGGTAGGAGGGGGCAAGATTGTAATGTTTCATTACAATATATTGATCCCTCTTCGTTTATTTTAGTTCTTAAGAGTGTTCCGGAGAGAAATGGTGATTTCTTAAATAAGATCATGAAGCATTTTACTTCTCTGATCAAAACGATTAAGATGTCTAAGGACAGAAAAACTTATTTTCTAGGATATCATTGGAAACAAAATTTAATTTTGTGCTCTATTATTTGCTAACCGCCTTTAAAAAAACGAGAATATGGCGAAAATGGCGATTTTGCAAAGCGAATGTAGCTTTAACTATAGAATTTTTTGCAAGAAAGTGTTTAATAACTACAATTTCATACTTTTATTTAGACACAATTGAAGAAAATTTTTAATTGTGTTCCTAATAAAAATTAAAATAAATAATACAAAATAAAAATGCTTGTACATTTTGAAAGGAAAAATATTGTTAAAGGTATTTTTTTGACAATTATTTTTTAAGTGGATATAAAATAAATTTAGATTTAATATTCACGATTTTCATTGACTTTAATCATTATTGTATCATTTTTAGTTCTTAAGAGGCATTTTTTTACAGAAAATTCATTTAAGTCTGGAAGTTAAAATTACATAGTTACTCTTACAAAATGTTTTTTTTAGTACGCCTACAAACGACCAATTAGTAAAAATACAGTTTTATAAAACAAAGTATCTGATGTAAGTAACCGAAGCCGGTCTTATATGTACATTAGGGTGGTCGTTAAAAAAAGTCATCGCGGATGGGCCCAAATCGGCTCCAAGTGAAGACAAAAAAAATTCCCTGATTTTTTCAGATTTATATTTAGGGTAAATAAAATTTCCCTTTTTACTTGCGATATAGGTACATATACCATGTATAAGGCAAGTTTTGAATTCGTGCAAAAAAAAATTTGACATAACAATAAAACATGATATTACGATGATAGAGAACACCAAAAAAGTGGGTGGCACAATTCTGTCTGTCTGTTCGTCTACAGCCTTAACGGCTCGATCGATTTTCTTCAAACTTGGTTCATAGTGGTTTTTGGTGATTAAGCCCACACATTTTGTTCATTTTATTTTTAGAACCAAGAATAAAGGTACCTACCTGCCATATAAATTTTTTTTAGCAATTTTACATAATCGTATTTTTCTCAAAAACAGAAGCTTCCAAAAAATATAAATAGTTTTGTGTACCTTCAGGATCGTTATAATTACCAAGCCACGACTGGGCCTGATGGTAGACTCGGAAGCCGTGGAAGCAGGCTGTATCTTGTGTTGGAGGAAGTGAAGATAAATTAAATGTTATTTTTGTCACTGACTTGGCGAATTGTTTACATCTTAGGCTGTCAACAGAATTATCATCTTTATTACCACCATATATAAAGAGATGAAAAAACGTTCACCAATGACAGTAAGTAAAGGAGGGTAAACTCTTTTGTTGATAACACAGGTTTATAAATATGGGTTAACTTTTCGGCACGTGAAAGTAGGAGTCGTTCTAAAGGTAAATTTCTGCGCTGAACTCAAATCCGTTGTCCGTTTTTCAGCTCCCCAAAAATGGCGAAAAAACCTTTCTTTTGCACTTTAAAACGGTAATATCTCGAAAACCAGAGAAAAACGGGTAACGGATTTGAGTTAAGCACGAAAAACTACCCGTAGATCAACTCTTACTTAGTCATGTCGAAAACTTTGTAAACCTACCTTTTTCCAAGATGGAGGCCGCGGGACAAGGGCTGCAATCCCACAAACTTGGATTTAACTTTAAACTGACCCCCCCTTGATATCTAAAAAAGAAAATTGCATCCTCTGACAAATGCACGCTAAGCCCAAAAAAATGTAACATTTCAAGGTAGGGATGTCGTATATAAGTGAAAGAGGCATGGAGCGCTGGGAACGATGAGAGAGTATAAAAATAACGTTACACCAAACATTAATTATTTTAATTTATTATAATTTATTCCTTAAAATTATATATATCATTAATTAATTATGACAGTAACACTAACTTTATGTCAATGAAGTATTACAATTCCATAAATATTTTTTACTATCCGTAAAAATACTGTTTTTGCATTAAATTTTAGCTGGGGTGTTCCATCACCCCTGTTGTGGTGTATGTAATTTTAAAAGTGTTGTCATCGGAAGGTTAAAATGAAAGCTCACTTGGGAAATCATACAGAAAATATAAAGACAGGTCATATTACTTCTTTCATTGTGTAAAGTGACCTTAACCATTAAAAATGTTATTTCATTTTTTGCTTTTTATTTTTCATTTATAAGACAAAAATATTTACTTATGCACATATTATGTATTAAGTATCTAGTATCAAAGATCATAAGTCTTAGGCAGACTCAATGTTCTTTCGTGCATGAGAATAATTGTTTTTACTAGCAATCGCAGGTTGCTGCCTGTCATTTTCATATTCTTCGTTCTTCCATACAATATACAAGTTTTATATGTAAATTGTATCCCCTTCTAAAATGGTTTTCTTCTTTGACTCAGTTTACTTTTATTTAAAATCTTCCTTGTTTTTTCTATGCAATCATTTCACTTTTCGTGCTTTGAAGTGTATATACATTAGACTGATTCAAAAAAATGAAAATGTCTTCGATTTTCGATGCCACTAGCTTTTTAGTTAAAGTTTAATGAAATACTATTCCTGGCAAAATTTCAGCCCTTTAGGTCAATATTTAGAGGTCGCTCATCGATACTTTCTGTTTTCCATACAAATCGTATGGGAACTTTTTTTTTGATTCCTTCTTTATTTTATAACTTTAGAAACGGTTCTCATACAGAAATGATCAAGGTAGAATCTGAAAGAAGATTTGATAATCTTTAAAAAAGGTTCTGACTTCTTATCTAATTAATGTACTCCTTCCAAAGTTATTCAAGGTCAGAGTGGTATTCGTGGTAAATTAAAAAGTTTTTTGGATTCCGTGTTGAAAAAATCTGCTATAATACAAGATGTTTTGCAAAAAATGTAACAAAAGGCAAGTGCGTGTAAGTTGCACTCAGACAAGAAAAAATCGTTTCAGAGCGGGGGTCTTTTTCCCCCCATTTAGGCGGGAGGGGCAATTTCATAAAACAATGGTTTTAAAAAGAAAAAAAAATATTAAAAATCAACGGCAATACTTATGGTGTCATGCTATTAATTTTTTAAAGACAACAATCCATTTTTTAATTAACTTTTTAAAAAAAAGTTGGTTTTGTAAATATTTTTTGAAAAAATTAATTTCAAACTTAGATTTAAAAAATGAAAAAGTGATTTTAGTTTTTAAATATCTTTTTGAAAAATTTTTCGTTACCAATTACAATTTTT
Organism: Dasysyrphus tricinctus; assembly: GCA_963921185.1. Taxonomy (NCBI): domain Eukaryota; kingdom Metazoa; phylum Arthropoda; class Insecta; order Diptera; family Syrphidae; genus Dasysyrphus; species Dasysyrphus tricinctus. The sequence goes on from OY992531.1 coordinate 140,226,343, forward strand.
GTTTATGGATTTCAATACCTTAGTTAATTTTTAATCAGATGCTGAAAACCGCAGGCTAAAATGTTTTGTAGTTTCTGAGAAAATTGAAAATTAAAATACCTACTACTACTACTGGAAATTGGGTGTTTGTAGGAAGGAACAATTTACATTCCAGGGCGTCAAATAACAAGAAACTTGGTTTTTGTTATTTTCAATTTTCTCAGAAACTACAAATAATTTTAGCCTGCGGTTTTCAGCATCTGATTAAAAATTAAGGAAGGTATTGAAATCCATAAACAAAAATTGTAATTGGTAACGAAAAATTTTTCAAAAAGATATTTAAAAACTAAAATCACTTTTTCTTTTTTAAATCTAAGTTTGAAATTAATTTTTTCAAAAAATATTTACAAAAACAACTTTTTTTAAAAAGTTAATTAAAAAATGGATTGTTGTCTTTAAAAAAGTAATAGCATGACACCATAAGTATTGCCGTTGATTTTTAATATTTTTTTTTCTTTTTAAAACCATTTTTTTAGGAAATTGCCCCTCCCGCCTAAATGGGGGGAAAAAGACCCCCACTCTGAAACGATTTTTTTCTTGTCTGAGTGCAACTTACACGCACTTGTCTTTTGTTACATTTTTTGCAAAACATCTTGTATTATAGCAGATTTTTTCAACACGGAATCCAAAAAACTTTTTAATTTACCACGAATACCACTCTGACCTTGAATAACTTTGGAAGGAGTACATTAATTAGATAAGAAGTTAGGACCTTTTTTAAAGATTATCAAATCTTCTTTCAGATTCTACCTTGATCATTTCTGTATGAGAACCGTTTCTAAAGTTATAAAATAAAGAAGGAATCAAAAAAAAGTTCCCATACGATTTGTATGGAAAACAGAAAGTATCGATGAGCGACCTCTAAATATTGACCTAAAGGGCTGAAATTTTGCCAGGATTAGTATTTCATTAAACTTTGACTAAAAAGCTAGTGGCATCGAAAATCGAAGACATTTTCATTTTTTTGAATCAGTCTAATATACATATGTATGTATGTATGGATGTAAATACAGGCGTATCTACAACAATCAAGAGTGTAGCTTGAAGATGACTTTAAGTACCATATGGATGTTTTTTTTTTTTTTGATAGTTCGCGTATGAATAGATAATTATAAAAGCAGTCGTAGAAAGCAACGAGGCAAGTTAAGAGAGCAGAATAAGAGGATCATATTTAAACTTGTTCATAGGCCCCACTTATGTTGTTACATTATTTTAATTCTGTCACTAATTTCAGAGCTAAGGTAAATAGCTAGATAAATATGAGCTCATTAAATATTATGGTAACGTTTTTGAAACGAAATGATCACTTTTATTGGTTTGAATTTTTTTTAAATACTGTACCTATGCGTAAGTAATATAATGTTATATGGCCGATTTATGTGACTGATTACTTGCTAACACAAACAAATCCACGACATGTAACTTGACTTCACTTGCCTACTCTTTTTATATTCTGAGGTTGAGTATAGGAATATCACTATATGAATGTATTCGTTTGTTGTGTTTGCTTTAAAGTCATCAAAAAACCAACACAGACGGCATTATTGCTTTGTTTTTGCACACGTTTTTTTACAATGATACACATTTTGGTCACCTTTCTGCTTCGTTACTTACTTAGGCCCATTATTACTTTTCTCCTCAAGTATAATTTCATTAAATAATTCAAAGCATGTTAGCGAAAAGAAATAAAATGCACGACTGGATCGCACGTAGCTACTAGCTCTACCCGTTTTTGAAATATTGAATTTTCAAAAATTAAAAATTAATATTTTTTAAATATCTTTAATTTTTTTTTTCAAAATTTGTTGGCAAATTGGTAAAGCCCTTAATGAAAAAATCGAAACTCAAACCATTGTGTATATTGCAGTAGGCCAGGAAAAATGGGTTCCGGGGTTGAAAAAATTAATTCATGAAATATTAAAATTGGAATCGACGCAGAATTGCAACCTGTATAACATATCCAAAGTCCCCCAAAATCCCCGCATTGGCTTTTTGTGTAGATGCATTTGAAGAGGTGCAGACGAGGAGAATTTGGAGGTCTATCAAACTTAAATATTTGTTTGGGTAAAATCGAATCAAATGATACATGCTTTAAGGGTAGTTTTTAACGCTGAATCTAATGAAACCAAATTCAAAATGATACAACCACGCAAAAAGAAGTTATAGTCCTTTTTATGTAACTATGACTTTTTGTTCCGGTACAACAGTAAAATATTACCGAAAACCCTTTGAAAATAACGGTATGTTAATGAAACTTGGAATGAATGTTTCATTTGTCATAGGAACTAAGAATCAAGAGGGTCCCTAAAAATATCCATGGTGAAAGGGTGTTTTTTTAAGGGGGAGGGGCAAGTGTAGAATGTTAACCATATGTAATGTAATGTAATTGACAAAGTATGGTATATGATTTAAAGGTATTTTTTAACGCTGAATCTAATAAAAGCAAAACTAAAATGATACAAGCAACTTTAACAAAGTTATGGGCCTTTTCAAGCAAAAATTAATTTTTTAAATCGTATTTTCCGTAGAACAAGTCAAAAGTTAACAGTCACCAAAAACACTATTAGAAAAAAGATATTTGTATGGACTGTTTTGATTCTTGGTTGCTATGAAGAGTTTAATATTTTTGGCGACTTTCATGAATGTAAGAGTTTTTACGTGGGTGTTATGGTTAACATTCTTTGTTGCCCCTCCCCCTTAAAAAAAAACACCCTTTCACCATGGATATTTTTAGGGACTCTTGATTCTTAGTTCCTATGACAAATGAAACATTCATTCCAAGTTTCATTAACATACCATTATTTTCAAAGGGTTTTCGGTAATATTTTACCTGTTGTACCTGAAAAAAAGTCATCATTACATAAAAAGGACTATAGCTTCTTTTTGGGTGGTTGTATCATTTTGAATTCGGTTTCATTAGATTAAGCGTTAAAAACTACCCTTAAAGCATGTATCATATGATCAGGTTTTACCCAAACAAATATTTTAGTTTGATAGACCTCCAAATTCTCCCCGTCTGCACCACTTCAAATGCATCCATACAAAAAGCCAATGCAGGGATTTTGGGGGACTTTGGATATGTTATAGAGGTTGCAATTCTGCATCGATTCCAATTTTAATATTTCATGAATTAATTTTTTCAAGGTTCCCCATACGATTTGTGCTATTTTTCCTGGTCTACAGGTAAAGTTAATAAGAGTTTTTGGTATTTTTTTTTTTAATATTCATTATAGCTTCCCACATTAATACACAGATTTTTGTTTGTCAAAATCGTTGGAGACGTTTTTTTTTTGCAGCTAAAAAACATTGAATTTCCCCTCTAGGGAATCACTAAAGAGCCTTAAGATCAAGATTTGAAGAAGATCGCATCATTGGTTTAGGATGTAGTTCGATTTACAAAACAGACAGACAGACAGAATTTTGCCACTCACTTTTTTCTTGTTCTCTATCATCCTAATGTCGTAGTACCTCGTGGCATGATGGTTAGTGCGTAGGACTGTCATGCCGAAGGTGTGGGTTCGATTCCCAGCCGTGCCACCTAAAAACAGAAATGTTTTATTCGAGGTACTGCCTCTTGCGAGGAACTGACAAATCCTCCAAGAGTATACTTGTCATGAAAAAGTGCTTCTCATTTAGCCGTTCGGACTCGGCAAAAAACTGTAGGTCCCCTCCATTCCTGCCAACAAACACGCACACAGGAATGGTTGTGAGTTGTAAGTCACTAGGCCCTGGTTCTCCACGAGCTGTTGCGCCACCCAATTTATTTATTTATTTATCATCCTAATGTCATGTTTGATTATCATCTCAAAATGTTTGTTTACACGAATTCAAATCTTGTCTCTAAAAGTACTGGATGTAAGGACGTCAGTACGGCCTTAGGCTTAGGAAAATCCCTATGCACACCTCCGCGTAGAGCGGGTAACGCTAACGTGATGAGGGACCGAATGTATGCCGGGATAAGCAGACAACAGCGAGGGTGGGCAGGGCACAAACTTGTCCGTGGGATTCTTAAAAGCCCCCTTAGGGCGGATGAACTGCGGTCAACAGCATAATAGTCTGGTGGCGGAGGAGCCTTCTTAATTGAAAGGCCAACGGCAGTAGCAAGTAGAATTTGTAACCCATATAGGTACGTGTTTGACCATACAAAAGGCGGGTGTGCCTGTCAAACCTGAGATTATGTATGTTATTAATCGTATTTCGGAAAACACCATTGTGGAAGGATATATATGCTTATACATGAAATATGACAACAACTGGATATGAGTCCCCAAGAGGTAACCATTTTATGGAGAATCCTTCTGCAGCTTCGGCTGCTGTAAGCCGCACATCGGATTTGGGGGTGCGGCAAGGTAGATACGAGCAGGTTGAGCGTGAAATGCTTCACCTTAAGATCAGTATCCTGGGTATCAGCGAAACTTGGTGGAGAGGAAGAGTCGAATACAGATCTGACTCTGCATGGGCAAACGCGAATGCTGTACTCCGGGGAGGATGAAAGAGTGGGTTGCCAAAGGCTGCATGGTGTCGGAATTATGTTGAACGAAGAAGCGAGGCGTAGTTTTATATCCTGGGCGCCCATTTCTGCAAGAATAAGAACACCAAGATTCCGTTCAAAAATTCGTAGCGTCACAATAACTTAGTGATACGCCCCCACGAATAAAGCGACCGAAGAAGACAAAACCGCTTTCTACACTCATCTTAACTCAGTTTACAGAGGTGTTCTGAGAGCCGACATCATAATTGCCATGAGAGCTCTCAATGCCCAAGTCGGATCAGACAAGTACGGTGTGGAACGCGTGATGGGGAAAGCACATAAGATGGTCTTTCGCTGTGTGAGACGTGGCAGGAGGGTGAGGTTAGACCGTCTCGCAGAAAATGCGGAAAACGCTGCAAGAAGAGGAGATATGAGGGAAGTGTACCAAATATCCAAGGAAGTTGTCGGGAAAAAAAGCAACACCATTCATCCTGTAATGGATGTGGATAATACACTTTTGGTATCAATCGATCCAGCTACGCAGGTGGAAGGATCAGTTTTGTGCCTTGCTTAGTGAGGATTTTGTTGAGCAGAGTACTGAAGTGTCCCAGCTTAACGAGATGCGCAGATCATATAGGGGTATTGACATCGAACCTCCTACGGTACTGGAAATTCAATCTTCGATAAATCTTCTCAAAAACAACAAAGCAGCTGGGCTTGACGGAATACCAGCCGAATTCCTGAAAGCTGACCACGTCATAACGGCAAGTATTCTACACCCGTTGATACAAGCTGTGTGGGAAAACGAAATCTATCATAGCGACTGGAAGGATGGTGTGATTGTTGAGTTGCCAAAGAAAGGTGACCTTAAGAATTGCAACATTGGCGAGGTGTTACAGTTTTGTCCGTTTTGCCAAAACTAATGACAACCCTCATCCTGAGCGGATAAAGGTAAGAATCCAGGCGGCAGCGGAAGAATTCTCCAGATAGAATCAACGGTGGCGTCTACAGTTCCAGTTAGGGTGAACTACTCAGTGAACACCTCATACGGGCTACTACGACATATTCGGAGCTCAGGCCTATATAGTCCTGTCAAAGCGTCGTGAAAAAGGGCCTGACCTTGCGCGCAGAGGCATGGTCTGTTTTTTTTTATGGATCGATAGGGGCTTATGTGAAAGGCTAAAAACAAAATTTGCACTACCTAACAACCTTTTTTACCTAAGTTATTGGTAAAAATGTATTTCTTGCCATTTTTTGGTCTTTTCTGAATATCTCGGCTCCAGTATCTCCGACAGAAAAAAATAGAAGAAATGCTTTTATTCATAATAATATAAGCTATTATATTAAGAGAAAAATTATTTGTTTAAACAAATAAAAAAAGTTATAGTAAGTTTAAATAATTTTTGTTGTTTGAAAATCAATTTTTCGTGATTAAGAAAAAAGCTCATTTTATGATGTAATTTTTATTTTTTATTTTTAAAATCCTTGAGATAACCTTCAACTGAAAAAGAAATTAGCCCTCTAGGGCTAACGGAAGCCGAGTAATAAATTAATGAGCATAGATAAGTCAGCGCACTCACGCAATTTTATGTTTTTAGGTTTTAATTAATATCTCAGCCCAAGTATGTGGCAAAGTAAAAATCAAAATGTGTTATTTTTTATTATAATACTTCATCTATCAACTTGGATTCAATTAAATTTGTTTAAAAGTTGATTAAAAGGTTTTTTTTGTCTTGATTTTAATACCTTTTTTCATAACTATTGAGAAAATAACGGTATTTAACGCAACTTTTTTTTAGCTTCATTTTTTTAAGCTACTTTTTTTTAGTTTAATTTTTTGATAGTCCTTTAAATCTTCTATAAATAAAAAAAAAAGTAGTCCATTACGACAAACGGGAGCCAAGTTATTCATGAATAATAATTTTCACAAATATCTCCGAAACTGACGAACCTTTTCTTACCTTTTTTGCATACCATGCATACACAGAGGCCGAGATATTCGCAAAAAAAGAAAGATTGTTATGCGTCAGTAAACTGAGGCGTCATTTTTAATTCATGAATAACATGGCTCCCGTTTGTCATAATGGACTACTTTCGTTTTATTTTAGAGAGGATTTATAGGGACTACCAAAAAAGAAATGAAACTAAATAAAGTAGCGTTAAATACCGTTTTTTTCTCAATAGTTATGAAAAAAGGTATTAAAATTAAGACAAAAAAACCTTTTAATAAAAGGTAACTGAAAGTTATCGTCTTCTGTCGCAAAAACTAAAAGAAGAAAAAGTTGAATGGTATACCTATGAAAATAAGTCGGAAAGACCCTTACGTGTGGTGGCGAGAGGTTTACACGCATCATGTTCAAAAGACGATATCATTAGTGATCTAAAAGAGCGCAACTTCAAAATCTTAGATGCTATAAACATCGTCAAAAGAGAGAAACAGAAAAAAGAGGGTGAAACAAAAGTGGTACAACGTGGTCTTCCACTATTTATACTTTCGTTCGATAAGACTGAAAAACTAGACGAAATTTATAAAATCAAAACAATTCTAAACATCGTAGTTAAGATCGAACCTCTAAGAAAGAGCACAAGGTTAGTCCCTCAGTGTAAACGCTGTCAAGTATTCAATCACAGATGTGTAAAATGCGCCGGAAAGCATTTTACCGTTGACTGCATCGGAAAAAATGAAAGTCCACCGACGTGCATTAATTGTGATGGAAATCACCCGGCAAACTATAGAGGCTGCGAAGTAGCTAAAGAATTACAAAAGCGGCGATCAAAATCTGCCAAAACACAAAGAAACCCACAAAGGCAAATAGAAACCGTAGTTCCCAAGACTTCCAAATCTAGTAAAGCTCCAAAACCTAGTATCCGTAAGGAAAAGAAAACAGTGTCAATACCTTCGGAGAATATATCAAAGAAAGGAAATGCAGAAACATATGCCCAAATAGCGGCCAAAAATATACCCGTAAACGACACTGAAACCGACCCGGTTTCAAAAGTCTTTTCAATAATTCTGTCGAAGCTTGAGAAACAATGTGACACAAATAAACTTATCTTTGATAGGTTAAGTAAGCTCGAAAATTGTTTTCGACCCAAATCTCTCTCAAAAAATTTATGATGGAAAAGTTTAAAATTCTTACGTGGAATGCCAACGGATTATGGCAAAAACTTTGAGAATTAGAGACGTATATGCAGGAAAATGATATCGACATATGTTTGATATCAGAAACGCATGCCAAAAATGAATCAAATCTTAAAATCCACGGGTTTCTTGACTACCACGCTGTTCATCCTTCAAATAAAGCAAGGGGTGGATCATCGTTATATATAAAAGAGTGCATTGAACACTGGATAGGCCTGAAAATAGAGGTAGAATCGATGCAATTGAGTAGTGTTCAGGTTAGAACTAAAAACATTCTTCTCAATATCTCTTCGATATATTGCCCTCCACGTTGCAAAATCGATAAGAGTGAATTTACGACATTGATAAAGTCGCTAAGCCCAAACTTAATTGTTGGTGGCGATTTTAATGCAAAGCACACCTTTTGGGCTTCAAGATGCATATCTCAAAAGGGTCGAATGCTATATGAGGCAGGAATGGAAAATAATTGCGATTTTCATTCGACCGGAAAGCCAACTTACTGGCCAACTGATCCGTCAAAAATACCTGACTTAATCGATTTCTGAACATTTTTACAAAAAAAAAAAGATTAATAAAAACACTTGTTAATTTCCACAATTTAAATATATGTATTTATTTGAAACTTTTAATAGAAGGCCAACGCGTTTCGTCTTCTTAGGACATCTTCAGGGCACTAACATTTACATTTAAATACAAAGAAAGGGTTCGTGGTGAATTTGTAAAAATGCAAAACTATACATATAATTATATAGACATATTATAATTTTTTTTTTTTTAATTTAAAAATTTTTAAAAACGTTAAAATTTAAACAGATAAAAAAAGAGTTTTACTAATTATTCAACAGGGGGCTGTTATTAGTAAGGTCAATTTGACAATTTAATATATTATGACGTTTATGTTGATTTATCTCAAAGATCTCAAATTTGTCCAATATACGGCTTGCTGAAAGGCTATGAAGAAGGATAACATCATAGAACATCCGTGGCCCGTGTCATCATTTTTTTGTAAAAATGTTCAGAACAATTAACTTCCACCAAGTGGCTAATCATCGCTCTATTGAGCATATAAAAAAAAATTAATCGATTTGTCTTTTTGGATGTGTCGCAAGCGTTTGACAAGGTGTGGCACGAAGGCCTCAAATTCAAATTACGACAAGTTCTGCCTGAAGGACTTTATAAAATTCTTAACGAATATCTAGAAATCAGACTTTTTCGTGTAAGACACGGAAATGAATATTCTAATTTCAAAGAAATAGTGGCTGGGGTACCACAAGGTAGTGTTTTAGGTCCAGTTCTGTACCTTCTATTTACACGTGATATACCTCAAACAGAAGACACTATCGTAGCAACGTTTGCTGATGATACTGCAATACTAGCAGTAGGCAAAACTATTAACGAAGCTACGATTAAATTACAAAATGCTCTTAATAATGTTAATGAGTGGACAAAAACATGGCGGATAGCGCTCAATGAACAAAAGTCAGTCCACGTGGACTTACGTATAAAAAAATATATAGATTGCCCGTCTTTCTTAATACCGGTCGTGTACCATTTGCGAATGAGGCAAAATATCTGGGAATGACTCTAGACGCGAAATTAAAATGGAAGCCGCACGTAAAAAAGAAATGCGAAGAATTTAAAAGTAAATTAAGAGATATGAACTGGCTACTCGGTAAATATTCCAAGCTTAGTATTGATAATAAGTTGATTTTATACAGGCAGGTACTTAAACCTGTCTGGACTTATGGTATACAACTCTGGGGTTGTACCTGCGATACTAATTTAAATAATTTACAAACGTTTGAAAATAAATTGCTTAGGTCATTTGTAAATGCACCATGGTATATAAGAAACGAAGATCTTCACAGGAATCTCGGGATTCCTACGGTTCGAGACGAAATTAAGAGTTTCGCGCGAAAATATAGAAATCGGCTATTAGATCACGCTAATCTAACGATTATTGACATTCTTGACGAGTCGAATTTAGTACGCCGTCTGCAAAGAACAAAACCTTCCGACTTGGTGCGGTGAACACAAAACCGCTTTAAAATCGCGGAATAAGCAGAAACTTTCACCGGAAAGTTACCTGCAACACGTTACTTAACTTCGTTAAAAATGAATTGCTAGATAAATTTCAACTTAGTTGCAATCGGGAAGTGGAGGTGGTTTTAGTGTAGTAAGAATCTCACACTTCTATGAGCACGCGTTTTCCGGTCCTCATAGAGCCTGATGCAGGTTTTGCACCTACCCACAGAAAAAAAAAATAAAAAATTTAACCCAAGTTGATAGAAAGTATTATTATAACCAATAAAACTTATTAATTTTAACTTTGCTATATACTTGGGCTGAGATATAAATTAAAAGATTGCGTGGGTGAGCTGACTTACCTATGTTCATTCATATATTACTGTCAGCATAAGTTGTCTAACAAAAAATCACCAGGGTACGATCTCATAACTGCTCAGGCTTTGAAAGAAATGCCTTTAATAGCCTTCAAGAAACTCCAATTTATAATAAACGCATGCCTTAAACTAAGATATGTGCCACATCACTGGAAAATTGCAGAGGTCATTGTTATACCTAAACAAGGTAAGTCACTAACAGAAGTAACATCTTACAGACCAATATCGCTTATAACAATCATGGCAAAAGTTTTTGAAAAACTGCTACTGAAAAGGCTTAGTAAAATAATAGAAGAAAGAAGATTAATTCCGAGCCATCAGTTTGGATTTAGAAATAAACATTCCACGATAGACCAAGTGCATCGAATTGCAGATGTTGTGGAAAAGCCACTTGAAGAAAAACAAGTATTCTCGGCTATATTCTTAGATGCTGCTCAAGCCTTTGACAAGGTTTGGCACTTGGGACTTGAGTACAAACTGCATAGGGACCTTCCCAGCAGTACTACGAAATACTGAAATCCTACGTTACGAACCGACTCTTTAGAAGAGTACGGTGCGACCAAAATTACTCGGAACTAAAGAAAATTGAAGCCGGTGTACCACAAGGAAGTGTCCTAGGACCAACCCTGTATCTGTTATATACAAGGGATATTCCAGTGGACATCAACGCTATCATGGCCACCTTTGCTGATGATACTGCAATATTGGTGCCAGATAAATCCGTTACGAAGGCTACACACAAATTGCAAAATGCAGTCGATAAAGTTAGTGATTGGACGCAGATACGGCGCATCAAACTAAACGAAACAAAATCGACGCATATAAACTTTACAAATAAAAACATAAACAATGTTCCAATTTATATAAACAGTACAGCAGTAACTTACTCCAATACCGCCAAATACCTTGGAATGACTATGAATGCAAAGTTTAAATGGAAAGAGCACATCAAAAAGAAAAGAGAAGAACTAAACTTGAAGAACAGAAAAATGTACTGGTTACTAGGAAAGAACTCTGACCTATCTATCCAGAACAAATTAATGTTATATAAGCAAGTATTGAAACCCGTTTGGACATATGGCATCCAACTATGGGGCTGTACAAAGAAAACAAATGCTGAACTCATCCAAAAATTCCAAAGCAAGGTCCTTCGTGGAATAATTGATGCCCCTTGGTATATAAGAAATAGCAATCTACATCGTGACCTTCAAATTGAAATGGTTACAGAAGTGGTTAAAAAACACGCTGTATCACACAACCAGCGACTGCAAAGTCATACAAACTCTGAAATGGAGACCGTCCTAAATGTACGAAACAATGTTCGAAGATTAAGAAGAACCAAGCCTCATGAGCTGATGGTCTAAAAGCTATGGGAACGTGTTATAACTTTAAACTTCCCCCAATGCGATTTAAAAATTAAGAAATAAAAATCATTTGTCGATCTTTCATAGATTGGTCCTGATTCACCGGTGGTTTTAGTGCGGGAAGAGTCCCACACTACTTGGTACCGATTCTTACCGAGTGTCTTTTGAAGATTTCCATCGGATAAAAAAAAAAAATATATATATATTACTCGGCTTCCGTTAGTAAAGGGTTTTTCAACAGGGACGCCAGAAAAGTAGAGCGACAGGGACAGCAAACGGCGCCATATTTCTTGCCGCTCTTTTGACATTTCTCTTCAGTAAGGTTTGCCATTTCATGATGGAAAGATATACGAGCCAACAACGAGTCGAAATTATTAAAATTTACTACCGAAATTCGGAGTAAGTGGCCTCAACGTTAAGAGCGCTACGTCCAATTTATGGTCGTCATAATCTTCCTAGCAGATCAACAATTGAGCGTCTAGTGGAAAAATTTGAATCCACAGGCACAGTACAAAATGTTTCCATGCCAGTGAGACAAAGAAGTGCCCGTAGTGTCGAGAATATTGCTGCCGCTGAGGCTTCAGTTGCAGAAAGCCCAAATGTCTCTCACACGTCGTTCTCAAGCGTTGGGCATCTCTGTGTCGTCGTTGTGGCGAATTTTGCGAAAAGATCTTGGCCTACATCCTTACAAGATTAAATTGACGCAAGAACTGAAGCCGCTTGACCACCAGAAGCGTCGTATGTTCGTGAAGCTATTTAGTCCCTTTTCACACGAAGAAACAAGTTGCTGGAGATTTTTTTGAAGTTTTCTTTTAATCTCATTAAAAATCTCTTGTATATTTCACACGAGGAAACAAATCTCCAGGCAATTTTTGGAAATTCTTTCAAAGTCTATTGGTTGAACACACCTTAACCTAGATGTGAAAGGAAATGTAAAAAAAATTTCTTCAAATCCTTCACCCCTCTTTCCTCCTGCCCTTCTCACCATGGAACTAAAAGTTGCTGGCAACTCAGTTTCCTCGTGTGAAAGGGCACTTACTTACAACAACAAGCCTCGGATACGGATGGATTTACTGTTGACGAACCTAGCAAACGAAATAACGACAACGAACCTCGGATCTGCACGTTGAATGTTCTGTCTCTCAATAGACCACGTGCAGCCGAACATTTAGCGGAGGCTCTAGACTGCTACAAGGCAGACATCACCGCCATCCAAGATGTGCGATGGGATGGGCCGGGCAAAAGAAAACTGAAAGAATGCAATATCTACTACGGTGACTGTTACCGACCACAAGGGCAGCGTCTCTTTGGATGTAGATTTGTTGTTAGAGGCAGACTTAGGCAAGAAGTCTTGAGTTTAAACTATGTGCACGAGCGCTAAAGGCTAAATTCGCCAACATTAGCCTCATATGCGCGCATGCCCCCACAGACGAGAAAGATGACGACACCAAGGATGAGTTTTACGAGCTTCTGGACAAGACATATGAGCAATGCCCTAGCTATGACATTAAAATTGTCTTCGGTGATTTTAATGCCAAACTAGGAAGAGAAGATATCTTTGGTAAATACAGCCTGCACGACACCACCTGCGATAACGGGCAAAGGCTAATCGACTTTGCTGCGGGGCGAAACGTTGTGGTAGCTAGTATGCAGTTCCCGCATCTCGATATACACAAGGGGACATGGCGAATTCCTGGTCAATCAACCGCTAACCAGATTGACCAAATTGTGATCGACGCAAGAAACTCCTCCAGTATCAAGGATATCCGAACGTTTCGAGGAGCCAATGTTGACCCGGACCACTACCTCGTTGTAGCCAAGGTATTGCTACGGATATCCAAACCAAAGCCAAAGCAGGGAAATACTGTAAGGAAGTTTAACGTCGGACGGCTACAGTCGCAAGAAATCGCTAGGTCCTTTTCCGATCGAGTCTCTCGCACCCTCTTAAATAGTCCTATGCCACCAACTGCAAACATCGAGAACCAGTGCAAGAATTGCCAGAAGGCAATCAGAGATGCCGCCTCTGACGTGCTGGGCCTTGCACGACCACCACAGCAAAGCCCCTGGTTCGACGAAGAATGCCGACAAATAAATGCAGCCAAACAACAGGCATGCTTCCAAGAAGGAAAAAAAAAACAGCATGAGAAGCATGCGATCGAGGAAATAGAGGGACGCCATTGCAGGAATAAAGCTTAGAAGTTTTACCAAAAGGTAAAAAGAACCTCCCAGGGTTACAAGGCCCGGACCGAAGACTGCAAGGACGATCAGGGGAACATCGTAGTAGGATCGCAGTCGGTGCTGATGATATGGAAAAATCATTTCTGCAAATTGTATAACGGCGATGACGAACCAAATTCCGCTACCATGCAATTCCGTCCAACCGATCTCGACGAAGTAAAGATAGGATAGGAGTATGCACCAGCTAATCTTGAAAATATTATCGGGGGAAAGCATGCCCGATGAATGGAATCTCAGCATTGTTTGCCCGATCTTCAAGAAAGGCGATCCTCTGGACTGCACCAACTACAGAGGCATCAGTCTTCTTAATATCGCCTACAAGATCTTCTCTGCCGTACTTGGTGAATGCCTAAAGCCATTCGTCAACAACCTGATAAATTCATATCAGTGTGGCTTCAGGCCAGGGAAGTCCACCATCGACCAAATATTCGCACTGCGGCAGATCTTGGAGAAAACCCAGGAGTTTCAAATCGATACACACCACCTTTTCATTGATTTCCAGGCCGCGTATGACAGCATCTATAGAGACAAGCTATAAAGAGCAATGTCTAGTTTTGACATCCCTGCCAAACTCGTCCGTTTGTGCAGGATAACGATGGAGAATGCACCCCTTCGGAATCAAAAAAGGTTTAAGGCAAGGCGACGCGCTGTCATGCGGCTTCTTCAACATCTTTCTTCAAAGAATAGTGCAAAACTCTCACGTCAACTCTAGAGGCACAATCTTTCAAAAGTTCGTCCAATCACGATATTGCGATATTGACATAATCGGACGAACAAAACGTGATTTCCTTCTGCGGGTAATGGGCAAGAATATACCCTAGGTAGGCATGCCTGTCGTAAGAGGCGACTAAAATTCAAACTCCGTATACTGAGATTGATGTATACACAACTATGCAATGAGCAAAACAATAAGATATAATACCCCAGGTGGTAGTCCAGGTTCACTGGAAAATCCACCTTCTTCGGAGGTCGGCTCTATGGATTCTGGAGAGAGCCAATTATTGCATTTAATAAATCCCTTCCTAAAAAGTGCAAGGGTATCTTGATTGATTTAATTATACTTTATTATATCACAACATATGTATTAATTATTATTTAGCGACGCGTTTCGGATCTCTTGATCACCACCATCTAAAAGAAAAGGCACTTTTTAACAGAAAATTCATGGAAATTTGGAAGTCAGTTACTTTTACAAAATGGTTTTCTTAGTACAATAAAACGCCTTCTAGTGATCAATTACTAAAAAAAAAGTTTTATAAAACAAAGTATCTGATGAAAGTGAAAAAAAACTGGTCTTATATATAGGTATGCAAAAAAAAGTTAGCATATGACTGGTTTTGTTCAGTTCGGAACGCTCTTTACTTCGTTAAAAATAAATTGCTAGATAAGTTTCAACTTAAATGCAATCGGGAAGTGGAGGTGGTTTTAGTGTAGTAAGAATCTCACACTTCTATGAGCACGCGTTTTTCGGTTTTCATAGAGCCTGATGCAGGTTTTGCACCTACCCACGAAAACAAAAAAAGAGTATTGCTTTTGTAAGTATTGAGAAGGAAGCCAAGAAGATGGATTTAACGGTGTATTAAAGCAAAACGAAAAATGCTGTCAACAAGAAAGGACACCCAACACCGACGTCTAGGACAGAACGTCACTATAGACACCTATAATTTTGAGGTGGTCAGAGACTTTGTCTACCTAGAATTCGCTATAAATTCAGCGATCGACACCGGCGCTGAGATCAAACGAAGAATTACTCTTGCCAATCGCTGTTTCTTTGGGCTAAGAAGGCAATTGAGAAGCAAAGCCCTCTCTCGAGCAACTAAACTGTCCCTGTATAAGACGCTTATCATGCCGGTCCTGATGTATGGTGCAGAGGCATCGACACTGCTAACCGGTGGATGAGAACGTGCAAGGCTGTTTTGAGAGGAAAATTCTCCGGGTGATTTTTGGTCCCGTCTGCACAGATGGGGAATGGAGAAGAAGATACAACAACGTACTGTATGGGCTGTACAGCGACACCGACCTAGCCACAAAAGTGAAAAGCCAACGACCAAGATGGCTGGGTGACCTAGAGCGAATGGACACCAATGCTCCGGCCCGGAAAGTCTTTGAAACCAACCCCGTGGAACAAAGCAGTAGAGGTGGACAGCGTAAAAGGTGGCCCACGCAAGTGTAAGAGGACCTCAACCAACTTGGCGTGCGAAACTGGAGACAGCTAGCTAGAAACTGAGCCGGCTGGAAGAAGCTTGTTGGTTGAGGCCCTGGTCCGCCCCGGACTGTAGCACCACCTTAAGTAATTAAGTAAAGGTGAGAATCGAGTCTACACTCAAGAGGCATCAAGCTGGTTTCCGCAGTGGGCAGTCGTGTGTCGACCATATCAACACTCTGCGTATCGATCTTGAGCAGCCTGAGGAGTTTCAATCACCGCTTTACCTCTTGTTCGTGGATTTTGAGAAGGCCTTTGACCGAGTCAACCGTGAATGTTTATGGAGATCACTTTTTGGTAAGGGAATTCCCCCAAAAATTGTAGCCATTATAAGAGAGTCTTATAACAACGCAAGAAGTTTTGTTTTACACAATGGGCAGCTATCCGACTCTTTCAAGTGCGGCAGGGTGTGGGACAAGGGAATGTTCTATCGCCATCTTTCTGCTGGCGATAGACGATTTTTTGACGGCCAGCATTGGAACAGCGGAGACAGGGCATTCAATGGAGACCGTTTGAAAGGCTTAGTCACTTAGACTATTCAGATTATATATTACTCTTGGCAAATAACATCAGCAGCCTGACCGGGAAGTGTCTGAAGTTGAAAAGAGAGTCGAGTAGTTTTAAAATAAATAGCATAAGGCCAAACAAAATGCTCACAGGCCGCTCCACACATCAGCGTATTATTCTTCAGGAGACGCCAGTTGAAAAGGTTGAACAATGTAACTACCTTGGAAGAATTGTTTCAGCAAATGGTGGCACTGATCTGGACGTTCAAAGTAGAATAAATAAAGCTCGCGTAGCCTTCGGTTCTCTGTCCCAAATTTGGAAATCCAGTCAAATCCACTTACGCACTAAGTTGAGATTCTTCAAATCCAATGTCAAATCCGTGCTGTTATATGCTTGCGAAAACTGGAAAGTCACGACCACCATCTCGAAGAAATTGCAGGCTTTTGTGAACCGCTGCACAGTATAGGCAGAAATCGTTAATTTTGTGCAAAAATCTATAACTTTTAAACCAGTGGATATTTTTTTATGATTTTTTTTTGTATTAATAACTTCATTAAGGTACCAATTGATTTACAATGCCTTATTTTCAAAATGTTTGTTACTTTTATTTTAAAATAAATAACAAAATGAGTTTGTTTTTTTTTTCAAAACAAAAAATAATAATTCTAAAATAACTCCGTTTATGTGTGAGGTAATTTTCAAAAAAATTGATTTTAAATGTGAAGAACATTATTAAAAAAAACAACAATAACACTCTTAATAATAGGATAATGCCAAAAATGTATTGTTCTATTTTATAAACAAATAACGTTGATTCAATAAATAGCTTTTAAAAAAAAATATTTTCAAACTCAACATTTTGGAGAAAAAAAAGAATAAAATCTTGGAGACTTGATTCGCCCGAAGTTTCTGGAACATTCCCGCGTTTTTTTTGCCTGACTTATCGAGGAATAAGAAGGGAGAACATTAATTTTTGTGTTTGCTCAGGTGTCGTTCTAATAATAAATTTGTATCTTTTGAAATGGAAAGTCCTAAGCCCGAAAAATTGTTAAAGCTTCCTCTGCTGAAAACCTTGTGGTTTCAGCTTCTAGTGAATTTATAACCCTACGCATTCTATTCATAATTTCTTTAGTTGCTCTTTCTACAGCTAATACAATTTCTGGCTTTTATCATCAGATCTTGTACAATTAGCCTCAAATTCATTTCTTTTTCGTCTTTTTTTGATCAGTTTTGTAGTTTTGGTCTTCCTCTTGTGGACATTTTTGTTCTTCTGACTCCAATTCACTTTTTATTCCAAACGACTTTTGAAGCCACTTTGAATGGTTATTCAATTTTTTTTTTAAGATGAGCACAGTTGGTGCCTTTTCTTTATTTGGTTTAATTTTCCATCTAAGCTTATATTTAAAGCCCTTACTTACTTAGGTAAAACTTTTTTTCAAGTCTTTGGCATTCGCCTTCGGGTCTTTACAAAAACAATCAAAATGAAGTTATTAGGTCCATATTATAATAACAATGCTTTTAAGCCACCACTTTTCTTATGAAAAGTTTAGTTGCAAATAACTTCAAATCAGTCTTGCAACAATACATATATTACTAAGCAAGAGAGTAACGGAACAAAATAACGAGTTGAAGAGAGCAGGAACACAGTTTTGGTAGGGCCAGAGAAAACTAGATCAAGCTCACTTTAAAGTTGTTAACTGGACTAAATAAAAAATAAGGTAAAGTCGGATTCATGCTTTAACGAAACCGAGTGTTTTCTAAAAGGGTTAAAAAGGTACAAAATCGTGGTTTTAAAACATGCTAGAAATGTCTTTTAAATGAAAACAATTTTTTTTTAAGTCTGAGGTGCTTTTTTCTTGTCCAGATTACATATTTAGGACAAAAAATTTACATATTGCACGTAAAAGAATTTTTCTACTGACTTATGATGAAACTTGAGTATTTTGAAGACATGAAAAATTTGATTTTTGGCCACCAGATCGACTATTTTTGCCCATTGTGCGCAGTCTACGCCATAAATTATATCAAACGAAGAATTGTGGTGCAGGACAAGTCAAGAGCGGGTTGGGGTCGAAATACTATATAGGTCATAATACTGTATTTAAAAAAATGTACCTCAAAATACTTTATTTCAAAATACCTAATGCATGTATAAAATAGCCTATTGAATAGACCTCTTAAAAAGGAACAGTTACGTGCAAGGGTTTTTATTATTGAATATGTTTGTTTGGCCCATAGACATGCTTAAAACCGAAAATGCTACTAAATTCACCCATGCGTTTCTGAGAGAATGGTCACACTGGCCACTTTTTAGTATTTTTGTTATAACTAAGCGGAATTTGACAATTTTACATATAATACTTTTTGTTCAAAATTAAATTTTCTATCGAAATGAATAGTTTGGAAAATTTCTTTAAAAAATTCAAGCAGGAAAAGTAACAAAAACCAACATTAAAAAAATCGAAAAATCAAAGATTTTTAAATTTTTTTCTAAATTGCGCATAACTTTTTTCGGAGCAAAGATACGCTCAAGACTTTCATGAACAAAGTAAACCAGAGTCTTACGGCTTTAATATGACATGTTAAAAAAGCCATATTATTTAAAAATTGACAGAGATATGCCATTCAAACTTTACCAGTTCTTATCAATTTCCGCAGTTTTTGCCCGAAAGCCTATTTTTTGGTACTTTCTGACAAATTTACCGTTCCTAGCACCTAATACCAAATCTTATGTTAATCGGACCAGCCGTTCGGTCTGTAGGTCTGAACGCATTTAAAAACAGCCGAAAAACGAAACTGCGAACTTAAATCCTTTTTATAAATTCTCTATAGTTCTAATGTCATATTATATCAAAATTTTGATTTCGAACATTTTTACGAAAGTGAAATTTGCCATATTGTACCGAAAAAGGGACTTTCGGGCCAAAACTGAGAAAAATTATAAGAAATGATAAGGTTTGAATGGGAATATCTCTGTCAATTTTGAACAAATATTAATTTTTGAACATGCCATATTAAGGCCTTTAGTCTCTACTTTGTTTTGTCTGTCTTTTGAACTATCCATTCCAATAGAAAATTTAATTTTGAACAAAAAGTATTATATGTAAAATTGTCAAATTCCGCTTAGTTTTCGAGTTATACCAAAAATTCTGAAAAGTGGCCAGTGTGACCATTTTCTCAGAAACGCATGGGTGAATTTAGTAGCATTTTTGGTTTTAAGTATGCTTATGGGCCAAACAAACATATTCAATAATAAAAACCCTTGCACGTAATTGTTCCTTTATACCTCTCATTTTCCGGTCTATTCAATAGGCTAAAATACTGTATGATCAAAATACTGTTAGTTAAAATTCTGTAATTCAAAATTCTGGTTGGTCTAAATTCTGAATTTCAAAATTCCGTATTTCAAAATTCTGTATTTGTGTAAGTGCGCACTTTTTTACATTATCAAAACGATTCTTATTTTTCAGCCTATTTACGGAATTTTCGAATACAGAATTTTGAAAACAAAACACTGTTTTTAAGAATATGCATGTATATCATAATAATTTTTCATTTGCATAATATTCTGATAAACTTCCCTTGAACAATAACATGTACCTATTATAATTCATAAGGCTTTGAATTTATTAAAACAAAAACAAAATAAATGCTATCTTGTTCTTATTTTCTCTCTCTCATTTTCTTCTTCTTAATTGTTTGTATCTCTTTCACATTTTAACATGAATTGTTTTGATCATAATCAACAATTGCATAAGCAATTGCGAAGGCGCAAGTGGAAAGGGTTAGAAATGGTGAACATATTCGTAAAAAAAAGAAAATGTTCTTAGATATTTCTATATGATATGATCCTTAAATGAACTCGTTACGATGATTTTCTGAAGTACATTTTTCATTTGAAAAAATAGTATTTTTTTCCAAAAAAGATTGAATATCTCAAAAACTAATCAATGGTTATGCTTGAAACAAAATTGTCCTAATTAACGACACAAGATATATTTTCACAAAGTTGCATTTAAATTCAACTATTTTTGGAAAAACGAAAAATAAAAACAAAAACCAGAAAAATACGGGGTTTCGCCAATATCTCGCAAATTTTGAGGTTACGTTAAAAAGTGATATATAGAAGTTGTAGATTTTTGCGTGATTTACAATATTTCTATTGGACACTTTTCATTTTGGGGTCACTTTTAGTCGGAAAACGCAATTATACAATTTCCCCCCTCTTTTTCACCCCCCAAACCACCCCTCCAACTCCGCTTCTGGGAAATAGATTTGTTTTACATTCCTTATAACCTCCTTCACCATATTCAATCGTTAAACTGCTGTTAACAATTTTTTTCTTATAAATGTGTAAAAAGCCTGCACTATAACTTGTCGTAACTTATTAACTGACTTAATAATGTATGTATTCTGGTTTTACATTTGTTAGGATTTTCAATAAATGATATACATATTCCTAAATCAAGTTCTGCTTTTTGTTTTTTTATAATGTAAGTTTAAGAACGGAATTATGCAAAAATTATTGTTGTTTAGATGCAGAATTGATACAGTGTTGTTTGCTCATACAGCATTTTGAGATGAATAATTTTGAGATACAAAATTATGAGATACAGTATTTTGATCATACAGTATTCTAACATACAGTATTTTGAAAAACAGAATATTAACCATACAGTATTATACAGTATCATACAGAACTTTGACCATACAGTATTTTAAAACACAGCATTTCGACCCGCTTCCGTCAAGAGCGGCTTGACGTTGACATAAGAAAGCGTAAATGGCAATGGATTGGTCACACTGAGGAAACCAAACGATGAAATTGCAAAGCAGTCCTTTGAATGGAATCTTCAGGGTGCACGGCGGGTTGAAAGACCAAGAACAACATGGAAATCAACTGTTCTAGCAGAAGCAGAATCCCAGAGAAAGACGTGCCCCCGCGCCGGGGTTACCGGATTTGATGATGAGTATGTTATGTTTTTTTTCAAAATTTATTAACTAGGACTATTTTTCTCAAAAACGTGAAGACTACGACCATGATAGAACAATTTGTATTATTTTTTTATTTTTTTAATATTCTAGAATAAGTGTTCTAGTGTAATAAATAGGTGGTCAAATTTAATAGAAGTTTATGCATTTTTGTATTATAATTTTTAAAATTATTTTGTCAGAACAAATTTTTATTTTCAACGAAGTTTGACCACCTCTTAAAACTAAAAATTGTATAAGGACATGAATGGCCAGTTACTCACAAAAGTTATCTGTTTATTGTACTTTCCAAAATGGTGTAACACATGCTTGTGCATAACAAAATAGCCAAGAAAATTTTGCATTAATCTACTAAAGTAGCTTTTAACATTTTTGCAAATAGTCTGTTAAAATGTTACAATAACCTTCCAATTTGGGTAGGACAAACATTTTTCTTTTGATGTGTAAGGAGGTGCAGTGCAAATATAAAACTCGATTCAAGGTGTTGAAAGCACCACCATTTGGGCCCATATTGGAAATATTATATATGTATGTGAAAAATAAAAATAAAAAAATTTAAAAATAAAAAAAATTAAAAATCTTCAGACGTAACTGTGTTGATTTGAAGTGTTATTTCGAGGTGTTGTTAAGCCAAGGTTACTTTTTCCTGTTGTTGTTGTTTTTGTGTCGTATCGCGTTTTCATCCGATGACTTTATATTTGCCCTTGTCCTTTCATGAATGTCACTCATATCTGTTTCACTCAGTCTGTTGAATCTGCACTATTCTTTCGTTGCTCTTCACTGCTTTTGGTGGAGTTTTGATTGTAAAGATAAAATAAATAAAATGGGTGGCGCAACAGCTCGTGGAGAACCAGGGCCTAGTGACTTACAACTCGCAACCATTCCTGTGTGCGTGTTTGTTGGCAGGAATGGAGGGGACCTACAGTTTTTTGCCGAGTCCGAACGGCTGATTGTAAAGATACCATCCAATGAAACCGTTGAGATGACGCCTTTGGCAACTGGTAGGTACTTCTGTACAAACTGACGACTAATGTAGTTGTAATCATTTCTACGTTCAGCTTAGACAGTTAATTCATATGACTTGAAATGGCTGACATATATGCACACTTGAAATCCGTCCTTTTCAACTGTGTAGTTTTCTTTAGAATGACGCTTGTCACCCATTCGCCGAATAGGAGTTAGTTTGAACGAAGCCACTCTTGAGCGATACTAATACCAAAGATATTATGATACAAAAATATAAGTTTCGAAGCTAATATTTTTGAATCCTAATATTTTAGTATTAGTATCATTGGCGGCCGAAGCTAATATTTTTGGATTAGTATTCGTATTAGTAGATATCAGTGTCGGGCGAAGCTGATACTATTACCGATAGATTACTTGATATTTGAGGTAATAAAGAGAAATTATAATGAAAAGGGATGCGTTAGGTATCAGGTAGCATCAAAGTTAATATTATTGTGCAAGGAAAAGTTAGTATTTTTGTGTAGGGAGAAGTTTATATTTTTATATTGTAAAACCATACTTTTTTCACTATTTGATTTTATTTTTGATTTTATTTTGATAGTAAGGCACTAACTCAGTCTGTTAGTTTGCTTCCGAAAACTACGAATTTCTACGAATTTTATTACAATTTTATTTGTTTATAGGTATAACTGTTGATAGAACTTCAGACCAAACTCGTAGAAATTCATAGTTTTGGGCAGTACGCGAACAGACATAGATGCAATGATAAAAGTATTAGTGATATTTTTATATCGGTTAAGATACTATAATATTTGCAAACTAATATATTAGTATTAGGTAATATCACCAAATATTAGTATTGACTCATGCCTAATAAGTATTGTGTTCGATAATGTAGTTTGCTAGAAAACATAATCTGCCGTGTTATTATGCAGTAAAAAATCGAGTTGGCGACAAAAATATTGAGAAGCCAGAGGACGTTATCGTAAACGTCAAATGCGTTTTCAAGGAAATGAAACGACTTTGATAAAAATGATTTAGTGCACACAAAACGATTGCTATATTTATATATATCAACCAATATTTTCGTCGAAAAATGACGATCATTTGACGTCGACCTGACGTTTTCAAAAACGGCCAAAAACAACTATCCTTTGGTGTACAAGTGCCATCTAAATTCTCTTCGACAGTGACTGCTGTAGTTGTTTCCTGGTTTCTCTCCAAACTTCTTTGTCGGATTCGTACTCTTCGCCAGTTTAGTAACGGATTACGGAAATACCTTGAAAGCATCCACGAAGTGATAAAATCCTTACGAAACTACTATCAGAAACGTATCTTATGGCTAAAACAGAAGTGCTCTCATCGCTGCGTAGAGTACCCAACTCGAAAAACATGTGCATTTGAGAGTAAAAAGCAGTTTTGAAATCTGGAGAAACTCGCAATTGAACACAGTCATGAAATTAGCTCACCAGAGGGGAAGATAGGTATCCGAGAGTCACTCTCGAGAGTTTTCAAGTGAAAGTACTCTCTCAAATGGAAACGCACATTTAAATATTTATCATACAAAGAACTCATTCACCCTCTCAGAAAGAAATTTTTGGTAATCCTCAATAATTTGTATACGCAAATGTAGTTTATTTTTTTAAGCTAACTGAATCAACGTATTTTAAAGATTTTAAAAGATAAGTGCCCCTGCAACCTCTCCCGCTACATTTAACTATAAAAAAAACCACTAATACATTTGAAGAGGAGGGTTGGGGCAATAACTTTTTAAAACACTATTTTTCAAGATTGTGAAATTTTTCATACACATTTGCATTTTGAAAAGTGAAAATCAAATCGATTTGGGACTCAATCTGATCTAGTATGAAATAATTTGACTATTCTCATAAAATGTTATTAAAGTAATATAGTCTGACATTTATCTTAAAGACCTTAACCTGAAAGAAAATCTGCACGTGTGTCTTAGCCATTAAGATACGGCTCAGCTGTGAGAGGTGAGATACATCGAATAATTTCGTGAAACGGAAAATCAGGAAAATGGAAACATGAAGTCCTCTTTTGACTGCCAAGAATAAATTTTATAAACGTCGAACGAAAAAACATTTTTGATTACAGTTAATTATATTCAAATTTTTAGCTTCGTTCTTGCAAGGGGGGGCAATTGCACCCATTGCCTCCCCCCTGTATCCGCGCCTGATTGCCATTGTCATGATAGTAAATATCAAATAACTTAATGTTTTACTTTATTTTGTATTTCCGCTATTCTACTGAGTAAGCATAATTATACAATATCATTAACAAGCTAAGATAGGTACATTAAAAATAGGTAATAAACGAGTTTGATTTTGGACACCAAGAAAGACTTATACATATCATCATTTCCACAGCGTTTTTCAATTGCCTGAGCAAGAGCACTAAAGTTACATTCCTATCTGCTGATATGATTTGCAGCAGTTCCCGTGAAGGAAAGCGTCAGAGCTATATACATATGTTTGTATTTGTCTTTCTCGTTCCAGCCGTTCGTTGCTGCGACTGCCTCAAACCGCTTCATGTAGATTGACCAAGAAGTTTGTGTCCAATTCTTTTGTAATGGATTCGATTTTAACTTTGACCTTCTCGAAGTTTGCTTCTAATGTCGACAATTTGCTTATCGACAGTCCAAACTTGTCTATCGACTCGCTCGTCAAGGGCAACTTACCTTCGAGTAAATTTGTCTGCTCTTGGAATTGTTTAAGAAGCTTCTTTTATGGTTTTTCGAACAAAACTTTTGTTCTCGAGTCGTTCGAAAAGATTCTTTCGTTAATTGCGTTGTTGTTGGCTTTGTTGTTCGAGAGTCGTTAGAGTTGATTCGAGATTCGTTAAAGTTCATTCGAGAGTCGTTATATTTCAAATATGAAAGTCGTAACAATACTGAAAGGTGAATTTAGAAGCATTTTCGGCTTGAATCATACTTATGGGGCATCATTATCGGGTCCGTCAACAAAACGTATCCTTCCTTCACGGTCTGCTGCAAGGTACTTTAGCCGTGGCCACGTCTTTCTCTTGGATTCTGCTTCCGCTAAGACAGTTGATTTCCATGTTGTTCTTGGTCTTCCAACCCGGCGTGCACCCTGAGGATTCCATTCAAAAGACTGCTCTGCAATTTCATCGTTTGGTTTCTCCAGTGTGTGACCAATCCAACGCCATTTACGCTTTCTTATGTCGACGTCCAGCCGCTCTCGACTTGTCCTGCGCCACAATTCCTCATTTGATATTATTTGTGGCCAGCAAATCTTAAGGATGTGGCGAAGACAGCGATTCACAAAGGCCTGCAATTTCCTTGAAATGGTAGACGTGACTTTCCAGGTTTCACAAGCATACAACAGCACGGATTTGACATTGGATTCGAAGAATCTCAACTTAGTGCGTAAGGAGATTTGACAGGATTTCCAAATTGGGGACAGAGTACCGAAGGCAACACGAGCTTTATTTATTCTACTTTTAACGTCCAGATCAGTGCCACCGTTGCAGAAACAATACTGCCAAGGTAGTTGAATTGTTCCATTTCTGCAACTGGCGTCTCCTGTAGAATAATACGCTGCTGTGTGGAGCGGCCTGTGAGCATTATTTTTGTCTTTTTGCTGTTTATTCTTAGACCACTCGACTCTCCTTTCACTTGCAGTGTTTGGCACATCCCGTTCAGCCCACTGATGTTATTTGACAGTAGACATATTTCATCGGCATAGTCTAAATGACTGAGCCTATCGAACGGTCTCCATTGAATGCCCTGTCGCTCGGCTGTACCAACACAGGCCGTCATTACGTCGGCCATCACCAGCAGGAAGAGAATTGGCGATCCCCTTGTCTCACACCCTGTTGCACTATGAATGAGTCGGATAGCTGCCCATTGTGTAAAACAAAACACCTTGTGTTGTTGTAGGACTATTTAATGATGGACAATTTTTGGCGGAATTCCTCTACCAAGCAACGATCTCCATATACATTCCCGGTTAACTCGATCAAAGGCCTTCTCAAAATCCACGAACATGAGGTAAAGCGGTGATTGAAATTCCATCGACTGCTCGAGGGCGATACGCAGGTTGTTGAAATGGTCGAAAAACGATCCACTGCGAAAGCCCGCTTGATGCCTCTTGAGTGTAGACTCGATTCTATCCTTTTTCGCTCGAGAATGATGGTTGCCATAAGTTTAGGGAAAACGGACAAAACGGTGATACCACGCCAATTGTTGCAATTCTTAAGGTCACCTTTCTTTGGCAGCTTAACAATCACACCATCCTTCCAGTCCTTGGGATAGCTTTCGTTTTCCCAAATGATTTGTATCAACGGCTGTAAAATACTAGCCGCTGTTGCGGGATCGGCTTTCAGGAATTCAGCTGTTATTCCGTCAAGTGCAGCTGCCTTGTTGTTTTATGAGGAGATTTATTGACGTTTGGGTTTCCTACTCTGAAGGGGGTTCGATGTCAATACCCCTATAGGACCTGCGCATCTCGTTAAGTTGGGGCACTTCAGCACTCTGCTCAACCGAATACTAATTTAGCAGGGCACAAAAATGGTCCTTCCATCCTCAATTGATACCAAAAGTGTATTATCCACATCCATTACAGGGTGGTTGGTGCTTATGGGCCAAACAAACATATTCAATAGGCGCATTTTATTGAAAAAAGTAATAGCTAGCACAGTAAAAAAAAGTGTCGATAAATCATTCAGTATAAAAGTTGAGATAAAGTTTTTTTAAGGTTTAAACTTGAGTTGAACATAAAGTAAGCATAGCGTTTTACTGGCACTTGAATTGCTGCGCTAAATAAAACACACTTTATGAAAAAAACCCTTGCACGTATAATTGTACCCCTTATTTCCGATCTATTCAATAGCCTACAAATGTTCTTATACAACAAAAATTTGGTAAATGCTTTTTTCTTTTAAATGCAATGGGACTTTACACCGTTGAGCAAATAAATTCTTCTGTAATGAATGGCAACGCCAATTCCAACTTTTCCGAAGGGAATGGATGTAACCTAGGTTTAAATAGGTTTTACTTGTTTCTGCTCAAGTAGAGAGGTCCTTTAGATATCTTTAAGACAATCGTAGAAAGCTGATATCTGGTAACTTAAAAATGCTGTTGGTAGTTTTATTCTACCAAAATTGAACTTTAAGTTATGTTGTTATATCTTTATTTAATAAATGCCGTTTTTTGCTGTGAAAGAATTTAAAAAAGGCAAAATAAAATTCTTAAACAGGCAAAAAACAATTGGTAAGAAATAGATACTTTGAACTTACATATAAGAATGAAATACGTCTAATCGGCTCTTAAATACCTATTTTGAATTTGCTGAAAATACTGTTCATTAAGAAGTCACAAATACAAAATTAATGCAGGTATGTATGTATGTAAACGAAGAAGATAGAACCATTTATCACTAAAATCAAATAACAAAAAAAAAAAACAGACAAATACATACCTTCATAAAATACAAAAAACAAAAATGTTAAAAAATAATTTCCCATATAATTTTCTGGTTTTTCAAGTTATTTCGCTGTTGAACTCGTTGGCCTTGATCACGAATGACCAATACAAAACCATAGTACAATGACTTTTATGAAATTTGTAAACTGGAACTTAGTTTAGTTAGTAGAATATTTGTAGGTTTATTAATAGAAACATTCATATATTATGGATATACATAAGAGCTTAAATCAAGGCAGAAGAAGTTAAAAGATTCAACTTCCCTGAGAGTTGAGTAAATTTGAAGTTTTCTTTTTTTGTCAAGTCAATTATTCAACTTGTTTATTAAAAGAGCGACATGCTGGCGAATTATAGCATTTAGATTTTTATCATAGGAAATTACATAGTAGCGGTTGGTAGTATTATATAAACGACGAGCATCAGTGACTAGAATTTAAGCAAATTAATTTTTGTTCGGTTTTATTGAACTCATATGTTGTCAACTTTTGTGACTATAATCGAATACATACCAAGGCTAATATAAAGACGATAATTCCACTGTTTAGTTTAATTTTGTAATGCAAAATAAATAAATAAAATATAACAAATGTTCGTGATATAAAAGAAGAAGACATTATACCTATTTTTGTATAATTATGGTAGCTCAAACTCTGAAAACGGCCATTGAACAAATTAACGACCACATCGCGATGTGGCATTTCAAAAGTACCGCCGAGAACTGACAAAAAACTACTCGGCTTAAAGTACTAGAACAAAATAAAATTACTAAAAGATAAAATAAATTATTAGTACCTATTGTAAGGACAGCAGACTTTTAAGGGGAAATAGGCATAATTGAGTTGCATCCAGTCGTGGTAACACTCTATGACCTATAATATTGGAAAGGTCCATCGTGTACTATTTTTATTTCCTTTTGCTTTTTGTTGCTGCTTTTCGCATCGACGAGATATATATAAATGTGAAGACACCAGCAACATGAGGAGTAAATCTGTGTTAAAATGGTAACATTTACCTGTTTAATATTTGTAACCTACACGGAACTTTTCTGCACTTATTCTTTCACACTTTTATAGGGTTATAGTTTTTTCAAATATACTCTGGTGGTTAAATTCACGTGTGTGAAGTTGGCATAACATTTTTGAGCTAGACCAGTTTTTTTGCATTTTGTATGCATTTCTATTCCGGATTTTGCAGTTCACAAAATAGTGGGTGTAACTGACTGTACTTATAACTTCACTGTGAAGTTAAGAGTGCCTGTCCTTTTCTCAGCAACCGGAAAAGCTAGGAACCTGAAATAAGGCTCTGATTTTGCAGTTTAATTTGCAGTTCAAGAAAAGGAAAAAAACAAATTTTTAAATCCTTACATAAAAAAAATTTCATACTGTACTGCTAACTTCACTGTGAAGTTAGCATAAGAGTCCTTTTCTCAGCAACGGTAATACTTAGAAATTTGCAATTAGGCTCCAAATTTGCAGTTTTTCATGCACTTCAAGAAAAAACTAAGTTCAAATTTTTAAGTCCAAATTTGACAAAAAAATCTCACTGTTAACATCACTGTGAAGTTAGCAGTACATATCCTTTTCTCAGGAACTGAGCCAGCAAGAAAATTACAGCAGTACATATCTTTTTCTCAGGAACTGAGCCAGCTAGAAAATTGCAGTTAGGGTCCCAATCTGCATTTTTTCATGAATTTCAAGAAAAAATTGAGTTCAATCTGCTAATAATAAAACAGGCCGGGGAGAGTACGATAACTCAGGTGCCAAGAAATTATAACGGTTTTTTATAGAACAGTTTAATACAAGAATTTTTTACTATAGGAGGGGGGGTCTATCTCACCCCGTTTGGGCGGGAGGGGTAATTTCATAAAAACAGTACCAAAAATGTAAAAAAAATATTAAAAAATAACGTTAATACTTACAACAAAGTATTATACCTTTATTTAAAGCCAATACTCTGTTCTATTAGCCAGTTTTTGAATCAAGTGAAATCTATGCCTGGTTTTCGAAAAAATGAATTTTAAACTCAAAATTTGCGAGAAAAAAAGCATAAAAAAAGGTTTAAAGGGTAATTTCTCAAAACTGTGAACTTATATATCATTTTTTTTCGGAAATTCGTTGCTCTAGTTAATTCTTAATCAAAAACTAAAAACAAGATGATTTTATATCTTCTTATTTTTGAGTGTGTCCGAGGAGCAGACGAATAAAGTTTGTTATGTTGAACCTTGACATATTGCAAGGGTAAGCTGGACAAATTCTGTTGGGGTTGATTGTTTGGTAATGGTGTACATAATTTGACCACTCCTGTTGTCGGGCGCATTTGATTTTTCCCATTATGAAGGCATTGAGATCTTTTCTAGTGTACGACTCAAGAAGGTATGTGGGAGAATTGTGAGCCAGGTTTGCAGCTTGGTCCGCGAGCTCGGTTCCAACAATATCAGCATGACCAGGTATCCACATAAGTTTGATTTTGGAGGGTGTTTTAATTAACATATCTCTGATCTTAGCAATTGTACTAGATTCATGTCTTGTGTTTAGTGTTGCTTTTAAAACAGAAAGACTGTCGGAACAGATAGTCCATTTGCCTCGAGTATTTGAGATTTTTTTAACGGCTTCGTAGATGGCTTGCGCTTCAGCCGTGAACACTGAGGCAAGGTTTGGAAGGATTCCTTGAACGATTATTGATCCATCGTTCGATGTAACTGCATAAGATGTACTATCAGCAATTTTTGAACCATCGGTGTAAACAAAAGACCATCCTTTTGCAGTAAGGTTGTAGAACGTTTCGTAAAATATCTTTTTATAAATGGAATTGCTGGAGTTATTTCTAGTGTATTAAGAGCAAGTTTTGTTCAGTTTTTTTTTACCAAAATATGTTTAAATCACAAAGAACAACTGAAACTGAGCAAAACATAATTAAAATTGTATTAACTATTTAAATAAGATTTTTTAAAATAAACATACGACTTTGTAGCAAATTTTCTTTTAGTTCATGGTTTTACGTTGGATATAATGTTTTTGTTATGATAGAATAGGTGACCTTTTATGATTTAAGTATATATTTCTTTTTGGGCTTTAGGTCAATAAATGAAACAAGATCTTTTTGTTTGTTCACGTGTTATAGTCAGCTAGAGAGTTTTGTTGTGTATTTTTTACTATATAAATGTAATCATTGTAAGTTTTTAAATTTTGTAAAAATTTGTATTCATGTAATGTGTTACTAATTTGTTGATTAATTATCAATGCAAATAAAGATATCCTTTTTGGTTTTACACCTGATGATGTCCATAGACATGGACGAAACGTCGTGAACAAACAAAAAGATCTTGTTTCATATAATGTTTTTGTACCTTAATGATCTAAACGAAAAGACTAAGGTGCTAGTTATGCTATCATTGAAACTCATCATTGAAAACTTTATAGCAGAGGTCGAAAATAAAACTCAACCTATTGAAAAGTCTTTAAAATTTCGCTTGCCTGCCGAGATTTTTAAAAATGGTAACTTAATATCCATGTAACTTAAAAAGAACTTTTTTCGGTTTCTCACAGGGAGAAATTTTTATTTTGATTTTTTTAGGTTTCGGTTAACCACTGACCATTTATCGCTGAGAGAAAAAAATAAATCTCATTTGCAGATTTTTATTTTGTTTTGTTGTTAAAAAGCTCTGCTTTTGGATTTTCAAAGAATTGTTTGATCATTCATTGTTAAATACTCTTCAATAAAAGTTTAGTGGAAGTGCTGATCGTAATTTAATCTTTTTGGTCTTTGAGCTGACACGCGTCTTTGAGGGTTGTGGTCAAAATCTTGCACCTTAAAATCGCGCTAGTCGAAATATTACGTCATCGACGATGACGATCACAATAACGACAACGACGATTGCACGATGATGATGTGACGATTTCTTGGCGTCATCTTGCTGATTGCGTTTACACGTATTTTTAAGTATTGTTAGCTCATGGCATACGCCTTGCGATGGCCGTTTACAAGTTGGTTTTTCATTTGTAGCCATAGTGTTCATATCTTCTCGCCGTATGGATTTATAGGTACACGTACACGAGGTTTTCTCGCTTATGGTTATAATTTAATCTCGTTATGCTATTATTTGAGATATTAACTTAAAGAGACCTGGCTGGCCAACGGGTTCCCATCTAGATATGTATTCTTTCTTTGGGGCCTCTGTGCCACTATGTATGT
Source organism: Dasysyrphus tricinctus (assembly GCA_963921185.1). Lineage (NCBI taxonomy): Eukaryota > Metazoa > Arthropoda > Insecta > Diptera > Syrphidae > Dasysyrphus > Dasysyrphus tricinctus. The sequence continues at coordinate 140,258,325 of OY992531.1, forward strand.
GCAGTAGATACATAGTTTTGCTAGTCAGGCACCGTTGTCAGCAGCTTGAAAAATGTAGCTAAAATGAAACCCTAATTGATATAATAGTCGGACTTTGGTAACATAAAAGCGAGACGATGATAAGACGTGAACAATGACAAAAACCACGTGTAAATGTCACGGCGTGACTATAGCGAGATTATTGCGAGAAATCCACGATGCAGGTAGCCGTGTAAATGAAACATAAAACCACCATTGGAATTTTAAGCCACGGTTTTAGCTTATTGTAACCTTTTTGAAAAGTAATTTAAAAAAAAAAGAGATTTGGCGAGACTATAGCGAGACCAAAGCGAGGTGATGGAAAAACAATATAGATGAGAAAAAACACGTGTAAATGTCATGGCGAGACCAAAGCGAGAGCATAGCGAGAAAACCACGACACAGATAGCCGTATAAACGGGCACGGCGAGGCAAAAGCGAGATTAATACAATGACCACAATGGCACTGAAAGCCACGTTTAGACAGTATCTGCGGCGTCGTTATCGTAATACCTCTTCTTTTTTAGATGTTGACGATTTGAGTCTGCTAAGATCTGAACTTTCTAAAATATTTCAAACAACACAGATTTTATATCTACTTTTTCTTAGAGAGAAAAGACCATTTTTGATTTATTTTCCATGAAAACTGTTTTAGGTTGATCGTTTCCCTTTATTTTTAAGAAAAAAAGTCAACAGATAAGAGTTATTCTAGAAGTTAAGTGATAAATCTCACCAAAAGACCTAAAAAATTAATTTTTAAAAATAAATCACAGACCGAGACCAAAATGAAATTTGACGAATTAAATATCTCCAACCAATTGAAAATAAAGGTCAACTGTTATTTTCGATCTCCGCTTTATACTACGGGGTAGTTATACTTTTGCTGAGAAATAATTCAAACATGCAGCTTGATTTCGATATTCGAAAGGGTATTAGTACAAGAGCCGAAAACCACATTTTTCAGAGCCATTTGGCCGCCATTTTGTTTTTAACGGTTTTTTTTTTTTTTTTGTTATCAGTCGTAACTCACTCATTTTTGACGCTTCTTGTAGAAAATTTAATTGTCTACAAAATATGTTAAGTAACTTTTTTCGATAAGTACTTTTTTTTAAAAAGGTAACAGCATTTTCTTAAAAAAAGTAGGGGTTGATTTTGGAATATTCATCATATCTTATTTTGTTGTTCTACAAAAAAAATGTCGAAATAAAAGTTATAGTCACTTCAATTATCTATATTTTTGCCTTAACAGTTTTACTATGCGGCTTACGGTTCTCGCCCTGTAGCGCATATTAGTAGTAGAGAACTGTATAGAATCATACATATATATTTAACTACTTGACTTCTGCTGGTAAATAGAAATCTCGAGGTTCGAAAGTAAATTAGCACTCGAGCCGAAAACATCATTCTTCACAACTGCCCTTAGAGTCATTTAGCCACCATCTGATAACAAAAAAAAGCCGTTAAAAACAAAATGGCGGCCAAATGACTCTAGGTGCAATTGTGAAAAATGTAGTTTTCGGCTCGTGTACTATACTTCATCCAACAAAAATAGGCAGTACATGTCTTATGGGAAAGCTTTTTCAAAATCAGTAGCGTGCCATATTTTTGCACCATACTAAATTCAAAGAACTCCTCCATAAAAAACGCAGATCCGACACGTCCTATTGAGCGCACATCTGAGTGCGCACTGAATTGCTGTGGCCTATGGCTATTGGCTACTGCTATTCAACCCCCATTCAAATATTGATGTGTATTCAGAGTTACCCTTGTCTATTAAGTAACTCATTCAGCTTTTTTTTCTTGGGTTTCTGTTGAGGTGCTTTGGATTTTAGAGCTTTAAAAAAAGTTTTTAATGATGAGTGTTATCGTGGAGTGTTTTTCATCTTTTGCATTTATTTTAATGTGTGGATGTGGAAAATACGTTAAAATGCAGTTACCAAATTTAAAGCTGTTTTCTTTGAAGGAGAACATTATTTGCATAGATTTTCTTATCGCGAGGTGAAGTAAAGTATTTTTATGTAAATTGTATTTTTAAAAGGTGTATTTTTTAAGTTTTGTGCAATTTGTGTTTTTTATACGGGTGGAAGTTTTGTGCAATTTGTATTTTTAACTCGTGTATTTGTGAAGAGGTGTATTTTTTTTAGAGTTTTTTGCAATTTGTATTTTTAAGTCGTGTATTTTGTGCTTTATGTAAGTAGTTTGAAATGGCAAAAATCAAATGAATTTAAACAATTAAATGAAAATGTCTATATAAAAAAAGGACGGTAACCCTACATACTATTCTTTCATATTTGGGTTCATGTAAAATAAACACTATACGACAACCCTCTGAGAGCTTTAATGAAGGACACATTTATGTAATCTACTGAAGGCAGAATGCGAGGCAAACGCCCTACCTTGCCTACACTGCCCATTTTTGTTGGATGAAGAATAATACTCTTTCGAATATCAAAGTCAAACTGCATCTTTGAATTATTTCCCAGAGCACCATATAATGAAATCTAATTACCCCGTACTATTAATGATTGCTTTTGAGAAAATAATGAATTATTTTGATGGACGATTAAAGCTCAAGACTTAATTAATATTTCTAGTCAAAAAAAAATTTGAACTTTCCACAAAAATTGACTTTTAATTTTTCAATGATCATTGGTAAGGTAGTTCAATCATTGAAATAAGAAAAGTCTTTTTATGTGGAAAGTTGGGCCTATTTACATTATTTTTTTGGCTAAGAATATTAATTAAGCCCTAAGCTTTATTCGTCCATCATAATAATAAATGATTTTACTTCCTTAACGCCTCAAAATCAATCATTAAAATGTTCAATTATAAAGACATGACAATTATGAGAGAAAAATGTTTAAAATCATGAAATACGATATTTAAATTAGCTAAAACAACTCCTTTATTAGTTTGAGGTGAAAAAAAAGCGGTTTAAAAAAAAATATAAATCAAATTCTTAAAACATCTTTAAGGATAAATGTTGGTATGCAAATGATATCTAGAAAACAATAATCTAGAAAAAAAAATCAAAAATTTAAATCTAGAACAAAAAACTAGAAAGCATAGTCTCGAATTACAAAAGTCTAGAAAATTTTGTGCGTTCGAGATTTTTATTTTTGTATTTCGAGATTATTTGCATTCGAGATTTTTGTCATTCGAAATAACGTCATGATCCCAACCAACTTTTGACTTTTATTTTTTATTGAAATAATTTGGTAGCATTATATTATATTATATGAAAGAGAATCATTTCCCATTTTTGATAAATGAAATTATGTGGATTTCCACTGAAACCACCAACACGGGCGCTGAAAAATCCTACCAGACTTCTGTATTCAATATCAAGATGCATGCACTTCATACTCATGTGTTGGTTATGCGTTCACCCCCAAATTTGCAGCCCGCATAACTTTAAAAATATGCTTAAATTTTAAAGAAGATTTCTTTTTTTTTTTAATTAATTTAATTGTTTTTCATTTAATTTCATTATAAGAATCTATTTATTCTTATTTATAAAAAAAATACTCAATAAAGCTTTTGATTAACAAGATATTCTTCTGTTTTTGACTGTCAAGGAAAAGCAACTAAGTCCATTATTGTTTGCATTGTCATTTTGTCAACATAGGAAAATATGGTAACTCACAAACATGCAAATTAGAAAGAAACTAAGAGCCTGCTCAAATCTTTAATATCTTATTACTTTAAACGAGTTAATCTTGTATATCGCACACTAAAAACAAAAGTGGCACTAAACAAAAAACCTAGTTTTTGAATACGGCCGTTTAAAGTTTTGGACTTACTTCAATGGTCGATAGCACTTTGAAAAAAGGTTTAAATATTATGTTACTTTGCTAATTTTATTATTATAATAATGACACTAATAAAAAAACACTGTTATGGATTTATTTATTTTTTCGATTAAGAAAAAGAAAGTATTGAAAGAGTGACTTAATACAAAAATTGCCTATGTTAATTAATTTCACTGAACATAAAATCACTGTTATTTTGAGGAGAAAACCGACATTATAAAAAAAGTGCCATTTTATCGATTCCCCATTGAGTGATTTACGTCAAACTTAAAAGTGACACTAGCGATCTCTTGTGGAAACTAGAAGAGGTATCAGAACGGGGATCTTCGCAAAAGATGCGATAGTTTTGAAAAACTATCGATAGTTTCAAAAATTCCAAATTATGTAATGAAAGGCTTGTTAACATACAAATTTAAAGCAAAAACGTATAATATTGTAATATTATTATATATATAATATTGTCTCCATCATTTTTGTTTATACTCAAATCTTGACATTAATAGCCGTTTTCCTTTGGAGGTGGCGAAGTACTTACGAGTAGATGAAAACCCAAATCTAGTACTACCAACTGCACATGCTCTCATGCGCGAGTAGATACATTTTACATGGGAAAGCAGTTTGATGTGTTCCATTGAAAAAAGCTGGCAAAGTACTTGCAAGTACTTCGCCGCCTCCAAAGGAAAACGCCTAATGTCGTTTTCGATTGAATTTTCTGACTGTTTTACTCCTTTTTGATTCCAATAGAATATGAAAACATCGTATTGTCAAATTTACACACACACTACTGAATGACGCCATATTATAAAATGCCTTCTTCAAGAATTCATCACTTTAGAAAAGTAGTGCGACGAAAAATTGTATGTGTATGCGTGTGTTCCAAATCTACTCCTTCTTCCAATCGGGAATAGAAAAATACTCTGACAACAGTACTCCGAACAGCCAATCCAAGGCTTTTAGAGTAGATGGAGTGAAAATGGAGTAGAAAAGGTGTACTCCGAACGTCCAATCGAAAACGACATAAGACTATGGTTCTGTTGGTTAAGAGCTAAGACATCAAATATGTGAATAGTTGAAACTAAAGATAGGTTATATAGCTACTTGAAACTCTCAAAATGGCAAAAAACATTAAACGAAAATACAGTAGATGCTTTATTTGTGCAACTCGAAATAGTGAACTATCCACAATAATGAACACACAAAATTTTATATAAAAATGTATTTTGCATACAAATTTCTCGCAAACATTGAACATTGATTAAAATCACTGAGGAGTTGTTTTCATTTTTTTGTTTAAACCTCATTGACAGCTTTGGTAAACACTTAAATTCATTTAAAATTCACATCGAACAAAATGTGCACTTTGGATCGAATTCATCTTTAGAAAGCCCGCTCGAAAAAGTGAACAATCTCGAAAGAGTGAACAGCCTTGGTTTTTATTATTTTACTATATCGAGCGTCTACTGTAGAATAAAACTAAATCATTATTATCATTTAAATTGAATTTTTAAAAAGAAATTTTGAGACCTTTTTATAACTAAATACATTTTTTTCTTTTCAAAAATCATAACTCATTCTATGAGTCAATGGATTTTGCAATAGAAGTCTTTTTAAGGCATTTTAAAAATGTGTGTAATTCATTTGGTAAAACTATCGTTAGTATCGATAGTTTTTTGTAAAAATATCGATACTATCGGAAATGGAAACTATCGATGTTTAAGCAACACTAGATGTAGCTTTAACTCAAAAGTGAACATTTTTGTATAGTGCCAGTTTTGTTTTCAGTGTGCGATATATATATTTGGGTTCTCGGGAACGGGTCCTACGGTTTGAATGAAATTTTCAGAGTTTGTTCCTATGACTGAGAAAAAAATACAAAAATTAAATTTTGCCCACTACCACGCCCAATTTTCTTATTTCTTGATTTCTCGAAAACGCTATATTTCATGGAATCGATTAAAATTTCTTGGATGATATTAAAGTGTTTATTCTAATGAGAAAGACAAAAATTGAAAAATATTTTCAAAAAAATCCGCCTACTGCCACGCCCATTTTTATTATTTATTTGCTTCTGAGAAAAGGTTTCAACAATTTCGATGAAATTTTCCAAATTTGTTTGTATGAGCACGAAAAAAAAATTAAAAGCAATTTAATTATAATCTGCTCCCTGACACGCCCACTTTTCTAATTTTTTGATGTCTGAAAGAGGGATAAATTTATTAAGATGACATTTTCAGAGTTTTTTCTTATGAGAATGAAAATAAGTTGAAATTCAGTAAAATCCACCCACTGCCACGCCCACTTTTATTATTTATTTGTTTCTCGGAAAAGGCCCTTGGCTTTTGATGGAATTTTAAGAGTTTATTCACATTAAGAGGAAAATAATTTAAAAATGTATGTTTGGTTATTATGTCCAATGCCACGCCCACTTTTATTATTTATTTGTTTCTTCGAAATGGCTCCAACGATTTGAATGAAATTTTCAGTTATTTTGTATGAGCAAGTAAATAATTTAGAGCAATATTTTAGTGAAATTTGCCTCCGGCCACGCCCACTTTTCAAATTTCTCGATTTCTAAGATGAGAATCTATCGATATAGATGACATATTCAGAGTTCGTTATTATCAGCAAAAAAGCTAAAAAGCGGTTAAATCTAAATCGACCCACTACCGCGTCCACTTTTGTTATTTTAAAGTTTCTCGGAACCACCTCTGATGATAAATTGAGATTTTCAGAGTTTGTTTGAGATAGAAACCTGAAATGGTTATTTTATTAAATCCAGTCTACTGCCAAGCCAACTTTTCTTATTACTTGATATCTCAGAGACTTTGATCGTCTCCCATCTACCATTTTCTTATTTGCTCTTAATAGTGGGCAAATCTTCGAAAGTGGTGTTAGTAAAAATCGCCCACTGACACGAGCAATTTTAATATTTTTAGGCTCTTACAATTTGGATAAAATATTCAGAGCTTGTCTGTTTGAAGATGAAAAACATTTGGAAAGTATATTTATTAAAATCCATCCATTGCCATGCCAACGTTTGTATTTGTTGTTTTCTGGAAAACGGTCTTATTAACTGTATTTCTTTTTACCGACTCAAGATGATTTGGATAATATTTTGAGAGTTAGTGAAAAAGATAGAAAATGAAAAATGGCTTTAATAAATCCACCATCTGCCAATCCATTTTTATTAATTATTTATTTCTCAGAAATAGTTTAAGGATTTGGATGACATTTGCATAGCTTGTTCTTATAAAAGCGAAAGTAATACAAAATTTGGTTTTTGTAATAATCAGGGTTTGGTAAAATTGGGCAGGGCGCAGGGGCTTATTTATTTTGTTTCTCGAAAATTGCTCTACATATTTGTTCAATTTCTTGGAAATGAATGAAATGATTTGAATACTATTTATTTCAGAATTTACTGTCATAAAAAAGGCAAAAAAATAAAATATAGTTTCAGTAAAGAATCCGCCCATTGCCACGCTCACTTTTATTATTAGGTACTTGATTTCTTGGAAATGACTATAATTAAAGATTTGTGCCCATGCGCAAAAAAAAAAAAAAAAATTTTTATTTCAAATCCACCCACTGACACCAGAAACTAAACTAGTTACTTCCAAGTTTTTTGAAAAAAGCAAATAGAATTTAATTGAAATTTTCAAAGTATGTATGAGCAACAACAGATTAATTGTTTGAGTAAAATTCGCCTACACAAAAAAGCAATTTCATAAGCAGCTTATTTCAGAATAAAATTTAAAAATAATAAACTTTCATTTGAAAATAATTAACTTACAGACAAAAGATAGGTTCCTTAGGTAAATAAAACAAGAAAAAATATAAAAGAAATATATGCACGAGTTACAGTGCGCCATTCTTTCACAGTGTGACAAAGTCACCTTCTTGCCAATAATTGATAAAATCGAAAATCTATCGCTAAGATCTAGAATGTTATAGCTACCTTTGTTTGCATATATTAATCTTCAAAAAGATTTAATTTTTAATCAATCAATTTAATAATTTAATTTGCAATCACTAGAGCAGAAACATTACTGTCATGTTGATAGGAAAAGTAGCGTATCACCTCGATTTATTTTAAATATTAATACGAATAACTACAAAAAAAAAAAGTTTACCGAGCGCCCAGGTACTGACATATTATTTAAAAACTTATTTTTATTAAAAATTGACAAAGTACATCCATACAAAAAGAGTTTTCGAAAAAAAGACTGAAAAAAGTGTTAAAAATGGAAAATTTTTAATTAGAAATTTGTATGTTCTTTTTTTTAAAACTAACACGCAGTCAAGGGGTTTATTTTTATTAAAAATTGACAAAGTACATCCATACAAAAAGAGTTTTCGAAAAAAAGACTGAAAAAAGTGTTAAAAATTGAAAATTTTTAATTAGAAATTTGTATGTTCTTTTTTTTTTAAACTAACACGCAGTCAAGGGGTTATGAATACCCTTTAACTGTTATTTTGGGTTATGAATACCCTTTAACTGTTATTTTACACAGTGCGAGCGTTTAGGAAGAAGTAGCAGGATTAAAGAGGAGATAACGATGTTATTTCCCCTAGAATACCCGACATAATGGTTTACAGTTCGATCAGGTGGGTTGTGGGATGCACGTGTATTGAGAATTTCTTTCGCCTTTTCTTTTTTTAATTTTTTTTTTCTGTAACCAAAATACATTTATATTATCAAAGACATAATCTGTGAAAGCTTGCGGAAAATTGACATAGTTAACTCTCCTAAATATCGGTGTCAGATAACGAAAAAATTAAAAATTAAAATGTTTTGCGTTTGTGAAAAAAAGTCGATCGCAATGATAATAAACTCAGGTGCTCTGAGTGCAATATATATTTGCACGTTAAATGTGTGAATAGATTGGTCGCTGAACTCGAAGCAATTAAAAAACAACGTAAGACCTGGAGGTAAAGTGTACTGCATTGCACAGAATCTCTCTCAGTGCTGACAAAAACCCCCAATCCTCTGCTAAAAAGAACCTCGACAACCCCCAATCATTAAATAATGAAAAAGAAAAACAATCAAATAGCATCACAATTGAAATGGTGTTTAACGAACTAATTCAATTAATAAAAGCTAATCAAGACTGTCTATCAAAACTATCTTTATTGCAAACTGAAAACAGTGAACTTAAGTCATCAGTGAGTTTACTACAAAAAAGGATTAATTTTTTAATTTAATTTGAGTAACACAATAGAAATGTTCAATGTGCCAAATGTTGATAATACCACCGCTCTTGAATCAGCATTGACTATTGTCCGCAATGGTTAAGGCTACGAGTTGAATGAGCATGATATAGACTCTTGCTATATAAAAAAAAGTGAAAAGAAATAGAAATGATTCAAGTTTCCCGAATTCTCAAGCTTCATAATGTTAACATCTTATCAACAAAAATTATTATTATATTTATATTATAATTACAAAAGAGAAAATCATGAAAATGAAACACAAAGCAAACATAACAACAAATATTCTAAGCGACGAACTGGATGGATCGGAAATTTTCTTCAACGACAGCTTAACATCATACACCCGAGCACTCCGCCATCCGCCAAGCAGATTAAAATTGAAAAAAATGTAAGTTTTTGTGGATAAGGAATTGCATAATTTTTTGCGTAAAAACGAAGAAGGTGATAATGCTTTCAAAGTCAGGTGCTTTAAAGACCTCAATAACATCTATTTAAAATAATTAAAAAATTAGTAAAACTAATTTAAATTATGAAAAAGATTATGCAGTTGCAATTAATTCTAAGTTTTTAATACATCAAAATATACGAAGTATGAGAACAATTTTAACTTCTCTATTAGCTCATTTAAATGCTTTAAATCTTGATGCACATTTCATTGTATTGAAATATGGTTGTAGGACCATGAATTATCTAGTTATTCAATTCCTGGTTATGAATCTTATTTCAATTGTAATAATTCTCATAGATTCAAAAAAGCTTTTTATGGCCTTTAGTCCTACAAATTGGAGTTTCGTCCGGCTTACTCACTTGGACTCATCAGTGACATAGTGGGGGCCTTGTCATACGCAATTTGTCATATGTTTTTAGTTCAACTTATATGATTTTTTTCAACAAAAAAACACTGTTAACTATATCCAACAAGATTAGAATTCCTAATCAATACGCTGGAAGTTTTTTGCCATGTGCCTGGCATAGTTTCTATAAGAAGTTTTTTTTTTAATAATGCAAATTCTATATACTATACTGAAGTAAATCACCCAAATAGAAGACTTAGCATTGAGATTTGGACCCGTTGAATTATTGATTCAAATCTTGTGTTAATGTCGTCTTTCGGATTTAAGGGTTTAGTTTGGGAACCTACTCGTATTACAGAAACATCCAAGACCTGTATTGATCATGTTTTTGTAAGACTAATTTCAAAATTCATGCATAAAATGTCTGCAGAAGTTCTCGATTACAAAGTAACTGATCATTGCATGGTTAACCTTTCACCAGAACTCCCTCTTGATAAAGTAGATACTAAATATATACCTTTCCAATCACACATAAAATAAATTATGCGAAACTAGTTAATAGCCTAACATTTGAATTATGGGGTCCTGTGTAGGTATGCTGAAAATAATCCATCTGTTGCCTACGATATCTTTATTAAAACTTTCCAAAGTCATAACGAAAATTGTACTGAAGTTGAATCCCGTTTAAAGGAAATTTGAAGCGTCTCAGACCATGGATAAATGAGAGTTTACTGGTCAAAATAAAAAAAAAAATACTATTAGGAAAAAACGTAATAACCTATCGCTCCAAAACTACTACACCAAGTTAAGTAAAGAAGGAAAAGAAAAGGTAAAAACAAATAAAGAATCAAAAAAAAGAATATTTGTAATGAAATAACGAAAAATGACGTTTATTAAATTTTATGACAGGAATATCTCAAAAACTAGAGCTGATGGCCGAAAAGGGATGATGGATTTGGATTCAGCGCCAGACATTTCCTTTACGATAGGATAGGAAAAATAGGCCTCTAAGAAAAATAAGTAGGTATCTTTTATTTTTTGATAAGATTGATAATAGTTAGGTGCCATAAAACTTCAATATCTAAAAAATTACAAATATGTATGCATTATCTTACTTCTTACATATATTTATACAAGTATTATGTATGTTCGCGTACCTCCTAAAACACTCGAATTTCTATGAATTTAGCCCAAAGTTCTGTCAAAGCTCATATAAAAGAAATAAATTCGTATTTTGGGAAGTACACGAACACAGCAGACTCTACACTAGTGCTTCCCAACCTTTTTTGTACTATGCCCTATGCCCCACCAAAACTTTTCCAAAATTCATATATCCCCCAACATTATACAACTACAATTTTGTACACTAAGGGCTTGTTTCACAATATCTGATTAAAGTTTCAATTAAGCTACTTTGAACTTATTCGTCAGTTAAAAATCTAATTTATGTTTCACAATATTCGATTAGGTCTAACTAGTAATTAAAGTTCTGAGTATTTTAATGGCCAGATGAAGTACCGATTATCAAATTTAACTGGCAATTAAATCATTCACAGATGCGAGTGTGACCTTCAAAACAAATAAATCTGTATGGTGTTTGGTAGAAACATGATAGCTTTATTTTAAAATCTGCATCGTTACATCCACTTTACATCGCTTATAGCGACACGAGTTTACCGATTTTCTTCAAATTTGGATTAGTTATGAAAATATGAACATGCTCTTTGTAAAATTATGTTTCAAATTTAAAATAATTTCGTGCACCCGTTTAGGCTCTAGCTCGATGTAAAGTGGACATTTTCAAATTGAGCTATCATGTTTCTCCGAAACACCACATAAATATGATGGTTTGGACTTAAACTGCGGGTGTTTGACATAAAAGAACTAATTTGAATATCTGCATGGTGTTACACAATTTTAGAATGATTATAATGGGTATTTCATGATTCGATGCACGTCCTGACGTGCTTTTGTACTGAACATTGTTTCATCTAAAGATATAGCGGACGGGTCAAAGTTCAAACCTTCCAACCCTGATAGATGCAATTAAATCGCTACAAGAATTTCTAAAGAACTGATTCAACCTCTCAAAATATATTAATATCGAAAGATTGGGACTACCAAAGTTCCTATAAATATATGTATACATTGTACATACATATATGAATTTATGAATAAGAAAAAAACTTTTTGATTTCCATTTAATTAGCGCAAAACGCGATAAAAACTGCAGTGGTTTGTGGTGTGGGGCACTTTAACGTCTTTCATATGCATACTCGCACTGAAGGAACAAGGAGTCACCACTTTACGTTTGAACACCCAAAACAAATATTTTCAGGAACGTTTGTCTGTCGTTTTGGAACCATGAATAGAGAGAGGGCGTCAAAGTTCAAGGTGTTATGAGTTTGAAGTGGTTAGCCTACCCTCACGAAAACAATTTTCTTTCTGATAAAATTAAATTTTCAAAAACATTGTACTTCTGATGCACTTTTTCGCAGAATGGTACCACTACATACAGCAGACGAATGTATTCGTTATGATCTTCACCAAAAATCTCTTGTTGCTATTTCTTTCGAAGTCTCGGTTGAATTTTGATGATGTTTATTAATTATTGTTCTGAATATTTTCATTCTGTCAAAATTATTTTGTCTGGAAAACTGGAATAACTTTCGAATAACTAATTGACACATTATTTTAATACTCTGATCATTGTGAAACACAAAGTTCGTAATGGGAGGATTTAATTTCCGGATAATTTAATTGTCGAATAACAAATCAGAACTTTAATCAGACATTGTGAAACAAACCCTAAACATTTTTTAACGTACTCTTAAAAGCATGATCGATTAGAAAATTAGAAATAATTGACCAGAGTTAGAATTTTGTTCTTTTAAATTCAGCGAAAAATTTTCTAAAACTCTAACAGTATCAGTCACTTCGCATTTTTTTGGAACCCATAAAACTTGTCAAAATATGTGTAATAAATAAATGCATTTCTGACATAAATTTTATCTATAAAGACAATACGCATATCGAGCTAAGATTTTGTTCCCATACAAAATTCTTTCTAAAATTAAGCTAAGCCAAGCATTTAAGCCGAGAGGTACGCAGCTCCAGATAAAAATCAAATTTTCGTACAGTGGTTATATGTCAAAATTTAGGGCGCAAAATAACTGTCCATCACATTAATTCTCGAGCTTAATTGTGCATTGTATTGTATTCTTGTGATTTATATTGAAATTTGCTTTGTGGAAATGAAAATGGAGGACGAAAAATGTTCGAAGATAATAGTAGAAGATCCCACCATAGGACGACCTACCTTCCTAAGGCGCCAGTTATAGCTATCATTGAAACTCATCATTGAAAATTTTAATGAATGATTTTGAGACGTTGAGAGAGCAAAATTATTTATTATTTTGATTAAAAAATAAAGCTTAGGGCTTAATTAATATTTTTTACCAAAAAAATAATTCAAATAGGCCCAACTTTCCACATAAAAAGACTTTTCTTATTTCTATGATTGAACTACCTTACCAATGATCATTGAAAGATTAAAAGCCAATTTTTGTGGAAGGTTGGGCCGATTTTAATTTTTTTTTTTTTTTGGCTAGAAATATTAATTAAGTCTTGATCTTAAATGACCCATCAAAATAATAAATGATTTTGCTTTCTCAAAATCAATCATTAAAATTTTCAATGATGAGTTTCAATGATAGCTATAACTGGCACCTAAAGGTACCAGATGAGCGGTATACAGCTTTGTAGGCAGTGTCTTAAAAAACAATTTTCGCATGGGTTGCCTGTCGAAAAGTGGTCAAGGCGTAGGGTTGCCAAGCAATTACTTTCAATTTCTGGAGTTTTTCAATTATCTGCCCCAGCTTAGATGGTTGACCTTAGGGATATACAAAAAATATCATATAAACAAAATTTTGTTTAAAAATTATAATCTTCTTGTTCTTTTGAAACTCGAAATTTCAGTAGGGTAAATGAGGGTAAACAAAGAGAAGAGTCTAGAATCTATTTTCCAAACGAAAAATGAATAAATGATAGAAAGTATTTTTCTTTTGCGATCGGTAGATTATTGAAATACAAGAAAATTATCATATAGGTATGTACAAATATTCTTAAAAATTTGCTAATCGAGATATGAACATTTGAAAGAAGAGAATAGCAAAATAGAGGTTTCAGAAATAATTCACCAAAAATCAGACTGATGTTCTATGAAAAATATTTATATATTTTTAGAAAGATAATTTTTAAAAATCTTACACGTATTATTCAAATTTTGTGTTTAACCTTTATTTTTAGTGGAATGAATGTTTGAAAGTTTGTTTTGTTGCTGTTTTAATAAATCTGTATTAAATTTAAATATTATGGCATTGAAAGCATATGCTTCTTATTCATATTTAAATATAGCGCATGCTTGCTTTTAATGGCGTCCTGAATCAATACAAAAATTGTATTAGAATTGAATACTCTTGTATTAAAAGTATATGCATCTCAACATTTTAATATAGTTTGTATTAAATATTAATACTTTTCATATTAAAATGTAAGCATCCCGATTTTTTTAATACCATTTGTATTAAAAGTTAATACCTTTTGTATTAAAAATGTGCGTGTCACGATCTTTTCAATATAATTTGTATTTAATTTTAGAACATTTTGTTTAAAATTGTAGGCGTCCCACTCATTTAAATACAATTTGTATTAAATGCTAATACTTTTTGTATTAAAAAGGTACGCGTCCCGATATTTGTATACAATTTGTATTTGTATGAATGTATTCTAATGTATTAGAATGAAATACAAAATTATTAGAAATTTACGAAATATTAAAAAGTAATATTTTCAGTATTGTATACGGCTGTAATACAAAGGCTGTATGAAACAACACCCTTGAATTTTTAACCGTGTTTCGTTTCACGGGAGCCAAATGTGCTACTCACGGGGTTTCGAATTCGATAAGATTTTTGTTGCGGTTGTTGGATGATGACGTCCAAAAAAATACTAGCACTGAACCTAGCTTGTTCCTTCTTTAAGCCATTTCAACCGAAGAATTATACGCAACCCTCAGAATTTTACGTATATCACTTGCATAGGCAGCAAGTTTTTTACATCCTTTCAAATCAACACCGTCTTTTTGTTTTTTTTAATAATTATAGATCAAAGAAGAGATTTTGTTAATTTTTTCCGAAACTTGATGTCCCGGTAGTCCTTGATCATTAAAACTATAAATTCACGTACTCAGCCGCGCCAAGAGCTTTTCCTCCACTCATTCTTCACTTGTTCTGATTTTTTGTTTGTGTCATATCAAATAAACCATGATATAAAACCCAAAAATATTTTAGATATTTATTCAGTTAAATCAAATCTCTTAAAAATAGACTCTACAATCTTTTTAATTGCTAGAGTGTAGTAAGTTATACATTAATTTTAATTGAATCTGACTGCTATTAGAAATTAATTCAAAGAAATATACATAAGAACCTATTAAAGAAAATGATTTATATTTAAATTTATATTTATGAAATAAGTTTTCATATGTAGCCATATACTTAAACGTAACGGTCTCAAAGTTAAGTGCGTCAATAAGTCTCCTGATGCTTTGTGGTGGCGAGTTAAACAATCTAATGGCATGGATGAAAAAATGCATTTCAGTTATACGGCATGTAAATCAAGGTTGTATTAATGTAATAGAACGCGGTGTTCTTGCAAAAGACAAGAAGTTATATAAATATAAGGGCTCTTTCATGGTTATAAGCTTGTACAGAAAAACAAGTGTTTGGTAATTAATGTATGTGTGGATCGTGCATCCCAATACTGTTTTAGAGAATCTACTAACGTGATCACGCCTCTTAAGATTATATACACGTATCTTACAATGTTATTATAAGCAATTACTAATTTACGCTTAGGTTCAGTACTTTGATAACAAAAAATCTCGCAACCATATTAAAGGAACTATTAATGATTTTACCATAGTACCAAGAGGTGTAAAATGTTGCGAAAATGAAAATTCCTTAGAACTCCATATATTTTGCCGATAATTTGTTGAATGTGGTCATCCCACCTTAGAGTGCTGTTGAAATACACACCTAAATTTTTAACTCTTTCAACATAGTTGATCTGACTATTACTAAGAAGAACTGGAGGAGCTTAGGTCAAGTTCGTTTTTATAGACAACAAGGCAGCTTGATTTAGACGGATTTATTTTGAGCTCATTTTTTGCATATTTTACATATACCATCTTCGATCAGTCCCAGTTTCCAACTAAAGTATAGTTGGTAGTCATTAGCATATAAATGTTTGGAACTATTATTTGTGCAAAGAGAAAGTGAAAAGTGTAAACAAAATAGGGCCCAAAATTGATCCCTGTGGAACACCTCTTTGTATAGGCAAGTAATTGAAAGTCTTGTTATTTACAAAAACAGCCTGAGATCTTCCACACAGATACGAGAAAATAAGCCTGCATCATGCAGATGAGGAAAAACTAAATATATTTTTCAGTTTATATAATAAAAGATTGTGGTTGATTGTGTCGAATGCTTTTGAAAAGTCTAGTAAAGTTAGAAAAGTTACTTGATCCTTATCAATTGCATTTCTTATATCTTCTGTTACCTTAATCAATGAAGTAACACAACTATTAATTAAGTCATTTCTGTGAAAATACGTGCAAATATTGTTGGTGCAACAGCTTTTCCATCACTTTAGAAAAAAATGGTAAGATCAATTTCTTGACGAGAGGAAGCACTTTAGCTTCTTTCCATAACACAGGAAAAGAAGACGTAGTTATGACAGTGTTGAAAAGATGAGTCACAATTTGGCAAGACATATTGTAAAATGATTTTGATGAAAGTAGGGTGTATCTCGTCAAAACTGGTTGACTTACACTTAATTCTCAAAACAGCACTTAAAACATCACAATCATCAACTCTTGAAAAACAAAATAATCCATAATCATCAAAGGATTCAAACTGGCGATAATTGAAATGAATAGATGAATTTGAAGGTAACTACTATCGATTGTATCATTGTGAAATCACTATTTAATTTATTGGGGTCAACATTCTCACGATCACGAATGTTCTTCCAGATTTAATTCCCAGGAAGTTTTATATCGAGCCGTTAAGAATAATAAAAACGTTTCGATTCGTTTATTTTGGAATTTACGTTATTCCTAAAAGTGCGATAAACGTCATGGAATTCTGGAAGCTTGTATCTCTTCCACCTTATGTATGCCAAGTCTCTATTTTTAATTAAATTTTTTTATTTCGATAGTGAACCAAGGTATAGATCTGACCTTCATATAGTTTAAAGCTAAATTGATGATAAAGGCGGTGTACCTTTTCAAATGAACGAAAAAAATGGCTACGATTTCTACATGAATTTGAAGAAATCATAATAAAACGAGTAATGACGTTAAGTTTAAGATTGTGTGTTCTTGTATTGTCTCATAAATTGGATGCTTTCTCTAACGCCATTAATAAAAATTTGATATATAGTTCACTTAGTTCGAAGTTATAATGGCTGATTTACAATGACGCGTTCGCGATGCGTACGTTACATTTAACAAGCGCTACGGCCGCGTCAAGATAAATCGAGCAAAAAAATTCAAATTTTTTTCAACACAAGATGGCCACATACCTAAATTGAAATCGAAATGTCAAAGCGCACGCAAAAGTTGAATAATCTCTACTTTCGCGTTGCAGCCGCTTACGTTACGTTGGTTTGTGTACCTACTAATGGATGCAAAATCGTAACATAATGCTTAACGCGTCATTGTAAACACTAAACAAATATTCCTATGCCTGAACTTTTGCGTTGACAGGCAAATCTCTCAACGCAACGCCCAACGCGGCATTGTAAATCAGCCATAACGGTTTATCGCACTCGACAATTTCGTACATATTCAAATGGAATGGAGTGTATATAGTCACGAATTAATGTGTTGGGTGTTGACCCAGCGTTAAATTGTTAACGGTGTTTATATGGTAGCTATGTATTTTCATCTGTTTCAAAGATCATCAAAAGGTGGCTTTACATCAAAATTCAGTGAACATTTTGTATAAAATGCAATTTTCACCTCTATAGCGATATAGTTATCTCAAGAACGGTTACATTTTTCTAGCACTATATTCAATAACTATGCCAAAAATGGATTGGTCACACACTGAGGAAACCAAACGATGAAATTGTAAAGTAGTCCAGTCATTTAAGCATTTTGCTTCGGAAAAAATGACGGAAAGCTGAATTTTGGTATACAGTCTCCTCACGGCATTCTTAGAAAACTGTAAAAAGTCCCCATCGATATGAGCGCCGCTAACAATTTTACGCGGGGTCAAAGGTCCCCCCAAACTGTTTCTAAGCAATATCTCCCGAACGGTAATTCTTACAGAAAAAATGTCAAAGACAAGGTTGTAGCTTAGAAAAATTCCGACAAAAAATGTTTAATACCTTTTTTTCGTAAGAGTAACTGTTTTCGAGATAGTCTAACCGGTAGAGTTACAGATTTTATGTTTTTCTATAAAATGTACTCTTTAACACCACCTTTGAAAATGAGTACCAGGTGAGTATTTTTGCAAGGTATCCCTTTGGAAAACTAGAAAACAGTTCCAAAAAATATACACCGGGATTTATTTAAAGCTTTTGGGAAAGTTCCCCATCGATTCGGGCTCCACCACATTAATCATACGGGGTCGAAGGTCACGAAACACGGTATTTCGTTTTTACAGGGTGATTCGTATAAAATATGAAAAAAAGCTAGAGCACGTAGGGTGGGTTGATAAGGAAAAAAATCGTATAGGAAGGGTGGTTCCATCACCCCCGTTTAGCCAGGAGGGGCAATTTTCTAAGAAATTGACTTAAAACTGAAAAAAAAATATTAAAAAATAACGGTAATACTTACAATGCCATGCTATACTTTTTTTGTAAAGCCAAAAATCTCTTCTTTTATTTTTATTTTAAATAAAGTTGTTTAAGTGTAACGATTTTAGGACCTCAAAAATATCTGATCACACAAGGACAAGGGGTTTCATTTAGCATTGCTGCCCCAGGCCTCTTACATGTTTAGTCCGCCACTGTCTATTACCAACATTTAGAAGTTTGTATGGAGCCATGTTTTTGTTTCCTGGGCTTATAATAGTTCTCAAAATATTTAAGCCTCAAAAATAAAATTGGTCAAAAACGAGCTTTAAGAATGTGTTGAAAATTTTATATATAAAAATCAATTTTTAAATAAACCGCTGCAACGATTTTCAAAATTTTGTTTCCATAAATTAATTAATTTTCATGCCATTCTTTTCCTTAAGCAAAACCTATTGCATTTTTCTCTCATAGTATTCATGTTTTTAAATAAAGGTACATACAATATTTAAAATACTAGGTTTTGAGCATAAGAGCAAGTACGTGTGATCCAGTCGTGCAATTTATTTTTTGCGGGGCAATATAAGTAAGTACTTATGTAAATATTTTACGAAAAAAAGAATATAACATGAAATATAGGAAATTTTCTCAAGTTAAATTTTTCCATTGTGAGTTTTTGGACAATTTTCCAAACTGGCGACGGACGCGAGGGGAAAAGATGCGAGGTGGCAAAGTGGAAATTCAAAAATATAATTAAGAAACGCAAATTTTCAAAACTATTCTGGAGACACGAATAAATGGCGAGACTACTACGTACATATATGCCTTGACCACGACCACGTTTGATTAGGTAGCTCATAGGCAATTTGCTTGCTTGTAAGCAAAATAATTTATTTTCATCTGCGAACACTCAAATTAATCCAGTTTTAGTCATAGCCCCTACAGAAATTTAATAAAACGATTGGGAAGACATTTTTTCCTTAGAGTACTTTATAGGAAGGTTAAATCCAAGTTTTCGACCATCAACTTTTTGAAGGATTTCCGCCATCTTCGTTTAAAGAGTGAACTCGCTTTTAGATATTTTCTAAACGGGGGAAGGTAGAAAGATGTTTTTTTCTGTATTCGATAGATTATGCACAAGAAAGTCGTATGTGTAATGCAAAATTCGGAAAAATAAAGGGTTGGAGATATGAACGCTTAAAAGTAAAAAACGGGGAAATAAATGGCTAAGAAATAATTTGCAATAAATCAGGATGACAAGCAAATTTTATATTTTTGGAAAAGTAAGACAAAACTATTTTGCCCCTGTTTGAGGAATTTTGGATTGATGTTTGTTTTTGGGGAAATTTTTTCAAGTACCTACCTACCTGCCTGTTTGATTTTTATACTTTTAGCGGATGGGTTTAAAAATCGGTAATCATTAGAAATGATGTGAACTATCAATGTATATTTTTGATCAATCGATTTATCACATAATATTGAGCACAGAGAAGTCACATCCTAAGTGAAAGAGTTAATTCTGTTTTCGCAACTAACAACCGAGCCTTGCTATTGATTCAAAACAAGAAAATTAGGAAGGTAAAATTTTGCTTGTAATATTTTAAGTATGATGCTGCGTTTGGAAGCATTTCAGGGTCTACAGTAAATTAACAACTGTTTGAACTAAGCAAATTATAAGATAAAACTGTAAGATATTTTTTACAGAAATCTCTGTGGAAAAGTTTTTTACGTAGCATTCAACAAAAATTGAATACAAAATATGTGAGCTCTATTTTTTGCTTATAGTTTTAGCTCTTTAAATACACAAAACGTGAAAAAATACTACACAACAAAATTGTATAACTTATTCTTCTTGTCAGGAAAGCATTTGTATTTTTTCGATAAAGTTAAAAATATGGATTTTAATTGTGAAAATCCTGTTATGGATTGATGGTTGAAAATTTGGATTTAAGCTTTCTTTATAGTACTTCAACGAACTCAAAAATAAAAAGATATCTCCATTTCCTTTGAGAAAACCCACTCTCACTTTTAAAACACTTAATTACCTTTCTGGCAGAACAGTTGGTAAACAATTGCTTATAAACTGAAAATGTTCAGGACAAAACTATAGCATAGAGGGATTACTACAACTTTTGAAAGAAATACAGAATGAAAAGAAAAATATTTTATTAAAAAAGTGTGAACTCCATTATTTTGCTTATGCATAATTGGTTATAAAACTCGTTAAATACAAAAAATTTGAAAAAATACCATATATTCAACTTTGTAGAACTGCATTTTTATTTTTTTTTCGATACATTTCAAATTACGATTATTATTATTCGTTAAAAAACGAATTCACTCTTTAAATCAACCCTGCAAGGGATTGATGATCGAAAAAATGGAGTTATGTTTTCCGTATAGTACTTTAACAAAATCAAGAAAAAATTATTTTTTATGAAAGCAATACTAGTTGAAAAAAACTTCAAAAACTTGTTGGCTTTGGGTTAAGGTTCAGTGTTGGGGAGGAGGGAGGAGGAGCGACAAAATTAATTTGCGCTGCTCATCAGTGAAGTGTTTGATTAATACGGCCCACTTTTGCAAAAAAAAATATTACAAATGCTTATTTCTGTTCATATTTCCTTAAAAGCACTTTTTCTACTACAACTCACTTGCTTTCGGCTTATAGCACTTCAAAAAAGTAAAAAAAATTGAATATTTACAAAGTACCTACTGCTAGTTTATAGGTCACTTCAAAAACGATCCCCAACGGTTAAATCTACCGTTATTCTGAAAGCATGGAAAATTAGGTATAGTTATCTATTTTTAACAATGCTTATGATTAGGGCTGGGATTTCCATGCAAATGCATGTTTTTTCTCATTACATTTAGAAGCCTAAGACTAAATTATCTTTACAAATCATAAAATTTCCTTTAAAATGGCATTTAATCGTTAGTGCATATTTTGCATATTTTATGCAAAATGCATATTTTCCAAAATAAATGCATATTTTCATAATAAATGCATATTTTGAGTGCATTTTTTTCATATTTTGTGTGACGCAAAACCTTGCTCGATAAGTTTGTTTAATAAATAATTGCCTCATGTGCACCGACCCTATTCCAACTACATATTTAGATACTGAACGTAAACGTAGTAATAAATTGTCAACAAAATGAACGCGCCTATTGAAAACAAATAATACCCTTTTCTCTTTTATTGAACTGTTGATGGTTTGGAAACCCTTGCTTTAAAGTGAAATTGTTTTTATTTTTTCAAATTATAGTTTTCTATGTGACACGATCACAAAGCTTGAAGGTAGAAGTACATTGAAAAATCAAATCGACTTAATTGATGAAACTTTTGCAAAAATTAACTATGTAGAGGGCCCTATTGGTGCAGTAATAAAAAAAAAATAAGACTGTTTTCGAAAAAAATAAAGGGTATTCTGCAATGAAAAGTTTAAATAATGTATTAAGTCTGAGCAACAATAACGAAAGCTGTTTTAATAATCTTACAATAGATCAAATTTGTTGTTTGAAAAATGCTCCCCTTACGTCCGTTGACGTGGAACGTTCTTTTTCTCTTTACAAAAGTTTTCACAGGCCAAATAGGCAAAGTTTTGTGTTTGAAAACTTTAAACAAAGTTTTCTTATTTATGTGAAAAACACATATGAAAGAAAATAGTATGTAAGTTTCTGTTACTTAAGATATTTTTAATATTGTTAACGTTTTAAATACAAATACCTATTTATTATTTTTATTTTTATTTTTTTACTTCTAATGTTATCTTTATTTTTGTTAAATAAAAGACTGAATTGAATTCGCAACTTATAAAATCTGACTAAAATTTCTTTTTTTTATTTGTTTTTTGGGGAAAATAAGGTAAAATAATGTTTTTTTAAGTGCATATTTTCCTGTTTTTAGTGCATATTTTCCATTTTTAAGGGCATATTTTAAGCGCATATTTCCGATTTTTTAGTGCATGAAAATCCCAGCCCTACATGATATAGCCTTTCAGTGAATGCAGTCTTTTTTCAATTGGAAAGTTTAGAACCACAAATAGAAAGCCTTCTACAAATTCATGATTTGTTCTTCTACAATGTTTGTGAAACCACTACTATTTTCATGTTCACAGCTGTATAATGCAAGGTCCTGTTTGGATTTAAATAAGTATGTTACGTTTTAAATTCTTTTAAAGAAAACTAGTGTAAGGCACTACTGTGAACCTATATGGTATATTTATTCAAACCGTTTTCACAGACATCGAAAATCATTCTAAAAAAAAAGAGAAAGAAAATTTAGGTCAATATAGAGGAATTATAAACTTAAATGATTCGCTTGTTCTGTCGTCAGAAGGTTTTATGTGTAAGACAAGTAAGGTTATTGGATATTAAATTTGTAGCCGGTAACGGTTTATTTGCGTTTTATCAGATATCAGACCGGTTCTTAAGCAAATAAAACAATTGAGAGAAAAAGATCACAAAATTCATGTGTAAGCGAGGAACAAAAGAAACAAAACAAAAACCGACAAGCAACAGATTTCAGCGAATACAATTACATATATTTAAAAAATACACCAAAAACCTTAGTAATTTTCATTTTCCCTTTCACATTTTTGTGTTTAGTTTTGTTTTCATTACGTTCTATGCTACGCACAATCGAAAAGTATAAAAAGAGGTCAAGTGCGAATGAGTGATATACGAATGCGCTATGAACGCTTAAAAGAGTTTCCTTTTCTTAAAGTGGTTTTGTTAATAATTTTTAGGTCACGTGCTTCATCGTTTATAATTTTTTTGGGGAAGGTTGTGTACACACACAGTGAAATGAGAGAAAATAAATATATACACAAATAGAGGAAGAGAAAGAGCTTCGACCTAGATTTGCCAGTGCCCCTTCCCCTTCCCAGAATTCATCTGAATGAATTTCTATTTTGTTATTCTCACTCTTTTGATTATTTGTTTGCGTAAGTCAGGAATTTTGAAATGTGGGGGAAACAGAACCACAGTCTATGTAGAGATTTGAGATCGTACCGACTAAATAGGAAGTGGGTTATAAGGATCATATATCTATTGAGGACATTTGGCACATTTGTAATTTATTGTAATAGTGAATTATCTCCATTTTTGCTTGAAATGTGGTTTTCGAGCTTAAAACTTTTTTTTTAAATCTCATTTTTGAATACACAGCTTCACAAATGTATTTACCTTGATCACATTTTTGGTGGAGATAATCCACTATTACAATGAACGACATATATATTTAGTTAGTTACACGCGATGCCAGAGCAAATATTATTGATTTTGAATTTCAAAAGAGACTAGGTATAATACATACGATTCGAGAAATCCAATTAGGAATGAGAATCTTACCTGGAAAGATACAAACAAAATTATGAGAACAATTTTTATGTGTGATAATAATATATATATGTACTATACATATTCATATACAACAAATAAAGACTTAAAAATATGCTATTTTATATTGAAACAATTAACTTTTAAGTACTGTCAACAAACAGCCCACAAAGGAAATCAAAATTAATCAATTTAAAGAAAAATGCAAAATGGGGGGAATACGCCAAATTAAGCTTTAGTCTGTTTAATACAAACATTTTTAGCAGGCTGATTTTAGTTATTTTTCAAAGGCTGTAAATACAAATTGCCAAATAGATTCTCAGTTTTGAAAAATTTGGTGATGTCTATGTTTTTGGGTACTAGCAGGGCGTTTTACCTGAGACAGTAAATGTTCAGAATGTTAAGCTTTTTTCTTGAATCAATAAGAAACGATTTTTTTTAAACAAGTAGGTAGTAAAATGGTGGAAGCGCTGCGCTGGGATGAAACAATCAGCAAGTTTTGTGTTGATGGATGGATATTTGATGGAACTTATCAAGAAACAAAAAAAATTCGAGCGAATTTTTTAATTTTACAATCCTTTTTCTTTGGGTAATTTTTTTTTTTGTTATACTTTTCATCAAGGGGGTGATTTATTTGGAACAGACTTAAGTGTCTCGGTGTTTTAATAAGTATAAGATCCCACAGGAAACACAATGTTCTTTTAACGGGCTTACGGATTTAATGAGATAATAAACACCTTGATCTCAATCCGCTGTGCCAAATCTTTCCTATCCTTCTACTCTTTCTAACTAGTGCCGTGCAATTCAGGTTGTATTTAAAAGACCTAAGGTCTTACAGGCATATAGGTAAAATTATAATTATTATTATTATTACAACGGAAAAAGAAAATAAGCCAAAAAACATAGGCGAAAGTGCCATGGTATCTAAATTCCGTACTTTAACGGAACTTGCGAAAACTTGCTCATTTAATTAAATTTCGCACTTTAACGGGTCGAACCAGTTAATTCACGAATTAACTAGTTAATGTGCACATTAATGTATTCCGCACTTTAACGGCAACATATGAACGTTTAAAAAAACCTTGCGCAAGGTTGGATCTGGGCAAGAAAAACAAAAGTATTTGAGGGGAGCCTATTTCGCTAAGTTGGATGTCCATCTAGGACATTTATCAAAAAGAGAACATTTTCCTCCCAAAGCTATTAGTAAATAGAACATCAATATTCAAATAGAGAAAAAAAAAAGAAAATATAAGAACATATTTAACTTTCATAAAAAAAAACAAGGAAAACTTTATAAAAAACTATATTGGTTATAATATACCGTTGTAGTTATAAACATAAGGTTAGCAATAAAAATAAGATTCTATTTGGTGAATTTATTAAAATTACATCGAGTTCGCCCCCTAAAAGTACTTGAGAGTGCTAGGACGCCATATGGCCCTAGGCTCAATGATGGAAAAATCTCTATGCAAACCTCCGCGTGGTGGGTGGGTAACGCTAACGTGCAGGGGGACCGAATGGATGCCGGGATAAGCAGACAACCCAGCGATGCTGGTCAGGACACAAACTTGTCCTTGGGATGGTTAAAATACCCTTATAGGCTATTGATTATGTCATATTATAAGTAAGTAAGACGTTCATGGGATTTTATAGTAAAAATCATCAAAGGGGTCATTGAAGATGAGAAAACCGCGGAGTGCTATTAAATTGAAGGGTGCATTTTTTAGAGGGGGGTGCAAAAGCACCCTTTTTGGTTTTTTGCATATAACTTGAAAACGAAGCAAAATTTCGAGATAGTTCTCAGGACCTTTTTTGTAGAGAATAAAATTTACCATCGAAATGGATTTTTGGCACAATTTTTTCTCTATTTAAGGAGACACTAGCTAACAAGGTGTTTTGTTTTACACGATGGGCAGCTATCCGACTCCTTCGTAGTGCAACAGGGTGTGAGACAAAGGGATGTTCTATCGCAAATTCTCTTCCGGCTGGTGATGGACGACGTATTGACGGCCAGTATTGGCACAGCTGAGCGACAGGGCATTCAATGGAGACCGTTCGAAAGGCTCAGTCATTTAGACTATGCCGATGACATATGTCTACTGGCAAATAACATCAGTGGGCTGAACGGGATTTGCCAAACATTGCAAGTGAAGGGAGAGTCGAGTGGTCTTAGAATAAACAGCAAAAAGACAAAAATAATGCTCACAGGCCGCTCCACACAGCAGCATATTATTCTTCAGGAGACGCCAGTTGAGGTAGTGGAACAGTTTAACTAACTTGGCAGTATTGTTTCTGCAAATGGTGGTACGGATCTGGACGTTAAAAGTAGAATAAATAAAGCTCGTGTTGCCTTCGGTACTCTGTCCCCAATTTGGAAATCCAGTCAAATCTCCTTACGCACTAAGTTGAGATTCTTCGAATCCAATGTCAAGTCGGTGCTGTTATATGCTTGTGAAACCTGGAAAGTCACGTCTACCATTTCGAAGAAATTGCAGGCATTCGTGAATCGCTGTCTTCGCCACATCCTAAAGATTCTCTGGCCACAAATAATATCAAATGAGGAATTGTGGCGCAGGACAAGTCAAGAGCGGCTGGGACGTCGACAAGCGTAAATGGCGTTGGATTGGTCACACACTCAAGAAACCAAACGATGAAATTTTAAAGCAGTCCTTTGAATGGAATCCTCAGGGTGCACGGCGGATTGGAAGACCAAGAACAACATGGAAATCAACTGTCTTAGCGGAAGCAGAATCCCAGAGAAAGACGTGGCCACAACTAAAGTACCTTGCAGCCAGTGATGGGACCTGGGAAAACTAAAGTGGTGGTAGATAGCCCAAAAAAAGGTGGTAGAAAAAAAATGTTTTAATGGTAAATAAATCATTTATTTATAACAATTAAATCAAAGAAAAAAATCAGTCCATTCAAATTAAAAATTATAAATCACATGTAGTTCACAATCGATAAAATTATTATTTTTTAAAACATGCGTCTTTGAAGTTGTATTTAGAAGCATATTGAACCAACAACTCTGGGGGATCAAAATGTTCCCCGTTTCCCAAAAGTTATTTCGCAGCTAAAATGTTGTGAACAGTTTTTGTGTTAAATTTATTTATTTTATCATTTTAAATATTTTTGAGCTGTGAAAATTTACGTTCAGCTGCTGCGCTATTGTGTGGTAAACAACAAAGTTGTAACATGTAATCCACTGTGGTACAATGTCATCAGTTTTGAAACTTTCTATTATTTTAAATTCGCCGATGAGTTTTCTCCACTCAACATTGAGCGTTTCAATGGTTGTAGAGTTTGGCGGAATATAATTTGTAAGTCCAATGACTTGTTCCAATGACTTGTTGCATTGTTCCAGCAATGACTCTTTTAGGACCTATGTAAATATTTTAATACTTTAATTTTATCATCAAAAAAAGTAAATCGTTCTTGAATTTGAACTCATAACTTTTCGTAGCTCCATGATTGTATTTTCATTTATTTCATTTTCAAGAATATATGCTTCAAAATATTAACCAAAATACATTTGACTGTATGGCTAATAGCTTTCAGAATTTTTTACATTCGTATTCAAGTCAATATTTTCCGGTTTTATAAAATTTGTCATTATATTTAACTTAAAAGATTCCATACTTTCGACTTAGAGGTGGATTTTTGTCGTCTCAGATTGAAATATTCTATTTAAGTCGTTCATTATTTTTAAATTCAAGGCAATACAATTAAAAAAAAAAAATTCTTTATTTTTCAGAAAATTGAAAATGCTCATAGCTTTTTAGTAAGGCTCTTCGAATGAGTGTAATATAAAAATCAAATAGGGGATTCCACTATGATTCTTTTGACGACAATTTGTAAAGAGGACCACCGAGTTTGACAAACTTTTAAAATTTGATGTTCATCGATACCAAGTGCTTTCTGAAAAGTATGAAATCTTTTTGTTTTTTTGAGCTATGACAGAAGTAGAGATATATGTCCTTCAACGATTTTTCAATGTGTCCTGGTAACGGGTGATTTTTTAGCTGGTTTGGTTTTGGCAACACTGGTTTTGACAGCTGACGTGTGTTTAGTACCTTGTGTCACTGTCAAACAGCTTCAGTTTGGTTTGCAATTTAACCATGGATCGTCTTACAAATGAACAACGCTTGCAAATTATTGAATTTTACTATCAAAATTCGTGCTCGGTTCGAAATGTTCATCGCGCGCTGCTTCCATTTTATGGTCGGCATTCTCGACCTTCTGAGCAGTCTATTCGGAAGATTGTGACCAAATTTCGCACCAAATTTACTTTGTTGGACATTAAACCACCAACACGTTTACGTACTGTGCGTAGTGAAGAAAATATTGCGGCCGTATTAGCTAGTGTGACAGAAGACCGCGAAATGTCGATTCGGCGCCGTTCCCAGCAGTTAGGCCTTTGTTACAGCACTACGTGGAAAATTTTTTTTGCCCGAAATGGAAGTTCTTGACTTGCATGATATGTGGTTTCAACAAGACGGTGCCACATGCCACACAGCACGCGAAACAATGGCGCAATTGCGAGGCGAGTTTGGTGAACAGTTAATTTCACGTTTCGGGCCGGTCAATTGGCCGCCTAGATCGTGCGATTTGACACCATTAGATTATTTTTTGTGGGGGTATGTCAAGGCTAATGTCTATAGGGACAAGCCCGCTTCGATTGACGCACTGGAAGCCAACATCCATGCATTCATTCGTGATATACCGGCCGATATGTGTGAAAGAGTATGCCAAAATTGGACTCAGCGGATGGGCTACCTGAGACGCAGCCGCGGTCAACATTTGCATGAAATTATCTTTAAACATTAAATTGCAAGGTTCAAACTATCGATTCAAATAAATATTTCATTCATTTTTTCGAATTTTTTGTGGTTTTTTTTTTTTTTTAAAGTTCTAAACCTCTTAAAAAATCACCCGTTAAATACTTTGCAGCATAGATGGACCACAAACTTAAATTATGGCAGCTACATCCAATCGTTAAGACATTAGGATTCACATTTTTCAACCATGTGCTAAAGCCAGTCAGTGTACCCGTCATAACAGCAGCATTGTCTGATGAAAAGCCAATCATATTGTCAAGGGGAATACTAAAAGACGCAAGCGTTTCTATAACTTTGCTGTAGATTGCTTCGGCGGAAGACTCTTCTAATTCAAATAAGCCAACAAATTTATCCTTAACAGACTTAAGGCCACTTTACACGATTATAGAAGTCATATGACCTGCCAGAAAAATCATACCAAATCGCCTGAACGCACTCATAGATCTCACATGACTTCTCAAAAGCAAAAAGCATATGACTTTTTTGACATTAGAACTGCAGCTAATTCAATTTGAGAAGTCAAACGAAATTTGTTGTTTTTATTGTTAATAGTGAATTCAGAGTATTGAAAACAAAAATATTCTTACAAAAAAATAGAATTTTGAGTAAAAAATAGATAATTGCAGAAAAGTAATTTTGCACTTAAAAATTTATTTGTTTGTGACTTTCTTTTATTTTGGATTTGACAGATAACCATATAGAAAATCAATAATGCGAAGTAAAGACTATGTAAACATAAAAAAATGATAACCGTATGACTTGACTTGAAATGAAAGCGCATTTGAGAAATCATACAGAAAATATAATGACAGGTCAAATGACTTCTATTATCGTGTAAAGTGGCCTTTAGCCATAGAGTCAAAGTACCTTAACACTACAACGAGAAATTTTTTTGAAGAAACGTCACTAGTTTCCGCATTTAACTCGTAATATTCACCCCAATTACAGAATCCAACGAATGAGCTGCGGAGGGAATCAGACTTAATTTTGACATTTTTACTATGAGCCAATTGTAAAATTTGAATCAGATTCCCTCCGCAGCTCATTCGTCGGATTCTGTAATCGTCGGGATTATTTAGTTCAAATAATTTATTATTATATTATTAAAAATGTACCTACATAAATATCAAACGCAAAAAAAGAATGATAGAAATGCAAAATTATTATTACTAGCAGCAAAATGGTAAAAGGTGGTAGATTTTGAGTTGAAGGTGGTAAGATTTAAAAAACAAAAAAAGGTGGTAGAAATACCACTTAAGTGGTAGAAGTCCCATCACTGCTTGCAGCAGACCGTGAAGGATGGAGACGTTTTGTTGACGCCCTATGCCCCAGCCAGGGTTACAGGACACGATGAATGACATCGAGTTCGAAAAATAAATTTTAATATACAAATTTCTAGCCAGAGCTGAAACTATTCAATTTAAATCGCTTGTCCCCATCAATGGAATCTTATCTTTTCATTTTACGTTCTTATAATTTTGTCTTACTTTTCATTTACATTTTAAAGATTTTCTCTTTTATTATAAACTACATTGTATATTATAGTCCAGTCATATTGTGTTTTTACCATGCATTTGCATGGGGTAGTTTTGATTTGTTCCCTCCTTTGTTTTCGGGGGTGCTGAATCCGAATCTAAGGTTTGCGACAAAAATTTTGTAACGGTACATGGACAAGCATCCAAAATATTTTTTGCAAATTTGCATGTTTCGTCACGAATTCGATTCGGATTCAGCACCCTCAAAAGCATAAGGCACGAATAAAATCAAAACTACCCCAAAATTTGCCCTCTAATAAGGGCCCTTTTAAGTTCAAGTTGACTGGATTAAAAGCATATTTTGGAATAAGGTAATTTAAGACGAAGGCTAACAACTAATTAATGAGTTTTTCAAAGATAAATTAAGTTATACGAAAGCTTCAAAAAGAATTTCGAAATAAAATGTTCATACTTCAGAATGACTATAAACATTAATTCGAAAAAATTACCTAGAGTAATAATATAACCCCAAATATGCATTATTTTAAATTTTTAGGTTCGAATATAACATCAAAGACCATTAGAAAAGTATATCTTGCTTCATGTTAAAGACAAAAATTTAAGTTTTGTTACGTTAAGTATTAAAATAGTGTTTTCGAGTGGATTTTCGGAAACAGGAAAACTACGTAAATGTTCAACTATCTATCGCTTAAGTTCAAATAGGTTGTCGCAGAAAAAACCTCAAACTGATTTGTTGGAAATTGTTAATACTTTCAGTAGTACTTTGATGTAATTCACGAAAAATTGATAGTTTTCGACCCATAAGTAAAAAACTAAAAAAAAAATCATTTTTGCACCATTTTTTGTCCATGTTGCGTTTGCGTCACGAAATTTTAGTCGCAAACCTCAGATTCGAATTCAGCAGCCCGAAAACATAAAGCAGAGAACAAATCAATACCACTCCACAATTGCTCGCTAGGACCCCTTTTGAGCACAAATGGATTGTACTAATAGACAAAAATTTAAAGTAATCTTTCTTACCCATTGACCACCAATTGAAATAAACATTTTTTCAGTATGGACATTTTGCCCAGGGATTACAACCAAAACTAAACAATTTTTAACAACTCCGTGAATCGCTCAGTATATCTGAAACTTTGAAAAATGTAAAGGTTGCAATTTACGATCTCCGATTTCTAACTTTTACCCAGTACAAAAGAATTTTAACTAAACTAAACTAATTTGAAACGGGCTAGCGGTGACCGGATATTTGAGTGTTTTTCTCAGATTATAAGTATGGCATTGAGTACCAAAGTTCATGCATACCAAAAATCAGCCTATGACAAATTTTTTACTTTCTTTGACTTTTTTATGGATATTCTTACTGGGCTATATTCCAACCATTTTAATTAATTTTTACTTGCGATATAGGTACTATAGGGCAAGTTTTGGATTCGTGCAAAAAAAAAATTTCGAGATAACAATCAAACATGACATTACGATGATAGAGAACACGAAAAAAGTGGGTGGCAAAATTCTGTCTGTCTGTCCGTACCTCAACCTACAGCCTAAACCATTGAAGCGATTTTCTTCAAATTTTGAACTTAAGGTTTTTTTGTAACTCTCCAGAGGGGAAATTGAAATTTTTTGTTTAGCTTTAGCTCGAACAAGCTTTATCTGGTCGTAATGGT
Source organism: Dasysyrphus tricinctus (assembly GCA_963921185.1). NCBI lineage: Eukaryota > Metazoa > Arthropoda > Insecta > Diptera > Syrphidae > Dasysyrphus > Dasysyrphus tricinctus. The sequence continues at coordinate 140,290,369 of OY992531.1, forward strand.
TAAAAAAATGCACTTTTCAGTGTATATTGAATTTTTAGTCAATTAAGAAAAACTAAGTGCAGATATACCATTATATTTCCGTTGCTTGAATTTGAATTTTTATACCGAAATCCTGCTGTTTTTTAGAATTAGGTACTGCTACAAACTAAGATCAAAATATTTAGAGTTGTTTTTTTTTTCAGAAAATAGAAAAACAAAAGTTGTTTGGGTGGGAACTACATTTTCGTCCATTTGTTAATTTAGACTCTTATTTTATTTATGTGGTCGTTAAGAAAAGGTCATCCCGGATGGACCCAAATCGGCTCTAAGCGAAGAAAAAAAAAAAAAAATCCCTAATTTTTTCAGATTTTTATTTTCAATTTAAATCGCTATAGTCGCTGTAGGGGTAAATTAAGTTTCCCCTTTATTTTGCAGACTAGAAAATTCCCGTAGGATCACCAAAAAAATTCAGAGCATGTAGATGGGAACTAGATAAGAAAAAATTCCTATTGGAGGGGGTAATATCTCCCCCCGCTTGGGCGGGAGGGGCAATTGAATAAAATATTTGCATAAAATAGAAAAAGATTAATTAAGAATCAACGGCAATACTTAAAGTTTGTTTTGTTGTTTTGTAGCTTTTTGGAGAGCCAGAAGTCCATTCTTACGGCTTGTTTTTAAATTAAGTTTTTTTGATGAACTGTATTGGCAAAAAATTGTTTCAAACTCGTCATTTTGAAGATAAATTATTTTTTTTGTTAATCATAGGTTTGAAAACAGACTTTGCTGAAATTGTTTATTCAAAGAATTTTATTTTATAATCAACTATTAAAATAGACTTCTGGCTTTCCAAAAAGCTACAAAACATTACTGCAAGTCTTGCCGTTGTTTTTTAATTATTTTTTTTTTCTAGTTCATCCAAATATTTTATTCAATTGCCCCCCCCCCCCGTCCAAGCGGAGCGGGGGGGGGGGATATTACCCCCCTCCGATAAGATTTTTTCTTGTCTTCTTCTCAACTACATGCTCTGAATTTTTCGGCAGATTTAACGCGAATTTAAAAAAAAAGGGAAATTTAATTTACCTACAGCGACTATAGGGGATGAAAATAAAAATCTGAAAAAATTAGGTAATTCTTTTTCTTTATTTAGACCTGATTTAGGCCCATCCAAATATTAAAACTCAAAAAAAAAAAAACATTATAACGACGACTCAATGTACATGTACATACATCTGGACGCATAAGGCAGGGCCGGTTTGACGAATACAATTTTTTCAAAAATAAATGCATATTTAAAATTGACCATGTTAGTCTTAGTATTAGTATCAGAAGCTCAACAGAAATGTTTTATCCGAGGTACTGCCTCTTGCGAGGAAGTGACAAATCCTCCAAGAGTATAACTTGTCATGAATAAGTGCATCTCATCTAGCCGTTCGGATTCGGCAAAAAACTGTAGGTCCCTTCCATTCGTGCCAACAACACGCACACAGGAATGGTTGTGAGTTTTAAGTCACTAGGCCCTGGTTCTCCAAGAGCTGTTGCGCCACCCAATTTATTTATTTATTAGAAGCTCAACAGTTGCTCTTTTTTAAATCTAGAAAATGTACAAAATATAAGCCCTTATTGATACCCATTTCAATTAAAGAAATTAAGCCACTTTACGCAATAGGTATTATCAAATCACCTTGTTATGTGTTTTATCTTGATAGTATTCTTCAAACTTTTTTTTTAATATGATTTAAAACTAAATAAACATAGGTATAAATAGTTAAAACCAGAAATATTTGTTTTATTTCATTTATTAAAAAACGTTAGTTTTAAGGAACACAACGACCTTAATATAATTTGGAACACGTTTCGGAATCAAATTCTATCTTGGGGCTTTTACAACTAAAATCATTTCCATTTTATATTTCAAAATAAAATGAGTGCGAAGGAAAAAAAGTATCCGTTTCACACTCATTTAATTTGGAAAAGAGTCCGGACTCAATATTGGCTTGTAAATACGGCAGTCATTTTCATAAAAATAATTTTTGTGTGACAACCTTTTTAAGTTATAATTTAAAGCCTAAGAATTTGATAATAATGAAAACAACACGTACCTATACTATCTATAAGCCATTTGTATACGTTGCAATAAAATCAAAAATAATTTCTCAATTCCAAAACCAACTGAAGTTCGTATTCTAAAATTTTTTTACATAATGGACTTGTTCCATTTATTACAAAAGTAAATATGTAAATTAACAAAGAATAACTGTGCTCAATAATAATTACTTAAACAAAAAATAAGTCCGTTAACATAAATGAACACCAATACAAATCAATAAAGGTGGCAGCAACACAAAACGCAGGAGAGGAAAAACATTGAAAGTTCTTTACCCCTCAAACTATGACGTCAAATGAAATAGTGTAGTGAACCCGTTTCTCGCCGGCGACTACCATGACCACCACCACTACATTCTGTTTTCATTTCCTTTATAAAATCGACGACAATTTTAAAAGTAGAAATAGGTAAATAGGTATAATCATTTATCAAGAACAAAATAACATTCTACGCCTAGAAGTATTATTATTAGGTTAATGACACTTTCTATAGTTTATTTATCTTCACTTCATGATCTTTGTTTTCCTATTATCTAATAGACAGAAAGTTTAAGACAATGCACTAAAACGTTAATTTATTTATTCTCTTCTAACACATACTCACTTAACTTAATTTCTAATGTTATAAAAATATACCCAGAGATAATTTATTCCATCTTTTTCGTGTATGATTCATCAAAAATCCATCGAAATAAAAATGAGGACAATAATTATTATTATAGAGATTGCATTTATACCTCACTACTGACATAGTTTCGTCGGTAAATGCTCTCTCGAAAAGTTTTATTCTTTATGAACAGAGAAGGTGAACTTTAATTTGGTTTTTGATTAATACGACATAAATTCCAATAATTTTAGTTTAGTGTGGGTAAATTAGAGACAGAACAGGAGATAAATAAATACAAAAACACAAAAAGTAACAACAAAACATTGTATTCTTAATAAGAAATTTTGTTATTTTTTTTTATTTTTAGCACCCGAGATACGATCAAACAATATCACGAAAACGGTTTTAATAGTCATTGGTGAATTGTATTGGTGTGTGCATTAAGTCAATGCACAGTGCACACACTCGAAATAAATTAAACTTGATACAAAAAATGGCTGAAAGAGAAAACGCAAGGCCTTGAACGAGGGTTCATGTGCTGTGCAGTAGAAGTTTTGTTTGTTTAAATTGTATTATATTTGCTGAAACAATACATTCATATTTATATACATACGAAATCATACATTTAAGTAAGAGTATTTTCGTTTCTTTTTTAAGATATGTAGAAGCAAGGGTATTTTAAACGCTTTTGTTGATGTTTTTAGAAAAAAGGGAACTTTCAAAAATAATTGATTTAGGTACATTAATCCAGTAAATTAAAAAAAATATATATTTTTCTTAAGCTGTTAGGGGCCAGTTATAGCGATCAGAAAAAGTTGAAACAGTATGAAATTGAAATTTTTTTCCTGATGGTCGTTTATAACGAACAGGAAAAATATGTCAGTTGGCAAGCTGTAAACATGTAATATATCCACACATACAACCTTCCGCAAAATTTTCCTAATAGGTAGGTATTGAAATGCATACAAAAAATGTTTTCGTCCATAATTCTGTCAGTGGAACAGGACAAAATTGGAGCAGCTCAAATCATTGGAATGATTTGTTCCATTTTGTTTGACATCGTCGCACAGTGGAACGAAAAGCTGAAAAAGTGGACACCGTGCTGTAACTTTTGAATAAATGGATGGATTTTGATGATTTTTTCGCCATTATGCTTGTTAAATACTATAGATTAATACATCATTGAAAAATATTTCATAAAGCATACGATTCCATATCTAGTGCATTTGAAAAAAAGTACCTATCCAACATAAAAAAAATTGAATTTTGAAATAAATTCTAAACACTTACTTCTTTAAGCCTAGTATACGCAGATCGAGCTAAAATTTCACTCCCATACAAAATTCTCTCCAAAATTTAGCCAAGCTAAAATTTAACCAACCATTTTAGCCGAGAGTTACGCAGCTCCAGCTAAAATATCAAATTTTTGTTTCTTACTGTACAGCTCTTATCTGTCAAAATTTAGCTCATGAAATAATTGTTCGGCACATTACCTAATTCTCGAGCTAAATTGTGACAGATTGTTTTATTGGTTAGATTTATGTGAATTTTACTTTTTGAAATCAAAATTGAGGACGATAAATATTCAAAGATACACGATTTTTCAATGCCAAAGGGAAAAATCTATTTAATTTGAAAAGATTCGCTTGAAATATTAAAATAAAATTCTTTGAAATTGTTGAATAAAATTTATTTTCAGAGAACACCTGTTTACTGTGATGTAATCTCCACAAAAATCTTATGTCAAAATTTAGCTTGGATACTACCTGGTGTTTGGAGAGAAATGTGGGAGTGAAATTTTAGCTCGATCTGCGTACTACACTTTATTTACCAAATTGTTAGTCAAATAATCAAGTAAAAAAAAAAACTATTTGTTTTGTTGATATCCATAAATTACCGATAAATTTAAAGATCCTCAAAATTGAATCTATAAAAGTAAATATTAAAACTATTTTTCTATCTGTTTTAACTATAGATTGAAAATAGCTTTTTATGGCCTTTAGTCCTACAAATTGGCGTTTCGTTCGGCTTACTCACTTGAACCCATCAGTGACATAGTGAGGGCTTTGTCATACGCAATTTGTTTTAAGTACAGTTCAACTTACATGCATTTTTCAACGAAAATCCACTGTAAACTATATCCAACAAGATTAGAATTCCTAATCATTAAGCTGGAAGTTTTTTTGCCCGGGGCCTGGCATAGTTTCTATATAAGAAGATTTTTTAATACAAATTCTATATACTACTGAAATAAATCAGCCAAGTAGAAGACTTAGCATTAAGGATTGGACTTGTTGAGTTATTGATATGTTTTAACTATAGTTGAGGTAAGTAGATACTTATGATTGTATCGAATGCTATGATTATATCGAATTTAAGAATTTTTTTATCAAAATGATGCACAATTTTGAAAATGAGCTTTTCTTCAACTGTTATGCCTATAAAAGAAAATTATATTTTTTCTCTTAAGAACATTTCAAATACCCCTCCAAAGAATATTTATATAAGTGGCATTTGTTACATAAATCTATGTTCATATGCACAATACACATTATATCGCTATGAAAAATCAATCGATTTCAAATATTGTTTCCCGATACAAAATGCTGAAAACTTACATAAATAATTTTAAAGCCAAATAAAGAGCCATAGAATTATATAACAGCATTAGTTTTATTTCACAAAAATTCTTTAAGAAAATTGTGGAAAATTAATACATGTAATAGATAAATGTATTCAAAATCAAAAATAAGCTTTAAATGTTATTATATTTAAAGCTCATAGGTTAGCGGTGTCGGATCCAATTCTTGTTAAATATTACTCACCGATAGCATTAAATTCTCTAAAGGAAAATAAGAAAGCAGGCATATGTAAGTATTTTTTTAAAAGATTGTTGTAAGTTATAGATATTATTTTTTTAAGAACAAGTGTAAAAACAGGTGTTTTCGATGGACAAATTTTTCTTTTGATTTTTTTTAAAGTTAACTTTTTTAAACTAATCTTCCTTAGTAGAACAAAAATTGTTTCATTGAGTTATCTTGAAAATTGAATGAAAGACTCGAAAAACAAAAAATATCTAATATCACATTTTGTTTGCTTAGAAAAATAGTGTAAAGTTGAGCCATTATTTCATGAAAACCGTTATGTTTTCAAAAAAAATTTTTATAGCTTATGAAAGAGTGGACACTTTTCAAAACATCACATATAAAAACTATGTATGTTCATATCACAAAAAAAAAACACCTCATGACCAGAAAGTTGTCTGATCGTTCCACTGTGCGTCGCACAGTGTGGTATTCATTAGTAAAACTTGGCCAAAAGAATTTGTTTGCATTTTTTTTTTGTTTTTTGAGTCAGTATTAGAGTTTCAAATAACTTGTTCAATTTTTATTAAAAAATAATAATAATTTCATAAACCTCAAAATTATCTTATTAAGATAAGGTACAGAATAAAATAATAGTCTATGATCCCGATAGAGGGCGACTTACCTTCATCGTTATTCTCAATAAGTGATATACAGTTTGCTTAGTAGTGTCTTGGCAAACTATTTGCGGTTGACTGGTAAAATTTGGTCAAGGTATAGGGTTGCTAGGTCAAGTTTTCAGTATTTAACACAGTAATTAAAAATCAAGATCTAGACTACACATCTGCAACTTTCTGCAGCTAGTTTAAAATAAATGTGATTTTTAAGTATTGGACCTTTATGTAAAAACACAAAAAATTACTGAGAAATACTGAGAAATATATTAAAACCCTTTTTATTTATAATTATAATCTCAAAAAAAAAAAAAAAAAATCGATTTAAATATATATCTATTTTGAGTTAATATCTAAGGTAAAATTTGAAAATTTTAATGACGAAAAACGTTAAAAAGCATAATACCTACTTGTGATACCATATTGAAAAACTTTCAAAATTATTTAATTAAAAACAATTACAGCACTTGAAGTATGACTATTAATAAAAACAGCTTTTTAGTGAAACGATTATATACCTACTTAGAAGCATGTTCGTGGCGATTCAAAAAATCAAAATTGCCACTAGACTTTAGTTCAATGTATCTGCTGCTAGGAAACATAGCTTTTTAAAAGGTGTTGTCACCTTGAGAAAATAGATTAATGGCCAGCTTTTGCTATTAAATACCACACTGTGCGTCGGTCCGAACGAAAAACTCACTAAGCGCAGAAAAAATGTACAAGAATATGAGCATAAATTATGAAATGATTTGTTTCAATCCAAAAAGTCTCATTTTATACAGTTTTTAAAGACGTTGAAGGAATACCCGAGAACTTTATTTCAAAATTTGCGGAACAAAATTTCAGCTTCACAACAATGTTTCAATCTAATTCATGAGTGCATTTTGTTAGGAAGTGAGTTTTGCCTTTGAACCCACGCACAGTCCGTTTGTTGAATTTCGGCGAAAAAAATAATTTCCCACGTCAATTCTTAACACAAATTAATGAAATTTGGTACAATTAATGATTTTAGGATGCTGAATCCGAATGTTTGAAGAAAAAAAATAGGCAGTACCATTTACTGCCTATTTTTTTTCTTCAAACAGGGGATGCACAATTGAGGCCAGAACATGGTCCCAAATTTCAAAATTAAAAAAAGGTACTGTCGAAGTCATGAACTGAGTCAAGTTTATGTTTGAAAAGTCCTAAAATAAGTGGCTTAATGTATACTTTTATATAAAAATGATAAAAATTTAAAGAAGATAGTCCAAAATGTTCCCAAGAGATAAGAACTAATTTAAGTGCTTCTTTTTAAATTTTTTGTATTGGAAATTATTTTTAGGCCTAATCTGAACGAATCTGAAACAAATTTGACAATTTTGACGGCTGGAAGTTGCCAACCACATTTAAGGTCAACTACTCAAAAGATCGAAAAGTTTGAAAATAATCTATTATAATAGTTTTAATAATGTTGATATTCTCTCCGGTTGTTTTATTTAAATCTGATATCAGGCTAAGAAATCTGATAGAAAAAACCATTAAATTAATATTATTTTTTATGTATAAGAATATTATAATTGCTTCATAAATAATGATAGTTTAACAGTTTTTCCATCTGTCATCAGAGTTCGGGCCCTATTGTCAGATTTAAATAATGCAATCAGCAAAAATATCAACATTATTAAAACTATTACTTTTAGTAGGGGCGTCTAGGGCAAACCTTTCATTTCGACCTGACGGGTTGAGCTTTAGGACACTAATAGTTCATGTCCTAACTGAATGTTTAAGAAGTGTTGCTAAGATGGCAACACTGTCAGAAGGTCAAGAGAAGGGTTGCCACTTTTCAGTTTAAATCCTAAAAATGTTGCTTATAAATGGAAAACCAGGCGTCGGACGATGACCCAAGAGCTTTCGTTGGATTCGGCGCCCTAAAAATCAATTCAAATTGTGAATTTTTTCATCAACTTCTGAATTTAGAATGCTTCAAATCGAATTGAAGGGGGCTTATTCACCCCTTGTGTGAAATCGTTTGCCCCTTTTCAATGATTTTTTAATACTGTAGAGCGTGTCATGTTGGCTTTATTTTAAGACTTTAATCATGAACATCGGATGAGTAGAAACGGAGTTATGATTTTTTAAAGTCAACCATATAAAACTCGAAATAAAACATTCGCTTCAGATAACTCACTGGTGGGTACTGAACTGAGTACTGTTTTAGTTCGAGTTTTATATGGTTGACTTTAAAAAATCATAACTCCGTTTCTACTCATCCGATGTTCATGATGAAAGTCTTAAAATAAAGCCAACATGACACCCTACACAGTATACAAAAATCATTTAAAAGGGGCAAACGATTTCACACAAGGGGTGAATAAGCCCCCTTCAATTCGATTTGCAGCATTCTAAATTCAAAAGTTGATGAAAAAATTCACAATTTGAATTGATTTTTAGCTCAAATTGAAGCCCATTTAATTATTTTGAAATGGTAGAGCAAAGTTATAATCGAAAACCAGGTCTTAAAGGTTAAAATAGCCAATAACTGAAAAAACCGCGAAAATTTCTCGGTTTTTTGCGTATTTCACAAAGTTGCGTTCGGCGCTCGAGGTCGAAAACTTGGATTATTGCGAAGGCCAACATCATAAACAACTCGTCTAAAAATCAGAACTACCGCACCTGAGGCAGAACCCTCCCACCCCGAAGAAAAAGGATACTAGACTGAAAACAGTGAAGTTGATCATGTTAATTTCAGTTTTCTCAAAAACTAGAAGTCATTTTAGCATTTGGTTTTCAGTTTTTAACTAAGAATTAATAAGGGCATTGAAAATCAAAATCAAAAATAGTTCTTAATTCCATAAAATAAAAAAAAAAAAAAATAGATTAACAAAAAAAAATCGTCTTTTTCTCAAAATTTTGAGTTTGAAAGTAAATTTTTCAAAAACTATCAGCTAAAAAAACTTTATTTAAACAAAAACTAAAGAATGGATTTCTGGCTTTGAGATGCGGAATGGATTTTCGTCCAGATATTACCATTGTATTTTTATGGTTATTTTTCTATTTGAAGTCAACTTTTCTTAAAATTGCCCCTCCCGCCTAAACGGGGGGATATATACCCCCCGTCCAGTACTATTGTTTTCTTCTTTTGGCCCAATCTACACGCTCTATTGCTTTGATACAGCATATGTCAAAGACCATGTTTTTGTTATTATACTGTTTTATATACTACTTGTTGTTTTAAATTTTTGATTGCTATATTTTGAAATGCCGTCCCTTGGAAACCGTTATGTCTACAGAACCGGATTTGGACTCAAATTGAAGCAAATTTAGTAAGGTTGAAATCGTAGAGCAATGTTTTATTCGCAAGTTAAGGCTTAATGGTTAAAATAGCCAATAAGTGAAAAAACCGCGAAAAATTCGCGGTTTTTTGGATTTTTACCAATGTTGCGTTCGGCGCTCGAGGTCGAAAAATCAGATTTAATACTAGGCCAACATCATAAATAACTCAGCAAAAAATCAGAACTACCGGACCTGACGCAAGGTCTCAGTACTATGAAACTACAAGGTTACTGGACTATTATTCAACTCTACGATTGTTTATACAATTTTTCTTCTTTATGAAGATGTTTATTCAAAATCAATAAGATTTCTTTAAATTTTGAACGATTTACTAGTTTTTGCAAACAAATGGAATTTCGTCATATTGATGAAAATAAAATCGTTCACAGATTAATAATTAAGTGATGTGGAGGACATTTGTTGTTATATGGACAAATTTCTTCAAATTGTAAGCATCATGTCAACAATATACGCACATTCATACACATAACTTAGAGAAACCAGAACTAGCCACACACATATTCACGTACCGATCAGACATTATATAATAATAACGGGTGATTTTTTAAGAGGTTTAGAACTTTAAAAAAAAAAAAAACACAAAAAATTCGAAAAAATGAATGAAATATTTATTTGAATCGATAGTTTGAACCTTGCAATTTAATGTTTAAAGATAATTTCATGCAAATGTTGACCGCGGCTGCGTCTCAGGTAGCCCATCCGCTGAGTCCAATTTTGGCATACTCTTTCACACATATCGGCCGGTATCTCACGAATTTATGCATGGATGTTGGCTTCCAGTGCGTCAATCGAAGCGGGCTTGTCCCTATAGACATTAGCCTTGACATACCCCCACAAAAAATAATCTAATGGTGTCAAATCGCACGATCTAGGCGGCCAATTGACCGGCCCGAAACGTGAAATTAACTGTTCACCAAACTCGCCTCGCAATTGCGCCATTGTTTCGCGTGCTGTGTGGCATGTGGCACCGTCTTGTTGAAACCACATATCATGCAAGTCAAGAACTTCCATTTCGGGCAAAAAAAAGTTTGTTATCATCGCTCGGTAGCGTTCACCATTGACAGTAACGCTGCGATTCGCATCATCTTTGAAGAAATATGGCCCAATAATGCCGCCGGCCCATAAACCGCACCAAACAGTGGCTTTTTCGGGATGCATTGGTAGCTGTTGCAATGCTTCTGGCTGATCTTCACTCCAAATGCGGCAATTATGCTTATTTACGTACCCATTCAACCAAAAATGAGCCTCATCGCTGAACACAAGCAGCGCGCGATGAACATTTCGAACCGAGCACGAATTTTGATAGTAAAATTCAATAATTTGCAAGCGTTGTTCATTTGTAAGACGATCCATGGTTAAATTGCAAACCAAACTGAAGCTGTTTGACAGTGACACAAGGTACTAAACACACGTCAGCTGTCAAAACCAGTGTTGCCAAAACCAAACCAGCTAAAAAATCACCCGTTATTATATATAATATTCTTATATTATAAGAACGGCAGCTGCACAAAACAATACGAAGCTTTGAGACGATGCACGCACAGTGGGGTATTCTACTCAAATACCTTGCATTAACTTCTAGAGATGTAATGTAATAACTCGAAACAAATAGTACCAACAAAAAATGTACTCCTAAAATAGTATTAAACAGGGTTGAAGTGGAAGGGGGGATTTTAGGCATCAGAGAGAAGCTTTGATTTAAATTTTCTATAAAAAGACGATATTTCCGTAAAAAAAAAATTATTAGGCGAAAAAAATAACTTGTTATAAAAATTATCTATTGTTCCTATTCTTCTTCAGAAGAGGTGCTGTTGCTGTCAACGTTTTCTTCTGAACACACTTTTTCGTGTGATAGGTAATTTTTCGCGATTTTCTAAGATTAAGTTTTTATAGATAATAAATTTTACTGTGAATTAATATGGCAAATGGAAGACACTTTTACTACAGCAAAGAAATAACAACAATCATCTCATATCTGCAGTTTTTCTGATATAAACTGATATATGTATTTATATTTATTAATATAGGTATATAGTAACTTGTATTTCAGGCTATGTTTATTTTTAATAATGCTTAAAATAAGTGACAAATAATGATTTTTAAATTATTAATACATTTTTATATGATTTTCCCTGCTTATTTTATAAAATCTCAAGCCCCAAGACCACTGTTACACACTAGAGCAAGTTCGTGCGACCCAGTCGTGCACTTTATTCTATAAGCTATGATATCTGAGTTCAATTCAGCATTGGTTGATTTCTTAAACTTGGCAAACAAAAATTGGGTCTAGTTATATTTTGAGTTTGAATTCGTCGCGTTGGCGTTGCACAGTGACGCCAACGCGACGATGAGAAAAAAGGATTTATTCGAAGAACAACTGTGCTTGCTTTAAATTGTGTATGAGATTATTTATTATGATTTCTTCTAATTGACGATATTCATCTATTCGAAATATATCCTTCAATATGTTAGAGTCAACTATACCTTAATTCATTTACAAACCAAAGATTTACTGAAAACTAACGGATTTTATATCGAATTTTGAAATTGAAAAAAATTTATTGAAACTTGGGATGTTTTTTATTCAAATTAAAGAAATTTTCTCTAAAAAAAAAGAATTTTTTCATTTTCTTCAATTTTTTTCTTCAGATTAATGAAATGGATCAATTTCTCCAATTATTTACTGTTAACAGTTTTTAAAGTGATAAATAATTTTATTCTTGGAAGTGAAGTCTTGTTGTGTTCGCACCACGCCACGCCGCACAGTGGGATGAGATGCGATTCTAGGGCGCCAAAAGTATTCTTGTGGTAATTATATGGAATAAAGACCTAATTTTGATGAGCTTTTATAGTTTTAAGGTCGTTGCAGCCGTTTTAAATATTTTTCCAGGGTGGTGTCAAAAATTAGGGAAGAAAGTGGCAAAAAGAAAATTCTATCAGTGTTCGAAAAAAGTGTGTCCCTTAATGCAGGATTATTTGAGAAATGATTCTTAGGCGGTTCTAAAAAAAATTGTATGAGGTCGTTTTGGTGGGAGTTGCAATTTTCTAAAATAATGACTTGAAATAGACAAACAAATATTAAAAAGCAACATCAACAGTTTGAATGTCATGCTATAGCTGTTTTTAAAGTCGAAAATCGATTCTCTGTTTGACTATATATACATATGTATGTAGTTGGTTTTGTAAATACTTTTTGAAAAAAATAAAACTTAAAATTAAAAAGAAAAACTAAAAATTTTTATTTGTTTAAACTTTTTGTCCCGAGTCACTATTACTATACTCGGAATCTTGTTCAGATTCTTCGCAGTTTTCCATTTCTGGGATAAAGTTTTGCAGAAGTTTTGCAAAGCATTTTTAACTTTTTTAACATAATCAAAACTCCATTCAGCCTCTGGTGGCTCATAATATTCTTGGATCACAGCATACAAATATTGCCGATTTTCGTTCGTTATAGGAGTCAGCAACTTTTGATAACGATATTTTTCCCTTAATTTTTCAAATAATATTGACTTTTTCAAAATTGAAGCTATTTCTATGGATATCCTCCAAAATATGGTGCACATAATATGACACCTCTTTATTATTTTATCAATTTCAACCTTTAAAATGGCAACACTTACCTGTTTATTTTTTGTAACCTACATGGAACTTTTCTGCACGTATTCTTTTACACTTTAATAGGATTTATAGTTTTTTTTTTAATAATCGATAATCCGGTGGATAAAATTTAATTATTTAATTAATATGTATTATTTTTAAGCAAATTTGAGTGTTTATCAAATAAAACAACCCAAAAAACGCAGGAAACACTCGCGACAACTTATTATAACGGAATACATTACCGACCTTGAGTCACCAGAGAGAGCAGTTTGACTTTCGTGGCTAACGTTATCTCTCATTAAAAGTTTAATAAAATTGTTAGTTGGTGGTAGTTGGTAGCGATTTTTATAGGAGTGTAAGTCTACATATTGGACTAGCTAATGGAAGTATAGGTAAGAGGTTCCATGACGTTCCGGATTTTTGACAGACTATACAAACAAAAAATAATTATATAAAAATTGTTTAAATAAAATGATGTAAATAACAAACAACCAGTGAATTAATTTTATTGGAATTGATTGTTTATAATAATGACACTATTGATAAACAAGAAAAAAAATCTAGCAGATATCCATCCTTAAATAGGATCAATATCGACATTTTAAAAAAGCAGTAATTTGACTTCATAATTAAGATTATTCATAACCTTCTAAGAAACGAGGAATAAAAAAAAGTGCATGACGTTTTACAAAAACTGGCTCTTGATTTTTTCACGCCCAGGTATTGACAACATTCCCTGAAAAAAATAAGCATTTTGGAGACCATTTTTTATACCACTTTTGGCGCGCTAGAATCACTTCTCATCCCACTGTGCGCCGGCCGCCCGTCCCACAGTGGGGCACCATGTATGGGAGAATGGAAAAAATTCCCTATAAACTAAACCACCGAACTGATTTTGATGAAGTTTTCAGGAATGATATATTATTAGAACGAGAAACCAGCACAATTAATATCCGTCCACTGCCACGCATAGTTTCTTAAAAAAGTAATTTTTCGTAAAAATTAGAAAAAATGCAGGTGTTTAAACCTTATTCAAATATTTTTTTTGTAATTTCGCCTAAAAAAGTTTTTGTAACGCCAATTTTGTGGGCGTTGTTTGACTTTTTGTATGGAGCCAGTCTTGGTAAATCTGAACCACACAATCCATTTTAATTAAATGGTTAGTCACAATAAAGGACAATATAAGGACAATTTGGGCTGGCAACCCTGCTGCGAAAGTGAAAAGTTGAATTTAAATATCGCTCCCGTAAATTTATTTGAAAAGCTAATTAAACCGTGTAAATTATATTCAAAAAAAGTGAAAACCCTTACACTTATTAGTTTAATCACGAAAATATAATCCGATTTACCAGGTAAAACAAAACTAAACCACTTAAAAACAAAATAAATTTGATTTACATTTGGTCACATGACTGATAATAAAAGGAAAATCTGTCAAACTTCACCAGAAGACTCTACCCATCAAGTCATTGATTCAAATAACAGAAATTCAAAAATTTATAAAACACACTGCAATGTCCATCTCAGCATCAGATTTACTCAAAATTAAATCAATTGTTGATAGTTCCCTTCAAGCAGAACTTCTCAAGGCAACTTCAAATCTAGCTACCAAGGATGATCTTAATAACCTTAGCATCGAAATCAATCTTCTACGGCAACAAAATGAAGATTTAACCCGAAAAGTTGAACAATTTGAAATCCGATGTAGCCTACTGGAGGAAGAACTTGAGACGCAAAGTAGGGAAGTAAAAGGAAAGAATATTATTATTTCAATTCCAAATGACGCCGACACAGAACCAGAAGAAAAGATACGATGTGTCACTCAGCTCCTTCTTGGAAATGAAAGCACGGAAAGTTTTCCACAACCCATAAAAATAAGTGAAAACAACACTACAGTAAAATTGAAAATAAATACTGGTTCCTCTGAAATAGCCACAAGAATGCTTAAGAACTCAGCCAAACTTAAGGGCACAGGTGTTTATTTACAAAGAGATCTCACAAAGCAAATGCAACTAAAACGAAGAATCCTGCTCGAATACAGAAGATTACTTAAAACAATTAAACCAAAAATCATGGTACAAATGAAAAGTAATGCTTTTTTAATAGAAAATAAAACTTTTTATTTAGATAATAATAATAAATTAAAATTTAATGAAAACGATGGCGAAATTGAACTGCAACAAATGTATGGTCAATTAAACTTTGATACTGTCAAAAACATTGTGCTGTCAACTAGCCGTCAAAGCAAATGGACTAGATCAACAACATCTACTAGTTCACCAGGGATGCCACTTTATCAAAATGGACCAAGTGTTAGTACTATATTGAGAAATTGAGAATTAGGTGCCGTCAGCTCATTAAATAATAATAATTGTAAAATTGTAGCATATAATATATCTGGTCTCAAAAATAAGCTATTATTTGTAGATTTTTTTAATTTTATTAAAACGTATGAAATTTTTTTCCTCTTTGAAACTTATGTGACTAATGAAAATATAAGTAAATTTACTCAATACTTTAATGGATTTAAACTTTATTGGATACCTGCAACTAAAACATCGCTAAAAGGGCGTGCAAGCGGAGGATGTCTATATGGAATAAAACTATCACAATTGAAATATTACGATTTTGCTGAATTTCAGGAAACTGTTGTAGTGAAAGTGCTAGAAAAAAGGAATTTATTTATTCTCCCGCTTTACATAAATTGTAATAAATGGTCTGAAGATTTTGAAAACCTGAGCAGTATTTTGTCTTTGCTAGCAAACAAGAGTGTTTTAATGATCGGTGACTTCAACGCCCGAATAAGCTGTAATCAAATTACGTCACTTAGGAATAATAATAATAAATTTGTAAACCCTAGTAACAGAATATCCAAAGACAATGTCTGCAATCAAAATGGAAAGAATTTGCTTGAACTGCTGCAAATGTATGACAGTATTGTCTTAAACGGTTGCGTGGAAGGAGACATCGAGGGACATTATACCTTTATTGGAGGACAGGGAAAATCCGTGATCGATTATTGTACTGTTAACAATGAGTGGATCAATTCTATCTCCAAATTTGAAGTTTTATCCAAAAATTTTTCCGACCATATGCCAATAGTTGTTGAATGGAGAATTGAAACCGAGTTGCAGCAGAGGAATCTAAACCTGGTCCCACGCCTAAAATGGAAAAACGAAAATATTGAATCCTACCATAACACTTTGGATGTTTTTCTTTCTAGAATATCTAAAATTCCCGAGACCACAGACGCTTTCTCAGAACAAATCACAGAATGCTTGAGGAATTCTTCAAACAATGGAGGCGCAAATGCAATTAAAACATTCAAACAAAAATGGTTCGACAGGGAGTGTATGAATGCTAGACAAAAATCATTTGCCCTTCTAAATGCAATGCGTCGTAATTGCTATAATGATGAACTTCGTAAATGGTACATCCAATCAAATATCAGTTACAAAAATCTCTGTTTACAGAAAAAAATAAACTTTGAAACAAATCAGGCCTTATCCTTAGGACACACTAAAAATACAAAGGAGTTCTGGAAGAAAGCAAAAGAAATAAATGGTTCGAATCACATTATTGGTTCAGGAGTATCTGCACATGACCTTTCTGTTTATTTCAAGAACCTTCTTTTGAACAAATCCCATTTGACCTTTTCATACGCGGAACCACTTATTTGCAATGATATACTAGATGTCACAATATCTGTTGATGAAATACAAACAGTTCTTCGAAAGGCAAAAAATGGGAAAGCTCCAGGAGAAGATTGGGATACCCTATGAATTTTTTAAAAATGCATCTCCAACCTTTTATAACAATTTGGCAACATTTTCCAATAGAATTTTTACGAACGCGGAAGTTCCTGCTTCGTTTAAAACATCAGTTATTTTCCCAATTCATAGAAAAGGCGCCTTGAATGATGTTGAAAACTATCGTGGCATTTCGTTCATGAATGTCATAGCGAAAATATTTTGTGGAATACTTGTTGGCAGATTATAAAGATGGGTAGAAGAAAATAATATTCTATCGGACCTCCAAGCAGGATTTAGGAAGAATTACTCCACAGTCGATCAAATATTTTGTCTTACATCTATAGTTAAAGCGTTTCAAGCCCGAAATAAGAAAGTCTACGCATTTTTCGTCGATTTTAAAGCTGCGTTTGATCTGGTGAATAGGAATGCTATGTTATATAAGCTCTCACAGCTGGGTATTTCAACAAGATTTCTTCGAATAATCCGCACCATGTATACGGACACGAGATCAACAGTCTGGGATGGAACCGTGTTTTCAGAATGGTTCGAAACAGAAACTGGTGTTAAGCAGGGATGCCTTCTCAGTGCTCTCCTCTTCTCCCTTTTTATAAATGACATTGTAAACCATATTCCCGGAGGTATTCGAATGGCAGGTGTTCTCATAAATGTATTACTGTACGCCGATGACCTAGTTTTATTGTCAGAATCACCAGAAAATTTACAACTCATGATAAATCGTCTTTCGGAATACTGTGAAAAATGGGGACTTGTGATCAATACTGAAAAGTCTGAAGTTATGGTTTTCTCACGATCGAACCGAAGTGAAGTGAGAAACTCTTGGATATTTAATCAAAATCGTTTGGAAGTAGCAAAAGTATATAAATATTTAGGAGTTAAACTCAACCCAACACTGGATTTCAATTTACACCTTACAGAAAAAGCTAATTCTTCTCTCAGTTTGATTAATTTAACATGGAGTAAAGTCTTTTCAAACCAAAACATAAATCTGGCCATAAAATATAAAATTTTCGATTCCGTTGTAAAATCTACACTTTGTTATGCTGCTCATTTGGGGGATACAAGAGTATGAAGAAATTGAGAAACTGCAAAGAAACTTTTTGAAAAAGCTGTTTTATCTTCCAATCAAAACTCCAAATTATGCAATCTACTTAGAAACAGGTCTACCAAAACTGTTTACCTATACACTCAAACTTCAAGCTGATTATATAATGAAAGTTCTGGGATACCACGACTCTCGGTTGAGTAGAAAACTGCTGCTTTATGAAGTAAGAAATAAAGATTGGTGGATGGAGAAATGGCAAAACATTGGTTCTACTTATGGCGAAGAAGTGCATATGGACCCCAGCAACCTACAGCTTTTTAAAGTTCAACTATATAGCGTCATACAAAAGCAAGAAGACTCCGTACGAAATCTCTGGATACAAAAAGCCTGTCGATCGGAAAGCAGAATACTTTACAGCCAATTAGATTATAATCTTGGTGATAAAAATTATTTTAGTGATTCCCTTAGCTTCAAAGAAATCTCCTCAATATTCAAAGCTAGATGTGAAATCTTATGTCTTAATGGATGTCCCTACAATGGAAGTTTTAATCAGTTCTGTACTTTATGTAACATGAAAGAAAAAGAAGACTGCTTTCATCTAATAAGCATATGTCCAATCTTTAGACAATATAGACTTTCGTATTTTGGCAAGGGAATTCTATCAATGGTGGAGACTATACAAATCTTGAATGGATCGAACTGGAAAGGACTTGCACTTTTTTTGAAGGATACCTACACTTTTAGAATGCTGCTATTAACAGAATATGCGTAGCCATCTTTATTAAATAATTATAATGGTTAAAAATAGAAAATCAAATCAAAGACATTATCAAATCAAATACATTTTTATATTATAAATATGTATATAATATATTTTACTCTTTTTTAAATTTTAAAATGTTGCCAGTTGAGCTGACGGCAAAGCCAAAGCTTATAAAATTCGTAAAATCTATGCCAATGTAACAAACATAAATTGTCAATAAATGAATTCTTTTACTTACTTACTTACTTACTTACTATAAGGAATTATAACAGAAAATGTGCACCCACTGACACGCCCACACAAAAATGTATCTAACTAACCTAACTGAATTCTTGCTCTTTGCATCCTTTAATTTAAACCATTGGTTTCTGAATTAACAGAATAAGTATTTTATTTGAAAAGTGTTACATACACTACACTACAAAAATATATTTATATTTACACACCATTTGTATTGTTACTTCTTACTTAGGTAAATAGGTATGTCAATGGTAGAGTCTGTGGTGAACCAGGTGCAATAATAACAAATGTTTGCAATTAAATTTGTAATGTCGTTATTTTTACCACTAAACATTGCAAAAATGTAATTTAAGCGATATGACACAGTGAATTTTAATGACAAAATATTACTGCTAGCTTATCATTACGATGTCACATCGCAACTTTTAAAATTATTCTCATTTCATAAAACCCTCATTAGTATTAAAACCGTTAAAAATTGATTCTTAACAGTAAGATATAAATAAAATATTTTATTTTTACCATAAACGCAAGTCAGGCCAGGTTGCGATATCAATATCTTAATTTTTACTAAAATTTTAATTTTTAGTGCATGATTATCCCATTTAAAATTGCCCTGGAAATCGAATCAGGACGGTTCCGGATGCGATCTTTGTTGGAAATTGTTCCTTACATTCTACACTATCTACCGAAAACAACGGGACAGCAGCGGCAAATGGCGCTAATTCTCAAAACCTTACGAAACTAAAAATAATGACTAATTTTGAGCCCGCCCAATAAATGTATTGCTATTACTTATGCCTATATCTTAATCGCATAAATAGAAGAATCATTAAAAAAAATTCAAAATTTAGTGTAAACGGATCGATTAAAAACTACCCCAGATTTTATCTAATTCTCCTGATTTTCAACTTTGGGCGATAAACTCCAGGCTAACATATATTTAATCTGCAGAGAGTTATCATTTCTTGATTCAACAACTGTTTTACTATAAGAAACGAATATGAGACATACAAATTGACACTTTCGAAACTTGAATTCTTTCCACGTTTTCCCCACTGTGCGTCGGTCGTAGAAAAAGTAAAATAAGAAGAATTCAACAACAGAGAAACCAACTAAAACATGTGTTATATTTTTATTCATACACAAAATAATAGAATTTGTTCATCGTTGTTGTGTATCATTTCTTACAGAAAATAACTGGTTGCTGCCTGTATCTTTTGAACAATTTTTTTATAAATATTAGTAGGTAATTCAATAACATAAGAAGTTGTTAATTTATTTAACTTTTGTTTTAACACTTCAGATTTTATGTTGTATAGAGCTTAGATCAAGCGAAAACCTACAAACAAAGGCTCATCACAAGTGCATGTGTTAGTGGTAAGTAAAATAATGCAAACCAACACATGCTTACAAACAAAAAGTATACAAAACTAAGCTAAATTAAAAAAATAAAAACAATACCTAAAATACAAAATTTTACAATAATACAAACAAAATTTAAAGTATCTTAAAGAGCAAATAAGACAGTCAAGATCGTGGAGCACTGGTTCGAAACAATGGGCTTTACTAATAATCAAACACTAATGTCGACTATTAACTAACTGAGAGGTTAAAATAAAATGTGGAGCTTAAACGAAATGCCACCAATAAAGAATTTTACCCTTTAGCTAACAAAATCCTCAGACTTCCCTTGAATCTACTACAATTTGCATCAAATTCCATCAAACAAAACCGCACACTGCAATAACACAAGTGAAAACATAGAAGAATACACAAACACAAATGCATTGACACAGGGTCGGCGTGCTGTTAAACGGTTAGTTCTGGGGCGCCCAAGGAAAAAAGATTTAAAAAAAATTTTGTTTGGGGTGCTTCTGCCAATTTTGCCGAGCTGTAGGAAAGTGTATAGAGATTTTAAAACGTTAAAAAAGTAAAAAAAAAGATATTCAAACTAAATAAAAAAGTGAGAAAAAGTGAATACTTGTATATTTAAAAAATATATATATATAAGACAACATGCGACTTTATATAATGTAAGAACACCTATAATACGGATTGAACAAATTTTCCATTTCATAGTAAGTTTTGTCTCATATTCTTCATAAAGTTATGTGAAGTGGACTTCTTTAGATAAATACATTATCTAAGAATACTTTTAAAATGACATAAGACTTCTTGCCGAAATACAAAACTGAGATGATAGTTAGGGCCAACAGCAATAACACCTTTAAGAATATTGATTGAAGTATATTTTTTTACAACAAATTTGATTTATTATAGCAAAATATCACGAAATATCAATTGAAAAGTATTCTACGATAGTTTATTAACCTAAAAAACATCACTTCACATTAATTTATGTGAAAATATCAGACAAAACTCACTTTTGAAATGAAATATTTGCACACTCTTTATAATAGGCGTTTTTTTAGGATTTAACGTAGCACCACGTGTTTTTTATAGTTTATTTAAAAAAGTATTGCAAGTGTTCATTACACTAACTATATTACACTTTTTTATTTAGTTTAATTAAGTTTTTATCACTTGTTAAACGATTCGAAATCTCAAAACACTTTCCTTAGCTCGGCAAAATGACAGATGAGTTAAATTTTTGTTATTGTTCAAGGAGTGAAGATAAGTATTCCCGTATTCTTTTTTAACAGCAACTTTTTCAGTACTATAGTGTGTAATTCGTTCAAAGGATTTGGACGATTTTAATTTTATTTTATGTACATAGTTGATAAACTTAATGCAAGAACATGCATATTTTGAGTAAACTTCATAGTTTTCTGACATATGTACATACCAGCATGAAATTTCTACGGAAACAAATTAAATTATTTTCTGTTGGGATTTTTACAATGATATTTCTTTTCCGCCAACTCAGAAGATATTTTTTAAGGGATCAGAGTATTGTTGTTTCCATTGTTTTTTCAGAAAATGTATCCTTTATAATTCCAATAAAATATGAAACGACCGACTTTCTGAATTCATACAAGCTTTACCAAATGACGTTATTTTATGCGAAACGATTTTTCATACATTAATTTCTCTGACAAGTAATCCTAAGAATGACTACGTATGTTTACGTGTATAGGTGTGCTCTCTGACAAAAACACTCCCAAAACATAACTGTAATGAACGAAGCCACTGGAAGACTTTTGGAAAACAAAGGACTATAAGGAGTGACCAAAGAAAAACGACATGATTGACAATCATTTTGAAGTTTGTCTCGTTATGTTTTTGACAAGACGTTTGTGGAAATATAAATAGGTATGCTTTAAAAATATTCGAATGGAATTGATGAACTTATATGATGTTAAATAAATAAAAAACTAAGAAACATATTCTGAAAACTCAAAACAAATCCTTTCCCGTTCAACACAAAAATTACTTTTTAGATATACGTAATTTGGTATGCAAATATAGGTATACAACGGAATCAAAAAATTATGCTCATATTCAACGTAAATGTAGACGTACTAAATATTTATGAAAAAAAAAACAAATTATCTATTCCGGTTGCAATACATAAATATATAAACAATAAATAAAGCTCTTCTAGATAAAGTTCTTCTTTTTCACTGTAAAACAATGATCTGAAGATTGAAACCAACTCATGAAAATACCTTTTGAAATCTACCTGATAACTTGGGAATAGATTTAAGTTTTAAATACAAATCAAAATACCATAAAACAGCACTAGGGCAACACTTTTTATTTAGTGTTCGACTTTAAACATGGATTTCCATGTATTAGATTTTGACATATTGCTAACGACTAAAGTGGAGATTAAATTCGTTATTGGTATGCGGATTTTCCAAAATTGCTTTTAAGCTTAGCACTAAATTTGATTATTAGTAAGGCCCAAGGACTGCTGGTACTTCTAGGAGCAATTTTTTAATTTTTGAAACAACCCTTTTAACCTTTCCCACCATTGCTGCGGCTCTGTCGCTGCATATATCAAAACATTTTCCTCAATTAATGGTGTGTTTACTCATGTTATGAAACACTTTATGACCTTGAAGTTCACACTTCGATTAAAAAATATAAGGTATTAAGTAAGTGTTCCCCATAAAATGATCATTTTTATCCCACAAATGGAAATACAAAAAAAAAATATTGACTCAAAATAGAAAACTAATTTCGTTTTTGTTAAACGGGACAAAATTGTTCTTTCTTTATGAAAATTGAAGCAAGAGTTTGAAAAAAACTTCGTTGTCTTTTATATTTCAAGCTAAGGCAAATGACTTTTGTTCGTCCAGCGAATTTGTCATTCCTCTAACGCGTGTTTTAACTTAACCATGTGGTACAAAAATTAAACAAGTTTAATCGTCTGTGTCTTTTACAAGGGCCTACATGATAAATAAAGGGTCTGCCAAATAACTTTTTTTTTGAAAATGCAACTACTACATGGAGCGTAGCTTCGGCTGTGTGGCACGTATTGCCGTCCTGTTGAAACCAAATGTTGCCAATATCCTCCTCTACAATTTTTGTGAACAAAAATTCGTTCAAAATGGCCCCATAACGATCGCCATTGACTGTAACGGCCACTCGAAGAAAAATGACCCAATTATGCCTCTGGACCAAAATCCGCACCAAACAGTGACTCGTTTTGGGTGTATCGGCTTTTCAATGGCGTGCGGGTTTTCTGTGCCCCAAATGCGACAATTTTGCTTGTTTACATACCAGCCAAGATCAAAATGAGCTTCATCTGAAAAGATGATTTTTTTTGGCAAAATCGGCATCTTCTCTAAGTCGATCGCAGGCCCACTTAGCGAAGCAGCCATTTGAATGAAATTATTTTCCATTATTAACCGGAAGGATTGTACTTTCAAATAAAAAAAGAAATTTGAGAAAATATTCAGTAGTTTTTTTTTAAGCATTTTCAGCATTTTGGCGGACCCTTTAGTACTAAACAGATAATTTTCTTATAACTTCGATTTAATTCTCATAAAACTTCGGAGTCATTCCCCTAACATCATTTTTTGTGTCATTCCCCTGACTTTCAAGTTTTCATTATAATGACGAGTTTTGGAACTCCTGGAAGGATCAATAACATTGCATTTAAACATATTTTCAGTATTTTTAGTTGTTTTCAATTTTTTAACATTTTCTCGTTCAGAATAACATAAAATAATGTAATTATTACTAAAAAAATGTCTAGTCTCGCAAAAACCTTGAACCACAAGAGCAAGCCCGTGCGACATAGTATAGTCAGTAGTGGATACTTTTTTTAATGATAGTATTTGTTCTCTTTTTTCTTTATCCTCCTGAAAATATCCGCAAGATTAAATATCTACATATCTAATCACCGGAGTTAATATAAATTTTTGTCATTCCCCTGTACAAATGTCATTTCCCTGACTTAAAAAAACCGTTAGAATTAATCAAATACTATGACCCCTTGTTTGTAAGGGGTTATTAAAGAGTTATTAAGAGATATAATTGTTATTATAGCAAAATAGGTTGTTTTGAGCGAGGGTCCAATTTGGATTGAAAAATATTAATTTTTTGAAATGTTGACCCAAATATATTTTGACTGTAAAGTTATACAGATTAATTCGATGGATAACTGGAAAGGAAATGAAACAAAAGAATATACAAAATTATTACGCACAGAAATCAAAAAACCACCTCCCATTTATTTTGGTTTATCAACATGACGATCTTTTCTGTAAACTAAAAACTCTTGACAAAAGAGTTCCGTGTCCAAGAAACATGGATTTGGCCAAGTTTCTTTCAAAACAAAGATGTCATGTGGAAACACCTGAGAGTTGATATAAATATCAGCAGTTTTGCTGCAAAGCCCTCTTACATTTTGATAGAAGAGGGTAATTCTATCTAGTTTTTTGATGGGGTAATGTTTGGTAAGGATTGTTTAAGTTTGTTCTTTATTTTGATAGTAAATTCCTTGATAAGAACCTCACTAGGCCAGTTACTCCTATCGCAAATTGAATCAAAGTACGAAGACTGCGGTACTATTTTAAAAGATGACACGAAACTATTTGCCTTACTTATTTTGGTGCATTTGATGGAAGTACTGTTACAATTTTAAGACACTAGATGAGAAATAATACTATCTAGACGAGAAACAAAAATTGTTTAAGGTTTAGATACAGCTTTTATAGTCCTCGACTCAATGCTAAGCACAGGACTCTCATCGGAGACTGTACATGGACTCGTCTTTGAATTTGGTTTTCACTAACGACAGAACTAGGTTACTGCAAAACTGAATCATTCCTGAGATTTGTGCGTTTGGGGGGTGGACCAGAGTTTTTAACAATTTTGGAGTTATCACGACTCCTTTTATTACTTTTAATCCCAACAGGTACGAAATCGGTTGGTACAGCTGAGCTAGATTGGGCTTGAAGGTCTTCATTATTCATTATTTTGCAAGATCTCAATAGATTTCTGTTCAAAGTCGTCAGTTGATGTGGATATATCGACTAAATTGTTGCTTAAAGTGAATGAATTCATTTTAGCGACTGCAGTGTTGAAATTAATGAGTAGTTTTTCGAAACCTTTTAAAATTTTATTTATGTCTGTCTTAAAAGAGGACATTTTAAAAGCGTGTTGGGACAAAGATAAGTTGCGGCAATCGGTGCAATACCAATAAGAAAATTTGGAATGGGTTATTTTTTCGATAAATGCATTTGTTGAGCCAATGCATAGCTTGATAAAGATTACCACAAGGTCCGAAACAGGCAAAAAGTGGAGTAGGGTTAGAACTTTCAGAGCAAGTTTTTGCAGAACAAGCCATATTAAAAAAAAAAAACAGCATCCGAAAAAAGCTCACACCTATGCATTTGTGGGTTGAGAAGGAGAAGTGGAGTGCAAAAGGTGGGTACACCACGGCCTACATGGTTATTAGCACCTTAATTGGAACTAAGATAAAATATTTATATTTTTTCTACATCGTGTGCCACACCGAAATATGCGCACACACCAGCTCATAAACACCACATATTTGGATGCACCGACACTTGTGTGAAGCTTTTGGCGAATGGAACGATAATGCAGCTCCAAACATCTCGTTCTCATAGTTAAAATCTTAACGGCCAAATAATAAAATGAAGTAAGCACAATAACCTATTCAAGTATGACACATTACTGTCGAGTAGGTAGACCAGCGAGAGCGACCAATCCAGAATTGCGTTATTGTTTTATTTGCCTTTTTGTATGCCAAATATAACATGCAATAACTTTTTGAACCATGTATGATACATTGATGTTGGTAGGAAGATGGAAGACTATTCCCAAATGCTGAGTTGCATTATTGTTCTACGGTATTCTGAAGCCAAATATCTCGGGAACTCCATTGGTTAACACACTTAAATGTTTTTTGACATGTTATTTCCATAATTATAGAATTTTAAGCTTAGGTTAGGCTCCCTATGTGCTAACAAATGTAAATTTTTCAATGTACATATCTTATTAGTTGTAACCCAAATTGTATATAATGTAATATATATTATGTTCGGTAAAACAAATTGAATTGAAATTAATTATGCTATGACTAAGATATAACGAGAAACGGTTGCGGACGATAGCAAAAAGGCCGACCAAAGGTGGTTGTAAAAATTTTCTAAAGGTATTTAAAAAAGATTTTCTAAAACAAAAATCTCATGTTATTTTTTGAATATATTTTATGAATTATAAGGAGAATATTACAAACCTCTTTAAATTATTCAGCTAGGAGCGCTAGGTTTTCACAATTAAATGCTTTCTTTCTCATTCCTAATGAATCATCATTTTTTTCAATGTGGACTCTATAAGTTTATTTAACGCATGAGTGCATGCTTGTGTTGAATATACATATATATACAATTTTTAAATTGCTTTTTTTCTTCGTGAATGAATAAATGTTAAAGAAAGAAGTGCTTCGATAACTAAAATTGTATTCGTAAACTTTCTTTCTTTTATTTTGCTTTTAACGGTCTTCTAGGTGTAGGTATGATGTTTTTTTTAATAAGTTTGCAAGAGAAAGCAGTTTTTTATTAGCTGGTTTTACTTCTGCCCGTCATTTTACTGAGTTGTTTCTCATGCCTTTCTTTTTCATCAGCGCACAACATTTAAAATTATTAATGTAAACTGTTTATTTGTGGCGACTGAAGCTCGTGGTTGGTTACATATTGGGGTCATGTTCAGGGAAAAAAAACAAACAAACAAGCGAATATAAAATAAGATACTGACATCAAACTGATCATATAGCGACCTATTAAAGAAGAATGGGGGAAAAATAAAAATGATAAAATTATAGTATTTACAATGGACAATCTGCTTTTAAAAGACAGAAACAAGCATTGTTTTTCTTTCCTAAAAGTGTCATTTTTAAAGTTGCCACCATTAATAGTCTAAGAGCCAGTAGTCGGCAGACTTATGCTAAGTTTCCACCAAAGGATTATTTCAATTCAGATTTAATAAATCTATTTGGTGTTTCCACCGCACAAAAAGATTTAAAAAAGATTTACTTTGACAGCCTCTTTTAAAATGCAAATGGTGTTTGATTTTTTCTCATAAAGAGGAAGTGAGATAGAATGTTTCCTCTGTGAAGAACTGAATTCAGCCATAAATGAATCCTTCAGTGCCATATATTAATAGGTTAGTTCGATTTGTAAAAGTATTTGTCCTAGGAAGATTTAACAAGATTAATTTCTAATCTTCAAGATTTACGAAATAAATTTGTATGGTAAATCTTTAAGATTTAAAGGAGATTTGCGGTAAATCTTATTAAATCTCAGATTAGCGTTAGGTGGAAATGTAGCATTACGGTATTTCAGTACGATTCATATTAAGTAAAACCATTTTATTAGACCCCCTGGAGCATGGACGGATTCATAGATCATAGAGGCAGATATATTCCTTAGTTTTAAAATTGGCCTTTTTAGCGTTGAAATACATTCTAACGAAAACATAAATGCAAAAAAGAGCCAAGCTCATATGTATGTACAAGAAACCTGTGCAACAAGAAGTAATGAGATCTAAGATAAAGGGTGTTTTTTTTAGACATATGGTTTTGAAGAAGAAATAAAACGCATATAATTTAATGTTATGGCCAAGAATTTAGCTTTATTACAAAGATAAGGGTTTGATTTCGGGCAAGTGGCCACCGCCGCAGCTGGCTCGAATAAATTCCAGCCGAGAGGCCCAATTTTCGATCACAAATTTTCGACTACCAATTTTCCACGTGGTGCGAAACCGATCCATGATTGCTCGAACTACTCTGCTGGGCGATTATGTCGACTGAATATTGGACGTAGCTCGCGATGCGCGAACCGAACCATTATTTTGGTAATAAATTTGCACGATTTGCAAACGTTGTTCAGGAGTAAGTCTTTATGAAATGGCAAACCAAACTGAGCATAAATAAAGTGACAGCGCTGTCAAAAAGACCAACTTCGAAAAAAGTATTGCCAGATTGAAAAACACACGTCTAAAATATTTATATACCAAGTTTAAAGTTCATAAATTTAAGGTATAATATCAAATATAGTAACTAAAAATTATTATAGACCCTTACTAGGCCCCTATATTTTGCCTCTTTATTACCAGAACGTAAGGGGCCTTCGCGCCAAAACGACGTCTTTTTATATTAATTCTCAAAAGCTTCCATATCCATATGATATCTTTGTTTAAACCGAAACTAAGCTTTGCCCCTCTATCCTCAACGAAGAACTATTTGTTTCCGAATTTGTCGTCTTTCGTGCTGATGGTCAAGGTAACCAATATGAAATCTCTGGCCACGGTGTTCTTCAAGCAGTAAACACTATCGTTTTGATGCTTGCCTAATCAAAAAGTCTTGCGCACCTTCGTTTGAATTTGTGTGCGTGAAAACATCCTTGAAAAATCGCAATATATACTTTGTTTGCTGCTATATTCGCCCTTCGAAGCCCACCCAAGCCTGCCAATTTGCTGTTGATGAAATTGATTCCCTTGTTGAAGTCGCAGATCCCCATCTTTTATACCTGTTAATGCCTCCTCTGAAAAGGAGCTCCTGCATACCGATCGGTTTTTTTTACTTAAGTCTTTTCCAGGTTAGTGACATAACTAACAACTTAGGGAGGCAGCTTGACTTAAATTTTTCATCTGATGCCGGTATTTCCCTTGTTTCCCTAAGCTGTCATCTACTCTCTACCCTCGACGCTTCCATCCTCTTTTCCTTTACATTTTCCTTTGAATCTGATTAAGACTCAATATTGTTTGAAAATTCTTTCTTTTTCAATTTCCGCAACGTTGACTTCGTTTATCGTAATAACCTAATCAGAAATATTGATTTCTGTTCCTTCCTGAGTAATAAAAATTCAATCGATATCGCCTTGGAATTTTTCTACAAATCTATCTTTAACTGTCTTGTGCAGTCTGTCTCCTACGTTCCCCGTAAAAATGTCTCCTCTTTCCCTCCTTGGTATAATAAAGAACTGCGAACCCTTCGTAATGTCAGAAACAAACTATGGAAAACTTTCCTGCAATCCTGGTTTGCTTTCGACTTCTCGAACTATCGGCAAGCTCAATGCCGCTTCTCCGCTCTCTGCGAATTAGTATACCTTGAATACGTTGACAGCATGCAAGACTGTCTGATCTCTGACCCTAGACGCTTCTATCACTTCATTAACGTTAAACGTTAGTCCGATGGCTTTTCCTCAGCTCTTAAATTCTTGGACACGACATCTGCCGACCCTTAAATTATCACAAACCTGTTTGCCTCCTTTTTCAGGCAGGCGTACAGTGATCACCCACAAGAACCTGACCCCTGTTTTTAGTTACTTTAAAAGTACCCCACAGACCTCCTTTGCCACAGTTGAAATTAGTGTTGATATCATCATCAAAAATATAAGTTTGCTTAAGGATGACTTCTCTCCTGGTCCAGATGCCTGCCATATTTTAAAACAAATTTATTAACTCCCTCTGTCAGCCACTTGCAGCATTATTCCACTTTTCACTCTCACAAGCCATTTTCTCAAAATTATGGAAGGATTCTTTTATTTTTTCCGTTCATAAAAAAGGCGCAAAGAACGATATTGCTAATTAGGTACCGTCCCATAGCTAAGCTTTCTTCTATCCCTAAGCTCTTCGAAAGTATTGTGTACGACTCTCTTTACTTTGACGGCAAATCTATATTTTCTCCACAACAGCATGGCTTTTTATATAAGAAGGTTTTATAATACAAATTCTATATACTACTGAAATAAATCAGCCAAGTAGAAGACTTAGCATTAAGGATTGGACTTGTTGAATTATTGATTCAAATTAGCTTTTTATGGCCTTTAGTCCTACAAATTGGCGTTTCGTTCGGCTTACTCACTTGAACTCATCAGTGACATAAGTTCAGTTCAACTTACATGAATTTTTCAGCGAAAATCCAAAAAAAAAAAAAAAACTTCCAGCTTAATGATTAGGAATTCTAATCTTGTTGGATATAGTTTACAGTGGATTTTCGCTGAAAAATTCATGTAAGTTGAACTGAACTTAAAACAAATTGCGTATGACAAAGCCCTCACTATGTCACTGATGAGTTCAAGTGAGTAAGCCGAACGAAACGCCAATTTGTAGGACTAAAGGCCATAAAAAGCTAATTTGAATCAATAATTCAACAAGTCCAATCCTTAATGCTAAGTCTTCTACTTGGCTGATTTATTTCAGTAGTATATAGAATTTGTATTATAAAACCTTCTTATATAGAAACTATGCCTGGCCCCGGGCAAAAAAAACTTCCAGCTTAATGATTAGGAATTCTAATCTTGTTGGATATAGTTTACAGTGGATTTTCGCTGAAAAATTCATGTAAGTTGAACTGAACTTAAAACAAATTGCGTATGACAAAGCCCTCACTATGTCACTGATGAGTTCAAGTGAGTAAGCCGAACGAAACGCCAATTTGTAGGACTAAAGGCCATAAAAAGCTAATTTGAATGGCTTTTTAAAAGGCCGATCTACCACAACAAACCTTACGGAATTCGTTTCTAACCCTGAGGCCACACGAGCAAGTAGTTGCAAGCAAGTTGGCTACATACACTGCCTGTCAAATTCGTAATTTGCATTCCACTTGCCTCCCACTTGCTTCCCACTTGCATTCCACTTGCTTGTCTCCCAACTTGCTTCTCAACTTGCTTCACTACTGGCTTCAAAACTTGCATGCCAGTTGATAAGCAAGTTGCTTGGGTTTGTTTGTGTTAGTAAACAAATTTGTATGTATTGCAACTTGCTTGCAAGTACTTGCTCGTGTGGCCTCGGGGTAAGACTCTAAATGCATTAGAGAGAGGAAATGAAGTGGAGGTTATCACCACAGATTTTTAGTAAGGCTTTTGACAAAATATGTCATCAAATTATTTACCTTAATCTTAGAGCCCTCGGTTTTCCACCTTTTTTCATCTCATGGCTCAGTTCATACCTAGAGAACCGCCACTATAGAGTTATATTTAGATTTTCAATCTCCGATCCCAATTATGCTACTTCGGATGTTCTCAAGGGAGTCACCTCGGACCTTTGATCTTTACCTTAACAATAAACGACGTCATCATTGTAATTAATGATTCAAATCTCTCCATATACGCTGATGATATGAAAACAATTTAGGTCATTTCTACCCCCACTGACTCTCTTTCACTTCAAAACGATCTTATTTAATTCCAAACCTGGTGCGACAGAATTTTTTTAAAACTTAATGTTGCTAAATGTCAGTTCATAACTTTCTCCCGAAAGCGATTACCCCTACCTTCCCGAACCTATTACTTTCATGATGTAGCTATTCCATCTGCTTGTTCTATACGAGACCTGGGAGTAGTTTGGGACAGTCAGCTAAACTTTCGTGCCCATTCCGATCATATAATTAAAAAGTCCAATTCTTCAATCGGCTTCATAAAACGTTGGTCTAAGGAATTCTCGAATCCTTATGTCACTAAGTTCCTCTACATAACTTATGTTAGATCCCTCTTTGAATACGCTAGCCAAGTTTGGTCGCCATATCAGAACTCTCATTCCCAAAGAAATGAAGCTGTGAAACGTAGGTCCTCCATGGTCTTCCTTGAAGATTAAATGAAATTGACCAATTTGCCAACCTTACCTTACAAAAATGTTGAGAATATGCTGACCTACTCTTTCTGCACCAGCTTCTCGCTGGGACTATTAATTCTTCCTATCTTTTGGAAATGATTCCTATTAGTACTAACCCACGTTCCCTTAGATCCACTTCTCTCTTCCGCCATTCTCATAACCGCACAAGCTACGGTCAGTTTGAACCAATCTCAAGAACAACTCACATGACATCTTTTGCTTCCATATTAGTTCTTCCTCACTCCGAACCTCTCTTTATAACTCTTCAGTTCAAAGCCCCTGTTGTCTTTCATTTATTTCTTAAGTTGTTTCTATGTAAAAAACTGGTGGGTGGGCCTGCGGGCCTAGATCAATAATAATAAAAAAAAAACAAGCAACAAAATTTTAGTGCACGCTTGTATTAAGCTAAATAAATAAAAAGAGTAATAGTCCAGTCAACGAAGACTCAAAATTATAAAATAAATGCAATAAATCATGCTCTCTTGGCTATTATTTTATGTGGTAGGGGTGACCCCCAGGTATAACATACTAAAATTCCCCAGCCTAGGGCCGCGAGCTTTAGGCAGGAGGGGGGGGGGGGTTAAAGATTTGTAACTTTTCGGTATATTTTGAAAACTAAACATTTAAGCGAAAAAGTGTACACTACAAAATGAAAGAATAATACATTTCCTACAAAAAAAAGTTTTATTCATATTTTCGGTAGGAGCAAGGTTAAGAAAGATACGAGCAGTAGAAAATTCAAAAAATTAAAAAACAATGTGAATAAAAAAAAAGCTAAAGCTATTTTTGGAGCAAGCTAAAGCTAGCTAGTCATAGCTTTAAGTAGTAGCTAAAGCTAGACAGAGCTTAAGCTATGTTTCATGTGAATACAAAAAAGATTCCGCTAAATAGCTTTAGCTAGAAAATTCTAGCTTAAGCTTAATATTTCTAGCTTTCGTTTGTTTATTTAGATGTGTTGG
The DNA here is from genome assembly GCA_963921185.1 of Dasysyrphus tricinctus. NCBI lineage: Eukaryota > Metazoa > Arthropoda > Insecta > Diptera > Syrphidae > Dasysyrphus > Dasysyrphus tricinctus. The sequence continues at coordinate 140,323,302 of OY992531.1, forward strand.
CTTAGAAGCTTAAGCTAAAACCATTAATTTAGGATCGAAAAGCAACGCAAAGAGATTTTTAAAAATCCAAGTTTTAGCTTAAGCTATTTGTTTATTCACAAGATCCATTGTTTTCATGTAAAAAGAACTAGTCCAAGCTTTCTTGTTAGGGGTCCTGGAATCTTGATATTTTTGAAGCTTTAGCTATTATATTCTAAGAATCTAGCTTAAGCTATTTTAAAATAGCTATTACTAGAAGACATCTTTTAGTTTCTAGCTTAAGCTTGACTGACTTTGACTTAAAGATTCAAGTTTTAGCTTTAGCTTTTTTTTTTATTCACAAGACCGATTGTCGTACAACATCAATGGTTTTTGGTCAATTTACTCAGAAATATCGGAAAAAGTAAGTATTTATTGATTCATGGTAATTCCAGGGCCGTTATGAGAGCAAGTTATGGTGTAAGGAAGGTGGTTGTGTTTAATATATCCTTATTTAATTTTTTTGATACAGTGTTTATTTTCATAAATAAGCATCAGAAAGATCGACGTCGGACGGCTGCAGTGGCAAGTAATCGCCAGGTCCTTCTCCGATCGAGTCTCTCGCGCCCTCTTAACTAGTCCTTTGCCGCCAACTGCAAGCATCGAGAACCAGTGGAAAAACTGCTAGGAAGCCATCAGAGATGCCGCCTCTGACGTGCTGGGCTTTGCACGACCACCACAGCGAAACCCCTGGTTCGACGAAGAATGTCGGCAAGAACAAGCAGCCAAACAACAGGCATACAAAGCGGCGCTGCATAGAAGGACCAGAGCTGCTCGCGAGCGCTACGAGCAGAAGAGGAGAGAGGAACACAAGCTTCTTAGAAGGAAAAAGAAAGAGCATGAGAAGCGCGCGATCGAGGAATTAGAGGGATGCCACTGCAGGAATGAGGTGCCGTGACATAAGGCCAAATTTAAAAGTTTGGCCTTAAGTTACTTTCCAAAAGCGACTTAATGCCAAGTTTTAAGAGTTGGCCTTATGTCGCTTTTACAAAGTGACATAAGGCCAAATTTGTTTGTGACTTAAGGCCAAACGTAAAATGTTTTGTAAAAAAAACAGTAATTTTCGGAAAAGATACTTTGCATACACCCAACCTCGCACCCACCCCAAATCCTATAGTGAGCCCAAGCAGGGGGGTTGCAGGGGGGAACATGCCCCCCATACATACCTCACTGTTTATTACGAATTTTTAAATTTCACAAACCTAATAAAACCTCTCCTTTATTTGGTTTGTGAAATATAAAAATTTCAAATAAACAGTGAGGTATGCATGGGGGGCATGCTGCCCCCTGCAACCCCCCTGCTTGGGCTCACGATAGGATTTGGGGCGGGTGCAAATTTTTGTGTATGTATAGTTTCTTATGCATTTAAAGAAACTGGATTTAATGATATTATTCAATGCAAAATGAAAAAAATAGGTACGCTAGTATTAAAGGTGACACAAGGCCAAATTGTATTTCTTTTTTTCACCAAAAATCCCAATCAATAATCATCATCTCCCAAAATTTCATACTTCTAAACACAACCCTTAAAAAGATCAAATTCAATAACCTCACAAAAATTCAAATAACCATTACCAAGCTTAACGGCTACATGGACAAATAATTTTTAGATTCTGCAGATCTGTGGGATAAAACCTTTCCAACAGTACTTAACTCATGCTTTTGCGTTGAGTATTAACGGAGAAAAGTGTACTGAAAGAATTTCCATACATTTTGCTAAGCGTATTTAATATATAGATTAAATACTTACTTTGGTTTCGAGTGCACAATTAATTCGAATGTAGTCAGAAAAATATGAAGTTGCACTGCATTCTGATTTGACCATTGAGTTTGAATATGTTAGTGTTTTTCAGATATATTCTCATTTGAAATTGAGAAGCGAAATTCTCTTCTCAGAATTTGCATGCAGAAGAGGATTTGTGTGCCATTGAAATGGTTTCTGGATGCTTCTGGATGGCTAAACGTGATTACTGTTATAAGAATCGTTCCCTCACCCTCTTGTCTATCGAAAAGAAGTTGATGATTTTTGTACTCAAAAAAACTGTATACTCAGCTTTAAACCAGTGAATAAAAGCATTTTTCAACTTTCGGTTCAACATAGGATTTGAAGTCAACTTCAAAGTTGGCCAACTTTCGATTTCAGCCAGTTGAGCAATAGTGGATAAAATGACTCTAAGACGATCGTTCACGTCTTATTTTATTTGTTTCTCACCCCTTCTGTTTACCTTTCTTTATCCAACACAAGTGTTACTTAGAGTGAATTTGTTCAAAACAATAATGAATATGAAGAGAAGCGAAAAAAGAAAAGAAGATTCATTTGAACTTTTAATTGAACTAGTCTCGCCCTACCTTGTGTCGAAATTCGACACAACTCACAAAATGAAAGCTCTCTATATATGTGAAAATTGAAGCAAAAACTATAGGTATAGTATTTGTAATTTAATTTTTTTAATGCACAGTGATCGGTAATATAAAATGGTACTTTAATGGACCCACAGTGTTTAATTTTGTGATTCGCACACCCTCCGTGGCCATGGCTTTTCAACCATATAAAATTTATCAAAATCGGCTGAATACTTTTTGAGAAAATGGTACCACAAAATTTATTTAAGCCTATTTATATATAGATTTGTTCAAAATATTTCGGGAAAAAGTGAGAGAGTTTTACTTAAATGCTTATTAATTGAGTTCTACTGGTTGGACCTTCAAGATTAAGGCCTTCAAACCTTGGGAAAACAATAGCAAGACACTAGCAATCGTGTTATATGGACGCCACGGAACTGGTATCAACTCGATTGTTTCAAGTAGTAAAGAAAATTTCCAAGGGTTGCAGAGGCACAAATTCATCTTGGATCCATGTGCCATTAATGTACAACCATTTACACATTATAAATACATGACTGCAAAACTGCATTGTTGTTGATTCGCATGGCAGGACCCGCATATCAAATCTCGTTTTTCGTCCTCTGCCATACATTTTATATACATACATAAACATATATGCAAGAACATTTTATTTGCGAATAAAATAAAGTCTGAGTTTCAATTTTTGTGGTAAATTGTCCAAATGTACAGAACACACAACCCTACAGAAAAAGTAGGTTACTAGTACGAACATGACCTTTTTCATTATGCTGTTATTTATGATTTTTCCTGTTGTTTCGTTGTGACCTTTTATCAAGTTTTGCATGTTATTGATAGTTTTTTACTTTTTGTGTGTATGTAACGAATATTAAGCCATTAAGGACGCTGCGAGGATTTGCATATTTGTTTAATGTAAACGTTAAATGATGTGGACTTAAGGGATGAAACACAGTGCAAAAAATACATTTCTTGTTGAGGGGAAATACTAAAAAGTTCTAACAAACTTAATATACCTACTAATTCCATAACAACAAACCTTGTTCGCTAAGTAGAGGTAACATTAACTTAAAGACAAGCCAACTCCTTCACCCTTAGTTAAAATAAAATAAAATGCAAGACTGGGTCGCACGTACTTGCTCTTATGTACAAGAGGCTAAGGGTTTACATGGAAACTATGAGAGAAAAACGTTTAAAAGCATAAAATACGATATTTAAATTAGCAAAACAACTCTTTTGATAGTTTGATGTGAAAAAAAGAACGTTATATTAATTCTTGATAGAATATGATTGTATGAAAAATAAAATTAAAATCGTTGAAGCGGTTTTTTTTTTAATTTTTTTATATGCATCAAATTCTTAAAACATTTTTATGGAAAAATTTTGGCATGCCAATCTTAAGTATTTATTTATGTGCATATAAAAATGAAATTTAAAACAAAAATGTCAACCCGTTTTTGAGATGTCGGATTTTCAAAAAAAAATTTGAAACTTTTTTTTTAAATCCAAAAATTTCTTTTTTGAAAATTTTTGTATGCAATCTTATTTGAACATATTTGAAGTTTGTATATACAAATTTTTATCTCTGATAACGAGAAAATTCAAAATACAAAAAAAAAAAATAGAGAGGTACAACTAATAGTGTCTTACACGCTGTCTTGGATTCCAACCTGGTTCTGTACAACGGCGCCAACATAAACAGGATAGATAATTTCTTGCTGAAGCTTATTCGGGGTCACATTGCAAGAGCTCCTCGACCAACAGCTTAATTTTTGGGGCTTATTACCCTAACAACGATTACTAAGAGAGAGAGAGGCTTTATTCCGCCCGATTTTCCGAATATGAGATAGGGAACCGAAGGGTGCGCAGGCTTTATTTATTCTACTTTGAACTTCCAGATCAGTACCACCATTTGCTGAAACAATACTTCCAAGGTAGTTAAATTGTGCAACCTGTTCAACTGGCGTCTCCTGTATAAAAATACGCTCATGTGTGGAGCGGTCTGGGAGCATTATTTTTGTATTTTTGCTATTTATTTTAGACCACTCGACTCTCTTTTCACCTTCTGTGCTTCACACATCCCGTTCAGCTCACTGATGTTATTTGCCAAGAGACAAATGAGAGCCATAGTGGCATAACTGCAATTTTATCGAAATTGAGTTTATTACAAAAATTGAATCTTTATAAACTAAACAACATTTCTGTATTTAAATTTTTTGAACTGATAGCTCCATGCCATACTTATACGAATTTTTTGCAGTTAGAGGCAACCCACAAGAAAATTCAAAGCTTGTGTGCACGAGTGGCCTTATCTGATCAGCAGGGATAGGATTATGCTAACTTTGCATGAAAGTATTGACTTTATACAAATACGTTTCACGTCCTCCTGATTCCAGAAATATTTATTTTATTTTGCATTTTTTACCCGTGAATGCCTTATTTTGCCTTTTTTGCTTTTTGCTATTTACCATTTTTCACTTTTTTTTCTTTAAAGTTCATTGTTTTTTAAATAAAATTTTAAATATAAAAAAAGTAGTTTAAAATATCTGTGTACCTACGTACTTTTTTTATTAATTAACAAAATGTTACTATGTATTTGTCACCAATTTTTGTCCAATTCCTGTTCCTCACTACAAAAATTGGGTTGTTTAAGGCAGAAGCGAGTGCTCACCAGAGAATAAAATATCTCCTCTTCCTGACAGTTCTGTCCAAGAAATTTCCTTGGGTAGAAATTCTTAGGTCTGTCAAATGCCAGGGGGTCTAGCGCGTATCTTGATACCATCGAGTTTAGTCGATACAATCGAGTACCTATAGGTGGTTCTTTACTTGGCTCAGTAGATGGTTTTCTATTCAAATGGACCAAATAAGGAACAGTCTATGCTCGGTTGTATCAACTCAACTCGATTGTTTCAAGTTACGTGCTGGCACTCCAGGTCGACGTAGGTCAGATGTCACTAAAAAAATCAATCAAAATTTGATTTTTTGCCAAAAATCTATAGAACAAAAATATTATTACTATCGAAGAATATCAATTGGGCATGTGTTCTCAATTTTAAGAATTTCAACAAAAGTTTGGTTAAAGTAAAGGGCTGATTGCGAAGTTTTGAAGAAGTTCACTGCTGTCATAAATGCAAATACGTCACTTAAAACTATTGTGTGAAAACAAAAAAAAAAACAAAATAATCCTGTAATGAATAGCGAAGTCAATTCAATTCGTCATTCAAGGCAAGGCGTTTTTAAGAAACAATCGAAGAAGCTGTTACCTGTGAACCTTAAAAAGCTGTTGTTTATTTTGCTTTTTTTTAATTTTTAGGTCAACAGAATCCTTTCCCTGCTGATCAGTTATAACGGTATTTTGAAGATTCATTAATACAAAATCAAAAACCATTTATTTTTTTATCATATTGCAAATAAAAATCAAAATTATGTTCATTTAGGTATTTAAAAACTACAACTTTTTTTAATTTTATTAAAACTAAATACAAGTGTTTAAAAATAATCTGCTCCTTATTTTTGCTCTACTGAAAATAATTAAAAATGGAGTGAGGCCATTATGGCTCTCATTGACTCATATATTATCATCGGCATAGTCTAAGTGACTAAGCCTTTCAAAAGGTATCCATTGAATGCCCTGTCTCTCCGCTGTTCCAACTTTGGCCGTCAAAACATCGTCTATCGGCAGTAGAAAGAGAATTGGCGATAGAACATCCTCCTGTCTCACACCCTACCGCACTTCGAAAGAGTCGGATAGAAGCCCATTATGTAAAACAAAACATCTTGGGTTGTTATAGGGCTCTCTTCTCTGTCTGTTTTATATTCTTATCAACTATTTATTACTTCAATATGTGTAAAATAAAATAAAGCCGAAGTCGATAGCATTATTAATTCTCGAGATATTTGAGACTCATGCAATTTTACATTGTTTTCTTAAATAGCTGTTGTTAAAAAAACACACATTGAATTTTTTAAAAGTCATTTCTGCACTTAACAACATTATTATCTATAAAATAAAATATAGGTTTCCAAAGTCAATGGGGCATATTCACAGATGTTGTTTAAGCTTTTTCTACACTAAACTGGAGTGTACCTAATGAAGTTTCAATATGATAAACTCCAGATTTGCCTAGCAACAGCGTATAAAACATCAATGAATATGCCCCAATACAGTCAAAATCGGTTATAACGAAATACCGGTTATTGCGAACTAATCTTGAAGTCCTGGTAGAGGTTCATACAAATTGTACTAACCGAATATCGCTTTTAACGATATCGCCTATAACGAATAACAGTTTTTTATGAAAAACCCAAAAATCTATCGTTTTCAATGAATAGGTAATACAAAAAATGTTTGTAGAAATTGCAAATTTCGTTAATTTAAAATAATAAATTATGTGGATTTCCCTTTTGCTGTTTTATTTATAATTTCGCATCCTTTGTTGTGGGGAACTGGAATAGTCACAATTTATATCAAGAACGGTTAAAAGTGTTAGCTTTTTTGGTAATTAGTTCGAGTGGATTTTTTACTAATAAAGAAAAACTAGTACGTTTTCAAGTCTCAAAGCAAGTGATTCAAATAAAAGTTTTACTAAAATAAAAAATTTGCCCACTTTTCAATAAAGCACAACAAACAATGGAAAATCGGTTATAGCGAAACACCGGATAAAACGAACAAATTCTCCAATCTCGTTGAGTTCGTAATAACGATTTTGACTTTTTCTTTAATCGAAAAAAAATTAAGGAACATACGAACGCACGAACATAGTACAAACACATCTCTCTAAAAATAATGGATTCCGATTCTTGTAAGCTCGAAACGTGGCGATAAGTCAAAATTTTCGATTTGACAAATGGGACTAATTACAATAACTGCCAATGTTAATAATTTGTCCTATATTCGATCCACTTAGCTATCAGCGATAAACTTCAGCTTTATGAGCCATAATTACTCTGTACCACAAAATTGTCAGTAAAGGAAAGACAACACGTTTTCGTCTCAGTGTGGTTGCATTGGCTTGAATAAATGTATCTCAAGTAAAAAGCTTTCACAGGGTTCCATACTTTGAATAATAAACTGATGTGCATCCGTTATGCCTTGTAGTCCAGTAACCTTGTATTTTCATAGGAGGTAGAACTTGCGTCAGATCCCGCATTTCTGATTTCTTGATGAATTGTTTATGATGTTGGCCCAATTAATAATCCAAGTTGTAGACCTCGAGCGCCGAACGCATCATGGTAAAAAAAAAACGCGAAATTTTGGCGCCTTTTTCAGTAATTGTCGATTTTATACCTCAAGGACCAATTTCTTATTAAAAACATTGCTCTATGATTTGAATTAATTCAATTGTCTCTGCAGACCCAGGAGTTTCCAAGAGACAGCCTTTCAAAATGTATCAATAATACATTTATAAGAACAAGTAACATAATTAACAGTAAAATGACCAATACAGAGCGCTTGGCTTAAGATAGTGCAAAACTCTACAGCGTGTTGGTTTTGTCAAAAGAAGAACAAAATAGTACGGGAAGGGGGTGCATATCTCCCCGTTCAGGCGGGAGGGGCAGTTATCTAAAAATGTGACTTAAAACAGAAAAAACAAATATTAAAGATCAGTGGTAATATCTGAAGAAAAATCGTTTAGCTCCTCTGAGGCCAGAAATCCATTCTTCAATATTCTTAATGTTGTTTTAACTGCGAGTTTTCGAAAAATTAATTTTCAAAGAGAAAATCGCGGTTTTTTAATTTGGTTACCATGATGCGTTCGGCACTCGAGGTCGAAAACTTGCATTATTTACTAGGCCAATATCAAGACAACAACGCAACTCAGCAAAAAACCAGAGCTACCGGATCTGAAGCAAGGTCGTCTTATATAAGTTACTTGACTATTGTGAATGTTTTCAAAACTTAGCTCAAAAAAACGCTTTTTTTTAGACCAAAATCCAACAAATTCTAACTGCATTTTAATGGCTCATTCAGAAATACAAACAAATAAAAATGGGACAATAAACACGACAACACTTTTGGCACTCACATTTATAAATTTTGCTCTCAAAAGCTTCATAGCCAAAAGTTCTTTGATAAAAACTACTGAAAAAGCCTCTATTGTATTGTTTCGACTTGGTAAAGGCGACTTCATTGGAATGTGATTCTCCCTCTAACTCGAATTTTCACGGGATATCAAAATCAGTTCGAGTTAGAGGGAGCTTTGCAAAAGTTTGAGTTAGAGAGAAATATTGTATGGTTTAAAATTTGAGGGGAATACAAATTAGGGCGAAAAAGTTCGAGTTAGAGGGAAATTCGACTTAGAGGGAGTTCGACTTAGAGGGAGTCAACTGTATGTTGGTTCTGTAGATCTTCTTCAAATTTTGAACTTAAGGCTTTTTGGTGATTCCCTAGAGGGGAAATACTTTTTTTTTTTAGTTCCAAAAATAACGGTTCTTGCCATACAACCGTTAAGGAAAAGCTTTTTTATCTCAAAAACGGTTCCAAAGATTTTGATAAAAAATCATTGTTTTATTTTAGGTATCATTTACATTTTGGTAAGAAAAAGTACCAACAACTATTAATAACGGTGCCTACCATATAACGGCTTTTTTGATTTTCGATTTTCTCAATACAGACTTAACCGATTTCAATTCAAATTTTTATGAAAAAGATTCTTTAAAATGTCAATAATATTGCATATCAAAATTTTGAAACAAATAAACGCTTTACACTCTAAGCCGACGATAATTTGATCACTTTTTCACGTTGCTGTTGCTTCTTTTTTTGGATAGGGTGTCTGCGTCCCCGTAACCATTTTCTCTGCAGTTTGTTTTTTTCGCGCATTTCCTGATGGCACTTGAAAATGCTTTTGAATTGTCGTATCAGCACAGAAAAGGTGTTTTTTGGCCCAAATGTTTCTATATCAATCTCTGCAGACGTTCTCGATCCGTCGATGTACCATTCGATGGAATTTTCTTTGAGGGTGTAGTTTATCGCTTTTCCTACCCCCTCTTTCTTGCTATTAAACTCCGTGAAATTTTTCACGAAGTTGTACTTTTTCATCATGCCATCTCTTGGAATGTCAAGGAAGTTTGTTACTGTGTAGTGTATTCTCTTTTTCTATTACCTTTACATTTTCCAGTTCCCTCTTTGTCGAATCCCATGATAGCTCCCTGAGCATCACTTTCAATGACCACGTGTATAGTCCAGTCAACGAAGGAAAAATAAATGCAGTAAATTATGCTCTCTGGGTTATTATTTTATGTGGTAGGGGTGACTCCTAGGTATAACATACTAAAAGTCCCCAGCCCAGGGCCGCGAGCTTTAGACAGGAGGGGGGGTTAAATAAATAAAGTTTACAATCATTAAAAAAATTGTTTGAAAACTCAAAATTAAAAAAAAGAAATTGATAAATGATGTTACTTGATTTTTCATTTTTAATTTTACGTTATAAAGTAGTTAATTATCTTTTATTATTTAATGTTGCTACTAGCCTTTAGTCGAATGCTGAAGACCAGACGGTCTTAGGAGCTTTAGTTTTTGAGAAAATTTAAAATTATAAAAACTATTTAATTTTAAATAATTTTAAATCAACAAAAATGATTAAAAAAAAGTAGTTTTTATAATTTTCAATTTTCTCAAAAATTAAAGCTCCTAAGACCGTCTGGACTAAAATCGTACAAATTTCAACTGCATTTTGTAGGTTAAATGCAAGCAAATAAAAAGGGGACAATGAAAAGGAAAACACTTAAGGCTCTCACCTTTAAAAATGTTGTTCTTTCATAAAATAAAAACCACTGAAAAAGTTCTGCGTCTGCATTCTTTCGACTTGGCAAAGGCAACTCTGTTAAAATGTGATTTTTTCAGGTTTATTACACACAGCGAAAGCGAGTATACGATCAGAATGCTTTTGGCATTGAAATACGATGGTCATACTGGAACGTACGAAATGTTTCAAAGAATTACGACAGCAATTCATGTATTCCCCCCCCCCCCCCCCTCGACAGGAATGAACGAAGCATGAAATATGAATTTAAGAAAATTAAAATTAAAATGTAATCAAAAAATGTTTTTTTCGTTAGGTATCCGCTTATAAAATTTACTCGTGGCAGCCAAAAGAGGACTTCACGTTTCCATTTTGCTGATTTTCCATTACACAAAATAATTTAATACTTTTTGATGAAACAACCAATACATCTCACCTCTCCCAGCTGAGCCTTACCTTAATGGCTAAAACACAAGTGCAAGTTTTCTCATGCAGCGAAAGTGAATAAAACAGGTAGGTAGTTCTTATGGGAGCAGACAAACCCAAGAGCCGAATGAAGCCCAGCGTTGCAGCAATGAGTGGTTGCTCGTCTGCCGCTGACCAGGTTCAGTAAAGAAAAGTTCCGCTATGGACAAATAGACCGATTGGAAAGCTTACAACTAAGGTTTTAGCTATCCGATCTTCAAAGTTAAGGTCTTTAATTAAAAGATAAATGTCAGGCTACATTACTGTATAACATTTTATGAGAATAGTTAAATAATGTCATACAAGAGAGCAGATTTTGTTGCTAATTGATTTGATTTATACTTTTCAAAACCCAAATGTGAATGAAAAATTTCACAATTTTGACAAATAATGTTTTAAAAAGTTATTGCCCCCACTCTACTCTACAAATTTGTTAGTGAATTTTTTGTATTGTTAAATGTAACGGGAAAGGCGGCAGGGGCACTTATCTTAATTTTCCACCTTAAAATTTATTTTTTTACACATATTCGGTTTCATTCTGTTCGGTCTGTATTCGGTACATTTTCGATCGGACCTGATAAGTGTGAACCGCTGAAAACTGAAAGAATAAGAATCCAATAGAAACCAAATAGCACCGAACGTCCCCTCGACCACGAATCGGTTTCATTCGGGTTCAAAGCTGCTCGTATTCGGGTCTAAGGGCACACAAAGTAATCGATGCGTTCAAACATATTCGGTTCTATAAGGTTTTTATTTTGTTTTTATTTTGAATTGACAATCTAGTGCTGAAGATTATTGATATTTTTGGAATTATAATTTAAAAACCTTATAGGAACAGTATATGTGTGAAAATTCAAAACTGAAACCAAAACGAACCGAACCGAATATATGTGAAACTTGCCTTGATTAGCTTTAAAAAATCAAACTTTGCTTCAAGATTAATTTAAATAAAGTTAAAATAATTAACAATGTATATTTGTGTACAAAAATTATTAAAAATGTCAAACCAAAAGGATGTCTTTTTTATGATAAATATTTGAATGCTCTTTCCATTTGAGGGAGCAGGTATTTTCACTAGAAATCTCTCGAGAGTGACTCTCGGATATCTTGTTTTTGTATGTACAAAATATTTTATCGTATTAAGAGCGTATCGGTATCGGCACAATAGTTTGGATTTGGCCTAGTTCAATTTAAAATATAGGAAGAACTTTTAGGCAACAATGAATACCTACCTAGCTTAAAGTTTCTTTTGTTTTAAAGATCTTTGTAAGATTTGTACATTGTAATTATCTATCAACTGTTCATCGACTTCTTAACTCACCTGATGAAATAGAATTCGCCGAATCACTTCGCGGCGTATGATGATTTACATTCTGCTGCATCGATGGAAGTGGTATTATTGTTGTTTGGGCTGGCAACGATGTACATCCATGAACCGATGTTATTACACTATGCTGGTGTGGATTGTACGGCATTTCATTATAAAGCCATAAGTCCTGTTCGCCATAATCTGGCGAATCCAATGATGTAGGCGACATAATCATTCCGGAAGGCATAACCAAACCGTTAGACGAAGATGTTACTTCGGAAGAAGAATCTTCTAACATGCGTAAACTAAATCCACCGTTATTTGACCAACGTCGTTTCATCATTGCTGAATTACACTGAATGCTTTTAAATCAAATCCTTGTTTTTTTTTGTTTAAAATTATGTTTTAAAAAACACTACGTTTTAAATATTGAACAAAAACAATCGTTTAACGTGACCGTAATTCTGAGCATTTGTTAAACTAATTGAAAGGCAATACTATTTACATTGTGTGTGATGAATTTAAACCCTCAGGTGTTCATATAACTATTGCAGTAAAAAAAATATCAACTATCGGAGTTCCGTGTCGATGAAGGCAGTAGTATGGTATAAAAAATATAATTTTATATTTATTGTATTGTTTGTTTTTCTGTTTGACGATTTTTATGTTTTGGGATTTCTATCATCGGTCATCGCTGAAAAACTGCATTTATATTTATAATAATATTGAGCACAAACAAAAAAATACTAACAAAATAAATATTATAACGAACACAACGACGACGATAAGCCCGAATGAATGATCGAAAGAGCGGAATGTTTATATTTGATGTATTTAACGTTTCTTTGTGGCTGTGACAAATTAATTTTTAATTTTATTTCAAGCAAATTTGCAGTGGGGAAGAAATCCGGTTTTAGGGAATTGTTTGTACATCTTTTTTTGTACGATAAAAATGGAAAATCTTCACTATTTATTTTGACTGTAAAAAAAAGAAAATTTAGATAGATAAACAATATAAAAAGAATAAACTGTTCATGGCAATACGTTTCTTCTGCCAGAGTACATGTACATATTTGGAGATATCTTCTAGTTTTGTAATCTTGGAAAATGTAAACGGCATATTTTCTAGATGCTGTGGTACCTATTTTATTTTATTTAACATAATTAATCAATCATTAATTCAAATCTGAGTTAAATTCAGTTTCTCTAAAATAAAAGATAGAGAAAGGAACAAACCTAAAGAGTGAAAGTTATTCTCTTATGAGAATTCAATCACCCTGCATATGCCAGTATCGTGTGGTGGAGGTATTATTTTCAATTCCACATTGACTTGGGAAGACCATATTCAAATGATTATTGTTAAAATATATGGATCATTACGCAGTCTCTTCTAATCAAAGAATTTTACCCCCCAACCTATTCGACTTAAGATTAGCAAAAACTTTGATCCTTCCCGTAATATCAATTGGATGCCAAATCTTTACCAGCTATAATTTAGAAATGAAAAGAAATCTGTCAGTAGCGTTCAAAAATTTGACTCGCTTTGTTTACAATCTCCAAAGATACGACCATATTTCAGATTATTCAAATAACATTCTCGGCTGTCCCCTTTACACATACCTTAAATATTTGTCCCCAAAAACACTAAATATAAATAATAATGAACAAAGAACCTGCTTATTTTTTTCAAAAAATACAGTTTCCAAATTCTTCTCGGTCTTTTTCATTATTGCAACCAAGAATAAGTTACAGGAACTCCGAACGTCAGTTTTTCGTATATGTCGCAATGCAGTGGAACAATCTACCATCTTTCATCAGAAGACTTCGGGGCACCGCACAATTTGAAGTGATTTTATTCAGGCATTTGGCAATATAGGTTAAAAAATTAAATATCAGCGTTTAATTGAAAAGTATATTAATATGAATCTAGTTTGTCGTTTTGATTTACCTACGTCAATATAAGGTACTACCTACTCAATGTAATTTGAATTAAACTTAAAGTTAAAATTATAAAATGATAAATTGACGTACTATTTTTAACTTTTACTTTTAATTATAGGCTTTATAGCCCATTGCAGAAGATTCTATAAATAAATAAATGAATGAAATCAACTCATATACCTAGCTAAATTATTTCTTTACATGATAAAAATGTTATTTTAGATTAAAAATTATTTTTTTTACCTCAACCACGCACCCACAACATGAATTGAATGTAATGCCTATTGGTGTAGGTACCTACCTAAGTGTGTAAGGTAAATTAAGCCATTTTCCATCATCAATACAATTTTAATAACGTTTCAATTTATTATTTTCAGGAGATTAATTCGGAGTTCGAAAAACAAATTTATTAGGTATACCTACATACATAATTTATTTTACTTTATATCCAAAATATAATCTTATGATTTATTTTTGTATTAAAAGTTATTATACACCGGACCCAAGAGAGCACCAGTCCATCGTGCGCAATTACTTCTGTGATACATTGTTGTTCTGAGAACGAATTCGGAAAAATTAAATATTTTTTTGTCTTTTTTTGCTCAGCTTACACGTTAATTTAATTTAATGGGAAAACAAATAAAGATAATAATAGTATCATACGGGCTTAACTAAATTCGACTTATCCAAAGACGATCATCATAATTTAGCAGATATTGTAACTTTCAATCCCATACTTTTTGCCTCGGCATCATGAAAAAAGTTTTGCATTAGCTTCTTGGAAACAAACACTTAAAAAACATTTAAAACGTCGAAAGCAAACCTTGAATAAATTACTAACAACGAAAATCGCAATATATACATATATCTGAAAACGTGTGCCTTTTTGATCCAAGTAACCTGTGGAGCATTATAATTTTTAATTTCTGATTCAATGTTGGTCATTCAACTGGCTAATACTCATGCAAAACACACGCTGTTCTTACTATTACAAAGGCAAACAAATAAAAAAAAATATTCGCACACTAAAAAAGTCTTGACACGTGAATCATTAGAGCTGGAACCGATACCAACTTTAAACTAAGAAATCTCACTCATCCAAACATGGAGCTTATAGCCGGCTTATACTGAAAGTTGTTTTACTAACACACTAACCCAAGGTTTTTGTTACTTTGTGGGAAACGAAGTATACATATTTATATATGTACATGTACTTTAATATATATGCACATATATGTACATATATAATATATTTAATCAAACTCACTGAAAAATAAAACTTGTTTCCATTTCTCTAAATTTTTAAACAATAAACGCGCTTTAGGCCAAAGTCAACTGAAAGCAAATACGTCACTTGCTATGTCTGATGATTCCTTGGTCGAGCTCTATGCACTTAAGGCCTCAATCCAGATAAACAAGTTTAACCTGTAGTCTTACTTTAGCTGTTTGTTGGCACTGAGACACTTGGATGCCACTGAAATGGTTCGTATTCTAGCCTAACTGGCAAACAAAAACGAGATGAAAAGTTCAGGAATGGATGCATAGATTATTGGAATGGAATGGGCTCAAGGGAGCTTTCGATAGAGCAAAAAAATTGATATGGCAGACATAAGAATGTCCGTCAAGTTAGCATTACCACTTCAAAATTTAAAAAATCTAATAATTGGATTATTTGTCGTAAATTTGTCGTGAAAGAAAAAAACTTGTCGCGCTTGTTTTTTAAAAATTAACCCCTGGTAATGCTAACTTGACAGTCAAGTAAGCACTACCACCCCTAAAAATGGGGTAAAATGAACTCAAAAAAGAAAAAGGACTATGTGAGAGTTTGTCCTAAATTTGTCGTAAATATATCGTAAAAGAAATAAAAAAAAAATAACCCCTGGTAATGCTTACTTGACAGTCAAGTTAGCACTACCACCCCCAAAATAGGTTGTGTTTTTTTGGTATTTAATTTGTTTAAACAACTGTAGTAATATTTCTTTAAATATGTTGTGTAAAAAAATAATTTGTCGCGACATTTTTTCTATAAAAATTTCCTTGGACATGACAAAAAGCCCCAAAAATAAAAAAGCATTTTTTTTCCAAATGTTTAAACAATACCAAAAAACACAAAGAATAAAAAGTTTTCATATGGTAGTGCTGTATTTATTAAAAAAAAGGAAAAAAAAAATCGATTTTGGGGCATTTTGTCATATTCAAGGAATTTTTTTTTAGAAAAAATGTCGCGACAAATTATTTTTTGACACAACTTATTTAAAAACATATTACGACAACTGTTTAAACAAATTCCATACCAAAAAACACAAAGAATAAAAAGTTTTCATATGGTACTGCTTGATGTAATGAAGAAAATGCTATTTTAGGGGTTTTTGTCATATTCAAGGAAATTTTTATAAAAAAATGGCGCGACAAATTATTTTTTGACACAACTTATTCAAAGACATATTACGGCAATTGTTTGAACAAATTCCATACCAAAAAACACAAAGAAGAAAAAGTTTTTATATGGCTTTTTTATTGAAAAAAGGGAACAAATCGATTTTGGGTTATTTTTTTAAAAAATAAGTGCGAACATTTTTTTTTCTTTTACGATATATTAACGACAAATTCTCACATATTTCTCTTTCTATTTTGAGTTAATTTTACCCTATTTTGAGGGGTGGTAATGCGGGGAGAGTACGATAAATTTAGGACAAATTGTCACATATTCCTTTTTCTTTTTTGAGTTCATTTTACCCTATTTTGAGAGGTGGTAGTGCGGGGAGAGTACGATAACTCAGGTGCCAAGAAATAATAACGGTTTTTTGTAGAACAGTTTTTATGAAATTGCCCCTCCCGCCCAAACGGGGTGCGATAGACCCAACTCCCTTAGTAAAAAATGCTTGTATTAAACTGTTCTACAAAAAACCGTTATTATTTCTTGGCGCCTGTTTTATCGTACTCGTGCTAACTTGACTGCCAAGTTAGCATTACCAGGGGTATATTTTTTAAAAAACAAGCGCGATTTTTTTTCCTTTCACGACAAATCTGCGACAATTTAAAAATTTTGAAGTGGTAATGCTAACTTGGCGGAAACGCTGTTTTTAAGATCGGACATTTTTTTTACATCTTCTAATTTTTGAATTAGATAATATTTGTTTTTGTGGTGTTGCTTTGAAGCTATTAGGTACTCACTCGTGCGTGTCTTTTGAACGCAATAGTCCAAGTGAAAGACACATGGCCGCTGAATAACATAAATTAATTCTTTGTTTAGTACCTAATATATTGCATTAGCACGCAAGTCTAAGTGTACAAAAATAATATTAATTTTCGTTACACTTTATTTGCTAATAAAAAGCGTGTTTTTTCTCCTTTTGTCAAGTATGTGAGCTGCCTGAATTTATGCTTGAGTGGGAAAACCGCGTCTTGTTTGGAAATATGTAGTAACAATTAATTTAAGGAATAAGTCGTATCTCAAAAAACTGTTGTGTTGAGCGAATCTGTCATATCTCAGTTCAATAAGCTCATACAATTTAAAGCAGCTGTCAGTTGTACTTGCGTTTACAAAAAAGATTCTACCAAAAAATAAAATATTTTTTTAGATACGACCTTTTTGCTTAGGATATTATATTAATATATGTATACAATACATATTTGTTTTTGTTTTTGGGTATTGGATCTGGAAAGGTTTTTAAGGTTAAAAATTCGGTTGAAAATTATAAAAACTATTTAAATAACTAGGGCCTCATTATGAGTAACGAAACGAACGGCACAAAATACGAAACCTTAAGAAACTATAGTCATAGCGTAATGGAACGTAACGAAAATGGAATAAAGAAAATGTTGCCCCACAAAATTGAAAAATGATTATTTTTTAAAGTGTTACTGATTCAAACCTATTTACAAAGGACAGAATATAATTTTTGGCAAAGTTTCAAATAAACCTTAATTTAATTTCCATTAGTTCGCTAAAATGGTTTTTAATTGCGATTACTTTCTTGAAAGCGAATTTGAAACTGACGAAGAAATGCGAATAACAAAACGACTTTTTATGGATTAATCCAACCCTATGAAGCTTCCAAGTTCCACGTAAGTTAATGGAAATCCTTTTCCCATGTGTATTCAAATAAATTCCTGAAATATTTTCAAGATTTAAACTTCTTCTTAGGCACTTTAATACGAGTATGTATGTATATTAGGGATGGGCCTAAATCGGCTCTAAATGAAGAAAAAAATAATTTAATAATTTTTTTGGCAGATTTAACGCGAATCACCTTGAAAGCAAACAAAAAATAGGGAATTTAATTAACCCCTACAGCGACTATAGGGGATGAAAATAAAAATCTGAAAAAATATAGAATTTTTGTCTTCAATTGGAACAGATTTCGTCCCATCCAAATATAACATCTCAAAAAAATCCATAATAACGACTAGTCCGGGAGCTCGTGACAGTTTTCAATGCATTATCTGCTCGTCGACCAAGACATTCTGAATGGTTCAATTTGTAAGTGAACATCACCAAAAGGGACCGCTTTCAACTAAGTACCTAGCGGGACAACGCTTAATCAGAGCGTTTGTAACATACAAAAAAAAACATAAAAATTAACTATGTGCTCGTCGTTGATCTTTTGCATGTTTGTAAATTAGCATCAAACAATGTCAAAAAGTAACGCTTACACTCGTTCATGGGGACAGTATACCGCTTACACGCCCCGAAAGGTATGCAGTTATGTTTTTCGAATTCCGATCTATGGGCCCATTATTAACATTAACCTTGCACTTCATCCTGATGGGCAGAGCTTTGGTACACTAATAGTACCTCTCCTAACTATACTCTTAAGAAGTATTTCTAGGTGCAGTGCAATACGGCCTTCAAAGTGGCTGATAACGTTACATAATTTTGGAAATTCAAATTAAGACAAGTTCTGCCTGAAGGACTTTATAAAATTCTAAACAAATATCTAGAAAACAGACTTTTTCGTGTAAGACACGGAAATGAATATTCTAATTTCAAAGAAATAGTGGCTGGGGTCCAGTTCTGTACCTTCTATTTACACGTGACATACCTCAAACAGAAGACACTATCGTAGTAACGTTTGCTGATGATACTGCAATACTAGCAGTAGGCAAAACGATTAACGAAGCTACGATTAAATTACAAAATGCTCTTAATAATGTTAATAAGTGGACAAAAACATGGCGAATAGCGCTCAATGAACAAAAGTCAGTCCACGTGGACTTTACGTATAAAAAAATAAATAGATTGCCCGTCTTTCTTAATACCGGTCGTGTTCCATTTGCGAATGAGGCAAAATATCTGGGAATGACTCTAGATGCAAAATTAAAATGGAAGCCGCACGTAAAAAAGAAATGCGAAGAATTAAAGAGTAAATTAAGAGATATGAACTGGCTACTCGGTAAATATTCCAAGCTTAGTATTGATAATAAGTTGATTTTATACAGGCAGGTACTTGAACCTGTCTGGACTCATGGTATACAACTCTGGGGTTGTACCTGCGATACAAATTTAAATATCTTACAAACGTTTGAAAATAAATTGCTTAGGTCATTTGTAAATGCACCATGGTATATAAGAAACGAAGATCTTCAAAGGGATCTCGGGATTCCTACGGTTCGAGACGAAATAAAGAGTTTCGCGCGAAAACATAGAAATCGGCTATTAGATCACGCTAATCCAACGATTAATGAAATTCTTGACGAGTCGAATTTAGTACGCGGTCTGCGAAGAACAAAACATTCCGACTTGGTGCGGTGAACACAAAACCGCTTTAAAATCGCGGAATAAGCAGAAACTTTCACCGGAAAGAAACCTGCAACACGTTACCTACTTAACTTCGTTAAAAATAAATTGCTAGATAAGTTTCAACTAAGTTGCGATCGGGAAGTGGAGGTGGTTTTAGTGTAGTAAGAATCTCACACTTCTATGAGCACGCGTTTTTCGGTCCTCATAGAGCCTTATGCAGGTTTTGCACCTACACTAAAACATAATTTTGGAAGTGAAATGTAACGTTATCAGCCACTTTGAAAGTCCGTATTTCGAAAACTATAAAAGATATCAAAAATGTTGTGTGAACAGAATGTGAGACACACGGAGCCATATCATACGCATAAGAAAACTATCGCTTTGAATAGCTGTTTTTCGAGTTATGAGCGAAAAGCTTGTAGAAATGTCTCTTTATTAGACCGTGGCCTTGACCATATATCTTCGATTTTCAAGTATTTATTAACGCTGAATCAAAAATTAAGACGATACAAGCACTGAAAACAGTTATCGTCGTGCTTTTAAAGTAAAAATTACTGTATTTTCTGATAACAACGAGTACTAAACTATCCCTCAAAAAACACCCTCAATATATGTATGTTTTCTTTTGATTCTCGGTTCTGATAAAAACTTAAATATGTTTACCAATTTTTATAAACCGACAATATTTGGGAGGGATTTTTTGGTAAGAGTTCTACACTTTTCTCTTCCACTTTATGCACTCTTTTGATTTTTGTTTCTAATATCTTTATTCTTCCAAATACCAAATTTTCCTCTATATAGTACAGTAAATTTTGATTTTTTCAAAAACTACAAGACATATTAGTACGGTTTTTAGCATTTTATTAAGAATTAATATAAGTATTGAAATCAAACAACAACATGGAAATCAACTGTCTTAGCGGAAGCAGAATCCCAGAGAAAGACGTGGCCACAGCTAAGTACCTTTCAGCAGACCGTGAAGGATGGAGACGTTTTGTTGACGCCCTATGCCCCAGCTGGGGTTACATGACACGATGATGATGATGATTGAAATCAAAAAATTAAACTTGAACTTAATTACATAAAATTAAAAAGAAAGGTCAAATAGAAAAAAAAAAATAAACCCCCTCCCATACGACTTCTTTCTTATTTGGGCACAACATACACGCTCTGGCTTTTAGTCACACCTTATGCAAAACACCCGGTATATATTTTTAGTATTATTTGAGGACTAACTTACGCACTTCTACACCAAGGCTGTTTCCCACCCCACGCACGTATGGGTAGAAAAGGGGTGAATTAATGATGTGATTCTATGTTTTAAATTGTGTTGAATACAACGAGAGCCCTCGCATCACCATCCGAAGTCTGATTCTCGATTTTCAATGCAACATAGGAAGAATTTCAATGTTTTTACCTGGGTAAGAAGACAACCTTCAACTCGTTCTACTGCCAGTGCTGCCAACGTGTAAATACTTTTTAAGAGTAAAGTTAGGACAGGTACTATTAGTGTACCAAAGCTCAACCCATCAGGACGAAGTGCAAGGTTAATGTTAACATTGTCCCCATTGATCGAAATTCGAAAAACAAAATTGCATACCTTTCGGCGCCTGTAAGCGGTGTATTGTCCCGATGAACGATTGTACAGTGGCGGATCCAGTGGGGAGGTCATGGAGGTCATGACCCCCCCCCCCCCCCCCCCCGAGCTCCAGCGAAAACAAGAAACACGAGCAATCTTTACTGATTATTCAAAAAATTAGAGGGCAGAGAAAAACTTTTTGGGTTATTCCATATTTGTTAGTAATCTACTATTTAGGTATACGAAAAACATGACCTATTAATGGTTCCATTTTCTTAACAAAGCCAAACTTCTTAATGAAATGGACAGCAAGGAAATATTGATCAAAAATCACTACTATCCCTCGAGGATACACTAAATTGACTAAGATATCCATCCGACTTAAAATTCTGCGGACTCTCTTAAATAATAACGGTTCCCCACAGTCACCATCATCGCAAAAAATAAGACTCTCCCATAGTTTAAAAAAGATTAAGCTATTTAAAGCAAACGGGACCCTTTATCATTAAATCCGTTATAACTCGTAGGCACAGCGAAAATGAGAAAAATACCTCTTAAGTATTTCAGTAACCCATGGTTTTCATCAACGGTGGTAACTGTGTGATACCCTGCATAGTAGTTTTGATAACAAGTAATCATAGCATTTTAAACATTATATTTAATTAACTCTGTTTTATTTTCAATTGAAAAGAAAATAGTTTTGGGGGTCACAGACATTTTGTTGCGGATGCCCCGACCAAAAAAGGTAGCATTATTTTTTTGAAAATTTTATAGCAGAAGATCTAGGTATGTAAGTTGCTTATTTTAAATTTTCTAAAAATATTACTTGGATGTCTTCGTTTCTTAATGTGCTTGTGCGTGAAGTTAGCACCGCCATTTTTGAATTTCTAGAGTAAAATTGTGCTGTATTGCGATTTTGTGATATTTTAAAAAATCGCGAATTTGCAAATTTTGCGAATTATTTTTTTTTTTTTGAAATTTCAATATTTCTTAAAAAAGAAAGTTGTGTTATTTTGTGCTACGATTATGCTGCTAGGCGCCAAAGAGATAAAAATAAAATTCGTAAAATTGCAACTTTAATGGACATAAGAATAAAATGCAAACGGCTGTAGCATGAGGTAGCACCGCCATTTTAGCTATGCTGTATTGTGATCAACTTGGGCTGTAAATTAAAAAAAATTGCAAACATGCTAATTTTATGAATTATTTTTTTTCGAAATTTCGGAGTTTCTTAAAAGTGAAAGATATGCTGTTTTGTGCTCAGTTTGAGCTGTCATTCGCCGAAAAGATAAACAAAAATTGCAAAATTTCAACTTTTAGGCCAAAAACTAATACATACATAAATGTATATGCCTTTTTGCATAAGTTTCACATTTTTATAAAAAAAACTTAATTGTGCTATTTCGTGCTCAGTTTGTGCTGCCATATGGAGATACAAAAATTCGCCTATTTGCAACTTTTACGGCCAAAAAACAACAAACATTTAAAAAAATTCTCATCCGTAAAACTTGAAAATTCTCGATTTTTTTTAATAATTACGGCACAAGGCAGCACAAGTTGAGCAGAATACAGCAAAACTTTTTTTTATCGAAAATGGCGGTGTTAACTTCACCCACAGCTTATCTTGACTAGCCTAATTCTTTGAAATCAAGTACAGTATCGAATTAATATGATCATATAGTGTTCTTGTGTAAATATTGTTAAATTGAAATAATTATTTTTTTTGGGTTACAAGCAAGTTTTTTTTTAATAATATTACATAATAGGAAAACACCCTTCTTTTTGCTTTGATAGCAGTTTTTTTTCTTAACGGCATGGAATCCACCATATTTTTTGCAATTTTGTCTATCTGTTTCATCTCAAATTGACGCTTCATACTTGAATTACCCCTTTTGATTTTGTTTGGTTTTACATATCGCACCTCCGGTACAATAACGACGTAATTGCAGTTTTTTATGAAATTGAGTTAAAAATGCCATAATGTCCCAAATTTCAAGTTGTATACGTGGTAAAGTCGACGTAATTGTATCTTTGCTAGTGTCCAAAAGAGGCCACTTTTTTGTTTGACACAAAAGCTGAATCTATAAAACTTTTCGGAGCAAGAAAGACGTAATTGTACTTTGCACGCCACAAAAGCTGAAACAAAAAAACTTTTCAATGCAACAAAGACATAATTGTCAGTTGCGCGCGATACTAGTAGTTGTGCAAAGTCATTAGAACGCCGCGCCGTAACGTACGAAAGGTCAGTAAATGAGTGTGTATCTTAGGGCAACAATGACATAACAGCACTTTGCGTCGTTGTTTGTGAGTTTTTTGTTTGTTTGTTTTAAGTGCTCTTTAATTTACAGTTTGTTTGTATATCACGTATATATCACTTATTCGAAGTGCTCGGAAAAAGGGGCCTCCGTACCAAGTAATTGAAATGAGCTACAAGGACTTTGTAGACCTAAAATTGTTGACCGATGAAATGTCCTTTAACCTAACAAAAAACTCGAATAACGACCAAATTTAAATTTCGGAGTTGAAAATGGTTACAGTTGAAGAAGGATAGGAAACCTACAAATACAAGACTTCCTTCGAAGGAGAGTGGATCCTTGCTCCAATTCAAGGCCGTGGACGAGCTATAAACATCAAACTATTTGAAAATATTAAGCTAACGCCAGCCTACACATGCAAAATTCCAATTCCAAACAGAAAGAAGGAAGACCTCCTTCACTTAATAAAAACAAACATTGTTCCTCAATATTATGAGACATTTTACAACAGCCTTTTAAATAAACATACATTTTTGAATACATTTAAGAAGCGTGTTTCAATTCTAAAATGCCCATTAATTTAGAGTAAGAACGACTCAACTGTCAAAAAAAATTAATTCCTGGATCAAAAATGACACAATTGAGGTTCCTCAAATCCTCCAAAAGCTCAAAAAAGAAACTAAGAAACTGGTGAAAGATATAAAAGGTAATAATATAAAATCTAACTCACTGAATAATCAGCTATTTTTAGGACTCTTGAAGTCGATTCTGTAGGCCTATTTTATTGCGTTATTGTATTTTGAATAAGCACGCAAACTTTAAACGTGTTTCCTCAACATTTAAGAAAAGTGCAATTACGTCGTTATTGTACCGGAGGTGCGATATGTACCTATACGTAATGTGTAATCCATTACTGTCAATTATTCTTGGTAAATTGCTAAAAGTTTTCAAAACAACAGTTTTCTCGTCAATTTCGCTTCCAATCTTAAATGTTTATCTTTATCCTCATCATTGTCCTAAAAGTATGAAATGAAGCTAGATCTTGTTGATGAATAGGTACAGTTTCTAGCTCAAACTACATATAAGCGGGAGTCCGATTAAGTCTTAAACTTCTTCCTGATCAAGCCTTGATTAAACTGGACTTTTGCTAAGCAGTTCCTATTGATGTTCAAATTTCATGACCCCCTTCAAACTGGATTCCTGGATACGCGCCTGCGAGTGTAAGCGTTACTTTTTTGACATTGTTGGATTCTTATTAATAAACATACAAAAGATGAATGACGAGCACTTAATGTTAATTAATTATGTTTTTTTGCATGTTGCAAACGCTCCCCACATCAAAAGGTCTCGAGGTGCGCTGTAAGCGCTCCATTTTGAGGACACACATTACTTAATTGAAAGTTACATTACAATTTGAACGACGAGCAGATGGACCATTTTTTACTGTCGCGAGCTCCCGGACTACTACCCTAATGTTGAATTGGAAGATAAAACAACCAAACAAAAGCACATCAAAATACAACATAATTTTTTTTCTTCATTTAGAGCCGATTTAGGGCCATCCGGGATGACTTTTTTTAACGACCACCCTAATATACATATATATATAGGTACCTATATTATCAACTTAGTTTTTCCTTGTTTTAATGAGTCCTAGGTTGGTTTAGTTATTTGTTCATATGTATCTTGAAAAATAAAAGCACTAGGACCATTTGATTTTTTTTAGTTGACAAAAGTACTAAATAGTACTTAATGACATAAAGCTTTTAAAAAAATCAGTTTGAACGATTTGTATTTTTATTATATTAAAAATTTTGAGTTTGGAGGGTAGTTTTGTAGTGTAGGTTTATATCTTCAAAAATAAAAGTCCTTGAACCATTTCGTCTTATGTGTTTGACTAAGAACTGACAAAAGCATTGAATATTAAAGACAAAAATAGTATACCTACTTAGTAGGTAACATACAATTTTGAAAAAATAAATCAGTTTGAACAATTTGTTTTTAATAGGTATGTTTTCGAAATTTTGAGCTTGAAGGTTAATTTTTCAAAAAACTATTTTCTTAAACAACTTAATTTAAAAAGAGAATTAAGGGATGCATTTCTGGCTTTACAAAAACCTAAAGCATGATATTGGAAAAATGGCAAGTTTTTGTCAAGTTTAATCAAGGCCCTGGAAAGGCTTTAGTAGGAGAAATCTATACAAGGAAAACTAGTCAAATACTCGTGGGGCCCTCGCTAGTAAAAACTTGTCGGATAAGTCTTGTTATCCTATCACAAATACCCCATATATGACAAAAAAAATATACAATAGGTAGTTAATTTAAGTATGTATATTGTATATAGTTGTTCATTTTCAACAGTAGTTAGCGTATTGGACTGGTAATCAGAAGATCACAGGATCGAATCCCAATGAAGACAACATTTTATTTTTTGTTTGTTTTGTTTTTCCAGGTGAGATGTTTTGATCGTATTTCAAACCAACAATACAATATTGTACCACATTATAATGAAGCAGCCGTGCGCCTTCATTGTGGAAAAAGTAACAAAATAACAAAAAAAAAAAACAAAACGTAAACTAATAAAAAAAATTGAGGCTAAAGGTTACTTCACTAGCGAGGGCCTATAGAATTTCACTTACCTACCTTTAGTTTTCCCTACCAGCGCACAGTGGTCGAAAATCAACATTTAGCGCGAACTAAATACAAAACTGAAAGTCCAAATCACCCATGACTTATGTTATCTATCGTTCGTAGAATACATCCGCGCACCCACTCATGACCTTGGTTTTTTATTAAAGGTCGAACCAATATTCGAAGCATGGTATGAAAAAATGTCGAAAATTGTGTCCTTTTGCGGCGATTCTAAAATGAATTGTAAAAGATGAATTAGCACGTAAATGCACTTTGTTTTTGAACTATCTTGAAAAGAAGCGATTACCTAACGATATTAGAGCAGTCTTAACACTTGCAAACACTTGCGATTTTTCTATGCCCAACTTAAAAAAATAATAACCAAAAAATCCTTTTTAACTACGTCCTCACTTTACAGCTTCTTAAATTTATTATAAAAATATTTACTGTTATATCTTATCCATGGTTATAAATTATTAAAATAATTTTAACTTGAATTTTCACACCCATTGCAAATGATAACCAATTCAAAGTTGACATACCATGCTGCGAATATTGGTTGAACCGTTCAATTAACGGGTCTTTTAGTAACATCTTCGACCTTTAATAAAAAACCAAGGTGGGTACGCGGATGTATTCTACGTAGAATAGATAACATTAGTCATGGTGATTTGGACCTTCAGTTTTTTATTTAGTTCGCGCTAAATGTTGATTTCCGACCACTGTGCAGCGACCGGTTAAAAACTAGATTGCTTTAAGATGTGTTTTTTAAAGCGTCGCGGCGCGGCGGTGCGGTGCTGTGGTTAAATTTTCAATTTTTTCTTTTGCTTTTCAAAGGTTACAACATAAAAATCTCGTTGCTTTTTTAAAAGAAATGCAATAGAGTAGGTAGAGGGTTAAAAAAACTGAAGATAAAAGATAGGTATCCACAGTAGGTACACAAATAGAAGGAATTATCTTGCGCAGGTTCTCAAGAATGAGATCTGTCAGAAGGAATTCAAGATGGCCGTTTCTGTGATGTCGTCCACCGTATTACAACAACAACAGACACGAACAAATAATTTAAATAACACTAAAAACCAATTTTTTATTCTCAAAATTATAAAATAATAATATTTATAAAAACTAAATAGCTTGAAACAATCTTATTTGTTAAACAAGTAACAAATGAACACACACATAACACACAACAAATTTCAGTCACACATCACAATATCCACCATTTTCCACTGATTTTGACATATGCGCAGAACTGGACAAACAAAAACGCTAATGACATTACCTTTAATATGTGTACTCTAAAAGATATCTACTTTCTTAAACATCCCATGCTAAACAAAATCTAAAAATATGTAGGTAAGACTGGAATGGACAATATTAATTGTTCTGTGCAGAAAAAATCTGTTGCTATCATAGTTCTCACATAATATCGCATTGTAAATCAGGTTGTCAATGAAAATTACATTTTAGAATCAAAATTTAACAGGCATGAATAATTTTCATCACTAATCACGACCTAAAGAAGGCCTGGTTATAAATTAAAATAATTGCTACACTCGTACATTCATGCATTTATTCTTGAAACAGTCATTGACTTGACTTAATGAAAACCCAATGGAGTGACCTTGCAGTTTTCGAATGAGAGATTCAATTTGATAGCTCAAACGAGTGAAAGAAACAGAAAGAGAAAATTTAATGAAGACGATACGCCACATAAGAAGAATTTTTTTTCAGAAAACAACAATTTAATCGTCACCTAAAAGGTCATTACCATGTACGATGTGGATGTATGTGGAATTCCTCATCGACATGATGACAAAATAACTAACCTAACGCCTTGTATATCGTCGCGGAGCGCTGTGATGCGACAAAACAACTGGCTATGGTAAGATGAAGTACATTTTTGTTAATAAATGTTTTCTGATACAAACAAAAAACTCATATGTATAGAAGTTGTTTTGGTTATATGTACAAAGATGTATAAAGATGTGTGCCTCCACTTTTAAATTAAATGAAAACTCAAAACGCTAAGAAAGAAAATATTAGTAGATAAATAATGATATTAACTAATTTATAAAGAAATAAAACGCATATAATTTAATGTTATGCCCAAGAATTTAGCTTTATTATAAAGATAAGAATTTGCCACTACGTTTTAAAAATTATTTCGGGCAAGTGGCTGCCGCGGCTGGCTCGAATAAATTCCAGCCAAGGGCCAATTTTCGACCACGAAAATTTTTGACTACGAATTTTTGACTATCATAAAAAAAAGGTGATTGGGTACGATATCCCACTTTTCATAGACCTTCTTCCAGTTTTTTAACACCGCTTTTTATTATCAGGTCTATTTTAAACCCGCTTTTGATAATCCTGTTTTTTATGATCTCGTTTCTTATCATTTTATTTTAAAAAATCGTGCGATTTTTTTTTTATAAAACAATTAATTTTAATTGCAAAGTTTTGTAATTCAATGCATTTCATAAATTTTTTGTTTGACGTATCGATCAAAAATGCTAAGCAACTATGTTAGTTTTGGCTTTACAACTTGTTACTGCACGGCCATGCCGGGAAAGACAATCGGACGCTTGTAATGAGTTTTTTTTGTTCAGAAATTAATTTTCTTTCAAGAAACACAGTGAACGGAGAAGACAATCGGACGCTTGTAGTGAGTTTTTTTTTTGTTCAGAAAGTAGGTAATATTTTTTTCAAGAAAAACAGTGTCAAGAAACACAGTATTTTTCATGTCCCTCAAGTTAGCAGAGCAAGGTGAGCAGAACATATATTTTGTGATGGCATTATAAAGCGCTTATTAAATGCTAATTAAATGCCCAACAATTAAATTTAATGCTCAAGTACTTTTGGTAAAAATCAATGTTCTGCTAACTTGATTTAAAGTTAGCAGAACAATTTCCTAAAATGGTTAAAACATTAAGTATGAAAATTGGGTTTGGTCTTATATAAATAAGCTATTTAAATGCTCTGCGAATCAACAAAAAAAAATTGAAAAAAATTTGATTTTCACAAAAAAAAAAAATTTCCACAATTTTGAAAAAAAAATAAAATATTTTTTTCTTTTAGATTTTTCGATTCAAATCTTTTTGATTAGTTAAATTCTCTCCTAAATGCAATTAAATGCTCCAATTTCGAAACAATTTTCGAAGATCTGAGCCAAAAAAAAAATAAATTCAATTTCCCATACATTTCCATGTTCTGCTAGCTTAAAATGCGTTTTTCTCAAAAAATTCAAACTTTTTCGATTCAAATCTTTTTGATTAGTTAAATGCTCGCCTAAATGCAATTAAATGCTCCAATTTCGAAACAATTTTCGAAGATCTGAATTAAAAAAAAAAATAATTCAATTTCCCATACATTTCCATGTTCTGCTAGCTTAAAATGGGGTTTTCTCAAAAAATTCTAACTTTTTCAATTCAAATCTTTTTGATTAGTTAAATGCTCACCTAAATGCAATTAAATGCTCCAATTTCGAAACAATTTTCGAAGATCTGACCCAAAAAAAAAAATTCAATTTCCCTACATTTCCATGTTCTGCTAGTTTAAAATGCGTTTTTCTCCAAAAATTCAAACTTTTTCGATTAAAATCTTTTTTTGATTAGTTAAATGATCGCCTAAATGCAATTAAATGCTCCAATTTCGAAACAATTTTCGAAGATCTGAGCATTTGATTTAATTTAGGCGAGCAATTAACTAATCAAAAAGATTTGAATCGAAAAAGTTTAAATTTTTTGAGAAAACCCGATTTTAAGCTAGCAGAACATGGAAATGTATGGGAAATTGAATTATTTTTCTTTTTTTGGCTCAGATCTTCGAAAATTGTTTCGAAATTGGAGCATTTAATTGCATTTAGGCGAGAATTTAACTAATCAAAAAGATTTGAATCGAAAAATCTAAAAGAAAAAAATATTTTATTTTTTTTTCAAAATTGTGGAAATTTTTTTTTTTTGTGAAAATCAAATTTTTTTCAATTTTTTTTTGTTGATTCGCAGAGCATTTAAATAGCTTATTTATATAAGACCAAACCCAATTTTCATACTTAATGTTTTAACCATTTTAGGAAATTGTTCTGCTAACTTTAAATCAAGTTAGCAGAACATTGATTTTTAACAAAAGTACTTGAGCATTAAATTTAATTGTTGGGCATTTAATTAGCATTTAGTAAGCGCTTTATAATGCCATCACAAAATATATGTTCTGCTCACCTTACTCTGCTAACTTGAGGGACATTCAGTTTTAACAGCATCAATTGAGACTTAAAGTTTAACTTGAGTACCTATATTCTGATATTTTTGTTTTAAAAATAATTAATTAAGCAGGAAATATTTAAAGGGTGCCATATCTCCCGTGGTGCCATATCACCCGACTTTACCCTACTACATGGAGTGTAGCTTCGGCTGTGTGGCACGTAGCGCCGTCCTGTTGAAACCAATAGTTGACAATATCCTCCTCTTCAATTTTTGTGAACAAAAATTCGTTCAACATGGCCCGATAGCGATCGCCATTGACTGTAACGGCCACTCGACGAAAAATGGCCCAATTATGCCTCTGGACCAAAATCCGCACCAAACAGTGACTCGTTTTGGGTGTATCGGCTTTTCAATGGCGTGCGGGTTTTCTGTGCCCCAAATGCGACAATTTTGCTTGTTTACATATCCGCCAAGATCAAAATGAGCTTCATCTGAAAAGATGATTTTTTTGGCAAAATCGGCATCTTCTCTAAGTCGATCGCAGGCCCACTTAGCGAAGCAGCCATTTGAATGAAATTATTTTCCATTATTAACCGCAAGGATTGTACTTTCAAATAAAAATAGAAATTTGAGAAAATATTCAGTAGGTAGTTTTTTTTTATAGCATTTTCAAAAAAAAAAATTTATTTGGCAGACCCTTTACGATTATATAAAATAGCTAAAAAAATGTATGGCAGGTACCGTTATTTTTGGTTCTAAAAAAATGAAAAAAACTTGGAGGCATAATCACCAAAAGCCACTATGTACCAAGTTTGAAGAAAATCGATCGAGCCGTTTAGGCTTTAGACGAACGGACAGACATACAGAGTTGTGCCACCCACTTTTTGGGTGCCCTCTATCATCGTAATATCATGTTTGATTGTTATCTCAAAATTTTTTTTTTGCACGAATCCAAAACTTCCCTTATAGTACCTAACCTACATATATGTATATCGCAAGTAAAAATAATGACATTGTGGATTTTCATATGATTTCAGGTAAAAGCCTGTTTTTGGAGGCAAATAGGTATCTAGGTTTAGTTTATACATAGGTACCTTCATAGTATAAAAAAGGTGAACATTGTTTATATATCGCCTTTTAAAAAGACATTCATAAAATATTTATTACAATTTTCACTTTCATTTAGATTTGTAAATTGTAGGTAATACTATAATATGTACAAGCATGTATATTTCTTTGTAGGTACTTGACATATCTCTCTGTGTTTGAGTGCAATTAAAACACCTACAACAGCATACACTTTTAGAATGAGTAAGATTTTTTTTAGACAAAGTGTATTTTGAGCTTAGGAAAAGTTCTTAGGTCTGACGGTTCAAGATAAGCGGAGAGGAGATGCTTATCTATAAGAGGAATACTTTGGAATGGAATATTATAATAAAACAATTAAGCTTTAAATATCTATATTTTGTTAAAAAAAAAAAATTTCTTTTTTATTAATAAATGTAAGATAAGATTATATTTAATTTGATTCAGTCCTTAAATATTGAAAAAATCTCAAGACAATACTTGATGTGTCATTTTGAGATGAAATTAAATTGCTACGTAAAATATGAATGAACCATAACTAGCTAGTTATAATAAATGTACCTTGGACTTTGCTGAGCGAATTGAGAATAGTTTCAACTTACCTATTTATTATCAAAATTTTCAATTTTTTAATTCGTGGCGTCATAGCGAGTGAATGATCTCAATATATTGTCAGATGGAAAAAAAGTAAGCAATAGGTAAATAATTTACATATGATTTGAAGGAAATTTAAAAACAATAAATTATTTATTTTTTAAAGTTACCTACCTATGTGTTGTGGAACTTCAAAGAAATCTGTCACTAGAGAGGTTTCCAAACAAAAAGAATTCGGGAGAAACGAACAACATGAGGGGAGCAGCTCCTCTGCATCCAGGATCGATAAATTATTTCTCCTCAAAACCTCACTATAATTATATTTTTTGAGAGCAAAACAATGAAAACAAATAATCCCACTCACGGTGACGTCACGAGAAAAAAAATATGGCCACCATGCATCTAATATACAACATACCTTGTATTATTTATACCTAGACCTACCTAAATTACATATTCATACTCGTACGTGCATAAAAATAATTTAAATTTCTGTGCAATTTAAAACAAAATTTTCAAAGTAATTTTAATAATTTTTGGATAGAATACAATAATGAAAAATCTACTTTCCAAAAAAATAATTAGGTACCTACCTAACCTGTTTTTGAAATATTGGGGCAAATTCATAGACATTTTTTAATAGTGGGGCAATTAATGAGCCCAACCTATCATTTAAATTTCAGTAGGTACCTACTAAGTACATATTTATACTAATACAATATGTCCTAAGAAAACTTTTAAGAAGAATCTTTTTTGTTTTTAGTCCAGTCAACGAAGGAAAAATAAACGCAATAAATCATGCTCTCTGGGTTATTATTTAATATTTGAGGGGTGACCCCCAGGTACAACATACTAAAAGTCCCCAGCCCAGGGCCGCGAGCTATAGCAAGGAGGGGGGGTTAAAGGTAGGTCCCCTATTGTAACTTTTCGGGAATATTTTGAAAACTAAGCGTTTGAGCGGAAAAGTGTACACTACAAAATGAAAGAATAATAAATTTCCTACAAAAAAGGTTTTCATCATATTTTCGGCAGGAGCAAGGTTATGAAAAATACGGGGAGTAGAAAATTCAAAAAATTGAAAAACAATGTTATCGTCTTACAACATCAATGGTTTTTGATAATTAACCCACAAATAACCTGAAAAGTACGTATATATTGATTCATGGTCATTTCAGTGACGTCATAAGAGCAATTTGAAGTGTACAGAAGCTTGTTGTGTTTAAAATGTCCTTATTTTTTTTTTTTTTTTAATGAGAAACACTGTTTCTTCAAAGGTAAGCAGTACACAGAATATTTGCAATTATACAGGCCAATTACTTTATGAAAGCATTTTTGGACATATCCTAAGAAATAAATTCTTTAGAAGGGGAGGTGTATTCCCCCCCCTTTCTATAAGGGGGGACAAGTTCCCTAAACATTGACTGAAAATAGAAAAACTGCTATTTAAAAATAACGGAAATACTTAAAATATTGTGCTACACTTTTTTTAAAAGCTTAAAACAGATTCTTTTGTTGTTATATAGTCAAATCAAGTTAACAATTTTTGAAAAATTCGTTTGAAAACTCAACATTAATTTAAAAAAAATTGAAAAATGTTTTTAAATGATTTTTCATTTTTAATTTTACACTACAAAGTAATAAATTGTCTTTTATCATTCAATCTTGCTGTTAGCCTTGAGTCGAATGCTGAAAACCAGACGGTTGTAGGGTTTCTAGTTTTTGAGAAAATTTAAAATTATGACAACTAGGTACTTTTTTTCGGAAACACTTAGTACCTAACAATTACTCAACAAAAATTATTTAAAAAAAAGTAGTTTTCAGTACCATATCAAATAATAACCCAGAGAGCATGATTTATTGCATTTATTTTATAATTTTGAGTCTTCGTTTTTCTATTTATATTTTTTGCTTGAAAGATCTCTTTTTTAAAGCTTTTGAAGGAAAATTTTCTCTTTTTTTAAAGGTCTCAAATGGACACCTTACCTTATAAAGGGTCCGCCAAATAACTTTTTTTTTTTGAAAATGCAATAAAAAAAGCTACTGAATATTTTCTCAAATTTCTTTTTTTATTTGAAAGTACAATCCTTCCGGTTAATAATGGAAAATAATTTCATTCAAATGGCTGCTTCGCTAAGTGGGCCTGCGATCGACTTAGAGAAGATGCCGATTTTTCCAAAAAAATCATCTTTTCAGATGAAGCTCATTTTGATCTTGGCGGATATGTAAACAAGCAAAATTGTCGCATTTGGGGCACAGAAAACCCGCACGCCATTGAAAAGCCGATACACCCAAAACGAGTCACTGTTTGGTGCGGATTTTGGTCCAGAGGCATAATTGGGCCAATTTTCGTCGAGTGGCCGTTACAGTCAATGGCGATCGTTATCGGGCCATGTTGAACGAATTTTTGTTCACAAAAATTGAAGAGGAGGATATTGTCAACTTTTGGTTTCAACAGGACGGCGCTACGTGCCACACAGCCGAAGCTACACTCCATGTAGTAGTAGCATTTTCAAAAAAAAAAGTTATTTGGCGGACCCTTTAGTACCTATGTATATCGCAAGTAAAGAAAATATATTTAAAAGTGTGAACTGCATTTTTTTGCTTATAATTGGTTATAGCTCGTTAAAAACACTAAGTCTGAAAAAATACTATATTTTCAAATTTGTAGTAGGGTGATGTCTTGCTAGGTCAGCCTTCTCTAGTAATCAGCCACCTCTTTATAAAAAAGAGCATAAAGAAGGCTTTGTGTTACTTTCGGAAAAAAATGTTTTTCAAAAGCCTGACTATTCTTCTATAAGTGTGCAAAATTCTGGTTAAATGCTGCTAATGGTTTTCTGTTTAAAAGTTGAAGTTTGCTTCAAGTTTGCAAAATATTTGAATGTGACGGTTTTTACAAAAAAAATTTTGTGGAAGTGCCTTTTGTTAAGGTCTCAAACAACTAAAATACTGAAGAGAGGTCCATTATGTTATTATTTTTGTCGGGTGGCAATGGTGCAGTGGATGTAGTGCTTGACTGCTAACTAAGAGGTGTGGGTTTGAGCCCCATTCTAGGCAGCTCTACTCTTTCTAACTAGTGCCGTGCAATTCAGGTTGCATTTAAAATACCTTAGATCTTACAGGCATATAGTTAAAATTATAATATTATTATTATTCTTTAAAGTCTATTTTAGACTTAGGAGACAAATCTTGTTCAATTCTTTTAAGCTCGGCCTCCTCGGTATTATTGAAGACTACACTTTTTTATTTTTTTATTAAACTGAGTACGAAAATTGAATTGGGTAACGCTAACGTGCAGGGAGACCGAATGGATGCCGGGATAAGCAGACAACCCAGCGATGCTGGTCAGGGCACAAACTTGTCCTTGGGATGGTTAAAAGCCCCCTTAAGGCGGATGAACTGCAGGTGGTGATCAACGGCATGATAGTCTGGTGGCGGAGGAGCTTTTTTGTTAAAAAGCCAACGGCAGCAACAGGTAGCGTCTGTAACCCATATTGGGCAGCTACAAAAGGCGTCTGTTTTCCCATAGTGGGCGGCCTCGAGCAGTTATGTGTTTGACCATACAAAAGGCGGGTGTGCCTGTCAAATCTGAGCTTATGTATGTTATTACTCATATCTCGGAAAAAAACATGGTGGAAGGATATATGCATATGCAAATACATGAATTATGACAACAAATGTCCCCAAGAGGTAATCTTTTTATAGAAAATCCTTCTGTAGCTTCGGTTGCAGTAAGCCGCACATCGGATTTGGGGTGCGGCGTCTTTCATGTACGAGCGTCAATCAAGACGCCATAATAATAAATGAATCGTTGACAAATAGAAGAAGTCTTTCAAGAAGCGCAAATGTTAACTAACGAAAATCGGAGCATGGAACGTTCGATCCTTGTACAGCGATGGTAGATACGAGCAGGTTGAGCGTGAAATGCTTCGCCTAAAGATCAGTATCCTGGGCATAAGCGAAACTAAGTGGAGAGGAAGAGCTGAATACAGATCAGACACTGGACAGACGAGAATGCTGTATTCCGGGGAAGATGAAAGAGAGGGTGGCCAAAGACTGCATGGTGTCCGAATTATGTTGAACGAAGAAGCGAGGCGTAGTTTGATCTCCTGGGCGCCCATTACTGCCAGATTAATGACAGCAAGGTTTCGTTCAAAAATTCGTAACGTCACAATTATTCAGTGCTACGCCCCCACAAATGAAGCGACCGAGAAAGACAAAACCGCGTTCTACACTCATCTTAACTCGGTTTACAGTAGTGTTCCGAGAGCCGACATCATAGTCGTTTTGGGAGATCTTAATGCCCAAGTCGGTTCAGACAATTACGGACTGGAACGCGTGATGGGAAGAAATGCCTTGGGGTCACGGAATGAAAATGGTGACTTGCTTGTCGACTTTTGTAACGCGAATCGTCTTGTGATAGGTGGGACTGTATTTAAGCATAAGACGTGCAAAAAAATTACCTGGGTACATCCGGATGGTCAAACCGAAAAACAAATTGATCATATCATGATTCAGCAGCGATGGAGGAAGTCTATGTGTGATGTCCGGAGTATAAGAAATGCCGATGTGGGAAGCGACCACCATTTGGTTCTGATGAGTCTCAAACTACGAACCGCTGTCGTACAAAAACCAGCGCAGGATGCAGCAAGGAGCTCAAAATTCATTACTAATGCTTTAAATGACCCCAACATATGTCGAAACTATGTCACCTCCCTTAACGACAGAGCCTCGTCATTAAACGGAATCCAGCATTCAACAATTGATGAGATGTGGGGTGAAATTAAAAGTGTTTTTATGGAGGCTGGATCCGAAACTGTACCCAAGCGAAGGAAACGTAGGTCCTAGAGGGGTATTGACATCGAACCCCCGTCAGAATCGGAAATCCATACATCAATAAATCTCCTCAAAAACAAAAAGGCAGCTGGACTGGACGGAATACCAGCTGAATTCCTGAAAGCCGATCCCGTAACTTATATATAGCTTGTATTTAACATCCGTTGATACAAAGCATTTGGGAAAACGAAAGCTATCCCAAGGACTGGAAGGATGGTGTGATTGTTAAGTTGCCAAAGAAATGTGACCTAAAGAATTGCAACAATTGGCATGGTATCACCGTTTTGTCCGTTTTCCCAAAACTAATGGCAACCATCATTCTCGAGCGAATAAAAATTAGAATCGATTCTACACTCAAGAGGCATCAAGCTGGCTTCCACAGTGGTCACTCGTGTGTCGACCATATCAACACCCTGCGTATCGTCCTCGAGCAGTCGATGGAATTTCAATCACCGCTTTACCTCATGTTCGTGGATTTTGAGAAGGCCTTTGATCGAGTTAACCGAGAATATATATGGGGTTCGTTGCTTGGTAGAGGAGTTCCGCCAAAAATGTTTGCCATTATTAAAGAGTCCTACAACAACGCAAGGTGTTTTGTTTTACACAATGGGCAGCTATCCTACTCCTTCGTAGTGCAACAGGGTGTGAGACAAGGGGATGTTCTATCGCCAATTCTCTTCCTGCTGGCGACGCACGTATTGACGACCAGGGTCGGTTCAGCTGAGCGACAGGGCATTCAATGGAGACCGCTCGAAAGGCTCAGTCATTTAGTTTTAGACTATGCCGATGACATATGTCTACTGGCAAATAACATCAGTTGGCTGAACGGAATGTGCCAAACACTGCAAGTGAAGGGAGAGTCGAGTGGTCTAAGAATAAACAGCAAAGACAAAAATAATGCTCACAGGCCGCTCCACACAGCAGCGTATTATTCTACAGGAGACGCCAGTTGAAGTAGTGGAACAGTTTAGCTACCTTGGCAGTATTGTTTCTGCAAACGGTGGTACGGATCTGGACGTTAAAAGTAAAATAAATAACTCTGTACTCTGTCCCCAATTTGGAAATCCAGTCAAATCTCCTTACGCACAAAGTTGAGATTCTTCGAATCCAATGTTAAATCCGTGCTGTTAAATGCTTGTGAAACCTGGAAAG
The DNA here is from genome assembly GCA_963921185.1 of Dasysyrphus tricinctus. NCBI lineage: Eukaryota > Metazoa > Arthropoda > Insecta > Diptera > Syrphidae > Dasysyrphus > Dasysyrphus tricinctus. Next base: position 140,361,216 of record OY992531.1, read on the forward strand.
TCACGTCTGATATTTCGAAGAAATTGCAGGCTTTTGTAAATCGTTGTCTTCGCCACATCCTAAAGATTCGCTGGCCACAAATAATATCAAATGAGGAATTGTGGCGCAAGACAAGTCAAGACCGGCTGGACGTCGACATAAGAAAGCGTAAATGGCGTTGGATTGGTCACACACTGAGGAAACCAAACGATGAAATTGCAAAGCAGTCCTTTGAATGGAATCCTCAGGGTGCACGGTGGGTTGGAAGACCAAGAACAACATGGAAATCAACTGTCTTAGCGGAAGTAGAATCCCAGAGAAAGACATGGCCACAGCTAAAGTTCCTTGCAGCAGACCGTGAAGGATGGAGACGCATTGTTGACGCCCTATGCCCCAGCCGGGGTTACAGGACACGATGATGATGATGAAAATTGAATGGACCTTTTATTCTCTCTTGATTTCTGTTAAAATTATTTTTTTTAAATCATTATTTTCAGTAGTCAGCCGCCTGTTTACAAAATGAAAGAATGGGGGCTGACTACAGGAAACACGTATAAAAAAGTGTGCCCCTATAGTCATTTTCATTTTGTTAACAGGGAGCTGACTACTGGCGAACTAAGGTGGCCGACTTCTGGATTTAAGGTGGCCGACCTCACAAGAATCAATTTTTGTTAATAACTTATTTAAGTTAACAAATTAACTAAATACACTTATAATTTAATAACCTACACATTCCAAACAATCAGATAACGTAAACACTCATTCAACAATCTGAATATAGGATTTCTGAGGCCCATTTTGACATAAAAATAAAGTTTAAGGGCTAACTACTAGTGCCATCACCCATTTTCGATTTTCTTGAAAACGGTTTCACTATGATTTTATAATTAATGGAAATTCAATCGAGCTTTTGAGTAAAAACCATTTTGCATTTTCAAGATTATAAGAAAGTTTTCAATCGATATTTGCAGAGCTAGGTACTTAGGTACTCTTTTCGTTAGGAATGCATTTTTATTTTTTCGATAAACTTAAAATTACGGATATTATTCGTTAAAAACAAATTCACTCTTTAAATCAATATAGCGGCAACCATGCAAGGGTTTGATAGTCGAAAATTTGGACTTAAGCATTCTGTATGGTAATTTAATGAAATCAAGAAAAAAATAGCTTCCCCAATCTTTTGCAAAAAAAGTCTAAATTGACTGGACTATTATTTTGAAAACAAAATAGTTTTCACAAACACAGCCTTGGACCGTTCTTGATATCCCAAAACAGCAACTGAGACCAGGAGTATTAAGAATATCGGTAAATATTTGTTTCAAATTGTTAAGCTGGTATGAGGCTAGGTCTAGGCATGTCTTTTTTTTTAGATTTCGTTTTGAAAAAGAGTTTTTAGAGTGCGCCATTTTCCGAGTTTTAAGGACTCGCATGTCTAAGTTGATGAAAATCAAGTACCTTCATTAACGTGATATTACTTCCGTTGTTGTAAAGTGAAACAAGCACTTGAACTTGTTATATGTGGATTCAATTACATCAGTAACAATGAACGCTGAATTACCTTCAATAAATGACTGATACTTCATTAACAATAATTATTAATGGCCTTTTCAATTGGCAATCCAGAAGCGTTCGGAATGCGTGTAAACCCTTCTGAAAGTGTTCTATTGGCGCTCAGAATGACAGTTCTTCTCCTGAAAAGAACAGAAAACGATTCTGGATTTCATTTCAGAATCGAAACCAGAACTACTCACACATTCAAACACATAGTTGTCAAAGTGTTGTCAAATATTGCAAAAAGTAAATTTTAAGCTAAAAATAAGTGAATTTCATACATTTTACTGTTTCTAAGAACTATTATTTTCCGTTTAGAATATTATTTTCACATTTTTTTTTGTTAAAAATTATCATACTCGTTCATATTTGTGTCCGCCAAGTCCGCTTTTCGGCATCCGCATGTGAAATTGCACAAATACAGGGATACGAAAACTTCAGAATCAAACTGCATGTGCCTGTTTGTTTTATTGGTGTTCCGGATCGGAGAGTTCGTCCGAATTGCCAATCGAAAAGGCCATAAGTCTACCCGTCTGGAAAAATGGCAAGTTTTTATTAAGTTTAATCGAGGCATTGGAAAGGCTTCGGTAGGGAAAATCTAGACAAGGCAAAACTTGTCAAATACTCGCGAGGCCCTCGCTAGTAAAAACTTGTTGGGTAGGTCTTGTTATCCCACCACAAATACCCCATATAATGACAAAAACAAAAAAAACAAATTTTTCATACCCATCATACAATAGTAAGACAAATTAAAGTATACATAGGTATAGTTTTTGATTTTCAACATTGCACAACTGTATTGCGAAATAGCTCAGTAGTTAAGGTATAGTGCCTATCTGGATCTATTGCTAATAGACTCAAGACTGACAATTACTGACACTGTGGGTCAAAGACCAAGAAACTGTTTACGCACGATCGAGTACGACAGTGACCACTGTGGACTCGCCGCCGTAATACAGCTTCCGAACGAGCTCGTGGAGTTGGATGAGTATGTGCCTGTGCATACTTACAATTACAGTAAGGTGCGCTGGCCACGCTTTACCAACGCCTTATCGAGCGAAATCAGTTCGAATAATATATCCCCACCAAATGACAGGAATTTGACAAATAACGAAACCAATATCTTGAACAAATGGACGAGTCAATCAAACGAACAATGGACAGAACGATACCAAAGTACAAACAACGAGACGCAACCGACATGTACCGGAATGCGACCATTGACGCATTACACAGACAAAAAAGTGGACTGCTGACAAGACTCAAACGCTTGTACCGACGGTTTACTGACCCAAACGATCTGGAGATTAGGACATTAAAGTCTTCGATCAAGAACATCAACCAGCTTATTAAGGAAAATTATCGGTTGTCGATTAATTTGTATTGGGATAGCAAAATTCGGGCTGTTAATTCTAGCGACCCGAGTATGTTTCCCCAAATTAACAAGATATCGATACCTTCCCGTAAGAATGTATTAAGCGACATTTCAAAAATTTTAAAGGCATCGAAAAAAACCTCTGGTCCAGTTATTTATTTAGTATTTAAGAAAATAAAAAGATTTGGAACGGGATTTTCAACTCAAAATGCTTCGAAAAATCTGTTTACTACAACAAAATACTCAAATAAATAATTGAATAAGAGGTATTTTAAAAATTTAATTTAAAATTTTAAAATGTCGCTTAATACATTCTTACGGGAAGGTATCGATATTTAGAAGGAATGATCAGAACGACCTTCCGTGTCTTAAGCTCCAGAGAACGACAGATAACAGAGACGTACTTCTGACAGCAGCAATTGATCCAGAGGACGCCGCGCGCCGTCTTGGACGATGACCTCTTTATTGTCGAGGATCCGCAGGAGAAAGTGGAGGCTGTGGGGGCTGCTTTCCAGCAAGTGTACAAGGTGAATGCATGCATTCGCCCGAACCATGACCTGGAAAACAGAGCCTTGCTCCACCACTTCTACCTTCGGAATGACATAACGCAATGGCGATCAGAGAACCTCGGTTTCACCGGGTTCAATGAAGATCATTTGGCAAACGCCATAATCGCCGAGCGAAATGGGTCCAGTTCCCTGTTAATTACGAAGGTGGAGCTTCAGCTTATCTTCGATTCATTAAAGAAGAAGAAGTCAGCAGGAGTCGATGGCATATCCAACGTTGTACTTCGACATTTACCACAGGAAGCAGTAGACATTTATACCACACTGTTTAACAACGCTCTGAATAATGCATATTATCCAGTGCGTTGGAAGACGGCTGTGGTGCATCCTCTCCCGAAAAAGGGAAAGGACAACTCCAATCCGGCGAATCTCCGGTCGATAAGTCTTCTTCCGAGTATCAGCAAGGTATTCGAAAAAGTTATTAATAGAGCTCTGTCTAAGTGGGCAGAGGACAATAATATCATACCGGATAATCAGTTCGGCTTTAAGGCGGGACATGACACCATTCATGCCGCGTCTAAACTCGTTTCTGATGTCCAATGGAACAAATCCAAAAAGCAGTGTACGGGTGCCTGTCTGGTTGATTTGGAGAAGGCCTTTGACACCGTATGGCTAGAGGGTCTTTATCTAAAGCTGACCAGACTTGGCATTAGTAAACCACTATTATATATGCTTTATGATATGCTCAATGGTAGAAAGTTTGTTGTCAAGAGTGGCAATGTGACTTCTGCCACAACCTTTAATATTAAAAATGGTCTTCAGCAGGGAGCGGTCAACTCGCCGATTCTATTCAGCATTTACACCAGCGATCTGATAAGTAGTCTAACTCAGGCAATTGCGTATGCCGACGATCTAATTGCGTACAGAGCAGCTCCAAAAGTCGAGGTCATCAGAATTCTTTTGCAGCGTGACTTCGAGAAGATTCAGCGATATTGCGATGACTGGAAGTTGAAAATCAACTTCCAGAAATCAGAAACTATCTTGTTTAGGACTCTGTTGCATGGAGCCACAAGGGATACGAGGAAGAACTGGCGTAAGCTGGTGATCGTAGGGCCAAATGGACAGCCACTGGCGAGTAAAAGTGTAGTAAAGTACCTTGGCATCTGGATGGATCAGTATTTGTATTTCGACAGACATATAAATGCTGCTCTGTCCAGGGCTAGGGGAGCTTTTGCCCTGACGAAACGGTTGTTTTATAGCAGCCGGCTTGACAGCAGAGTGAAGGTGATTTGCTACATGGCCCTCATACGGCCGATGATTGCCTATGGGTGCCCGGTTTGGTTCAACGTTGCCCGGTTTGGTTCAACGTTGCCCCATCTCAAATGGAAAAGATTCGGGTGTTTGAGAGGCAGTGTCTTAGACGCTGCCTTGGATTACACAGAGCACCAGAGTCGGAGTACAAACATTATTATTCTAACCTGGTTCTATACAACGGCGCCAACATAAACAGGATAGATAATTTCTTGCTGAAGCTTATTCGGGGTCACATTGCAAGAGCAATGTCCTCGACCAACAGCTTAATTTTTGGGGCTTATTACCCTAAAAACGACTATTACGAGAGTGTGCGTCTAAGCGGCTTTATTCCGCCCGATGCATTCCTCTATTTAGACAGTCGAGGGCTGATCCAGGATAGAGCGGCGGTTCCGCTAATCTACCACGTCGGCCGTAGAACTGTAGATCGGCGGCTCCTTTATGATCGAGACGTCCTCGCACAACACGGAGCGGAGCACCTTCGGTTCAGTAGGACTGTGTCCGATCGGGACCGAAGAGATAGGGTAAGGCAGGAGAACCAGTTCTGGTGGTTGAAACCTGAACAAGAAGTTAATTCGGATATATAAAAGTTAACTATGCATTTTTTATGCCATGGCCGACTTACATAGGTTTAGGTAGTTAGTTTTAAGCAGGGACAGTCAGGGTGGCACAAAAAAAAAAAAAAAAAAAAAAAAAAAAAAAATTATAAAACAATAAAAATACAAAAAAATTATAAAACCAATAAATACACAAAAAAAAATTTAAAAAACCCGAAAATGCTTGCTGTGGCTGTTCTAGTTTGTAAGTAGCTTTAAGTAGTTTTATAGTAGTTTTAATTAGTTTTAATTAGTTTTAATTAGTTTTAATTTAGTTTTATTTAGTTTTATTTAGTTTGTAAGTTTTATATAAAACCAAAATAAAAGATATAGAAACCAAGCTTTTTCCAATTCTTCTTGGTGAAAAATAAAACCATGAATTCTAGTTTTTAAGATAGTTCTTAGGCCGAAAGGCATTAGCATTAAGATATTAGTTTAACTTAGAGCGCCCGAATGGGGCCAGTAAGTTAGTTGTAAGATATTGATAAGTAGGCTAGTTTTTATGAATTTTTGTCTAGCTTTAAGATAGTTTTAAGATGAATGAAAAATAAAAATGAATTTCAAAAAAAAAAAAAAAAAAAAAAAAGGTAGGTATAGGACCATTAGTTTAACTTAGAGCGCCCGAATGGGGCCAGTAAGTTAGTTGTAAGATATTGATAAGTAGGCTAGTTTTTATGAATTTTTGTCTAGCTTTAAGATAATTTTAAGATGAATGAAAAATAAAAATGAATTTATAAAAAAAAAAAAAGGTATAGGACTGGCAATCAGAAGATTGCAGGTCCCAGTACAGTCAACTTTTTTTTTTTTGCTGTCTCTCGAGGAAAAAAGGTTACTTCACTGGCGAGGCCCTAGAGAATTTCTAGAGTTTCCCTTGCTGGGCCCTTGCTAGTATCTATGTAAAACTTTCTACCCACTCGCCAAAAACTAGATTGTTTTTCCAGCCGGGTATTTATGGATAAGTTTTGCTTATACCTTCTAACAAATTACATTTACTTAAATGACAAATCGTCGGTGAAACCAGAAAAGTGTGTAACTCCAAATTGTCTGAAAATTAAATCTCAGGCAAAACAATCCAATAACTTCAAAATATTGAAATTCAAATTTCACCGAGGCTATACATATGAAGGGTCCAGGGAAAAACGGCTTAAGTCTACTTAAATTGATTCCAAGAAAAATGAACTTGTAAATGTAGGTATACTAAAATAATGGCTAAGTAATTCAAAGAAAAATAAATAAAACTAACAATTTTTTTTGTTAAGCACGAAGTACTTAAGTAAGAAAACATAATACATTTTAACAAAAATTTCGATTTTTTTATTGGAAATTTTCTTCTGAAAGAACCGGGTATGATAATTGGAAACGGTTTTTTGCTTTTTATTCAGACACCTCTAGATTTTCTATTTTGAAGTTTGAAAATAAAATAATTTTCACAAGCGTGACATTGGACCGTTTCTGCAATTCAATTTGTTAGACAGGACCTCAACCGGATGTAGTTACAATATCTATTTTTTTTTTATTATTTACCTGACATGTCGGTTTGTTTAATTTTTGGAGCAAAAAAAATACTTTTTGAAAAAGTTTTTTTTAAAAGTGTATGTACTATTTTGCTAGTTTTCAAAATCCTATGCGAAGAGAGCTATACTACATCAGATAGTACTCATACAAATCTATAAGATGTCATCATTAGTTTATTTTTTTTTTTTTCAAAAAGTGGACTTGAGCCGTTTTTCCCCTGGACTCTTCATATACATACATACGTACAAAGAAATTACAAAATCAAAAATTAATAAGAATCAATTATGAATCACATGAACAAAATAGGTAATATAAAAGCCAACAGCAATGCCAATGCAGCTAAGGAAGCATTCTTCAGTGGGTCAACTTCCACTTGCTCCAATTGCTGATGATACCATAACAAACGATGACGATGAACTGGGCTCCAGGTATGTGTTGTATTATATATTGTAGATACCTATGTAATTACGTTGTCATTTTAAACAAAAAAGCGCAAAATGTTATACATTGCTCGTTTAAGGAAAGGAACCGGCTCTAGTTAACTAAGTCGTTTTACTGCTAACTAACGTACTAACGTAAACAAATTTAGGTTGAACAGCCAAACCATACGGCATAAATACCCAATAAGTTTGAAAAAGAATTGTGGGCAAGGAAGGAAAACGTGCGATATGACCGATTTCTTGTAACCCATGTAGTAGGTATATATACATACATACATACATATTTTGTTATGTCACTATAAAGCGCTTATTAAATGATAATTAAATGCCCCACAGTGAAATTTAATGCTTAAGTACCTACTTTTTGTAAAAATCAACGTTCTGCTAACTAGATTTTAAGTAAGCAAAACACTTTCCTAAAATGGTTAAAATATTAAGTACGAAAAATGGGTTTGGTCTTATATTATTGAGCTATTTAAAAGCTCTATGAAACGAATCAAAAACTTGAACAAATCTTGGTTTTCACAAAAAAAAATTGTCATGATTTTGAAAATAAAAAATATTTTTCATTAGTTAAATTAGTTAGCTAGTAAGTTGCAATTAAATGCTCTATTTTTGAAACTATTTTCAAAGATCTGAGACAATAGCACCTCGTGGCATAATGGTTAGTGCGTTGGACTCTCATGTCGAAGGTCTGGGTTCGGTTCCCAGCCGCTGCCAAACAGAAAAGTTTTTCCTGAGGTACTGCCTCTTGCGGGCAACTGACAAATCCTCTTAGAGTATACTTATCATGTGTAAGTGCTTCACAATAAACAATAAATATGACATGTTTTATTTTTTATTGCTTTATTCTTAGAGCATTTAAATAACTCGATAATATAAGAACAAATCCAATTTCCTTAATGAAAAATTGAGTCTAGTGTCGTATGAAATGTCGAATATTTTCTAAAAAAAAAGCTCACTGTTACCATGTTTACATGGAGAATTGAATCTGAATCGAATCAGGATTTAGGTCTATGTAAAACTGAATCGAATTGAATCCGGATCACTTGATTCGATCCCGCTATGCATAGGTATAGATCGAGGAATTGAAGAATCGAGAGTGGTGTGTGTTTTATGCAGGTATTAAGCTTGTTTTTTTCTGTTGCGTTTTGTGTAATATTTATAGTTGAAATATGTTACATGTACATATGTATATGCATGTACATACTTATTTTGCGAAATTATTTAAAATAAAAGAAAAATTGTCAACTTGATTCCATTTGAATTCAATCTTTCGATCTGGCATCGTCATAATGCACAGTACACAAATCTAAGGTATTATACTGCGCAGGTTGTCAGTCGAAAATAAAAAATGGCTGTGAGCGTGAGGAAGAAAACACACGTAAAAACAACAACAAATTAAAATTGAAATTGTCAGAAATAAAAATGGCTGGGAGCGTGATGACTTAAATACACGTAAAAACAACAACAAATACTGACATTTGACACAAATTTTGATACTTATATGCGCAGAAGAAACAAAAATCAAAACTCTAATGATATTACCTTTAATATGTGTACTGTGGTCATAATGTACCTACCTACATACTAGAGCCCCCTAATGCCCGTGTATTTAAATACACGTGTTACCCGTGTAATTAATTATCCGTACATAAACCCGTGTCTGTATATTTACACGTGTATTTATAATTACCCGTGTATTTAGCAATACACGGGTAATTACTATGGGAATTGGCACAAATCGGTAAATTGGATGCAAAGGACCTTGAAAATCGGTCTAATTATTGTTTGAATAGTTAAAAAATTGTTTTATGACAGGAATTTCTACTAGTACATTCGTATAACACAGATATTTCTGTATTATTTGTATATTTATGCTTTGTTTTACTTCTTAAAGTTCAAATAAAAAAAGTTTTTTTATTTAATTTGGTAATTACTTACATACACTAATATATTTGAGGATTATTTTTAGGTCTAAAATTAATATTAAAAATAATAATATATAAAAAAAAAATAATTACGTAAGATATTATTTCTTGTATACAGATTATAATGTTTCTGTATTATATTTAAATTTATTTGGCTTTTCTGAACGGCTATATCGATTCTGAAGAAATTTTAAGAGTTTGTTTCAATGAAAGATAAAAAAAATCTTAAAAATTGGCTTTAGATACATCCGCCCCCTGACACGGAACCTTTGCTTTGTTTAATTGAAATACTTTTTTTCTTGGAAGCTACTCAACTGATTTAGATGAAATTTTTCGATTGAATTTTAAAATTAGTTTTGGTACAATCTGCCTACTGTCACTCCCATTTTAATCTATTTTAGAATTTAAAAGAGCAATTTGCAGTATACATTATGTATTATTACGACTTCTATGATTTGGATGAAATTTAACATTTAATATAATATAATTTAACTTCAAAGTTGATCTAGACAGGAGTCATCCAGGACCAAAGCTAAGGGGGTGCCAAAATTTAAACTAAAATGTTTAAACTAGATTTTCCTCTAGAGAAATATTTTTTTCTATAATTTTTTAGCGATACAAATTTCTTTTTTTTTTGGTTAGACAATTACTCTTCTGGGGCATTTCTTTTTTTAATTAAACTTCGTTTTAAGAACATTTTTTTTTGATAATTTTTGTACGAGCTTTTAAGCTTAAATATAAGTAAAGAACATAATATCTACTTTTTCTTCAGTTTCACTGTGTCTAAAATTAAATTGATTTGTTCTTTATATTTATCATTATTTTTCAATGAGCGCTTTGGACATGTTACAACCAACTTGTTGTATAGGTTTTAAGTAAAAAGTATAGGTATGTTAGGTACGAAGTGCTATTTGTTTTCTTTCGAAAGGTACTGACCTACCTTAAGGAATCTAAGGACTTAGAAAAAGAAAATAATGCATAGAAATTCGTTTAAATTATCTTTATTAGTAAAAAAATAAATATTAATTTTCCATAAATTTATTATGTACATAAATAAGGTTGGTTTCATTGGTCTATGTGCCTTAGGCTAGTTCTTAAAAAAAAATATATCTTCTTCACCCCTAATAAAATTCCATAGTTTTTAAGTTTTTTTTACCTTCTGATAGTTTTGCTATTTTAAAAGGAAGTTTTTTATGTATGCTTTCAGATGAAAATTTACAATTTTTAGAAATTTTCGTTTCAAGCTTAATTTTTTTTTTCAGAAATGTTATTATATGGAAAACTAATTATTAGAAAACAACAACAATTGCTACATTTCTAATGCTAGGTATATTTTTCTGTTTTCGAAGCCACAAACCTATTCTTTGTGTATTTTAAAATTTAATTGTTTCAATAAATAGTTTTTGAAAAATAAGTTTTCAAAAATTTTGAAACAAAATTTTGTTCCTAATCATTTTTTTTAAATACACTTGCCAAAAAAATTAAGGGAACAAGACTTGTTTCAATTTTTTTGACAAATATATTTAAAAATAAAATGCACGACTGGGTCGCACGTACTTGCTCTTATGTTCAAGACACTGCGAGTTTAAGAAAATTGTATATACAAACATGGAAATTATGAGAGAAAAATGTAGAGAAGCATGAAATACGACATTCAAATTAGCTAAAACAACTCTTTTGACAGTTTGAGGTGAAAAAAGTATGCCATTTTAATTCATGATGGAACATGATTGTATGGGAACAAAAATTTAAAAACGTTGGAGCGGTTTTTTTTCAAATTAATTTTTTACATATAAAATTCTTAAAACATTTTTAAGAACAGATTTTGGTATGCAGATTTAAACTATATATTTATGTGTATATAAAAACAAAATTTGAAAAAAAATTATCAACCCGTTTTTGAGATATCGAATTTTCAAAAAAAAAATCTGAAACTTTTTTTAAAAATCAAAAAACTTTTTTTTGAAAATTTTGATATGCAATATTATTTAATCTTTTCTGAAATTTGTATATAAGAAAATTCATTTAAATCCGTTAAGCTGATAACGAGAAAACTCAAAATAAAAAAATACGTTCTATGACAGGTACTACTAATAGTTGCTATGTGTAAAATTTTATAATTTTTGATGGTAGATCGTACTAATTTAAGTATATCGAAAAAGTTTAATCAACATCGTAGGAGTCGTTTTCAAGCAAAAAAATATTTTCCTTTGCGGTTTTTTCACTTTTGTATGGAAGGTACCGTTATTTTTTCATAAATGTAAAATTTTTTCTAAAAATATTTTAGAAGGTAATAAAAAAGTCTTAAATATCGAGTTTCAAAAAAATCTATGGTGCCGTTTTCGAAATATTTGATTTTCCAAAAAAAAAATTGAAATATTTTTTAAAAATCCAAAAAATATTTTTTCAAAAATTTTGGTACACAAAACTATTAAAATTTTTTGGAAGCTTTTGTATAAAAAAATAATTGAAATCGGTCATACCGTTTTGAAGAAAATCAAAAATTAAAAAAATGGTTCCTTGGGAGGTACCGTTAATAACCATTTTTGAAAAATGGTTTTCCACCCAAAGAAAGCCTTCACTAAAATAAATTTATTGAATTTTTTTTAAGAAAAGTTGTCGAGCCGTTTTTGAGAAAAATACGATTATGTAAATTTGCCAAAAAAAAATGTATGCAGGTACCGCTATTTTTGGTTCTAAGAAAAAAATGAAAAAAACGTGTCGGCAGCATCACCAAAAACCACTATGTACCAAGTTTGTAGAAAATCGATCGAGCCGTTTAGGCTGTAGACGAACAGACAGACAGACAGACAGACAGACAGACAGACAGACAGACCGACAGACAGAATTGTGCCACCCACTTTTTTGGTGTTCTCTATCATCGTAATATAATGTTTGATTGTTATCTCAAAATTTTTTTTTTGCACGAATCCAAAACTTGCCTTATAGTACCTACATATAATCGCAAGTAAAAATGATTAGGTACAAAATTTTGTTTCCAACTTTGTGTTTCAAAATTCCAGCAATTCCGTCATTCACAAGGTAAATAAAATATAGATTATCATTTGGAGCAAAACTGTCATGCAGGAGGGATAATGCGTACCTGGCTCTACAATCAATAACACCAGGAAGCAAAAATATATGTACTCATGCATAACATTATGTAAATGGTAAGGTACCAAGGTTATTCAATTATTTCCAACTATACCTACCTATGTAACTTACCAACAACTGGCTTCCATTCTTTTTGATCTAGTTTTCTTTCTTTATTCATTCCAATTCCATTGCCATTCTGGATAATAATTTTGTCTACTATTTCATTATAATTTTTATCCGAAATAAATTAGGAATACAGTCAGTTAAAAGAAAAATAGCCACTAAGCACTTGTATGACGAAAAAAAAATCGAAAAAGGTGTCAAATATGCTTGACCTGGTACGGAGCATAGGCAACGAATGATTTTTATTTATGCTGCGAAGCGTCTTTTTAAATATAATACACGACGTCTGGTTAATCATCAGAAAGAAGCAACGTTCTTTTAAATACACGTGTATTTTTATTTACACGTGTATTTAATTAGTACACGGGTACACGGGTATCAATTCCTTAAAACACGGGTACCCGTGTCACGGGTACCCGTGTAATTAATCGTCCGCCCAAAATCGAAGGCTCTACTACATACCTAGATCGAAATTTCGATCCGGATTGAATCCGATCCTTGAATCCGCTCATATAAACGTGGTATATGCATATTCTTTACTATTTCGTTTGCCCAGCATTGTACATACCTACAGGTAGTTATAGGTATGAGTTTTGTCTTATAAGCTTTAAGTACTTTACCTACATACTACATACCAATGTATGTAGGTACGTAGTTTGCCAAGGGCAAATGGATGTACCCGAGATCTAATACCTACATACATATGTACATATATATGTAGATACAATTGGAACGGTGAGTTGAAGAACAGTGCAAGCGCCAAATTATACCTACTTTAAAGAAAAACAGACAACTTTTTACTGCGAAGACAAATAATATATTTTTCTGTATGACAATCAAAGGGGGATTTCTCATGACTGAAAAGTCTATGAAGTTCTTTATTTAAAAATACATACATACAACTACTTAAGCAAGAGAACATTTCTTTTTTTAAATTTTTCAGCAATGGCACTTGTTTTGTTCTTCTACTCACCGATTCAATTGACTAATCGAATCTGGATTATATATAGGTATGTACCTACATAAGAAAGTGTAAATGGCGTTGGATTGGTCAGACATTAAGGAAACCAAACGATGAAATTGCAAAGCTTTCCAAGAACAACATGGAAATCAACTGTATTAGCAGTAGCAGTAGTTTTTTAGTTAGTTTAGTTAGTTTTTAAAAATTGGAACAACAATAATTTAAATCTCATCGGTACCGTACGTATTAATCATTCATCAAAATAACATTGATAGCTCATCTTCCAAACAAACGTTTTCAAATACATAAATGTAGGTACCTTCCTATACCTATGTAGGTTCATACATAGGTAGGTACCACAACTTCACTTGTCTTTTAGAACAAGTAATTTTCCGAAAACTAGAAGATATCTCCGCAACGCATTCCAAGGTAATTGAGTATTATTATCAAAAAAACTATATTGCCATATATGTATGTATATAAATAGATATCTAAAATCATAAATATACATTATGTATCAAAGATTTTTACCTTGAAAATCTCGTTCTAATCCACTTGTAAAAAAATCCGTATAATTCGATTGTTGATTGTAGAATTCCATTTAATATCCAATATATATGTACCTATAGGTATTTAGCTAGGTATTACAAGAAGTAATAAATTAAATTTCAATATTTCAAAGGCAAAACGAACACAATTTTCCTCCCGGTAAACGCCTTTTTTGCCGAAATATTTTTTGAAACACAATTTCACATTTTCTATTTTCATATGAATAGCATATAATCACTAAAGTTGCACCAAAAACATTAATTAATATCAAGCTATTGTTTTTGTTAATTAAAACATCAAAAATAATTTTCGACAGTTGAATGCACTAAGTTAATGCACAACACAACCACGATTGGATAGGAGGATAGAAACAAACAATACACAAAACAACGACAGACGACGGAACAGATACATAACACGGATAAATAGATGCAAGGTGTAGCAGTAGCATATACAGATACCAAAATATATATATATAGCTTGCGCACCCTCTAACACAATTTCAAATATTATATCTTTCTTATATTTTTGTTCCTTGTTTTTGTTTTTTACTCCTCTTTTTTCGTACGTTCGTAGTTTTTTTTTTTTTTTTAGGACTTGACTTTTTCTCCTTTTCTTTTCTTCTTTGTTTTCGTCGTCTGAGTCTAGATAGGCCGGTGGTGCACGACCGAGAACCATCTAACAAAACAACCAAAACCAACCATGAGACTCAGACCGCTGTTGGATTGCTGCAGCCCACACATGAGAAGGTTGTTTTTTTGTTTTCAGTCCAGACGCGCACCTTGGGGAATTGTTTTTTAATATGTACAACTAAATTTCAAGAACCCGAACAAAACTGAAGTTGGTTTAGAATCAGATTTTAAACTATAAATAGAGCATTAAGATACACCATTCATCCACATCATACTGAATTTCAATTGTAATATTACGGATTACGGTACTAAGTTAACGGCGACAAAGCACATAAAACATACGGTTTGAGATTCCATAAGACGCACATACCTAGATTCATTCATTTAAGTAGGTATGCGTACCAAGAAACTATTTACCTACATACCTATAACAACAAAAATATGAAATTCTATTTCAGTTTGTGATGCACTTTATGAAAACTTTATTTCGAACAATCATATTATTCAACTCGATAATCTTTTTCTTGCACATAAACCTAATATTTTTATTCTAAGTACAGAACATGTGCGTCTAAATTACTTTAGCATTGAATCAATTGAAGAATATTTACACAAAACTATATTAAACCGGAAAATGCATTTGAATTTTTGCAGCCACTCACACACCGAATAAGAATGCACGAACAAGGAAAGAACTTTAAACCAAACAATATTAATGAACAACCACTGCTAACGATGGGCAAACAAATACTAAATCAACCAACCGAATATTATGTGAGAAAAACTTCATGATGATGATGAAGGAAAGTGCAAGAAACAAAAAGTATAAAATAAAAATTAAATGCCGACACACTAATTCATTCTCTCATCATTGTATTCGACGGGAGGGAATGGGAATGGTTGGTAAATGGGAGTATCTAGCTATGTGTACTGCTGCGCACACTAGAAACTCAATATATATATTCTAAAATCAATGTGTGTGTATGAATCGATATGAAAGAAGATGTGAAAACTGTAAAGTGAAAAAATGCTGAAAATTCAGAGTAAAAAAATCAAACTAAAGACTCAAGTCCCATAGAATGAATCCAATTTCATATTTATGCGTCTACACTCTACACCAAGAGACAAGAGACCCAACTTTGATGAACAGGAAGGAAACACGAGAGAGGAGACTCATTTTTATTTCATTTATAACTAATAACAAGCTACAACCTACAACTACAACTACAACTCAAAAGATACGAAGTTACAAACAAGGTGATCTCATATTTGATTAGCTCAGAAGCACCTAAGAAGAAGCGAACAAAGGTACGGCAAACATAGGTCACTTATTTATTATTTTTGTAAGCTTTTGTTTTGTTTAATTTTGCTTTTAATGTTTTTATAGTGTAAACTCTCGTGAGTTGGTAATATATGCACAGCGCAAGTTCAAGTTGACAGTGGCGGTGGGATTTAGAGTATGCTTGTATTAGTGCAGTGTTGTTTTGTTTTGTTTTGTCGTCTGATGCTTTTTTCTCTTCATCATGGTATCTGCCTGGTGTGACCGGCGAACGTGTAGATAAAAAAGAAAATGTAAAGAATTATGGGAAAATCACACACTGAAACAGAAAAACAAAGGCATATGAAATCATGGGGTCAGTCAGTAGAGGTACAGTAATAGGTACCTAACTAGACTGTAAACAAAATGCCATTAGGATGCATTGGGTAGATATAGGGTATAGGATAGCGTGTATTGTTAAACTAATCTAGGTACCTATGATGGGCCCAAATTAATATTACGCCTCAAAAATATAGATTTTATAAGGTACCTTTGTAATTAAGGTATACAGGATGTCCCGTAAATAGTGGATAACCCTGCAAATGGTTATAGGTAGATACCTACGTACCTAGTTCTTTTAAAATTGTACACCTACACAAATAAAGGTATGGTGGGGTTTAACACCCCTACTACCTACGACTATCAATAATTATCAAATTGAGGTACCTACCTAGTTGATAAATTTTAAAATCAATGTTAAAAAATGCATCTGATAAAAGCTTTGATTATTGGGAATGATACAAACCGCTACGAAACATAAGAAAATAAAAAATTACAGTAGGTAGGTACCTATCTACAAACTCGATTTATGCAACTAATAGAAATTGGGGCAGTTGCAATAACCGAGGTTGTTGCACTTACTGGGTTGTATTTTTTTTTTATACAAGTTATAGTTGAAATAGCTTATTTTCTTATAGATAACGACAATGTTATGAAGAAACTTTAGTTAGACCAAAACAAACAATTATTTTTGAACATGTTTTTATTAAATACGAAAACGAAATGTTCGAAATTTATACAAAAATTAATATGTGATGCATACCTACATGGTGAATAAACACAAGAAGTTGTACAAATCGAGGTAGCATTTTTGAAAAGTTGCATTTATAGAGTCAAGACGTGCTACAAATTTAGTTGCGAAAATCGAGGAGTTGCACGAATCGAGGGTTCCGTAAATCGAGTTCATACTGTAGGTACCTACCTACTTTGTTGCAGGTAGGTAGGTACCTATAATTTTAATTTAATAATTTGAGTCCACCCCGTTAGGGCGGGAGGGGCAATTTCATCAAAAAAGTACCAAAAATGTTTAAGAAATATTAAAAAATAACGGTAATACTCACAATTAAATTAAAAAAATTTTTTTATTTTTTTGTTTAATGTACTTTTTATTTCATTTCAATTCAAAAAAGTATCTAACTAATGCAAAACTGTGAAAAAAATCCACTGGAATTGCGGTTTTCTTGTCATTTTGATGACAACTTCGCATTGTTTAGGAACACCACAATTTGTTCCTTTACCTGGCTTGTAAGACTTTGAAGTTTTGGTGAGAAAAAACGGTTCGATGAATCAATTTGAAAATTTACAAGAATATTTATGATTTAAAAGTCTATAAATTTGCATACCATCGCAAGCCATGCAATCAATATTTGCAACGAAAAAAAAGATTTACGAAAAGACCACAAAACGTCGGTTTTTAGTACTTTTTTTAAACTAACGGTGAACGGTAAAAAAAAATAATTTCTACAAAATCATAAAAAAATCTTGTAAAACGCTTTTTCAAATTTTCAAAACTGTCTTTGAAATTTTTATAACGTCATTACTTGCTGAGATATTGGTAATCAAGGCTAAAAGTATCTTTTTTCATTCAAAGTCAGATAAACCATGTCAAAAAAAATCGTACGACAACAACAAAAAAACTGAATTGAAGCTGAATAAACAAGGTATGATCATGACATTTAATTGACTCAAAAAAAATTATCCATAGAAATGAGGACCTTCAAAAAAAATAAAAAAAAAAAATTTAGTTGTCTTGTCTCATTTTTTGCAATAACGCAATAACGGTACTTCAAAAAAATTTGTTTGCAAACAAATCTCGAAACAAAAAACATAAAGCTGTAAAATGCTTTTTATTTCAACTCAATACGACCACTCGTCACAAAGATACAGCTCTTCAAAAAACGCTAACAAAAATTGAAAAAAAATTTGTTCCTTTAATATTGTTGACTAGTGTATAAACATTGAAATATCTTCTTTTCTAAATGAAATGCAATGTAACGTCCATAGCGAAAGTTGTTCCTGAGTAGCATACCTTCCATTTGATACTAATTTCATTAATGGCCGCTAACGCCCAAAAATGCCCATTCTCCTTTCCGAAACAGAAAATTATTAGATACTTAGGGTTATAGCGACCAGTAAACTTTCTTATTTGGATAATTTTGTATGTTATCATAACATTCCAAATATAGCAAAATCCACAGCAAGGACGCTCGTACGTACGGTTTTAAAAATTGTATAGGTAAATAAAAACATGTAATTTATGAGAGAAAACTGTTTATTTTAAGTCGTTTGAATTTTTGGATAATAAAAAAATTATATATACCTACAGATTAAACTTTGAAAAAAAAACATTTTGATTTTTTAATGGGAAAATATTTTTTGCAAATTTAAATTCGTTATATCATTCATAGATATTTTAAAAATTTGAAATTTACTTTGAAAATCCAAAAAATATTTTTTGAAACTTCGGTTCTGAGGACTTTTTTTTTAACTTTTTGGAGTTTTTGTATGCAACAAAGTCACACAGTTTTTAAAAAAAACCAAAAGTTAATGTTTTTGAGCTGTTTTTGAAAAAAATAAGATTTGGTAAAACTGCTTAAAAAAATTGTATGGCAGGTGGCCTGGCAGGTCGCAGGTACCGTTACCTTTGATTAAAAAAAGTAAAATAAAATATAAAAATAAAATAGTAAAATAAAAGTAAAATAAAATATATGACCAAAAACCACTATAAACCAAGTGTAAAGAAAATCATTCCTGCTGCTTGGGCTGTAGTCGAAGGAACAAGCACACAAAAAGAATTATTGTTAGACCCAGGGCCATATTTAAAGGCCTGAAGGCCCTTGGACAGGAAAAGAGTGGAAGGTCCCCTTGGCCCTAATTTATTTTTTAAATAAAACGACAATTTTTTCAGTCATGTGTTTCAATAATCTATTTCGAAAGCAAGTTAGTTATTTTAACAAACATTCATACAAATTGACAAACACAAGAATTATGTGAAATTAAATTAAAGTTTGACTGAATGGAACTTTGCGAGTTTTATTGATGAAATATCCTTGATGATTTTGCTGAAATCCAGTTCCCGGACCGAACTGCTTTCAATGGTGAGTAGGGATAGCTTTCATAGACGTTGATGTCCCATCGTAGTTCATGGCCTATTTACCTCACAATTCTTGTTCTGGTGCGTGATTGTTCATAGTCAGAACGACATATTTCTACAGCTGCTTCCTCGTATTTATCAAAATCGTCTTTTTTGGATTCAACGAATGATTTCAATGATTCTAATGTACGCATTGCAGATTCAACAATCAATGTCCTGCAACATCTTGTTTGTAGTGTTGAATCACTTGTAAGATGTGGTTCCAAAAGATATAATAAGTACTATACTGCTATGCTACATTCCTCATGATGTTTTATTGCTCCTTATTAGAAGATATGCTAATGAGAGCTTCTTCGATTTCAGAATAATCCTCCGCAATGATTTTCGTAGCTTCAGCTCAGCCGATTGACAAGAGCTAGCAGTTACCTTTCCAACTAAATTGAGAGAATGACCACAATATGGTACAAACCCGCCCCGATAAATTATTTTTCGCCAAAATAAAAGCCACTCATGTTTGAACATTGTAACATGATTGCGGCAATTCAAAATGCCTATTTGATGATCACCTACAAATTTTAGTAAAGCGTTTGCTATGACCTTGCCGGTATGGCCGTAGTTGGGTAAAAAGATGAGAAACCTTTCTTTTGGCTTCGATACTTCAATATATTAAACAGCTATAGTAGTTGATCGATATGAGTAGAGTCCAATGACAGAACAATATTTGGATTATTTTACTCTCGATACTGTTTCAGTCAGCACTTTGTCACCCAAAGAACTGATCAGTACTTCGCAAATCGTGGAGGAAAGGTAATTAACATGACCACTTCCTTATTTGTATAGAGACGATCAGATGCATTCTTCTATTCATCGAAGCCTTCTCCACTGAGTTTTTTTTTGTGAGGAGCTTAGTCGTCAGAATGTGAAATATTTTTTTTTCGAAGTTTATTGTGGGGCCCCTGTATTGTGGAGGCCCTGGACTGTAGCCCCGGCTGCCCTCCCCTTAATCTGGCACTACTCAGACCCACTTTTTCGTCTTCCCTATCAATCAAAATCTCGAGGCTACGGTGAAAAATCATTTGAGATTTTTTTTTTATAAAAAAATTTTCTCTGGACCAAAACCTTAAAAAAAAACATTCATTAATTTACTGATACAAAATTCATTCGGAAAATGAGACAGTTTTAGAAAAAAGTATCATCTTAAGCTTTTTTGTAGAGAATCGTAAGATCTACAACTCTGTTATGCCCACTATAACACGTTGACGCAAGGGTGTTGACTGCGTTTGAAAGAAGTGGAAATGAATAAATAATAAATTAAGCTCTGCCAAACATTTTTTTAGAATTTGTTTGTTTATGTAGTTCAAAGTTTTTTGGACTTGAATATGTATTTACAAATTTGGAGGGGGCGGCAAAATTTTCCGCCACCCGGGGTCGTAGAAACTCACGCTACGCCACTGCGTAAAAACGTCACAATATGTCCGGAAAAATAATGCTTCGAGCATTCTTTCTCCGCGCAAAATTAAGTGGAGACTTTCATTTACCTTTTCACGTACAGCGGTTACAACTATCAAATTTTACGCTGGAGCTGCGTACTACTTGGAAAAACATCTGAGGTAAGATTTGTCCTGGGAAAACTTTTATGTGGGAGATAAATTTTGTCTCAATCTGCGTACATACTAGGCTTTAAGGTAAAAAGTGTGTTAACATAAATTTTAGAGAACTGAATTTGCACCTTGTCGTTATTTTTTTTTCAGACATAAATGTTACTATTTATGTATATCTTGTCTTCGTAGAAGAAATAAATAGAGAAATAAATTTTGACGTTTCGTGACACCCCAAGTTCACCATCACCGGAAACTTTAAACTTGGCACATAAATACCGTAAGGAGTATTATAATTTTGTAGGATATTTACACCATTGAAAATAGCATTAAATATCGTTGTTTTTGTTGTTTAATGGATCAACTGTTGTTTTTAAAAAATAAAAAAAAAATATTTGTATACCCGAGCTAGATATATGGTACTTAGTAGATGTGCCAAGTTTAAAGATTTTTCATCATCGTTTACAGTTTGACCGACTTTTTGAGTAGAAGACTGTGAAAACACCATGTATTTTGTATGAACAAATTTAAGTGCTCGCTAGCACACAACATTTTGTTCAATAACCTTGATCCAATTTAAATTTGGGAATCAAAGAAATTCTGACCTTTTAAAAAAAGTGCATATGACTAGTTGAAATTTGGGAGAGAAAAGTGCAATTTTGTCTTCTCCGATATCATGTTTTAGTCAGTTACGGCAGGATATTAAAATCTGTAAAAATTCAACAACAACACTTTTTCAAGTCTAGCTTTGTATGCGGAACAATATTACAAATACTAATATAGTTCACCATTTATACCAACTTTTGTCATTTTTCGGTAAAGGAGAAGACATGAAATGTTCAGTCATTTTGACTGGTATATAAATTTCTACAGCATTCCTTCCAAGAAAAAAGTCCCGGGATTAAGTAGTGTATTGAAAGAACTTATAAAAATCCCACTGCACATCGCGATGTGCATAACAATTTAAAGAGAAATGATACCTTCAAAAATACTAAAAATGCGCATTTACGGAAGATAACGTATGAGGAAGTGATCAGTTCCTTATTTTACAACGCAAGTAGAACTTCGTTTTTACAGTTTTTTCGTCCTATTATATTCTTAATATTGGTTTGCCTATATTTTTTCCTTAATTCGACATTGACTTGCTTGGTTTCGAATTTTTTGGAATGGCCGCTATACATCCACTCCCAAAATCTGCTGTTGGCACTTGATCTATCTTAATAACTGTAGGGTATTTGCCGAACAGCCGAAGAGGAACCAGATTCTTCAATTACCAAATATTTTAACTTGGCCAAATAAAATTTATTGAATAAATATAGTGTAGGTATAAAGTATTTAATGCTTCAGAGCAGTCGATCTTGTTCTACGGTGGACTAGTTTGGGTTGGTCAGCGATTTTAAGTTGTATAGAATAGGTGCTTCGTTTCTTTCCTCAAAAAAATGTCTTACCTGCCGCCAATCAATACCCCAAAATATATGTATTATCGTCTAGAAGACAGTCTAGAGTTAGGGCAAACAACAATGTTTATATTGTGTTTAAAATTAAATCAGATTATATATCAACAATCATAGATTGGATGAACACAGACTACCAAATATGATTTTGAGAAATGAACTGCAGGCGAATACACCACTTTAGCTGCGTTTTTTTGTATGTCCATATGGATTTTGGCGAAAAAAACGACATCGGGACATTTCAACATTTGCCTTGGTCTGCCATTTTGTTCTGAACTATCTTACCAACAAACATTTGACATTTCTATACAAATTATCGATAACACAACGACAATGGTAGTCTGGCAATACCGTTTTATCGGGACAAAAGTTAACTCCAGTTAATTATCTGGACTTAGCTAACTCTATATGGACATAGTTGTTGTTGTATTTAACATGTAAATTGTTTTGCTTTGTTGTCGTTTTTTTCACACAATTTTATCTGGACATGCAAAAAAACACAGCTTTTATGTTAAAAATTGGACTTGATTGGCTACAGAGTATGGCAAAACTATGCACTTATCGGAAAAAAAACTTCAACCAATGGAAAAAGTTGGCCTATGAGATTATAAGCATAGTTGGGCGAGGATGAAAGATATCGAAAAACCTCGGGAATCAGCAGAGTTAAATGTAATCTAAATGAAAATCAACTACTTTAATTGCAATTACTCTTGCTTTACAATTGGAACAATTTTTAAGACAACAGGAGAGCTAATAAATTTAAACTATTCACTGCATCGAACAAAAATTACTGGTTATTTAATTCTGTGCAACTTAGAAGCGAGGGAAGATATTATTAAATTTATTGGGGTGTGTCGCATGTGCTCAAAGAGATAAGACGGTCCTAATTAGTGCTTCAAAGTATTTGGATATTTCGGATACCCGGATATCCAAAACAGATCCGGATCCAGGATCAGATATCCGAACTATCCGGATAGTGTCGGATATCCGGATAACCGGATAGTTAAACGAGACAGTTGAGATCCGACACTATCCGGATAGTGTCGGATCCTCGGATCCATATTCAGATCCGGATCCAGTTTGATGAACTTTCCATGTATATTACAAGTAAAACGGGGAATATTAACAAAAATAAACCTTACCGTCAAGAAATTTTGTAAAAAAACATTTCCAAAACACCCTTAAAAATATCTGGGAATGGTACTTTTTGTGGGGGGGGGGGGTGAGTTTAATAGGAGGAGTTGTAAGATTAAAGAACTGAGAAATGATTTGGGTGCAATATTAAAATATGGCATATGATGTAAAGGTAATTTTTAATGCTGAATTCAAAAAAATCTTAATCAAGACGAAACAATCGTCATAAAAAAAGTTATACTGCCTTTTTATATCTCTATATATAAATACGCTTAGCAAAATGTATGGAAATTCTTTCAGTACACTTTCCTCCGTTACTAATCAACGCAAAAGGTTCCATCCCACAGATGTGCAGAATCTAAAAATTTGTTTTTAGGTTATTAAATTTTATCTTTTTTAGGGTTGTGATGAAGATTATTGATTGGGATTTTTGGTGAAAAAATGGAAATTCTAATTTGTGTTCAAATATAACTCATATAAAAGAAATACAAGTTTTTTTTACTGTATACTTCGCCTTGAAAGCTATAAACAAATATTATTTTGTTTTAGTATTAAAAAAATGCTTTGCTTTTATTCTTTTGACTATTGTATGAAACTTTTGACTGTGGTAGTGTGGGATGAAGGACCAAAGACAGAAGAACTGATAAGGCAACAACTTGAAGAGGGCCACCCAAGGTAGATAAGAAGTAACTACCTACTGTTGTTGAAGGATCCTGAGTAATCAAAGTACATTATGTTAAAGGTAATATCACTAGCGTTTCAATTTTTGATCAGTTCGCGGTGTTCGCATTTAGAGAGAAGTCCAGAGGGAGTTTGAAACCTCTGAACCTCTAAACTAAATGGTCGAGTTTCGACCACAGGGTGGATACTACTTAATATAAAAACGTAGAGTAGGTGACAGGTCCACCCCTAATTTTTGTACCACATTCATAATAGTACATGGACACTTATTCGTTTAAGGTATGTTCCTGATCATGATCAACATTAATTAAAATTATTAAGCCAGTATACAGAAATTCTCATGTTTTGAATTTATACCATAACTGCAGTAAATATTCTTTTCCTTAACGGTTGTATGGCAAGTACCGTTATTTTTGAAGCAAAAAAAAAATCAGTTTCCCCTCTGTAGAGTAAAACAATAATCTTTAAGTTCAAAATTGGAAGAAAATCGAAGCATTGGTTTAAGAAGATACAAACAGACTGACAGACAGACAGAATTGTGCCACCCACTTTTCTCGTATTCTCTATCTTCGTAATGTCATGCTTGATTGTTATCTCAATTATTTTTGTTGCACGAATCCAAAACTTGTCCTACAGTACCTACTTATATCGCAAGTAAAAAAGAGTGCCTCAGTGCCAATGGGTGCCACAGTACCAAGCTAATTTGAAAGTGCCAGTTTGGCACTTAAGTGCCTGTTTCTGCAGCGCATGTTTAGCTAGAACTATAATAATAATATTTAATAATTCAAAAAATTATTTTAATTATTTTTATGTCATAAGAAATGTAGGGTTGAAAAGGTTTTCTATTTTACCTGTTTTATGGAAAACACAGAGATATTCCTATTAAAAATGCAGTATAACTTTTTCTAGAATGATTGTTCCCCTTTAATTCTGACAAAATCAGTGGTGAATCCGGTGACCCCCACTTGTTTAACGTCAAAATTCATACTATGTTGTGTGTTTACTTGTTACTTGCTTACTATAGCAAATTAAATAGTTTCAAGCTTTTTAGGGTTTATTAATATTATTTTATTATGCAAACAACATTCCATCCTAAATGTTAGTGTTATTTAAATTATTCATTCGTGTTTGTTGTTGTTGTAATAGGGCGGACGCCGTCACAGGAACGGCCGTCTTTAATTTCTTCTGACAGTTATCATTTCTGACAACCTGTGCATCTTGTACCTTACCTTAGATATGTGTACTGTGGAACAAATATTATACATCTAGAACTAAGGGTTTTAAGGATCATCCATGTTTCATCAAGTGTTTGAAAAAAATTTGGTTTTGAATTTTGAAAACGGAAACAAAATTGAAACATCGTAATGTATTTTGCTTTAAATTATTTTTATGGGGCTTCAGCTCCTATAGACCTCCCTAGATTCGCCACTGCTGATGGCGGAAAAATGAAGCGGTTGTAGTTAAAGGTTAGTTTTAATTTTGTCCTACATTATCGTAGGTATTTTGAATAATCTTTATTTTCTTCGAAAAGTGCTTTAGTTTTGGGCAACACTGTATCTTATACAGATGAATGCTAGAAAATTTATTTTTTATTATACCCGTCTTATCGTTGTTTCACCCAGTAATTTTTTTGTTTAAAGGTACATATTCACCATGCATTATCTAGAAAAGATTGGATATCCGTTAAAAAATACTTTTAATATTTTGTAGGCAAAAGAAGAAAAACAAGCGAAACGTTTCTACAAAGCAATACCACATAATGCATGAAGTTGAGGTATCACCGAGCCTCGTATATGTATACAAGTTATACACCTTTCCCTAAATTAATAGAAAAATACAAAAATGTAGGTAGGTACAGTAAAACTGGCTTTGTGAGCTTTTACTTTCCTTTCCTTTTATATTGTTGCGGTTTTTGGTGTTGGGTTGAGTTAGAGAATATGCACTCAAAGAAGAAATGAGGAAATATTTTGTACATTCCACTTCAAACATTTTCCGTTGAGATTTCTATTTCTTTTGCAAAAAAATCGTTTTTCTTATTAAAATAATTACAGGAAATTACACAGATATATACAATTATATGTACATACATACATACACAAATGTACTTATGTACATAACTCATTACCCGTGCAAATTTTGTCTAAATAAATGAAGGGTCCACGGGAAAAACGGCTTAAGTCCACTTGTATTGACTTGTGTGCAGTTAGCATAACATTTTTGAGTTAGACCAAGTAGACCATGGCAGGAATTTTCAGCTTTTTTGCATTTTTTATGCATTTCTATCCCGGATTTTGCAGTTCACCAAATAGTGGGTATAAACGACTGTACCGCTAACTTCACTGTGAAGTTAGCAGTGCCTGTCCTTTTCTCAGCAACTGGGCTAGCTAGGAATCTCAAATGAGGCTCTGAATTTGCAGTTTAATTTGCATTTCAAGAAAAGGAAAAAACCAAATTTTTAAATCCTTACATACAAAAAATTTCATACTATACTGCTAACTTCACTGTGAAGTTCCTTTTCTCAGCAATGGTGATACTTAGAAATTTGCAGTTCGGCTCCAAATTTGCAGTTTAATTTGAAGTTCAAGAAAAATTAATGTTCAAATTTGAAAAACAAAAATCGAATAAATTCATTCTTCACTGTTAACGCCACTGTGAAGTTAGCAGTACATACCCTTTTCTCAGCAACTGAGCCAGCTAGAAAATTGGAGTTAGGGTCCAAATTTGCAGTTTTTCATGCACTTCAAGAAAAAACTAAGTTCAAATTTGTAAGTCCAAATTTGAAA
Source organism: Dasysyrphus tricinctus (assembly GCA_963921185.1). Taxonomy (NCBI): domain Eukaryota; kingdom Metazoa; phylum Arthropoda; class Insecta; order Diptera; family Syrphidae; genus Dasysyrphus; species Dasysyrphus tricinctus. The sequence goes on from OY992531.1 coordinate 140,388,122, forward strand.
AAAAATATGTAAAGGATATGTACTGCTAACTTCACACTGACGTTAACAGTGAATTTTTTTGTCAAATTTGGACTTAAAAATTTGAACTTAGTTTTTTCTTAAAAGTGCATGAAAAACTACAAATTTGGACCCTAACTGCAATTTTCTAGCTGGCTCAGTTGTTGAGAAAAGGGTATGTACTGCTAACTTCATAGTGACGTTAACAAAGACAAATTAATTTATTCGATTTATATTTCAAAATTTGGGCATTCATTTTATTGAACTGCAAATTAAACTGCAAATTTGGAGCCTAACTGCAAATTTCTTAGTATCACCGTTGCTGAGAAAAGGACTTTTATGCTAACTCCACAGTGAAGTTAGCAGCACAGTATGAAAATTTTTGTATGTAAGGATTTAAAAATTTGGTTTTTTCCTTTTTCTTTTTCAGAGCCTCATTTCAGATTCCTTGCTAGCCCGGTTGCTGAGAAAAGGACAGGCACTGCAAACTTCACAGTGAAGTTAGCAATACAGTCGCTTACACCCACTATTTGGTGAACTGCAAAATCCGGAATAGAAATTTATAACAAATGCAAAAGAACTGCAAATTCCTGCCATGGTCCCATTGGTCTAGCTCAAAAATGTTATGCCAACTTCATGCACGTCTTGAATTGATTCCGAGAAAAATGAAGTTGTAAATGTAGAATAGAATAGAATAGAAAATGTGATTTTATTGAACAATAATGTCTAATTTTTCATAATAGTAGCATTGGCTTTTGCCCTCAGCCCGAAAAAAGAGAAAGATATACATACATAATGTATCTTATAACCTCTTAGTTATAACATAAGTTTGATTTAAAATTCTTCATTAATTATTCGTTGCCTATATTTTAGTGCTAATTTTTAAATGCTATATAAGTTCATCCAGTTGTCCCCGTTTAAAAAAGATATAAATTCTGTTTTTTCCCCAATGGTTTCTTCTTATTTCGTTTAAGATTGGGCATATTCCAATAAAGTGGTGGATATCCTCTTTTTTTCATTTAAGTTGCACATTGTGCACACCTCACTGCCCTGTCTGTATGGTGTATAATTTAAGCCTAGTAATTCACCTCTGGCTTTAAAGATAGTTGATATTGCATCCAAATTATATCTATCGTGAAAGTAGTTTTTTTCTTCAAGGTCATGGTGAAGAAGTTTATAGATTGCTCTAGATTCAACGTCTGTGAAGTTAGCAGGGCAACTTTCACCCACGCAATTGGGACCTTGACAGGAATTTGCAGTTTTTTTGCATTTTTTGCATTTCTATTCCCGATTTTGCAGTTCGCCAAATAACGGTGTAATTTAGTGACCTGCTAACTTCACAGTGAAGTTAGCAGGTCACATGCCGTATCTCAGGAACCAAGCGTGCTAGGAACTTGTAGTAAGGCTCCAAATTTGCAGTTTTTTGCATTTATAGAATAGGCTAGGTCAGAATTTTGAAGTCCTTTTTTTGAAAAAAAAATTTCATACTGACCTGCTAACTTCACAGTGAAGTTAGCAGGTCAGTATGAAATTTTTTTTCAAAAAAAGCTAATTTTTATAAAGCCAGGAGTCCAATCTGATGGTTTAAAGTAAGTTTCTTTATCAAAATTTTTTCAAATTAAAAAAGAATATATAAATTTTTTTCTTATTGTATGCAATATAAATATTTATTTTGACTTTTAAGTTTTTAATACTTTTACTAATTTGTATTCGAATGTTAAAACCATATGGTTTTATATCCTCTAGTTTAAGAAATACAATTTTTTTATCAAAATTTTAAGTTTGAAAACAATTTTTGCTAAAGTGCTTAATTTGTGTAATTTTTTTTATAATAACTCCTCTTCTGTTCAAGTGGGGTGAACTATAACCCCGCTCCTATAAGATTTCTTTCTTGTCTACTTTCAACCTACACGCTTTGAATTGAATTATGTGCTAGATTTCACTCGTTTCACCTAGTATGCAAGAAAGTGGGAATTTTTTTCTTCATTTAGAGCCGATTTGGGCCGATCCAAAAAGTGTTTTTTGAATGACCACCCTAATATACATATACATATGCATGTTCAAAGATATGGCAATGCGCAGCAGCGAAGAACAAATAGGTATTTTGCTTCAAATACGAAAAAACCTGATAGGTACGACGAGTATCTTCATTATTTGTGAGTCTCATTTGTTAGGTAGGGTTGGACTGGTAATGGGAACGGGAACGGGTCTGGGGTATACACGAAGGTGTCATGGATGTGGTAGTACACTTAAGATATTTATGATGACTGATGCATTATTTACTCGAATAGAGGTCAGTGCTCACTGGCAGTTATCGGGGCAATTTTCTAATCAGACAGCTCGTCAAGGTTATCGCACTGCTGCATAGCAGTGTCGAAAAAACAGCAGTAAGGCATGTGTATGCGTGGGAGAAGAAGGGAGAAAGATTATTGTCGATTATTGCATACTAATGTCAAATAATATAAGTTCGTGCGAGTGTGTACTTTCAGTTGGTTTCCATGACTTCATGCTTGGTGAATGAAATTGAAATTTTAATGAGCTATACCTACTTGGCTGCTGTTGATGAAGCAAATACTCTTTATTGAAACATTTGCATGTTTGTAGCTAACTGCTGGTCTAGTGATGAAAGCTAGGTATACAGATACCTTCCAACCTAGGTATAGACACTAACTAAGATCCGAAAGATAAGAGGACTTTAAACTTTGCTTATACGAGCTGTTCATTTGTTGTACCTTCCTATACATACATATGTATTTTTGGCGTTATTTTATTATTATTATCGCGTACAATGTATAGAATCTAATTAGTAGATAGGTAGGTATGTAAATATTTACTTTACATAAATTGATGCAATTTAAAAAAAAATAAGCACCAGACATTCAGACAATTCTGTGCCATTTGAACTGACCTTTAATAAAAGTCAATGTTTTGAACTAACAAATTATACTGGTAGTTGAAACGTTTGTTGGGTAGGTACCTATGTACATATGTATGTATGTGGATAATGATTAGAGTTGAGTAGGTATCTGTCTTATTTTGAATGTTACTGGGGCAACGAATTATTTTTTTCAATAGCAACTTTATGGAGCTCGTTCAATTCATTTAACACTATGTAAAGGCAAGGTACAAACTTAAAAGTTTTTCATGGTCATTCAATAAGTTTAATGAGGAAGCAATAGCTATGTGTACGTATAAATCCGTTTTTGGCAAAATACAGGGCGTTTTGCATATGGTGTTACGAAAAGCTAGAGCTTGGAAAATCGTACGTGAGGAGGTTTATAAATCCTTCTCCCCTGAAATAGGTATGTGGAATAGAAAAATAACCATTAATTAAAAAAAAGTGTGTTTTTACAGACGTAAGAAGTTATACTTCTTTGGCACAACAAAACAAAAACTCCTCGGGCTGGTTTTACTGAACAAATTCACCGCCAAATATATTCCATATCAACCTAAAAATGAGCATCAATAATGAGAGATTGTAAAGCTAAAATAAATCAATATCTAATAAACTTGATTATTGGTTAGGCCCATAGTTTTGTTGCAACTTTTAGCATACTTTCCGGTTAAGTTATAGCAAACAAAAATCGATTTGAAAGATGGTAAATTGAGCTATCACTTATTACAATGCGAAAAGTACTTCAGAAGTTATAAATTTATATTAAAAAAAGTCACATTGAAAAAGCAAAATGCCTTAAAAAATGTATTTCTCGGAAACGGTTTGAAGAAACCACCCACCTTGTGGGATCGAAAAAAAGAGTAAGAAAAGGCGCACAATCAAAAATTCCAACAAAAATAGGTTACACCACTTTTGCACTCACGCCTCATTTACCTACATATGGTAATTCCACACCAAACGACCCTTTTCGAAAAATCACAAAGTATGACTAACGATGTTTTAAATCCAACTTTGTTAAAATCATTAGAGGAAGCTTTCAAATTAAAAAGTTGGCACACACGATTAAGAGGCCCTTTGATCTTGGTTACGGTTTCCTTAACCGTTAGGCTTTATTCTGCACCTACAATGAGTCTTAGCAAAGATTTTAAGGTTATTTTTCTTTCCGAGAAATACTGGGAAGATGGCTTTGTGACGAGAAACTTCGACACTTCTATTTCGTGCAAAATACTTAAGCTAGACCCAAACCAAAATCGAAGAAAGCTATTCTTACACACAGTACACATATTGAAGGCAATATCATTAGCGTTTTCATTTTTGTTCAGTTCTGCACATCTATCAAAATCAGAGGAAAATGGCGCATCCCGTGACCCCAACTCGTTAAACATCAAAATTTGTTGTGTGTTATGTGTTCATTTGTTACTTATTTATTAGCAAATACAATTGTTTCAAGCTTTTTAGTGTTTATTAAAATTTTTTTGTCATGCAAACAACATTCCTTCTTTGTTTTTAATGTTATTTAAACTATACTTTTGTGTTTGTTTTCTTTGTTGTTCTAATACAGCGGAAGGGTTCACGTAAGGCTGCCATCTTGAATTTATTTGACAGTTCTCATTTCGGACAACATGCACAAGATAATACCTTAGATATGTGTACTGTGATTTTCACAGACACATAATAGTACCTCTTGGCATAATGGTAAGTTCGCTGAACTGTCATGCCGACGGTCTGGGTTCGATTCCAAGCTGTATAGTTGTCATGAATAAGTGCCGTTCGGACTCGGCAAAAATTGTAGGTCCCCTCTATTCCTGCCAACAACACGCACACAGGAATGGTTGAGAGTTGTAAGTCACAGTTGCGCCACCAAATTTATTTTTTTATTTATCCTCACAGACAGTCAGGCAGCTGTTACAGCCATTGATTCGGCTATATCATCCTCTAAACTAGTCCAGCAATGCCAAGATGAGCTCGCCAGCCTGAACATCAATCTCAAGGTCACCTTTATCTGGGTTCCAGGTCAATTTTATTCATATCAAACCACATATCATTTCATTTTATCAAAACTTGACTCGAACTCGCCTATTTATGATACTAAAAACATCATACCAATATTTTTAAGGTTAGTTACATTATATATTTCCAACAAATTGACATTTTCTTTCACATCTTCATATTAATCATTTAATGCATTTATATCCACATTGACTGCCAAGCCAATTTTCTGTAGATTTCACTGGGTGCCAAGAACTTTTTTTGTTAACACAAGTGTTTTTCTTTTATAAATATATTTTTGTGTATATATATTTATGTTTGTGTTGTCCTGGGAAGTCCTAGGAAGGACTTTTGCCTGGCAATCAATTATGATAGCCATGGCACAGCACATTAAGTCGGAGGCCATGGCTATCATATATGATAGCCAGTTTATATTTTTATTTTCGATTCACTGGTCAACAAGGTTTTTCTTACAGAAACAAAAGTATACTTTTCCGTAGGTTTTTGGTGTGCTGAACTCGAATCTGAAGTCAGAAAAATTCTATCGGGTCACGTTTTTGAGATATTCCCGTTACAAAACCGAAAAAAACCGTTTTTTGCTGTTTTCAAAGCTGTATTGTAACGTGAAGTAAATTGTTTCAACAAAATTTTTAATGGTTTCTGAAAGAACTAATTTTCTTCTTTCAAAATCAGTTTAAATCTTGCCGATACCTCTTATCTTCTCGGAGAAATCTTCAGTTAATTGTAGGCCTTCCATTAATGACATAAATACAATGTAAAGGAGAATGGGCAAAAATTTATGGGAAATGGTCCATTTCCCAATATGAATGTGTCATATATCGTTGAAAAGGTTATTTTGAGTACATCATTTTATTATATGGCCGTTAAGCTCTAAACCATGGGGTTCACGAGATATTCAGCTAATGTGGATTGGGAACACATTATTGTTCTTTCGGTGCTTTGAAGCCAAATATCTCGCGAGCCCCATGGTTTAGAGCTTAACGGTTACATAATGAAATTATGTACTTAAAATAACCTTTTCATCGATATATTTTTTTTTTTTTTTTTTTTTTTTTTTACACTTCAGATTCTTTGTTGTAGTGAGCTTAGAGCAAGCTGCATTCTACAATCAGAGTCTCATCATGAGTGCATGTGTTAGTGGTTAGTAAAATTAAGTAAACTAACACAAGCACATACACACAAATACAGATAATTAACAAAACTAAGACAATATACAAAATTAGAAAAAATATAAACATATAAAATTAAATAATCAAAGTTAAAACATTAAAACGAGAGTGGAGCACTGGTTCGAAACAATGTTTTTAATCCCATTTTACTCATGTTAAAATCAACAGACGAGGCGTTCAAGTTGAAAAGTTTGCACATGCGATTGAGAGGTTCGTGTGTACCATAGTTTGTTCTGTGAAAAGGAACATGAAAAAGTTCAAATCCTCGCAGGTGGTGCGATCCTCCGCGGAAATTAATGCCTACATGGGCTAACATGTCAGGCGCATCAATTTTACCATTGATAAGTTGATGAAAAAATACCAAATCATTATTAACACGCCTTTGATATAAAGTTTGAATTTGCAGAAGCTGAATTCTGTGTTCATATGGTGGCAGGTTATACGGATCAGCCCAGGGAAGACCTTTCAAGGCAAAACGAATGAATCTATGTTGTATTGCTTCAATACGGCTTTTGTGAATTTCGTAGAAGGGTGTCCAAACTTGGGAGGCGTACTCAAGATGAGGTCGTACATAACAATTGTATAAGGAAAGAGTAACATACGGATCGTTAAATTCTTTTGCCCAGCGTTTTATAAATCCAAGCATGGAACTTGCCTTATTTACAATATAATTAATATGTTCTATGAAACCTAGATCAGAACTAAAGTGAACACCCAGATCTTTGAAACTAAAAACACGACAGAGTGTGTGTTGTGAAATGGAATAATCAAAAGCACTCACTACTCGTTTTTTAGAGAAAGTTATAGTTTGACATTTGACTGGGTTAAGAGAAAGACCGTTTTTCCCACACCAAACATTAAAATTGTCAATATCAGCCTGCAGGAGAATGTGGTCATGACTAGATTGTATTGTTTTAAAAATTTTCATATCATCAGCATAAATAAGAATGTCACTAAAATGTATACACGAAGTAACATCATTTATAGCGAGAATGAAAAGTAACGGGCCCAAATGGCTTCCCTGGGGTACGCCCGAGTGAGCATTGAATGAGTTTGAAAGGAAGTCTCTAAATTTAACTTGGTAAGATCTATTCTCAAGGTATGATTTTATCCATGCTATAAAACAAATCGGAAAACCAAAAGCTTTGAGTTTGAATATAATAATGTTGTGACTAAGCTGGTCAAATGCTTTAGAAAAATCAGTGTATATGCAATCAACTTCATTTCCGTTTTCTAATGCAAGAGCACAAGTATGCAAAAACGTAAGGAGATTTGTAACCGTTGATTTTCTACTCACAAAGCCATGCTGTTGTTCACATATTATATTTTTAGTATGAAATGTTAAGCTCTCACAAACAACTTGTTCGAATAGTATATGATAGTATATGACACATTCATATTGGGAAATGGACCATTTCCCATAAATTTTTACCCATTCTCCTTTACATTGTATTTATGTCATTAATGGAAGGCCTACAATTAACTGAAGATTTCTCCGAGAAGATAAGAGGTATCGGCAAGATTTAAACTGATTTTGAAAGAAGAAAATTAGTTCTTTCAGAAACCATTAAAAATTTTGTTGAAACAATTTACTTCACGTTACAATACAGCTTTGAAAACAGCAAAAAACGGTTTTTTCGGTTTTGTAACGGGAATATCTCAAAAACGTGGCCCGATAGAATTTTTCTGACTTCAGATTCAAGTTCAGAACACCAAAAACCTACGGAAAAGTATATTATGGTTTCTGTAACAAAAAAATAATTAAATTTTGTTGACCAGTTCATTTGGTTCTTTCTTTGGTTTGCAGATTTCAATTCAAAACTAATTTATAATGCGTAGAAGACATATTGCTCAAACTGAAACCGATACAATGTCAACTGATTCGGAATCTGACTTGGATTTTGGCACCGATGATTCTCAGGAAGATCCTGCTTGGCACCCAGAAGAAAACTCATCCGATGAAGATGGGAATGTTTCGGATGTCCTAAGAGACATCCTGTTAGAGGAAGAAAATGAAGATTTACATTCGGATGATGATGGTGGTGCAAGAAATCTTCATCAGTGGAATGAGTAAGTGGGAAGACACAAAGTCTTCGAGTTTGACGGGAAAAAAGGCCTCCAAATCGAAATTTCGGATCAAGCCTCACCCAGTGATATTTACTCCCATATTGTGGACGAAGGGCTGATCAAATTTGTAGTTGACGAAACTAACCGTTTTGCTGAACAGATTATAGCAGCCAAACGGAGGTCCAAGCATGCTCGAATGAACCAGTGGATTCCAACTGATTCCGCAGAGATGAAGAAATTCTTTGGATTGATGATGTGGATGGGTTTGGTACCTCTTGGCCGCATGGAAGATTACTGGGAAACAAAAGGAGTATACAACATGGCGCTACCTAGGACAATTATGTCCAGAAATCGTTTTCAGGCCTTGCTTTCGATGCTTCATTTTGAAAACAAAACAAAAAACAAACAAGTAGCCAAACCAATCGACTTCGCAAGATTGAAAAATTGATTGATCATCTTCAAACCAACTTCAAAGCTCTTTTTTACCATGGCGAAGATTTCCTTATTGACGAAACTCTAGTGCCATGGAGAGGTCGTCTTTTATTCAGACAGTACATACCAAATAAAACACATAGATATGGAGTGAAACTTTTCAAACTCTGCTCTACTCATGGATATACATGGGCACTTAGAGTATACACAGGAAAATCCGCTACGGGTGAGAGAGAAATCGGACTGGCCAAAAACGTGTGTACCGAACTTTGTCAAGGACTTATCAATGAAGGAAGATGTCTTTACGTTGACAACTTCTATACCAGTTATGAATTAGCTCAGTCCTTCTTGCAACAGAAGACCCATGTTGTAGGCACCCTCAGAGCTAATAAGCGAAACCTTCCGAAAGAAGTCCTTCTCGCTAAATTGAAAAGAGGTGAAGTTGTTTCCAGAGAAGATAATGACGGAATCGTCGTTTTGAAGTGGAAAGACACCAGAGACGTAAGAATGCTGTCTACCAAACACGCACCAGTTTTGGTACCTGTTTCAAACAGACGCTCTGCACCTACGCATCCAAGAAGATAGTGCCCAGCCTTCCACAAGCTCTAATCCACCTCAAGCTACAAGACCGAGAAGGAATACGCAAAGATTGTCAACTAAGCCTGAAGCAGTTCTAGCTTACAATAAAGGCAAATCTGGGATTGATTTGTCCGACCAAATGGGTTCGTACGCAACAACTCTCAGAAAAGGCGTGAAATGGTATCGCAAACTAGGAATAGAGCTGTTGTTGGGAACGTCAGTGGTAAACGCTTGGGTAGTGTACAAAAATGTAACCCAAACTAAAATTTGCATACGCAAATTCAGAGAAAAACTTGTCGCTGAGCTTCTCAATATGCCATCATCTTCATCTCGACCAGAGCAACCACGAGCAAAGCATCACCATTTGAAGGACAGGCTGAATGATTCTGGAACTAAAATTCGCAGAAAGTGTAGTGTTTGCTATAACCGCATAACGAAAGAAAAAGGTCGAATTTGTGCTCGAAAAGAAGCAAAACAAACCTACACTTTCTGTGAAGATTGTCCAGAACAGCCCCAAATGTGCCGCGATAGTTTCAATCTACAACATAAATAAAACTTCGGGCTCAACAATATTCTAGTTCCTTTGAAAATAAAAGCAAAAAAGTTCCTAAAATATTTCAATAAGTTCCTAAACTTTGCTATAGATATAAGATAAAAACATTGAAAATGAGATAAAAATTGAATTTTGAAAAGTTTATTTATGTTTTAGTTATATTTTGCAAAGAAATGAAAATTAAATTTATTTTGTATTACATATGTATTTATTTGAATTAATAATTAAAATCAAAAAAAAAAAAAAAATGGCTGTAAAATCTTTACATTCATGAATTTGCTCAAACCAAGTTTACCTAGCACATCACTGGGTGCCAGGCTTTTCGATTTGTATTGAAATTTCTTCCTAGTAGCTATCAATTTTGATAGCCAAAGCATTATATGAATACATACCTGGCTATCATATTTGATAGCCACGGCACCACTGAAAACATAACTGGCTATTAAAAATGTGATAGCCATGGCAGTCAATGTGTTAATGCATTTATCAGTCCTGACGGGATCCCACCTATTGTTCTTAAGAAGTGTGTAACAAAATTCGTGCCACCACTCACTGTTCTCTTTCAACTATCCATTTCTCGCGGTGTGTTCACCAAACAGAGGAAAGAATCTCTCACTATCCCCATCCATAAAAAAGATCTTAAAATTAAATCTCAAGCTATACCCCAATAGCTAAGCTGTCTTGAATCCCCAAAATATTTGAAACGATAGCTTACTTCTCCACTGTAAACCACTCTTCTTTAAAAAACAACACGGCTTTCTCAAAGGTAGATCAACGACTTCTAATCTTACTGAATTCAATCAAATAGTATTTGTGCCATGGAATAAGGTTATGAAGTCGATGCAATTGCAACCGATTTTAGCAAAGTATTTGATAAAATTTCCCACAATATAATAATCTTTAAATTAAAATCGTATGGATTCTCTCCTCTGTGTTTATCTTGGGTTCAGTCGTATTAAGATGATAGGATATATACAGTTTTGTTTAGGGCTAACACCTCCAACCCTATATACTCACAATCAGGCGCCCCGAAAGGGAGTCACCTCGGCCTTTTGCTTTTCTTGGTAAGTATTTACGACGTTGAGTTTACTTTAGTAGGATCTAGTCTGGAGATTTACGCGGACGACATGCGCATCTTCCTCAACGTTGTTACTACATGAATAATGAACAAATTTATGTCGTTACTTCCATTCGCGACTTGGCGGTTCTTTGTGATAGTCAGCGGAATTTCTGAGCTCATTATGATTCTGTTATTAACAGAGCTAATTCAACCTTGGGATTCATTAAACGCTGATCCAAAGAATTCTCAGATCCCTACGTCACAAAATCCCTATATATAACCATTGTTAGGCCTCTGCTAGAGTACGAGTTTCAGGTCTGGTCACTCTATCATCATGTCCACATTCAGATTTGTTAGATTTGCTCTGAGGGGCCTTGGATAGGACGACCCATTCATTCTACCCCCTACGAGAACCGTCTTAAACTGATCAATTTGCAAACACTCAGCAAAAGTCGTGATAATGCTAATCTACTTTTTCTACATAAGTTAATAACTGGAGGTATTGACTGTGTTGACTTACTTAACAAAGTTAAATGCAATGTAAATCATCGCTGTCTTAGGTCAACACCATTGTTCCATATAACCTTTCACCGAACCGAGTATGACCGAAATGAACCGCTTACAGGAATGCTAAGAAAAGCCAGTAGTATATTTGACCTAAGCCGCTCAAAAGCCGCCCTTAAGAACTAAAGATTGAAGTTTTTATAATATCAACTTGATACACAAAATATAAACATGATAAGGGTATTCATGCAACAGCGTAAAAATGTCGTTAGTGCTATGTTTCCACCAAAGGATTATCTCAGTTCAGATTTAATAAATCTATTTTGTGTTTCCACCGCACAAAAAGATTTAAAAAAGATTTACTTTGACAGTCCCTTTTAAAATGCAAATGGTGTTTCATTTTTTCTCATAAAGAGGAAGTGAGATAGAATGTTTCCTCTGTGAAGAACTGAATTCAGCCATACATGAATCCTTCAGTGTCATACAGGAATAGGTTATTTCGATTTGTAAAAGTATTTGTCCTAGGAAGATTTAACAAGATTAATTTCTAATCTTCAAGATTAACGAAATAAATTTGTATGGTAAATCTTCAAGATTTAAAGGAGATTTGCGGTAAATCTTATTAAATCTCAGATTAGCGTTGGGTGGAAATGTAGCATAACTTAGTACAGTTGTAAACTGCGCAAATCTGTCAAATTTTTCATACAAATTGTTATAGAATTACGAAGTTGATATGTTAACGATACATAAAACGATATCGTTGCTTTTTCGCCTATGTTTCTTGGCTTATTTTCTTTTTCCATTGTAAGCCCGTCGAAAGAACATCGTGATTTCTGTGTGAGCTTATACTTATCCCCAGTTTATCAGTGGAAGTTTAAACTTAAGTTCAGTTGAACCTAAACTTCAGTTCAAATTTTAAGTTAAACTCGATCCGTTTCATAGTGCCAAATGAACTTCAGTTCAATTAAACGAAGTTTAAGAAAATTATATGAATGCAACTTGGCACCAGAGCTGCAGTTGGCAGACGGAGCTGCAACTGGAGTTGCAGCTGGTATAGCTGTCAAAATTTTGAATACACACAAATTAAATCAAACGAAAAACAACACAAAGCAGCTGCAGACGCAGCTGGACAAGCTAGCCAACTTTTAACTTTTGCTTGCAGCTTTTTTGAAGCTTTAATATTTCGAGCGCAACCGAGTATTAACATGGGAGTTGAAGTGAGTTTAAAACTCTTCTCAACCCCTCACAAAGCCGTAAAGTAATTTTAGCTCTTTTTTCATAATTCAAATTCAAATTCAAATTCTGTATTTAAATGTTTGTATCGAAAAAGGCGGCTTCTCTGAGCTTGTCCTTTTTCATAGTTCTAGTTTGTGTTGAGCTTGTACCACCGCATTTTTGTATAAAATGGACCATTTTGATTCTTGGTTGTCATGACAAATTTAACACTTTTGGCGAGTTTTATGAGTGTGAGTTTTTTCGTGGGTGTTATGGTAATATTTCTCCACTTGCCCCTAACCCTCAGAAAAGGTTGTTCATAATATTTTACCTGTAATACTTTAAATTAAATTCATCATTACATAAAAAGGACTAAAGTATTTTGCTTTGGGCGGTCGTATCATTTTGGATTTGGTCTCATTAGATTTAACCTCAAATGGGACCTTTAAAATATGTATCATATGTATGATTAGGTTGTACCAAAACAAATAGGTACCTATTTCAGTTTGACAGACTTCGAAGTTCCAACATCCCCTCCTCTCCACCTCTTCAAATGCACCTGCCCAAAAAATGCGGGGATCTTGGGGAACTTAAGATATGTGCAAGGTTTCGTTCAAAAATTCGTAGCGTCACAATTATTCAGTGCTACGCCCCCACAAATGAAGCGGCCGAGGAAGACAAAACCGCGTTCTACACTCATCTTAACTCGGTTTACAGTAGTGTTCCGAGAGCCGACATCATAGTCGTTATGGGAGACCTTAATGCCCAAGTCGGTTCAGACAATTACGGACTGGAACGCGTGATGGGAAGAAATGGCTTGGGGTCACGGAATGAAAATGGTGACTTGCTTGTCGACTTTTGTAACGCAAATCGCATTGTTATAGGTGGGACTGTATTTAAGCATAAGACGTGCAACAAAATTACCTGGGTGCATCCGGATGGTCAAACCGAAAACCAAATTGATCATATCATGATTCAGCAGCGATGGAGGAAGTCTATGTGTGATGTCCGGAGTATAAGAAATGCCGATGTGGGAAGCGACCACCATTTGGTTCTGATGAGTCTCAAACTACGAACCGCTGCCGTACAAAAACCAGCGCAGGATGCAGCAAGGAGCTCAAAATTCATTACTAATGCTTTAAATGACCCCAACATATGCCGAAACTATGTCACCACCCTTAACGACAGAGCCTCGTCATTAAACGGAATCCAGAATTCAACAATTGATGAGATGTGGGGTGAAATTAAAAGTGTTTTTATGGATGCTGGATCCGAAACTGTACCCAAGCGAACGAGACGTACAGACTCTTGGATATCCCAAGACACCTGGGATAAGATCGAACTTCGCAAATCCATCGTTGAAAATCCAAATAAATGCCGAAGCAGATGTTCAACGAAAGGCTGACTTGCGAAGAGAGTACCGCATTGCACATAAGATGGTCTATCGCTGTGTGAGACGTGACAAGAGGATGAAGGTAGATGGACTCGCAGATAATACGGAAATCGCTGCCAGAAGAGGAGATATCCGGGAATTGTACCAAATAGCCAAAGATGTTATCGGGAAAAAAAGCAACACCAATCATCCTGTAATGGATGTGGATGGCACACTTTTGGTATCAATTGAGGATCAGCTTCGTAGATGGAAGGACCATTTTTGTGCCCTGCTAAATGAGGATTCAGTTGAGCAGAGTGCTGAAGTGCCCCAACTAAACGAGATGCGCAGGTCCTATAGGGGTATTGACATCGAACCCCCGTCAGAATCGGAAATACATACAGCAATAAATCTCCTCAAAAACAACAAGGCAGCTGGACTGGACGGAATACCAGCTGAATTCCTGAAAGCCGATCCCGTAACAGCGGCTAGTATTTTACATCCGCTGATACAAAACATTTGGGAAAACGAAACCTATCCCAGGGACTGGAAGGATGGTGTGATTGTTAAGTTTCCAAAGAAAGGTGACTTAAAGAATTGCAACAATTGGCGTGGTATCACCGTTTTGTCCGTTTTCCCAAAACTAATGGCAACCATCATTCTCGAGCAAATAAAGGATAGAATCGAGGCTACACTCAAGAGGCATCAAGCTGGCTTCCGCAGTGGTCGATCGTGTGTCGACCATATCAACACCCTGCGTATCGTCCTCGAGCAGTCGATGGAATTTCAATCACCGCTTTACCTCATGTTCGTGGATTTTGAGAAGGCCTTTGATCGAGTCAACCGAGAATGTATATGGAGATCGTTGCTTGGTAGAGGAATTCCACCAAAAATTGTTGCCATTACTAAAGAGTCCTACAACAACGCAAGGTGTTTTGTTTTGCACAATGGGCAGCTATCCGACTCCTTCGTAGTGCAACAGGGTGTGAGACAAGGGGATGTTCTATCGCCAATTCTCTTCCTGCTGGCGATGGATGACGTATTGACGGCCAGTGTTGGTACAGCTGAGCGAAATGGCATTCAGTGGAGACCGTTCGAAAGGCTCAGTCATTTAGACTATGCCGATGACATATGTTTACTGGCAAATAACATCAGTGGGCTGAACGGGATGTGTCAAGCTCTGAAGGTAAAGGGAGAGGCGAGTGGTCTTAAAATAAATAGCAAAAAGACAAAAATAATGCTCAAAGGCCGCTCCACACATCAGCGTATTTTAATACAGGAGACGCCACTTGAAGAGGTTGAACAATTTAACTACCTTGGAAGTATTGTTTCAGCAAATGGTGGTACTGATCTGGACGTTCAAAGTAGAATAAATAAAGCTCGCGCAGCCTTCGGTTCTCTCTCCCAAATTTGGAAATCATGTCAAATCTCCTTGCGCACAAAGTTGAGATTCTTCGAATCCAATGTCAAATCCGTGCTGTTATATGCTTGCGAAACCTGGAAAGTCACGACTACCATCTCAAAGAAATTGCAGGCTTTTGTGAACCGTTGTCTACGCCATATTCTAAAAATTCGCTGGCCACAAATTATATCAAACGAGGAATTGTGGCGCAGGACAAGTCAAGAGCGGCTGGACGTTGACATAAGAAAGCGTAAATGGCAATGGATTGGTCACACGCTGAGGAAACCAAACGATGAAATTGCAAAGCAGTCATTTGAATGGAATCCTCAGGGTGCACGGCGGGTTGGAAGACCAAGAACAACATGGAAATCAACAGTTCTAGCAGAAGCAGACTCCCAGAGAAAGACGTGGCCACAGTTAAAATATCTATCTGCAGACCGTGAAGGATGGAAACGATTTGTTGGCGCCCTATGCCCCAACCGGGGTTACAGGACTTGATGATGGGCTGAACGGGATGTGCCAAACAATGCAAGTGAAGGGAGAGTCGAGTGGTCTGAGAATAAACAGCAAAAAGACAAAAATAATGCTCACAGGCCGCTCCACACAGCAGCGTATTTTTCTAGAGGAGACGCCAGTTGAAGTAGTGGAACAGTTTAACTACCTTGGCAGTATTGTTTCTGCAAACGGTGGTACGGATCTGGACGTTAAAAGTAGAATAAATAAAGCTCGTGCTGCCTTCGGTACTATGTCCCCAATCTGGAAATCAAGTCAAATCTCCTTACGCACTAAGTTGAGATTCTTCGAATCCAATGTCAAATCCGTGCTGTTATATGCTTGTGAAACCTGGAAAGTCACGTCTATCATTTCAAAGAAATTGCAGGCTTTTGTGAATCGCTGTCTTTGCCACATCCTAAAGATTCGCTGGCCACAAATAATATCAAATGAGGAATTGTGGCGCAGGACAAGTCAAGAGCGGCTGGACGTCGACATAAGAAAGCGTAAATGGCGTTGGATTGGTCACACACTGAGGAAACCAAACGATGAAATCGCAAAGCAGTCCTTTGAATGGAATCCTCAGGGTGCACGGCGGGTTGGAAGACCAAGAACAACATGGAAATCAACTGTCTTAGCGGAAGTAGAATCCCAGAGAAGGACGTGGCCACAGCTAAAGTACCTTGCAGCAGACCGTGAAGGATGGAGACGTTTTGTTGACGCCCTATGCCCCAGCCGGGGTTACAGGACACGATGATGATGATAAGATATATGCATGTGCTGCAGAGGGTGGAATTTTACGTCGTCGATACAAATTTAGGTCGTTTTATATGAAATTTCTATCCACACCGTAGACATTCCGATTGATAAATCGGATATCCCTTCGACAAAACTCGAAATATGCGTTGAGATGTCAAAATGAAAGCAACCAGTCACTATTTCGTGCAATGCATCATGGCTATTATTTGGTTACGTATGTATCTCTCCGATTGTCTCTCAAAGCCAAATGGCGGAAAAGAAATTTTAAACGATTTAGTACAATGCAAAGGCAATTTTGGTAATGGGTCTGATGGAGAATTGTCTAATGAGGGAGTTCTGGAGGTGGGTCTGGAATTGGGAGATGAACACCTTTTCTAAAGTAACCTTTTCATCGATTTCATATAACAGGAACAAAGGCACACTTTTTACATATATACAAAAATTAAGAATTAATAAAAGCAAAAGGTACTTTTACCAAAAAAGCCCGAAAAAGGAGTTAAAGTATGGATAATTCATGAATAAATTCATTTTTTCGGGCTTATTTGGGAAAAGTACCTTTTGTTTTTTCTAAATTTCTCAAAAACTAAGAAATTATACGTTCAAGTGATATTCTTATATTTGCTGATGATATGAAGATTTTTAAGACAGTAAAAGCTAACCACGACCACTTTCTTTTGCAAGCCGATATTGACAGTTTCGCTCTTTGGTGTGATAAAAACGGTCTTTCTCTTAACCCTGCCAAATGTTAAACAATTACTTTCTCAAGAAAGCGACTTGCAAACGCTTTTAATTATTCTATTTCACAACACAAGCTCTGTCGAGTCTTTAGTTTCAAGGACTTAGGTGTTAACTTTAGCTCAAATTTAGAATTCACTGAACACATTAACTACATTGTTAATAAAGCAAGCTCAATGCTTGGGTTTATAAAACGTTGGGCAAAGGAATTTGACGATCCGTACGTTACTCTTTCCTTATACAATTGTTATGTACGACCTCACCTAGAGTACGCCTTTCAAGTATGGTCTCGCTTTTATGAAATTCATAAAAATCGTATTGAAGCAATACAACATAAATTCATTCGTTTTGCTCTGAAAGGTCTACCTTGGGCTGATCCATTCAACCTTCCACCTTATGAACATAGGATCCAGCTACTGCAGGTTCAAACATTATATCAAAGGCGGGTTAATAATGATCTAATATTTCTTCACCAACTTATAAATGGTCAAATTGATGCTCCGGACTTGTTAGCCTGTATTGGCATAAATTACCGTGGAGGATCTCACCATCTGCGAAGATTTGAACTTTTACATATAAATTTCCATAGAACTAACTACGGTATACATGAGCCTCTTAACCGTATGTGCAAGATCTTTAATTTAAATGGCTCCTCTGTTGATTTTAACATTAGTAAGATGGGATTAAAAAAATTGTTTCGAACCAGTGCTCCACTTTCGTGATTGTTTTTTTAGTTTTTGATTATATTTAATTTAAATGTTTTAATTGTTTATGTATTTTTTTAATTATATTTATTTGTTTTGTTTTCTAAATGTATAAATTTATTGTAATGCATGTGTTAGCTCGCATTATTTTACTAACCACTAACACATGCACTTATGATGAGCCTCTGATTGCAGGTTTGCAGCTTGCTCTAAGCTCACTACAACAAAGAATCTGAAGTGTAAAAAAAAAAAAAAAAAAAAAAAATATTTTTGCATTTGGTTTTTAGTAATGGACTAAAAAATAATGAGGGCATTGAATATTTAACACAAAAAAAGCACTTAATAACGTAAAATTTTGAAAAATATCGAATTGAGAAAAAAAAATCACAATTTTTTTTGGAATTTGACTTTGAAATTTAATTTCTAAAAAACTATTCACTTAAATAACTTTATTTAAAAACGAAATGCAAGAATGGATTTTTAGTTTTCAAAAAAACTATAGCACATTATTAGATGTGTTTTTGTTGATTTTAATGTTTTTTTTTTTGCATTTAAAGTCAATGTTTCAGAAACTGCCCCTGCCTCAGGGAGGGGAGATACAACTTTCCCCCCATACAATTTTTTTCTAAGAATAACCCCAAGAACCAAACCCTAAAATACTTCCACTCAGCTCCGGGACACCCTGTATAATAAAAAAAAAAACAAAAGAAAAGCTTATTCATTGGTATTTAAACATAGTAACATTTGAATATTAATAAAGAAAAATTGACATCATCAACATTATCAAGATAGATGGTTTCAATTCAGCTTGCATTTTGCTTAACGTAACGAAATACAGACTTGACATAAACTGCTTGGCATCGAGTACGCAACAAGAAAAGTCATACTAAAAAAGTTCTTTCACCGTTTTTTGTATTTGTTTGTTTTTTTGTTAATGTTAAACTTGTTTCTTTTATTACCTACTGTAAGTTGAACAAAATAATATGTTTACAAATACATAATGAGTGCACTGTGAAGTTATTTTTTTTTCTAGTAGTCGCTAGAAAACTAGGTCAAGACTGTATGTTGGCACGCCAAATGCATTTCAAATCATTTTTTTTTAAAAAATGGTACGAGGCTCTAAAAAGATTCGCCACCCCTGGCCCACTGTACCGATTTTTATTGTTTTTCTAAATACTTATTGCTATCACATATAAGTAAACCAAGTGAGAAGATTTGTTTTATTATTTTCCCAGTACAAGTATAACTTTTGAGGTTTACTTTGAACACCCTGTATAAACGTTATTTTGACCACACTAATTTTGTCTTTAAAACTGAATATTTTGTTTTTGTTTTGCATCATTTTCCGTACATTAATGGCTTGCTTCATGACGTTAAAAAAATAAACAAAAAATTCAATGTCATTGGAGGTGACTTGTGATTGTCGAAATTATCATTTTTTGCTTGAGTATGTGATGCACATAGCAATCAATGTATGGGCTACAACAGTGATATTAAGTCAAGCATTGTTGTTGTAGACATTTTTTGTTGGTTGCTTGGTTGAATTAATCTGATCCTCCTTTCTCATTCTAAAATTGCTTGCGCACCCAGGCGCGGATCCAGGATTTCGTTCAGGGGGGGATCAATTTTCATGAGCTTCCAAAATCTAGTTGAGGTCTACAAAAAATTGGAGTACACCTCATACCGCTCTACCTACCTGGTCATATAAACCAATGTGTGTGGATAAGTTTGAATTTTGAAGAAAGCAATTACCTCTTTTATAACTGCTACAGTGTCTCGAACAGCGTGTACTTTGGAACTTCGTGCAATGAAGTTTAGCCGTTGCATGGTGTCTTTACAACGTTTTTTAATTTCCCTCTTGATTCACGTAACACTGCCTCGAATTTCATCTGAGGTGCAATTCTGCAGTAAAAAATCGAATTGACGACATAAATATTGAGAGGCCACAAAAAATTGAGTGACGTTGACAAAAAAGATGTTGTGCGAACAGAACGATTGCAATATTCGCGTTAGAAATTACGAACATTTGTCAATGGAATTGTTGTTGACTTGACGTTTTCAAAAACGGCCAAAAACAACTATCCTTACGTGTAAGTTCCATCCGACTTCTCTCCGGAAGTGACTTCTTGGTTTTCTGCAACCTTCTTCATCGGATTTGTACTCATTGCCAGTAGTATAATACGGAACACGGAAGTTCCAAAAATGTATACACGACAGTGACAAAATCCTCACAAATACTCCCATCAGAAACGTATATTATGGCTAGAACAGATGTTCAGCATGTCTGCACGCACTCGAAACACATGTGCATACTCTAAAGGTGTGTTTCCATTAGAGGGTTTGAAGAAGTCCTCGAGAGTAAAACTCGTAAGTGAATACAGCCTAAACTAGCTCACCAGAGGAAGAGGTCAGATATCCGAGAGTCACACTTGAGGGTTTTCGAAAGAAAATACTCTCTGAAATGTAAAAGTACATTTAAATATTTATCATTAAAAGGACTCAATCACCCTTTGAGTATGAATTTTTGTGGTACTTTTCAATAAATTCTTATACACACAAATGTATAGGTATTATTTTATCTTTATTTAAATATTAATTAATCTTGTAGATCCGAGTATTTGAAGCAAAGTTAGAATTTTCTTAAGCTAATTGTATCGACGAAGGTACTTTAAAGATGTTGTTATTTAAAAAAAAATTAAAATCAATTTTAAGGTGGAAAATTTAAATAAGCCCGCTTGTCGCCTCTCCCATTTCATTTAACTATAAAACTTATAAATTTTGTAGAGGTGGGTTGGGGAACTAACTTTTAAAGAAATTATTTTTCTAAATTGAGAAATTTTTCATTCACGTTTGCATTTTGAAAAGTGAAAATAAATCGATCTGGGACTCAATCTGCTCTCTAATATGAAATAATTTGCTTTTCTCAAAAAAATTTGTGCAGTAATGAAGCCTGACATTTATCTTTTAATTTAAAACTTTAACTTAGAAGATTAAACATTTAAGACCGAAGTAATAAGTTTTACAATTGGTCGATTTGAAGGATATTTGTGCATAGCGGAACTTTTCTCCACTGAACCTGGTCAAGGAACAGACACTCATTGCTGCAACGCTGCGCAGCAAATTTAAGAGAACAGCTCTGGAGTTTGTCTCCTTCCATACAAACCTGTGTTATTCACTTTCACTGCGTTACTGCGTGGAGGTGAGATACATCGGTTATTTCATCAAAAAGTATTAAATAATTTCGTGAGATGAAAAATCAGGAAAATGGAAATGTGTATAGTCCTGCCAAGAACAAATTTTATAAACGCGGAACGAAAAAACATTTTTTGATTACATTTGATTGGATTCATATTTAATGCTTCGTTCGTTCTTGCCGAGGGGGGGGGGGGAACTGCACCCATTGCCACCCCCCTGTATCCTCGCCTGTGCGCACCTATGTATGTACATCGTACAAATACACACCAATCCAAGGGAAAAAATAGAATACCAATTGAAGTAAAAAAACTTCAAATGGATGAAATGCAAACATAATCAATTAAGATTTGGGAAAAATATGAACAGTAAAATACAAACTCGTATGTACATTAGAGTGGTCGTTAAAAAAAAGGTCATCCAGGATTGGCCCAAATCGGCTCTAAATGAAAAAAAAAAAATCCCTAATTTTTTCAGATTTTTCTTTTCATCCCCTCCTTAGTCGCTGTAGGGGTAAATTAAATTTCCCCTTTTTTTTGCATACTAGAAAATTTGCGTAAGATCTGCCAAAAAAATTCGGAGCATGTAGTTGGGATCTAGACAAGAAAAAGATCCTATGGGAGGGGGTAATATCTCCCCCCGCTTGGACGGGAAGGGCAATTTAATAAAATATTTGCATATAATAGAAAAAAATTAATTTAAAAACAACGGCAATACTTACAGTAATGCTTAAGTCCATTCTTACAACTTGTTTTTAAATTAAGTTTTTTTGATGAATAGTTTTGGCAAAAATTGTTTCAAACTCAAAATTTTGAAGAAAAATTATTATTATTATTTTTTTAAATATAGGTTTGAAAACAGATTTTGCTGAAATCGTTTATTCAAAAAACTTTATTTTATAATTAACTATTAAAATGGACTTCTGGGTTTCCAAAAAGCTATAAAACATTACTGCAAGTGTTGCCGTTGTTTTTTAATTAATTTGTTTCTACTTTATGCAATTATTTTATTAAATTGCCCCTCCCGCCCCAGCGGTGGGAGATTTTACCCCCCTCCACTAGGGTTTTTTTCTTGTCTATTTCTCACCTACATGCTCTGAATTTTTCGGCAGATTTTACGCGAATTTCCAAAAAAAAAAAGGAAAATTCAATTTACCCCTACAGCGACTATAGGGGATGAAAATCTGAAAAAATTAGGGAAATAATATTTAAAAACATTATAACGACCACCCTAATGTACATATATGGATGAGTGCGTATTCAAAAATTACAAATTAGAATTGAAAAACAGATAAGATTTGAGAAATAACTATTTTCGAACAAGTTAGCTTAACTGCAATCGGAAGTAAGTTATTCTTCTAATTGAATATTGAAACATAATAGAACACGTTTATTTGTTTTGCAAGAATAGTCCATTGAAATGTTACAAATTTTTGTCCGAACCTTGTACTTTGGGTAGGATTTTTTTTTCTTTTGACGTGTAGGGGAGTTCTGCTGAATGTGAGTATAAAACCAGATTTTCGGGGTTGAATTGCAGGCCCCCCCATTTGGCTGCCATCTACAAAAAAGGGGTGGAAAAGGCTTTCCACGATATCTTGAAACCCGATACTTTTACAAATTTTTGTTTTAACCTTTCTTGTTTTATTTTATAAAATTTATGTTAGCATACTTTTTGCCATAAAGTTGAAAATAAAGAAGTGACAGATAAAAATATACGAGCGTTTTCCATAAAAATGTTATAAAGGGGTTGTAATTTTTTTTTATTGATTTTCTTGAGAAAGCACTTAAGATGTTCTTCTATTTTTATTTGTAACTTCTTTATTTGCAACAAGTATGTTAACATAAATTGAAGAGAATTTATTTTTTTTACAAGAAAAGTTAAGCACATTTTTTGTAAATTTAACGGTTTTGAAGATATATTGGAAACCCTTTTCACCCCTTTTACGATAATAGCCAAAGCCCCGAAAATCGGGTTATATACTCACACTGACCCCCCCTTCACATCCAAAGGAAAAACTGTTGTCCTACCCAGAATGCAAGGTCAATGTAAAATTTCAATGAACTAGAATTAGTGCTTCAAAGTATCCGGATATTTCGGATATCCGGATATCCGAAATAGATCCGGATCCAGGATCGGATATCCAAACTATCCAGATAGTGTCGGATATCCGAATATCCGGATAGTTAAATGAGACAGTTGAGATTCGACACTATCCGGATAGTGTCGGATCCTCGGATCCATATTTAGATCCGGATCCAGTTTGATGAACTTTCCATGTATAGTACAAGTAAAACAGGGAGTATTAACAAAAATACCGTCATAAGACTTAGTAAAAAACGTTTCCAAAATACCCTTTAAATATCTGGGAATGGTACTTTTTGTGGGGGGGGGGGAGGGGAGTTTAATAGGAGGAGTTGTAAGATTATAGAACTGACAAATGATTTTGGTACAATATTAACATATGGCATATGATTTAAAGGTAATTTTGAATGCCGAATTCAATCAAATCAAAATCAAGCCGATACAATCATCATAAAAAAAGTTATACTGCCTTTTTATATTAATATAAAAACGTAGAAGAGGTAAAATAAAAACATGTCCAACCTTAATTTTTGTATCACATTCACAATAGTACATGTATACTAATTCGTTTAGGGTATGTTCCTGATCAACATTAATTAAAATTAGTAAGCCAGTACACAGAAATTCCCATGTTTTTAATTTAAACAACAACTGCAGTTTACATCATACAAAGCACGGGTCAATTTATATATAAACTTTTATTATGTTTTGTTATGTTAACAATTTCTTATTTTGGGTTATGAAAACTAAACTGTCTACATTTTGTGGAAGCAGTGCATTTCTTTTAGCTGTGATAATATTTCCAGCCGTCGAAAATACGCACTCTGCAGCTGCTGATATGCTGGGAATAGTAAAGGTTTTTTTTTCGCTAGATCAGCAATAAATGGATATCTTCTTGCTCGATGTTTCCACCATCTTTCATCGTAATGGCATGTTTGATTGCTACCTCAAATTTTTGTTTGCACGAACCCAAAACTTGCCATACAGGACCTACTTATATCGCAAGTAAAAAAGATTTCCAAATTTGAAATGTTTCAGTGCCAATGGATGCGACAGTACCAAACTAATTTGAAAGTGCCATGTTTGGCACTTAAGTGCCTGTTTCTGCAGCGCTGATTCCAATCTTAAGCTTGAACTATAATAATAATATTTAATAATTCATTAAATTATTTTAATTATTTTAATGTGATAAGAAATGTAGGGTTGAATAGATTTTTTATTTTACCTGTTCTATGGAAAACACAGAGATATTCCTATTAAAAATGCAGTATAACTTTTTCTAGAATGATTGTTCCGTCTAAATTTTGATTTTATGGGATTCAGCATTAAAAATTACCTTTAAATCATGTATCATATGTTTAGATTGTACCAAAATTAATTTTCAGTTTTATAATCCTACAATTCCTTGCATCCCGCCCTATAACTAGGTACATATATACACGTGAAAGTTAATCGAACTGGATCCGGTTCTGAATATGGATCCGAGGATCCGAATCTATCCGGATAGTGTCGGATCTCAATAGTCTCATGTATCTGTCCGGATATCCGACACTATCCAAAACTATTCGGATAGTGTCGGATCCCAATTGTCTCATTCATATGTATCCGGATATCCAGATAGTTTCAAGATTCGGATACTATTTGAAGCTCTAACTAGAATTGTTTGAAGTGAAGGGAAATATTTGAAACTGCTAGTCAAAGCTTTGTATTTAAAAACTATAAAAATCTTTGTATACAAAAAATAAGAAGTTTTTTTCAAGAGGTAAAAATGCCTGGTTTCTAAGTAGCACTTGTGTTTGAAAAGGCCCTTGGTCCCTTGGAGGCAAATAAAGTGTTAGCTTTAGTTTTCGATAGATTTAAGGAAAAAAGAAACTGTGGTAAGTGAAAAACAATTCTATAACCAGAGAGGGAAATATCTATATTCCTAAAACAGAAAAAAATAGTAAAACGCAACGGTCACAATGCCATGATCTGCCACAAATACAAATTTACAAACCTTATTAAGACTGTCTGAGAGTTTACAAGGGTGCTCTCGCATCAGCCAAGCAACAAGGTTGGAGTAAGTACTGCCAATCTATCGAGATCTTAAAGGATACTGTCAGGCTTAGCAAGGTTATATCCAAGGAGCACTGTAATCCGTCATTTCTGAAAAAGCCAGAAGGGTCTTGTATAGCTTAGCTTCTCCGACTGAATCCTTGATTGTACTACTTCTGGCAACCTCGAAACGTTTAGAATTCGTTTACAGTTAGCTCATGTAAAGCATATAAATACCTTAGAACGGCCATTCCAAAAAAATCGAAACCAATTTCGAACTTAGGAAAAAAAATATTTAGGTAAACTTATATTAAGAATATACATACATATATAGACCAGGAAAATAGCACAAATCGTATGGGGAACCTTGAAAAAATTAATTCATGAAATATTAAAATTGGAATCGATGCAGAATTGCAACCTCTATAACATATCCAAAGTCCCCCAAAATCCCTGCATTGGCTTTTTGTGTAGATGCATTTGAAGTGGTGCAGACGGGGAGAATTTGGAGGTCTATCAAACTAAAATATTTGTTATGGGTAAAACCTGATCATATGATACATGCTTTAAGGGTAGTTTTTAACGCTGAATCTAATGAAACCAGATTCAAAATGATACAACCACCCAAAAAGAAGTTATAGTCCTTTTTATGTAATGATGACTTTTTTTTCAGGTACAACAGGTAAAATATTACCGAAAACCCTTTGAAAATAACGGTATGTTAATGAAACTTGGATTAAATGTTTCATATGTCATAGGAACTTAGAATCAAGAGAGTCCCTAAAAATATCCATGGTGAAAGGGTGTTTTTTTTAAGGGGGAGGGGCAACAAAGAATGTTAACCATAACACCCACATAAAAACTCTTACACTCATGAAACTCGCCAAAAATACTAAACTCTTCATGGCAACCAAGAATCAAAATAGACCATACAAATATCTTTGTTCTAATAGTGTTTTTGGTGACTGTTAACTTTTGACTTGTTCTACGGAAAATACGATTTCAAAAATTAATTTTGGCCATAACTTTGTTAAAGGTGCTTGTATCATTTCAGTTTTGCTTTTATTAGATTCAGCGTTAAAAAAATACCCTTAAATCATATACCATACTTTGTGTATATACCTCAATTACACCAAATCGGAATTTTGGCTCAAATCTTCCAACTTCTTCCCAGATTTTCCTTCTCTTTAATAAAAAAAACCCCAGAACAAATATATTTATGAGGACTATTTTGATTGTTGGTTGCTATGACAAATTATATATTTTTGGCGAGTTTCATGAGTGTAAGAGTTTTTTCGTGGGTGTTATGGTTAACATTCTACACTTGCCCCTCCCCCTTAAAAAAATACCCTTTCACCATGGATATTTTTAGGGACTCTCTTGATTCTTAGTTCCTATGACAAATGAAACATTCATTCCAAGTTTCATTAACATACCGTTATTTTCAAAGGGTTTTCGGTAATATTTTACCTGTTGTACCTGAAAAAAAAAGTCATCATTACATAAAAAGGACTATAACTTCTTTTTGGGTGGTTGTATCATTTTGAATTTGGTTTCATTAGATTCAGCGTTAAAAACTACCATTAAAGCATGTATCATATGATCAGGTTTTACCCAAACAAATATTTTAGTTTGATAGACCTCCAAATTCTCCCCGTCTGCACGTCTTCAAATGCATCTACACAAAAAGCCAATGCAGGGATTTTGGGGGACTTTGGATATGTTATAGAGGTTGCAATTCTGCGTCGATTTCAATTTTAATATTTCATGAATTAATTTTTTCAACCTCGGAACCTATTTTTCCTGGCCTAATATTGGAGTTAACGAAAAAACTGTAAAACGAAATTCTACTTGTTGTTGTAAAATAAGGACGTAATCTTCCGAAAATGCGCATTTTTGGTATTTTTGCTGGTATCAGTTCTCTTCAAATTATGCACACCGTGATGTGAAGTGCGATTTGTATAAGTACTTTCAATACACTCCTTAATTCCGTGACTTTTTTTTTGGTGGGAGTGCTGTAGAAATAGATATACGTGTTGAAATGACTGAACAATTCCTGTCTTCTTCGTTACCGTAAAACGACAAAAGTTGGTATAAATGGTGAACTATAATAGTACGGGGTAATTAGATTTCAGTATATGGAGCTCTGAGAAATAATTCAAACATGCAGTTTGACTGTGATATACGAAAGGGTATTAGTACACGAGCCGAAAACCACATTTTTCACAATTGCACCTAGAGTCATTTGGCCGCCATTTTGTTTTTAACGGCTTTTTTTGTTATCAGACGTAACTCACGCATTTTTGACGCTAGAGTAAGTTGGGGTGATGTGGTATATGCGGGTAATGTGGCATAGGTATAGTTATTTCATAAACCAAGCATGTTTCTACAACGGTTCTTGATTCAGTGGACGGTGATTTAAATAAAAGTAGTAATGCGTATTTAAACAACTCAAAAATCGTTCATTAATTCGACCAAATTGTTAAAAACCGTAATTGTGTAGAGCTGAGTTTTTTTTGGGTGGAACAAAAAGTGTTTGTGCGCTTTAAAAAATTGTGTTCCAAAGCAATTTGTCAATGCATCGGAAGAATATATTAATCATTAACGTTACTTAATTCTTAGTTTTATTTAAAAATATTAATTTTAAATTGTATTGTATTTTTTGTAAAAATATAGAGTTTCGGCTAATGTGGTATACTAGCAGTGGCCTAATGTGGTATAGTACTCCAAATGGAATATGATATAGCACATTACCCAACCTTAAAGTTTATACCTTCGTCAACTGAAATTTGTGCTTTTGCAATAATCTTTAGTTAAAATGTCTAAAAAAGGTGAAAATAGAAAATGAGACCCGAAAGATATACAGAGACCCACTTGTACTATGAAGAATTATGAAATTTGCCTTCACGACATTCGGAGGACCACTTGGTATAGTATACCACATTAGACATTAAGGGTGTACCACATTACCCACTTCTTTTCAAAAGTGGTGATTTCAAGGTCATATCATTATTTTGTCAAAATCTTTGTAAGTTACTGTTAGAATCCGACAAAAACAGTTAACGTAGTAGCTTATATGTTCGTGGTAACATCTACAAAATTTGGAAGCATTCGTGTCACTACTTTGTCTGTTAAGTCAAAAATACAAACCTGTATACCACAATACCCTAACTTCCTGTACGAAAAAAAATTGTGAGACAAACTTGTAGAAAATTTAATTGTCTACAAAATATGTTAAGTAACTTTTTTCGATAAGTGCTTTTTTTAAAAAGTTATACTGCATTTTCTTAAAGAAAAGTAGGGGTTGATTTTGGTATATTCATGATATCTTATTTTTTTGTTCTAAAAAAAAAATGTCAAAATAAAAGTTATAGTCAATTCAATTATCTATATTTTTTGCCTTAACAGTTTTGTTATGCAGCTTACGGTTCTCGCCCTGAAGCGCATATTAGTAGCAGAGAACTGTATAGAATCATATATTTTTAACTACTTGACTTCTGCTGGTAAATAGAAACCTCGAGGTTCGAAAGTAAATTAGAACTCAAGCCGAAAACATCATTCTTCACAAATGCCCCTAGAGTCATTTAGCCCCCATTTTGTTTTTAACGTTTTTTATATCTTCGCACGTAACTCACTTTTTGTTCATGCCAGACAAAAAAGTTGTAGAACAAACTTGTTGAACATCTAATTTCCTACAAAATGTTTCTTGTAACTGTTTTTGATAAGTACTTTTTTAAAATTGTACTGCACTGTGTTAAAAAAAAAGTTTTTTTTTCAATTTATCATAAAAAAATATAAATTTCGAAATAAAAAATGTAGGTAGACCTTTCAATTATCTATATTTTTTGCCTCAATATTTTGTTCTTATGCGGTATACCTTATGATATGATTTGTTAATAGTTTAAATTATTTGCGTATAGTTTAACTATATTTCCGTTATGTAAAATTAACTATAATATCGCACTCTTATCGAGAAATGACTTCAGAACTTTTGTGGGAAATCACATAGAAATTCCCTAATTAATATCTTAAATTTCAAAAATAATGCTAGTTTTATGTTATAGGTAAATGTAAGATAATTTTTATCGAATCCGTTTGAATGGATGTAAATTCAAAACGGCTGTATTAACACATATCCAGACCTTTTGTGTAGAAAGTTCAATTTTCTATTAGAAAAATGTATGTTAGTTTAAATACTTGTTATTATGCATAAAGTTATAAAATTCCAAATAAAAACAGTAGTTTTCTCCCGTACAAATCGTATGGAAAACCGAAATCTACGACGAGGCATGTCTAAACATGATTTTTAAGAGTCCAAATTTTCACAAATCTTTTTTCGCTTAACTGAAACTTTTGAGCCTGTTTAAAAGAAAACTTTTTTTTGAAACAGCCGTTTATGTAGTGAAAAACTCCATGTTGAGGGTGGGGTGGAAGAGAGTTATGTCGTCAATTATTTGTTTGAGTATAGCCAATCATGATACGAATATAACAAAACAAAATTATAACAAAAATAAAACATCCAATCCTGTACGGATTTCTTGAATATACATAGGTATATGCGCTACAGAAGTATACCACATAAGAAAAATATTGAGGCAAAAAATATAGATAATTGAAAGGTAGTTGGCCCACCAACTATGGAGTTGAGCAAAACTGAAAATGGCAATCGTTTGTACATCGTTTGTACACGTTTGTACAACTTTTAGAATAATTTGTACACTCACCGTTTTTTTTATAGAGACACTTCAAAAAATAAAACGGAAGTTGGCCCACCAACTATAACGCTCGAAATATCTGGAAATGCAGTTCGATTGATAATCGTTTGTACACGTTTGTCTTTTTTTTGTTTAGTTTTTACACTTCGCAAAAATTTTTTACCAAAATTTTTCTTTGAAAAATTTTTTATAAAATTTTTAAAAAGTATGCAATCGTTTGTACAATTTTTATTAAAATTTTCCACCGTGTTAATTTTTTAAATTTTACTTTATTTCTATTTTTAAATAATTATTCAAAATTTTGCGGCGAAAAAAAACATGCAGTTGGCCCACCAACTATAACGCTCGAAAAATCTGGAAATGCAGTTCGATTGATAATCGTTTGTACACGTTTGTCTTTTTTTTGTTTAGTTTTTACACTTCGCAGAATTTTTTTACCAACTATGCAATCGTTTGTACATTTTTTATAAAAATTTTCCACCGTGTTAATTTTTTAAATTTTGCTTTATTTCTATTTTTAAATAATTATTCAAAATTTTGCGGCGAAAAAAAACATGTAGTTGGCCCACCAACTATAACGCTCGAAAAATCTGGAAATGCAGTTCGATTGACAATCGTTTGTACACGTTTGTCTTTTTTTTGTTTAGTTTTTACACTTCGCAAAAATTTTTTACCAACATTTTTTTTTGAAAAACTTTTTATAAAATTTTTGAAAAGTATGCAATCGTTTGTACATTTTTTATAAAAATTTTCCACCGTGTTAATTTTTTAAATTTTGCTTTATTTCTATTTTTAATTAATTATTCAAAATTTTGCGGCGAAAAAACATTTTATTGGCCCACTATTACGCTCGAGGAAACCTGGAAATGCAGTTCGATATAATATATAATCGTTTGTGCACGTTTGTTTGTTTTTTTTTTAGTTTGCCATCTTTTGTATACCTATTGTTTGTATTAATTATCCACCGTTCAAATCAAGTCAAGTCAAAAATAATCATACTATGTAGATGGTCACTTCTCCCTATATATTTATAGGTACCTACATATGTAGTATAAGTATGTATAGTTAAAATAGAACAATTCGATTTCTTTTGGACAAAAAACTCATCCAGCAAAGAATTCAGTTACTATTAAAGTAATAAAATGTGTCTTATCCAAAAAATAGTAAGTACATAAGTATTTATTTATTCTTCTAGTTTTGTTTTGCATTCATCATCAAAGTACCCTTGAAAGTATACACAATTCCTAATAAATCTTTATTTAAGACTTCTTATAATAATGAAGTTTTAAGAGTTGGGCTCTGGTACCTATTTAAGATTAGTTTAACTTTATTTATAAGAATTTTTGCAAGAATTGGTTGCATAAATGAGTATAATTGAGGCAGTGAGAGCCATAGTGGCCTAACTGCATTTTTCAGTATCTTCAGTAGAGCAAAAATAAGTAGACGATTATTTTTAAACTTTTGTAGTTCTAAAAAATTTAAAATTTTTTTAGTTTTTAAATAAATGAACAAAATTTTGATTTTTATTTGCAATATGACAAAAAAATAAAAAGTTTTTGATTTTGTATCAATGATTCTTCAAAATTCCGTTATTACTGATCAGATAGGCCACTCAAGCACTCAAGCTTTGAGTTTTCTTGTGGGTGACCTCTAAATGCAAAAAGTCCTATAAGTATGGCATGGAGCTATCAATTCAAAAAATTTAAATGCAGAAACATTGTTTAATATATACAGATTCAATTTTTGTAAAAACTCAATTTCGATAAAATTGCAGTTATGCCACTCACTGCCTCAATTATAATTATATTGATTATTTTGTCCAAATGATCACAAAACAAGTACCTATCTAGGTTAAAAAATCTAAATTTATTAATGAATAATAAACTCGTATGTACATTGTACAATACCTACATATATAGGTAGAATTAATGCATTTTTTCTTTGTTTAAAGAGTCCTTGTCCTTTGATCTCTAACCTCATAAAGGTCAATAAAGAACCATTTGATCTCAGATCACACCGACACTTCAATGTTTTTTCTGCATAAATAGATTGGAAACTAATAAAATTGATTTATTGTTGGTAGGTAGGTAGTTCAATAATGAAAAGCGTTTTGCCGAATGCAAAACAAAACTAGAAGAATAAATAAATACTTATGTACCTACTTTCTATTTTTTGGATAAGACACATTTTATTACTTTAATAGTAACTGAATTCTTTGCTAGATGAGTTTTTTGTCCAAAAGAAATCGAATTGTTCTATTTTAACTATACATACTTATACTACATATGAAGGTACCTATAAATATATAGGGAGAAGTGACCATCTACATAGTATGATTATTTTTGACTTGACTTGATTTGAACGGTGGATAATTAATACAAACAATAGGTATACAAAAGATGGCAAACTAAAAAAAAACAAACAAACGTGCACAAACGATTATATATTATATCGAACTGCATTTCCAGGTTTCCTCGAGCGTTATAGTGGGCCAACTAAATGTTTTTTCGCCGCAAAATTTTGAATAATTATTTAAAAATAGAAATAAAGCAAAATTAAAAAAATTAACACGGTGGAAAATTTTTATAAAAAATGTACAAACGATTGCATACTTTTCAAAAATTTTATAAGAAATTTTTCAAAAAAAAAATTTGGTAAAAAATTTTTGCGAAGTGTAAAAACTAAACAAAAAAAAGACAAACGTGTACAAACGATTATCAATCGAACTGCATTTCCAGATTTTTCGAGCGTTATAGTTGGTGGGCCAACTACATGCTTTTTTTCGCCGCAAAATTTTGAATAATTATTTAAAAATAGAAATAAAGCAAAATTAAAAAAATTAACACGGTGGAAAATTTTTATAAAAAATGTACAAACGATTGCATACTTTTCAAAAATTTTATAAACAAATTTTCAAAAAAAAATTTTGGTAAAAAATTTTTGCGAAGTGTAAAAACTAAACAAAAAAAAGACAAACGTGTACAAACGATTATAAATCGAACTGCATTTCCAGATGGTTGGTGGGCCAACTTCCGTTTTATTTTTTGAAGTGTCTCTATAAAAAAAACGGTGAGTGTACAAATTATTCTAAAAGTTGTACAAACGTGTACAAACGATTGCCATTTTCAGTTTTGCTCAACTCCATAGTTGGTGGGCCAACTACATGCAAGCAATTGAAAGGTCTACTTACAACTTTTATTTCGACATTCATTTTTTTATAATAAATTGAAAAGAAACCCTTTTTTTAACAAAATTCAGTACAATTTTAAAAAAGTACCTACTTATCGAAAAAAGTTACAAGAAACATTTAGTAGGAAATTAAATGTTTTACAAGTTTGTTCTACAACTTTTTTGTCTGGCATAAACAAAAAGTGAGTTACGTGCGAAGATATAAAAAACGTTAAGAACAAAATGGTGGTTAAATGACTCTAGGGGCAGTTGTGAAGAATAATGTTTTCCGCTCGAGTACGAATTTACTTTCGAACCTCGAGGTTTCTATTTACCAGCAGAAGTCAAGTAGTTAAAAATATATGATTCTATACAGTTCTCTACTACTAATATGAGCTTCAGGGCGAGAACCGTAAGCCGTATAACAAAACTGTTGAGGCAAAAAATATAGATAATTGAAGGTACTATAACTTTTATTTCGATTTTTTTGTTTTTAGAACAAGAAAATAAGATATGATGAATATACCAAAATCAACCCCTACATTTTTTAAGAAAATGCAGTATAACTTTTTAAAAAAAGCACTTATCGAAAAAAGTTACCTGACATATTTTGTAGACAATTAAATTTTCTACAAGTTTGTCTCACAATTTTTTTTTCGTAGCGTCAAAAATGCGTGAATTACGTCTGATAGCAAAAAAAAACCGCTAAAAACAAAATGGCGGGCAAATGACTCTAGGTGCAATTGTGAAAAATGTGGTTTTCGGCTCGTGTACTAATACCCTTTTGAATATCGGAGTCAAACTGCATGTTTGAATTATTTCCCAGCAAAAGTCTAACTACCTTAGTATTTGTAATATTGTTCCGCATACAAAGCTAGACTTGAAAAAAGTCTCATCGTGGAATTTTGATAGATTTTAATATCATAGCTAACTGACTCAAACAGGGTAACGGAGAAGACAAAATTTCACTTTTCTCTCCCAAATTCCAACTACTCATATGCTCTTTTTTCTTAATGCCTGAATTTCTTTGATACCTACGCTTAAAATGGATCAAGGTTTTTTAAAAATTATGTTTAAAATTTCACTGATTCTTTGTGTCCAGTGCTTTTTTTGTTATTTAATGTAAAATGTTCGTATATATTTTTGGTTTGAATTGTGTAAATGGCTATTTACTACAATCTACATTCCATATCATGACCAAATTTGCTACTTCTTTCAAGTGGCTTGGAAAAGCGTGGTAAAAATGTCAGTACCTTGGCATGTCCGTTCCTTGTTTTTCCGATTAAATATACTTTTCTTATGAAATACTTCATCGAATAGAAATGTTTTTCTTAGAAAATTTTGAGTGCAATACTTGCTTGACAAAATAATGCAAAAATTAAGTCAACATTTTTGTTGCTGAATAAAATAATTATCAATGAATGTTGTCCTCATAGAGTAAGATCCCAGGACCGCCAGACATACGTCATGTTATCATAGCTGAATTTTTTTCTGTGAATGCACAATATGGTAGGTATGAACGAATGGATAGTACGAACCTTGAACCCGGGTGCGTTTCGGAGGTATTAAGTGCTAAAAGTGTATAAAATTGATGCAAAATTACGTTATTTTATCAAAGCTGGTTTTTTGATATGTTTTAAAGAAAGTTATGATTAACTTATTTTGAAACTTACCAGACACCTACATGGGTGCACAATGTCAGCCAGACACCATTAAAGGTGCCAAAAAAAATCGTGAAATTTCATTATAATATCAAAGCTGAATTTAATATATGTTCTTCGGGAAACTGTATATGTGTATTTCCCAAGCTGCCCACGGAACATATTATGATATATAAAACTTAACTTTGATATTATAACGTAAAATATACGATTATTTTGACAACTTTGGGGTTTCCATTGAATCCAAAGCCCCATTGCAGGTGCCTGGTCGCTTGATAAATATTGTGAAATAGTTTTTCGAAGTGCATGAAACGTTTGCTTTGACACTAAAACGTAAACTAAAATATTTGTTTGAAAACGTCAAAGGTGTCTGGCTGACATTTGGTCCCTCTGTAGGTGTCTTGCAGCTTAGGAAATGTATCGTTACAGTTTCCCGAAGAATATATATAAAATTCGGCTTTGATATTATAATGAAATTTCACGATTTTTTTTTGCAACTTTAATGGTGTCTGGCTGACATTGTGCACCCATGTAGGTGTCTGGTAAGTTTCAAAATAAGTTAATCATAACTTTCTTTAAAACATATCAAAAAACCAGCTTTGATAAAATAACGTAATTTTGCATCAATTTTATGCACTTTTAGCACTAAATACCTCCGAAACGCACCCGGGTTCAAGGTTCGTATTATCCATTCGTTCATACCTACCCTAGTGTGCATTCACAGAAAAAAATTCAGCTATGATAAAATGACGTATGTCTGGCGGCCCTGGGATCTTGGTCTATCAGTTTTAGTTTTATTTTTGAATTCAAAAGACTTCCCGCTCAACCGCTACTTTGTTTTAGTTTTAACACGTATGTTTTGTGGGTTTCTAAAAGATACACTATTAATATAGTTTAGGAAATGATGTTTACATGCGCGCGCTTGTAAACATCATTCTCTAAACTATGATTTGATCATTATTATCAAATATCACACTGTCAAAGTTCAATATATCGCATTTTTTGTAATTTAATTTGTGTTGCCTATATATTTCGACGTCTTAATTGCCTCTTATTCTGGGTCTGTAATGTGTTTTAATATTAATACAGTAATAATACATCCAGAAAATGAGGCAGTTTAAAGTTCGAAACAGTACACGGTTAAAAATTCTGGGGTATTTTTTAATACAGGCTTTGTATTACAGCCGTATTCAATACAGAAAATATTACTTTTTAATATTCCGTAAATATTAAAGAAATTTTCTAATAACTTGGTATAAAATTCTTATAGAAAAGTATTAAAATAGTTATTTGTAATACTAAAAAGATTACAGATCTCGTATTCATTTGTAATATGTGATATTATTAAGCTTTATTATAATTTAAATTAACTTCAAAATTTTAATATTTACCAAGTATTAGATTTCAATATATTTTTGGTGTTGTAATATATGTAACCCAGAAAACATTAAAAAGTACCCCAAAATTTTTAACGGTGTAGGTATAATGTAGGTAGGCAACAAAAATGCGTTTTATGGAACTTTCTTGAAGCTAAACAAAAGGTTAAATTAAATTGATAACTACCTAAATGAGTTAATTACTATAACAATCAAATAAGAACTTGTGTCCTAAACATTGTCTTAAATTTTCCACAGCATCAAAAAACTGTTAAGTTCCTGTTAAAAAGTCAGACAAGAATTTATGATTCTTGAGTTTATATAGGTATTCTGTACAAACATTAAAGGCAGAGCGTTGTTCCTTGGGTTACTTTCAAATGACCGACAGACAAAATATCGACAAGTCAAAATGTCGACTGGTTAAAATGTCGATTAATATTTTATATCGACTTTTCTGTATGGGAAAAATACCGACAAGTCGATATTTTTCTTGACTTCTATAAGGGCAGTCGACTTTTTGTAAAATCGACATTTCAAACTGTCGATATTTTAATAAGTCGGTAAAAATAAAGTCGGTATTTTAACTTACAAAAAAGTCGATAAAAGTCGACATTTTAACCAGTCAACATTTTTGTTGTCGGTCATTCGTACGTAACCCATACACCAACCATTGACCTATCATACCCATACCAGACGTTGTATGGAGCCACTGCTCCTACGGGCCTGATAGAGGGATGATTCCTCAAGTGGGGGCAAAGGAAGGATCACGCCTTTGAAAGGCATTTTTCTTCTCAGCCAGGTGATTATATAACAACAGACATTTCTTCAACGAACGGGTACATACACCAACCATTGACCTATCATACCCATCTACCAGACGTTGCATGGAGCCACTGCTCCTACGGGCCTGATGGAGGGATGATTTCTCAAATTAGGGCAAATGAAGGATCACAACTTTTAAAAGTGTTTACTTCTCAGCCGGGTGATTATGTGATGACAGACATTCATCGAACATTTTTACTATGGGAGGAGGGTCTATCTCACCCCATTTGGGCGGGAGGGCTGATTTTCTAAAAAAATGCTATAAATGTAAAAAAATATTAAGAAATAACGTTAATACTTATAATTTAGTATTGCACATTTTTTTAAAGCTAAAAGTAGTTTCTTTCATCTTGTCTTCAAATCAAGTTCACATGAATAATTTTTGAAAACACTAGTTTCCAACTCAAAATTTCGAAAAAATGAAAAAAAAATGAATTTATATTGTCTTTATTCCAAATTGTGAGACTACATACAAAATTTTTTTTACTTTTTTGCTCTTATTAGTTTTCAATCGAATACGGAAAACTAGAAGGTTTTGAGTCTACCAATTTTCGAGAAAATTGAAAATTACCAACCCTAATTTCTACTAAATTTGTATTTATTGACTTTTTTTCTTTGATGTTGTAATGAAGCATTACAATAACTACCTCTCCCCTCTCCAACTACGGGCCGGTGAACCGAAACCTAAGCAAACACCAACTGTTGTGGGTTCACAAATTCCTCCTACTTCTCCAACAACTATCCCACATTTAAACAACCTTACTCTTCCCTCTCTAGATACGCACCGTGTTTAGCCAAATTATGAAGCATAACCAAACACCAATCATTGTGTGCCGATGTACAAAGATCCTCCTACCTCTCCGTTCCTAGCAATCCAACAAACAGAATGCCGAATGCTTACCAACTAAATACCGCCCCCCCTCTACCTACGTACCTGCTTACTTTATATAATAAAATACTTACCACACCAACAACATGCTCCAATAGCGAAATGAAATCAACAACTGATAAGCAAATTGCCATGTCGTTGGGGTCGATAAAATCCACCCTATTATAATATGGTGAATATTATAGATAGTGCTTATCAATCAGTAAGATCTATACGCAGAGGACAGCATCTAGACAACGACCAAACAACCTTGATGGCTAGTTCAACAGAATCCGAGCATCTCCTCCTTTGCCTCTTCCACCATCGTGGTAGAATTTCAAGCTGAGCAAAGAACGACCGACGGACGCACGCGACGTTTACAATACGATGCTAACTATGTACATGTAGTCTAAGAGCTACCAGCCACTTTGACTAACCTACTAGACACAAGGCTACAACTTTGTGTATGCTTGATTTGGGACTAGTTAAGTATGAAAACCACGGTCTGACAGGGTTGCCGCGGTCGAACGGTTGCCATCTGTTTCAAAATACAAAAAAACGGGCAAAAAACGGTCGCACAAGACTGAAACTTATTTATAATTTAGCTTATACATTCTCATGCATGAAAAAAAATATGCCAGACGGGTTTGGCGGTCGAAAGTGCTTGCCAGACGAGCCTAAAGCTCTTAAAGATTAATAAAAGATTTTGGATAACTTGAGAAATTTGTTAGTTACAAGGCTAAAACTTAGTGTCAGCTTTATTCGTGAACAGATTAGTCAAAAATAAAGATCAGAGAATATTTCCGCAACTCTAGGGTTGCCACCTATTTTTTTTTTCAAAACGTAAAATAACTTCCAAATGTAACATATCTACTTTTAGAATG
The DNA here is from genome assembly GCA_963921185.1 of Dasysyrphus tricinctus. Taxonomy (NCBI): domain Eukaryota; kingdom Metazoa; phylum Arthropoda; class Insecta; order Diptera; family Syrphidae; genus Dasysyrphus; species Dasysyrphus tricinctus. The sequence goes on from OY992531.1 coordinate 140,426,870, forward strand.
CTGATTTTTGAATTTATAATAACTTATGTCTTTTTGTACATGAAAAAAAGTTTGGTGGACGAAAATAGCTAGCCAGACAAATTTTTAAATTTGGTATTAAAAAATGTCATTGATTAGTCAGAGAATAATGTGTTAAATATAACACGTTAACTGCGTATAGTCCTAATACATATTAAATCAAGTCAGCAAATTATGATATGGTTCTTTTACTGTAGACCCAGGGTTGCCACATATTTTTTCAAAATTTTATAAACTTGACAAAACTGAAACACTAACCTACCTATAGTTTTCGCACATATGTAAGCTTATGCCCTCTTGTATATAAAAAAAAACATACTTGAAGAGTTGGAGAGTCAAAATCAAAAGCTCCTGCCAGACGACAATAAAGCTGATTTTAACATAAATGTTATCTGGTAGGGGAAAGGGAATGGCCGCCATCTTGAAAACAAGGTTGATTTTGTTTTTGTTTAAAAACTCGTTGAAATTGCGTTTTTCAAAAAAAAGACCAAAGGATAAATTTTAAACGATTAAATTATCTAAAAATTGAGCCACTAAACAGCTCTGTAAGTTTATTAATCTCCTACCACCCCAAAAACTTGATTTTACAATAAGGAGTTGTACTTAAACATTAATCACAAAACAAAATTTGCCCAGCGATAAGCAAAAATTTTATATTTTTTTTGGACTAAACTCACTGCACCATGAGGTTCTTCAACGTTTTTCTCTGAAACTATTGGTTCTACGAAAAAAGTATGTCAACAGTTTTGTGTAGAATAGCATGAGCTTTAATTTTTACCTTCACATTTTTTCAATAAAACCGATAGTTTAGGAGCAATTCCCAAAAAACTGAACTTCAACCCCTTTCACCCCCCCCCCCTAAAAAATTTAGCCCCGGGCCACATTTAGGGTACTTTTCAGGAAATGCTTAAGACGTCATAATAAGCCACTCCACCAAAATTCAGCTTTGTCACAATTTTTTCGAAGTAAAAGTCTAATTTTCCTGGGCTAGACAGAGTCTTTCGTTCTACCTAAATTATATGAAAATTAAATCAGCGGGTTATGATGCTCAGGTATAATTTCTATGTGCAGCAAGTAGACAGAATCGAATCTGCCTAATTGCTTATTTTGCTTTGAACTTTGAAGTAAATTTGAAACTTTTTCGTTGACTGTGACTGTTTCTGGATATTGTTGAGCCTATAAACGGGACTTTCCAGCAGGAAAAACCCCCCCATCCTGACGGCATGCATAGTGAAAGACTTGAAAGCGGAGCAAAATATCGAAGTGCTTTAATGAAAACCGTACTCAGCCTACCAAAACCTAATTGAAAATTTGTATGGATGTTTAGTACAAATAGTGGATGATCCTGGCTATCAGTTTAAAGCCAGAAAATCCAAAATTTCAGCCATGAAATTTGCCTGGATCGAAACTTAGCTGTATTACATAGAGAAACTTTGCGATGCCATGCCGGTCAAAATGTTTGAAGTTTTAATTAAAAAAGTGGCATTACCCACTACACGAATAGCCTAATTAAATACTTTTTCAAAAAAAAACTTGTTTCACTTCCTTCCATTAACTTTTACAACCAGTTTCAATACGTGTGTCTATTCAGTTGACGCAAAAAAAACTGCATTTTTCGATGTGAAAAGCTTTGCAAGAGAGCAGCAGAAAAATAACGTTGCTTTTTGAATTATTCATTCTGATTTATGTTCACAACATTATAAACAAACAATAAGCATCATCAAATGATACATTAGTGCACAATGTTTGGAAAAAATGAACAAAGTTCCTTTGAAAATGTGTGTGTCTATTCAGTTGAAGCGGAGTGTACATGCACAAAGTATGGTATATGATTTAAAGGTATTTTTTAACGCTGAATCTAATAAGGGCAAAATTAAAATGATACAAGCACCCTCAACAAAGTTATGGTCCTTTTCAAGCAAAAATAAGTTTTTGGTATCGTATTTTCTGTAGAACAACTCAAAATGTAACCGTCACAAAAACACTATAAGACCAAAGATATTTGTATTGACTATTTTGATTCTTGATTACCATGACAAATTTAATATTTTTGGCGAGTAAGAGTTTTTTCTACACTTGCTCCTCCCCCTTAAAAAAACACCCTTTCACCATGCATATTTTTAGGGACTGTCTTGATTCTTAGTTCGTATGACAAATGGTACATTAATTCCAAGTTTCATTAACATACCTTTATTTTCAAAGGGTTTTCGGTAATATTTTTCCTGTTGTACCTGAAAAAAATCATCATTACATAAAAAGGACTATAACTTTTTATGGGTGGTTGTATCATTTTGAATTTAATTTTATTAGATTCTGCGTTAAAAACTACCCTTAAAGCATGTATCATATGGTTAGGTTGTACCAAATCAAATATTTTAGTTTCATAGACCTCCAAGATCTCCCCGTCTGCACCTCTTCAAATGCATCTACACAAAAAGCCAATAAGGGGATTTTGGGAGACTTTGGATATGTTATATCGACGCAATTCTGCGTCGATTCCAATTTTAATATTTCATGAATTAATTTTTTCAACCTCAGAACCCATTTTTCCTGGCCTAATATTTATTTTAAGGTACCGTAACTGCCTTATTGCGAAATTGTAAGAAATGGTACGAGAATCAAATGTTCTATTATTTTCTTAGTTTTATGGGTTTCTTTATTTTTTTTTATAAATCAATACATTTCCTATTCAGTTTTAATTAAGGTCTACAAGTATTGTTTCTTTGAGATTGGTGTACCTATATAGCTTTTAGTCAAACATATGCATACAATTGTCTTTGATCACCATTATCTCAACAAAAAATAATAAGGATGATGATGACATATAAAATTCAAGGACAGTTTTGTAGACTTAATAGGTTTTCAACAAGATGTTTTTAAGACTTCATGTGGAGGTGGACTAGGTAGGTTCTTATGTTGACCCTTCAAAGTTTGCTTCAAAAAAATACAAGCATTTGATAAATATCCCTATCTGTGTACAATTTTTTGTAATTTGTGGTCTTGTATTAAATAAGTTTTTATTTTAGCTTAAAAGAGTTCGTCATATATATGTGTGAAACCATATATATTTGTATACAAAATCTTAGGGTGACCATCTGTCATCTTTTTTTTTTCTCTTTTTCAATTTTATTTTACTTTTTGTTTTTTAACTATCATGGATGTAATTCAATGCTATTTTTGTTGTTCTGCAATTGATGATGTTTCAGAAAGATTCACGCGAATGCAAACTATTGCTTTAATGAAACTTTCATTCTTGTGCAACAACTGTAAAAGCTCAAACATTTGTTTGCAACTTCAAAACTTAAATCTTTCCCTCGAAAGTATCACTCGCAATTTAGACGAGATGAAAGCTACGGTAGATAATAACTCTGAAAGATGTTTTAATGTAGAAAAAAAAGTTGGACTTCTTTTTGACCATTTTGTTGATCTAGTTGGAAATGTCGATAAAATAGAAACGGTTATCGACTCTAACACTAGGGTTGTCTCGCTTAACACTTTGAGCAATGATAAAAACCATTCCAAGGTTGCAAAATCATTTAATAACTTGGAAAACATCCTTAATGAAGTATTGGATGATAAAATAAAATTAATTAATTCCAAAATTGAAAAGAACTCGCTCTTTTCTGAAAAAAATAACGAGCAGCTGTCTTTGCTTAGTAATAATGTTAACAACTTTTGTGCAATCAATAACTCACATCATAATAACATTTCGGAATCTGTTCTCCAGCTTTCAAAAAACTTTGACACCTTATCAACAAATAATAGTAAACATTTTGATGAATTTAACAGTAATTTTGTATCTGTTGAGAAAGAGTTGACAAGTAGGGTAGAGCGGGGCTAGTTGGACCACTTTTTACTTGAAGTCTCATAACTTTTTACCTATTCCTTACATAACAATGAAAATGGAATTAACGGAAAGAATGTAACTTCGTCTTCTTAAATAAATTTGATAAGATTTAAAATATTTTAAAGCAGAAGAATAAGATTACTTTAAGTGCACAAAGTCCAAGTGGTCCAACTTGCCCCACTAGCGGGGCCAGTTGGACCAGTTGGTGGGGTAAGTTGGACCAAAGCCTAAAAAGTGGAAAAAGGAGCTTTATTAAGGACAAAAGCACTGTTAGTTTGAACTTAATTTGATCCCAAACTATAACTTAATTCAAAGTACAACATTAGATAACGTAAATGACCCCATGGCAGCATGAACAGTAATAGAGAATCTTGTATGGGCCTGATTTCAGCAAGAATGGCATTGCAGCCACTCCTCGTCGGGTTAAGTCTCAGATTATGCTTCCATACACATCGATAATAACATACAGCCATAACATTCTTCTTCCTCTTTGGAACTTTATCTGTTCAAAAATTTCCATACTATTTTCCAATATAAAACATTTATTTTTAATTCAGCGGGGTAAGTTGGTCCGCCTGGTCCAACTTACCCCACACCTAACTTGATGAATATATTCCGTCACTTTGCAAACAACACTTAGACTTCTTCAATTTCAAAAATGGAATGCAAATATTCAATAACAGAACTCACAAAATCAGTATACTTTGTTAAAAAAATCCCATGTTTTCATCACGATAACACAAAAAGAAACAAATTCGTTTTTTTTACTTTTGTACCCAAAAAACACATATTAGCGTGTGGTTCTCCTTTGGCAGAAGAAATCCACCTTAAACCAGTTCAGCACGTATGATTTAGTAACAATGCTTCATTCGTGTATGATCGTCTTCATTTAGCTCTTGTGGTTTCTGAGTTATTCGCGTGGTCCAACTTGCCCCGTGGTCCAACTAGCCCCGCTCTACCCTACAAAAGTCATCTTTACTGAATTGATCAATTCTGCTTTTTCTCATTCTGCAAATCCCAATATTAATAACACTAATATTAAAAATGCTCCTATCACTATGTCTCTTCAAGACGAATTACTTTGTCCTACTAACAACATGAGCAATAGCTCCTCACTTAATTCAATTTCAATCAACATTAGTACAATAGTAACCCCAATCCAATTTCTTCTGGTGTCAACCCATCAGTTATTCACAACCCTCCATCCATTGGCATTTTTCAGCCCAGAGCCTGCTCCTAAATCTATATTTGTCTCTAAATTTGATGTTTCAACTTCTCACACGGATATTCTTAATCACGTTAAGTCTATTCTGAATCAGCATAATATTTCCAATGACCATAATCTAATAAAATGTAAAAACATTACAAGATCAAATGGCAGAGTTGCATCTTTTAAAATCACGATTCCTGAGCCCATGTTTAACGTGTTGATGTCTCCAGAATCATGGCCTGCCAATACTTTTACTCAGGAATTCGTCAATAGAAATTCTCAAGGCCCAAGCGGCAATGTTATCACAGCTCCAAAAAACTGAAATACTTGTCCCTTTACTATCAAAATGTAAGGGGACTTCGTTCTAAAGCCCGCGATGTATTCTTAAAGTCACAAGAACTTCCTTTTGATGTTTTTGCTTTAACTGAGACTAATTTAAATAGTAATTTCAATAATAATGAGTTTTTACTCAAGATTTCAATGTTTACCGAAAGGATGGTCTTCTAGACTTGATGGAACGGGCTGGAAAAGGAGTTCTCATAGCGGTACATTCTAGTTATGATAGTTCCTTTTTTGACATCCCTAATACTGATAATATCGAGTTGATCTGTGTAAAAATCAATGTCAAACACAAAAGTATTTTTGTTTTATGCTGCTATCTGAGGCCTTGTAGTCCAATCGAAAGTTATCAAAATTTGATCAACGCAATAGACTTTTTGTGTGAGGCGATGGAAGTACACGACGGTTTATTGCTCTTGGGTGATTTCAATCTTCCCAACCTGATATGGTCACGATCCGAGGATGACTCTCACTTCGTTACTGAGAATTCAACAACTCAAAAAGAAATATTGTTTACTGACAATCTGTCTGATTCTGGTCTACTTCAGATTAGCAATATTAAGAACAACCTGAATAGACAACTAGATCTTATATTTGTTAATGATGCTATCAACTGCATTGTTGAAGAATGCAGCCAAACCCTTTCTACTATTGATCCCTTCCATTCACCGTTATCCTTAGTTTATGCTTTCGAACACGATAATACGAATATTGAGGCTGATAATAGGTACATATCGTTTCAATTTCCGTAAAGCTGACTTTACCAAACTCAACGAACTCCTGAGTAATATAAATTTTGATTCAATTTTCAATTCTAATTTAAGTAATAGTATCGATACTCTTACCACTAATTTTTATTCAGTAATTTTTGATTGTTTTTTTCTATCTGTACCTTATGGGCCCCAGAAAAATACATCGTCATCACCTCCGTGGTATTCAAAGGAGCTTCGTACGCTGCGCAATTCCCGAAACTGTCTCTGGTAAAAATATTTAAGATCTAGAACAGAAAATGACTTCTCCCTTTACATAGTTGCATATAATGAATTTTCAACTCTTTCTAAACTGTTATATGATGCTAATATACATCAGATGCAATTCGATATTATCACTGATCCCAAACGATTTTGGCAATTTATTAATTCAAAGAAAAAGTCTGATGGTTATCCAACTACTCTTAACTATTTAAATCATTCTTCTAATGATTCTAAAGCTATAACTAATTTATTTGCAAATTTTTTCGGTCTTGCCTTTTCTGAAAATGATTTTGAGGTAGACTTAAGTTACTTTAACTATATGAATAATTGTAATAAAACATCTTTAGTATCAATTAATATTAATGCTGATGATGTGGTCCACAAGATAAACAATCTCAAGGATGATTTCTCATCAGGTCCAGACGGTTTGCCAGCGATTATTTTAAAGAAATGTGCAGCCAATCTGGCTCAGCCTCTGGCAGCTCTTTTTCAAAAATCTATTTCTTTTGGAATTTTTCCGTCGTTGTGGAAGAATTCTTTTATCATTCCGATTCACAAAAAGGGCTGTAAAGCAGATATTGCAAACTATAGACCAATCGCCAAATTATCTTGCATTCCTAAACTTTTCGAAAGCATTGTCTTCGACAGTGTATACTTTCATTGCAAGTCACTTTTTTCCACTAAACAGCATGGGTTCCTTAAAGGTAAATCTACAACCACTAACTTGACAGAATTTGTTTCTTTTACTTTGAACGCAATGGAAAATAAAAATGAAGTTGACGTTATTGCCACAGACTTTAGTAAGGCATTTGATAAAATCTCACACAAAATTATATCGTTTAAATTAAAAGCTCTTGGATTTCCTCCTGGTTTCGTTCAATGGATGGAATCTTACTTATCAGATCGTAAATATCAGATCTTGTTTAGATCTTCTGTATCAGATCCTTTCATTGCGAAATCAGGAGTCCCTCAAGGTAGTCATCTGGGCCCAATAATTTTTATTCTAACGATTAATGACGTGGAATCTGTGATTGAGCATTCGAAACTTTCTACCTACGCGGATGACATGAAAATCTTTAGGGTAATCTCTTCACCGAACGATGCTATACCTCTTCAGAACGACCTGAATAAATTTTTTGTTTGGTGCCAAAAAAATAATTTAGAACTTAATGTCGGTAAATGCCAAGCCATCACATATTCCCGCAAACGATGTCGCCCACCACCACGGGACTACTGTATCAGTGTAGATCTTGTTTCCAGAGTAACAACAATTCGGGATATTTGTGATACTGAGCTCAATTTCAGATCCCATTATGACAACATAGTTACTAGGGCTAACTCTGCTCTTGGTTTTGTCAAGCGTTGGTCTAAGGAGTTCTCAGATCCCTACGTAACGAAATCTCTTTATACAACCTTTACTTGAATATGCTAGTCAAGTATGGTCCCCTTACCACCTTGTGCACAGCAATAGAATAGAGGCAATTCAGCGCAGATTCCTCCGTTTTGCTCTTAGACGACTCCCATGGGTTGACAGCTTCAACTTGCCCCCATATTATGATCGGTTGCGGCTCATTAACTTACAACCCCTCGAAAAGCGCCGTGAAGTAGCTGATGTGATTTTTGTCCATCAAATTTTGTCTGGTGTTACTGATTCTTCTGCCCTCCTTGAGATAATGAGTATTAACATCAACTCACATTCTCTTAGATCAGTACCTCACAGAACTGATTATGGCAAGAATGAACCAGTTACTAGAATGTTGAGGGAAGTAAATTCTTATTCAAATATTTCTGACTATAATCATAGCAAGATCACACAGAAAAAACTTCTTTATTGTTCCTCCTATAATTAGTTGAAATTATTTAGTACACCTATAAAAAATTAATTAACTACTACATAGAGAAACTGAAATTACAACCTCAACGAACTTAACAAATGCCTTAGCATGCTATTCCATTTCAATTTTTTACTATTTTTCATTTGACTTTTTACTAGAGATCTGCTTTTGAATGGTCCTATTTTAAATTTTAATTTTTTTTATTTTCTCATTTTTTTTTTCCTTTTCTTAATTTTTTTGTATTTTTAACTTTTTTCACTTTTGTAACTGCTTGCATTAAGCAGACCCAACCTTTTTTCTCTCAGGATTCGTATCGCATTTAAAAGAAGTTATTGTGTTATTCTGGCATCAGTATAACATAATAACTATCTATCCTTATTTTCTATTTAAAATAATTTTAATGTATTAAGTACCGATATGACTTGCAATCGAAATTGCTGTCATACTCGGTGTAAATGGACCCCAGCGCATGCGGGATCTGGGGGGGATAGAGGCGTGGGATTATTTTTTTTTTTTTTATTGGTAGCCATGCTTTTAGTACACGAAGTCCTGTGTGCAGTCTTAACGTTTGATTTCAAAAAGAAATACGCTGTATTTTCGACCTCGTTAACAGTTTTTATTTTTGACTGGATAAAAAGTAAAATAATGAATTCATATTTATAACTGTCTACCCAGTTCGTTCGAGTGCCGCACGTCACTGGTTTACCCCAACTAACATACTCTTCAGAGTTAAGCTCCCGAATTCCACAAATCTTCTCTCATAAGGTTCTTTTGGATCCCATAGCTATGCTTTATAACTAACATCTTGTTATGAAAGTTAAATTACTCTCATAGTAATTTTATAATAAGATAGCGTCTCTTTTCAAATTCCAAATGCTTAAGTTTTATTATGAAATCAATTTTTTCTCCTTTAGTAGAATTGTATAAACATTAAGTCTTATACTAATTTTGATATGAAACTTGATCTCTGTTAACAATATTGTGATGCTAATAATCTCATAGTAAACCACTTAATATAAGCAGCTATGCACGGCGGCTATGCTATACTCTACTACTTTTCATAAGAAGAAGCTAATAAGAGTTGAAATAAAAACAAAATGCACACAATAAAAAATGTCTGCGTTGTAAAAAAAAACATACAATTTTCAAAAAAAAAATACGATAATCAATAGAACTAATGGCTCAACTTTCCTTTACGACATCCAGAATTTTGACACGCGGATAGTCTCATTCGATAGATATTTACTAAAAAACACCAAATATCACAATTTTAGGGTGAGGAAACATTTATAAGTATTTTTAATTAATTTTTAAAGTTCCACTTTTTCCATACAACATGCATGGAAAATAAATAAAGAAGACCAAGATGGCATGCTAAGTGTGGCCAGATGTACACTTTGGTCTTGGGATATTTTTTTTTCGATTTCTGGGATTTCACGCCCAAAATTGTAATCCATGTTCTTTAAATGCAAAAGAAACTTTGCATACACCAAACATTGCCCCACCCCAAATCCTATAATGAGCCCAAGCAGGGGGGTTGCCCCCCCATACATACCTCACTATTTATGCGTAGTAATGCTGGGTGCTAGCATTGTATTTATAAAAGCAAGTTTTAAATTTCCCGCAAAATTTCCCAAAATAAAAACACAAGGGAAAAAAAAACGTGCCTGGCAGTACTAAACAGACCATATGACATTTCTTTGATTTGTAATTGAAATGGAGTATTATTTTCAAATCCATTTTTTTTTTTGCAAAACAAAAAGTTCTAAAATTAATTAAAAATACTTACAAATGTTTCATTGCCTTAAAATTGAGATATTTACGGCCAATTTCTTCACAGAGTCCTAACGTTAGTACCGGTACTAGTCCTAAAGTTAGTACTCAAATCAGTATTTCGCACTTCTTCAAACACACAAGTATGAATAAATGAGAGATACTGATTTGAGTATCAACTTTAGGACTAGTACCGGTATTAACGTTAGTACTCTGTGAAGAAATTGGCTGTTAGTGTTTTATAGTGTGATAATCTATCGAATGAGAATATCCGCGTTACCGAATTCCGGGTGTAAAAAGTGCAATTCGGTAAAAAATACCCGATTTTCAAAATTTTTAACATTTTTTAATTGCATTTAGGGGGGTTTCCTCACCTTAAGATCTGAAAAATTTTCTATTAGATACCTACCTACCCCTAAAAAAAAAATCAACTCCGAAATCGGGATGTCGTAAAGGAAAGTCACTCCGAACTAATGAAATATTCAATATTTTACATGGGGAGAGTTCAAAGGGCCTGCGTTAAGATACTCTATTGCCAAAAAATTGAACACGAGAAAAAAAAGATAAGAAAAAATAAAAACAAAATAATTTAAATATGCATTATTTTGAAAGCGCTTCGATTTTTTTCGAGGTAAAATGTAATTATTAGATAATAAATTTTCAACCGCAATCCAATTTTGGTCCAATTGTGTGAAAAACAACTTTTATAATAATGTACAGCTCAAACATAATATTATTGATTCGCTCATAAAACATAAGTAGCTATAGTCTCACAAAATTAAATTATAATAAAGCTTCGTTAAGGAGCTTCGTATTGTTGAAACGGTTACTCTTTCTATAAGAAGAAAAAAAGCCTCCCATAAGTGGGCCATATTAGAATGTCTTATGGCTTATTAGAATGTCATAACAATGTAGAAGTAGTGTTCGAGACTGACTTTAGCTCCCTTAGTGTAGTAAGACTCTCGGAATATCTTATGAGAGGAAAATTGTTACTTGGGAGTGACCGTTTACATCGTTACAATGGTGAATTAAATTATGGAGACGCTCGGTACGATCAATCCTAAGAGAATAATTTGTCAGGGTTTTTTTAATCTTATTACTCTTATTAAACGAGTTAATCTTGCATGTATATATATTCGGGTTCTCGGGAACGGGTCCTACGATTTGAATGAAATTTTCAGAGTTTGTTCCTATGACTGAGAAAAAAATACAAAAATTAAATTTTTTAAAAATCCGCCCACTGCCACGCCCAATTTTCTTATTTCTTGATTTCTCGAAAACGCTATATTTCGTGGAATCGATTAAAATGACTTGGATGATATTAAAGAGTTTATTCTAATGAGAAATTGAAAAATATTTTCAAAAAAATCCGCCTACTGTCACGCCCATTTTTATTATTTATTGGCTTCTGAGAAATGGTTTCAACAATTTCGATGAAATTTTCCAAATTTGTTTGTATGAGCAAGAAAAAAAAATTAAAAGCGATTTAAGTAAAATCTGCCCCCCTAACACGCCCACTTTTCTAATTTTTTGATATTTGAAAGAGGGATAAATTTATTAAGATGACATTTTCAGAGTTTTTTCTTATGAGAATGAAAATAAATTGAAATTCAGTAAAATCCACCCACTGCCACGCCCACTTTTATTGTTTATTTGTTTCTCGGAAAAGGCTCCTTGGCTTTTGATGGAATTTGAAGGGTTTATTCACATTAACAGGGAAATAATTTAAAAATGTATGTTTGGATATTATGTCCATTGCCACGCCCACTTTTAATGGCTCCAACGATTTGAATGAAATTTTCGGAGTTATTTTGTATGTGCAAGTAAATAATTTAGAGCAATATTTTAGTAAAATTTGCCTTCGGCACGCCCACTTTTCTTATTTCTCGATTTCTAAGATAAGAATCTATCCATATAGATGACATATTCAGAGTTCGTTATTATCAGCAAAAAAGCTAAAAAGCCGTTGAATCTAAATCGACCCACTACCGCATCCACTTTTGTTATTTTAAAGTTTCTCGGAACCACCTCTAATGATAAATTGAGATTTTCAGAGTTTGTTTGAGATAGAAACCTGGAATGGTTATTTTATTAAATCCAGTCTACTACCAAGCCCACTTTTCTTATTACTTGATATCTCAGAGACGATCAAAATACCATTTTCTTATTTGCTCTTAATAGTGGGCAAATCTTCGAAAGTGGTGTTACTAAAAATTGCCCACTGACACGAGCAATTTTAAAATTTTGAGGTTTCTCGAAAATGGCTCTAACAATTTGGATTAAATATTCAGAGCTTGTCTGTTTGAAGATGAAAATCATTTGGAAAGTATATTTATTAAAATCCATCCATTGCCATGCCAACTTTTTATTTGTTGTTTTCTGGAAAACGGTCTTATTAACTGTATTTCTTCGTACCGACTCAAGATGATTTGGATAATAATTTGAGAGTTAGTTAAAAAGATAGAAAATGAAAAATGGCTTTAATAAAATCCACCATCTGCTAATCCACTTTTACTAATTATTTATTTCTCAGAAATGGTTTAAGGATTTGGATGACATTTGCATAGCTTGTTCTTATAAAAGCGAAAGTAATACAAAATTTGGTTTTTGTAATAATCAGGGTTTGGTAAAATTGGGCAGGGCGCAGGGGCTTATTTCTTTTGTTTCTCGAAAATTGCTCTAATATTTGTTCAATTTCTTGGAAATGAATGAAATGATTTGAATAATATTTCAGAATTTACTGTCATAAAAAAGGCAAACAAATAAAATATAGTTTCAGTAAAGAATCCGCCCATTGCCAGGCTTACTTCATTATAGGTACTTGATTTCTTGGAAATGACTATAAAGATTTGGGCTATAGTTAAAGATTTGTTCCCATGCGCAAAAAAAAGAAACATTTTTATTTCAAATTCACCCACTGACACCCCAACTTTATTAGATACTTCCAAGTTTTTTGAAAAAAAATAATTGTTTGAGTAAAATTCGCCTACACAAAAAAGCAATTTAATAAGCAGCTTATTTTAGAATAAAATATAAGAATAATAAACTTTCATTTAAAAATAATTAACTTACAGACAAAAGATAGGTTCCCTAGGTAAATAAAACAAGAAAAAATATAAAAGAAATATATGCACGAGTTACAGTGCGCCATTCTTTCACAGTGTGACAAAGTCACCTTCTTGTCAGTAATTGATAAAATCTAAAATATGTCGCTTAGATCTAGAATGTTATAACCACCTTTGCTTGCATATATAAATCTTTAAAAAGATTTAATTTTTAATTTAAATTTAAAACAAATTTTGGAAGAAAATATTTGCAACTTTTACAGCGGAAATTATTTTATGAGGGTGGGGTGCAATCACTAGAGCAGAAACATTTTATTATCCTAATAATCTGATCCGGATCAGATCATGATAAATAAAACGTTCAGGATCTTAGTGACAGGAGTGTTATACTCGTCTCTTTTTGCCTTATGTTTGTTTATTTCTCATGTGTCTGTTGCCTCTTTTCCTTGCACTACTGAGACACATTCACAATAGTAATTTTTGGATCATGGAAATATATCCAGACAAAAAGCAGGATCCCATGCTGTTTTTGTAATTACATGTACAAAATTGAACCGGGTCAGATCATGTGGATAATAAAATGCAGCAATTACTGTCATGTTGATAGGAGAAGTAGCGTATCACCTCGATTTATTTTAAATATTAATACGAATAACTACAAGAAAGAAAAAAAAAGTTTTCCGAGCGGAGCTCGGTCGCCCAGGTACCTACTTATTATAATATAGATAATAGATAAACTGTGAATATCCTAGGACCGCTACTGTCAGTAACCTACTTCTTTCGTCATAATTCATAAATCATTATCTGTTTTTTTTTGTTATTCCACTCAATTTAATGTATATAAGTCATATACTCAAGTTTAGTTATTACCAAACACAACTTTCACGGTAATTTCACGTTAATAACCAATGCCTACATCGCCCAAAGGTATAACTACACCTATTTGTAAAAATATATCCAAAAAAATTTATTTCAATTTGTGTTCGAACACTTTTTGCTTTTTTTTTGTTGTCTGGTCTATACGTTTACGTAACATTAGCTGTTTTTTGAATAATTTATATGTACATACAAAACAAGTAACATAAGTGTAAAACTGTTGAAAAAAACTCATACAATAAGCGATTCAATTATAAAGAAATAAAAATATGAAAACGTTGAGTTGCATTATCACAACTTCGCCATGTCATTAAGGTCATGACGAAACGAACACCCCCTTTTTTTACTATAAAAGCATTACCGACCTCGAAATAGTTGCAAAAATAAAAACAACAATACAAATTCAAATTAAACCGAACAATTTCTCATTTTCATAATAAATTGTGCTATTTTTGTTTTTCATTTTAAATAGAAACATGCATTACAAAAGAGCACGTTGAACTAATGAATGCAGATTTAACATACATACTATGAGACTATTTTGTGGCAGCTCTTGTACCTACTTTAATTTAATCTACGACCATGTACTCAAATAGGATTTCGATCTCGGCCTAATGCCAAACTATTTGTATCGACATTTTCAGTGCATTAGATTTGAAATTCGCGGTCATCAAATTAGATGTAGGACCATGCACTTTATATTTCGGATCGGGCAAAAAGTGAAATCTTTTGAAAAGAACGACAACGAACCACATTTGATTTTTTCCTTGGATAACAAGACTAGAAGTAATGAACTTCAAATATTTTTTAGACAGGGTGTCGCCAATTTATTTGACAAATTTATATCACTTTTATGTTGAGAGTATTTGACAAATGGACAACTCCATGTGGTAACTCAAGTTACATTTGGAAGAGATTCACGAGCTTTTTTATTAAAATTTTCATACATCATACTAAATGAAACAAAATATAAACTTTATACCTACACGGTACTAATTTCGACAGCAAGGAAAAAATAAAATGTTTGGGAAAAATAAATACCATCTTCGTCAAATATAATAAAACATGTCGGTAACCATTTTCGGACAGGTTTTGTAGTTGTGGCAGTATTTTCTAAATTTTCGTAAAATTTAAAAAACAATCAAATAAATTGGTTCAAACTGAAAAAAATGAACTCATCGATAACTATCTACGATATACGAGTATGACACGACACATGAAGGATGTAGGTGGGTGAGGTCAATATAAGAAACTTCCTATAAAAGGGGGTCTACCGTTTCCTTAAGTAGAAGGAGCAAATTTTGCAAAAGAACTCTACTTAAAACGGGATATTGAAAACAAGAGCAACGCTTATTTCGTCTAGTTTGTGAGGAAATGAGGTTTAAGAAAGAAATCTGTATCTGACTTTAAAAGTAGTAAAAATATTTATCTCTTACTTACTAATCCTGTTGATAAACTGATTTGGAAATTTAGAATCGCAAACATCAGCAGCAACGTGAACTAGCTTTTCTGCTGTGGGGTCCAAATGGATTTCTGGTTCCGTTTCAGCCGAATTTGTCTGTGTTGTGAAGGAGGGTTTAAGGTCCGTTTTTATTTATACGTTGAAAGCAGTCATTAAAACCAGTCTTGGTTTAAAAAAATTAAACTTTTACTATAAACTATAACAATAAATCTTTAAAGTCAAAATAACGTAATTAGTTTTATAAACAATAACAAAAAAGTCACCCTATGACTATGACAAAAAAAAGTCACCCTATGATTATGAGATCCATCTTTTATTTTATATACTCCCTCCACCACCATCGCACCAGTTGAAATCTGTATGCATGTAGGAAGGGTGCGAACAGTGAGATAGTGCATATTGTGTTTCCTTAAAAGCTTACACAGCCATGCCAATGATACAAATAGCATTTTTTTTTTATATGCCACATTCTATATTTCCACTTCAAGCTGAATCCAGCTAAGCATGTGCTTTTGACGAGTGGACATCCAAAAAAGTGACAAAACTGCTTTTTTAAATGTATTTAGAATTTGTGTTAACACTCTATATGTTCAAATAAATTAACCAAGTTTTTTTTAAATAATTTGTTGCTATATATTCTTTCAGTGTAACAGATCAACAGGAAACAAATTAAACTTCTGGAAATACCCCTCTCTTCAAGTGACTTGAAAATAAAAGCAAGTTCGTGCAACCGAGTTGTGCTTTTTTTAAAGTATTTTCAACGAAAAACAGTATTAACTGAACATTCTGAGGCCTCCAGATAGAAAATCAGTCCTTTAAGTGCAAGGGGTCTTGGCCAGGGAACTGAGAGTTTTCAGAGTTTTCGCCCAAAAAATATTTACGCATTGTACGAATAAAAAAATATTACTGCAGCGCTATTAATAAAAACCGCTTATTATTTTACTAAAGCACTAAAGTGATGTTTACCTTACGAGGCCTGTTAAGTATCTTGTAAAGTTTACCAAGCTTCGGAAGCTTGTTTTTTTTCGTATTGGTTTTGACATTGTAAAATTTCAAGTTACCTCTTATGTTTAAGGTGCTGAGGGTTTAAGAAAATTTCATAAAAAAAATAAAATTATGAGAGAAAAATGTTCAGGAACCATGTTCAGGAATGCTATCTTAATTTTCGATTGAATATGATTTTATGGTTTAAAAAAAATTATTTTGTATGTATAAAATATGTACTTAAAATATTTTTTAAGGAACAATTTTGGTACGCAAATTTTAAGTTTTTATTTATTTGCATATAAAAATAAAATTTAAAGCAAAAATTGTCAGCCCCTTTTCGAGATAACGAATATTTAAGAGAATAATTTGAAATATTTATTAAAAATTCAAAAATTTCGTATTTGAAAACTTTGATATGCAATATCTACTATTTAAACTTAAATGAAGTTTCTAGCTATATAAGAAATTATATCTAAATCGAAATCCGTTCAGCTGATAATGAGAAAATTCAAAATAAAATAAAACATTCTATGAGAGACTAATAGTTGCTGAGTGTAAAATTTTATAATTTTTTGTAGTAGATCACACTATTTTGTGCATACGAAAAAAGTTTAATGAAAATCGTAGGAGCCAGTTTTGAGCAAAAAAATACTGTACTTAACGGTTTATTTACTTTTGTATGGAAAGTACCGTTATTTTTGCATAAAAGTAAAATTTGTTCTTAAAATATTTTAGAGTGTTAAAAAACTCTTAACCCTCTACCTCTACCGCATACAAACCCATATATGGTTCACCAAATTCATTGTCATTTATTTCCATTATTATTTCACGAGTGGATCAAAAAAGCACACTTGAATGAAACTATGTCTATTTTACTATAATCCACCGGGTTTTTTTTTTTGGAAAAGAATCGTCATACTTAAATAAGCTCATTGTTCAAAGGGCACTTGCCAAGTGCAGCTTAATGAAAAAAGTTCGATCTTTGGATACATTTTTTTATAATGAAAAGATAATTGTTTTCTTATGTATTTAAATTTCTTTTTTATGTTTATAAGCTTTATTTCTTGTTTATTTAATTATTTTTGACTTTTTTTGGGGTTTTTTCTTTGAGACCATATATGGTCTTTAATGCATTGTAGGCTTTTTTATAAAGCCCATAAACGTAACTGACTGAATTTTGTAAAAATATGTTTTAACTTGTAGAAGAAAGTCAAGGAGTTTTTATGGAAACAATAAACTAATTAATGATATACCTGGCGATAGCTTTCGAATGATGTATGTCTATCTTCCGATTCTGGTGATAAATATGTTCCTCGTAGTGAATTTCAACATGGAAGAAGCTTCAGGTACCAGCTTTAATTCCGGAGATAGAGAGCGATTACTCCGATGACGAACCCGAACCAAATCTTCCGAAGACGACGAAATCGTGTTTGAAAAAAAAAACTAGGATTGTTAAGTTAAACGGGTAGCGAAACATTAGACAGTCATACAAGCGACAGAAGCCCAGGGCTATCAAAAATTCAAGAACGCTCAGAGGAAAACGAGATAGAATATATGATTTTTTGTTGAACACTTTGAGGTGTAATAATTATTGTGACCATAGGCCAGAATGGCAAAAAAGAGCCATAAATTTGGAGTTTGTTGGATAAAAACATTAACGTTGTGCTGGAAATTTAACGTATTATTGGAGCTTTAATGATAAATGGATTGTTTGACAAAACTCCACAAGCGAAACAAATTGAATTAATTTAGCCTTTAATGCATAATAAACCATATACGGGTTCTTAATTTGTAATTGAAAATGGCCTTAGTGCATGATAACCCATATATGGGTTATTTATGTAAAACATTATATACATGTATGTACAAAAAAAATTCTATGTAAAACCTTTTCTTAACCCCAAATTAAGGTTAATTTATGTGCAATTATTATTTTTGTTTTCATTTCCTTCATAATTCATGCAGTAGAGGGTTAAGTATCGAGTTTCAAAATAATCGAAATAATTAAAAAAAAAGAAACATTTTTATCAATTCATAAAATATTTTTTCAAATTTTTTGTTTTTTGAAAGCTTCTGATGAAAAAAATTTACCCGATTTGCATTAGAAATTAAAAAAGCATTAATATTATTATATTTATATTAATATAAATATTACCAATCGGTATCAATTTGTTTTCTTTTTATTTTTGCTTTAGGTACATCTTCATCTTCTCTAAAATTTTAAACCTAAGGTTTTTTTTTTATTCCTTTAGAGACGAAATTAGTCTTTGTAGCTCCAAAATAAAAGGCTATTTTTCCCTAAAGATTAGTAAGTATGTATACAAATCTTTGTGTGTATTGTCTGCATTTGGATTAAAAAAAAATAATAAAAACTGCAGTTAACTGTACTTAATTATTTTCGACATACTCATTAAGAACATTTTCATGAAATTCGGTAAAGCTTTTAACAAGTAATTGGAAATTATCATTTTCTCTAGCTTATTATTACTCATCCTTCATAACCACAACAGCAAGTTCGAGCGATTTAATCGCCCCTTTTATTTCTTGATACATTTATTATTTTTAGGTAGCTAGGTATTCATTAGGGGGGTTCACATGGACCAACATGTTGTCCAACATTGCCTTACAAACATCAATGTTTGATCATTTAAACCAAAACCAACCAGGTTGTCCAACTTTGTTGTAGGCATGGTTTTCAAAATATTTTTAAAACTGTTCCGATTCCATCAAGCAATGTTAACTATGTTGTTCCATGTGAACCCCCTTTATGGTTTTCAAAATATGTATTTTGAAAACTGTTCCGATTCCATCAAGCAATGTTGTCCAACCGTGTTGTTCCATGTAATAATAATATACTAGTATCGCCCCGTGGTCGAAATTCGACCTTTCTCTATTAATGTTTTAATGGCAACATATTAATATAAAAATTAGACTCTGCCAGAGCGATTGGCTATACCTTTCAAATAAAAAAAATTGTGAAAATACGATGCCATTAAGTCAGTTAAAAAGGGAGATATAGAAAAGTGTTTACGTATTAATATATAGATGGTCTTTGGTAGTATCCATTCGTTAATACCTACCATAGAGTACATTCACAGAAAAAAAATTCAGCTATGATAAAATGACGTATGTCTGGTGGCCCTGGGATCTTACTCTATACTAGAATATATCAATTAAAATTTGTTTTAATACGATTTTGTTCTCAGTACTGTATACATGTACTTATTTTTGGCCGTAACTTTTGACTCCCATTGTTTTTTTCTTTGGCGCCATAGTAAAATATACTGCATATTTATTGGACTATTCAACTGCATAGGTCTCATTTGCGGTGGAAATTTGGACCAATCCCCATACATTTTTGCCCATTCTCCTTTAAATTTATAAATTTTATTTCTAAATACTTACAAATATACTTACAAAATATTTTGTCTACACACGGAAAGAATTCTTGGATCAGATCACGAAAAATGAGCTGCAAATTACGAAAAATGAATCCCGATTTATACCTTGGCTTGGGATATCGTAATTTACGACTATTTGTTTGCAATTTGCAAAGCTGAGCAAAATGAAGATATTGATACTCAAAAATCGTAAATCAGCACTCTTTCGTATCAATTATTCTATCGACAGAAAACAAAAATTGCGAACAACAAATCGCAATTTGATCCAAATA
Source organism: Dasysyrphus tricinctus (assembly GCA_963921185.1). Classification (NCBI taxonomy): domain Eukaryota; kingdom Metazoa; phylum Arthropoda; class Insecta; order Diptera; family Syrphidae; genus Dasysyrphus; species Dasysyrphus tricinctus. The sequence continues at coordinate 140,446,929 of OY992531.1, forward strand.
TTCCTCAATTGCACAATTTGTATGTAAATTTGCAAAAAAGATTTGTGATCACCACTTTCATTTCGTGATATTGCGACTTGAAAAATCAATCTTGCTCTACCCTTAATTTTGAAATTAAATACTTAACGCTTGACTCTACTTGGATTTGAGCTCGCAACCCTCCAGTTGCGGAGCGAGCTGCAACCACTAGGCCAATTTGCATTATAGATCTATGGTGTCACACACAGGGTTGCCAGTTTGGGGGTTTTCCCCCCAGATTTAGGTTTTTTTTTTCATCGTTAGGGGGAAATCTGGGGTGACGAAATGTCTGGGGGGAAATCTGGGTGTATTATTTTCAAAGTAAAAAATTGTATGACTGCTTAATTTTCTTCATTCTCAAAAGTACGTCGGTCGTATGGGAATTGAACCAGCTGATAGTAATTAATTACCCATATATTGGAAAAATTGATACTTTTGTCTCGTAGTCCAGCATCTATGAATGAAAAATCATAAAAGCAAAAAATCTAAATTTTTAAATATCATAGCTTTCTAAAGATGTCCTTGAATATCAAATTAAATAGTAATTAACATTGATTAAAAATGAAAACTATGCAAACAAAAATTGGGTTACACCATTTTTGTACTCACTGGCTCATTTGTGAGTGAGATATTCCTTACATTTTGGTTCGCAGAATTTTACGCCGTTAGAGAAAACTCTGAAAAATGTCGCTTGTACAAAAATGAAGATGACGATCGTATTGTTCTTGATTTGTTTAAATAAAGTATTTTAGTGCAGGTAGATGCATATTTTCATTTTAACTATAATTTTTTTCAAAATTTCATCTGAAATATGTAGTGAACTTATGAGTATTGAAAGTAAAAAAAAATCTAGGGGTTTTTTTTTGTCAAAATGTGGTTATTTGGGGGGTTTATAAATTTTTGCTGGGGGGAGATTTTTTTTTCATCTGGCAACACTGGTCACACATTAATGATTAGATACATGCCATGTTGTGTTGCTTTGTCTCTTCGAGAAGTAAATTGCGAAAAGAAAGTCGTGAATTTTTTTTGGCGATTTGCAACTATTCTCATGGAGTTGCAAACAACGACAAATAAAATGCACGACTGGATCGCACGTACTTGCTCTTATGCTCAAGTTGTGTGGGGCTTAAGAACTTTAAAAAATATTCAAGTAATTATAGAAAAAGTATAAAAAGCATTTAAATCGTTCTTTTAACTGTATAAACAGCCTGATAAATAACTTAGAGCTCAAAAAAAAGTATGCCATCTGATTACTTGAAAAAATATGAATATATGAAAAAAAAAAAATTAAAATCGTTGAAGCCGTTTCCTTAAAAATTAATTTTTTATATATAAAATTTTTGTAACATTTTTCAAAAAAAAATTTGGTTTGCCAATTTTGAGTATATATTTGTATACATTTAAAACTAAAATTTCAAAACAATTCATTAACCCTTTTTTGAAATATTGAATTTTCAAAAAAAAATTTTTAATCTTTTTTTAAAAATCCAAAATTTATTTTTTCAAAAATTTTGGTATGCAGTATTATTTATATTCCAACAAAGCTTTTGTGCAAAAAATTTCATTGAAATCGGATGAGCGGTTAATGAGAAAATCAAAAATAAAAAAAACCGTTATATGGCAGGTACCGTTAATAAATGTTTTTGGTAATTTTTTTTCGTACTAAAAGGTACATCATATCTACAGTAATACACTGATTTTTTTTTATCAAAATCGTTGGAGCCGTTTTTGAGATAAATAAGCTTTTCTTTAACGGTTGTATGGCAAGTACCGTTATTTTTTGAGCTAAAAAAAAATTTCAATTTCCCCTCTGGAGAGTTACAAAAAAACCTTAAGTTCAAAATTAGAAGAAAATCGCTTCAGTGGTTTAGGCTGTAGGTTGAGGTACGGACAGACAGACAGACAGACAGACAGACAGAATTTTGCCACCCACTTTTTTCGTGTTCTCTATCATCGTAATATCATGTTTGATTGTTATCTCGAAATTTTTTTTTTGCACGAATCCAAAACTTGCCCTATAGTACCTATATCGCAAGTAAAATAAAATGCACGACTGAGTCGCACGTACTTGCTCTTATGTTCAAGACACTGCGAGTTTAAGAAAATTGTATATACAAACATGGAAATTATGAGAGAAAAATGTAGAGAAGCATGAAATACGACACTTAAATTAGCTAAAACAACTCTTTTGACAGTTTGAGGTGAAAAAAAGGTATGCCATCTTAATTCATGATGGAATATGATTGTATGGGAAAAAAAAATTTAAAATCGCTGGAGCGGTTTTTTTTTTAATTAATTTTTTATATATAAAATTCTTAAAACATTCTTAAGAAAAAATTTTGGTATGCAGATTTAAACTATATATTTATGTGTATATAAAAACAAAATTTGAAAAAAAATTGTCAACCCGTTTTTGAGATATCGAATTTTCAAAAAAAAAAAATTTGAAACTTTTTTTAAAAATCCAAAAACTTTTTTTTTGAAAATTTTGATATGCAATATTATTTAATCTTATCTGAAATTTGTATATAAAAAAATTCATTTAAATCTGTTAAGCTGATAACGAGAAAACTCAAAATAAAAAAATACGTTATATGTAAAATTTTATAATTTTTGATGGTAGATCGTACTAATTTTAGTATATGAAAAAAGTTTAATCAAAATCGTAGGAGTCGTTTTCAAGCAAAAAAATATTTTCCTTTGCGGTTTTTTCACTTTTGTATGGAAGGTACCGTTATTTTTTCATAAATGTAAAATTTTTTCTAAAAATATTTTAGAGAGTACTAAAAAAACCTTAAATATCGAGTTTCAAAAAAATCTATGATGCCGTTTTCGAAATATTTGATTTTCCAAAAAAAATTTTTAAATATTTTTTAAAAATCCAAAAAATATTTTTTCAAAAATGTTGGTACACAAAACTATTAACATTTCTTGGAAGCTTCTGCATAAAAAAAATAATTGAAATCGGTCATACCATTTTGAAGAAAATCAAAAATTAAAAAAATGGTTCCTTGGGAGGTACCATTAATAACCATTTTTGAAAAATGGTTTTCCACCCAAAGAAAGCCTTTACTAAAATAAATTTATTGAATTTTTTTTAAGAAAAGTTGTCGAGCCGTTTTTGAGAAAAATACGATTATGTAAATTTACCAAAAAAAAATGTATGACAGGTACCGTTATTTTTGGTTCTAAAAAAAAATGAAAAAACGTGTCGGCAGAATCACCAAAAACCACTAAGTACCAAGTTTGAAGAAAATCGATGGAGCCGTTTAGGCTCTAGACGAACAGACAGACAGACAGACAGACAGAATTTTGCCACCCACTTTTTTGGTGTTCTCTATCATCGTAATATCATGTTTGATTGTTATCTAAAAATTTTTTTTTTGCACGAATCCAAAACTTGCCTTATAGTACCTATAATCGCAAGTAAAAACATAGATCAGTGATTGTGCAATGTAATTACTGAATATTTATCGCAAATCAATAGTTTTAATTGCTGTTCGTGAAATTATGCTTTTGGAGAGTAATTTACGCAAAAAAAGTTGTATTTTGCTATGAAAAGTACAAGCTTGAATCATGGATTTAAATTGCAAATCACGAAGAAACTAATTTTGTAAATTGCTACGTTATGAATATGTTTAATTATATGAGTTTTTGTATTAATTTGGGGTCAAGATGCATTGATTTACGAATAAAACATGATTCGTAAATTGCAACTGCAAATTTTTCAATTCTTTCCGTGAATATGGACTTTGACAAATTTCCTTGCCATCAGCTATTGCAATTGCACTCGAAGCAAAAACACAGTAAGCAAAGCTTGGCTGAGATATGCATGCTGTGTAAAATGGTCGAGGATTATTGTCGTGTCTACTCTGGCCATAGCTTTGCCAAACAGATTGATTTTAGAAAGCTGCGATAACTTCTAAGGGTCACTGTAGTGATTTCAAAAAAACTTGTGACGCAAGCTTTTCCAGATTTTTTTTCATCTTCGCGTACACAAAGTTTCTCGAAGCCGTTTGATTGCTGTAGTAAATACGAAATTGTATAAATGTGCATAAGCATCGTTATCACACATATTGATGAAATTGAAAATATATAATCTTATAGGACTCTTCAAAGATTGGTGAGTGATCGTGCAAGGGGGGGGGCGTCACAACACACCTCGTTTCACGCCGTGCTGCGCCGCACCTCGTAACGTGACGGGTTTTCTGTTCGCCACGCCCCTCGTGGCGTATTTCTCCCCTCACCATTACAAAGTCATTATTAGAATATGTACCTTTCACATACGTCTTTAAATATTTTTTTTTAGTCCACTTGTTCATATTTTACATTTTAAGAACATGACACAAAGCCCAAAGAAAATTTTAGGGTGATAGGGTTATGACACAACGCCGAAATAAAATGACATAAATCCCAAATTTTATGACAGATAATCCAAATTACAAATACAATTCTACAACAACAATAATTTATTCGAAGGGTTTTGGGGCGTTGTGTCATTTTGCGATTTGGGCGTTATGTCGCTTCGCCCGCACATTGTGGGAATTCGCTCATCTAGCGGAATTTAATTCAAATAATTACTGCCACAAACTGATGTATAAACTAGTTTTGCTTGTAGCTTAAAGCTTCTTCTAAGCGATTATAAAAGAAATTTTACGTGGGAGTTATGTAAAATAAAATTAATCGTTCTTAAAGTGCTATTGGTGATAAATTCAAAGAAAATTAGTTTGAGAAGCTATTTTTTAAATTCCTTGTTTTATGAGTGCTTGGTGCATTTTTTCTGTAAGTTTTGTTTTTATTTAAAAGAAAAAGGGAATTGAAAATTAAGTTAAATTACAGGCCATAGGATGTTTAAATATATCTGGTGGATGGGATTAAAAAAGGGGCCATTTTTATTCATCTTCTGTATTAACGAGAGAAAAACTTTTAGTATTCAGTGTTGTTCGGATGCGAGACTATATGCATTTGAAAGCCTAATATGTCACCTATCATTTAGCGCTTTAAGTTGCTCTGCAGGTGTGACACCCATTCATTTATTTTTCAATTCCGAATTGGCTTAAAAAAAAAGAAAACTGAGACTTTCACTTAGAAAAAATTCCGACAAAGTTGAATTTTGATGGAGAGCTTTGTTTTGACATCCTACCCATTTTCTGGCCGGGGCTAAAATGTTTAGGGGGGGGGGGGGGTGTAAAGGGATTAATTTTTTGATAATTTCTCGGAAACTAAAATTTTGTTTTGAAAAAATGCAAAGTAAAAATAGTAGCTCATATGATACTACACAGTAAAGACGGGCATACTCTTTTTCGTACAATCAATAGATTAAGAGTAAAATGATTAAGAGCTTCAGGGTGTAGCAGCTTAGGCCGAAAAATTGTACCTATTAAAAAAGTATTTATCGGCTGTAATTTTGGTATGCAGGATTTTGTTTGGGTACATCTTCTCATTATAAATCCAAGTTATTAGGGTGCCCCCAAAAATTAGGAAAAAAATTAGCTATTAACGAACTTTGTAAGTTTAAGAATATTGAAGCTTTTTGGATTTGGTACAAAGTTAAGTTTTCTTGTAAATATCTCGAAAACAATTAATTTGTTTAAAATCAGAAGTGAAATAATATTTTAGCTCAAAAAATTTAAAATAAATAATTTAAAAACCTAAGTGCATAAAACGCGTACTTTCAGAGCTCTGTATATCAAAAATTTGTAATGTAATTCTATTTATTTTTGTATTATGCATAATGAATCTTATCCAAAAAATTACAAAAAGCTATTTTCTTGTGAGCGTATTTCATTTGTCCAAATGGGTCCACCAAAGTGCAAAAGACTTGTACTTTCAGAGCTCTGAACATGAAAAATTTAGCCAAGTATATAAATACTTATTCTTAAATTTCATTTTCCACATATTCACGCAAAAAAAAACATTATCAAAGACTTTAAGTTGTAAGCGCTATTAATTTAATTCCGCTAGATGAGCGAATTCCCACAATGTGCCCCTGCGTGAAAGGCATTTTCTAAATTTTACTAGGTACAATCTATTTTCAAGATATGATTTTATCCATGTGATAAAGAAAGTTGGAAAACCAAAAGATTTTAGTTTGAAGGTAATAATATTGTGACTAAGTTGGTCGAACCTTTTAGACAGAGATATCAGTGTATAGGTATACAATCAACTTCACTTCCACTTTCTAAGGCTTAAGAACATTTATGCAAAAACGTAAGTAGGTTTGTTATTATTGATTTTCTTCTCACAAAACCCATTATTCTCACAAACATATTAAATTCTTGGTATGGAATGTTTTAGGCTGATACACAACTTGTTCAAAGAGCTTTGGTATACATGACAGTTTGGATATAGGACTATAATTCGAAATATCAGTTTTATCACCCCTTTTCAAAATTGGAGTTGGGAATGAAGTTTTCCATAAACAACATTAACAAGGAAAATTCCCTGATTTAATAAAAAGCGCAAACTAAAATTGAAGAGGCTCAGCTAGAATAGGTCTACACTTTTTCAATAATATTGGGGGAGTTCCATCTGGTCCAGATGAGAAATCATCATTTAACGATGATAGAAATTCTAAAACAGTACTCTGTTGCACAGCGAAATAAATAAATAAATCTATGGATCAACTTAAAAATGCCATCAAACCGCTCTATTGAAAATATTTATGACTAATTTATTATTTTCTTATTAAATAAAAAAATCCATACCCTCATTTTTCAACCTCAATAAAACACTTTCATCAGACACCCACCTGTTTGCTGATACGGATTTCTTGTGACACAGACATCACGCACTCAAAGTAATGATCTCTCAATCTCATGCATAGTCAAATAGTGGATTTAAAAATTTCATCCCCAATCATATGTACAATTGTACATACAAACGAAAGCACACATGCTACCATAGATTAGATTTTCAAAATAAAATTGCGTGGGCCCACATCCAAGTGGCACCGTGCCCCATATTTTATATTCATTTCCTAGATAACACTTTCTCTGTTTGAGATGTTGTGGAGCTCGGCATACGTGGTATACCCCACAATCATGTATATGAGACGAATTCAAAAAATATACTCACACATGGAACAAACCCACAGAGTGACAGTGCTATGAATCGGGGTCATGGCTACCCCAGGGAATTAAGGTCAGAAGCAGAACTCAATTACCTACTATCTCGCTGTATATACGAAGTACTTTACGCCGATTTTTGTATTAAACAATCGACTGATAGTGTGAGGATTATAGTAGATAAAGTTTTACCCGTCTTTTTGTGTTTAGGGGACACACTCATACCAGCTCAGGCGTAATTGAGAAATACAGAATGAGAAAGTAGTGTTATTTACCTTTTTATCTGTTGTTTTTTTTATAATTTTTATGAAGGAATTTTTGTGGGGTAAACATAGCGTTGCGTGTAATTAATGTGTAGATTGAATTTGTTTGCTTTTGTTGAGGTAGGAAATTTTTGTATGTATATTTATTATAAATATGAAATGTTCGTGAAAGGCAGCGGAAAATTAAAAAAAATACAAAAATATCCGAGAAAGGGAGATTGATAATAAAGCTATTGATGAGATGCCGAACTTTTCCTCTTAGTGAACATAATGTGGGATACCGAGCGTTAGGGATAAGAGATAAAAGAGCTTTGCAATTTCACTTTTTATTTCAGTAGAGGCGTTAAAAAATACATTCAATTTGTTTAACTTACCACTTAGCTCAGGTAAATATTCAAGTGTTTGGAAAAAAAACACTTATTACACCAGTTTCTTTAAAGGGTCGCACATTTGATATATGTATGCAATTACAGGCCAATCTCCAAACTATCTTGCATTCCCAATCTTTTTAAGCAAGTAATGTGCGATAGTTTTACATTCAACTGTAAGAATATAATCTGCAATCAACAACATGGGTTCATTCAAAAGCGATCGACGATAACCAATTTACTTGCATTCTTGCATAAGTTGGAACATGGTCAAGAACTCGACTGGATCTATACAGATTATTCTAAGGCTTTCGATAAACTTTCATGACATTATTACTTTTAAGTTTAAGGTGTTTGGGTTTCCTCCTAAGCTCATCACTTGGGTTTCTTCTTATCTCCATAATAGATCTTATCAAGTCAGATTTAGGACCTCTGTCTCCAACCTTTTCTTTGCCAAATCTGGAGTTCCCCAGAGTAGTCATTTAGGAGCAAGGGTGCACTTGCCCCCTTAGTCAAAATATATTTCACTTATTTTTTTCTGATGAATAACCAAACCCTCAACTCTAGAAAATTATTTGAGATGTTGAACTTTAATTTTATCAGTGTCTTGTTCTCAACAACATACCTACATATACAATACATATTAGTGGTTTCGGAATTTTGTTTTATTTTTTATATTCAAAATGAGTATTGTTTATCTTGTAAAGGGCTTAGAAAAAAGTAATTTTTGTTCTGGGACATTTGGCAAAATTGAATTTAGAGACCCCGCGGCCGTTTTTATGTAAAAAACAGCACAATTCGAAAAAGTGGTCAGGAAACAACTTGCGTCGATATGTTCTCAAAATTACTTGTAATGTTTTATTTTGGCTTTCTTTTCTCATTTGTATTGACCGAACATCAATTTAAAAATGCTGTATAGTGAAAAGAAAGCAAGTTTCAACCAATTCGAGAATTCCATTTAGAAAAAATAATCGAAAGCATCTAAAAAATCGATTTTTTTTTTTGGGATTTAATGTTAAAAGTTATGCCTTGATATTTTGACAAGCAGATTTTAATGCTATTTTCTTATCAACAGGTTACAAAAACAAAAAAAAAAATCATTGTAAGTTACTGTGACCTCATATAATATTGGTTTTTCAGACCACTTTTTCGAGTTGAGGTTTTTTAACCTAAAAACGGCCGCGGGGTCTCAAAATTCAATTTTTACAAACGTCCTAAAACAAAAATTACTTCTTTCTAAACCCTTAACAAGATTCACAATACCCATATTTTGAATATAAAAAATAAAACAAAATTCCGACAACCCTAATACATATATGTAGGTACATACATAGTACTAGGTACGTATTTAAAACTGAACTCGCAGCTATTTTTTTTTCTAAGAAAGTAAAAAAGACTTTTAATTTGGCATCTTAAAACTAGATTTCTATTCTAATACTGCCGTGCTAAAAAGAAAAACACATCTACATTTTTGGCTGCTTTATTTTATTAAGATTTCTATTCTTATACTGCCGTGCTAAAAAGAAAAACAAATATACATTTTTGGCTGCTTTGAGTCAGGCCAGTTTTGACAACTTATTATTTTATTGTTACAAAATAAAACCACTATATCTCGACTTTGAATAGGTTAAAAATGCTTGAGGTATGTCGTTTGTACAAAGGAGTTGGCTGTTTTTAAGAAAAATCCACGTATCTGCTTTTTTTAAGAAAAAAAGGTGTTAACACCATTAATATGACTGAATTGGGTGGCGCAACAACTCGTGGAGAACCAGGGCCTAGTGACTTACAATACAACCTTCAACCATTCCTGTGTGAGAGTTTTGTTGGCAGGAATGGACAGGACCTACAGTTTTTTGCCAAGTCCGAACGGCTAAATGAGAAGCACTTTTTCCTGACACGTATACTCTTGGAGGATTTGTCAGTTCCTCGCAAGAGAAAGTATCTACCTCGGATAAAACATTTCTGTTTTTAGGTGGCACGGCTGGCTGGTGTTACCACTGGTAATTCTGCCGCTAAAATATTTATATTATTTTAAAGTTTTAAAAATATTTTTCATGAGGGGTGGTTATATGCGGAGTCCAATTTCTGACACCAGTGCCGAGATTCAGCTATTTCAGCGAGTGAGATGAGATGACTCGCCTTACTCGCCGACTCATCTCACTTCACTCACAAAAGTGATTCAGCTATTGACACCTGGTAACTTTCTTTCCACACCTACTAGTAGTAAGTGCAGGTAGCTTACTTGTGAGATAGATTACACTAGTTTACAAAATTTTGGGTCATGGTAGGGTCCTTAGAAAAAATATATTTTCTAGACTAATTTTGGGTCACTGAACACGAAAATCAAAATTATTTTTTTTTCCAAAGAAGCTTTTTCGAGATATGCGAAAAAATCATTTTCTCAGCTTTTTTTCCAGATATTCCCATAAATATCGCTAGCGACTTACCTAATTTACATAAAATGTATATTTTCGGAATGATGTGATCTGTCTCCTTCCGACGATGTACTGCTTGTATAAGTCGGACAGAAATCTTATAAGTTACAGGCATTCAAAGTTTCAAAAACGAGTATTTTTGAAAAATTTCTAGCTTTTGGTTGCTCCATAGGGATAGAAAAAAAAATGTTTAAAATAATTTTAAGGACTCAAGTGAAAAACAATCTTTTTAACAAAAACTTGAGCCAAAGTTCTTCAAAATCGGACGATAAATGTAGAAGTTATTAAATAATTAGTGAAAGAAGGCAAATTATTTTTTTTCAATTAAAGTCATATAAATGTACATTAGGGTGTCTGTTATTTCCCAAAATCATTTTTTTAAATCAGAAACCCCTAAAATCAAAATTGTATGCCCTAAAATAAAGTTTTTGACCAAAAAATGTTTGTCTAAGGTGATAAATCGGTGCCCCTTAGGACATTCTCTTTTCCATACAAAGGAGAATTGGACACGCCAAACTCCAAGACCAATAATGACGTGATATATATCGTTGGAAAGATATTTTTATGAACTACAATAGTTACTAAGAGAGTTCATTTCAAATCTCTATGTGAAAAAAGTTATTCGCTAGTTAAGGATATTTTTTTTCACAACAAAATGCGCTGAAACACAATTTTGACCTGCGAATAACTTTTTTCACATAGAGATTTGAAATGAACTCTCTTAGTAACTATTGTAGTTCATAAAAATATCTTTCCAACGATATATATCACGTCATTATTGGTCTTGGAGTTTGGTATGTCCAATTCTCCTTTGTATGGAAAAGAGAATGTCCTAAGAGGCACCGATTTATCACCTTAGGCAAACATTTTTTGGTCAAAAACTTTATTATAGGGCATACAATTTTGATTTTAGGGGTTTCTGATTTAAAAAAATGATTTTGGGAAATAACAGACACCCTAATGTACATTTATATGACTTTTATTGAAAAAAATTAATTTGCCTTCTTTTACTAATTATTTAATAACTTCTACATTTATCGTCCGATTTTGAAGAACTTTGGCTCCAGTTTTTGGTAAAAAGATTGTTTTTCATTTGAGTCCTTAAAATTACTTTAAACATTTTTTTTCTATCCCTATGGAGCAACCAAAAGCTAGAAATTTTTCAAAAATACTCGTTTTTGAAACTTTGAATGCCTGTAACTTATAAGATTTCTGTCCGACTTATACAAGCAGTACATCGTCGGAAGAAGACAGATCACATCATTCCAAAAATATACATTTTATGTAAATTAGGTAAGTCGCTAGCGAGATTTATGGGAATATCTGGAAAAAAAGCTGAGAAAATGATTTTTTCGCATATCTCGAAAACGCTTCTTTGGAAAAAAAAATAATTTTGATTTTCGTGTTCAGTGACCCAAAATTAGTCTAGAAAATATATTTTTTCTAAGGACCCTACCATGACCCAAAATTTTGTAAACTAGTGTTATTTTTCGATTTGACGTTCAATGTATTTCCCATAAGAGAAATGCAAAACATGGTCTTATTAACATTAATTTTCCTAATAACTTTTATACGAATGGGTACTCATATTATGAGTGAAATAGAATGAAAAAACATATGAATTTATAAATCAAACGTAAAATATATAAAAACTGGTTGTTAAAACACTTTAATTTTTGTATAAAAAATGTAAACAAAACACCTCTACAACTAGAAGCAACAACAACATTGCTCGATTGAGAAAAAAGCTACACAGGGACGTAGTCAGGATTATTTAAAACATGAATTGTTCTCTTTTCTTCATAAAATATACTTATTTGTTGTTAAAACGAGGTTCTACGAATAGTTAATTTTTTTTTGTGAATAAATTTTCTTGCTAAATTTTATTAAAAAAAGCTTTTATTATTTATTTTATTAAAAAAGGTGTTTTAAAACTATGAATTGAAAAATTTAACTCAGAATTGAAAATATAAAGTTTTTTTTCAAAATAGCTTTTTATGGCCTTTAATCCTACAAATTGGCGTTTCGTTCGGCTTACTCACTTGAACTCATCAGTGACATAGTGAGGGCTTTGTCATACGCAATTTATATTAAGTTCAGTTCAACTTACATGAATTTTTCAACGAAAATCCACTGTAAACTATATCCAACAAGATTAGAATTCCTAATCATTAAGCTGGAAGTTTTTTTTGCCCAGGGCCAGGCATAGTTTCTATATAAGAAGGTTTTATAATACAAATTCTATATACTACTGAAATAAATCAGCCAAGTAGAAGACTTAGCATTAAGGATTGGACTTGTTGAATTATTGATTCAAAATAGCTTTTTATGGCCTTTAGTCCTACAAATTGGCGTTTCAACAAGACAAATAATTTCTATGATAAACACGAAAAACCGAAAAATAAATATGTTGCACATTTCTGCCACTAGAGCTCGCCTCGGATTCATGGGGACTTTTTTACACAACATCTCTAGACCATCCTGAATAAGTGTGCCAAGTTTCAAAACTGTTGAATTTACTTTGAGGTAGAGGCATATTTTTCCCTTCGTTGACTGGGCTATTAATAAAATTGAATTAGTATGATATGTACTAGTTAGTAAAACGAAAAAAAAAGGTTTAAAAATTAGGAAGAGCTAGTAAATTGTTAAATATTTAGAAGATTGTTAACTAGTATCATGCTAAGCCCTTAACAAAAGGCTGTTTAAAATTGTGCGCCTTTGTTTTTTACTTGCGATATATAAATACATACACAAAAAGGTGCCTACTATAAGTACGGTGACCATTTTTCCGACCACAAAAAGAGAATACTTTTTAAGTAAACCAAATTATTTATTTTAAAAGTTTGTTTTTCAATTTAAACATAACAAAAATAGTTTTGGACACTATTATAAATTAATCCATACGTATTAATATTAAAAAAGGCAAATTGTTAATCTTTGAGTGAGGGCAATAGTTCTAATAAATAAACTACAAAAAACTTATCCTTATACTTATACTTATGAACGACCTTTCCAAAAATTCAAAAAGAATTTTGCAACAAATCTTTAAGGATTACACTTGTCAAACCATTCATAAATAGTAACAAGATGATGGAAGTGAAATTATAGGGTTTTCGGGTGGTAATCCGGAAGAACTCTCCTGATTCTTTGACAGACGACATTTAATGTCATGCTCTATTTTCTTTTGAAAATCTTATTTTTTATGTTACCGTTAAGGTGCGAAGACCAGTTAATGTGCACATTATTTAGTTAATTCGGAAAATCACCGGTTCGACCCGCTAAAGTTAATCTGAGATTTAACGTATACGGCTCCGTTAAAGTGCGAAATTTAGATATCGTGGCACTTTCGCCTATTTTTGTTGGCTTATTTTCTTTTTCCGTCGTAAGCCCGTTAAAAGAACATCTTGTTTCGTGTGTGAGGGTGTGAGCTTATGCCAAGTGTGCCAGTTGATGTTGCGATTAAGGCATGTGATGAATATTTGTGTGAAAACAATGTAGCAAGTGAAAAAAGATCTATTTACACAAAAGCTAAAATGTGTATGAATCAATATTTTTAAAAGCTTTTTAAGTTCAGTATATAGACCGAATCGGTATATCAACTCAACACCTTTAAATGCCGTAATAGATGAGCTATAATTTATATCGCCGTTTGTTATTACAATTGGGGACTTAGATAGTAATATCTTGTAAGAAACGTCCCTTTTGGACTCTATGAAAACGCTTAACCTTATGCCAGTAAATACATCTACTCCTACTCATTTTAAAAAGGATAGTTGTACACTTTTAGATACATTTTTCGTAAGTTACACCCACAAGGTTCTTAACTATAATCAACTTTCTGCTTCAGGTTTTTCCCGTCATGACCTTATACATTTGACTTATCAATGTGAGCCAATTACAGTTTGCATCAAAATATCCTTCAGAGGCTTCAAACGTATCAACAAGGTCTTGCTTGAAGAAGATTTACGATCGTTAGAATCCTCGCGTTCCAATGTTTATTCGCTATGCTATCCAGTTATCCTAAGAATTTTGAGATAACTTGAGTTGTTGTTGGGTCAGCGGTCATCAACTGTTTTTTAACAAGGGATTACAACAACACAAAGCTATCCGGATAACTGAAAATAACCATCGGAACGTGCCCAATGGTATCGTGTCTATGAAATGCCATCTGACGATGATGAGGTGGATTTTATTCAATCTTCCTTGAATAGTATTTTTAATTGTCATATTCCACTTGTTGTCAAAAAATCTAAAACAACAAATCATCCTTGGTTTACCAGCGTAGTCAAAGCTTTGATATGTAAGCGTAACCTTGCCTATAAGCGCTAGAAACATTTTCGGTTAGATTTGTTGCTCCAAGTAGGTATATCGAGTTCTTTAAAATAAGGTTACATACGAAAAACGTGAAGCTTAGAAACGTTTTTATGCTTCAAAACTTGAACCCTCATTAGCAAAAAATAAACTTTGGAAAAACCTTAAGGAGATTGGTGTGGGAAAACAGTTAAACAGCGATCTTCCAAACATAAACTGCGATGAGCTTAATAAAACCTTTGCCTCACTTCCTTCTACCGATAACCACCTTGAGCTCCCACAAGCAGGATATTCGTTTCTTAATATCAATTCTGCAAATTGTTTTTTTTTTGAAGCTGTCGAAAATGTTGATGTTTTGGAGAATTTTTTATCCATTAAGCTCTTTGTTTTGATGAAATGCATCCAGTCTTCATAAAAGCTATTTTTCCAATTATATTGAAATATATAACGCATTTGCTTAACACAATTTTTATGACAGGTATCTTTCCCAGTGCCTGGAAACGAGCAAAAATAATTCCTCTGCCTAAAAACAAAAAGGAATATCGACCTATTGCCATCTTACCGTTCCTAGCCCTCAGAGCAGCTGGGTTTTAGCCGCCTTTTTCGCTAAACAAAAATTTATACGGAATACGGAGTTATCTAATAAAAACCCAAATAATAAATCCTGTTAATTTCACCGTATTTATACGGACTCCAAACCAGTAGCAACATATTTCTGTATTACGAAGGACCGGCAATACATAAGTTGAAATAACGGTTTGTATAGACTCTCTTACAAGTTGAAATACCTTCTTTTTTTTACTGATTCATCAAATTTTTACCTTTTAATATTTCGACTCGACGAAAAGTCAGCTGCCTTAAAAAAAGTCTTTTATCAACTTGTCGATATACCTGGAGTACCTACAAAAACTCGATAAGAATCAATATTTTAACCTGTCAGTATTTTAACAATTCACCATTTTTCATTCTTACGAAACTTAAAATATAACTCAAAGTTAAAAGTTCAAGTGAGGTCACTCCACTTAAACAGAAGAATTTCTTTTCAAATTTTCTTCATATTCAATTACTTAAAATATAACGCTCTGCTTGGAATGTGCACGTAATCAGCACAAGCTCGAATCATACATTCTTGTCTGACTTTTAGCACGAACTTAACAGTTTTTTGATGTTATGGATCATTTTAGATTCTGTTAAGGACACATTTCCTTCCGGTCCCTCAATTTTATGATGACAATCCGAAGAAAGTTTAGCGCACTTTTAAACATCATTCCCAAAATTATTAACTGATTAAAATATCGGCCGTTTTTTCATTGGATCGTCAAATGATCGATGTTCCTTGACGCAGATATTGCTATCGTCAAGTATGCAACCGTCATATTTGCAGAAAATTGGTTCATCAAGTCAATTTACTTGCAAATGAATTTGACGTTTACCACGCTCTCTGGCTTTTCAATATCTTATTCGTCAACTCGATTTTTACTGCAAAGCTGAACCACAAATGATACTTTCGAATATATCGTACCCATTTCAGTTTGGTCAATATAAAAGCAATAATAACTTTTCAATATTTCCTACGTAAGTTTCGTATCGGCATTCACGACATGGTGGCGCCTTTCACGGCGGGCCATTTGCAGTACGGCGCCTTTCATAGTAAGGCGCCTGGGCATTTGCCCCACCCCTGAGCACGGCCTTGCATCTTACCATATTTATCAAAAATCCTGGAAAGGATTATGATTCCAACCAAATGCAAAGGTTTCTAAATAGTAATGACTTACTTTGCCCAAATCAGTCTGGTTTTCGGTCTAAGCACAGTTGTACGACCGCAGTAGTCAACGTGGTGGAAGGAATAAGGCAATCTGTTGATAGTAATCAAGTGACGTACCTGACCTGTTGGACTTTTCCAAAGCATTGGACACGGTAAACCATGATAGCTTGTGTAAAAAAACTCATAACACAGTTCCATTTATAGTCCAGTCAACGAAGACTCAAAATCATAAAATAAATGCAATAAATCATGCTCTCTGGGTTATTATTTTATGTGGGGTTCACCCCTACCCCCAGGTATAACATACTAAAAGTCCCCAGCCCAGGGCCACGAGCTTTAGGCAGGATGGGGGCTTAAAGGTCCCCTTTTGTAATTTTTCAGGAATATTTTGAAAACTAAGCGTTTAAGTGGAAAAGTGTATACTACAAAATGAAAGAATAATAAATTTCGTACCAAAAATAGTCTTAATCGTATTTTCGGTAGGATCAAGATTAAGAAAGATACGAGCAGTAAAAAATTCAAAAAATTGAAAAACAATGTTATTGTCTTACAACATCTATGGTTTTTGATCAATTTACTCAGAAATATCGGAAAAAGTAAGTATATATTGATTCATGGTCATCCCAGGGACATTACGAGAGCAAGTTATGGTGTAAAGAAGGTGGCTTCGTTTAAAATGTCCTTATTTAATTTTTTTTTTTGATACAGTGTTTATTTTCATGTAAGAAACACTATCTCTTCAAAGGTAAGAAGTACACAGCATTTTTCAAAGCTATTGGCCAATACTTTATGAAATAATTTTTGGACATATTTTAAGAAATAAATTATATAAAAGGGGAGGTATACTTTCCCCTCTTTTCTAAAAGGGGGGACAAATTCCCAAAAACATTGAATTAAAGTAGAAAAATAGCTAAATTTTAAAACAACAATAAGACTTTTTTGTAGGAACTTTATTATTCTTTCATTTTGTATTGTACACTTTTCCGCTTAAACGCTTTGTTTACAAATAATTCCAAAAAAGTTACAAAAGGGGACCTTTAACCCCCCCCCTATTGCCTAAAGCTCGCGGCCCTGGGCTGGGGACTTTTAGTATGTTTTATACCTAGGAGTCACCCCTACCACATAAAATAATAACCCAGAGAGCATGATTTACTGCATTTATTTTTCCTTCGTTGACTGGACTATTAAGTCGTTTTTTTTTTTTAAATCGCCCCTACTTCCTAAACGCAGCGAGATAGACCCCCCCTCCCACAGACAAAAATGCTTGTATTTGACCCCTCTACAAAAATCCGTTGTCAATCTTCGACGCCCAAGTTATCGTACTCGTGCCACTTTCTTAGGTCTTGCACAAACGTACATATATATATTTATTTTATAGCACAAATAGACCAGGAAAAATAGCACAAATCGTATGGGGAACCTTGAAAAAATTAATTCATGAAATATTAAAATTGGAATCGACGCAGAATTGCAGAATTGTTAACAGTCACCAAAAACAGTATTAGAACAAAGATATTTGTATGGACTATTTTGATTCTTGGTTGCCATGAAGCGTTTAATATTTTTGGCGAATTTCATGAATGTAAGAGTTTTTACGTGGGTGTTATGGTTAACATCCTACACTTGCCCCTCCCCCTTAAAAAAACACCCTTTCACCATGGATATTTTTAGGAACTCTCTTGATTATTAGTTCCTATAACAAATGAAACATTCATTCCAAGTTTCATTAACATACCGTTATTTTCAAAGGGTTTTCGATCATATTTTACCTGTTATACCTGGAAAAAAAGTCATCATAACATAAAAAGGACTATAACTTCTTTTCGGGTGGTTATATCATTTTGAATTTGGTTTCATTAGATTCAGCGTTAAAAATTACCCTTAAAGCATGTATCATATGATTAGGTTTTACCCAAACAAATATTTTAGTTTGATAGACCTCTAAGTTCTCCCCGTCTGCACCTCTTCAAATGCATCTACACAAAAAGCCAATGCGGGGATTTTGGAGGACTTTGGATATGTTATAGAGGTTGCAATGCTGCGTCGATTCCAATTTTAATATTTCATGAATTAATTTCTTCAACCTCGGAACCCATTTTTCCTGGCCTAAAAGCAGAACACACAATAGTCGGAAAAAGTATTTTAACAAAAAAAAAAATTCGCAATTTTTTTGCTTGCATGTATTTGGCCCACCAACTATGGAGTTGAGCAAAACTGAAAATGGCAATCGTTTGTACACGTTTGTACAACTTTTAGAATAATTTGTACACTCACCGTTCTTTTTATAGAGACACTTCAAAAAACAAAAACGGAAGTTGGCCCACCAACTATAACACTCGAAAAATCTGGAAATGCATTTCGATTGATAATCGTTTGTACACGTTTGTCTTTTTTTTGTTTCGTTTTTACACTTCGCAAAAATTGTTTACCAAAATTTTGTTTTGAAAAATTTTTATAAAATTTTTGAAAAATATGCAATCGTTTGTACATTTTTTATAAAAATTTTCCACCGTGTTATTTTTTAAATTTTGCTTTATTTCTATTTTTAAATAATTATTCAAAATTTTGCGGTGAAAAAAAAACATGTACGTATTTTACGGATATAAGAAACACTCATATAAGAAAAACTCGCTTTTAAGAAACGAAATCAAAAACCCCGTGCCTTTTCTTTATATTTCTTTTTGAAAGTAATCGTATATAAGAAACTCGCCTATAAGAAAAACACTCTTATAAGAAACTAATTTTTACGTACCAATATCAATTTTTAGTATAAAAAAGAACGGCTAAAAGAAAATTACTTCATCAAAAAACCTTTGTCAAAACTTTTTCTTTACGTATCCTTGTGATACCACCGTTAATGACAGCTTTCCACTTTCCATTGAAATGACAGCCGCAGTTTTGGAAAGAGCGTGAACACTCTGTAAAGCTGGATTTACACCTTCGTTCTTCAATCGGTGAAAGTTGTTCCACAAACAACGAACAACGAGTAAAGTTCATCCAAAATTCAAAACGGCTTTGAATTTCTTCGTTGTTCGTGTTCGGTGTTTTCATTTACCCGTTCGTTGTTCCACGTATGGGCAAAAACGAACAACATACACGGACGATAACAACGAAGGTGTAAATCCAATATCTTGACATTTCGATTAAAATTTGACTTGTTGCTTATTTTTGTGTTTTTTTTTTATCGAAGTTTATTTTGATTTCATTTAAAATGATTAGAAAAAGAAACACTGTTTCCTTTAAAACTAAAATTAAAATTAATGTTAAATAATGTTTAAAAAAATACTAGATGAAGTTTTTCTTGTATACTTAGATTTATTATTATGTAAATAGTTTGTAGCAACTTAATTTTCAGGATTTTTAAGACATGACAAATATCTCGTTGTGAAGATTGATTTTATATAAGAAATTTTCCTTATTATATCCGTGTCTCTCATAAAAGAAATTTTCTTTGTTATATCCGAAGTTTTTATATAAGAAAAACTCGTATATAAGAAAGAAATTTCTTGGATTTTAAGACTTTCTTATAACCGTGTTGCACGTTTGTACACGTTTGTCTTTTTTTGTTTAGTTTTTACACTTCGCAAAAAGTTTTTACCAAATTTTTTTTTATAAAATTTTAGAAAAATATGCTTTCGTTTGCACATTTTTTATAAAAATTTTCCACCGTGTTAATTTTTTAAGTTTTGCCTTATTTCTATTTTTAAATAATTATTCAAAACCTTGCGGCAAAAAAAAAACATGTAGCTAGCCCACCAACTATAAAGCTCGAAAAATCTGGAAATGCAGTTCTATTGATAATCGTTTTTACACGTTTGTTTTTTGTTTGTTTAGTTCTTACACTTTCCAACATTTTTTACCTAATTTTTTTTGTTTTAATTTGTTTATAAAATTTTCGAAAAGAATACAATCGTTTGTACAATTTTTATAATAATTTTTCCACCGTATTATAACGCTCGAAATACCTGAAAATAAAGTTCTATATAATCATTTGTACACGTTGGTCTGTTTTATTTTTTAGTTTGCCATCGTTTGTTGTTTGTATTACTTTTCCACCGTTCATATCAAATCTTTTCCCAAAAATAATCATACTAGAAGGTCACTAACTTCTCCCTATATATTCATAAATACCTACATAGTATAATAAGTACATATGTATAGTCAAAGTAGAACAATTTGATTTCTTTTGGACAAAAGACGAATCCAGCAAAGAATTCAGTAACTATTAAAGTTTCTTCTATTCACTAGTTTACAAAATTTTGGGTCATGGTAGGGTCCGTAGAAAAAATATATTTTCTAGACTAATTTTAGGTCGCTGAACACGAAAATCAAAATTATTTTTTTTCCAAAGAAGCGTTTTCGAGATATGCGCAAAAATAATTTTCTCAGCTATTTTTTCAGATATCTATATATTAATACGTAAACACTTTTCTATATCTCCCTTTTTAATTGACTTAATGGCATCGTATTTTCACAATTTTTTTTTTATTTGAAAGGTATAGCCAATCGCTCTGGCAGAATCTAACTTTTATATTAATATGTTGCCATTAAAACATTAATAGAGAAAGGTCGAATTTCGACCACGGGGCGATACTAGTTGTCATAAATCTCCCTAACGGCTTAGCTCATCATCATCGTGTCCTGTAACCCCGGCTGGGGCACGCATAGGGCGTCAACGAAACGTCTCCATCCTTCACGGTCTGCTGCAAGGAACTTTAGCTGTGGCCACGACTTTCTCTGGGATTCTGCTTCCGCTAAGACAATTGATTTCCATGTTGTTCTTGGTCTTCCAACCCACCGTGCACCCTGAAGATTCCATTCAAAGGACTGCTTTGCAATTTCATCGTTTGGTTTCCTCAGTGTGTGACCAATGCAACGCCATTTACGCTTTCTTATGTCGACGTCCAGCCGCTCTTGTCCTGCGCCACTATTCCTCATTTGATATTACTTGGGGCCAGCGAATCTTTAGGATGTGACGAAGACAGCGATTCACAAAACCCTGCAATTTCTTCGAAATGATAGACGTGACTTTCCATGTTTCACAAGCATATAACAGCACGGATTTGACATTGGATTCGAACAATCTCAACTTAGTGCGTAAGGAGATTTGACAGGATTTCCAAATTGGGGACAGAGTACCGAAGGCAGCACGAGCTTTATTTATTCTACTTTTAACGTCCAGATCCGTACCACCGTTTCAGAAACAATACTGCCAAGGTAGTTGATTTCAAAATTGTGTCTCAGCGCATTTTGGTGTGAAAAAAAAACTATCCTTAGCTAGCGAATAACTTTTTTCACATAGATATTTGAAATGAACTCTTAGGCCAGTCGCGCACACGCAACTTTGAGTTTCGCTACTGTTGGGTTGCAAAAATGCGTCCTATGGACTCATATGGGACTGCGCGCACATGCAGAAACTATTCAATCGTCGATTCGAGCAACTTTTCACTTTGTGTTTTGCCACAAACTGGACGATTTCCAAATCGTTGCAGATATTTAACCACATCGTTGAGTTTTGTTCTTTTCAAAGTGACTTATGTTTGCGAAAGAGAACAAATATATCTATTCTTTTGTTTTGTGAGCAAAAGACTAGGACAAAGTCAGTATTCTTTTTCTTTGTATTGTCAGTGTATTGGTTTAGTTCGGCGTGATTGCTTGTGGAGTTGCCCATGTGCGCGCTCATCGGTCAACTTGTGACTAAACTGTTTTGTTTCAGTAGCAGTTGCATGTGCGCGACTAGCCTTACTGTAACTATTGTAGTTCATATAAATACCTTTCCAACGATATATATCACGTAATTATATGTCTTGGAGTTTGGTGTTTTCAATTCTCCTTTGTATGGAAAAGAGAATAGCCTAAGAGACACCGATTTATCACCTTAGACAAACATTTTTTAGTCAAAAACTTTATTTTAGCTCAAAAATTACTGCAATAACTCATAAGAAATATTGAAAATTGGTTCTCCTTAATTTTTGGATTCATAAACTTTGTGATGCCATGCCGGTTCAAATTTATGAAGTTTTAATTAAAACAAGTGGCACTACCCACTACTAGAATAGCCCAATAAAATACTTTTTCAAAAAAACTTGTTTTACTTCCTCTCATTAACTTTTACAACCAGTTTCAATACGTGTGTCTATTCAGTTGACGCAAAAAAACTGCATTTTTCGATGTGAAAAGCTTTGCAAGACAGCCGTAGAAAAAATAGCGGTGCTTTTTGAATTATTCTTTCTGATTTATGTTCTCAACATCATAAACAAACAATAAGCATCATCAAATGATACATTATTTCACATTGTTTGGAAAAAATGAACAAAGTTCCTTTGAAAATGCGTGTGTCTATTCAGTTGAAGCGGAGTGTATAAGGCATGTTTTGTATTCGTGCAAACAAGAAATTTGAAATAACAATCAAACATGATATTACGATGATAGAGAATACCCAAAAAGTGGGTGGCACAATTCTGTCTGTCTGTCTGTCTGTAGCCTAAACGGCTAGATCGATTTTCTTCAAGCTGTACATAGTGGTTTTTGGTGACTATGCCCACACGTATTTTTCATTTTTTTTTTTAGAACCAAAAATAACGGTACCTACCATACATTTTTTTTTAGCAATTTTACATTATCGTATTTTTCTCAAAAACGCCTCGACAACTTTTCTTAAAAAAAATCAATAAATTTATTTTAGTAAAGGCTTCCTTTGGGTGGAAAACAATTTTTCAAAAATGGTTATGATTGGTACCTCCCAAAGAACCATTTTTGTATTTTCGATTTTCTACAAAACGGTAGGACCGATTTCAATTATTTTTTTTATACAGAAGCTTCCAAAAAATATAAATATTTTTTGGATTTTTAAAAAATGTTTCAAATTTTTTTTGGAAAATCAAATATTTCAAAAACGACATAATCGATTTTTTTGAAACTCGATATTTAAGTTTTTTAGTAATCTCTAAAAAAATTTTACATTTATGACAAAAACGGTACCTTCCATACAAAAGTTAAAACATCGCAAAGGAAAATATTTTGTTGCTTAAAAACGACTCCTACGATTTTGATTAAACTTTTTTTATACACTAAAATTAGTCCAATCTACTACCAAAAAGTATAAAATGTTACACTTAGCAACTTTTAATAGTACCTGTCATAGAACGTATTTTTTATTTTGAATTTTCTCGTTATCGGCTAAACGGATATAGATGAATTAAAAAAAAAAATTCCAAAAAAAAGTTTTTGGATTTTTAAAAAAAGTTTCAATTTTTTTTTTGTAAATTCGATATCTCAAAAACGAGTTGACAGTTTTTTTCAAATTTTGTTTTTATATACACATAAATATATACTTAAGATTTGCATACCAAAATTTGTTCATAAAAATGTCTTAATAATTTTATATATAAAAAATTATTTTTTTAAAAAACCGCTCCGACGATTTAAATTTTTTTTTCCCATACAATCATATTCAATCAAGAATTAAGATGGCATTTTTTTTTGCACCTCAGACTGTCAAAAGAGTTGTTTTAGCCAATTTAAATGTCGTATTTCATTCTCTACATTTTTCTCTCCTAATTTCCATATTTTATATTTAATTTTCAGTCACCGACTAGCCTCTGAACAGATCACTTCGTTCTCGGATTACTGTGTGTCTTAATTTAGTTTTGCTCCAAGTGCGCAAACCGGTATCTCCCGTTATACCATTCGCTCTTATCTCCCATATCATCTTTACTTTTTGAAAAGTGTAAATTTTTTCTCTTATCAAGTTAGTATCTTATCCACGTGCAATTATGGCCTCCGGGCCCAATAGAACTAATCGATTCAGAGATCTCGATGTAGAGCCTGTCTTCGATTCGCATCCATCAAAAAAACAAAAAACCAATCCCACATCTTTCCTAAATTTCCCCACCTTACCGACTAAAACCAATCTCAATAATCCTTAATTTATAATTATTGCTCCCAAAAATAAAGACAGTCCAATCACCAATCTCAGTCCCTTTTTACTTAAAAAAGCAATAGATAATATAAGCACCGAGTACGATCAAATTTCTCAACTTCGGGATGGCAACTTATTGATTAAAACCAAATCTCAAAAAATTGCAGAGAAATTTATCAAGGTTAACAATTTGGCTAATATGTGTCCGGTTGAAATCAAATTGCACGATCGCTTGAACGAATGCAAAGGAATCGCTTATGCTCCATGCCTTATTAATGTTTCCGAAACAGAGATAGTCACAGAAATGAAAGCGCAAGGCGTCACCAGTGTCTATAAATTCACAAAACCTGACGAAAAGGTAAAATTAAAACCCACTGGTCTGATGTTATTTACTTTCGATCTCTTCCGTCCTCCCAAAACTATCGAAATTGGATTTTACAATGCCAAAGTTTCGGAATACATCCCGAACCCCATGCGTTGCCGTAACTGCCAACTCCTCGGCCACACTTCTAAACGTTGTACTGGTATCTCTAAATGCGAATCATGTAACCTTCCACCTCACTCACCTGAAGTCTGCTCCCGTACCATGTGCGCAAACTGCTCCTTATCACACCTTCATCTTCGAAAACGTGTCCCAGCTATAAGCAAGCCAAAGAGATTTTGTCTATCCAAACAATTAATAAGTGCTCTGTCGGTGAAGCAAAACGAATTTATAAAGAGCAAAATTTCACGCAAACAACAACAACCTCTCTTGGATCTTTTGCTGAAAGAGTCAAACAAACAAACACAAAGGTATCAAGCAATCCCACGACATCTGGACTTAAAGAGTCCAAAACACCACTTCCAAATTCAACTCCATCCAGCCAAACAAATACAACATCCACTTCATCCATCATAAACTCAACTAAACTACTCACACCGCCAAATAAAACAACAACTCAAATCTCTCCATCAAACTCTTACGTAAGTAATAACTCTCCAAGCATTTTACACTCACAATCAAAAATTATCACTCACTCCGCAACTAACTCAAAAATAACTCAAAATTCTGACTCAAACCCCATCAATCACCTTTTGAAACTCTCCGAATCATCTCACTCAAGACAAGAATGATACAACCGCAATTTCGCAAGATGATGTCGAAATGTAAAAACAATTCTAACACTCAAATCAATGACTCTGCTGGTTCGGAATTGAGTCATTCATGCTCCCCAGTGAGCATGAATGATTCAACATCGAATCAGCAGAGTCAAAATCTTAACAACCTAACCACTCGAATCCCAATATTTACACAACAAAATATAAACACCATTCCTACTCAAACACAATCAAATACTCGTAAAATTAGCTCTAAACACACTTGTGTTGCTTCACGCAATACAAGTTCGTGTAGGCAACCTCAGCAAAATATGGCTCTCAATATTCTTCAATGGAATATAAAAGGTTTGCAAAACAACTTCGATGAGCTTAGTATTTTGATAAAAGAGCATAATCCTTGTATAATATCACTCCAAGAAACCCACTGCCCCTTCAACTCCAATCCAATTGTCCCAAAAAATTACATAGGATATTTTAAAAATTTAACCACAAATACAACTGCCAAACAGGGCATAGGCTTACTTATAAAAAAAAACCTTCCACATAAGATACTACATCTGAACTCCAATTTGCAAGCAATTGCTTGTGAATTGGAACTCGCAATGAAAATTACCTATATTGGTGTTTACATTCATCCAAACGAAAATTTTCAAACAAGTGATTTACATAACATTGTTAATCAAATCAATTCACCTTTAATTTGTGGTGATGATGTCAACGCTTGGAGCGTTTTCTGGGGGTCTCCATCCACAAACTCAAGAGGTGCAATTTTTGAAGATTTCTTTCTTAATTCTAACCTTACTCTTTTAAATGATGGCTCACCGACTCACCTCTCAACTCACAATACTTTCACCCATATAGACATTACCTGCTCATCTCCCCAATTACTTCCGTCCACCTCCTGGAAAACCTTACATGATCTGCACAACAGTGACCACTTTCCAATCTTAATCTCCGTTATTATTGGACACACATATGTCAATGAAACTTATAGCCCAAAATTCAAAACTGACAATGCTAATTGGCCTCTTTTCAAGAAAAAAACCAACGAATATCTCCTAGATAAAAATCCAACCAATAATACTAATAAGGAAGCTGCATTAATATTAAAAGCCATACGAACAGCAGCTAATATTTCAATACCTCAAACTCACCCTACACATCGAGATAAAAACAAGAGGATAGTCCCATGGTGGAACTCTGAACTTTCTTCACTTCGCAAGGATAAGATGCTAGCTTTGAGAGAATTCCAAAAAAGGCCAACTCAACCCAATTTGATTCAATACAAAAAATCGAATGCAAAGTTTCGCAGAGTGCTTAAAGACAGCAAGGCAAAGAGTTTTTCCGAATTTACCGCCACCATCAACCCCAACTCTTCTCCTGCCAAAATATGGCAAAATATTCGTGTGCTGGCAGGAAATCGCTCAACAATAAACATAAAAAGTATCAAATCCCAAAACCTTATTATAACTGACCAAGACAACATCTGTAACGTTTTTGCCCAAACCTGGTCGAGCTCCTCCAATGACTCTAACTTTCACTCTGACTTCAATAACACCAAGACTCTTACTTTAAATAACCCCTTGCCATTACACGCTACTAACCCTGCCGCTAGACGAATTGAGGAACCAATTTCTTTTATAGAATTTGAAACGTGCCTTACCAAACTGAAAGGCAAAACACCTGGAAGAGATCGTGTATCTTACCCAATGTTAAAAAATTTACCAAATGAAGCTAAGATCCGACTAATTTCCTTATACAATAATATACTCGATTCAACAAATATTCCACAGAGCTGGAAAACGGCCTCACTACTTCCTATCCTCAAGCCAAATAAAGATAATAATCTAGTTGAAAATTATCGGCCAATTTCATTGATCCCTTGCCTATCCAAAGTCTTAGAAAAAATTGTAGCCAAACGACTGCTTTGGTTTGTCGAAACAAAAAAACTAATCTCACCCAATCAAGTTGCCTTCAAAGCGAACAGAGGATGTGTCGACGCTCATCTTCACATTGATTATTATGTCTCTAAGGCATTGTCCGCCAAAAATCATGTATCTGTTCTTACCTTAGACTTCGAAAAAGCTTTTGATAGGATTGGGTTACACATTATTTTAACAAAACTTGAAAAATGGGGTGTAGGAAAAAAAATTTACGGATTTGTAAGATCTTTCTTAACCAAAAGAAAGTTTTATACTAATATTAATAACCGCTTTTCAAACCAATATCCCTTACATAACGGAATTCCACAAGGATCGCCTTTGTCGGTAGTCCTTTTCATTATAACTTTCGATGATATATGCACAATACTAACAAAATACAAACTTCTAGACTATTGCATTTATGCGGACGATATATATATTCTTTGCAAAGTCAATGATTTAAATAGTTGCAAGAGTCTATTTACTAACGTGCTGAATGATATCTCTGATTGGTCAGTTATATCTGGAGCGAAACTCTCTATAGATAAATGTAAAATTCTTCATGTGTGCCGTAAGCGTGACTGTCCTCAATTAATATTAAATTTTAATAATATAAATATTGTTAACGTTGATAATTTAAATATCCTAGGACTAGTTTTTAATAAAAAATATAAATGGAACCAACATTGTCTAGATCTAAAGCAATCCCTAGCTGCGAGGATAAATATTATTAAGTATTTAGGTAGTAAAAAAAGTAGTGTACATATCAACACCTTATCGTCCATCACCAAAATGTTAGTTCTCAGCAAAATTGACTATGGGTTATTCATATACGGTAACTGCCCAAAATCTACCCTAAACATCATCAAACCAACGTATCACCATGCTGCTAGAAGATCCATCAATGCCTTCCCTACATCTCCCATCAAAAATATTCTTGCAGAAGCAGGGCTTCCTTCAATTGAAGAAAGAAAAGAAGATATCACCTTAAAGCTAGCTGCTAAACTGGCTTTTTCGCAAAACTCAGTGATCAACAAGGATATATTAGAATCTAAAGGACACAAAACAAAAAAAAGAATCCCTTCCGCAATCAGCATCATTCTCGAAAAAGCTTTACAATTTGAAATTCCTACCAAGCGCCCACAAAACGTTTTAACAACATTTCCTCCTTGGTTCATAAAATCGGAATCAACAATCATGACACTTGCAGATTACAGAAAAGCTAACACAAGTCACGAAATCTACCATGCACTATTTGCAAGTATTTCTTCTGACCTAAAATCAGACGGATGGAAATTTATGTTCACTGACGGATCAAAGTCACCTGAAAGTACATCTTTTGCTGTGACTCTCGAAAATGGTGCCATCCTACGTGTTGGAATCTTACCTGAATTTTCATCCATCTTCACAGCAGAAGCATTTGCCATTTTGCAAGCCTCAAAAGAAGCACTCAACTGCTGTGGTAAGCACATCATTTGCACTGACAGTATCTCTGTACTTAAAGCTATCAACAATCCAAATAATAACACTGAACTCATCATCGATATCCGCAATAAACTTGTGAAATCACCTAACAAGCTGAAATTAATGTGGATTCCTGGCCACACTTGTATCCAAGGTAACGAAAATGCCGACCATGCTGCCCAAGGCGCAAAAAATGCACCAGTGTTTCAATTTAACATGTACACCAAAGCCGATTTAAAAAACAAAATACAAAAATCTATAAATGCCAACCGATATCTTGAATGGACCTCATATCAACATCACCATTACAAAAAAGTCAACTCAAACAGATGCCACCCACAATATCCCACAGACATGACAAAATCCAAAATAACCAACTTCGTGCGACTGCGGCTGGGACATACTACAGCTACACACCAACACCTGCTGACAAAAAAACTGCCCTACTTGCAATGAGACCTTGGATCTAAAACATATACTTGAAAATTGTATCGTCTTTAAGCCAATCATATTAAAACTATTTAAAAATAATAACATATATGACATATTAAAAAACCCTAACCACACAAATATAGAAAAAATTAATTTTAAAAAATTAAAAAATTAAAATTAATTAAAATAAATTTTTCCTCACTACTAATATTAGTATATAAGTATCTTTTATCATAGAGCAAATAGTCTTCGCAGCTAGGCTCCGTAATTTTAAGATTACCATGTAATTTAAATTACCTGTTAATAAAAGATAATAATAATAATAATAATAATAATAATATATTTAATTTTCTTAAGCCCGCAGTGTCTTGAACATAGGAGCAAGTACGTGCGACCCAGTGGTGAATTTTATTTTTTTTTTGTCAAAATACTTTTTCCGGCTATTGTAATATGGATTTATTACTGATTGTATTTGAATATTAATAATTTTTTCTTTATAACTTGAGATAAAGGTATAGGTACTATAAGGCAAGTTTTGGATTCGTGCAAAAGAAAAGAAATTTGAGATAACAATCAAACATGAAATTACGATGATAGAGAACACCAAAAACGTGGGGGGCACAATTCTGCCTGTCTGTCTGTCTGTTTGTTTACAGCCTAAACGGCTCGATCGATTTTCTTCAAACTTGGTACATAGTGGTTTTTGGTGATTATGGCCACATATTTTTATTCATTTTGTTTTTAGAACCAAAAATAACGGTACCTGCCAAACAATTATTTTTAGCAATTTTACATAATCGTATTTTTTTCTCAAAAACGGCTCGATAACTTTTCTTAAACAAAATTCAATACATTTATTTACATTTTCATTTACATTTATTTTAGTAAAGGCTTCCTTTGGGTGGAAAACCATTTTTCAAAGAATGGTTATTAATGGTACCTCCCAAAGAACCATTTTTTTAGTTTTTGATTTTCTTCAAAACGGTACGACTGATTTCAACTATTTTTTTTATACAGAAGCTTCCAAAAACATTAATTATTTTTGATTCCCAAAATTCTTGAAAAATATTTTTTGGATTTTTTAAAAAATCTACTACTACGATTTTGATTAAACTTTTTTATATACTAAGATTAGTACGATCTACTACCAAGAATTATAAAATTTTACACTTAGAAACTATTAATAGTACCTGTCAAAGAACGTCTTCTTTTTATTTTGAATTGCATCGGCTAAACGGATTTAGATGAACTTTTTTATTTACAAATTTCAAATAAGTTTAAATAATATTTCATATCAAAATTTTCAAGAAAAAAGTTTTTGAATTGAAAAAAAAAATTTCAAATTTTCTTAACGAAAATTCAACTATTTTTTTTTTTTTCAAATTTTGTATTTATATACACATTAATATTTACTTTAGATTTGCGTTACAAAATTAGTTCTTAAAAATGTTTTAAGAATTTTAATAAGAAATAATTTTTTAAAAAAACGGCTCCAACGATTAAAATTTTTTTTTCCTATGCAATCATATCAAACAAGAATTAAGATGGCATTCTCTTTTTTCATCTCAAACTGTCAAAGGAGTTGTTTTAGCTAATGTAAATATCGTATTTCGTGCTTCTGTACATTTTTCTCTCATAATTTCCACGTTTGTATATACGATTTTCATAAGTCCGCAGTGCTTTTAACATAAGAGCAAGTACGTGCGACCCAGTCGTGCATTTTATTTTTTATTTGAAATCATTCTTTTTTGATAACATTTTAGTGCGTTAGATAAATGCTCTTTTTGTCGGTCTTAAGAAAAGTTAATATAACAAAGGTACTCGTACGTATTGAAAAGGGTCGCACAAACAATTTAATTTTAAATAAGAAAGGAAAGTACCTATGTATGAACAAGTAGCAACATAATAGATATAAAGGGTCCGCCAAATAACTTTTTTTGAAAATGCTATAAAAAAAAACTACTGAATATTTTCTCAAATTTCTTTTTTTATTTGAAAGTACAATCCTTCTGGTTAATAATGGAAAATAATTTCATTAAAATGGCTTCTTCGCTAATAGCCGTTCCACACTATCCCATTGAGTATTAATACATGTCAAAAAAGTGTGAAGAAAGTCATGTATAATAGTGTGGAAGCAAAATATGAAATTTCATCACACACAACTTGACATCGCATCCTACACGATTTGACATGTGTTTATACCTGAAAATATTTAAGATCGGTTCTAAAACCATCACACATTCTATCCCACTTGGGAGTTTGAGGTTATGGTGAAACTGATTTGTTTTGATGCAAGTGTGGAAGCAAAATATGAAAATCATTTTCATCACACAAATTTGGCAGTCGTATTAGTACGGGGTAGTTAGACTTTTGCTGGGAAATAATTCAAACATGCAACTTGACTTTGATATTCGAAAGGGTATTAGTACACGAGCCGAAAACCACATTTTTCACAATTGCACCTAGAGTCATTTGGCCGCCATTTTGTTTTTAACGGCTTTTTTTGTTATCAGACGTAGCTCACGCATTTTTGACGCTACGAAAAAAAATTATGAGACAAACTTGTAGAAAATTTAATTGTCTACAAAATATGTTAAGTAAATTTTTTCGATAAGTGCTTTTTTTAAAAAGTTATACTGCATTTTCTTAAAAAAAGTAGGGGTTGATTTTGGTTTATTCATCATATGTTATTTTTGTTCTAAAAAAAAAAAAATTCGAAATAAAAGTTGTAGTTCCTTCAATTATCTATATTTTTTGGCTTAACAGTTTTGTTATACGGCTTACGGTTCTCGCCCTGTAGCGCATATCAGTAGTAGAGAACTGTATAGAATCATATATTTTTAACTACTTGACTTCTGCTGGTAAATAGAAACCTCGAGGTTCGAAAGTAAATTAGTACTCGAGCCGAAAACATCATTCTTCACAACTGCCCGTTGAGTCATTTAGCCACCATTTTGTTTTTAACATTTTTTATATCTTCGCAAGTAACTCACTTTTTATTTATGCCAGACAAAAAAGTTGTAGAACAAACTTGTAGAACATTTAATTTCCTACAAAATGTTTCTGGTAACTTTTTTTCGATAAGTACTTTTTTAAAATTGTACTGCCTTTTGTTAGAAAAAGGGTTTCTTATCAATTTTTGTTAAAAGTTTTAAATGATCCCTTAGAAATAAATGAATTACAAACTTTCTTGTTGACTTCAATTTATTAAAAAAAGATAGAAATTCAGTATGTTACATTTCAGGTAAGATATGACATAACAATATAGTGGGGCTGTTAGTGAGACCAACCTTTCATTTTGACCTGTCGGGTTGAGCTTTAGTACACTAATAGTTCATGTCCTAACTTTACTTTTAAGAAGTGTTGCCAAGCTGGCAACACTGTCAGAAGGGCAGGAGAAGGGTTGCTTATAAATCGAAAACCAAGGGTCGGACGATGACCCGAAAACTCCCGTTAGATTCAGCCCCCTTGAAAATATAGGACCACATTATTGTTTTTCTCCCACCCCTCCCCTTGCACGAAGGGGGTGGAAAAAAGTCGTTTTGGAAACAAAATTTGAAAAGCCAAGAACAGTTAGAAAAATATTTTTTTAATAAAGTTTAAAGATGGTGTCGATGCAGAATTTCACAATCTACTACATTACTTCCAGAGTTGATTGAAAACCTACATTGGTTTTTTTAAAAAGCCACTTTCAAAGTGCTGGGGAGGGGGGATATAAAAGATTAACACACTTAAATATTTATCTTGGAATAAAATAAGCATATGACACATATTTTAAGGGTATTTTTTAATGCCCAATCTAACAAAATCAGAATGAACCCGATACAACTTCTTTAAAAAAAGTAAAAGCCTTCTTCATAAATGATGATCGAATTATTAGTGAAACAAGTAAAATATTACCAAATTTCAACTGCATTGACATGAAACTTGGTATGCCCTCATATCGTGCACTAACGTCGCTACTAATATGGCAATGATAAGAGCTT
Organism: Dasysyrphus tricinctus; assembly: GCA_963921185.1. Lineage (NCBI taxonomy): Eukaryota > Metazoa > Arthropoda > Insecta > Diptera > Syrphidae > Dasysyrphus > Dasysyrphus tricinctus. The sequence goes on from OY992531.1 coordinate 140,479,979, forward strand.
AGTTTTAAGTGGTATACATTAGGTCTGTTTGGTTACTGAAAATTCGTACGACGTCGCACTACATTTCACAAATTCCTGTTTGTTAACTCCAAAGTGTAGCAACGAGAGAGCAAAATGAGAGAGCAAGAAATTTCCACTCCATGAAAAATCTTGCAACTTTCTGCTACACAAATTTTTGTGTGCAGGAAGTAAACAACTGTCAAATCCACGTCTGTATGTATTTTTGTTTGTGTGTGTCTTAAGATTTATCTGTAGTGTTTGATAGTGTGTGTCACGTTTGACGTTTTGTACACAAAAGTGATACAAAATTGATTTAATGCGTTTGTTAACTTTGTAGCAAGTTTTCCCCTCTATGAAAGAATTTTCCCCTTCTTTCATTAATTTGACAGTTTTTGAACTTCGTGCTACAAAAGTAACCAAACAAACCTATTATATTGAACAGGGATGTGGTGTTTTATTCAACAAATTATCATAAAAAAATAAATGTCGAAATAAAAGTTGTAGGTAGACCTTTCAATTATCTATATTTTTTGCGGTATACTTCTGTAGCGCATATATGTATATTCAAGAAATCCGTACAGGATTGAATGTTTTATTTTTGTTATAATTTTGTTTTGTTATATTCGTATCATAACTGGCTATACTCAAACAAATAATTGAACACAAAACTCCTGTGTGTATTTGGAATTTTATAACTTTATGCATAATAACAAGTAGGTATTTAAACTAACTATACTTACGTTTTTCTTATAGAAAATTGAACTTTCTACACAAAAGGTCTTGATATGTTTTATCGTAAGCTCAGCCGTTTTGAAGTTACATCCATTCAAACCAAGTCGATAAAATTATCTTACTTTATCTAACATAAAATTAGCATTATTTTAGAAATTTAAGATATTAATTAGGGAATTTCAATGTACTTTCCCACAAAAGTTCTGAAGTCATTTCTCGATAAGAGTGCGATATTAGTTAATTTTACAAACTATACGCAAAACTATTAACAAATCATATTATAAGGTATACCGCATAAGAAAAAAATATTGAGGCAGAAAATATAGATAATTGAAAGGTCTACCTACAACTTTTATTTCGACATTTATATTTTTATTAAAAATAAATTGAAAAGAAACCCTTTTTAACAAAATGCAGTACAATTTTAAAAAAGTACTTATCGAAAAAAGTTACAAGAAACATTTTGTAGGAAATTAAATGTTCTACAAGTTTGTTCTACAACTTTTTTGTCTGGCATAAATAAAAAGTGAGTTACTTGCGAAGATATAAAAAATGTTAAAAACAAAATGGTGGCTAAATGACTCAACGGGCAGTTGTGAAGAATGATGTTTTCAGCTCGAGTACTAATTTACTTTCGAACCTCGAGGTTTCTATTTACCAGCAGAAGTCAAGTAGTTAAAAATATATGATTCTATACAGTTCTCTACTACTGATATGCGCTACAGGGCGAGAACCGTAAGCCGTATAACAAAACTGTTAAGCCAAAAAATATAGATAATTGAAGGAACTACAACTTTTATTTCGAATTTTTTTTTTTTTAGAACAAAAAATAACATATGATGAATAAACCAAAATCAACCCCTACTTTTTTTAAGAAAATGCAGTATAACTTTTTAAAAAAAGCACTTATCGAAAAAATTTACTTAACATATTTTGTAGACAATTAAATTTTCTACAAGTTTGTCTCATAATTTTTTTTCGTAGCGTCAAAAATGCGTGAGCTACGTCTGATAACAAAAAAAGCCCTTAAAAACAAAATGGCGGCCAAATGACTCTAGGTGCAATTGTGAAAAATGTGGTTTTCGGCTCGTGTACTAATACCCTTTCGAATATCAAAGTCAAACTGCATGTTTGAATTATTTCTCAGAGCTCCATATAATGAAATCTAATAACCCCGTACTATATGAAATTCTTTCCCACTTTATTCTGACATGTGTTAATACTTTGTGGGATAGTATAGATGCACTTTAAGTGGGCCTGCGATCGACTTAGAGAAGATGCCGATTTTTCCAAAAAAAATCATCTTTTCAGATGAAGCTCATTTTGATCTTGGCGGGTATGTAAACAAGCAAAATTGTAGCATTTGGGGCACAGAAAACCCCCAGGCCATTGAAAAGCCGATACACCCAAAACGAGTCACTGCGGATTTTGGTCCAGAGGCATTATTGGGCCATTTTTCTTCGAGTGGCCGTTACAGTCAATGGCGATCGTTATCGGGCCATGTTAAACGAATTTTTGTTCACAAAAATTGAAGAGGAGGATATTGGCAACATTTGGTTTCAACAGGACGGCGCTACGTGCCACACAACGGAAGCTACACTCCATGTAGTAGTAGCATTTTCAAAAAAAAAAGTTATTTGGCGGACTCTTTACATAGTTCTTAAAAATTGAATTCCAACCTTTTCGTGGTTAGATTTTTAAGAATCTTATAATGACTTTTTCAACGTCAATAGGGATGTGTGGGTGTCCTTCGTTCGTTAATAAGCTGAGAATTGAACAATTACAGACAAAATTATGAAACCGGTCTCATTGAGTTCGGTTAATAATTGACAAAGTACAAGCTTAAATTTAAGGTGGCACAACTTCACATAAAAGATAGGTATATGTATATTACAGCAAAAAAAATCGTGAATGCAACACAAAAAGAGCATTACATTCTCACATAAATTTTAATTATTCACCCTCATTTTGGTGAGTTAACTTTTTAGACGTGCGTCGTGACATTTAGTTCCATCCCCTAACATAAGATTTATTAAAAAAAGGCATTAACACAACATTTTGGGCAAATAGCATTAATACCAGGATCAGGTATCAGGATAAGCTTAATTCGGTTAAATTGTTTTGGAGAACTGTATATAATAGTTGAATACCCAATGTGCTGTTGTGTTTTTAAATTTACCAGTTATTTACTTCTAATATGTAACAAACATTCCATTCAAAAGAAACAGATGGATGTGTATTCGGATAAACAATTGTTCTGACGTTTTCGTCAGAACTATTCGTCCGAACTAAAATTACTGTGGTGTGGATGCGTATTCGAATGAAAAGTTGTACTGACGTCAGATAAAAAAACTATATGATCTTATGAAACCCATGACAATGCAAGATTTTGTTTTTCTGAAGCCACACAAGCTCGTCAAAACTATCGATTGCTCAAATCCATTTGATTTTTGTTGAAATTGGTGATCTGGTCCCTGGATTCAGGGAAGGAATGAAATAGTTTTATTTGCATTCGGAAGATACTGATCTGTAAGCCTATCCTATAAAAATTTATTTGATTTTTTGTCGTCAGAAAAATTCTTTGTCCGAATACGCATCACATGTACCTAATAGTACACGTTAAATAGTACGAAAAGTCTTTCGAATACAAAAAATTAGTACCATCATGAAACTTGAAAAGAACCATTGATGCCAAGTTTCATCGACGGACCATTATTTTCAATTGGTTTCCGGTAATATTTTACTTTTATACTGAAAATATAGTCATCTTTACATAAAAATTACAGAAACTTTTTTCACGGAGGCCGTATCGACTTGATTTTAGTGTCATTTCATTCAAAACTACCTTAAAAACATGTGTCATATGCTTAGGTTGCACCAAAGTTAATTTTTTCTGTTTGATAACACCACGATTTCCTCCACTCTCCCCCTCGAAAAACACCCTTCCATGAGAAATATTTTTATAGACTCTTTTGATTTTGCATCCTCATAATACATAAAACGTTTTCACCAAGTTTCATGATGGTACTAGTTTTTTTGTTATATTTATCCTATTTTACTTGTATACTATAACCAAAGCCTTAAGCAAAGTTTACAGTACCATACGAAAATAAAATTAAAATTTTCAAGACAAATTTCTATCTATTCCTTACATAATATTTTATATTACATTCAAGGTGAATAATGTTTTCTTAAGCCACTTATTGAGCCATTAATTCCCTTAGTTTTCCCTTAGAAAACAATTATTATTTTTGGATGCAAATCAAGGACTGAGTGGGTGGCTTAGGCCAAGGCAAACAAAAATTGGACTTTTTTCGCATGGAACTAAAAGTTTAGGTTTAGAAACTGAGATTACAAACACTGAGCTGCCAGTTTGTGAAACACAAATATTTAAAAATACTAGCCTGATCCGTCCTGTGTCGAAATACGAGACCTCTAATAACAGCCAAAAAGTGAAAGTTCACTTAAATACAAAATTGTGGAATGCTGGCTATATAATTTTTGAAATTTGAAGCAAACAAAAATTTTTGTTTAGTTTAGTTTAGTGGTAAGATGGTACTTGACTAGAATGGATATCTACACAGCGTGTTAGTTTGTGATTCTGCACACCACTGCGACTATGGCTTTCCAACCATATAAAATTCATCGAAATAGGTTGAATACTTTTTAAGAAATTTGGAGGAACAAATTTTGCAAGGCTATTTATAAAGGTACTTATACCTTCTTAAGTATTTTCAGTCACTCGAAAAATTATTCGAATGAAAAGCATGAGTTTTTTTCGGTTCGGTTTTTTTTTTTTTTTTTTTATTGTTGTTTTTCTGTTATCTACATAATCTCTTTGTTTTGTCTTGTTTTGCACATTTTAATATGAGAAACGAAAGAAATTAAGAGCGTGATATTCTACCTACTACCTTGCTTTTTTTATAATCTCAATAGAGCAAGAGCAATCATTTTACAGATTTGATATCTAGATTAATTCCCAATACTTTTGGGAATGGCAGTACCTACATAGATACCTAGAACAATCTCTGAGCCAACAATTATTTTAATTAGACAGTATATTTCTCTGGTGTTTGGTAGAAACATAATAACACCATTTTAAAAATATTCTTTAGGCTATTTCGTGGACGTAAAGACGCAAATTTAAAAATGGAGTTATCATGCTTCTACCAAACACCATAGATTTATTTATACAATCCATAAAGTTATTTTTAGATTTGTAGGATGTTTTTATCAGTTACAATGAACTCCATATTTATCAGATAGATAACAATATACCTGTCAACATCAACACAAGTACCAATGTGCATATGATTGTGATAATCCCATAGCTAAACAACTGAAGGTACTCAGAATATAAATTCATGTTTTTTTCAATAAATAGAAAATATGTAAGGTGTGTTGACATTATGTTGACAGCCCTTTTTCGAGTTTATTTTCTTTGGAATTTCGAACCTTTCTGCTTTCTCGGAGTCAGTCTTGCACAACTACAAGCTTATCTTAGCTCTAAACGTTCCAATACAATGTTATTATACCTATTATCAAAGGGCACGGTAGTGCCCAGCCAAGTTCGCGGCACTACACCCTTTTTACAGGAACAAACTCAGGCGATTTTCAACCCCCCTCTAACTTCAGTACCAATAAAGTCAGAAACTTCAAATTCGCAATATTTGCTGAGCTGATCAAACACAGGTGGCTCACCAAATTTCAACTCTTTAGCATTAGTAGTTCCCAAGATATAGGACTTCAAAAATCGCAAAAACCGTAACTGACTGACTCACTGACTCACTGATTCACTGACTCACTGACTCACTGACTGACTGACTCACTGACAGATCATCAAAATTATGGAGCACTTCCCGACATCGTAGAAACCTGAAATTTCGCACAACGGTAGGCCTTGTGGTACATACAAAGGAAAAAATCGAAAATCTGCAATTTTCTATTCAGGGGGCGTGGCATCCACCCACTTTCTTAAATATTCTGTAAATTATATGGAGCCTTTCCGACTGTTGTAGAACAATGAAAATTGGTAAGTTGGTAGGGTTTGAGGTACTTAGAAAGAAAAAAATTGAAAAATTGGAATTTTTCATACAGGGGGCGTGGCATCCACCCAAAATCCGCCCACTGACACGCCCACTTTTTCATTTCTCTGTTTTTCGAAAACGCTTCCTTCGATTTACAAAAAAACAAGAGTTCATTCTTATGAACAAGGAATACATTTTCTTTTTGTATTTAAGCCCGCCTACTACCACGACCACTTTTCTTATATCTAGATTTTTCGGAAACTGGTTTGGATACAATTTTGAGAGTTTGTTTAAACTAGCGATGCGATATAAAGATTAAGGAAGCACTATTGGTTTTGTGAAACCCAGAGAGTGTCACGCCACGCTCCTTACTCAAATACATAATTATACTAGTTTCGGGGAAACTGTCCTAGCGAGTAACGCTTTATTTGTCAGATTAAAAATAAAAGCCCAAATCAGGCCTCAAAGTTTTATACATGTAAGATTGAATCAAATCAATTATTTGAGTTCTTTCATAGAGTAAGGACTTGTTTTTAATTTCACTGATAAATGGACAAGCACTGTATTATCTTATATACAAAAATGAATGTTTGTGGCTTCGTACTTTGTACTTTGTACTTTGTACCAGAGCTATGAAATTTTGTCATAGTGTTGACTGATGTGGTCGATGGACAGTGGTGAAGCTGGCTTAGATGCTTGGGATATTGTATTAGTTGTTGGGTCTTGGTTTGAAATGTTATTTATAAATGCAGTTGAGTTTGGTGCGTTGAATTGTGAATATGAGTTTGAGTGAGAATTTGAGTTTGGAAAGAGTGGAGAGTTTGTTGAAGTTGTGTTTGAAGCTAAATTATTTTTTGAGAGGAGGTGTGAGTGGGAGTTAGAATTTGATAAGAATGTTGCATTAGATTTGGAAGTGTTTTGTGTGGATGATAAAAGAATGGTATCGTTGGTTGATTTGTTCGATCTTGAAGGTATTACCGGAGCAGAGATGGTAGGTAAAATAGGTGAGCTTGGTATTGTTGTATGTTGGTTTGTATAAATTGGGAGAGGTGTTATATTGATTGATTTATTTATAAGAGAGGGTTCATTTGTTATTTTTTGGGTCAAACTTGTTGTTTTCATAGAAGAAGTTGAAGGGAGAGAAACGGACGTGGAGAGTGGCTGGCTTGATAACTTTGCGAGATCGGTTGTGTACCGTTTGCTGCGACAGAAGAGTAAGGTAAGGAAGGTAAGGGGATTGGATTTTGTTCGCTGTAGATCTGTTTGGCTTCTGCCATGCTGCATTTTTTTATTTTTTCAGAATTTCTTTTGCTTGAATGAACCTTGTGCATTGTTTCGAAGATGCTGGTTGGTTATCTGCACAGTTAGCACAAAAAATGCGTGAGCAATTTACAGACGGGTGTGGGGGGAGATTGCATGTGACACATGTCTCGCTACGAGTGCACCTATTCATTGTGTGCCCGAGAAGCTGGCATTTTTTGCAGCGCATCGGATTTGGGAAGTATTCTTCTACTTTAAGTTTGTACCAACCAACATTTAAGGTTGTAGGAGGACGGATTAGGTCAAAGGTGAAGAGTAATAGACCAGAAGGTACTTCAACGTTTTTTTTCTATGCCTGCAACTTCTCTTCTTTCGATTTTTTTAAATTTATAAACGTCTGTGACGCCTTAGTCCCTTATCTCTTCAATGATTTCTTTTTCGGGTAGGATGTTCAGGCATAGAGCATAAACAGTGCCTTTTGAGGAGTTGAATTGGCTATGAAGCGAGATAGAAACCGGACAAAGATTAGATAGAGTCTTTTTCGAAAGGAAAACATTAGCAACGTGTTGAGATTTTACGAGTATAAGCAGGTTGCCATCTCGAAGCTGAGTGATGTAGTCGTAAGATGTGCTAATGGCGTCAATAGCTTTTTTTAAAAGAAAAACACTAACAGATGTTAGAAGTTGTTTGGGGTCGGTTGGGGATATAATTATGAATTTAGGATTTTTTGAATTAGATTGGGAGGGAATGTCAAAATTATAAACTACAGGAGAGTTTGTATTAACATTATTTTTTTTATGTCTTTTTTTGGGGGGATCAGTTAGCTGATTCAACTCAGCGAACCGATTACCCGCGAGCACGTTTGGCCCTGAGGCCATATTGAAAAGATTGGATTATTACTTGGTATTCTTCACTTAGAGGGAGCAACTGCAGGAATGAAGTTCAGAAGTTTTACCAAAAAGTAAAAATAACCTCCCAAGGTGACAAGCCCGAACCGAAGCCTGCAAGGACGATCAGGGGAACATCGTGGTGGAATCGCAGTCGGTGCTGAGGATATGGAAAAATCATTTCTGCAAATTGTATAACGGCGATGACAAACCAAATTCCGCTACCATGCAAATTGCACCATTCAACCTGGACGACGCAGGCCAACAATTCCGTCCACTTGATCTTGACGAAGTGAGGATAGCCATATCTAAACTTAAGTCCAATAAAGCTGCTGGAGCTGATGGCCTTGCGGCTGAGCCATTCAAAGCGGCTGGCGATGAATTGGTTAGGCGTATGCACCAGCTCATCTGTAAAATATGGTCGGAAGAAAGCATGCCCGATGAATGGAACCTCAGTATTGTTTGCCCGATCCTCAAGAAAGGCGATCCTCTCGACTGCACCAACTACAGAGGCATCAGTCTTCTTAATATCGCGTACAAGATCTTCTCTGCCGTTACCATTCGTCAACAACCTGATAGATCCATATCAGTGTGGCTTTAGGCCAGGGAAGTCCACCATCGACCAAATATTCGCACTACGGCAGATCTTGGAGAAAACCCAGGAGTTTCAAATCGATACCCACCACCTTTTTATCGATTTCAAGGCCGCGTATGACAGCATCTATAGAGACGAGCTATATAGAGCAATGTCTAGTTTTGGCATCCCTGCCAAACTCGTCCGTTTGTGCAGGATGACGATGGAGAATGCAGCGTGCATTCTCCATCAAGGTCGGCAAAGACCTCACCGATACCTTTGATGTCAAAAAGGGTTTTAGACAAGGCGACGCGCTGTCATGCGACTTCTTCAACATCGTTCTTGAAAGAATAGTGCAAAACTCTCACGTCAACACCAGAGGCACAATCTTTCAAAAGTCCGTCCAACTACTCGCTTACGCTGACGACATTGACATAATCGGACGAACAAAGAGTGATGTCAGTGGTGCTTTTGTGAGCATTGAGAAGGAAGCCAAGAAGATGGGTCTAACGGTGAATGAAAGCAAAACAAAATATATGCTGTCAACAAGAAAGGACACCCAACACCGACGCACGTCTAGGACAGAACGTCACTATAGACAGCTATAATTTTGAGGTGGTCAGAGACTTTGTCTACCTAGGATCCGCTATAAACTCAGCGATCGACACCAGCGCTGAGATCAAACGAAGAATTACTCTTGCCAATCGCTGTTTCTTTGGGCTAAGAAGGCAATTGAGAAGCAAAGCCCTCTCTCGAGCAACTAAACTGTCCCTGTATAAGACGCTTATCATCCCGGTCCTGATGTATGGTGCAGAGGCATGGACACTGTTAACGGTGGATGAGAACGCGTTAGGCTGTTTTGAGAGGAAAATTCTCCGGGTGATTTTTGGTCCCGTCTGCATAGATGGGGAATGGAGAAGAAGATACAACAACGAACTGTATGGGCTGTACAGCGACACCGACCTAGCCACAAAAGTGAAAAGCCAACGACTAAGATGGCTGGGTCACCTAGAGCGAATGGACACCAATGCTCCGGCCCGGAAAGTCTTTGAATCCAACCCCGTGGGACAACGCAGTAGAGGTGGACAGCGTAAAAGGTGGCGCACGCAAGTGGAAGAGGACCTCAACCAACTTGGCGTGCGAAACTGGAGACAGCTAGCTAGAAACCGAGCCTGCTGGAAGAAGCTTGTTGGTTGAGGCCCTGGTCCACCCCGGACTGTAGCGCCACCTGAAGTAAGTAAGTAAGTAAGTATTTTATGAAACTTTGAATAATATAGCCGAAATAACGATTCTCAAGAAATATTTGGCCTTAATTCTGTTTTCGCATTGCAATAAAGCCAAAAAACTGCTTGCGATAGATTTGGTTTTATTTCGATTATTTTGTTGGTGTTATTTCCATCGGGCATAAGAAATAACACCAATTTGGCGTTATTTCGTTTTCGAGATGGAAATAAGGCCAAATTTAAAATTTGGCTATATTTCGTTTGGTATTATTTCACGTCACCCATTGGTTAGACTATAAGCTAAAATATGTTCCAAGCCAATGGAAAGTCACGGAAGTTACAATGGTTTTGAAATCTGGCAAACCATCACATAAACGGGGTGCTAGGAAATAGTGCCCATGAAAAAGCGACCGAATTGATTTGGAAACATCGTCCAAATATGTTTGTATTGCCAAAAAGTAAGGAAGAAATTGAAAATATTGCCAAAAACTACTTTGAACCCAAATAGTAAAATGGAAATATCGCCAAAATATTTTGCATGTAAATTGTTTTTTAGAATTTGGGCAACATTCCCTCAATTTTGGGGTATATTTCCAAATTTGATATCAGCAAAGTTCTTAGAAATGTTTGTGAAAGGTACTCAGCCCAATTCTAAAAGACAATTCCCGGGGAAATATTTCTCTTTTCCCTTCTCTCTCATTGTAAATTCAATAAGAGAGAAGGGAATAGAGAAATATTTCCCCGGGAATTGTTATTTAGAATTGGGCTGACTATTTGTTGAATATAAGCTTTTTAAAATAATTAGGTACAAAAAAGGCTTCCGGAAAGGGAAGTGGGCGAATCGTGGGTTGTCGCACCGCACAATGGGTTGCCGGACCACACCGTAGATTGCCGGGCCACATCGTGGGTTACCAGGCCGCACCGTGGGTCGTCGCGCCACACCACGGGTCGTTGCGTGTCGCACTGCCCGTACCGTGCTTCTGGTTTTGATTCTTTCATCAAATTCAAGATCGATGCTCTTTTCTTTTCAGAAGAAGAACTGTCATCTAGTGCCAAATGAACTTTTTCAGAAGCATTTGAAAGCTCCCGGATGCTACTGGAGTACCAAACGAAAACGCTATCCGTCATTCGTGAAAACGAAACGACAAAATGACACTTTTTGTTTGGAAATGTTTTCTATTTTGGACTTTATTTCCCATTTGATATATTATTTCGGGCAGTGTTCCTTTTTATAAAAGAAAGCAACGGAATGAGGAAATATCATCCAAAATGTTCAGTTTTATTTTGGGTGTTGTTTCCAAATTGATTTAGGCGCTTTTCCAAACCGCTGTAAGTTTTGATTTATGGTATTCAGTTTTTCTATGAAATCGCATATTTATGTAAGTATGCCAGATGAGCCACTTAAAAAGCTCGACGGGCCACTTGTAGCCCGCGGGCTGCAGATTAGAATAGCTGCTTCAGACGCAAAATTAAAATGGAAGCTGTACGTAAAAAGCAACGCGAAGAATTATAAAGTAAATTAAGAGATATGCATTTGTAAAATGGCTACTTCAAAGCTCAGTATTGATAACAGGCTGATTTTATGCAGGCTGGTACTTAAACCTGCTTGGACTTATTGTATACAACACAATTTGTACCCGGGCTGTACCCGCGATACAAATTTAAATAACTTACAAACATTTGAAAATAAATTGCTTAGGTCATTTGTAAATTAATGCCTCATGGTACATATATAAGAAACTGGATCTTCACAGGGATCTCGGGATTCCTACGGTTCAAGACGAAGTAAAGAGTTTTATAGATTGTTGTTACCAGTTTCATCCTCTCGCAACTCTCGTTTGACTTAATCAATAATGCATTTTTATCTTCCTTTAAGAAAAATGCATGCTTAATACAATAACAATACGGAATTATACCAATTTTGTGTACAAAAATTATAAAAATGCGCTAAAAAACACGGCTAATGTGCCCTTAACAATGAATATCTTCAAAAATCAATCTGGTTTGAAAGGTTTTAAATGGCAAACTAGGGCGTCTTAAAGCCTTAGACCTATGGGCTTTTTTTTGCGTACAGTTTATTTTATTTTATATTACATATGTATTTAATTTAATTTTATTTATTTTATTTTATTTTATTTTATTTTATTTTATTTTTCACACGATACGAACAACGAAAAATATCCCACTTACATACCAGCGCCGCACAGCTAATTTAAATTTGGCCCTAAAGTATCAATCATTCAACCAATAAGGGAATTGGTCATATTTTTTAATATCTTTTCTTTAGTAATATTATAATCGTGTCTTCTTTTTTAATTACTCTGAATTGTGAACAGAATTAAAACAGGATAGAATAAACAAAATTAAAATCAAAAACATCAAAAAAGTATGTATACTGACATTTCACCTTGCTTTTAACGAGAGTGGCGAACGATAAAGGTTCACACCACCAAAGTAAAAGGTCATTGCTTTTGTTCAAGGCCAAATGTAAAAAAGCAACTTTCAGTTGACTATAAAGCTATGGAAATGGGGGCTTGAAAAGCAGTCCATGTATTGGACTTTTTTTTAACTCGCTCTGACTGATAATGATGTGTGTGAATTTTTGTTTTTGTTTTTCATTTATTATTGTATTTTTCTCTCATCCGTTCCGCTGCTCTGAATTATTTTCAATTTTTGTACAATCTTTTTTGAATAAACATCAAATAATTCAATTACATATAATTACAACACAGAAAGGTGGAAAAAGAAAATAACTGGTTCAACGCAGTGATATCATTTGGAATTTTTGTTCAACGTTTAAAAGTAGAATATAAACAGTAAATTTAGCTTTGTATACAGGGTGTCCCGGACCTGAGTGGAAGTATTCTAGGGTGTAGTTCTTGGGGTTATTCTTAGAAAAAATTTTATGGGGGGGAAGTTGTATCTCCCCTTTTGTGAAAAATTGACTTTAAATGCAAAAAAAAAAACATTAAAAAACAACGAAAACACATCTAATAATGTGCTATAGTTTTAGCAACAACAACAACAATTCACCCAATTCAAAATAAAATCATTCCACCCAGTAAAAGTAAACAAAATAAAACACCATGTAGACAAGGTGTTCTCAAAATTCAGCACACTAAGGCAAAGCAAATTCACACACAAAAAAAATCTAAAACAAAACCAGCACGAAGTTTGTTCTCCTATACCTATACCTATACCTACCCTTATTAATCTACATGACTTGGTGTTCAACTTCATCACGCGCACATTCGTTCTTCATTCGGCAACTCGACGCAAATTCATTTCCTCTCAAAGAAACGAAAAATTCACCCATCAGGGTGTTCTCTTAACTTAAGCGCACCGAGGTGAAGCAAATCCACATACAAACATTAAAAAAAAACACACAAAGTTCATTCTTCCTTATTGAAATTTAGATAGCAAGGTGCGTATTATGAATTGCTCCTACAGCACAGCGCACACGTTGCGCTGTCGCCAAGGAAGGTTTTTTGTAGGAAAATATCTAAATGTACACGTAAACCCTCCTCGATTTTTGCGCTGAAACGGAGGATGTTCTCAGTTGTATTATTACTTTATTTCATCTGGAAACCCAACTATGCTTCAACACAAAACGAAGCGGATGGACTCGTCTTTTTTTGCTTTTTTTATTCGGAATTTTAATGTTAAGTTTTTTTTTTATTTTTCATTCAATTGTTTTCGACTTCCATTAAACAGATTTAACAGAAGTCAAAAACTCACAAAACAATTGAAAGCCAAACAAAAAAAGCTAAGCAATAAAATGCCAAATAAAAAAATTGAAACAAAATGCAAAAAAATTACATGCCTTAAAAAAGCAAAACAAAATGCAAAATTGAACATCTACATAGCTAGCACCAAATTTTCTTTCACTACCAGCAGCAGCGACAATCAGGGACTGAATTAAGTCAACCCCCATCAAATGATACACAAATATATGTACATGAAGTTAGCAGGACACTTTTGGAAATTACGATAAGAAAGTATCCTATCATTAATTGCAACTTAATTGCGAATTAATTACGCAGAAAAAATTAATTGCTTTTAAGGTTTGCGAGAAAATAGGTGTCCTGCTTACTTCATATGAACAATACAAAATGGTTGTTGAGATCTAGTTAATTGCGAAATAGTTACACAAAAATTAAATTAATTGCATTTTTGCTATGCGAAATAAAGGGTGTCCTGCTAACTTCAAATGAGCTTAGCAGGACAACTTTCTCAAAAATGGAGAGAAGTGATTTGAAGAAAGTTGGTTGTTGAGAACTAATTAATTGCGAATAAAGTAAACAAATGTGTATATGAGATGAACGCTGGCGTATATTTTTTTTTTGAAACAGAAAGCCGAAGAGCAACATTGTGAGAGATTTAAGAAAATATTGAAATATATACAACCAATTTTCAAAGATTTATACATACATATTACATTTTATTTTTAACTTTCGGTAATTTTAAATTTCTGAATACAATACAAGGGTTGCTTTAATTGCATATTTTTGAGAATTAATAATTCATTTTAGATAATTGAGTTTTTCACAATGGTCATCTTTCAAAATTCGAAAAAAAATACTTTTTGATAAGTTAGAGTCATTTTGAAGGGTGGTCATTTTAGATAATTGAGTTTTTCACAATGGTCATCTTTCAAAATTCAAAAAAAAAAAATACTTTTTGATAAGTTAGAGTAATTTTGAAGGGTGGTCATTTTAGATAATTGAGTTTTTCACAATGGTCATCTTTCAAAATTCGAAAATTTTAAAAAATGGAAAGGGAATATACAGAAAAAAAATAAAAAAAAAAAAAATTTCTAAAATAAAAAAAAAAATATTTCTAAGGGTGGTCAAAAGAAAGTTAAGGGGTGGTCATTGATGTTCAAAAAATTATCTATCGAAAACATTAATCAAATTTGAAAAAATCGATTTTTGAGGCGCAGCGTTCTTTTGGCCCACTATTTTTCAAAATCGATTTTCTCGAAAACTGTGGGTGGCCAAAAAAAGTTAAAGGGTGGTCAAAAGTGGTCATTTAAATGGTCATCTTTTACGAAAAAGAAAAAAATTGGAGACTTTTGCGGGCCAAGTGAACACAGCTGATACTAGCTTATATAAATACGATTTTAACTTATTGCATTACGGTAGTTATTGTCCTTTGTCCTCTGTATTTAACATATACATTTATGTACCTGCATAAGACATTTGATAAAAACACAAATATTTTTTTAATATTTGAATATTTTTAAATATTTGAATTTTAACTGGAAAGACAAATCGAAAGAGTTGTTTCTCACATTGAGATACTACAGACACAGTTTATTTTTCCAAGTCGAGTAACGTTGGGATTTTGTGTTCCACGTTTTATCGATGCGAGAAGTTCTCGACTAAGTTACAGAACGTAGGCACTGATCTCTTTTTATTATGAAGACTGTTCATTTCAGTGTTCAGTCTCTTGTCTCTTGTCTCTTCAGTCTTCTTTCTTCAGTAGTGTAGTGAAGATAACTTGATGTGGCAAGGCTCGTTTGCTGCTGATCGTAAATAATTTTTTTCAGCTATGTTATAGCTATGAAAAGTAAGGTTTGTAGGATCTTGTGTTGTGGGATGTTAAGTTTCAAGGTAGGTTCGTTGCGATATTTGTTGAGTATTTTTGTTTTGTTTATTATATTACTTTTGTGTTTTGTTTAGCTGTGATTAGACGGATTAACAAAGAAAATGAAAAATATGTAATAAGAATACAAGCGGGAATACAAATAATGTAGGTACATAGGTGAATGAAATCACAAAACTTAAACCCAAAAAGTCTTTAGTATTTTTAACTTCACATTGGAAGTTATTGTAATTAGTCCGATTTGTCAAAACGAAAATTTTGACATATCTTAAGGTTTCGAATCCATTATTTTTAGAAAGATGTCTGTTTTTGTACGTACGTTCGTACGTTCCTTCGCTTTTTTCGTTCACCATATCTCAAGAACGAATAAAGATATCGACTGAATGTATTTTATTTTATACATACTATAAATAACTATAATATTACAAAATTACTTGCAGAAAGGACTTTCAAAAAAATTCAAGGAGCGATTTTTTTACTATAGCAACTTAAAAAAAAACGTTAATTTTTTTTAATCTCGCATATCTCGAAAGCAAATCATGCTATCGAGATCGACTTTGGGTTAATTTTATTCTACGCATATTGACGTAATAAAGAATTGATTAAAATATAACATATCATTATAGTTTGCTTAATACAAAAAATGTTGCTGAAAATTGGCTCGAGTATCTTGAGAACAAACAATGATATTAGTTCGAGGTAGTTGTATTTTCTACGCTAGTTTATAAATAAAAATTTATAAAAGCTTAAAAAATATTGAATCAACTGTTTTTTTTTATCGAAACAAACTACAAGCAAGTTTACACAATAATTTTTGAAAATTTGTGTTTTTGCCTCAAATATCTTGAGAACAGACAATGATATTGGCCTTGGGTTAAGTTTAATTTACACACTAATTTCATTATGATAATTAATAGGATTTGTAAAAACATTCAACAATTTTTTTTTTTTTTAAGCGAAAAACTACAAGATGCTTTACCAAAAATTGTGTAGTATCTTTGTTCGACTCAATTATTTTGAGAACAAACAATGATATTGGCTTCGGGGTGATTTGAGTCCTTAAATGAGTTTATAATAAATAATTGATAAAATTCTTAAAAATATTCAACAAAGCGAAAAAACCACAAAAAACTTACCAAAATTGTGGCCAATTTTTTTTTTTGTCCCAAATATCTTGAGAACGAACAATGATATTGGCTTCGGGGTAATTTTTTCTATAACCAAGTTTATAATAAATAATTGATAACATTTGTAAGAATATTCAATAACCAGTTGTTCTAAGCGAAAAAACTACAAAAAACCTTACCAAAAAATGTTGAATTTTTTTAAACTCGAATATGCTAGGAACAAATAAAAATACTGGCTCGGGCATACAATATTAGATTATAATTGATAATTGATAGGTTTTTTAAGACAATTCAACGAACGGTTTTTTAAAGCGAACGAAAATTCAAGGAACTTTACCAAAAATTATTGAATACAAAAAATAACATTGAGCCAATGCCTTATTGCGAGAGTCTATTCAAAATAGACTGGTTGATTACACTAAAAGTTATTCGTAATTCTTATTAGTAAATATTTTTCTATTTGATAATTATGTATTTTCCTATTTGATAGAAATTTCAAGTCCATCCAGAATTTCTGATCGACTTTTATCTTGTCGAATTTTTTGGAAAAGGAAAAGCGAATACACGAAATAGCAAAAAAAAAAAAAATACTGATACTATATCACAAAACAAAACAAAAACAAAACAAAAAGGTTTCAAAATCTATGAATAAATACACAAATACTTTTTCTAGGTACTCCCATTTAAAAGTTATTAAACAATTAAAATTGGTTATGTACAGTTTTTCTGAAATGGATATGGCGAGTTTTGGTTCTCATCACCTCTAAATGTATTAAGCAATTAAGAGTTCCGATGAAGAAATTGTTGTTGGACCAACGGCTTAAAATTGTTCAAAATGCGAAATGATGAGAAGGCTTCAAATTCCTTTTTTTATCTCTCAAGTTTAAGAAAAAAAAAATCAATTTGGTGTAACTAAGTGCTAGATGGAAAAGATGGAAATGCGTGTACGAATAAAGTTTGGTTAACAATTTTAGGTTATTTAGTTAAATATAATGCTTAGATTGGACCTCATAAAAAAGATAAATAAAATTGTTATGTAGGTATGTATAAATTTGTGTATTTGAAAATTGGTAAAGACAAAATTCAAAATAGAAGAGAGATTATAAATTATAAAGATTAAAGATTTATCAAGCATAAACAAGTCATTTTCAATATCCCCATCGTTACTCAAGGAGTGAAATCTGTAAATTTTTTTGTTGATCTTCATTTTTGAGAAAGGCGACCTGCTAAGTTCATATGAACTTACCAGGACACCAATTTTCTCGCAAACCATAAAAGCAATTAATTTGTTCCTGCTAACTCATGTACATCACAAAAACATGTAAAAAGCCAAAACACAAGCACGGATATATTTTGCGATTTGGGCTGACATCGAGGAGGGGTTCTGAATTTAAAATCATAAAAACACTACTAAAACCCTACTCCGCTGCTCAAACCCTCCTCGACGACAGCGCAATGTGTGCGTTGCTTCATAGGAGCAATTCATAATACGCAAGTAAGGTGTTCAACTTCTTCGAGCGGACCACGGTCCTTTATTCTACACTTCGCTATGTAGAGAATTCTGTATATGTTCCACTTCGTTGCTTTGCGCCAGTGGTGGTGATGGACGATCATATTCACATTACAGTGCTGGGGGATCATGACAAAAAAAGGGAAGTCTACTGAAGGTGAATATAAATTTTTTTTTAGAATTACAAAAAAGCAAAGTAGCAAATAAAGTGAAAAATAGTTTTTATATGCTCAATAGAGCGATGATTAGCCACTTGGTGGAAGTTTATTGTTCTGAACATTTTAACAAAAAATGATAAATAAAACACTTGTTATTTCCACAATTTAAATATATGTATTTATTTGAACTCTAATCGCAAGTCAACGCGTTTCGTCTTCTTAGGACATCTTCAGGGCACCCAAGATGCTGGCTATTTCACTAGAACATTGCTTATAAAAATAGCCATAAGATAATGAGAGACATGAAACATGGCGGCGATGTTTCAGAGTTGTATTTGTTTGAGTAATAGATCTATCACCTATCATTTTTAAGGCTCTATTTTATATTCTATCTAAGAGATTCAAGTGAGTTATAGGAGCGCCTGCCCAAATGTGGGAGTTATACTCAAGTTTGAAGGATGAAAGCCTTATAGATTATAGCCAGATCAGAAGGGGAAAAGAATTTCATACATCTTCGGAGAAAACCTAAACACTTTTTGGCGACGTTGAATATGTGATCGTTCCACAAAAGTTGATCTGTGATGCACATACCCAGGACTGAGAGCTGTTCAGTTTCCTCGATGCAAGTACCGCTCATGGATAGCGGCAGGGGGGGGGGGTGGGTTCTGCTTCAGGGACAGCAGACAGCATTGGGTTTTTGAAGCATTAAATTCAACACGGTTTTTAATTCCCCACTGGACAATGCTGTCAAGATCAGAATTTAATGAGCTTATCATACGGTGCCGTTGAAGTTCCACATCCGAAGGACAGGGATGTGAATCTAGAAACGAATATGAAAAGCTGAGGGTGCTATCGTCAGCAAAACAATTTAATGGATAAGAATTAGAAGTTTCAGACAAGAGGTTATTAATAAAAATGAGAAAGAGAGTCGGAGACAAACCGGAGCCCTGGGGCACACCAGCATTTATTTTTATGAATATCAGACTTATAACCATCCAAGACGACTTGTATTGAAAGGTCCGAAAGGAAATTTCTAATCCAACGAAGAAGAGATTTATTGATACCAAAAGCACGCATTTTCGATAAAAGAGCTTGATGCCAAACTTTATCAAATGCCTTTGAAATATCAAGTGCAATAATCTTAATTTCTCCAAAACGATGTGATGTAAAGATTTGTTCCACTGTTCGGTGAGATATACCATCAGATTACCAGTGGACATATTGCTACTAAAGCCATACTGTCGGTCATTAAGAAGCTTTCGTTCTTCAAGATATTTCTTAAGCTGATAATTAATCAGCGTTTCCATGACCTTGGAAAGAAAGGACGTAAGTGCAATTTGACGATAATTAGAGGGAGAAAAAGATACGCCTTTTTTAGGGGCATGCTGGACAAATGCTGTTTTCCATCCACTCGTAAAGAGACCTGTAGAGTAGGACAGATGGAAACGCTTACGCAGTGGTTTTGCCAGCGTTGAAGAACACCTCTTCAGAACAATGGGAGGGATAACATCCGGGCCAGTGGATTTGTGTACATCAAGATCTTGTAAAACTCTTGCTACTGCACGAGTGCAGAAGAAGATTTGTCCCATAAAATCATTACCGCTCTCAAGTACAGGCGGAGTCATGACACTCTTTGGCAGCGTCGAATTAACAGCGAACTGTGCTGCAAGCAAATTGGCTTTTCTTGTGAGCTTAAGTAGGGAGTTTCATTAAAGATGGGCGTTGGAACCGCAGACGAAGTAGTATTTCGAATGTTTTTTACAAATTACCAAAAATTTGTACTTCCTTTGGGACAAGCTGTGTGAAGTCAGAGCCCCGATCTCAAAATTTTTGTTTTTTTTTTTTCATCGGATTCGTTTGTCCATTGTAAGTCCAGGCTCTCTAAAAGTACTTGAGAGTGCTAGGACGCCATATGGCCCTAGGCTCAATGATAGGAAAATCCCTATACACACCTCCGCGTGGTAGAGGGCGGGTAACGCTAACGTGCAGGGGGACCGAATGGATGCCGGGATAAGCAGACAACCCAGCGATGCTGGTCAGGGCACAAACTTGTCCTTGGGATGGTTAAAAGCCCCCTTAAGGCGGATGAACTGCAGGTGGCGGTCAACGGCATGATAGTCTGGTGGCGGAGGAGCTTTTTTGTTAAAAGGCCAACGGCAGCAGCAGGTAGCGTCTGTAACCCATATTGGGCGGCTACAAAAGGCGTCTGTTTTCCCATAGTGGGCGGCCTCGAGCAGTTATGTGTTTGACCATACAAAAGGCGGGTGTGCCTGTCAAATCTGAGCTTATGTATGTTATTAATCATATCTCGGAAAACACCATGGTGGAAGGATATATGCAAATACATGAATTATGACAACAAATGGAATTGAGTCCCCAAGAGGTAATCTTTTTATAGAAAATCCTTCTGTAGCTTCGGTTGCAGTAAACCGCACATCGCATTTGGGGGTGCGGCATCTTTCATGTACGAGCGTCAATCAGGACGCCATAATAATAAATGAATCGTTGACAAATAGAAGAAGTCTTTCAAAAAGCGCAAATGTTACTTTTGGCTACCGCATACGTACGAAAATCGGAGCATGGAACGTTCGATCCTTGAACAGCGATGGTAGATACGAGCAGGTTGAGCGTGAAATGCTTCGCCTAAAGATCAGTATCCTGGGCATAAGCGAAACTAAGTGGAGAGGAAGAGCTGAATACAGATCAGACACTGGACAGACGAGAATGCTGTATTCCGGGGAAGATGAAAGAGAGGGTGACCAAAGACTGCATGGTGTCGGAATTATGTTGAACGAAGAAGCGAGGCGTAGTTTGATCTCCTGGGCGCCCATTTCTGCGGGATTAATGACAGCCAGGTTTCGTTCAAAAATTCGTAACGTCACAATTATTCAGTGCTACGCCCCCACAAATGAAGCGACAGAGGAAGACAAAACCGCGTTCTACACTCATCTTAACTCGGTTTACAGTAGTGTTCTGAGAGCCGACATCATAGTCGTTATGCGTGATGGAAAGTTCTGTTTAACCCCGTTTATTCATAACTCCGTTTCTATTCATCCGATCTTCATAATTAAGATCTTAAAATAAAGCCAACATGACACGCTACACAGTATAAAAAAATCATAGAAAAGGGGCAAACGATTTCACACAAGGGGTGAATAAGCCCCCCTTGAATTCGATTTGCAGCATTCTAAATTCAAAAGTTGATGAAAAATTTCACAATTTGAATTGATTTTTAGCTCAAATTGAAGCCCATTTAATTATTTTGAAATGGAAGAGCAAAGTTATAATCGCAAACCAGGCCTTAAAGGTTAAAATAGCCAATAACTGAAATAACCGCGAAAATTTCTTGGTTTTATGCATATCTCACAACGTTGCGTTCGGCGCTCGAGGTCGAAAACTTGGATTATTGGTGAGGCCAACATCATAAACAACTCATCTAAAAATCAGAACTGCTGGATCTGAGGCAGAGCCCTCCCACCCCGAAGAAAAAGGATACTAGACTGAAAACAGTGAAGTTGATCATGTTAATTTCAGTTTTCTCAAAAACTAGAAGTCTAACTTAAAATTAATAAGGGCAATGAAAATCAAAAAACAAAAATAGTACCTAATACCATAAAATAAAAAAAAAAATAGATTAACAAAAAAATATCGTCTTTTTCTCAAAATTTCAAGTTTGAAAGTAAATTTTTCAAAAACTATCAGCTTAAAAACTTTATTTAAAAATAAAATTAAAGAATGGATTTCTGGCTTTAAGATGAGCAATGGATTTTCGTCCAGATATTACCATTGTTTTTTTAAAGTTATTGTTCTATAGGAAGTCAACTTTTCTTAAAATTGCCCCTCCCACCTAAACGGGGGGATATATAACCCCCATCCAGTACTATTGTTTTCTTCTTTTGGCCCAATCTACACGCTCTATTGCTTTGATGCAGCATATGTCAAAGACCATGTTTTTGTTATTATACTGTTTTATATACTACTTGTTGTTTTAAATTTTGTATTGCTATATTTTGAAAAGCCGTCCCTTGGAAACTGTTATGTCTACAGAACCGGCTTTGGACTCAAATTGAAGCTAAGTTAGTGAGGTTGAAATCGTAGTGCAATGTTTTATGCGGAAATAAAGGCGTAATGGTTAAAATGGCCTATAAGTGCAAAAAACCGCGAAAAATTCGCGGTTTTTTGGATTTTTACCAATGTTGCGTTCGGCGCTCGAGGTCGAAAAATCGGATTTATTACTAGGCCAACATCATAAACAACTCAGCAAAAAATTAGAACTACCGGACCTGACGCAAAGTCTCAGTCCTATGAAACTACAAGGTTACTGGACTATTTTAGATCTCATTACTTTTTTTTGGCTGACATACATTGAACAGAATATATTTGAAGACGTATCTCATAGCAGAATTTGGGGACTTATTTCATCATGATATTACCCCCCAATTTAAGAATGAAATATGTCCCCGAAACCCCGTGAAATAAATCCCCAATTTTGAGAAGTTTTTTATATGAAAAACTTCTCATCTCCATACAAGTTTTGAGTAGTTATTTCTTTTTCAGTTTGGGGATTGATTCCATTGGGGAGGTATTTCAGGGAGACTAAAATGTAAATTAGTATATAATACGTATTAAGCCTTTCTTACGCATGGTCTTACTGCACTCATTTATTGAAATACAAGGAATGCAACAATTGCATTATTTTGAAGGAAGTAGGTAATTACTTGCAATAATTGTATTTACATATACTAAATTTATTTTTGTTACTTTAGTTTAATATTGTATAGATTTTCATACCATTACAATGAATTACATCAAGTTTGTTGACTCACCTGAAATTAAAAACAAATAACATTAAAATACATATACTAGTATATAATGTATGTATGTCTAAATTTAACTAAATAATTTATATTTAATGCTTTTATTCCGATAAGCCGAAATAAGGATGATGAAATCACCTTTTCCGTTCACCTTTTTTCGGCGTAGAGGCTTATCACCCGTAACGCCACCGCCAGCCGCGGTATATGAATTTGTTGTTGTAGAGCTAATGCTTGGCTTTGGGTACCTATTATGACAACTTGGCAACTTTGACATTTATCGAAAAATTTTAGTAGATATCGATACCTTCCCGCAAGAATGTATTAAGCGACATTTTCAAAATTTTCAATTATAATTTTAAAAAAACCTCTTGCTTAATTATTTATTTGTGTCTTTTGTTTTAATAAACAGGTTTTTGAAGGGATTTTGAGTTGAAAATCATGTGCCAAATCTTTTTATTTCATCAAATACACAAATAAATAACTGAACAAGAGTTTTTTTCGATGCCTTTAAATTTGTTTAAATGTCGCTTTATACATTCTTACGGGAAGGTATCGATATCGTCTCGGTATCCGTATCGGTTTCTCAGTCACAAACAAATATTAATTGCACGACCTGCTTATATGCTTTTGGTGTTGTAGTTGAACCCGCTTGTTTTTTAAAATATTTAATAAACAAATCATTAAATAAAATATGCAGAATAATAATTAATGAAAGACCATCTTTTTACCAAAGGTTTTTCGTTGAACTGAGACTTTTTAAGGGCTTGTTTCACAATGTCTAAGTAGATTTCCGATTAGCTATGCGGCATATAAATGTTGATACAGGGTCAAAAGTTCACAGGAAATCAATTCACAACTGTCTTATGGCCCATTTGAACTTGTTGTAGTAAAATGTAAAATGTATGTGTTAGATACACACCGCTTCAACTAAAGAATGTACTTTGTCCATTTTTTTCAAACATTGTGCATTAATATATCATTGATGATGCTTATTATTTGTTTATGTTGTTGGATAGATAAATCAGAAAGAATAATTAATTCAAAAAGCACCGCTATATTTTTTCCGGCTCTCTTGCAAAGTTTTCCACTCCACATGCTGTTTATATATGGGAACCAGGTAAACCAAAAGTAAATCCATGGTTTGACCCAAAACAAAATGTAGCAAAAGAAAATTTTGCACGAACAGACTCAGAATACTGGTGCATCCGACATCTACAAAACTCGTCAAAAATAGCCTATGTAGCATTGGTGTTTAGCTGTTTCCAATATGACCACCTGTAGCAGATAATAAAATGTATTCCGTTATGAAGACTTATGAGATCTATTTATGTATAGTGATTTTTCACGCCTATTCGAACTTTTTACCAAAATGAATCATGAAGCCAACATTTTTAATTTTCATATGTACAATATTTTAATTTTCATTTCTTCTATCTATGTACTGAAATACTGTAGTTATATACAATCTTGTTTCCTTGGCTTTTGTTAAAACAATAAATGTCTTAACAATAAAATAATTTAAATGCAGCTGTATTAATTTCGTACGGTATGATTGTTGCTCAGAAGATTCCAATATTGAGGAATGAGTGCTCGGTGTTCATATTTCAGAAATAGGAGTGGATACAGAGGGGGGGCAATAGGTGCAATTGCAGCACCCCCCCCCCCCCCCAAAGCAAGAAGGAACGAAGCATGAAATATTTACATAAAATATGATCAACAAATGTTTTTTCGTTCTACAATCGTTCTAAAATTTATTCTTGGTATCCAAAAGAGGACTTCAAGTCTTCAAGTTTTCACTTTTCTGTTTTTCCATTGTAGGAAATTATGTAATACTGAGTCACTTTAATGGTTAAAACACACATCCAGCTTTTTTCATGCAGCGAAAGTGAATAAAACAGGTTCTTATGGAACCAGGCAAATTAAGAGCCGCAGCCTAGAGTCGCATGCTGTCTTTCCTAAATTTGCTACGCAGCGTTGCAGAAATGAGTGCTTGTTCGTCGGCCGACGACCAGGTTCAGTGAAGATAAGCTCCGGTATGCACAAATATCCTTCAAATCAACCGATTGGAAAGCTTATAACTTCGGTTTTAAATGTCCGATCACAAACTTAAGGTCTTTAACTAGGAGATAAATGTCAGGCTACATTACTGTATAACATTTCTTGAGAATAGTCAAATTATTTCATTATAGAGATTGAGTCCCAAAACGATTTGATTTTCACTTTTAAAAATGCAAATGTGAATGAAAAATTTCACAATTTTGAAAAATAATGTTTTAAAAAGTTAGTGTCCCCTCCCCACCCTCCTCAACAAATTTGTAAGTGGTTTTTTTGTTTAAATAAATGTTACTGTAGAGGCGGCAGGAGCACTTATCTAAAATTTCCAAGGCAAAATTTATTTTAATTAAAGAAAGAATCTTTAAAATACGTCGATCTATTTACTTCATATGCTCGGATCTACAAGTTAAAATAATAAACTCCATTTGTGTATAAAAATGTTTGCATTGCATTGATTTGTATTGCCTCCCCTAAGGAATACAAGGCTCCCGTTTTCTTACTCTGCTTCCTCTCCATCGTCTTATCTTTTCTCACCACCTCAAGTTTCTTTATCCACTTTTTCACCTTCCCCGTTTCGTCTATTATTTCCCTCATCTTCATTTCCGCCAGACCTGCATCTTTTTAGAACATATTATATATATATACTTACGTCTCTTGTTCACCCTCACATATTTCCTCTTCCTGTTTCCAGTATCATTTTTCTCTCAGCTCATTTCCTAGCCTGACTTTTGCAATTCTCCTTGTTCTTTCTATCTTCAATCCCGCTTTCAAATATTGTGGGATCCCTTATGTCATTACTTCGTTATACTACCTGTTGTAACTAGATTCTTTTATTCGTTCGTTTCTTTCCTTCTCCTGCTCTCTCCTACCTTCACTTCATATTCCCTCGTATCCATTCATACTGTCTTCTCTTCCCTCTCTTCTCTGCATTACTTCTCTCCCTTGTTCCCATCGTGACCCTCTCCCCCGTCCATCTCTATGTCCCTCTTTCATCTCCTCTAAGCATTCCCTTGCTATTTCGCTTCCTTTTTTATCTGTTAATTTCTGTTCATAATTCTATGCCCTTTTCCCTGCTCTTATCATTAACTTATCTCTTTTTGTTTCCTCTCTTACCTCCAACCGTGTATCCTGGAGTTCGCCATTCTACCCCTAGCGTCCACTTGAGGTAAGTACATTGCATCCTTTCCATTTCTTGTCTTTCCTCCCATCCCCATACTTCCGCCCCATATCTCGGGGCGGCACCAGAGTGTCGAAAAACCACATCCTTCTCCCTAATCCTTCTCGAATTTCCTCATTCCAATCCCCTGCTCTGCTTTCATGGACGCTGTTGCCTTTTTTTTAACGTCCTTTTATGTGCTTCCTGCCCTCCATTCTTTTTGAACACAAACCCCAGGTATTTAAATTCTTTTACTTCTTCTATTTCTTTCCCTCCATCTCCAGTCTACTGTTGTGTTCCTCCCTCCTCCTTTCCTGAACCTCGTCTTTTTCGTCTTTCCCACATTTACTTTCAGTCTTTTCTTCTCGAAGTACTTCTCCAGTCTTCTTATCATGCTTTGCATCTCTTCTTCATTTTTCGCCATTACCATTGTATATAAATTCTATAGTATTCTCATGAAGAAAAAAAGCTCGTGGCCATCTTGTGTCCAAATGTAATCCTAATTTTTGTTAAGGGATCTCGGTAAGGGAATCTCAGCGAACCTATCGACCAAATGTCAATCTACAAAATCGTGTTTCATGAGAATACTATAGAGTGGATATACAATGCCATTACAACCAGATCATCTGCGTATGCCAGCGAGCAAATTCTTTTTCCTCTCACTTTTACCCCTCCCCAGCTCCCTATGCCCAGTTCATCTTCTATATCCACCGTCAATAAGTTGAACAGAATTGGGCTCATCGGGCACAACTGCCTTACTCCCATTCCTGTCCAAAATGTTTCCCCCATCACTCTTGTCGATTTCACTCGTCGTTTCTTCGTTCACCCCTCACCCATCCATCCACCCCTCCGGCCATCCATCTCCTCTACACACCTTCCTGCAGATCCCCCATGCTACCTCAATCGCTTGTTCTACTCCATATCGCCACGCCTCATTAGGTATACCGTCTAGTCCCATTCCTTTCCCTTCTTTGAGATTTCTAACTAACTTTCTGAACTCCTATTTACTGATTTCGGTCTCATCTTCCGCTCTTCTTGTTACCTGTTCTCCCATTCTCACTCTTTCTTCCACCCCTCTAATTAGACTCATAAAAAATCTTTTCCATTCCCCTTCTTCAATCCCTTCCCCCATCGTCTTTCTCTTTTTTCTGCCTCTATTTATTATTTTCCACTCTTTGTTTTTGGTACTGGCCTCTGCAGTTTATCTTATCATCTCATCTTGCTCCTCCCTTTTCTTTCTCTCAATAATCGCTTTACATTCTCTTTTCCACTCCTTGTATTTTTCCTTCGTCTCGCTACTTTTCCTCCACCTCCTTAGCTCCTTTCTTACTTCTTCTTTTTGCTCCCTACATTCTTCATCCCACCATCCTCTCATTTTCTGTTTCCCATTCCTTCCCCTACCTCCTCACTTTGTTCAGTCTCTCTTTTTATCCTCTCCCCTATCTGCTTTTCTGAATCCTCTGCTCCCTCTTCAACCCTTGCATTGTCCTCTCCAATTTCCGTTTCATCTCCTCCGACCACCTTCCCGTATTTGTTCTTTTTACCTCTTTTGATTTATCTATTCCTCTTTTCATCGTGATCACCAATGGGTGATGATCTGACTCTACTCTATCTGCTACTTCCATCCTTTCTACCCCTCTTCTCGTCGTTTCGTCACCCAATACATAATCTTTTACCGTCTCCCCTCTGCCTCTTGTATACATGAACTTTTCTTTTTCATCCCCCTATATATTTCCGTTAAAAAAATCTATACCTGACGAATTACCTGAAATATACCTGAAAGGCCCTAAGATCTATATAAAAGGTCAGCTAGTTTTAATAATAGGTCAGTTATAGATTCTTTTATACGATTTTTCCTAAGTTTTTTTTCAAGGTCATGAACGGTTCGTGACCTTGAAAAAAAAATACTTTAAGAAATCGTATAAGAGAATGCATAACTGACCAATTACTGAAACTAGCTGACCTTTTATACAGATCTTAGGGCCTTTCAGGTGGTATTAAATTTTTGTAAATTTAATGTAAATGAGGTGCCAAAAATCGCCTGTGGCCTTGAACAATAATTTATAAATTCATTTAAAAAAAACTATGGCTGACCATTTACTAAAACTTGCTGACCTTTTATATAGTTCTCAGGACCTTTCTGATGGTATTAAGTTTTTGCAAATTTCCCATAAATGAGGTGCCAAAAATCACTATGACCTTGAAATTTTTAAAAATTCATTAAAAAAAATCTATACCTGACCAATTACTGAAAATAGCTGACCTTTTACAACCGTGAAGAGGCCTTTCAAATTGCATACGTTTTTTTTTAAATGACCCAAATGAGGTGCCAAAAGTTTTTTTTGTGACCTTGAAACGAACTTAAAAAATTCATAAAAAAACCAATGGCTGACCAATTACTGAAAATAGTTGACCTTTTATGACGATCTAGAAATCTTTCGGATGGTATACATTTTTGGCAAATTTCCCTTAAATGAGGTGCCAAAAATCGCGCATGACCTTGAGCGACCTTGAAAAAGTTATCTGGGGCTGAACAATTTCTGGGACCAGTTGACCTTTTCTGACCAATTACTGACCAATTAGATGGCATTTTTTTTTTATCAAATTTCCCTCATATGAGGTGCCAAAGGTCCAGAGCGAACATTTCACAGCATTTTTGGCGACGTGCGTCGAATATGTGATCATTCCACAGAAGGTGGTTTCTGATGAACATACCCAGAAGTGAAACCTGTTCGGTTTCCTCGATGCAAGTGCCACTCATGGATAGTCGCATAGGGGGTGGGTTTCGCTAACGACAAAAGACAGCATTGAGTTTTTGAAGCATTAAATTCTACGCGGTTTCTTTTTCCCCATTGCACAATGCTGTTAAGATCAGAATTATCATACGCTGCCGTTCAAGTTCCACATTCAAAGAGCAAGGAAGTGAATCTTGAAACGAATATGAAAAGCTGAGGGCCAACACAACTTGTATTGAACGGTCGAAAGGTAATTTCTTATCCATCGAAGAAGAGATTCATCAATACCAAATGCACGCATTTTCGATAAGAGAACTTGATGCCAAACTCTATATCAAACGCTTTGGCGTTAATCTTACTTTCTCCAAAACGATGTAAAGATTTGTTCCACTGATGCTCGGTGAGATATGCCATCAGATCACTAGTTGACCTATTGCTACGAAAGCCATACTGCCAGTCATTAAGAAGCTTCCGTTCTTCGAGATATTTCTTCAACATATCATTTATCAGCGTTTCATTACCTGGGAAAGAAGGGACGTAAGTGCAATTGGACGATAGTAAGAGAGAGAAGAAGATTCGCCTTTTTTAGGGACTGGCTGAACAAATGCTGTTTTCCATCCACTCTGAAAGAGACCAGTAGAATAGGACAGATGGAAAAGCTTACGCAGTGGTTTTGCCAGCGTTGAAGAACACCTCTTTTGTATATCAAGAACTTTAAGAACTCTTGCTACTGCACGGAGATTCGCCCCATAAAATCATTAGCGCTCTCAAGTGGAGGAGGACACACTCTCTAGCAGCGTCGAATTAACACCAAACTGTGCTGCAAGCAAATTGGCTTTATCAATTGAGCTGACATGGGGAGTGTCATTGAAGACGAGTGTTGGAACCGAAGACCAGATGGTATTTCTAATGTGTTTAACAAACGACCAAAAATGTTGACTACCTTTGGGGCACTGTAGTATTTTTTGCCTTAATTTCTGGTCATGCAAAAATTTGGTTCGTTGAATATGACCGTTGACCGTTTCAGGTCTCTCTAGTTTGTTTGAACTTGATCCGGTTTTCCTCAGTTGGGTTGACTTTATAACAACGGAAACTTACTTCTTTAACCCTGATAAACTCTTTACAGCTCAAATCAAACCATGAATTCTCTTTCGGTTTGATAGATTTGATCCTATGCGGTATAAAATTTCTCATTCCGTATAGAATCAAGTTTGTGACCATATCTGCACTGGAGTCAACGTCACTATCGAGGAAGCATAGTGACCAGTTTAAGTCCCCGAAGAAATTGTTGAGACCGTCCCAGTTGGCTTTTAGGTGGTTTAACTCAGCAAAGATCTCAACATACCTTCCTTCGGGTGTTGTCTGGCGAGAATAGGTCACGAAGAATTGTGTACATTGAAATTGCCAAGGCCCACGAAAGAAAAGAAATACCAATTGCTTTTTGGATTTGGCATTAAAGCCCACACTCAAAGTATGATCCATACTCTGCTTTAAAATACTCTTCTATTTAAAAATCTCAAAATGATACAGTATCATTGTTGGATACATAGGATAAATTCAAAGTTTCTTTAAATCCTGATTCTGTAAATGCAAAAGAAAACTTTGGATATACCCAACCTTGCACCCACCCCAAATCTTATAGTAAGCCCAAGCCCAAG
This sequence comes from Dasysyrphus tricinctus, assembly GCA_963921185.1. Classification (NCBI taxonomy): domain Eukaryota; kingdom Metazoa; phylum Arthropoda; class Insecta; order Diptera; family Syrphidae; genus Dasysyrphus; species Dasysyrphus tricinctus. The sequence goes on from OY992531.1 coordinate 140,510,505, forward strand.
GGGGGTTGGAGGGGGGCAGCATGCAGCATGTATTGTTAAAAGTACCTTTTATTTTTTCTGAATTTCTCAAAACTAAGAAATATTTTTACATTTGGTTTTCGGTAATGAGGGCATTGAATATTGAACACAAAAAAAGCACTTAATTACGTAAAATTTTAAAAAATATCGACTTCAGAAAAATAAATCACTTTTTTTTTTTAATTTTGACTTTGAAATTTAATTTCTCAAAAACTATTCGCTTAAACAACTTGATTTAAAAAACCAAATGTAAAAATGGAGTATTAACTTTCAAAAAAAAACTATAGCACATTATGAGATGTCTTTTCGTTGATGTTTAATGTTTTTTTTTGCATTTAAAGTCAATGTTTCAGAAACTGCCCCCCTGCCTCAGGGAGAGGAGATATAACTTTCCCCCATAAAGTTTTTAAGAATAACTCCAAGAAGAAATACCCTAAAATACTTCCACTCAGGTCCGGGACACCCTGTATAGGATAAATTCAAAGTGCCTCTAAATCCAGATTCCTTAAATGCAAAAGAAACTTTGCATACACCCAACCTCGCATTTTACGAGAACACATTTAAGTTACTTATTTATTGCAATTTATATTTTCTAAATATAAATGCCTCCTCATAATGTTTAGTCTAAGGCTGGCCATACACGACCGCAAGGCCGTAGCCAGACAATTATGTCGGGGGGATATCCTTTTTCGAAAAAATATTTCACCATTTAAGCTAAGTAAACGGTTCTTTTGAGTAAGGAAAAAAATGAATTCAATGAAAAAATGTCTGTGCTGTAAACGTTTTTTTTTAATAGTAAAGCAAAATACAAAGCCTAGCTTACAGTTCCTGTGCGAAAATCTATGCAAATATTTTCACATGCCAAAAATGATTGAGGTGAAGTACAAAATTAATCTTTTACTCTTTTGTTTGATTGGTTAACAGTTTCATGCTAAAAGGAACCATTGGCGTCATAGAACTGCAAAACAATTGGGAAATTGTTTCGCGTGAGATAAAGTGGTGAATATCAAATATTTACGCTCCCGAAAAAAAAATATATTAACCTCACAGCATTATTTGCATGCAAATTGTTTTTGCACCCAAAACTTATTTTTTTCCATTTTTAAGCCTATAATTTATTAATAGAGGTTAATTAATGACTCAATGGGTAGCTTAGGTAAAGGCAAACATTTTGTGCCTAAAATATTATATAAAATTAAGCATAGAATAGGTGCAAAATTGTTTTGAATAATTTGATTTTTCTTTTGCATGGGGACTGTAAACTATGCTTTATCGTCAAACATTTAATTGTTTGCGCAAAACTCACTCCTATGACAAATAGATTCCTCCCATATGATAACTGCCTCAGTGTTAGTTTCAATTTGTCGATGAACTGACATTACTCCAACCCTAAATGTTTATCTTCATCGGTAGAATCTCTTAGGTCAATTTTTAGACGTTTCACTGTCCAAAAGTTCTTTCCGGTGTGCATGTTAAAACCGTTAGAGTCGCGAAAATTTTAATAAGCTTGTGTTTGTGAATCAAGTAATGTATGGCATTTTGTCTACCATATCATGCATTCAGTCTTTAAACTTTAAATTGTCACGATCCAAATTTTTTTTTAAATTTAAGTTTTCTTAATAAATCTTAATGGAACCCGTGAAAACCGTAAACAATAAACATAAATAACGAACACCTTTTTGTTTTCACAATTTTTGTTTTCTAATTGGATTCGTAACACTTTTTTTGTCGCGACAATTACACGATTAATAAAAACGAACGAACGAACAATTAAAAACATGTACCTGTATGCATTTCGGACTGTAAACAGTCCGAAATGCATACAGGTACGTGTTTTTAATTGTTTATGTAGTACGTGAGTTAGGCCATGTGCCAATTGCGTTAAAATCCTGGTTAAATTTGATCCCATGGCTAAATTTTGACATTACTGAGGTGAATATAGTCGTCAAAATTTAACCTGCTCAGGAGCTCGTTAAAATTTTAGCCAGTGGTTAATTTTTGACATGTCTATGCTCATGAAAGAGTGAGGGAGATGAATGTAGAAAAATATTTTATTTTGTTGTCATGAAGTCATGAATCATTTCGGGAAAGATTAAAAAAAAACTCAAATCAAATGAAAAGATTAAGAAATATAGGCAAAGGCCTAGAATAATGAACTCAAGAAATCAAAACAAAGAAATATTCAATATTTTCATTTGTATAGGGTCTCATGGTTCTTTTCAAAGTATAAATTTTAAAGCGTAGGTAAATTTTGGCGGCACTTCAAATGATCTCCTTTTAAAAATTCGAAATTCTCTTCCCCGTTTGTTTGAATTACCTGTGATAAATCCTTCAAAATGCAAAAGAATCAATAAAATTTATTGAAAATACTTTTTCAGATGATCATTTATTTTGCAAACTGAATTATTTGTTCAGCGAACTGTCATTACATACAAAAATACAACAACAAAACTAATGGGATATGTTTGTTTTAATTCCCATTTAATTCAATTGACACAGCAAAAACCTTAAATTTTATTCACCCCTATAAAAACGGATTAAATTTAACTGGGACCAAATTTAACCAGAATTTAAACGCAATTGGTACACGGCCTTAAATCAAATTAAATTAATTAGTAACCATCGCACAAATTTGAGTACAAAATTCATACTAAAATGGAAAGTATGATTTATAAATGCCTTTCTCAAAAATTTCGGGGGGGATCAAACCCCTGTGATCCCCCCCCCCCTGGCTACGGCCTTGCACGACCGAACCAACTGATCCATTTGACTGGGTTGGATTTTTGATTGTATGAAAATCTAAATGGGTCGGTGGCCGATCCACCCCACACACGACCATTTGGCTCGTTGGCTCTGTCGTGTATGGCCAGCTTAATAGAGCTATATATACTCGATAGATGGTGAATAAATAAATATATCAATAATATGTAAATGAAGGTCGAACTATGTTTAATGGTCGCCAAGTACAAGGGGACTGGAGCTAATGTCAAAAATTAACGAAAACATGCTTTCCGTATCGTCAAAAGGGGAACATACCCATGCAGTACATAATCATCTAATCTCTTTTTGGTATTCCTATTTTACCAAAAGTCAGTTTCACTACAGTATGGTGCACTGAGGACTCGGCAAAAAATTATAGGTCCCCAGCATTCCTGCCAACAACATGCACACAGGAATGGTTGAGAGTTTTAAGTCACAAGGCCGTGGTTCTCTACGAGCTGTAGCACCGTCAAATTTATTTACATACAATTTTGCACGATTTATTATTACCGCTTACGATTTCTCCTATCGTTTCAACGACCTCCGTCACCATTGAAGATAAAAACTTTAATTTTATTTCTTTTCTTATAGCAATCGCTGTTTCACCACGTTTATCTATTGTCTTTGTCTATTCAACCTTCTAAGACAAATCGGATCTTGGAGTTGAGCTCATTTGAACTTTTCATTCTTCATTGAATTATATTAGTCACTCTTATTAAACAGAAGAATTGTCTTCATATTCTATATTATAAAAAGGCTGACCACGGGCATTGGATATTCTAACACCGTGTGTCAATTGCGTAAAAATTTTCATTAACTTTGATGCCAATTGAATTGTATCCACTTTCATATAAATACTAGCTGACCCGGCGAACTTCGTATCGCCTAAAATTGATATTGATATTGCCCAGCACTATGGTAAAAGACCAGACTTTAGGTTACTAAATGTGCGTTGGACACATCCAACGATCTTTAAAACTCCATTGTAACGCAATTAACCGATTTTTCCGAATGCATTTTGTCTGCGATTTCATTTTGAGTAATGCATTTTTAACCATTGACAACGTTTTAAAATAGTTGCAATGCTACCTATGTTCAGAACAGTTTTTTTTAAAGTTTTTCCTTATGTGAGGTGAATTCACAAAAATATTGCTGCAAAGAAATCAGGCCAGTTGCATCAACCAGAATGTAGCCATTTCCAAGCCAAAAGTTGTTTTGAGAAATCTTCGGCTGATGGATTGTTCTGCAACCCATTTCGAATTTTTGCCGTCAACTGCAGCTTCTATACGTATTTGTCCTACCATCAATAGAAGGAACCCAACTTAGACTAGCAGATATGCCAAATATTTAGGCGTAATTCTTGACAAAAAGCTAAACTGGGGTATGAACATCAAAGAAAGAGCCAAGAAGGCCATGATCGCTTTTTACTCCTGCAACAGGATCTTTGGTAAGACCTGGGGTCCAAGCCCTAAAATCATAATGTGGATGTACACGGCCATTATAAGACCGATCATCACATATGGAGGCCTAGTTTGGTGGAGCGCGATGGATAAAGAATGTAATTATAAAACGCTTAACAAAGTTCAAAGACTAGCGTGCATAGGAATCACAGGGGCAATAAGGTCCACTCTCACTGCGGGAATGAAAGCCATACTCAATCTAAGACCCCTAGATCTATTCGTACAAGAAACTGCAGCCTATGGTGCTCTAAGATTAAGCCAGACTGATAGCTGGAAAAAGAACTCTGTAGGTCATGCACAAATTATGAACAAATTTACGGAGGGGTATGTATGCACAGACTACACAACACCCCGTACAAATTTTGAAAAACCGTTTTCTGTATCCATCCCCACAAGAGAAGAATGGGAAGCTGGTTTACAACAATCAGATACACCGATGGTAGAAATTTACACAGACGGATCAAAGATGGATACGAGAGTAGGTGCGGGTTTCTTTTCAGAATCCCTCAATTTAGCGAACTCTTATAGACTCCCTGATTATAGCAGTGTCTTCCAAGCGGAGGTTCTGGCAGTGATTAAGGCTGCCGAACAGATCTCAAGCCTGATTCACAATGCGACGAGGAAACGAGACGTGAGCGTGACGAGTCCCCGTCGTTGCTGTCAAACGAATTTCAAACAATGAAAGCATATGAGGATATACACAATGAAGCGTTTCACGTCGTCACGTCACGCCAAGGATTCGAAAAATTGAAAAAAAGACGCGACGAGACGACGATTTTCTCTGTTGACAAGTTTTTTACATAATGGAAGTATTTTTTTAAAGAAAAAATACGATAACTTGAAATTAAAAGATAAAGTAATTCATAATCTGTTGTTTTTGAAGCTTTTTTGGATAATTTTTATAATTTTTTACTTTTAAAAAACAGTTCTCGTTGTAAAAAATCTCGCCGCATTGTGAATTGGGAAACGATTTTAGAACTAGAAAAAGATGACAGCGAATCACGTCACGCTCTCGTCTCGTTTTCCCGTCGCATTGTGAATCAGGCTTCAATGTTGGCGATACCACGGGCTGATATCACCTTTTACATTGACAGCCAGGCAGCGATTAAAGCTATCTCTGCAACAGAAATAAAATCCAAGCTGGTTTCATGCTGTCGCGAAGAGCTAAAGGTTCTTGCCACACAGCACAACATCAGACTCTGCTGGGTTCCTGGGCACTGTGGAATTCTAGGAAATGAAAAAGCAGATGAACTGGCAAGGACTGGTTCATCGTTAGATCAAAGCCTAACGGACTCCGGTGTTAAAATTCCATCCTGTGCCATTAAACAGACAATTGCTAAGAAGATAGTGGAACTTACCAATGACAGATGGAACTCACTCGCAACCTGTACCACTACAAAGAATTTGTGGCCTAGCTACAATAAGAAAAAAACGCACCATATCATAAACCTGAAAAAGAGATCCCTGAATCTTTTAATAGGAATCATCACGGGATAATCTCTTAGGTTACCACAAGAAAAAGATGAGACTAAGTACTGAAGACCTATGTAGAGGTTGTGGCGACGTAGAAGTAGAGGAAGATACCCTTCACTTCCTAGGTCAATGTCCGGCACTCTGCAATATAAGGAAAAAATGTTTGGGTAGCTATTTCTTCAATGATCTATCAGAAATCTCGAAGTCAACAGGCAATAACATCTCAAGTTTAATGAACTTCATCAACGCCTCTAAATGGTTCGATGCTCCATAGGATTTCATAGGTTATATTTTTAAAGGGATGGTCCAATCAATCAGGGTACCACAATGGATCAACATTGATCTAAGTGTGACAGGAACAAGATCCACCGTCAGCCCATCAACCTAACCTAACCTTCTATACGTATCGTCAGAAATACGATGTTATTTCAGGCAAGTGCACCTCCAATGCATGCTTTTGTGCCATTGTGCATTCATTCCAGATGATAATTTGGCAAGTTTTCAACACCTGTGACATCGCAGTTTCTTAAATTGTTACATGTTTACTCGTCACCATCTATTAAATTTATCATGCATTACGCGATTGGTATGGTAGATATTCAAAATTTACTCTACAGACCAGTGGCGTAGCTAGGGGGGGGAGGTCCGGGCGCCAGGAGTTAGAGGCGGCAAATGGGAAAATCATCTTCGTTTTTCATGGAATGTTAAACCAATTACAAAAGTTTTTTTAGTTATTCATGAGAAGTTGAAAATAAACACAAGTTAAATTTTTGTTTAGTAAATAATTCAATCAATTTGTATTAAATTGAAATCAATAGGGGCGCAAAATCATCATCTTTGTTTATTACAGAAGTTGGAAACAAACAAAAAAAGTATTATTTTTTTGAGTTAAGAATTCTATAAAATTTGTAGGTATAAGAACGTACAATTTTTCATTGTGTTCAAATCAATAGGGGCGGCAGAATCATGACCGTTGCTCATTATAGAAGTTGATAACAAACACCAGTTTATTTTGTTTTTTATTAACAATTCTTTCCAATTTTGAAACAAAATAATGGCTTTCGTTATGACCATTCTCTTTTGTAGCATATATGTAATATGTGTCTCTCAATTTAGAGTTCAGAAGGGTTGACCTTTCTGAGAAAATTTTTCGCGTTAGATTTGAAATGAAAATGCTGTAGATTGAATGTTTTTGTTTTTTTCAAAAATAAAAAATAAATATTATTTAAACATAACTGATAAATGAATACAAATAAATAAAACATTACATTAGTTTTTTTTAACATAAAACCAGCAAACAAAAAAAAGCTCTAAATTATACATATGGCTGCATTCAACACAAAGAATATAAAAAAAATGTGAGTTTGTTTGCGAATGCTTGAATATTATTTTTTTTCATAAAGAGTGTGTTTCTTTATTCATTCCGGAATAGGAATAGAAAAGATAGAATAGATCAGAGTTGTAAAGTACTTAAGTACATTTGTACTTAAGTACTTTGTAAGCACCCAGTACCTTGTACTTGTACTTGAAAAAAACAAGTACAATGTACTTGGTACTTGAAAAGCACCAAGTACAAGTACTTTTCCAAGTACTTTGTTCCAAGTACATGTACTTGGTACTGTAATACTGTCAAGTACATTTTCAAGTACTTTTCAAGTACAAGTCCATTTCAAGTACTTTTCAAGTACAAGTCCACTTCAAGTACTTTTCAAGTACAAGTCCATTTTAAGTACTTTTCAAGTACAATTCGTTGATTGTTCTGGCTGGACATAGGTGGGTCTGGATTCTGGACACAGGTGGGAATTTTTTTTCGGTTTGGGTGATGGGGAACGGTAGTCTAAAAGAAGACAGAGGTGGGTCTGGACACAGGTGGTATTTTTTTTTTGACATTTTTTTTTTTTTTTTTTGAAAAATATAAAAAACAAAATTTTCTGAAGAAAATTTCAATGAAAAATTAAACTTTTCTCAATTTTTTTTTCGGTTTTTAATTTTTCTTAGAAATATGAATGAAAATATTTTGTTTTGGAAAATTTCAATCAAAAATTAAACTTTTCTCAGTTGTTTTTCGTTTTTTAATTTTTCTTCGAAATATGAATGATACTGTACTGTACTGTACTGTAGTTGTTCAAGAAAACTTGACATTAGCGCTCAATTGATGCATCGCATTATACGAAAATTCGTCTTATATCTTTAAACGCGATTTGCGGCTAAACTAAGCGTCCTAGAGGCATCAAAGTTGACACCTTTAAACTTGATTTGTAGATAAACTAAGCGTACTAGCGACTTATAAAATGCATATTCGTGATCTTGGAATGTGCCCGTTCCCAAAAATCAAAATAAAATTGGTTCCAAAACTTTCAAAAAAAAAAAATTCAGTTAATCAACTTCGGCTAATTTTTTCAACTTAATCAATTTTTTTTAATTTTTCTTCGAATTATGTATGAATGATATTTTTTTTTTTAAATGCAAAAGAAACTTTACATACACCCAACCTCGCACCCACCCCAAATTCTATAAAGAGCCCAAAAAATAAAAAATATTAATGAGCTGTCGCATAGTAGTAGAAACTGCGGGATTTTGATTTTCGGGATTTTGAAAAACGAGATTTTGACACGCGGGATTTCGACATACGGGATTTTGATTCGCGGGATTTCGACCCCAACCCGATGACAGTGCATGGTTTGCTTAGTAACGTCACGATTAATCCAAAATGGTGGAAGGCCCAAGATGGCGGACTAGATATATCGTGTACATTCTAATGATATGGGAATCAAATGAAAGGGTTTTCTGAGAAGAAGACGTAAAATAAAATGAATTCACTCTAAATCCAATATGGTGGACGGCCTAAGACTTCGGAATATTTATTTTTACGAACTGCTATGATATGGGTATCAAATGAAAAGATTTTCTGAGAAAAATACGAAAATCAATAGTAAAAACATTGTTTGAAACATGCTCTAAAATGAAGAAAATTAACTTTAAATTCAATCAAACCCATCAATTTAGTACATACATTAAGCAAATTATATGATATAAAAGCTTGTCGCGACACGTTTAACCAATTAATATACAAGTAAATCATGAATTAAATGGGAAATCATATAAATTGTTTAATATAATAAATTCATGCACTCGAATGAATTCGAAGTTTATTTTCTTCTTTTTGGAGCATTTTAATAAAAGCTTGTTCTAAAAAATGTTTTTACCTTTGATTTATTTAAATTAATTTGTATTAATAAAATGTTTGCATTACAAAAAAAAATGATTGGTAGGTTTGCTACTTTTGAGTATTAATTTAAACCTAGGTATACATTTTAAAAATATGGCTTTGTTTTCAAATTGTTTATTTAGTTTAGTTGCTTTTATTAGAATTTTTCTGAATTAAGAACTTGTAATACTATTACCTTTACCTATCAATGTTTATATATCGCTAGTAAAAAGTCGTTTTTTTATTTGTTTGATCTTTTTTCAGATATTACCTTCCATTCAACCATTCCATTCCATTCCATTCCATTCCAATCCATTCCATTCTATTCCGATCGATTCTTCAAATCTCGATCTCAAGCAAGAATGACACGCACTCGCACTTGCACATAACCAAACCAAACTTTAACTGATACAATATTTGGGTCTTTTATTTTGAACTTGGTATTTGGCAAATTTCAATTTAGTATACGTGAAATAGGATAAATAAAACAAAAAAATTAGTACCATCATGAAACTTGGTGAAAATGTTTAATGTAGTATTATGAGAATGAAAAATCAGAAAAGTCTATACAAATATTTCACATGGTAGGGTGTTTTTTGATGGGGAGAGGGGGGAAGTTGTGGTGTATCAAATAGAAAACAATTTGAAACAAATATTTTTGGATTAAAAAAACATTGAAAACAAAGCAATATTTTTTAAATGTATAGGTTTGAATTAATGTTCAAAAGTGGCATACCTACCTATCATTTTTTTAAATACAACAAAAAACAACGAATTCAAAAAAGCTTTCAATTTCTTGATTTTTTTTTCGTTGTTATCGTTTACAATTTCGTTGTTCCACGTAGAGCTGTGTCAATCGATTGATTCGTTCTTTTTGACTCGTATACCAAAAAGATTGATTGATTGCAATCACAAGTTCAGTTAGAGATACAATCATTTTTCAATCTCGTTCAAAATTATGAAAAATGAAAAGAGTAGAGTGAATGAACAGAAAGGAGATGCTTCGGAAATAATCAAAATCATGTTGAAATAGAACACAACGAATGCAAACAAACTTGAGTTTGGGTCAGTTTCTTAAACTACGTTCATACTTGTATCTCTTTAAGTGCCCCAAAGTATATCAAAGACGGTGTGCAAATAGAAGGGTATAATTTCTTACAGTCGTTTAAAACATTAAATCACGGGAATGTTTAAAAAACCTTTGAAAATAACGAATTTTTTTTCCCATTTTATTCGTAACCCAAATGATTGAAGAAATGAACGATTGGAAAGGAACGAAACTTTCCCATTTTATACGCATTATTAAACACACACCAAAATGATTGAAAAAGTTAACGATTGAAAAGAACTAATCATTGAACTGAACGGCATATGAACGATTGAATCTTTTAAAATTAACGTTTGACGACACACCTCTATAGTTTATCCAACAAAAATGTGCAGTACACGTCTTATGGGAAAGCTTTTTCAAAATCAGTAACGTGCATATTTTTGCACCATACCAAATTGAAAGAACTCCTCCATAAAAAAGTGTTTGCCCGCCCGTAAGTTTTTGATTGCAGCTGACGCAGACCCAACGTCCTATTGAGCGCACATCTGAGAGTGCACTGAATTGCTGTGACCTATGGCTGCTGCTATTCAACCCCCATCAAAGTATTGATGTGTATTCAGAGTTACCCGTGTCTATTTAGTAACTCCTTCAGCTTTTTTTCCTTGAGTTTCTGTCGAGGTGCTTTTGATTTTAGAGCTTTAAAAAAAGTTTTTAATGATGAGTGTTATCGTGGAGTGTTTTTCATCGTTTGCATTTATTTTAATGTGTGAAAAATACGTTAAAATGCAGTTACAAAATTTTAAGCTCTTTTCTTTGAAGGAGATTATTATTTGTATAGATTTTCGTAACACGAGGTAAAGTAAAATTTGTATGTAAATTGTATTTTTAAAAGGTGTATTTTTTAAGTTTTGTGCAATTTGTAATTTTAAGACGGGTATAAGTTTTGTGCAATTTGTATTTATAACTCGTGTATTTGTGAAAAGGTGTGTTTTTTTAGAGTTTTGTGCAATTTGTATTTTTAAGTCGTGTATTTGGTGCTTTATGTAAGTTGTTCGAAATGGCTTCGAAGACTTCAAAAGACTTAAGCTCCGAAAAGAAAAAAGAAATTGTTGACGTGACAAACCAAATTTTTATAAATAAAACATTAAATGAAAATTTCTATATAAAAAAAGTGCGGTAACCCTACATACTATTCTTTTATATTTGGGTTCATGTAAAAAAAACGCTACGACAACCCTGAGAGAGCTTTAATGAAGGACAGATTTATGCAATCTACTATAGGCAGAATGCGAGGCAAACACCCTATCTTGCCTGTACTGCACATTTTTGTTGGATAAACTATAGTTCCGCGTATTTGCAACAATGAACAACGTATATGGGCGATAAAACCGAACAACAAAGTTAACACATTTTTGGAACACCCTGTTGAAAATATTTGTTCTTTTTCATTCAATTTCAGCTTTCACCTGTGTCAATTTCATTGCAATCACTCAACAAAGTTAACACATTTTTGGAACACCCTGTTGAATTTTTTTTTTTGTTTTTTAGTTCTGTTTCAGCTTTCACCTACGGCAATTTAATTGCAATCGCTCAAGGAACAACGAACTTCCATGGGTTTCGAAACTTTTCAAAATTCAAGCAAAAATAAAAATGGAACAAGGTCCTATCATAATTGATCATTTTGTTTTGCTCACACATGAGCAGCTCATGAGTGAGCATTTCCGTACGCTGATGGGTGGATACCACATCCTTTGAATATAAATGTTCAATTTTTCAATGCACAAAAGCCCTCATGTTTATTCAAATATATTTTATCATTCCCTGATTAAATCTCGATATGATCCATAGATTCTTAGAAAGTGGGTGGCTGCCACGCCCATGAACGGAAAATATCAAATTTTAAATTTTAATTTTTTTGAACAATATAATTACTACCGTTATACCGAATTTCATCGTCCTTAAATTATCGCAAGTGCTCTATTCAATAATTAGTAACAATTCTGATAATGTGGGTGGATGCCACGCCTCCTCATTCCAAAATCTCAAATTTTAATATTTTTCCTTTGCATTCATTAAAAGCCCTACCATCCCGTCAAATTTCAAGGTCGTAATGGAAATAGACGTGCTCTTTATTTCTATGTAATAAGGGGATGTATTTGTACTTTAAAAGTACTTGAACTGGACTGGTACTTGAAAAGTACTTGAATTGGACTTGTACTTGAAGAGTACTTGAAAAGGACTTGTACCTGAAAAGTAGGTACTTGAAATGGACTTGTACTTGAAAAGTACTTGAAAATGTACTTGGCAGTATTACAGTACCAAGTACATGTACTTGAAACAAAGTACTTGAATAAGTACTTGTACTTGGTGTTTTTCAAGTACCAAGTACATTGTACTTGGTTTTTTCAAGTACAAGTACAAGTACAAGGTACTTGGTACTTGACTGGTACTTGTACTTGAAAGTTTACAGGTCTGGAATAGATGAAATTTTTATCCAGAATATCCAGAATGGAATGAATAAAGAAACAAAACTGGAAGCAAAAGGAATAGCAACCAGTTGTTCGTTGATATGTCAAAACAATTGAGTACAAATATATTTTTGTTTTACGTAATTATTTATTGCTGAAATGCAAAATGAGTACAAAGTAACATTAAATGATTAAATGCATAGCAATGTGATGCGAGACGTGTTTTTGTTATTTTAAAGTGAATAACGCCCGTGCGTATCTACCATAAATGAGAATTCAAAGGTGAAAAATTGCACTGAACGCACCTTATTCCTTTTATTCCATCTTTCAGATGGAACAAAAAGAATGCATTCCAAATGTTTGGGAATGAATAAAGAAACAACAAAATAATAAATAAATAAATAAATTGGGTGGCGCAACAGCTCATGGAAAACCAGGGCCTAGTGACTTACAACTCACAACCATTCTTGTGTGCGTGTTTGTTGGCAGGAATGGAGGGGACCTACAGTTTTTTGCCGAGTCCGAACGGCCAAATGAGAAACACTTTTTCATGACAAGTATGCTCTTGGAGGATTTGTCAGTTCCTCGCAAGAGGCAGTACCTCGAATAAAACATTTCTGTTTTTAGGTGGCACGGCTGGGAATCGAACCCACACCTTCGGCATGACAGTCCTACGCACTAACCATCAAGCCACGAGGTACTACAGAAAAACAACAAAATAGTTTATCCGGAATATTCCATTGAAAAAAGAAACGCAAAGTGCTCATTCCAAATATTCTGAAGGTTCAGAATGAATAAAGAAACACACTCAAAATGAAGTGCAGTATGTAGATTTTGCAGCAGATTTATTTTGAGAAAAAAATGCATTAGATCAACAATCTACTACAGTTTCAGTGAAGTAACTACTCTGTAGTCAGACACTCAGTAGTGACTTAGCCGTGGCTCTGACCCTTTCAAGGTTCATGATCATTAGATCTGAGAAATATGAACAGTATGCAATTTCTCAGTTTTGCTGTCGAGTACTGATGAAACAATAGGCGTGTCTCACGAAGTAGAATCTCACCGAGCGCTCAATATCAAGTTGAGGTAGTCGAAATGTTTTGGTGGAACAAGATTCTTTGTTCAATTGTACTGAAATTATGGAAACAAAATTTTAACTTTGCTTTGAATATTTAAATGTTAAAACACAAAACTTTATTAAATGAATGAAAAATAATACTAAGATCAATTTATTTTTCCTGTTTATCAACTATTTTTTGATTTTTGTATCAATTTCGTATTTGCACATCACCGAGAAATTGCGATTTGGCTGTCAAATGAAAAGTTTTAGCTGAGAAAGAACATTGAGAGATTAATCCAAAAAATTTTATCTCAGTAATCTCTGAAGAAAATCTCAATGCTCAGGTGAGATTTTTGGTCCCACTTTAAAAATCTCTTAGCTCTCAGAGATTTCATTTGGTGAAACAAGCCTAATGAACAGTTATGAACTTCTCTATCTTTGGACGAAAGCAAATGAAGGGTCCAGAGGAAAAACGGCTCAAGTCAACTTTTTGAAAAAATTAAACTAATGATGACATCTTATAGATTTGTATGGGTACTATCTGATGTAGTATAGCTCTCTTCACATAGGATTTTGAAAACTCGCAAAATAGTACACTTTTAAAAAAAACTTTTTTCCAAAAGTATCTTTTTAGCTCCAAAAACTAAACAAAGCGATATTGAAAAAAGAAAAACTTGTGAATCAGGTAAATAATTAAAACAAAAAAAAATTAGATATTCTAACTACATCCGGTCGAGGTCCTGTCTAACAATTTGAATCGCAAAAACGGTCCAATGTCACGCTTGTGAAAATTATTTTATTTTCAAAATCTATTTTGAAAATCTAGAGGTGTCTGAATAAAAAGCAAAAAACCGTTTCCAATTATCATGTCCGCTTCTTTCAGAAGAAAATTTCAAATCAAAAAATTCAAAATTTTGGTTAAAACATCGAAGGTCCTTTTGACTCATGTCAGCTTAGCATGCAAAAAATTCAAGATGTTAAAATCAATATATGTTTGCTTACTTGAGTACTTCGTGCTCATTAAAAAAAATTGTTAGTTTTATTTATTTTTCTTTAAATTATCCATTATTTTAGTAATATATTTACAACTACGTTTTTCTCGGAATCAATTAAAGTGGATGTTTCGTCAATACGAATTTTTTTTAAAAATGAATATTACAAAAATTGAATTGAATTGAATTATATAAAGTACTGAATTTAACTTTGAATTAAAATTATTATATCGTTAAAAATTTCACTATTGTGAACTAAATATTATTGGTATAAATTTCAAATTTCCCGCCCATCCGGCCATATTTTATTTAAAATTTAAAAATGAAGAAGAAGAAGAAAAACAATGAAATAAAAACCATTCCACACGAAAGTACCGCACTTAAAACACGCATTTTTTATTTACTCTAATTTTCGCAAAAGTTTGATTTGTTACTTTTTTAAAGTATTAATTTTCACAGCTCAAGTAAGAGCTAATTTACAAAAAAGCTTGTAAATTTTTCATGGCGCCCGAACAGGGACAAATTTAATTTAATAATTTGTTCCGTTTTTAATAAAATTCGCGAAGTGTTAAAGATACCTACAATATACATGCATACATATATATTGAACATAATTTATAGGTAGTGTATACACGGCGCGTGTGAATTTTATTCAAACAATTAAAATCAATTCGGTGGAATCGAATCGTGCGTGAGTGCATAAAAAACACCCAACAAAAACCACCCCCATTGCTGCATACATCGCCTAAGCTAAAGGCAACAACAACCACACAGCAAATAAAGGAGCTCCAAAGTTACCCCAATGTCAGAGGACAAGAGCCCAAGGGAAGTCGACACAGAAACTGAGGTATGCACAAAAACTGAAAGTTCTAAAGTTTAATTTATTACAAACATTTGCAACACATTTGTTTAATAATTTATTAATTGATTTAATTGATTGCAAAAAACTGCAAAATTTATTGCATACTAAAACAACAACACAACTTTCAGTTTTTGTGATTCTTTGCAATACACATACACATACATATATTATATTTGGTGAAACAAACAAAAGTGCAGTTTTTTATTTTTTATTTAAAAATTTTATTGCCAATAAATTTATAAAAGTGATATTTAAACTAATAATTCACGACATTATTTCAATTTAATTAATTAAAGACCAAATTCAATTGGTTTCTCGATCTGCTGTTGCGCCGCCGCCGCTGTCACCGACCGTCGTACATGTCGATTATTGTTTTGCGTAAACACACTTACATTAACTTCGTGAAAATTGTTTGGAACTTTACGTTCATAAAATTGTATACGCGATTTGTTAATTAAACAATAATTTGCGAATTATTTATTTAATTTAATTAAATAAAACAATTTATGTAAATTGAACCGAAACTCATGTCAATAGTGAAATTTGTTTACAATTTGTTTTGACATTTCACTCGTTTGACAGTTCGTTCAGTTGGTACTCTCTTTCGTTAAGCTCTCAGTTGTCAAGAGTGGTCGTGTTCAGTGACGCAAAATAATTTCCAAATTTATTATACGAAGAGTGTGTTCAGCAAAACATTTATAAAAATATTTTTATTTTTTTTGTTTCAAACAATTTCGATTTGAAGTAAACAACTTTCGGCAATTTGCACTTAAATAGTTTTTTGAAATTAATTTTGTTTTCGAGGAATTTCGTATAGAAATAAACTAATTTTCTAACGATTTTCCAATTTTAAACTGAAGTGCAAAGTGAATAGTTTTGGATAAACTAATTCCAAGAAATAAATTATTTTTTCGAAAGTTATTAAATAAAATAAATTAATTACAATGACGGGCAAGAAACGGCAGCCATCACCAAAAAAGAACGCAGATCTTGAACATTTAGTTCATCAGCGATTACAAATTAAAAATAATATAATTCGCATTAAAACGGGTCTTGAAGAAAAAACTTTATCGTTAAATCCAATCGAATTAGAATGTCGATTAGATATTTTAAATTCATACATTGACCAATTAATGAATTGTCAATCGGAAATAGAATCAGCTGATCGTACTGATGATTCCCGCGGTGAATTGGAAGACATTTGTGTTGGTGCAAAAGCACTACTTATTTCATTTGTAAATAAAAGACGAAAGTCGAGTGCAGTTGACTATTCCTTTAGTAACCCACACCATTCACGACTTCCAAAAATGTCTTTGCCTAAATTCAGCGGAAAATACTCAGAGTATAAAAATTTTATCAGCCTTTTCGAAAGTTTAGTGGACAACGATCCAATGCTTCCAGATATTGAAAAGTTCAATCATTTAATTTCCTGTTTATCAGGTGAAGCTTTAGGGACAGTTAAGGCGTTCCAAATTACCGAACAAAACTATCCAAAAGCACTGGCGAGTTTAAAGAAAGTCTACGATAATAATTGTTTAATATTTTTTGACAATGTTTCAACACTTTTTGAATTGAAAGAAATTTCCAAACCATCCGCGTCTTCATTACGAAGCATGATCGATACAGTTTCTGCAATTTATGATTCGCTTCTTTCATTGGGTGATGAAAAGAACATAACAAACGCGATCATAATACATTTAGTTATGTCAAAGGTGGATGCAATTACAAGGTCTAAATGGGAAGAACAATTAGATTTTAATACTCTTCCTTTATGGAAAGATTGCGAAGAGGCACTTAATAAAAGATATCAGCATCTTTCTGCTGAAGAAGCTTCAAGTGCAAAGTTCAAATCTTCCGATAAGCAATCCAAACCTAAACAAGATTCAAATCGTTTTAAAAATTCAAGGTCTTCATTTGCTTGTGTAAACACGCAACAAAATAAATCGAAATGCATATACTGCAAATCAAACGACCATTACATAACGACATGTCAAAATTTTACTGCATTGCCTGTCCAGCAAAGATTCGATTACGCTAAAGGTGTTCCAATTTGCATTAACTGCCTTCGAAAAGGACACACAGTTTCGAAATGTAAAATGAGTCGATGCAGTGTTTGCAATCGATCTCACCACACATTACTGCACCAGTACGAAGCAACTTTTAATAATTTACCGGCACAAGCATCAACAAGTTTTCAAGCTATGCATGCCTCTGTTTCAACTGATAAAGTTATTCTTGCCACTGCAATTGTGCAAATAAAGGGCAGTTCTGGAGAATATATGCCAGCTCGAGCATTACTTGATTCTGGCTCTCAATTAAACTTCGTTACAGAAGAATTAGCCCAAATATTAAAACTTCGAAAGGAAGAAAAACCTTTGAATCTGCTAGGCATTGGAAAGGCAAGTACTACAGTAAATAAAAAAGTACATGCAGAAGTAAAATCAAGATTTAATGATCATTCGTTTTCTGCTGATTATTGGGTAATGAACTCAATATCGTCGTATCAGCCGGATCAAGCAATAAATACTTCGGATTGGAATATTCCTTCCAACATTCAACTAGCTGATCCATATTTCAATAAGCCACAAAAAATTGACCTACTTATTGGAGCAGACACATTTTTTGAATTGTTGTCCGTTGGTCAAATTAAACAAGGTCCCGAATTTCCAACTATTCAAAAGACACTTCTTGGTTGGATAATATCTGGGAAATACCCCAAGGGTACAAATAAGAATACCAAGCATTGCAATCTGGTATTTCAGTCTGAAGACTTATCAGATTTAGACGAAAAGATACCAAAACTTTGGTTATTAGAAGAAATTCCTGGAGAAACAAAAAAATATCTAACTCCAGAACAACATTTGTGCGAAAAAACACTTTGTTGAAAATACAAAACTTTTGCCGATAGGTCGTTTTGAGGTAAAACTTCCCTTCAAATTATCCTCAAACTCGCTCGGATCATCATTTGAAACTGCCAAACGTAGATTTCTCGCACTTGAGCGAAAACTATCCAAAAATAGCGATTTGAGAGGAATGTATATGGATTTCATGAAGGAATACATTTCGTTGGGTCATATGTCACCAACAAATAATGAAATCCCAAAGGGCCCGCACTATTTCATTCCACATCAGTGTGTTTTGCGACCGCAAAGTACAAGTACTAAGTTGAGAGTTGTTTTCGACGCCTCAAGTCGAACATCTTCTCAACTATCACTGAATGACACCTTGATGGTTGGGCCAACCATTCAAGAGGAGCTATTTTCGACGTTGCTCCGTTTTCGTAACGTATGGTACTTCTCCGGCGCCGTTTTTAGCGATACGGTGTTTAAAGATGTTGGGCGATGCTAACGAGTCTTCTTTCCCCACGGGGTCAGATTTAATTCGAAGAGATTTTTACGTTGATGATCTCTTAACTGGTGCCGATAATCTCGAAACCCTTAAAATAATGAAATTTGAGATTCAAGAAATCCTCACAAAAGGAGGGTTTCAATTAGCCAAATGGTTTTCAAATCATCCAGAGTATCTAAATACGGAGAGTTCTGAAAAATCAATAAATTTTAATGATTCAGACTACACAAAAACTCTGGGAATTTGTTGGCATCCTAAAGAAGACACATTTAGCTTCAATTTGGACAATAATTTCCATGATCTACGAGCCACTAAGAGAAACATACTATCAGTTTCCGCTCGTCTTTTCGATCCTCTTGGTTTGTTATGCCCCATATTAACCAAAGCAAAAATCTTATTACAAGAGCTTTGGATTGCAAAAATTGATTGGGATGAGTCGATTCCATTGCGCCTTGATACAAGTTGGCAAAATTTCAAAACTAATTTATCTCAACTTGGCGAGATAAAACTACCAAGATTTGTCGAAACTCATTCGAACGCAAAAATACAAGTTCATGGGTTTGCCGATGCTTCAACGAGAGCTTACGGTTGTTGTATTTACATCCGCAGCCAAAGCACGGCCGGTATCAAGTCGACGCTATTAACGGCAAAGTCTAGGGTGGCCCCTTTGAAAACGAAATCAATCCCTCGATTAGAACTTTGCGCAGCGCATACTCTTGCTAAGTTATGGACAAGAGTAGAGGCAATGTTGAGTCTTGACGTCGAACAAGTTATTTTCTGGACCGATTCCGAAATAACTTTGCATTGGATAAAAACACATCCATCTACGCTTACAACCTTTGTTGCAAATCGAGTGTCCGACATCCAAGAGTGGACACAAAAAGTATCATGGAGACATGTACCAACAAAACAAAATCCAGCAGACATTCTGTCAAGAGGCTGTAATGTTGAAGAAATCAATGCGTCAAATTGGTTCAAAGGTCCACAGTTCTTATTGAACGAACAATCATCGTGGCCGGTCAATTCGCATTTTGAGTTGTCTCCAGAAGATGAAGCTTTAGAAAAACGAAAAACAAACATGGCTCTAATAGCAGTAGAAAAACCTCGAACTAAACTTCTAGATTTTATAGAAGAAGAATCCTCATATACCGACCTTATTACTACGGTTGCTTATATAATGCGATTCTTTAAAATATCAAAAAACAAAACAGATGAAATATTTGAAGAATTGCCAACGGCAAAAGAGAGGAACTTGGCGTTTCTAAGAATAGTTGAAATCGTCCAAAGTTATGAATTCCCAGAAGAAATTGAAAAACTTCGTAAGAAAATTACTCTTAAAAATAGTATTCAAAAACTTAATCCGTTCATTCATGATTTTCAAGACAACGAATTTTCATTTTCGCTGATTCGTGTAGGAGGCCGTCTTTTGAACGCCCCAATTGAATATGATACAAAATTCCCACTTTTGTTAACGAAAAATTCACCATTTGTAAAAACGTACTTAACGTATTTGCATCGAAAAAATTGCCATGCTGGACCTCAAGCTATGGTGGCATTGCTTCGTGAAAAAATTTGGCTAATAAATGCCAAAGAAGCTTGCAAAAAGGTTGTGCGACAATGTATAAATTGTTTTAAGTACAAACCAAAATTACTTACACAAATTATGGGTAATCTACCGGCGGATCGATTGCGAGCGCAACGACCGTTCTTAGTATGTGGCGTAGATTTCTGTGGCCCGGTAAATACTACACTTAAAATTCGTGGCCGGCCGCCGAATAAGACTTATATTTGCGTTTTTGTTTGTTTCGCCTCCAAAGCTATACATATTGAATTAGTTTCTAATTTATCGTCTGAATGTTTTATTCTCGCCCTTAAAAGGTTTATCTGTCGCCGAGGACTTCCGAGGACGATCTACTGCGACAACGGGACGAATTTTGTCGGCGCTCAGACGATCCTGAGAGAAATTCGAGAGGAGTTGGAAGAAGGCGCAGAAGCTGTTCACCGGTACGCAGCAGAGGAAGGCTTCAGCTTCGCCTTGATACCGCCCAGGGCACCGCATTTCGGAGGACTATGGGAAGCGGCGGTGAAAGCGGCGAAAACGTTGTTACAACGTACCGTGGGCAACGCACTGCTCACAACAGAAGAGCTGCTTACCGTGGTAATCGAGGTCGAGGGAATCCTCAATTCAAGGCCAATCGCGCCGCTAAGCGCCGACCCCAACGATGGAGATCGGCAGCAGCTTACGATCGCTGCCCCAGAACCAGTGCCGGAACGGCAAACGGGATGCTTGAAAAGATGGCAGCTTCTATGCTGGCTCAAGCAGCAGTTCTGGCTGAAGTGGTCGAAGGAGTATCTGCTTGGCCTACAAGCGCGATCCAAGTGGGTACAGGAGAAGCCCAATCTCGTCGTGGGCAAACTCGTTCTTATCCACGAGGACAACTCACCTCCTCAGCGGTGGAAAACAGGACGAGTTATAGGGGTCGTCGAAGGGCAGGACGGCAAAGTCAGGGTCGCCGACGTCAAAACTCCCAGCGGCATGCTAAGACGTCCAATTGTAAAACTGGCAATAATACCCGATGAAGACTCTTGAAGCCTACAGCCTTTCAACGTGGCCGGTGTTTCGTCAATACGAATTTTTTTTTAAAATGAATATTACAAAAATTGAATTGAATTGAATTATATAAAGTACTGAATTTAACTTTGAATTAAAATTATTATATCGTTAAAAATTTCACTATTGTGAATTAAAAATTATTGGTATAAATTTCAAATTTCCCGCCCATCCGGCCATATTTTATTTAGAATTTAAAAATGAAGAAGAAGAAGAAAAACAATGAAATAAAAACCATTCCACACGAAAGTACCGCACTTAAAACACGCATTTTTTATTTACTCTAATTTTCGCAAAAGTTTGATTTGTTACTTTTTTAAAGTATTAATTTTCACAGCTCAAGTAAGAGCTAATTTACAAAAAAGCTTGTAAATTTTTCAGTGAACTTAAGCCGTTTTTCCCCTGGACCCTTCAAATATTACAAAAATTTCAAGTTTCATGTGCCTATATTATATACAGTTGGTTTAAAAATAAATGTCAGTAGGTCAGAACAAAGAAAATTCATTCAGCAGCTTTTGCCGCAAAGTGGCGTGTATGAATATTTCGCAGAGTGTAATTCCTTGCATTTATAAAAAAATATTTTAATCAAAATTTAGTCTGCAACTTTAAGACCGATAATATGAAGATCACAAATTTTTTTTATTAAGTATTGTTAGACCGAAGGGGCGGCAAATTAGTGTTTTGCCCCGGGCGGCAAATATCCTAGCTACGCCACTGCTATAGACTACCGCACATTATCCGACACATATGTCTTCGTTCTTCAAACTCCATGCAAGCTAAAAAACGTCATTCATGGCGTTCTTGTATACAGGGTGATTGGTATAAGGTGCACCAAAAAGCTGGAGCGAGTAGGTTGGGTTAAGACATGAAAAAAATCGCATGGGTGGGGCAATTTTCTAAAAAAATTACTTAACACATTTTATGTAATGAAGTATAATTTTTATTTTCAAAATTCAATGCTTTTATTAATTTTCAATAAAAAGCAGAAAACCGGATGTTAAAATGTATCTTAGTTTTTGAGAAATTAAATAAAAATTTAAAAACTTTTTTCCAAGAAAAACACTTTTTTTTGTTCTATCTTTGCATAAATACTATTAGTTTTATTAGCAAGTAATACAAAAAATAACTTTATAAACTAGTAATATTTTTAATATCTGTTACGTTTTACTTACTAACTTACTTATCCGGCTCCCGATCCATGAAAGGTCTCTGTCTGAGATATTGTGATCTTCCATCGGTTGCAGTCCCTCGTACGCTCCCTCCAGTCGTCCGGACCAAGCGCTCTTGCGTCTGTGACCGCCTGGTCCCTGTAGCGGAGGATCGGTCTTCCTGGTCGTCTCGAACCTGGGGTTCGAAGCTTTTCTTGGCCGGCTCTTTGGACTACATCCACATCTTGGTACAGCTCGTACAGTTCACGATTGAATCTTCTCCTCCAATCGCCCTCTTCGCATATAGGACCAAATATCCGCCAAAGAATTTTTCTCTCGAAAGTGCCCAGTATCAATTCCCCTTTTTTACTTATCGTCCAGCACTCGGCACCGTAGAGTAGAACGGTGAAAATTAGCGTTTTGTATAGCGTGCACTTTGTCTTTGAGAAAGGAGTTTTAAACCCATTTGTTTGGCCAAACCGAAGTAAAAGCGGTTCGCTAGGGTAATTCTTCGTCGGATTTCCACTAAGGTGTCGTTCGTGGAATTGAGGTTTGTTCCGAGGTAGGTGAACTCCTTGACTACCTCGAAATTACTGCTACCAACAGTGATGTTTTGTCCTAGGCGATGGACAGATGAGGCTTTGTTTGTTGATAGCTTATACTTTATTTTGTCCTCATTCACTTCAAGACCAACGCTGTGAATACTTCAAGTACAGCTCTCTTGGAGCGGTCGATGATGTCGATGTCGTCCGCATAGCCAAGCAGTTGAGAAAACCTGTTGAAGATAGTGCCTTCCATGTTAACACCACTCTTGCGCACTATCTGCTCCAGGACTAGGTTGAAGAAATCACATGATAGCGCATCTCCTTGTCTGAACCCTGTACATGTCTGGAATAACTCGAATGAGCTGTTACCCATTTGCACGTTGCACCGCGTATATTGTAACGTCTTTTGGCGACATATGCTATCATATGCGGATTTGAAGTCGATGAATAGGTGGTGAGTCTCGACTTGATATTCGTTGGTGTTTTCCAGGATTTGCCTCGATGTGAAGATTTGTCTATCGTTGATCTGCCTGGCCTGAAGCCACACAGGTACGTGCCGATCAAAGTTTTACAGAAAGGTTTTAGACGCTCACATAGTAT
This sequence comes from Dasysyrphus tricinctus, assembly GCA_963921185.1. Classification (NCBI taxonomy): domain Eukaryota; kingdom Metazoa; phylum Arthropoda; class Insecta; order Diptera; family Syrphidae; genus Dasysyrphus; species Dasysyrphus tricinctus. The sequence continues at coordinate 140,534,109 of OY992531.1, forward strand.
GTTGGATTGGATCTTGTAGGCAACATTAAGCAGGGATATGCCTCTGTAGTTCTTGCAGGACATAGGATCGCCTTTTTTGTAGATTGAGCATATGGAGCTATTTGACCAGTCGTCGGACATACTTTCCTCCTCCCACACTTGGTTGATGAGCTCGTGCATGCACCCTACCAGGACATCTCCTCCTAACTTGAAGAGTTCCGCAGGTAGGCCATCCGAACCGGCGGATTTGTTGTTCATAAGCTTGTGGCTCTTAACCTCTTCAGTACTGGGCGCTGCACACTGGTTGATTTAGTACAACACTAGCTGGTCATAAGTAAAATAAAAAATGTTGTTACAATTACAAAAAAATCCCGCTAGGCTTAAAGTCAAATACCCAAATAACAAGAAACAACAAAAATAAATCTTTGATTCCGTTACTCTATTAGTGAGGAGCATCTCAATGCAATGCATAAAGCTTTTCACACTCTGGATTTTGCCTTCCGCGCGTTAACAGGTGTTTATTAAGTGCTAAAGAGAAGTAAAAGTGAAATAATTATTTAAAGAAAATATGTCAGATAATGCTATTGGTAATTTTTTTTAAATTCAGTGTATTTCTATTTAAAAATAAGTAAGCCTCTGTCACTAGGAACTAAATGTGTTGAAGCATTTTACTGTAGTGGCAAAGCTTACTTTTTTTCATCTTTTGGTCCATAAAAAAAAAGTGCCACAAAGTGACATCGCGAAACTTTTGTCATTTGAAGATTGTATTATTACCTTCTAAATAATCCTTAATTTAAAGGCCACCACTCAGCGCAACATTCTTTTTTCTTCTCTTACGGGTATCAATCCGCCCTTTTCAGGGCGAAAATTTCCTCTACTCAAGATATTTTTTCATTCATTCAGAGTGAAAATCTTTTTAAATCAACAATAACGGTTTGTGCAGGTGCTGTTTTGCAGTACGTGATCACAAAAAAGTCACTAACCATTCTTGAAGAAGCTGAGTATAAAAAATGCCTTGAATTCAGCAAAACTTTTGTATCTCACTTTTTCAAAAAGTACAAGCAAACAAAAAAGTCACCGGAAGGATTTTTAAAAGCTGAAAGTGCTTGGCTTCAAAAAGAGTTCCAAATTCCACTACCTGAAATTCATGTGCCAACAATTTCAAGACAAGGAAGACCTGAAAAGGAATTCGAGGAGTGTGGAAGCAGAGCTAAGAAAAGAAAAATCCAAAACCTTATGGATAGATCGAGAATTGTCATTTGCTGTTGAGTATAAGCTTAGAATAGAAGGAAGGCGTTCTAAGGCCGATGTCATAAAAAGAGTTGTCGAGAGTTCTCCGAACACTCTTAAAAAGCTTAAAAATCCCGAAATACCTAACAAGATCAAACCATACTCACCTGAAGAAGCCCTAGCCCTTATAACCGATTTAAAACTAACAAAACATCAATATAAGCAGCTTCAAAAAAACGCAAAAGAACGAAATGCGAATATTTACCCCGCCTACGATACTATTCTAGGAGTAAAACAAGAGTGTTATCCAACCAGCAACTTTTTGACTATAACCGAAAGCTTATGTGAAGTCAAACTACAGCAATTGTTGGACTTGACACTACAACGTTTGTCTGTAGCACACCTCGCAACTTTTGACAATCAGTTAGAAAACGGAGATACTTTAGTATGTTCGTGGAAATGGGGTTCCGATGGTAGTGGAGAGCACTCGCGTTATAAGCAAAACTTTTTGGTTAATCCTGAGTCAAGTGATACTGATATTGTGCTAACATGCATTGTACCTTTAGAAATAAGAAAAGTTGGTTCTAGTGCTGAACATATCTGAATGAATTCAAGAACATCATCTCCAAGATACTGCCGTCCAGTACGTTTTGAATTTACAAAGGAAAATATTGAGACTATAACAAGACAGTTCAACCGTATGGAAGCCAAAATAAATTGTCTAGAAGCCACAAGGATAACATTTAACGACAAAACTGTTTTAGTTAATCACACTTTGTTCAAAACAATGGTTGATGGCAAAACATGCAATGCTGTTATGGAGAACAGGGCTAGCTCAGTTTGCTATATAGGCAAGGCATCTCCTAAGGACATGAACAATCTTGAACTTTGCTTACAAAAACCTCCTGATACCACAGCCTATTCATATGGCTTACAAACTCTACATGCTCATATAAGATTTATGGAAGCACTACTACATATATCTTACAAAATTGAAAATGAGAGCTGGCAGGCTAGAGGAGCTGAAGAGAAACTTGCAGTTAAAAATAGAAAAGAATACTTACAAAATGAACTTAGATCTCAATTGGGAATCTTAGTAGATTTTCCAAAACAAGGTGGAGGAAATACGAATGACGGCAACACGGCCCGAAGATTTTTTAAGGATCCTGCAAAAACTGCTGAACTAATAGGCTTAGACCCGAAACTAGTGGAACGTTTTTCAATTGTCTTAAAGACATTAACTTCAGGTCTGAAAATTGATACCAATAAATTTCGCTCTTACTGTTTGGACACAGCAAAATTATTTGTTTCCAAATAAAGTTTGTACAAAATGCTTGTAAGTGTCCACAAAATTCTGCTGCACGGTGCTGATGTCATTGAAAGTTTTCCAATGCCTATCGGACAACTTTCGGAAGATGTGTTAGAAGCTCGTCAAAAAGATTACAAAATTTTTCGAAGCGGGTTTTCAAATAAGATGTCCCGAATCGCAACAAATACTGATGTGCTCCATAGCATGTTGATATCTTCTGATCCGAAGATAAGCAAATTGCGACATCTACCAACCCAACAATACAAGATACCATCCCCAGAAGTTATGGAAATGGTTTTTAAATAAAATATAAAATACTTTTCCAAAAAAAAAAAAATCGAATTAAGTCCAGCTAATGACCCTAAATCGACCACTGTGCGCTGGGACTGGATCTTCATTGACTTGTCTTATGCTTCTTTGTTCCTCTGTTGCCTCCTCTACATAATGCCCATTAAGGAGCTGATGGAAATGCTGCTTAAACACGTCTACAATTCCCTGCGCTTCGGTGACTAGGTTCCCTTCGCTGTTTCGAAGAGCTTGCGTGCCAGTCCTATAAACAGATGCCAATTGCTTGGCCGTTTTGTAGAACCGGCGGGTGTTGGTGGCGGTGCTAGACTCTTCGAGATACTTGAGCTAAGAGGCTTCGGATGCTCTTTTCTTTCTGTGCAGGGTTTTTTTTCTCTTTGCTTTTCTTTTCACGGTACTCCTCTCTTGCTGCTCTTGTTTTCCGTTGCAGCATTTGCATTCGTGCATTTTCCGTCTCCTGCTTAAATACCGTGCATTCATTGTCATACCACGGGTTCTTTTTTCTGGGTAGTTGATAGTCTTATGGTGGTTTGGCTGTCTCCTTAATGATGTCGCGATATTGGTTCCACTGGTTGTTGACGCTTGTGACTGGGTGTACGGCAGAGAGTTTCCCGGTCAGTTGCTCACTGTAGTCTCTGGCTTTCTCAGATGTGCTAAGGCATACAATGTTGAATTTCTTCCTTTGGGCGGTCTTCGTTTTCTTTTCGTTGAACAGTCGGGCTCTGAACTTTGTCACAACAAGAAAGTGGTCAGAGTCCACGTTTGCACCTCGGAAAGTTCGCACGTCCAGGATGTTCGATGCATACCTTGCGCCAATTAGCACGTGGTCGATTTGGTTGGCGGTTCGACCATCTGGAGATCGCCAGTTTGATGTGTGTATCCTTCGCCTGGGGAACCTAGTGCCTAGTGCTAGTTTTATCATTTGATGTCAACACTTGAACTATGGTAAAGTGATATGGGTGAAGGTTATAGGTCCTCACCTTCACTGTCCGAAAACTGCTTTGGGGCAATTCAAGCATAGTTGCTATCCTTCTGGTGCTAAGGGTGGGATTACGTCGTACCAAATTCAAAATCAGTTCCTCTATGTCTGTTGATCCACCAGATGACCTTTACTTATGTACCCGAAGACGGATGTGAAGTCTTGCAAAAAGTGAATAGTGGCGACACCTCCTATTGGGGAACTTATCAGCGTACAATCTCTGTGCTTCCCGACTGGAACCATCCGCTAAGCCGTAGCAATAGTGCATATCTGTCAATTCTTCCCGAGAATAACTTGCCATCGTTTTGTATTGACGATTTGATACGCAATTTAAAAATAAGTTTCAAACAGAATGTCCTTTCATATTTATTTGTGGTTAAGTAAAACATATTTGTTTCTTTTTATTTGGTATCATCATCATCAAGTCCTGTAACCCCGATTGGGGCTTGGGGCGCCAACAAATCGTTTCCATCCTTCACTGTCTGCAGATAGATATTTTAACTGTGGCCACGTCTTTCTCTGGGAGTCTGCTTCTGCTAGAACTGTTGATTTCCATGTTGTTCTTGGTCTTTCAACCCGCCGTGCACCCTGAGGATTCCATTCAAAGGACTGCTTTGTAATTTCATCGTTTGGTTTCCTCAGTGAGTGACCAATCCATTGCCATTTACGCTTTCTAAATGTCAACGTCCAGCCGCTCTTGACTTGTCCTGCGCCACAATTCCTCGTTTGTGGCCAGTAAATTTTAAGAATATGGCGTAGACAACGGTTCACAAAAGCCTGCAATTTCTTCGAGATGGTAGTCATGACTTTCCAGGTTTTGCAGGCATATAACAGCACGGATTTGACATAGGATTCGAAGAATCTCAACTTTGTGCGTAAGGAGATTTGACTGGATTTCCAAATTTGGGACAGAGAACCGGAGGCTGCGCGAGCTTTATTTATTCTACTTTGAACGTCCAGATCAGTACCACCATTTGCTGAAATAATACTTCCAAGGTAGTTAAATTTTTCAACCTCTTCAACTGGTATTTCCTGTATTAAAATACGCTGATGTGTGGAGTGGCCTGTGAGCTTTATTTTTGTCTTTTTGCTATTTATTTTAAGACCACTCGACTCTCCTTTTACCTTCAGAGCTTGACACATCCCGTTCAGCCCGCTGATGTTATTTGCCAAGAGACATATATCATCAGCATAGTCTAAGTGACTAAGCGGTCTCCATTGAATGCCCTGCTTCTCTGCTGTTCCAACGCTTGCCGTCAAAACATCGTCAATCGCCAGTAGAAAGAGAATTGGCGATAGAACATCTCCCTGTCTCACACCCTGCCGCACTTCGAAAGAGTCGGATAGCTGCCCATTGTGTAAAACAAAACATCTTTCGTTGTTATAGGACTCTCTTATAATGGCAACATTTTTTGGGGGAATTCCTCTACCAAGAAGTGATCTCTATTTACATTCACGGTTAACTCGGTCAAAGGCCTTCTCAAAATCCACGAACATGAGGTATAGCGGTGATTGAAACTCCGCAGACTGCTCAAGAACGATACGCAGAGTGTTGATATGGTCGACACAAGACCGCCCACTGCGGAAACCAGCTTGATGCCTCTTGATTCTATCCTTTATCCGCTCCAGAATGATGGTTGCCATTAATTTTGGAAAAACGGACAAAACTGTAATACCTCGCCGATTCAAATTTTTACAGATAATGTGTTACTGAGTGGACGTGTACGGCTGTGTGGCAATAAGTAGTGAAGTTTAAAGCATTGAATTGACATGCCAAGTTTTTAAACACAGTGAGAATTGAAGTTGACACCAAATCGAAGGACTTAGACTGAAAACTTTCCAATTATATACGTTTTGTATCTATTTATTAAAGTTTTAAAATTTTCAATTTCAATTGGAAAAAAAAAAAAAATATAATTGCGCGCTTTGTCATTGCCTCTCTCTCAAATTAAACCAATATTAACACATCTTTACAGTATTTCATATTTCCACTCATTTCACCGACATAAACACAATACTCAATATGTCTGCAAAACGCAATAGACCTAAACTCTCACCGCCTTCGAAGAAACAACTTATGTCACCATCATCCAAAATTTCGAAAAAACTCTCCTTTCCCGAAGGGGACAAACGAACAGGTGAATCTCTTTCTAAAGAAAGTGCATCTATCATCTCACTCCTTACCATGAAAATTGTAGAATCCGAAAAACGTATAGCAACCAAAACTGACACTGAAATAGCAGTCTTACGATCTTCGATTGACACTATAAACACTCGTCTATTATTGCTAGAATCTGGATTGAATGACATAAATGTCTTAAAAACCGAAAACTCCGAACTTAAACAACAACTACAACAGCACAATGAAGCAATAAACAACATAAAAACTCACATGGAACTGAAAGAAGAACAACAACAACTGAAGGAAACAATAAGTGATGCGGTTCTACACGAAGTTCCTCTGCTACCGGGTGAAAATCTTAAGACTTTGTTTTCCAATATGTGCTTTGTATTAAACGTTAAACCACCGATACTGAAAGGCATATTTCGTTTAAAATCAAAAAACAACACATGTGCACCACCGATTATAATTAATTTTTTCTCACCGCACGACAAGAGCCTACTCTTACGATCGATTGCCGAATACCGAAAAACAAATAAACAGCAGCTTCATCTTCATGATCTTGGTTTAACTGAGTGCAATAACAATGCGATTTATATGCATGAGTATTTAACTATGAAAAATAGATCTCTCTTACAACATGCATTGAAAATGAAACGTGATAAGAAACTATCATCAGTATTTACTTTGCGGGGTTTCGTATATGTAAAAAAAACTGGTGAAGAGGGAGCAAAACTTATTGGGAATACAAATAACAACAACTTTTAAAAGATGTCAACAAAATTGAAAAATATAAGGAAACCGACTCAACTGATGTCAACACAAATGATGGACCCAGCTTTTGCTGAAATCTATATACTTTACAAATTACTCTTTCATTACTTTTTTATATTTATAATTTTAAACACTTAATAATCTTATTTATTTCTATTTTTAAAGATATTTTTGAACTTTTACATAAATATTCATCCATCCTAATGTGTGTGTCCGGGTTAGTTAGATTTTATTTGAAATGGTTTTTGCAGCTTATTGTCGCTGGCAGACAGTGTGCACATTTTGGGCACTTTCTATTATTATTTAATATTAATGGTTGGTCCTAACATGGGTTCAAACAGGGATTTCATTGACGCGAATAAAAAAGATAACACGCGTTCAATGTTAAATATAATATGCAATCAGCAAAAAGGCTTACAAGTTTGCCATATAAATGCACAAAGTTTATGCAATAAGTTAGATGAATTCAGGTACTTGTTTGTGGGTTCGAGGGTAGATGTGATCTGTGTGTCAGAAACTTGGTTTAGATCTGAAGAGAAGAAGAAAAGAAATTATGGTGATGCGATGTATGGTTTAGATGGCTATAAACTTTTTCGATCTGATAGGGTTGGTCGTGTTGGGGGTTGCGTTGCCATATATGTTCGAAGAATTTTGGACTGTAGAGTGATTGTTGAGTCTGGCTCCGATAGTGAAATTGATTACTTGTTTGTAAATATAACTTGTAGGGAAAACAACATTCTCTTAGGAACAGTATATAGACCGAATCGGAACACTGACACGGGCCCACTTATAGCTGTGTTAGAGGAGCTCTCATAGGTTTCGCCACTAGTATAATAGTCGCTGGAGACTTTAACAGTAACCTCCTCGTAGATTCGAACCTTGTTGACAGTATGCAAATGCTTAATCTTTACCCAGTTAATACATCGATACCTACTCACTTTACGAAAGATAGTTGTACCCTACTTGATGTATTTTTTGTAAGTCATTTATATAAAATTTTACATTTCAGCCAGCTTTCTGCTTCATGCTTTTCTCGCCATGATCTTATTCACATTACTTTCCATTGTGAGCCAATAGTAAAAAGTTTGAACTATAGCTATCGTGATTTCAAAAATATAAATTTAACTCAGCTTGAAGAAGATTTGAGAGTAGTTCAATGGTTCAGAGTATATGGAATGACCTCAGTAGATGATCAAACCGCTTTTATACAAGACAATATAGTTGATCTTTTTAATACTCATGTCAAAATTAAAACAAAGACTTCTCAATCAAAGGGTCAACCTTGGTTTACGAACTACATACAAACATTAATCATCAAGAGGAATAAGGCATATAAGGGTTGGAAACGTTTTCGATCAAATCTGATATTAAATGTTTACAGGGCTTTGAGGAATAAGGTTATTTATGAAATAAGAGAATCCAAAAAGCGGTTTTATGCTCCACGGCTTGATCCATCTATTGCCCGACACAAACTTTGGAAAAACTTAAAAGAAATTGGAGTGGGCAAGCAAACAAACAGCATAACTGCAAACATTGACTGCAATGAGTTAAACAAGAACTTCATATCAGCACCTGATATTCATTCAAACTCTGAAAATGCTCTCAATGAACTAACAAATACTCGTATTCCTTGTTCACAAGCAATAAGAGATTTCAACTTTGAAAGAATAGAAGATTCCGATGTATTAGAAAGCTTTCTATCGATTAAATCAAATTCTGTTGGATTCGATAATATTCATCCGGTTTTTGTAAAGGCTATTCTTCCTTATGTTCTTAGGTATATAACGCACTTGTTTAATACCATTCTTATGAGTGGTGTTTTTCCTACTGCTTGGAAATATGCAAAAATTGTTCCTGTTCCCAAGAACAAAGATGAATTCAGGCCTATTGCTATTTTACCGTTCTTATCAAAAGTATTTGAAAAAATCATGAATGGACAGATACGAAAATTTCTTCATACAAATCGGTTACTTTGTTTAAGCCAGTCTGGCTATCGTCCAAGGCATAGCTGTACAACAGCCCTCATAAATGTAGTAGAAGATATTAGACAATCGGTAGATTGTCACAATATTACTTTGCTCACATTATTAGATTTTTCTAAGGCATTTGATACTGTGAACCATAGTATATTATGCAAAAAACTTAAAGAGCAGTTCAAGTTCTCATCAATGTCAGAAATGCTGATTAGCTCATACCTTCAAGGTAGATCTCAAGCAGTTGCAGTTGGTGATTGTAGTTCTGACTACTTGCCTTTAAGCAGGGGTGTCCCACAGGGATCAATTATGGGACCCCTACTTTTCGTTATGTACATTAATGAACTTCCCTCATGTCTTGTAAACTGTTCCATTGATATGTATGCTGATGATGTCCAGTTGCGGAAAAGTTGTCCTTTAGGTCTTGTAGAGAATGGAATAAGTGAACTAAATGATGATCTCAATCGAATTTTACACTGGTCAGAAATAAATGGGCTCTGCTTAAACCCAAAAAAATCGAAATGTCTAGTAATATCCCGTAGGCCCATTGATATATCAGGCTTTTCTCAAATTGCTCTAAATGATAATCCTATTGAAATAGTCGATACGGCAACAAATCTTGGAATTATTTTTAACAGGCAGCTGAATTGGGACAATCACATAAAATCAATTCTGGGTAAAACATATGGAGGTCTCCGAATGCTTTACGTCACACAGAAGATAACACCAGTTAGAACTAGGATGATTCTCGCAAAAACATTACTAATTCCGATATTGCTGTTTGGCTGTGAACTATTTTCGAATTGTTGTTATGAGCAAAAACGAAAACTCAATGTCGCCTATAACTGTATTGCACGATATATCTATGGACTGAAAAGAAGACAACATGTTTCATCTTTCGCTAAATCAATATGTGGCCTCACTTTAGAAAATCTTTTCAAGTTTAGGACTTTAATTCTCCTTCATAATATCATGCAAACACATCAACCCTCCTACCTTTACAATAGAATCCGTTTTCCACTTTCTACGAGATCCTGTGATCTCATACCCGAACGATATACCTTCTTAATATCTGAGCGTCATTTTTTCATAAATGCTATCCGTCAATGGAATTCCTTACCTCGTTTTGTTAGATTAATAAGCTGCTCAGCCATGTTCAAACTAAGGCTTAAAGAATACTTAGGGACACTTAATTGAGATGGATGTTATATATTTTAATTAGAACCTATTAAATTAAATTAAATAACCTTTTGTTAATTTTCTAAATACTTTTAATTTTAAATAACTGTTTTGTTTTTAAATAATATTTAGATTAATTTCTGAGTTTGTTTTTGAATTACATATATCATTAAATAATTAACATTTCTTAAATTTTTGCTTTGTCAAATCACTCCTAAAGTAGCACACGAATTTGAATTTTGGTATTAAGCTTGCGCTATAAAAAAGATATTGTATCTTACTGTGTAATGCTATTCCTTTTAAATAAAGAACTTAAATAAACTTAAATAAATTGTTGCAATTCTTAATATCACCTTTCTTTGGCAACTTAACAATCACACCATCCTTCCAGTCGCTGGGATAGATTTCGTTTTCCCACACAGCATGTATCAACGGGTGTAGAATACAAGCCGTTCTGACAGGGTCAGCTTTCAGGAACTCGGCTGGTATACCGTCAAGTCCAGCTGCTTTGTTGTTTTTGAGAAGATGTATTGAAGATTGAATTTCCAGTACTGTAGGGGGTTCGATGTCAATACCCCTATATGATCTACGCATCTCGTTAAGCTGGGGCACTTCAGCACTCTGCTCAACAGAATCCTCATTATGCAATGCACAAAAGTGATCCTTCCACCTGCGCAGCTGATCCTCGATTGATACCAAAAGTGTACCATCCACATCCATTACAGGGTGATTGGTGTTGCTTTTCTTCCCGACAACTTCCTTGGATATTTGGTACAATTCCCTTATATCTCCTCTTCTTGCAGCGTTTTTCGCATTTTCTGCGAAACCGTCTAACCTCACCCTCTTGTCACGTCTCACACAGCGATAGACCATCTTATGTGCTAAGCGATACTCTCTTCGCCATTCAGCCTTTCGTTGAGCATCTTTTTCGGCATTTATTTGCATCTTCAACGATTTGCGAAGCTCGATTTTATCCCAGGTATCTTTGCATATCCAAGAGTCTCTAACTCTCGTCTACTTGGGTACAGTTTCGGATCCAGCCTCCATAAAAACACTTTTTATTTTATTTTATCAATTGTTGAATAATGTATTCCGTTTAATGACGAAGCTCTGTCGTTAAGGTTGGTGACATAGTTACGACAGATGTTAGAATCACTTAAAGCATTTGTATTGAACTTCGAATTCCTTGCTGCACCCTGTGATTGATTGTGATTTAAGTATTTTTGGTATAACTCGAAAACTAAGCTGAATTTGACAATTTTATGTATAATACTTTTTCGACCTTTAGTCCAAATGCGTTTCGCCCAGGTACAACAATTGGGCTCATCAGTTAGATGTGTCTTAGAAGGGTACAACAACATCTAACTGATGAGCCCAATTGTTGTACCTGGGCGAAACGCATTTGGACTAAAGGTCGCAAAACTTTTAAATTTGAATTTCAATTCAAGAGTCCACAAAAACAAAAACAAAAATAATTAATTTTCAATTATTTACGTTTTTATTCTTAATCTTATACCAGCCAGACAACGGGCCTTACCATCATATTTTTCTAGTTGTCTGAATTTAACAAAATTCCACTAGAACATTATATAATTTTCAGTGCTTTTGTGCTGTTTATTTTATACGTGCCGGTAACCATCGACTAAAAATTATGCGTCTTAGAAGGGTACAACAACATCTAACTGATGAGCCCAATTGTTGTACCTGGGCGAAACGCATTTGGACTAAATGTTGCAAAACTTTTAAATTTGAATTTCAATTCAAGAGTCCACAAAAACAAAAACAAAAATAATTAATTTTCAATTATTAACGTTTTTATTCTTTATATAATACTTTTTGTTCAAAATAAAATTTTCTATTGAAATGGATAGTTCAAAAAATTTTACGAAAAAATTTAAGCAGGAAAAGTTAACAAAAACCAACCTAAAAAAAATAAAAAAATCAAGGATATCTAAATTTTTTAATGAATTGTACATAACTTTTTTTGAAGCAAAGATAGGGTCAAGTCATGCAGGGACAAAATAAAGTAGAGACTAAAGGCCTTAATATGGCATGTTCAAAAATTAATATTTGTTTTCAATTGACAGAGATATTCCCATTCAAACCTTATCATTTTTAATAATTTTTCGCAGATTTGGCCCGAAAGTCCCTTTTTCGGTACAATATGGCAAATTTCACTTTCGTAAAAATTTTCTAAATCAAAATTTTAATATAATATGACATTAGAACTATAGGGAATTTATAAAAAGGATGTGAGTTCGCAATTTCGTTTTTCGGCTGTTTTTAAATGCTTTCAGACCTACAGACCGAACGGCTGGTCCGATTAACATAAGATTTGGTACTAGGTGCTAGGAAGGTTAAACTTGTCATAAAGTACCAAAAAAAAGGCTTTCGGTCAAAAACTGCGAAAAATGATAAGAAATGGTAAAGTTTGAATGGCTATATCTCTGTCAATTTTCAAATAATATGGCTTTTTTAACATGTCATATTAAAGCCTTAAGACCAGTTTACTTTGCTCATGCATGTCTTAGCGTAGCTTTGCTCCGAAAAAAGTTATGCACAATTTAGAAAAAAAATTAAAAATCTTTGATTTTTCGATTTTTTTTATGTTGGTTTTTGTTTACTTTTCCTACTTAAATTTTTTTAAGAAATTTACCAAACTATCCTTTTCGATAGAAAATTTAATTTTGAACAAAAAGTATCATATGTAAAATTGTCAAATTCAAAAATACTTAAAAGTGGCCAGTGTGACCATTCTCTCAGAAACGCATGCGTGAATTTAGTAGCATTTTCGGTTTTAAGCATGCTTATGGGCCAAACAAACATATTCAATAATAAAAACCCTTGCACGTAATTGTTCCTTTTTAAAAGGTCTATTCAATAGGCTAAGATGGTATGCAATAAAAATAAAAAGGGGTAATCCGCAAATTTAATAATTGACCTGAGCAGATCAAACCAAAAAGATTGTTTTCCTTGGAAAAAAGTACTTTTCATTTCTTTTTTTATTTTTCAAAAACTAAGATACATTTTAACATCCGGTTTTCTGTTTTTTATTGAAAATTAATAAGATTATACTTAATTACGTAAAATTTGGAAAAAAAAATTAATTTGAGTTTTGTTTTTATTATTTTTTTTTTTTTTTCAAAATTTCGAGTTCCAAAACGGTATAGCATGGTATTGTAAATTGTACCGTTGTTTTTTATATATTTTTTTTTTCTGTTTTAAGTCAATTATAAACCTAAACCCTGCCTAAACGGGGTGAAATAGACCCCCCTCCCATACAATTTTTTTCATGTCTTAGCCCAACCAACTCGCTCTTGCTTCTTGGTGCACCTTATACCAATAACCCTGTATATCCCACTTATTGATTGCGTTCGTTTGTAAACATGTCGAGATGATGATGGCGAACAATTTACGAACTTAAGTCACGGGCAGAAACTCTAGCATTGGCGAACGTCAACGCAAGCAAGCAATTTTTTTCGCAAAATGTGGCTCACAACACAAAACTAAATCACAATTCAAATCGGATTATGTTTAGCCGAGTTATTCGTGCACGAACACAACAGGAATTCATTTCATTTTTATATGTAAAAAAAAGTCGGGTTAGTTACACCACTGATTTGTTGGATTCATGCTTCGTCTCTATGATCTATGAATAACTGTCCAAACTTTGTTCATGAGTGGTCATGATTATCACCTTTAAATAAACGGAGTTCTGGGTGTATTTTTGTTTTGGAATTTTTTTTAAACGGATATACGCGTATGTGTATTCCTACATTAAAAACAAAATTAAAGTCAATAACTCAAGTAACTTAATTTTGTAAATATATTAAAGTGTTACTATTTTTCATTAAATATTTGACATTTTAGGGATTGCGACATAACTACAAACTTGAGATAAACAAACAAATATGCATTGCTGACAACAAATGAACATATTCATTCTCTAACCTACAGCTTTCCAGGACAATTACACAATATTTTTAACAGTTTTTGTATTTAACACCTTAAAAATCAGTAAAAAAATATCAATATGCATAGGTTAGCTCTCTGCCATTCTCATTTCAACCTGTAAAAACCTAACATTTAAAAAATATTTAATTCTAAGCCCCTCTAAGTATAACCTTTAAAAGCAAACAAAATTTTAAATTTGATTGTTTTCTTGTTTTTTTGGAGATTTCCTGAAAATGATTTTTTCGTGGTGAAAATAAGGAGACTTAAAAATATGTTGTACATTTTTCATGATCTATAAAATCATGCAGCTCGATGAATTATACCATTTCTGACTTTTGTTAGAAATTTTGCAAAAACCACTGAAACTGTACAACATATCAACAGTTTATTCATTTTGAAACTCAGGTCCTCGATTAATCGAATTGCGCATAGTAGAGATTCAACTGAATCATTATTTTTTAATTTTATTTTGTGAGACAAAATTCATAGTTGATTGGTTTGTTTTCAAATTCATTTTCTGATTTTTTTATATAAAACAAGTGCCCAAAAAGTGCATATAATTTTTTTCCGTGAATTTTTCCGATATTTTAATAGTTATTCTTCTATTTGGGGTGGAGACGAATACAACAAATCATTGATCTTTAAAATCGGTCCAGTCGTTCTTGAGTTATAAGTGGTGTAACTAGCCCGACTTTGTTTTATAATATTTTAAGTGTCCTTTGATATAGCCCATTTTTATTTCCGTTTTCAGGGCAGTCATAAAGTTGGCTATACGCCATTTCAGGATTATCCATTGCTTACCAGACACGGAAAGGTGAATAAAATGTAATGTTTTTGCTGTGTCAATTGGAGTAACAGTAATGGTAGTACGCCAAACAAACGATTCGATTTGCAAAATGAATAATCATCTGAAAAAGTATTTTCAATTAATTTTATTAATTCTTTTGTAATATGAACGTTTTACTACAGGATATTCAAACCAACGCATGAGAAAAATTCGAAATTTTAAGTGTCGCGAACATTAACGATTGAAGCTTGGTACTTTTAAAAGAACCATTAGACCCTATACAAATAAAAACTGTTGAATATCTCTATGTTTCGATTTCATGAGTTCATACTTACATTATTATTTCATACATATAAGGCTTTTGACTATATTTTTCTTAATCATTTCACTTGATTTTGGTTTTTTTTTCAATCTTTCCCTAGAGAAAAATAAAATATTCGTCTCCCTCACACCTTCATAAGCATAGACATGTCAAAAATTCAACGAGCTCCTGTAATGTAAAAATTAAGCCTATTTTTTCTACTTCAAACATGGGCTACACAATTTGGGACAGAACTCAGAACATGGTCCCAAATTTCAAAATAAAAAGAAGTATTTTCGAAGTCAGGAACTGAGTCACGGTAATAATATTTGCAATTTGTACAAAATATAAAGATAGTCCAAAATGTTCCCAAGGGATAAGAACTAATTTTAGTGCTAGTTTTAAAAATGTGATCGAATCTGAAAAAAAAAATTGAAAATTTTGACGGCTAAAAGTTGCCAGTCAAATTTTAGGTCAACTACTCAAAAACTCAAAAAAAAAAAGAAAATAATCTGAAGTAATAGTTTTAATAATATTGATACGACCTTGTTGTTTTGTCGGACAACCCCACCACATTACAGTTACAAATTAATACACTTAAAAACTTTTGTGATAAATGGGACCTGAATATAAACACCTCAAAATCAAAAATTATGATTTTTGAAAGCACCCGTCGAAGGAGAAACCCGCTAGAAGCATGGTCATTGGATCGTGAACCTATAGAGGTGGTTAACCAATTTAAGTATTTAGGTGTTCTATTTTGTAGCAATCTAGATTTCCGGCCCCATGTTAAGGAAAAATGCTTATCGGCAAAACTGCAATAAACCTTATATGGAACAAAATCTTCAGCAATAAGTACATAGGCATCTCAGCTAAATTTAAAGTTTTTGAAGCTACTATAAACTCATGCTTATGCTATGCCAGTCAAGTTTTTGGTTACCAAGATCTCGATGAATTTGAGATAGTGCAACGCTTCTTTTTTAAACGAATCTTTAAACTTCTGAATTATACACCAACTTACGCTATACATGTGGAATCAGGTATCCCTCCGATTTTTCTAAAAAATCTTAAACTTAATGCCGATTACAAAGTAAAAGTAATGCAAAGGTCAAATGAAAATCTTCATAAGCAAATGATGGATTTCGCATTCCGAAGGAATTTATCGCCGTTTAAAGAATGGCATGAGATAGCAAATGCACACGGATTTAATCTTAACCTTAGTACATAGTACAACTAATCTTGCTAATTGGAAAGGTAGGTTTTATGAATGTATTGCATTGGTCGATAATTCATAGTATCTCAAGTTCTTGAATAGGGCTCGAACCTCTCCAAGCAGATTGGTCTATAAGCAACTCAATCACACTTTGTTTGTAAACAATTATTTTAATAGTAAACTTTCTGCAAATCAAATAGGTGCTTTGTTTAAAGCAAGAACTGAGATGCTAAATCTGAATTACAAACCTCACAGAAATGATAATCCCAGGTGTAACCTCTGCAATCGAAATGAAATCGAAGATGTCAACCACTTTTTAGCCGTTTGTCCAATTCTACTAGAACTTCGAAGACTTTGTTTTTCAAAAAGCTTTCTCAATCATCAGGAAGCGAAACAAATTTTAACCGGAGAGTGGGGTTGGAAGGACCTTTACAATTTTATTGATCATGCCTTAGATTAACGAAATAGTTTTTTTAAGTAAATTTAAATTTTTAAATATATGTATATTTATATATCTTTAACTAAGATGTAACGAGGAAATATATATTATAAACTTGGATATTATGTTTATTTAAATTCATTCTATTTATTCAATTGTCTACATAATCTATTTATAAACTTATTAATTTATTTAAATTCATTCTATTTATTCAATTGTCTACATAATCTATTTATAAACTTATTAATCTTAAACTTTCTTCTTATTATTCTCGATAAATGTCAATTTTCAGGCAGACGGCAAATATATTTTCTGCCATGCTAATGTTCTTATATAATCTTACAAATGTATTTCGAATTTTGGTCAAATAAGGAATTTGTAATAATAATAATAATAATAATAATATTGATTTTTTTCTGGTAGCATTATTTAAATCTGATATAAGGCTAAGAATTCTGATAGAAAAAACCGTTAAATTACCATTTTTTTTATTAATAAGAATATAATTGCAACATAAATTATGGTAGTTTAACAGTTTTTCAAACTGTCAAATGTAAAAGAGTTTTGAAACCATTTGTTTGGCCAAACCGAAAAAGCAGCGGTTCGCTAGGGTAATTCTTCGTCGGATTTCCACTAAGGTGTCATTCCTGGAATTGATGTTTGTTCCGAGATAGGTGAACCTCTTGACTATCTCGAAGTTACTCTTACTACTACCAACAGTGATGTTTTGTCCTAGGCGATGTACAGATGAGGCTTTGTTTGTTGACAGCTTATACTTTGTTTTGTCCTCATTCACTTCAAGACCAACTTGGTGTTTCGCCTGTGAATGCTTCAAGTACAGCTCTCTTGGAGCGGCCGATGATGTCAATGTCGTCCGCATAGCCAAGCAGTTGAGAAGACCTGTTGAAGATAGTACCTTCCATGTTAACACCACTCTTGCGAACTATCTGCTCTAAGACTAGGTTGAAGAAATCACATCATAGCGCATCTCTTTTCCTGAACCGTGTACTCGTCTGAAATGAGCTGTCACCCATTTGCACCGCGATTTTTGTAACGTTATGCGGCATAGCTGGATCAGTTTTTTCGGGATCCCGAGTTCCGACATCGCCATTAGAAGCTCTTAGCGACTTATGCTATCATATGCGGCTTTGAAGTCGATGGGTCTCGACTTGAAATTCGTTTTTCTTTCTAATGAAGATTTGGTATATTGTTGATCTGCCTGGCCTGAAGCCACACTGGTACGTGCCGATCATTGTGTTCAGTGATGCCAACCGTATGATAATTATGCTACATGTATGATAATTATAGGCTTTGTATGATGTATGATTAAAAGTCATTATCATACGCAAAATGTATGATAATTTCTGTGTCTTACAAACAAATATTAAATTTTTACCATTATTTTTCAATGTCTCATTAAAAAAATTTATTTCCTACTCAATACATAAAATACTATTGAAATATACTTAACGAACTGTCCCTGTATGTCTTTTCTTTAAATAAACATGTGAATGGGCTGGTTCAACGCATTACGTTTCACTTCTGAATTTTCAGATTTCTGAATTCATGTCGTTGAACGTAAAAAAATCTGAAATTTCAGTCGAAAGTCATTGTGTCAAATACCTGCATAGAATTTACATTGAAGCGAAATAAAATAGAACTTTAATTATATTAGTAAATTAAACAATGAACGTGTAAAGTTGTGGGAATGAAATTATAATATGTAACTACATCAGCAATATGTTTTATTAATTTCATTAAAAGTGTTTTTAATTGAAATGTATGGCCCACAAAATGTAAAAAAAACTTTCCAACTTCAATATACAAAATTGTTGATTTAAACATTTACTAAGCAATAAAAAAAAAATCGTTCATTTAAACAAGTATTGAAAACTGAACAAATCAACCACCAACCAGACCGAAAATTATAAAATTCAACTTTTATATACAGTACTTCAGCTGGTTTGGTATTTCCCCACCACAAACAACTTTCATCTGAATTTCAGAAGAGAAAAGCTCGTGGCCATCTATGCGTCCAAATGTCATACTAATTTTTGTTAAGGGATCTCGGTAAGGCGATCACAGCGAACCTATCGACCAAATGTCTACCTATAAAATCGTGTTTCATGAGAATACTATAGATTGGATATACAATGGTAAAAGTCACTAAAAGTCATCTAACTTTTTATGACAGCTGGCCAATCAGATGCTCCAAAAATTCAGAAATCTGAAAATTCAGATGTTATTGAACGCGGCCAATGAGACAAATAATAAAAGTGCTTTTTATACTGCCATTTCTTCTTGTTACTAAACAAAATTAGCAAAATATGCTATATAGCTTTATATAGCTTTATATAACTTTATTTATTGTTTTCAAAAAATGTTTACCATTTGAAACTTTTGACTTCCAATTCACATAACTGATCAAAATTAATACTTTCCGTCCTTTATTCTATAAAATATTAAAATGCATAGCAAATTTTCGAATTTTTTACCATAAACATTAAATAAATTTAAAATACTTAAAATTTTGTTCTTCCATTTCCAATATTGTTTGCGAAAACAGACAAAATGGTTGTCATTTATTAACAAATTCAACTTCTAAAAAGGATTTCACCTAATTTTTTTATCCATAAAAAGGTCAATCTAAGGGCATTGTAACAATGCGGAAAACTGTTTACATGTATGAGCTCAAGGAAATCGTGTTATTTGTGTACGGTTCCTTGTAATTTTCTTTTTGGCGTATGATAATTATCCCTCCCGTATGATCATAAAATAGAAAATTGTATGATAATGCATCCACAAGAATATGGCATCACTGATTGTGTTGCAGAACGTTTTTAGACGCTAACATATAACGTTGGATAGGATCTTGTAGGCAACATTAATCAGGGGTTAGCCACTGTGTTCTTGCAGGACATACCTATGTAGGATCGTGTTTTTGTAAATTGTGCATATGGAGCTTTTTCACCATTCGTCGGGCATACTCTCCTCCTCCCACACTTGGTTGATGAGCTGGTTCATACAACCTACCAGGACATCTCCTCCAACCTTCTAAAATTCCCTGTGCTTCGGTGACTAGGTTCCCTTCGCTGTTTCGAACAGCTTGCGTTTCAGTCCTTTAACCAGATGCCAGTTGCTTGGCTGTTTTGTAGAAGCGACGGGTGTTGGTGGCGGTGCTATACTCTTTGAGATACTTGAGCTGAGAGGCTGCGGATACTCTTTCCTTCTGCGTAGGGTTTTTTCTCTTTCTTTCTCTTTTCACAGTACTCCTTTCTTAGTGCCCTTGTTTTCCGTTGCAGCATTTGCATTCGTGCATTTTCCGTCTCCTGCTTCAATACCGCGCATTCATCATCCTACCAAGAGTTCTTTTTTCTTTGTGGTTGATAGCCTATGGTGGTCTCGGCTATTATGTACCTTAGACTATTTTTAAACTTTTCGAGTTTTTGAGTAGTTGACCTAAATTTCCAGTCGTCAAAATTGTAATTTTTTTTCAGATTCGATTAGATTAGGCCTTAAAATAATTTCCGATACAAAAATTTAAAATAACGAACACTAAAATTAGATCTTATCCCTTGGGAACATTTCTCAAGATTTTGGACTATTTATTTAAATTTTGTACAAATCAGTTTTGGATTCATTTTTATTTTAAAGTATACATTCAGCCACTTATTTAAGGACATTTCAAACATAAACTTGACTCAGTTCCTGACTTCGACAGTACTTTTTTCTAAATTTTGAAATTCCAGGCCATGTTCTGACCCAAATTGTTTAGTGAAGTAGAACAAATAGGCAGTGCTTTGAGTTAAGAATCCCCAAATCATAAATTGTACCAAATTTTATTAATTTGTATTAAAAATTGGCGTGGGTAATGATTTGTGTCACCGAAATTCAACAAACGGACCAATGTGCGCCGCCCGAAAACACCCTGAGATAGGAGTGCGAGAACGAGAACGCAGGGACGCATATTTTGCACAGTTTTTTTTGTGTTCGAGTGCACAGTTTTCATGTTCAAGGTCAGGAGATATTTATTCACACACTTACAAAAATATCCCTTTCACTCCACCGTCTTTTTGTCTTGTCCACATCAAGCCTCTTTCCACTGAGTTTAGTGTTTTTAAAATTTGCGTTAGCATTGGACTGGAAGCATTATACATAATATGTTCATACAAAAAAAGAAATAATTAACACAATCAAAGGCTTTCAATGGAGATGGAGTACCTAGAAAGGGCTTCTTGGATTTTTCCCTTCTTTTTAATCTGTTTATACACATTTATTTTTTATAAGCTTTGACCTTGGCACTGGTGCAGATGCACCACAAGAATTCAGGAAATGCAATGAGAACGATATTAAAGGGAATCATAAGAAATTAGGTACTCCCTAAATTTGGAGTGTTTGTAAGTAATAATTTTGGATAAAGAAGAATATGTTATCGCGTAAATGCAGGCATATTTTATGTAAGTTGTCAAGTAGAGAAGGGGATGATTTGTGTTAGTTAAAACTCGACTCCGAATAAGAATGACCAGACGGCGATTATGAAACAGGTTTAGGTTTTCTTTTCACATTCTCTCAGCAACTGACCGACTAAAGATTCTACGTATGCAGCATTGATGTTTTGTTCTTTATATTTATTTTTTCGAATTTTGTGTTTGTTATTTGCACGTAGAGATATTGCCTTGTGATAGGTATGGATGTGGGTATATATGTAGCTGGCAACACACACAATATAATATATTGTTAGGTTAAATTTGTGTGAGTTGTGGATTCTAAAATGTTTAAAGAAATTAAGAACTGGTTGCTGTGAAAATTCGAACTTTGTTCTTTAACGTCCCAGTTTTTATATGTATGCATTTCTACATCGTTGGTTGGGGGAATGGGGATATATTTGTGAACAACGTACCACAGGGTTAATTTGCATTACTGATGCAATTCAATTTTTACATAGTGTAGGTAGGTATGCAAAAATTCGACTTTACGTGTATAGAATGCATGTTATGTGCAAATAAGTATTGAAAACATACCTATACAAATTGTCCCAGAAGCCTACTAGCACAGATACTAGAGTTACATAGATATCGCATCCAGTACAAATAAAAATGACCATTTTTTCAATATTTTGTGATTGCAAGCTCTTTTGTTTGGTCCTCAAAAATTGAGTCGGTTGATCAAACTACTGAGGACTTGTTGTTGACGTTTTGTATTTATGTCTATGTATGTAAATCTATCTTTTTTAACATCATATGTGGTCCACAACTCACACAATATTAATGTAACTGGGATGTAGCTCTACGTCCCACGATGAAAAAGTAGTCATTTTTATTTGCTCTGCGTGCGATATCTATGTAACTATAGTATCTGTGCTACTAGGTTAATACATACATACATATATAAATATAACCTTCTGGGTGCTAGTCCTTAATACCAAACCAATGGCATAAAATCTTAAGCAAATACAAAAACTGAAACAAAACTCAAGGGTCGGGGTCAGAATTCCGAAAACCAAAATCCCCAAAACCCAAAATCCCGAAAATCAAAATCCCGAAAACCCACAATCCTGAAAACCCATAATCCCGAAAACCCAAAATCCCGAAAACCCAGAATCCCGAAAGCCCAGAATCCCGAAAACCCAGAATCCCGAAAGACCAAAATCCCGAAAACCCAAAACCCCGAAATCCCGAAATTGAAATCCGTAAATTTTTCTTTTTATATAATTTTTTGAGATTTCAATTGCGGGAAAAGTATTTCTAGATTCTTGGTCTTAATTTCTGTTCTATTTTATATGGGAAAGGCAAAAACTGTGTAAAAACTTTCATCTGAAAAATAATTAGCTCTGGAGCACATATTAAGTAAGCATAACGAGACGAAGAAGAAAACGAAAATAAATCGTTAAAAAACGTTTCCTAAATATGTTTCTTACAGACGTATTACATACCTATATAAATGTTTGTATGTACAGTACATATGGATATGTACAGTACATGAATATTCTTTATACCAGCCCATGCTCTCACACTTGGTTTCTGATTTATTAGGGAACGAACTTACATATCTACTTAGAAATTAAGTTCTTCTTTACTTTGTTTCGTGCTAATTAAAACCATGTTAATGTTATGTTTCAACTAAAAGCAATTTTTATATAAAAACTTAATTCAAAGCACAAAAAAAAACCTTTCAAGGCCATTTTTTTAAATTCAGGATAAATTAAATAGAGCACAACATGCGAAAATTCGGAAGAGGGTTTAAAAAACGATTAAACTATCGGTACTCAGTTAAAATTCAGATTTGTGATACATAACAGTTATTAATTTGATTTTTATTCAATAAGGCTAGATCCACCATATTTTATCATATCGAGATTTTATCGATATCAGAACATTAATGTGAATTTGGCCCAAAAGTTTATCAGAAAAGTCACATTAATGGCAGTAACCTCTTTTTTCCAAATGTTGTATATTTTTGTCCCTGTATAAGACGCTTATCATCCCGGTCCTGATGTATGGTGCAGAGGCATGGACACTGTTAACGGTGGATGAGAACGCGTCAGGCTGTTTTGAGAGTAAAATTCTTTGGGTGATTTGTCTGTATAGATGGGGAATGGAGAAGAATATACAACAACAAACTGTACGGGCTATACAGCGACACCGACACCGAACGACTGAGATGGCTGGGTCGCCTACAGCGAATGGACACCAATGTTCCGGCCCGGAAAGTCTTTGAATCCAACCCCGCGGGACAGCGCAGTAGAGGTGGACAGCGTAAAAGGTGGCGCACGCAAGTGGAAGAGGACCTCAACCAACTTGGTGTGCGAAACTGGAGACAGCTAGCTAGAAACCGAGCAGAGCGGCAAAACTACACAATCCTGAACGGAAACAAAAAATTAAAACATATGGTATTGTTGTATGGTTGCGGCCACGCAGTGAGCGGCAAGCAGCAGAGCGGCAAGCGGAAATTCTGAGCGGCCGGCAGAGCGACTTCGCTCTGATTTAGATTCTGTTTAATTTTTTCATTCAATCCTGAGCGGCAAGCTTTTGAGTTTTTTGAACGAAATAATAAAATAAAATGATGGTTTGATTATGTTTTTATATTATGTTACTTGGCAACTAGTACAGGTAAAATAGTACAGAAAGGACTTCGAATAAAAAAAAAATTGGTACCACCATGAAACTTGGTGAAAACGTTTAATGTACTATGAGAACGAAGAATCAAAAGGGTCTATAAAAATATTTCATATAGAAGGGTGTTTTTTTGAGGGGGTAGGGGCGTAAGTTGCGGTGTATCAAACGGAAAAATAAACTTTGGTGCAACCTAAGCATATGACACATGTTTTCAAGGTAGTTTTAAATGCTGAATCAAATGACAGCAAAATCAAGTCGATATGATCTCCGTGAAAAAAGTTATTGTCATTTTTGTGTTAGGATGACTATATTTTCAGTATAAAAGTCAAATACTACCGAAAGCTAGTTGAAATTGGTGGTCCGTCGATGAAACTTGGTATAAATGGTTCATTTGTCATATAAAGCAATAATAAAAAGAGTCTATAAAAATATCTGTTGTTAAAGGGTCTTTTTTTGACAGTTGAGATGCAGGTTGGGGTTATGGTGGGATTATTACCATAAAACCTGTGACAGAAATGGTACCCTCATGAAACTTTATAAAAATGTGCTATGAACTACCAGAATGAAGAATCAAAAGAGACTATAAAATATCTATATGGTAGAAGGCTGTTTTTAATGGGTGAAAGAAAGTATAATACTTTTTACAAAAACAAAAATCCTGAGAAATCCACAAAATCACCCTTTCTCTCTTCATATTTTTGTAGACTGATTCTTAATTTTCGTAGTAAATGAAACACTTTTACCAAGTTTCTTGCGGATACAATCCTTTTACATTTTTATGAAAAATAACCACATACTTCCGACTTCCCCCTATCTTCAAAAAACACACTCTTCCATGGCAAATATTTCTATAGACTCTTTTGATTTTTCATTCTGTTATGGTAATCACAACAAAAACATAAATGTTAAAAAAGGAGCCAAGTTGTTCTGTGTACAAGAAACCTGTGCGTAAGAAGTCTGCCAAAAAAAGTAATGAGATCTAAAATATATGCCAAGTTTTAAGTTCATGAAGTTTAATATCAAATATCTTAAGTAGAGTAATATCGAAACAATTCCAAATCATGATAGAAATTTGGTAATTAATGATTACTGATTTAAAATTTGGTGGGTTCACTGGTCAAGTCAGTAATCATTAATTACCAAATTTCTGTCATGATTTGGAATTGTTTCGATATTACTCTACTTAAGATATTTGATATTAAACTTCATGAACTTAAAACTTGGCATATATTTTAGATCTCATTACTTTTTTTGGCAGACTTTTTACGCACAGGTTTCTTGTACACATAACAACTTGGCTCCTTTTTTAACATTTATGTTTTTGTTGTGATTTCACTCCTTTTTGCAAAGATTTATTTTGCCAGGTGAAATTCAAGCCCTACACAGTTTTATAATTCTACGACAACCGAAAGTGCTCCATACAAATAATAGCAATTCTGATAAAATGGGTGGATGGAACCCCCCCCCCCTGAATGGACAATTTCAAATTTTCGATTTTTTCCTTTCTAAGTACTTCAAGTCCTACCGACCTACCAATTTTCATCGTTCTACAACAATCAGAAGTGCTCCATATAATTATAAGAATTTTTAAGAATGTGGGTGGATGCCACGCCCCCAGAATGCAAAATTCCAATTTTTTCTTTCTAAGTACTTTAAGTCCTACCGGCCTACCAATTTTCATCGTTCTACAACAATCGGAAGTGCTTCATATAGTTTATAAGAATTTTTAAGAATGTAGGTCGATGCCACGCCCCCTGAACTGAAACTCCCAATTTTTCGATATTTTTCTTCTAAGTACTTCAAGGCATACCGACCTACCAATTTTCATTGTTCTACAACCATCGGAAGTGCTTCATATAATTTATAAGAATTTTTGAGAATGTGGGTGGATGCCACGCCCCCTGAACTGAAACTTCCAATTTTTCGATTTTTTTCTTCTAAGTACTTCAAGGCCTCAGGACCTACCAATTTTCATCGTTCTACAACAATCGGAAGTGCTCCATATAATTTATAAGAATTTTTTAGAATGTGGGTGGATACCACGCCCCCTGAATGCAAAATTCCAATTTTTTTCTTTCTAAGTACCTTTAGCCCTACCGACCTACCAATTTTCAATTTTTACAACATTCGGAAAGGCTCCATATAATTTATAGATATTTAAGAAAGTGGGTGGATGCCACGCCCCCTGAATAGAAAATTGCAGATTTTCGATTTTTTCCTTTGACTGTACTACAAGGCCTACCGTTGTGCGAAATTTCAAGTTTCTACGATGTCGGGAAGTGCTGCATAATTTTGATGATCTGTCAGTGAGTCAGTGAGTCAGTCAGTGCCGGTTTTTGCGATTTTTGAAGTCCTATATCTTGGAAAATACTTATGCTAAAGAGTTGAAATTTGGTGAGCCACCTGTGTTCGATTAGTTCAGCAAATACTCCGAATTTGAAGTTTCTGACTTTATTGGTACTGAAGTTAGATGGGGGTTGAAAATCGCCTGAGTTTGTTCCTGTAAAAAGGGTGTAGTGCCGCGAACTTGGCTGGGCACTACCGTGCCCTTTGATAATCCCACCACTACCCCAACTCCCCAAAAAAACACCCTTACCTTAAGCAACAGATATTTTTATAGACTCCTCTTATTATGGCTTTTCATAACAAATGAACCATTGATGCCAAGTTTCATCGACGGACTATTATTTTTAACTAGTTTTCGATAAAATTTGACTTTTATACTGAAAATATAGTCATCCTAACATAAAAATGACAATAACTTTTTTCACGGAGATCATATCGACTTGATTTTGCTGTCATTTGATTCAGCATTTAAAACTACCTTGAAAACATGTGTCATATGCTTAAGTTGTACCAAAGTTTATTTTTCCGTTTGATACACCACAACTTACGCCCTGCCTCCCTCAAAAAAACACCCTTCCATACGAAATATTTTTATAGACTCTTTTCATTCTTTATTCTCATAGTACATGAAACGTTTTCACCAAGTTTCATGGTGGTACCAATTTTTTTTGTTTTATTTATCCTATTTTACCTGTACTAAACGGCATATTCAGAACTAGAACTTGCCGCTCTGCCGCTTTGCCGCTTGCCGTTCACTACGTGAACAGGGCCTTAAGTAAGTAAGTAAGTATATTTTTTAAAATATACTTTTTTCAACTATAGTTTCGGGATTTTGGCCTTTCTGGATTTTGGGTTTTCGGGATTCTGGATTTTCGGCATTTGGGGTTTTCGGGAATCTGGGTTTTCAGGATTCTGGATTTTGGGATTTCTGAATTCAGAATTTCAGGATTGTGTCCGTCTTCTAAAACTCAAAAGAATTATGTAAAAGATCTACTAACAAAAATAGTCTTTGAGGTAGGCTCATTTTTTCTCCAAAATCACTGAAGTCATTTATCAAATTTGAAGTTAATCAATATAAAGAACTGATATTATTTTTATGATTGAAAATTTTTTTTTATCAAACTGCATTTCAAAATCCTGAGTTTCATTTCCTAAAATAATTTTTGTCCGCCCTTGAACCACAGAGCAGTGGGGCGGCTGATAAACGAGATTAAAAACAAAAAAAAATGGTGGTCCAGAGCAACGAATGATATAATGTCCAAGGTCAATTCGTTTTATCGAAATTTCGTTGTAATGAATACCTTCTACAAAGAAGGAACTATAATTAATTTTTCAACACTATCAAATAGAATTTTCCAATAAAACCCAGTTTTATCCTCAATTCCGTGACAAAAATAAAAATTTTAACATTTTCATACTTTAAATAAGCAAATGAGAGGATAAATTAAGCAAAACAAAACAAAGTTCATATTATAAGGATACAATGATACAAGAGCCGGTTTACACAAATTTCTTTTCTTAATTCGTGTCCGTCACAGAAAAATTAATTATTCTAAAAATTTTTAGTTTAATTTTGTGAAATTCGTTACTTGTTCGTTATTTAGAATACCTAATGTGCTTCTAAAAAGTGTTCGTAATATCGATCATTCGTTGTATCGGAGTTCGTTAAACTGGACCAGCACTGTATATAATACATAGGTATGTACCTTACCTACCTACCTACCATAATAATTATTGATATTTAAGCTTAATCTGAAGTTTTTACAACCAATATTTATAATGTCTTTTTTGAAAACCATTAGGTTTGTGCACTGGCGCATTATTATTAATTATCGAAAGAGAACTAAAACACATCATAATGAAAAAAAGTCATAAGATAATGCTATGGTTAATCTTAGTTTAGATTTTATAAATCTTTTTGGTGTTTCCACAGCACAAACAGATTTAAAATAGATTAAGTTTGACAGCACCTTTAAAAAAGCAAATGGTGTTTCAATCTTTCTTATGAAGTGCGAGCGATACAGAATGTTTGATTCATGTCAAACGATGAAGAACTGATTCGAGTCTCGAATAAATCGTTCAGCACCATGTAAGAATAGCCAATATATGTATTTTTGGGCCCTAGGCCTATTGAGTAAATGGTGCCCTAGTTTATATTTCCTTGGACTACAAATTTTGAGTTCACATTAAGTTATGAAGTGCGAGCGATACAGAATGTTTGATTCGTGTCAAACAATGAAGAACTTATTCGAGCCTCGAATAAATCGTTCAGCACCGTGTAAGACTAGGTTAGTTCGATTTTTTATAACTATATCTTGCCCACATCAAGCCTCTTTCCAGAATGTTTGATTCGTGTCAAACAATGAAGAACTGATTCGAGTCTCGAATGAATCGTTCAGCACCATGTAAGAATTTGACTAAAAAACTAATCAAATCAGAAAAATAAAAGAAAAAGTTAATCTTGAGCTTATGACATGAGGGTTATTTTAGAAATAAAAAAGATCAAAATCGGGGAATCTATTTTGAAAAAACAATTGAAAAAGTGGACAGCTCTGGTTTGTTTTTGATAGTTGTGTGTGCAAATCACTTGTGTTTAATTTATTTTTTGTGTAAATATCCCGTCCATTCTTTAAATTAACTCATTCACAGTTAGTAAATTTACTTAAATTAATTACGTTTTAATTAGTCTGTGTTCTTGTGACTAACCCCCAAAAAAGGTCGCATTGCCCAAAAACTAACAAAAGAAAATGTCACAAGACCTTAAAAGAATGCTTTAACGCCCAAAATATAATTGAAATACCATAGCGCCCAAAAGGAGAAATGTAATTTCACGCCGGTGGCAGCGGTGGCGGTGGCACGGCGGCCGGCGCACAGTGGTCTCAAAAGCGAATCTAGCGGGTCAAAAGTCCAAAAAATTTGCATTTTATATCAGGGCAGGTAGTACATAGGTACAAAAATACCGTTAAATGCGGACACATAATTCAGTCATTTTTCGTTCAATATTTATGATGGTAGGATTTTTTTTACCTCTTATTTGTTTGAAAAGTTATGAACTTTTTGCTACTATTCCCAAATGAACTATATTGGAGAAGGTTAGTAGTTCTATTTATTTATGATTTACGTTGTTTTAGCTAAAAGAACCAAGGCATTTTCTTTATTAGAAAGAAAAAATTGATAAAACATTTATTCTGTAGGCTGCAACTTTTTCTGTACAAATCTGTACAAAAAGATTGAACTTAAATTGAGTTCCAGGATTAATATAGATAACATATTTTTATTTATCATCTCCCCGTTTGGAAAAAGTAAAACATAACATCTTACAGGTCATTTGAAGACAGTGGTCCAAATTGTTCGCCTAAAAAGTGAAAAATTATCAGTGGCAAACATCTCAGAGGTCAACATGATATTAGCTGATATAGCTTTACCTATGTTCAAACCATAATTTAGTGCAAAAACGGGTATTGAGACATCATTTCATCATTAATTATGTGACTTTGTTGTCTTTGAAAAATAATTATTTGTCCAAATAACCATGAAATGGCTATTCTCTTTATTTGACAGTTGCTAGGCTATTTAGGTGTTTAAATAAGATTAGATTAGATTTTTGACCCGCTAGAATTGCTTTTGAGCCCACTGTGCGGCGGCGCGGTGGCGGCGTGCACGTGCGAGGCTCGCAACCACATCAAGCGTGCACCGCACCCACACCACCGTCCCACCACGACGGTTTTTGGGCGGTATGACAATCCGTTTGCGGCTTCTGACTATTTCCTTCTTGAAAATTTGGGCGATATTTCGGTTTTGGGTCTTATGACATTTCTGGATTCGGGCTCTTCAATTTGGGCTATAAAATTTAAAATGTCATAGCACCGAAAATATAAGTCAAAGCACCCAAATTCGTTGTCATATCCACCAAATTCAAGGCAAAAATACAACAACAAATTATTCAGGAATTAAATATTTGGGCGTTATAACATTTAAAAATTTGGGTTTTGGGCGATAAGACCTAACGCCGAAAATACCTCTAAAAAGTCTGAAATTCTCAGTTTTCTTACATATCAGGAAAATGTGATTTTAGGACAATTTGGTAACATTTGGATCAAAATACACTTTTTTCGTCAAAATATAGTCTGTCCTCCTTCTGTCTAGCCATCAACTGTCAAATTGAAGGTTGGCCACGATATCGTAGAATAAAAACCTCTTAAAATGCCGAAATTTTTGATTTTTTTACTTCTCACGAAAAAGGTGATTTCAGGGCAATTTGTTGACATTTAGATTAAAATGAACTTTGTCCGTCAAAATGTAGTAGTTTTTCTCCCATCTGTGAAGCCATTTACTGTCAAATTCCATTGAAGGATGGCTACGATGCCGTTGCATTAAAAAACCTCTTAAAATTCTGAAATTTTTGAAGTTATTTCAGAAAAAAGTGATTTTAAGGGCAATCGCTTGACATTTGGATCAAACTTAACCTTTTCCGACAAAACATAGTCCTTTCCCTATCCGTCAAGCTATCAACTATAAAATTCCATTGAGGGTTGGATGTGATGGCGATGGATTAAAAGGTCCCTGTCAAAATCAGAAATATTTTCTATTGCTCCCAGAATCCATTTTCCAACTTAGTTTGCTGATTCTAACTCGATTAAACTCGGTTTGAATCTATTTAAATTTTGTAGATGTTATTTTCCGTACCTGTATGTGGCCCTTTTGTACCCTTTCCAATTAGCTACGCCACTGACTGATTTAAAACAGCTGTTCTATTTATTCTATGTTCATTCTTATGTCATCATTTTCCTTTCGCATTTTATATTTAATTTCAGTCGTGCGTCCTCACAACGTCTAATAATGAAAATAATGAAACAGGGAGATGATTTTAGTTTATAAAAAGCGAAATATATATAAAATGTCCCAATTTGTACGGAAAAATAATGCTTCGAGCATTCTTTTTCCGCGCAAAATTAAGTGGGGACTTTCTTTTACCTTTTCAAGTACAGCGGTTACAACTGTCAAATTTTGCGTTGGAGCAACATACCGCTTGGACAAAGATCCGAGATAAAATTTGTCCTGGGAAAAATTTTATATGGGAGATAAATTTTGTCTCGATCTGCGTACTAAGCTTAAGCTTTAAATATATGTATTTCCCCTATTTATTTTGTTTTAGTGAAGCTTTCAGATTCATGTAGCTAGTTGTTGTCCCTTTGTTTCTTTCTTTCAAGCATCAATAATTTCTTTAATGTCCATTTTACTTTTTACATTTAAAATTATATACTCTATCAATTATTAAATTTGTTATCGCACAAATTTGTCACCATCGGTGACGGGATAATATGTGTACTACTACGTAATGAATTCCCTTCGCATGTTATAAAGATGGTTGCCTATGTCAATGATTTATGACAAAAAATTTTGTTGCAACTGATAGGAAATACATAACGACGATTCTATAGCTTTTGCTGATAATGTTACACTGTATGCAAGCGGACCAAGAATTAAAGAGAGCCGAACAAATCTTCAAAGTAAATTCGACAGATTTCAGGAATTTAGTTCTGAATGGAAACTAAGATTCAGCTACACAAAATGTGAAACCATAATGCTCCGCAGCCCAATAAGACGCGGAAATTTAGATTTCAGGCGTAAAGCGTATAGTAAGCAGATCGAGACATTATTTATCTTCCATATAAAATTTTTTAAAGAACAAATTTTATCTGCGATTTTTTTCCAAGCGGTACGCAGCTCCAGCGCAAAATTTGACAGTGGTAACCGATGTACCTGAAAAGGTGAAAGAAAGTCTCCACTTAATTTTGCGTGGAAAAAGAATGCTTGCGGCATTATTTTTCCGGACTAATTGTGACGTTTTAAATATACATATTTCGCTTTTTATAAACTAAAATCATCTTTATGTATTATTATCTCCATTATAGGACGGTATGGGAACGCACGACTGAAATAAAATGTTAAATGCGTAAGGAAAATGATGACATAAGAACGAGAATACAATACGTAGAACAGCTGTTTTAAATCAGTCAGTGGGGTAGCTAATGGGAAAGGGTACAAAAGGGCCACATTCAGATACGGAAAATATTTTCTTCAATAAAAATTTAAATTGATTCACAAACAAAGTTTAATCGAGTTGGAAATTGGAATCAGCAAAATGAATTGGCGAATTTAATTCAATTTTGGGAGCATTAGAAAACGGTGAACGTTTCTGATTTTGGCAGAGTTTTTTTTCTTAATCCATCCATCACATTCATTCTTGAATGGAACTTGACAGTTGATGTCTTGAAAGATGGAGAACAAACTAGATTTTGATGGAAAAAGCTTATTTTGATCCATATTTCAAACAAGTGTCCTAAATCACTTTTCCCCATAAAAGTAAAAAAACTTCAAAAATTTCGGAATTTTGAGTGGTTTTTTAATCCGTTGACAGCGTAGCCATCCTACAATATAGTTTAACAGTTGATGGCCTCACAGATGGGGGACAAACTATATTTTTACGGAAGAAGTGTATTTTGATCCAAATGTTACCACATTGCCCTCAAATCGTCTTTTTCCAGAGAAGTAAAAAATGAAAATTTCAGACTTTTTAGAAGTATTTTCATCCATCCACATCATTTTGTTGCACATCAAGCGCATGCGATCAATTTTTCTTGAAAAAATGTAGAGATAAAATTTGTCTTTGCTCGATTTGCGTACTAGGCTTAACTGGAAAAATATCAAAATAATGAGTTCAAATGGTCTTAATATCGAGTCAATGAGTGTTGTAAAATATTAAGGTGTTTATTTGGACAAGTTTTTGTACTACAATGAACACATCTATTTACAAAAGGAGCATTAACGCTATCTGAGATCCGATCAGGGGCGTAGCAAGCACTGCACTACCTTTTTAGTTTCCTGCAAAATAAACTTATTTTAAAAATAATAAACTTATTTAAAAAAAATATAACAATCTAGGAACGAAGGAATATATCGAAGCGTTGACGGCAACGTTGATACTCTCGTTGACACAAATTTTAAGGTCACTAGATGATTATTTTCATTGGCCGTGTAATCACTCGGTCAAGGAAGTTTCGACTCGTTCACCAATGCGTTGACTGTATTCTTACGTTGACACAGCAGAATTTTCTGTCATGTCAACGTAGCTTGCGTTGACTTTCATATCAATCACGAAAATTTTGCATTTTTTTTGACGATTTTTAATACATTGACAGTTAAATAGCTTGACAGATAGGGGACGCACTATATTTTGACATCAAAAGTATATCTCGATCCAAATGTCACGCGATTGCCCTAAAATCACCTTTTTCCGAAAAAGTAAAGAAACTTCAAAATTTTCTGATCGTTAGAGGTTTTTTAGTCCATCGACATCGTAGCCCTCTATTTCAACTCCACGTCAACGTTTATAGTGTTTCGATGTGGTCAAGTAGTGTAATCGTCAACGTTTCTAGAGCTGTGTAAATCGTTCATTTCAAATGATCGAATTGTTGAAGAATCGATCAGGAAAATGATTTGATCATTTCAATCAATTTATTGATCTTTCGATCATTTAAATTTTACTGAATTTATTACCGATTCAATCTTCATTTCGATGAAATTAAATCTCTTTGATCAAATCTAAACAATACAATTTTGATGGATTAACAAAAATTTCACAATTTTTACTGATCCGGAAAAAGGTGATCTCCGGAAAAAGGTGATTTTATTCCAACAGGTAAAAATTTGGATCAAAATAAACTTTTTATGTGAAAATATAGTTCAGCCCCAAGCCATCAATCATCAAATTCCATTGACTGATGGCTACGATGTCGATGGTTGATGATGATTTATAAATATCTTAAAATTCGTTTAATTTTTCAAAAGATTAAAATTTTAGATCTTAAAGTTGCGGCTGCTTTAGTTGGTGAGATGTATGCAGATAGAGATACATAGAATACGTAGGAATACTCGACAGACACACGCAAACAAAATAAGTACATTTTTAAAATGTAATCGACATTGCGTCGGTCCAAAGGTAAAACTCACTAAGTGCAGAAAAAAATGTTCAAGAAAATGAGAATGAAATGCATTTTGTTAATCCAGTCTCATTTTGCACGGTTATTATAGAGACATTTAAAGGTATGCCCGGGAACTTTATTTAAAAATTTTCAAAACGTGACTTTTTAGCTTTAAAAAGTATGTTTCAATTAAATTTCCTCCAAAAGTGTAATATGTTAGTTAGTGAGTTTTACCTTTGAACCGACGATTGTGTGTCGTATTCATCTCAATGAAATATTTCTTTACACACATCGACTCCTCTGTATCGTGGGGGCCCCTTCATGTCGGGGGCCCCGTATCACTGATACGGCTGATACCGGGGTAGCTACGCTACTGGATCCGATGTGAAGATTATTTGCTGCCAAGCATTTGTTCGTCCAATTCTGACCTATGCGAACCCAGTGTGGTGGAATATTAGTCCATCGTATATGGAAAAGCTTAGAACTGTTTGAGAGAAAATGTCTCAAAGCTTGCATGCAGAATGTACACGAGTGAACATTCCGAGTTTCGGCTTTATGTTACAAATAAGAAATTATTGGACGCTTCTGCGTCGTCCAGAATTAACAATTAGTTCTGAACGTTGTGTTGTGAGAAATCATTTTTGGGAGCATCTCATGAAAAAGAGGAACTCTCAGCTAATTTACAAATATTTGAATTTTTAGTTTCAATGTACGTTTATAGTAAAACCGGTGAACTGATTTGCTTCAAATTTGGTACAGTGCATTAATATGTAATACTCTACACGGAAAACTTGAAATTTTATTTTAGCTCCCCCAAAACCCAGCCAGGTGCTTAGCTATTAAAAAACTACTAAAAATTACTACCAAATTGAACTCTGACCAACACGTGACGTTATTTGTCCGTACGTGACAGAACATTAAAAAATGGTTTGAAATATAACGATGTGCATTTTTGACATTTTTTTTTCTCGTTATTATCGCTTTTGACGCATTCTCATAATTTGGCTCTAATACATTTGTGATCGATGATCCAAGTTTCGCTGAAATCTTAACATCAAGATAGCAACCTAGAACATTGGTAGAATCAGCCCGTCCGTGCGTGACAGCTCTTCTTAGTTTTTTTTCTTAGACATTTAAAGGAATACCTTCAGAATGTTTGCATATAATAAAAGACTCATGTAGAACCTGTTAAATAAAATTAATATGTGACATGTCTAAGTAACCTATCAAAAACTAGACGTTAGATGATAACAAAAAAGTAGTTGAATTTGTCCGTGCGTGACCATGGAATGCTTCTTTGCCAGATCAGCAAGTCTCAGGGAAAAACGAACTCATCTCATGTTCGTTCTACCCCAACCCTGAGTATTTCAATAGTACATTGGGAAGTGGATACATATTTCCTGAGGCATTCTTGTTTCTAGATGCACATGGCTACCTATCAGACTTAACAAACGTACCTATTATACTTATACCATGCAACTGACAAAACAATTAAATATGTGCCAACAGGCATGAGAGATGGCGAAATTATCTCAAGATACTGCGTGCGCATACCTGAAAGATATAAAAATAACTTACTGAGACTCAATCGGTCTATATATTGGTGGCTTGGTTGGGCTGAGGCTAGCTTATAATCAGGCCAAACCAGGCCCTGCCATGTGGTTCTTGACCCTTTGATAAATGGTTATAATAAACGTTTGATCGGTGGAATAGCACGTGCTACGTGCCTTATTGTGACTGCGACTTACTGGGGTTAATCTAAATACTGAGCAGACTGAGCGTTTTTCCGTGTTTTTCTCAAGATCTGTTGCTCTGCCGAAAGCAGTGATATTATCTATTTTTTTATTCTTTTAATCTTTAGAAAAAATAAACAGTTATTAAGATATTTATAAAAACTGTATTTTGTCCCTTTTACCGTACAAATAAAAGGCAACCATTGAACCGCCATAACTTTAAGAGTGTTCCGGACTGAAATGGTGATTTCATGAATAAGATTGCGAAGCGTGTACTTGTCCGATCAAAGCGATTAAGGTGTCTATGGACAGATAAACTTATTCTCTATGCCATCATTGGAAAAAAAATTTAATTTTGTGCTCTAGATTTTGGTAAAAGCCTCTAAGAAATCGAGAAATTGGCTAAAATGGCTGTTTTTCAAAGCAAATGTAGCCTACACTATAGCATTTTTTGCAAAAAAATGTTAAATAACATAAAATTCCATATTTTTATTATGCCACTATTGGAGAACATTTTTAATCTTGTACCTTATACAAATTTTAATAATGCAAAATAAAAATGCTTGTGAATTTTGAAAAAACCCATTTTTGAGAGTCAATTTTTTATACCTAACGGTATTTTTTTGACAAATTTTTTTGCAGTGGATATAAATTCAATATATTTTTCATGATTTTCATTAATTATGTAATCAAATTTGTATCATTTGATATTGAAATTTTGAATTCTTAAAATGCACTTTTTGATAGAAAATTTATGTAAATTTAGAAGTTAAAATCAGTTACTTTTAGAAATTTTTTTTTTAATACAATAATACGCCTACTAGTGACCAATTAGTAAAAATCCAAGGTTTTATAAAACAAAGTATCTGATGAAAGTGAAAAAAAATGGTCTTATATATGCAAAAAAAAAAGTTAGCAAATGACTGGTTTTGTTCAGTTCGGAACACTCTTAAGACTTGGACACATCCAAACACTATAATCGTTGACGATTACACGACATTGGCTGTACTCGTAGTGTTATCGAACAATACATATGTGCCGTAGGTGTACATTAGGGTGGTCCTTAAATTGGACATTGTCTTGGATAGCCCTCATTCGATTCAAAACATTGAAAAACAATTTCCCTAATTTTTTCTGATTTTTATTTCACCCCCCTGGTCTGTCTCCCTTTTTTCAGTTTGAGGTTCAAATATGGGGTTAGGGTGATTCTTATAACACGCGAAAAAAATCAGAACTTATAGATTAGATTCAGACGAAAAAAATATCGTATAGCAGGGGGTCTATTTCCCCCCGTTCAAGCGGGAGGGGTCATTTTCTAAAAATTTGACCCAAAATAGAAAAAAAATATTAAACACCAATGGGATCACTTACAATGGCATGATATAGGTTTTTTAAAACCATGAATCCAATCTCTAATATGTTTTTTAAATCAAGTTTTTATTGTAAGTAGTTTCTGAAAAAAAATATTTTCAAACGTAAAAAATTATTATTTTTGTTTTTATTTCTAAGTTTGAAAATTATTTTTCAAAAACTATTTACAATAAAAGCTTGTTTTAAAAAACATATTAGAGACTAGCATCATGGCTTTGAAAAAAGCTATAGCAAGCTATTGTAAGTGCTCCCGTTGTTTTTAAATAATTTATTTCTATTTTGGGTAAAATTTATAGAAAATGACCCCCCCCCCCCCCGACATGATTTTTTTTTGTCTGAATCTAATCTATAAGTTCTGATTTTTTTTCGCGTGTTATAAGAATATAAGAATCACCCTAACTCAATTATTTGTACCTTGAAGTAAAAAAGGGAGACCAGGGGGTGAAATAAAAATCTGAAAAAATTAGGAAAATTTTGTTTCTCTATTTAGTTATTTGATGCCTATCCAAATTGGAATTTAAAAAAAAAACCAAATATAAGGACCACCTTAGTGTACATATCAAATTCGAAATTCAGAAAAATCTTATAAATTTGCCGACTTGTAATTTGTACACAAAGAAAACTTTTATTTACAAAACAAAACAAAAACAATTCAAACAAACATATAAGGAAATTCAACACATATTACTTACTATAATAATAATAAGCAACAATTTAATAGCCTATTAAATAGACCTTTTAAAAAGGAACAATTAATTGAAACGGTTTTTATTATTAAATATGTTTGTTTGGCCCATAAGCATGCTTAAAACAGAAAATACTACTAAATTCACCCATGCGTTTCTGATAGAATGGTCACACTGGCCACTTTTCATTATTTTTGGTATAACTCAAAAACTAAGCCGAGTTTGACAATTTTACATCAAATACTTTTTGTTCAAAATAAAATTTTCTATTGAAATGAATAGTTTAGAAAATTTCTTAAAAAAAAAATAATGTCATATTATATCAAAATTTTGATTTCGAACATTTTTACGAAAGTGAAATTTGCCATATTGTATCGAAAAAGGGACTTTCGGGCCAAAAATCCGAAAAATTATAAGGAATTTGTTGGTTTGAATGGGAATATCTCTGTCAACGTTGAACAAATATTTATTTTTGAACATGCCATATTAAAGCCTTTAGTCTCTACTTTGTTTTGTTCGTGCATGCCTTGACCCTATCTTTGCTGGAAAAAAAGTTATGCACAATTTATTAAAAGATTTAGATATCCTTGATTTTTTGATTTTTTTTAGGTTGGTTTTTGTTTACTTTTCCTGCTTATATTTTTTTGTAAAATTTTTTGAACTATCCATTCCAATAGAAATTTTAATTTTGAACAAAAAGTATTATATGTAAAATTGTCAAATTCGGCTTAGTTTTCAAGTTACATCAAAAATATTGAAAAGTGGCCAGTGTGACCATTCTCTCAGAAACGCATGGGTGAATTTAGTAGCATTTTCAGTTTTAAGCATGCTTATGGGCCAAACAAACATATTCAATAATAAAAACCCTTGCACGTTATTGTTCCTCTATACCCCTCATTTTCCGGTCTATTCAATAGGCTGTAAGCAAAAACCTAAAAATTAAAGATTTTGAGTTCACATTAAGTATTTTGAAAGCTCAATTCCGCAAACAGCAATGAAAAACATATTTTATCAGGAGTTCTACTCAGAAAATTAAAATCACAACAAAAACATTAATGCTAAAAAAGGAGCCAATAAGTTCGTTTATGTACAAGAAACCTGTGCGTAAGAAGTCAGCCAAAAAAAGTAACGAGATCTAAAATATATGCCAAGTCTTAAGTTCATGAAGCTTAATATTAAATATCTTAAGTAGAGTAATATCGAAACAATTCCAAATCATGACAGAAATTTGATACATATTTAATGATTACTGATAAAAATTTGGTGGGTTCACTGGCCAAGTTTTCATACATTTTAAATTTGTGATTAAGTAAGTATTTAAGAGAAAACTTGCCAAGTAAATCCACCAAATTTTAATCAGTAATCATTAAATATCAAATTTCTGTCATGATTTGGAATTGTTTCAATATTACTCTACTTAAGATATTTGATTTTAAGCTTCATGAACTTAAGACTTGGCATATATTTTAGATCTCATTACTTTTTTTGGCTGACTTTTTACGCACAGGTTTCTTGTACATCTACGAACTTGGCTCCTTTTTTAACATTTATGTTTTTGTTGTGATTTCACTCCTTTTTGCAAAGATTTATTTTGCCAGGTGAAAGTCAAGCCCTAACGCTCTACAAAGTTTTATAGTTCTACGACAACCGAAAGTGCTCCATACAAATAATAGCAATTCTGATAAAGTGGGTGGATGGCACCACCCCTGAATGGAAAATTCCAAATTTTCGATTTTTTTCCCTTTAAAGTACTTCAGGGCCTAGCTACCTACCATTTTTCATCGTTCTACAACAATCGGAAGTGCTTCATATAGTTTAAAAGCATTTTTGATAATGTGGGTAGATGCTACGCCCCCTGAACTGAAACCTACAATTTTTCGATTTTTTTTCTTCTTAGTTCTTCAAGGCCTACCGACCTACCAATTTTATTTAATTTTTAATTTATAAGAATTTTTAAGAATGTGAGTGGATGCCATGCCCCCTGAATGCAAAATTCCAATTTTTCAATTTTTTCTTTCTAAGTTCTGTAAGCCCAACTGACCTACCAATTTTCATCGTTCTACAACAATCGGAAGTGCTTCATATAGTTTATAAGAATTTTTGAAAGTGTGGGTCGATATCACGCCCTCTGAACTGAAACTTCCAATTTTTTGATTTTTTTCATCTAAATACTTCAGGGCCTTGCGACCTACCAATTTGCATCGTTCTACAACAATCGGAAATACTTCATATAGTTTATAAGAATTTTTGAGAATGTGGGTGGATGCCACGCCCCCTGAACTGAAATTTCCAATTTTTCGATTTTGTTTCTTCTAGGCTTCATGGCCTACCGACCTACTAATTTTCAGCGTTCTAGAACAATCGAAAGTGCTCCATATAATTTATAAGAATTTTTAAGAATGTGGATGGATACCACGCCCCCTGAATGCAAAATTCCAGTTTTTCAATTTTTTTCTTTCTGAGTACCTGAAACCCTACCGACTTACCAATTTTCATTGTTCTACAACAATCGGAAAAGCTCCATATAATTTATAGAATATTTAAGAAAGTGGGCGGATGTGGCCCCCTGAATAGAAAATTGCAGATTTTCGATTTTTTCCTTTGTATGCACCACAAGGCCTACCGTTGTGCGAAATTTCAAGTTTCTACGATGTCGGGAAGTGCTCCATAATTTTGATGATCTGTCAGTGAGTCAGTCAGTTACGGTTTTTGCGATTTTTGAAGTCCTATATCTTGGGAACTTTGGTGAGCCACCTGTGTTTGATCAGTTCAGCAAATACTCCGAATTTGAAGTTTCTGACTTTATTGGTACTGAAGTTAGAGGGGGGTTTAAAATCGCCTGAGTTTGTTCCTGTAAAAAGAGTGTAGTGCCAAAATCTTAAAATATCGTCTTTTTTGGGTAACGTCACCGAACCGTGTCAAAAAATTAAATTTCAAATCGCCCGTTTGGTGACAAATCCACCACCAAAGGGCCATGGAAATCCTGGATATCACTTTAACGACCAACGATGAAGCAGGAACCTAACCCATTAAGCTGAGCTTCTGCGCCCACAAGTCGTCGTTCATACTGGACAAGTTTTGTTCATTTATTTAATACCTAACTGAACTTGCTTCTCTCCACACTCGTTCTGAAATTAATCTTTTTTTAACTGTTTATAACAAGAAGCTTACCATCTCGGCCTCGCACTTTATCAAAGAGAACGAAATGTCTACAAATACAAAATATGTAAAGGTATGTATGTATACTGAACGCCACCAGAGATCAAATTTCAATCCGGATTTGTGGCACTGAAACCAAAGCTAAAAATGGTTTATACCTATAGCTGATATCCATCGAAGCATAACTACTGGCATTATGTGTCTCCTTCTGCTTCAAAATTACGTACAAAAGTAATTAAACCGCCAAGAATCAACCAAACGATATATTTTTATTTCTAAAGAACATCTTTGCTCCACTTCAAAATTTCAAGGTTAACATCTGCCATCTGGTTTGACAAGCAACTTGCTTTGAGTCTGAAGGTATTATAAAACCTTTGATAGAGTTGATGGTCTTTTCATAAAAATATGCTGTTGCAGATACTGAAAAGGAGCTTATTAACTAAAATGCACACACACATTTCAATTGGGGTCAGAACAGAACCTGGCTTTGCCGCAAAATCTTTTTTATTTACAAATCCGTTAAACACTAACGTAGGTAACAATTTAACAAGTAACAACTAACTGATTAAGAAGACTATTTGCACCATAGTTTTGATTTACCTTAATATGTGTACCAAAGACTCCTGTCACATTATGCAAGTGACTTATAGTACAGTAAAATTAGATTTGTAAATGGGAAAAAATAGCGGCAGGCTGAAATTTTGCAGGTCATTTCGGGGGTAGATATATAACTTAAATCTAAGTTGGTGACCTCCTACCCCTTGCAGGTGTGGTGCCACGCCCACTTTTCTTAAATCCTGGTTTTTAAAGAAACGGCTATACCGATACGGATGAAATTTTCATAATTTGTTAATATGGTCAAAGAAAAAATTAAAAAAATTGTTAAAGTAAATTCCGCCCACTGCCACGCCCACTTTTCTTTTTTCTTTGTTTCTCGGAAATAGCTCCAACGATTTGCATGAAATTTTCAGAGTTTATTCTTATGAACGAGAACAAAATTTAAAACAAAATTAATGATTAAGTTTTCAATTAAAAATTTAAGCCCAAATCAGATTGATGAAAATCATTTATTTGAGACCTTTCATAGCGTAAGGAATTGTTTTTAATTTCAATGCTAAATAGGCAATCATTGTACATATTATATATTAAAAAAGTTTTTGAGAAGAATACGGTAGTTCATTCTCATTTTCAATAAGAGGCCTAGCGTCTCGTTTTTCAATTGAAATTTCATCGCCGAAACAAACGTCGTCATCTTTTAGTAGAGAAATCTGACGATTATTGTCGCAGGTCTCCCCACTGCATTTCTTGCAAATTGGTGTACATTTGAGGCCAGCTTTAGGGTAGCCACAAGCGTGTCCGGAATTTTTTGTACATTTACATGCTATTAGTCAAAGACGGGGATTTAAATGAAACAATTTGTTTATTTCTTTTTTCTCGTATATAAGGATAAACTCAGAATTTCATGCAAATCGTAGGAGGTATTTCCAAAAAATAAAGAAATACAAAAGTGGGCGTGACAGTGGGTGGCTTTTACTTAAACCAATTTGCTAATTTTTGTCTCGTCCATAAGAACAAACTCTTAAAATTTAATGAAAATTCTTGGAGCAGTTCCCGAGAAACAAAGAAGTAAGAAAAGTAGGCGCGGCAATGGGCGGATTTTACTTTAACAATTTTCTTAATTTTTTCTATGATCATGTTAACAAAATAAAACACCATCCGTATCGGTGCAGCCGTTTCTTCATAAACCATGTTTGAAGAAAAGTGGGTGTGGCACCACCCCTGCAAGGGGTAGGAGGTCACCAACGTAGATTTAAGTTGTATGCCTACCCCCGAAACTGCCTGCAAAATTTCAGCCTGCCGCTATTTTTTTCCATTTGGTCAGTGGTAAAATTTCTCTATTTACTGAACTGGACTATAAAGTTTACAGGCAGTGGTGTAGAGGGGGGGGGGGGGGGGCTTAGTGGCCTCGAGTCCCACCACTTAAGCAAAATGACAGACTATGCTAAGATTTCTAATAACAACGTAAGAAATTGTTTTACTATTTTCTTAAAAATATTTACGGCACAAGGCAGCACAAGTTGAGCACAATACAACACAACTTTTTTTTTTGAAAATCGAAAATGGCGGTGCTAACTTCACGCTACAGACCTTCGCAAAGTTTAGTTTCGGCCATAATAAATGCAATTATGCGAATTTTTCTTTTTGGTTCTTAGTAGCATTTTTTAAGCATAATGCAGCGCAACTATTTTTTTTAAGAAATTTCACAAATATTTCATTCGTAAAACTTGCAAATTTGCGAATTTTTGGAAATATTTACGGCACAAGCCAGCACAAGTTGAGCACAATACAGCACAACTTTTTTTTTTGAAAATTGCAAATGGCGGTGCTAACTTCACGCTTCGCAAAACTGTTTTTTAGCCGTAACTGAGCCCGAAATAGCACATGTTAGTTTTTAAGAAAAATGTAAAACTTAAAAAAAAAATTATTAATTCATTTTTGGCATAAAACTCACAAAAATGCGATTTTTTTTATCTCTTTGGAATATGGTTGCACAAATTGCGCACAAAACAGCACAACTTTCACTTTTTAGTAATTATGAAATTTCGGAAAATTTCATTCGTAAAATTTGAAAATTTGCGATTTTTTTTTTAATTTACGGCACAAACAGCATTTGCCGAGTCCAAACGGCTAAATGAGAAGCACTTTTTCATGACCAGTATCGTCTGTCATCTCACGAAGTGACGTAACTCGCAAATTGTCGTTTTTGAGATTTGGGCATGTATATGCTAGGTAAGCTTGATTGCATATTTCTACATCATTAGACTCCCTGAAAAATGTCTAGAACATGGATCAATACGTTATGTAATATTTGGCATAACTGCAGTTTTAGGTAAAAAGTTTCTCACGAACAGGCGTAACTGCAATTATGTGGGTAGCCGTTTTCCGTTATATTGCAAATTATTATGTTAATACAGTGGTTTCAGGTTCTAAATGCATTTATCGGTGAGTAGAAATAAAAATGCCTTAAGTTTACGCTAAGATGTAAACTCATTTTTGCTATTCACTCATCACTAAATTAAATTTAAATAGTATTCGGTTCTTCCTGTTTACTATACTCTGTCAAACAAAAGTTTTCAGTAAAAGGCTTATGGGCGAGTTCTTTTTTTTTTCAAAACAGTGATACCTGCGCATACTTTCACAACACTAAAATGTCTCACTAATAAGCTTTTTTCAAAACAGTGGTGCCTGCGTATACTGTCACTACACTTAAACTTCTCACTAAAATTTGTCAGTTCCTCGCAAGAGGCAGTACCTCGGATAAAACATTTCTGTTTTTAGGTGGCATGGCTGGGAATCAAACCCACACCTTCGGCATGACAGTCCTACGCACTAAT
Organism: Dasysyrphus tricinctus; assembly: GCA_963921185.1. Taxonomy (NCBI): domain Eukaryota; kingdom Metazoa; phylum Arthropoda; class Insecta; order Diptera; family Syrphidae; genus Dasysyrphus; species Dasysyrphus tricinctus. The sequence goes on from OY992531.1 coordinate 140,578,444, forward strand.
CATCATACCACGAGGTACTACTACAACCGTTTTTTTTGCTAGCTAATTCACCTTCACTACATGATGCCATTTTGTTAAGATTGATTCAACGTCAGAAAAACGCTAATTTGAATAAACCAAAAACCAACTACGTAATCAGAAAAACCTTCACACACAAAAATAACTCAATCTCCTTAAATTTCCCATTTCGTTCATATTCTTTCTGCACGAATGAAAAATAGGCGTCATGCAACAATCACCCCATATCTCATACTTTGCTTACCCATCCACATTATATCGGACACAATTAGTATAAGACACAAAAAACCTTCGTTCGAAGTTCGAAGCCACCACACAGTCAACGCCAGAGACCACACACATTGACACATAACTGGCTGAACAGAATGGAGACGGAGCTGCAACTGGAATAGCTGTCAAACTGTTGAATACACACAAATTCAATGATGCGAACAGAACACGACGCAGCTGCAGTTGGGGCTGCAGACGGAGCTGCAGACGCAGCTGGACAAGTTTGCCAACTTTTAAATTTTGCTTGCAGCTTTTTTGACGTTTCAAAATTCCATGCATAATCGAGTATTTACAACGGGGTTGAAGTGAGCTTCAAATTCTTTTTCATAATTATCCATTTTTATTTTTGTTTTTATTTTTATTTTGGACACTGAAATGTCAGAAAGATTTACAGCTACATTGTGGGCGCGTGAAAAAAAAATCACGTACGACACTTTTTGACAGCTATTCCAGTTGCAGCCGCAGCTCCAGTTGGAGCACTCTATTCTGTTCAGCCAGTTACTCATATCCGACGACCATCCAACCAACAACCAAGTCGACACAATTTTTGAGTATCTATAAAGCAGGCTACACACTATCTTTTCTTAAATGACAATCCAAAACTGTAATTTCTAAACACATCATTTGATGCTACACACTGTTTTTAACTCTGGGGGGCTATAGACGGTAAACACGTTGCCATTCGAAAACCCCCAATTTCTGGCTCATTATACTACAACTACAAACAATTTTCAGTATTGTACTCATGGCTGTGGTCAATGCTAATTACTAGTTGATCATGATTGACATTGGCGCCAACGGTCGGGTTTCGGAAGGAGGAGTAATTTTTTACACAAAATTCTGGCAGCTTTTTATAAATAATTCCCTGGACCATCCTGAAGAAGAATTTTTACCAGCATCGGAATATAAATTACCTTTTGTTTTTATCGGTGACGACCCTTTCAGTATGACAGCAAACCTTTTAAAGCCATACAGCAAACAAAATTTGAGCGAGGAGAAGCGTTACCGCTTGAGCCGTGCTAGTCGTGTTGTCGAAAACGCCTTTGGAATACTATCATCTCGATTCCAGGTATTTGAAAAAACCTATGCGTCCTGAAAAAGCTACACTGGTGACAATGACATGTTGCTATCTCCATAACTTTTTAATCAAACGCAATGAGAGACAATATGCTTCGAAATATGTCATGGCGTGCGAGGATATCCAAGAAGGAAATATTGCAAGCAAGACTCTTAAACCCAAAACAATTATGAAGCTACCAAAAGAATCCGTGACAAATACTCAATATTTCAACAAAATTGGACAAGTTCCTTGGCGAAAGAATTTTTTGTAAAAACGAAGTTATCATTAAATAAAAATATTAAAATAAAGTATTTAAAAGTTTATTTTTAATAGGAACGTTTTGTATTATGTAAATCACAGTAAACATTTATTTTCTTGAAAATTTTTTGTACGTGTGTGAAGTAGGCATAACATTTTTGAGTTAGACCAATGGGACCATGGCAGGAATTTGCAGTTTTTTTTGCGTTTTGTATGCATTTCTGTTCCGGATTTTGCAGTTCACAAAATAGAGGGTGTAACCGACTGTACTGCTAACTTCACTGTGAAGTTAGCAGTGCCTATGCTTTTCTCAGCAACCGGGCTAGCTAGGAATCTGAAATAAGGCTCTGAATTTGCAGTTTACTTTGCAGTTCAAGAAAAGCAAAAAACCAAATTTCTAAATCCGTACATAAAAAAAATTTCATACTGTACTGCTAACTTAACTGTGAAGTTAGCATAAAAGTCCTTTTTAGAAATTTGCAGTTAGGCTCCAAATTTGCAGTTTAATTTGAAGTTCAAGAAAAATAAATGTCCAAATTTTGAAATCCAAATTTGAAAAAAAAATCGACTAAATTCATTTTTCACTGTGAAGTTAGCAGAACATACCCTTTTCTCAGCAACTGAGCCACCTAGAAAATTGCAGTTAGGGTCCAAATTTGCAGTTTTTTCTGCACTTCAAGAAAAAACTAAGTTCAAATTTGTACGTCCAAATTTGACAAAAAAATCGAAAAATTTACTTTGCACTGTTAACAACAGTGTGAAGTTGGCAGTACATACCATTTTCTCAGCAACTGTGCTAGGAAGAAAATTGCAGTTAGGGTCCAAATTTGCAGTTTTTCATTTTCTTCACGAAAAAATGCAGTTCAAATTTTGAAGTCAAAATTTGGCATTAAAATCGAAAATTCACTTTGCACTGTTAACATCACTGTGAAGTTAGCAGTACCTACATATCCTTTTCTCAGGAACTGTGCAAGGTAGGAAATTGCAGTTAGGGTCCAAATTTGCAGTTTTGTATGCACTTCTATTTTTCGATTTTAATGCCAAATTTTGACTTCAAAATTTGAACTGCATTTTTTCGTGAAGTAAATGAAAAACTGCAAATTTGGACCCTAACTGCAATTTTCTACCTAGCACAGTTGCTGAGCAAAGGGTATGTACTGCTAACTTCACACTGTTGTTAACAGTGCAAAGTAGATTTTTCGATTTTTTGTCAAATTTGGACGTAAAAATTTGAACATAGTTTTTTCATGAAGTGCATAAAAAACTTTAAATTTGGACCCTAACTGTAATTTTCTAGGTGGCTCAGTTGCTGAGAAAAGGGTATGTACTGCTAACTTCACAGTGACGTTAACAGTGAAAAATGAATTTATTCGATTTTTTTTTTCAAATTTGGACTTCAAAATTTGGACATTAATTTTTCTTGAACTGCAAATCAAACTGCAAATTTGGACTTTAATTGCAATGTTCTAGCTTGCTCAGTTCCTGAGAAAAGGATATGTACTGCTTACTTCACAGTGACGTTAACAGAGTGCAAAGTGAATTTTGTTTTTGTCAAATTTGGACTTCAAAATCTGAACTTTATTTTTTCTTGAAGTGCATACAAAACTGCAAATTTGGACCTTAACTGCAATTTTCAAGCTGGCTCAGTTCCTGAGAAAAGGGTATGTACTGCTAACTTCATATTGATGTTAACAGTGCAAAGTGAATTTTTCGATTTTGTTTGTCAAAGGACCATGGGCACTTTTGTATGGACTTTGGTCCTATTCTCAACATTGCTCAACAGTGATAAAACTTATGTCATTTGAAAGGTCATGAAGAGTACTTTATTTCATTTTATGGCAGCCAAGTCGAAATGGAGCGCAAAAGTGGTGTTTTGGTCTATTTTATGAAAAAAGCACTTTAAAAATTGAAAAAAATATTACAAAAAAAATGGCAACACTTACAAAAATGATTTTTACCTTTTTTGAAAGTCAGGAGTCTGTTCTAGTATCGAGTTTTTAAATCAAGGATTTTCTACCAATAGTTTTCGAAAAAATACTTTTAAACTCAAAAATAATGAAAAAAAAATGTTAAAAAAATATTTTAAGTCTACTAATTGTTTCACTATTGTGATATAAAGTTCTAAGTTGGCTTATCAATATACTGCCTCTATTTATTATGTATCAAACACTGAATACCAAACAGTTTTATCTTTTCTAGTTTCGGAGAAAATTGAAAATAACTAGGTATACGAATTTTTATGTTTGAATAATTGTGTTTAATTTTCTTGAGGTAAAACCTGGCCTAATGCTAGTAAGTTAAGTACATCATAATAAAACCTGTCAACGCTCTCCTTTTTTCATTCTGGTAAGTTCAAACAAAACTTTGATGTTGTTTTAGTTGATGTTATTGGTTTGATGTTAATTTAAAGATACTTATGTAATTACAAATAAAAAACAAATTATTATATTTTTTAAGTGAACATAATAGATTTTTATTTCGATTCGAGAAGGTATAACATAAAATGTAATGAAAAAATAAAAAATAAATATAAAAATTAAAAATGAACAAAATTCATTTTCAATATTCAAATATTTAACTGTGTTTAGATCATAAAGCGAATGTAATAGATAGATTTTAATTCTCGTCAACTAGGTTAAAGTAAAGTGTGTCCAGCGGAATTTTTTCAACTTTAAAATTCAATATAAAAAAAAATATTGTTTTATTTATTTTTATTTCAATTAACTGCAGAGTCACAATGCTGACTTAATTTTTTAAAAACGATATCATATATATACATATCATATCCAAATGATGGCCATTTTTTGAATGCACTCTTGCAGTCGGACCCTTACATTTGCGACCCAACTCGGTTGCTGAAATGGCACACCAAACTGTCGTTTTTAAACAATGTTAACGTTTTTGATGGCATTCTCTAGGGTTGTTGGGGCACCAGTATTGCATATTTTGTTTGTTAACATATCCATCGATATGGAAATGTGCTTCGTCACTAAAGAAAATGTTTCCAAGCGTAAAAGCTACCCGAAAACGTTCCAGCATTGTTCTTGCGAAGGATTCTCGCAAGGGATAGTCACTTTCGTTGAGATACTGAACAATTTCCATTTTGAAGGGGTGGAGCTTTAATTTCTTTTTCAAAATAACATGCCCTGTTAGTTTTTGTATTCCTTTGGAGGCCGCAATCCTCTTTAAAGATTTACGTGGATTTCAAATAATTTAATTTCGAACTTGAGACACATGTTCTGCCGTTGTTACTGACGTTGATGGTCCAGGAGTATGTCTGTTGACCATTGTGCCTTCATGCCTGAATCTTTGTACCCATCACTTAGTGGTCGAATATTAAAATGAGTACAAAAAGCGCGACGCGCACGTACCAATGATTCACCGCACTTCAAATATATCTCCACCGAAAACACGCGGTGCGCTCCCCACCATGCAGTGACTCATGGCGACTAAAAATTCTGCAAATCCTTCGCTTTGAATGATACCCCTCCTACTTACTTCAACCCGCTAGTATTTCTATAATCGCAACTTAAAGTTGAAAAATTCCCGCTGGACACCCTTTATTTAAGATAACACAGTACATAGTTTAAAAAGAACAAATGAAAATTAAATTATACTTAACTGAATGAGCTTTGGGCATTGGCTTTATGATCTAAACACAATTAAATATTTGAATGGTGAAAATGAATTTGGTTTACATTTATTTTTTATTTTCTATTTTTTCATTACATTTTATGTTATACCTTCTCGAATCAAAATAAAAATCTATTATGTTCACTTAAAAAATATAATAATTTGTTTTTTATTTGTAATTACATAAGTATCTTTAAATTAACATCAAACCAATAACATCAACTAAAACAACATCAAAGTTTTGTTTGAACTTACCAGAATGAAAAAAGGAGAGCGTTGACAGGTTTTATTATGATGTACTTAACTTACTAGCATTAGGCCAGGTTTTACCTCAAGAAAATTAAACGCAATTATTCAAACATAAAAATTCGTATACCTAGTTATTTTCAATTTTCTCCGAAGCTAGAAAAGATAAAACTGTTTGGTATTCAGTGTTTGATACATAATAAATAGAGGCAGTATATTGATAAGCCAACTTAGAACTTTATATCACAATAGTGAAACAATTAGTAGACTTAATATATTTTTTTAACATTTTTTTTTCATTATTTTTGAGTTTAAAAGTATTTTTTCGAAAACTATTGGTAGAAAATACTTGATTTAAAAACTCGATACTAGAACAGACTCCTGACTTTCAAAAAAGGTAAAAATCATTTTTGTAAGTGTTGCCATTTTTTTGTAATATTTTTTTCAATTTTTAAAGTGCTTTTTTCATAAAATAGACCAAAACACCACTTTTGCGCTCGATTCCGACTTGGCTGCCATATAATGAAATTAAGTACTCCTCCTGACTTTTCAAATGACATTAGTTTCATCACTGTTGAGCAATGTTGAAAACAGGACTAAAATGCCCATGGTCCCTTGGACTTAAAAATTTGAACTTAGTTTTTTCTTGAGGTGCATGAAAAACTGCAAATTTGGACCCTAACTGTAATTTTCTAGCTGGCTCAGTTCCTGAGAAAAGGGTATGTACTGCTAACTTCACACTGACGTTAACAGTGAAAAATTAATTTATTCGATTTTTTTCTTCAAATTTGGACTTCAAAATTTGGACATTAATTTTTCTTGAACTGCAAATTAAACTGCAAATTTGGAGCCTTACTGCAAATTTCTAAGTATCACCGCTGCTCAGAAAAGGACTTTTATGCTAACTTCACAGTGAAGTTAGCAGTACAGTATGAAATTTTTTGAATGTAAGGATTTAGAAATTTGGTTTTTTCCTTTTCTTGAACTGCAAATTCAGAGCCTTATTTCAGATTCCTAGCTAGCCCGGTTGCTGAGAAAAGTGAAGTTAGCAGTACAGTCGGTTACACCCACTATTTGGTGAACTGCAAAATCCGGAATAGAAATGCATACAAAATGCAAAAAAAACTGCAAATTCCTGCCATAGTCCCATTGGTCTAGCTCAAAAATGTTATGCTAACTTCACACACGTATTTTTTGTTGTTATTGAATTAAAGTCTGAATTGCAATTCTCGTAGTAGTTTCTCAAATCAAAATCTAAATTTTCTTCGTTAGACGAATTCAAAAACGGTGACTGGGAACATGCTGGACGTTGAATGGTATATTGAAGATTCGTTCGATGCATCAGATGGTCCATAATGATTGAGTCGCGATGGGCGGTGGGTGAAGGTTGTTGAAAGTGGACGTGGAGACGAAGAAGGTGCATACGTTGTTTGTGTTCTTTTTTGTTTTCTCATTTGTTCTGCAGCTCCTGTCTGCAGTTCTTCCATTTGAGCTTCAAAAATATGTCGTTGGTTTTTTCTCCACGACAAGTTGATGCTGAGAACTTAGTGATTTAAGTTTCATCACCCACGTTTTGGAAGTGGCTAAAAAGGTGTCATCTGTTTCAGGCTTGGGTTTCGTTAAATAGTCGCATGCGGCAGACAGGGCGGCTGAACGAGGTTTCAAAATCCAAAAAGAAAATATAAGGCATAATAAGTATGTTCACGATCTGAAAAAAAAAATTAATTAAGCAACTTACACTTTCTTGCATTATCATTTTCATTGTCGGTGGTATCAATTATTCATGAAACCGATTCTACTGGTTTCTCTAAATGGTTTAAAAAATTGAGCAAATCTAACCACCACACGGTCTATATATATATCTATACCAGCTCCTGACGACTCTGATTGCTTGATTTTTTATTTAATTCCTTTCTATAGGTTGAACGAAGAGTATTTATTTTTCTTTTCACATCATCCAAAGTTCCATCTTTTTTGTATTTTCATAGGATTTCCAAAAGTTTTTTTGTATGATTCTTCTTTTTTGGTTTTATTTTGAAAATAGTCTTTGCTGGTTGTGTTCCAAAGAACACTGTTGTTCCGATAACAAGAAATAAGTTCTTCAGTCAAATTTCTATCCCCACTTGGGGCCATTCTTTGAACACAAACCGAAACCAGTAACAAAAAAAAAAACAAAAAACAAAACTGACAATAAACAAACGCATGCAAATATTTATTTTAGGCAAAAACGACAGCGAACATGATAAAGAGCAGACAAAAATGACGCACACTGATATGTTTTCTACACACTGTAATTTCATTCCAGTCATGCTAACGAAAAATTTTGATCTTCATCATCATTCCAGCAGAAATGATATAAAAAATGACAGTGTGTAGCCTACTTAAAGGAAATCTCTCTCACTCACTGCGGGTTTGAATTGGTTCACAGCGTATTTGAAGGAGTCGGTTTATACTGTTTTAGTTCTCCTTTTTTTTTTGTCTGCATACTTTTAGCATTGTATATAAACTAGTATTCTCATGAAGCCAAAAAGTTCGTGGCCATCTAGTGTCCAAATGTAATCCTAATTTTTGTTAAGAGATCTCGGTAAGGCGATCACAGCGAACCTATCGACCAAATGTCAACCTACAAAATCGTGTCGCATGAAAATACTATAGACATTGAATAATTACAAATAACGGGTGATTTTTTAAGAGGTTTAGAACTTTAAAAAAAAAAAAAAACACAAAAAATTCGAAAAAATGAATGAAATATTTATTTGAATCGATAGTTTGAACCTTGCAATTTAATGTTTAAAGATAATTTCATGCAAATGTTGACCGCGGCTGCGTCTCAGGTAGCCCATCCGCTGAGTCCAATTTTGGCATACTCTCACACATATCGGCCGGTATCTCACGAATGAATGCATGGATGTTGGCTTCCAGTGCGTCAATCGAAGCGGGCTTGTCCCTATAGACATTAGCCTTGACATACCCCCACAAACAATAATCTAATGGTGTCAAATCGCACGATCTAGGCGGCCAATTGACCGGCCCGAAACGTGAAATTAACTGTTCACCAAACTCGCCTCGCAATTGCGCCATTGTTTCGCGTGCTGTGTGGCATGTGGCACCGTCTTGTTGAAACCACATATCATGCAAGTCAAGAACTTCCATTTCGGGCAAAAAAAAGTTTGTTATCATCGCTCGGTAGCGTTCACCATTGACAGTAACGCTGCGATTCGCATCATCTTTGAAGAAATATGGCCCAATAATGCCGCCGGCCCATAAACCGCACCAAACAGTGGCTTTTTCGGGATGCATTGGTAGCTGTTGCAATGCTTCTGGCTGATCTTCACTCCAAATGCGGCAATTATGCTTATTTACGTACCCATTCAACCAAAAATGAGCCTCATCGCTGAACACAATTTTCTGAACACAACATTTCGAACCGAGCACGAATTTTGATAGTAAAATTCAATAATTGGCAAGCGTTGTTCATTTGTAAGACGATCCATGGTTAAATTGCAAACCAAACTGAAGCTGTTTGACAGTGACACAAGGTACTAAACACACGTCAGCTGTCAAAACCAGTGTTGCCAAAACCAAACCAGCTAAAAAATCACCCGTTAGAAGGGGACACCGAACATTGCTCAAACGACAGTCACACCAAACAAATCCAGTGGCCGCACATGAAGCTCTAATTTCCTTTTCAAACAATTATTGTTTTTTTTTTCTCGGCTAACCCTGAGGCCACACGAACGAGTAATCGCTAGCGAGTTACTAATACATCAAAATTTTTCCTACTCGCTAGCCAACTGGGGGTCAATTCTCGATCTATGAAACTGTGAAGTGATAAATATGATAACGCCTTCACACCAAATGCGATTCTCAAAGTGTGAAAAAATGAAAACAAATGCCAAAATGTTTTCATATGATAACTCGTTTATCACAATCATTTCATTCTGTGAAAACCTGTGAAAAGAAAAATGATAAACAGAAACAAATTGTGCTCATTGGATACACCTAAGTCGCCATCTTGGTCTTTCTATGACGTCACAATCATCTTTTTCTATGAGCAATTGGTAGCATTTGTCATGTTAGTACTTTTTAGTACTCACTTTGACAGCTGTTTTTCATAACTAGTTCGGGAATCGCATTGCGCGTGTTTGTGAAGTGATAAAATGATAAAACTCTGTGAAAACTGAAATGATAACTTTGTTTTCATTTCACAGTTTCACAGATCGAGAATTGACCCCCTGGCTTGCCTTTTTCGAGGCCAGTTGAGAAGCGAGTAGAGTGGCGAGTGATTTGACAATTAATGTATGTACCCAACTCACTAGCGAGTACTCGCTGGTGTGGCCTCCGGGTAAGAGCGCCTCAAAAAAATCCTTTTATTATTTTCATGCTCTATGAAAAAAAAACATGTCTTCCCTTTCTTATTCGGAAATAAAGGAAATTTCCCAAAAAGAACAAACTTTTAGGGAACAAATTTATTACAGGGTGTTGTATTTGATAGAGCGACTGCAGCGACAGGCTGACAAACCACGACACCTAGTGGACGTTTTGCCCGGTGTCCCTTCTATTTGTAGTTATTCAATGATATAGATTGTATATATGTACAATGCTTTTAGTGGATGCGTTTCGTTTCAAAATCATGTGAACGAGTTGATGCCAAGGATGGAAATTGCATTTTCCTGATTGTACTGACATTTCTTTTAAAACTGTACTGAAATGGAGTCAATTGAACTGACATTTTCTTTTTCGAATAAAAAGATAATTTATTAATACAGTGGACTCTCGCTCACTTAAACATACGATCACTTGAACGATCCAAAAACTTAAACATTCCATTTTTCCCTTGTAGGTATTCTATAACATGAACAGGCAATTTTCAAGGATCGGTAACATGAATTTTTTCATTACCAACTCTTTAAGTTGAACAGTTAAGATATTTGCAATCTCTGTAACTTGAACAGAATAAAAAAAAATGTGTTTTATTAATCTGAATTTCTTATTTGTAACTTAGCACGTTCATAAACGGTAAAATAAATTATAATTTTGAAACTAAAGCTAAGGGCAGGAGCAAATATTGAGCACATTAAGAAAGAGAAAAGTTTATTTTATTCTTTTAGGTTGAACTTAATTATTTATTTAATAAAACCTTTTATGAAGCAAAACAAAAGCTAATATTAAAGGAAAAAGTGTCAAGTTTGGGCAACAAAATGAAACAGAATCATTTGTTGGATTGATTCAGTAACTTGAACAATCCATTAACTTAAACAGACGTGGTTTCGTATGTGTTCAAGTTAGCGAGAGTCCACGTAACAAAAATATTTTATTCTTTAAAATATAATCAAAAACATTTCAATTATAATAATTGAATATGAAGAAAATTTTAAAAGAAATTCTTCTGTTTAAGTGGAGTGACCGAATATATAATGATGAGCCCAACTATCGTACCTGGGCGAAACGCAATCATGGAGTTGAGCTCACTTGAACTTTTAACTTTGAATTATACATTTCAATTATATGCATACTTAAATAAATAATAATCAACAAACATAAATGAACGATTACTCTTAATAATTTAAATAATTTAAAAGAACTTTTCAATCTTGTAGGTACTTTAGAAACAAATACTTTGTTCCTTAAATATAATTTTTCAGTCCAAAAGTTCTTCTGCAAAATACTTGTATTATTTTTAGTTATTTTTAAAAATATTTCCATTTATATCAAAATCATACCATGATGAGTTCTTTAACAAGTTTTTTGTTGCTATCAAGGCAGAACAAGTTTGAACTTGCATTCTGTTTCGACATTTTGACCTTATAATATTCTGGTATGTGATATCGTACTTTTTGAGCGTCTAAAACCTTTCTGCAACACTATGATCGGCACGTACATACCAGTGTGGCTTCAGGCTAGGCAAACCAACGATAGACCAAATCTTCACATTGAGGCAAATCCTGGAAAAGACCAACGAATTTCAAGTCGAGACCCACCACCTATTCATCGACTTCAAAGCCGCATATGATAGCATAAGTCACCAAGAGCCTCTATTGGCGATGTCGGAACTCGGGATCCCGAAAAAACTGATCCAGCTATGCCGCATGACGTTACAAAATACGCGGTGTAACGTGCAAACGGGTAACAGCTCATCCGAGTTAATCCAGTCATGTATAGGGTTCAGACAAGGAGATGCGCTATCATGTGATTTCTTCAACCTTGTTCTGGGGCAGATAGTGTGCAAGAGTGGTGTTAAGGCGCCAGTTATAGCTATCATTGAAAATTTTAATAATTGAATTTGAGACGTTTAGGAAGTGAAATCGTTTATTATTTTGATGGGAAAATAAACCTTAAGACTTAATTAATATTTCTAGCCAAAAAAAATGTTCAAATAGGCCCAACTTTCCACATAAAAAGAGTTTTCTTATTTCAATGATTGAACTACCTTACCAATGATCATTGAAAAATTAAAAGTCAATTTTTGAGGAAAAATGGGCCTATTGGAAATTTTTTTTTGACTATAAATATTAATTAAGTCTTGAGCTTTGATCGTCCATCAAAATAATAAATGATTTTGCCTCCTAAGCGTCTCAAAACCAATCATTAAAATTTTCAATGATGAGTTTCAATGATAGCTATAACTGGCACCTAACATGGAAGGCACTATCTTCAACAGGTCTTCTCAACTGCGCGGCTATGCGGACGACATCGACATCATCGGCCGTTCCAAGAGAGCTGTACTTGAAGCATTCACAGCTATTGATGAACAGGCGAAACGCGTTGGTCTTGCAGTGAATGAGGACAAAACAAATTATATTCTATCAAACAAACAAAGCTTCATCTGTCCATCGCCTAGGACAAAGCGTCACTGTTGGTAGCAGTAATTTCGAGGTAGTCAAGGAGTTCACCTACCTCGGAACAAACATCAATTCCACCAACGACACCTTAGTGGAAATTCGACGAAGAATTACCCTAGCGAACCGCTGCTACTTCGTGTTGGCCAAACAAATGGGTTCAAAACTCCTTTCTCGAAAGACAAAGTGCATGTTATACAAAATGCTAATTTTACCAGTTGTACTCTACGACGCCGAGTGCTGGACGATAAGTAAAAAAGGGGAATTGATACTGGTCACTTTCGAGAAAAAATTCTTCGGCGGATATTTGGTCCTATTGGTCCTATATGAGAAGAGGGCGATTGGAGGAGAAAATTCAATCGTGAACTGTACGAGCTGTACCAAAATGTGGATGTTGTCCAAAGAGCCAAAACACGTCGACTACACTGGCTCGGCCACATCGAGCGAATGGACAACAACGCTCCAGCCAAGAAAATCTTCGAGTCCTAGCCCCCAGTTTCGAGACGACCAGGAGGACCGAACCTCCGCTATAGGGACCAGGCGGTCACAGACGCAAGAGCGCTTGGTTTCGACGACTGGACGGAGCGTGCGAGGGACCGCAACCGATGGAAGACCGCAATATCTCAGGCAGATACCCTTCATGGATCGGGAGCTGGATAAGTAAGTAATATTTTGGTATGAAAATATTCGTTCGACATTTGCGGATGAATGAGGAACGGAAAGAACAACTTGTGCAATTCTAAAAATATTACTAAACATGTAATCATTGCACTCATTATTTATATTTTTTATCAAGCTAATTTCATTCCAAAAATCAGAAATACTATAATGTTTTATGCGTTGAATGTTTGGACAGTCAGAGAGTTCTCTGTAGGTACTTGTTTTTAATTTTGTCTTTTTTTTTTTTTTTTTTTTTTTCATTTGGAAACAAATCAAAAATGATTTTTAATATCGAATTATAGTTTCCTGAAGAAACAGCTTCAGGTGTAAAAAACTTCAAGGAATTAAAAAAAGGATTTTCCATGTCCACTCTGTTGCTAATATCTTCTAAAAAGTTAATCACAACAAAAACATAAATGTTAAAAAAAGAGCCAAGTTCTAATATGTACAAGAAACCTGTGCGTAAAAAGTCTGCCAAAAAAAGTAATGAGATCTAAAACATATGCCAAGTTTTAAGTTCATGAAGTTTAATATCAAATATCTTAAGCAGAGTAATATCGAAACAATTCCAAATCATGACAGAAATTTGGTATTTAATGATTACTGATTAAAATTATGGTGGGTTCACTGGTCAAGTTTTCATACAATTTGAATTTGTGATTAAGTAAGTAATTAAGAGAAAATTTGCCAAGTAAATCCACCAAATTTTAATCAGTAATCATTAAATACCAAATTTCTGTCATGATTTGGAATTTTTTCGATATTACTCTACTTAAGATATTTGATATTAAACTTCATGAACTTAAAACTTGGCATATGTTTTAGATCTCATTACTTTTTTTGGCAGACTTTTTACGCACAGGTTTCTTGTAGTTACATATTAGAACTTGGCTCTTTTTTTAACATTTATGTTTTTGTTGTGATTTCACTCCTTTTTGCAAAGATTTATTTTGCCAGGTGAAAATCAAGCCCTACCGCTCCACAAAGTTTCATAATTCTACGTCAACCAAAAGTGCTCCATATAAATAATAGAAATTCTGATAAAGTGGGTGGATGGCACGCCCCTGAATGGGAAATTCCAAATTTTCGATATTTTTCTTTCAAAGTATTTCAAGCCTTAACAAACTACCAATTTTCATCGTTCTACAACAATTGGAAGTGCTCCATATAATTTATAAGAATTTTTAAGAATGTGTGTGGATGCCACGCCCCCTGAATGGAAAATTCCAACTTTTCAAGTTTTTTTCTTTCTAAGTACTTCAAGCCCTACCGACCCACAAATTTTCATCGTTCAACAACAATCGGAAGTGCCCCATATAATTTATAAGAATTTTTAAGAATGTGGGTGGATACCACGCCCCCTTAATGGAAAATTCCAATTTTTCAATTTTTTTCTTTCAAAGTACTTCAAGCCCTACCGGCTAACAAATTTTCATTGTTCTACAACAATCGGAAGTGCCCCATATAATTAAAAAGAGTTTTTAAGAATGTGGGTGGATGCCACGCCCCCTGAATGGAAAATTCCAACTTTTCAATTTTTTTCTTTCAAAGTACTTCAAGCCTTAACAAGCTACCAATTTTCATCGTTCAACAACAATCGGAAGTGCCCCATATAATCTATAAGAATTTTAAAGAATGTGGGTGGATACCACGCCCCCTTAATGGAAAATTCCAATTTTTCAATTTTTTTCTTTCAAAGTACTTCAAGCTCTACCGGCTTACAAATTTTCATTGTTCTACAACAATCGGAAGTGCCCCATATAATTAAAAAAAAAATTTAAGAATGTGGGTGGATGCCACGCCCCCTGAATAGAAAATTGCAGATTTTCGATTTTTACTTGCGATTATAGGTACTATAAGGCAAGTTTTGGATTCGTGCAAAAAAAAAATTTTTTGAAATAACAATCAAACATGATATTACGATGATAGAGAACACCAAAAAAGTGGGTGGCACAATTCTGTCTGTCTGTCTGTCTGTTCGTCTATAGCCTAAGCGGCTCGATCGATTTTCTTCAAACTTGGTACATAGTGGTTTCTGGTGATTCTGCCGACAGCTTTTTTTCATTTTTGTTTTAGAACCAAAAATAACGGTACCTGCCATACATTTTTTTTTTTGCAAATTTACATAATCGTATTTTTCTCAAAAACTGCTAGACAACTTTTCTTAAAAAAAATTCAATAAATTTATTTTAGTAAAGGCTTACTTTGGGTGGAAAACCATTTTTCAAAAAAGGTTATTAATGGTACCTCCCAAGGAACCATTTTTTTAGTTTTTGATTTTCTTCAAAATAGTATGACCGATTTCAATTATTTTTTTTATACAGAAGCTTCCAAAAAATGTTAATAGTTTTGTGTACCAACATTTTTGAAAAAATATGTTTTGAATTTTTAAAAAATATTTCAAATTTTTTTTTCGAAAATCAAATATTTCGAAAACGGCATCATAGATTTTTTTGAAACTCGATATTTAAGATTTTTTTAGTACTCTCTAAAATATTTTTAGAAAAAATTTTACATTTATGAAAAAATAACGGTACCTTCCATACAAAAGTGAAAAAACCGCATAGGAAAATATTTTTTTGCTTGAAAACTACTCCTACGATTTTGATTAAACTTTTTTCATATACTAAAATTAGTACGATCTACCATTAAAAATTATAAAATTTTACACATAGCAACTATAAATAGTACCTGTCATAAAACGTATTTTTTTATTTTGAGTTTTCTCGTTATCAGCTTAACGGATTCAAATGAATTTTTTTATATACAAATTTCAGATAAGATTAAATAATATTGCATATCAAAATTTTCAAAAAAAAAGTTTTTGGATTTTTAAAAAAAGTTTCAAACTTTTTTTTGAAAATTCGATATCTCAAAAATGGGTTGACAATTTTTTTTTCAAATTTTGTTTTTATATACACATAAATATATACTTCTGATTTGCATACCAAAATTTGTTCTTAAAAATGTTTTAAGAATTATATATATAAAAAAATAATTTAAAAAAAAAACCGCTCCAACGATTTTAAAATTTTTTTCCCATACAATCATATTCAATCAAGAATGAATATGGCATTCTTTTTTTCCACATCAAACTGTCAAAAGAGTTGTTTTATCCAATTTAAAAGTCGTATTTCATGCTTCTCTACATTTTTCTCTCATAATTTCCATGTTTTTATATACAATTTTCTTAAGCCCACAGTGTCTTGAACATAAGAGCAAGTACGTGCGACCCAGTCGTGCATTTTATTTCCTTTGTATGCACCACAAGGCCTACCGTTGTGCGAAATTTCAGGTTTCTACGATGTCGGGAAGTGCTCCATAATTTTGATGATCTGTCAGTGAGTCAGTGAGTCAGTAAATCAGTCAGTCAGTTACGGTTTTTACGATTTTTGAAGTCCTATATCTCGGGAATTACTAATGCTTAAGAGTTGAAATTTGGTGGACCATCTGTGTTTGATCAGCTCAGCAAATACTGCGAATTTGAAGTTTCTGACTTTATTGGTACTGAAGTTAGAGGGGGGTTGAAAATCGCCTGAGTTTGTTCCTGAAAAAAGGGTGTAGTGCCGCGAACTTGGCTGGGCACTACCGTGCCCTTTGATTTAAAATTTGTTTGCAGTTGTTCTAAAACTTAATAAATCCTTATCAATAATTTTTCCTTAAGCGAATGTATCTGCTAAATCCCCACAGAATACTTGCTCTAGAGGAATATGGTTTAGTTGTAAATTAGCTTGAAAAATGTGATCGATTATAATTGTTTGAGATGAAATTTCTGCATAGTTGTTTGAATAAAGTCTGGGGATTATGGCATGGATTCTTTCGTCCTCAGACTGCATTTCTAGATTTACCTTATTTACTAAATTTAAGACATAAGATACAAAATAAATATGGAGTTTTGTTATATCATTAAGGTTTCTTGAGATAAAATTTAGTTTTTCTTTGGAGCTATGCGCTTCAAAATCTGCAAAATTAAAATAATGTTTGGGAGCATACCACTGTTCAATAATTCTTTCTAACGAAGCCTATTTTAAAGTTAAATATTATGTAAGCAAATAAAGCACATAGGTTAATAGGATTAAAGTTCTATACCTGAAGATAAAGCCAACGCGTTGCGTTATAGCTGATGATTACATAGAGTTCTGTCGCAAAATATTGTTGAAAGGTTTTGAATTCTTGTCATCTTGAGGCGCTGTTGCAAAAGTGATGACAAATTGCACGAATCAAAGTGTCAATTTCATCAGGAAAGTCAGCAGATGCAGCTTTCGCTGACAAGTTTATATTATGGCAAATTTGCATCCATTTGTAACAGCATTCTTTAATTTTTGCTTGCACCCCGTTTAACCTGCCCATCATTACTGAACAATTGTCAGCTGTACATCCAAAGACGTTTTTAAACGGAATATTTTCTTGAAAAAAAATTTTAAACTCCTGAAGCCGTTTCATCTTCTACTTTTGTTAACGTAAGACACATATCTTGGCACCTTATATTAAATATTCTTATGATAATAGCTAGATTTTTACAAACAATAGAATCAGTGCTTTCGTCAATTACTAACGAAAAATATTGGCGATTAGTTATCATTGAAATTATTTTTGAATTCTCTGGAGCTGTCAAATTTCTAGTCCAGGCAATATATGATTCAACATGGGCAAAATTGCAACAGTAGCTTTTTAAATTAATTTATGATCAGTTACCACTACTGAGACATATCCAAAATCTGACAAAATCCCTCCATGGGAACACCCCGAAAAACGGTTTTCAAAATGGCGGATTTATTGGTTTGTTGTTTTTGGTTGTTATTTTTACTACGCTGTGATTTTTTCCTTTTAACTATGTTTAATTATCATTGGTGGATCCACTATGACATTCCTGTCATTACCGCCTCCCCCAGTAATGACCTTTCCCCATTTATGACCCCCCCCCCCATTCCCTTCAGAGCCCTAGAGAATATGAAAGACGCGACCAATCTTCACGAGTATAGAAAGAAACAATCCCCGTTTACGATCCCCCTAATTAATGACCCCCCCACACATTTATTAACATATATAGATACTGTATCTACAGTAAAAATAATATATGTATTTTATCTAAATATACGTTAAATCACAAGAGAAAAGAAATGTATTCAGCCCAGGCAAACTAAGCTAAAAGTGCCGTGAACATGGGCAAAATAGCAACAGAAGCTTTTTTAAATGATTTTTTATCTGTAACCATTACTCAACAATATATCCAAAACCGGACAAAATTCGACCATGGGAACACTCCGAAAAACGGACTTCAAAATGGTGAATTTCCTGGAGTCTTAGGTTGTTATTTCCATTACGCAGTGATTTTAACTGTTTTTGTGTGTTGTAATCAATTGCGGATAGTTGATCATGAAACACCCCAGTCATGGTATCCTCTGTCACGACCCCCTCCCAGTTATGACGGCCCTGCTCTCAAATCTTAATTTTCCCATAAGAAAACTGATGACAAAAAAAGAAACACACCCTATTCACGACCCCCAAGCCATGTCCTCCTCCCAGCAATGACCGAAGAGAAAATGATAAACACGACCAATCTTCAGTAATGGTCCTATAAAATGAGGCGTACATACATATTAACCTATTGTAAGCTTTTGGCACGCTTACATACACACATATATTCTAGGGCTTGAATCGTTTCTTAAAATTCTTTCATTAAAACGCTTTGATAGCCCTGAAAAATATAGGCCATAAAGTTTTCGGAGAGCCCAAAGGAAACAAAATATTTGAAATTAAAGAAGAAATTATATTCTTGGTAAATGTGTTAATTTATTGTTTATTTATAAATAACATTTATAAATAAAAAAAAAACAATAACAGTATTCAGAAATAACTCTTGAAAAAATTAGAGTTGTATTAGGTAATATTGAGCACACATATATAAAACGCATACAAGCCCTATTATCTGCCTGAAATGATTCTGTGTTGTGATATCGCGGCCCGTGGAAGCAAGCAGAAATAGAAGCAAGTTGCAGCTTTCGTGACCTAATAGAGATTGCATTTTAAGGATATTATACACTGAATTTGGAGTTGGACCACATCTTACTACGATTATTTAGTTTGATCTCATTGTCCTTTGCATGGTAAAAATGCAAAATCAGCAAATCAATATCGTCTTCTATCACAGTGGTATGAACACATTCGAGTTGCGGCACAAAAAATGTCCACATCAGCATCCCAATTTGCGTTCCTTACAGAACATCCTTCTTTCTTCAGCAATTAACCAAACAAGGCAATTATTAAAGGTTGCTTGCCTATCGAAATATAGGCTTGAAACTGTTCTATTTGCCAAAGAGAGGGAAGATGTTTTCCATTTCATCGGTCGATGCCCAATCCTCCGGGAAACAAGAAATTATTTTCTTGGCAGCGTTATCCTCTCAGATGAACAAGTCATAAGCTTCCTGAACGAGATGAATGTCCCAACTTTATTTAAATTTTGCAAAACAGCGTTAAGTTATCAGGAAAGAATCGTTAACGGTTACTTTTAAATGGAACAAAACAAACTATTATCAAATGTTTTTATTCAGTTTTAATACTTTTATTATTTATTGGAAAAAAATGCTTGTATTTATTATTTAGAAATCATAAACAGTAAACCAATCGGCAGTATTGATTTTGAGAAATTTATATATGTATGTTGTTAAAAAATTTATGAGGCAAATAAATACCTAAATCCTTCTAATCTAAAATAAAATTTGTTCTATTTGCCGACTAACTTCATGAATAAGTCCGGGATGCGACTGTAAGTTTAGGTACATATCTCATTGTAGCTTTTGAAAAACAGGAAACCAACCGGTAGCTTTTGTTCAAAAATTTACAAAACCATGGGTTGGACAAGCTTTTTCAGTTAGCTTTGGTAAAAAAAAAAAAAAACTTAAAAG
This sequence comes from Dasysyrphus tricinctus, assembly GCA_963921185.1. Lineage (NCBI taxonomy): Eukaryota > Metazoa > Arthropoda > Insecta > Diptera > Syrphidae > Dasysyrphus > Dasysyrphus tricinctus. The sequence continues at coordinate 140,598,333 of OY992531.1, forward strand.
GTTGTATAAGTACCTATTACTGGGCTACCAAATTAAAGCTAAGACTGTCTTCTATACGATATTGATGTTTGGAGAGCTTTATTGGTTATCTTGAGTCGAAATACTTTTTTTTTGTAAGTGTTTTGCTTACACTTTCTCTTCAAAATTTGAAATCTATTAAAAATTGAACGAAAGTGGAAAAGGTCACTTTCTGAGCTACATTTTTGATATGATTTTATTCAGTTATACTTTTTTTTTGTATAAAAAAGCAACGAAGCAACCTAGACAAGTTCCCAACAGACGATTTTTGTAAATGATAACACTAATGCTATCGGTTACTATTCTGTTTTTCGGTAGGTAGCTTGGTCTTTCAGTCTTTGTATACCGTGCGTCGCGTCATTATTGATATACATACTCAGAGAAAAACGTTGGCAATTTCAACAATTTTATACTTTGTCCCAAGAAAATATGTGGGTTAAAAAATTCCCAGCAACTAATATTCTTAATTTAAAAGTGCAAAGTGTTCTTAATATAATAAGAACATATATGTTCTTACCTCAAAAAAAAGTTGTTAACATACCAAGAACTAAAGTTGTTTCCCCAAAAACGAAAGTTGTTGAATAAACATTATATTTCAAGAACATTATTTGTTGGCACAAGAATCATTTTCTTTGCGAAATGAAGAACGTGAATTCTTAAACTGAGAACCCAAATATTTAAAATATGATAAGAACATACATTCGTATACCAAAAATGAAAGTTTTTAATATTTATTTTAAGAATGCTAGTTGTTAAAATAACAATCAATTTTATCAATTTTTAATTGGTATAATTTTACACTTACCTCACTGATTTTAGATAGGTCATATTTGGTTTGCGCGCTAGTATTTTGATAGCAAATATCTGGGTTCTCATTCTGAGAAGATCTACAATAATACTTTTAGACGCAATGCAAATATGAACAAAATCCGTGAGGTAAGTGCAAAATTATATCAATAACAATAGATATTTTAGGTACATTAACCAATTAACACAAAAATTCAAGAATTTAAGTTATTTGTGGCTTATTTTCTTAAGGATTTGGTGCTGAATTAGCTTTTGCACAGTTTTAAAATTTTACCTGAAAAAAATCTAAATAAAAAAACACATATTTTTTAAATATCTTCACTTTATTTTACATATTTTTTTCATTATTAAGTAAAGTATTAACAAAGTTATAAAAATAATGATAGTAAAAATAATTAAAATAAAAACAATAGTGATGACTGCAACAGTTTCAAAAGCGAATACAAGTTTCCATATTGTTTAAAACAATAGATTTTACAGACATTGAACATTTTTCAATTTTTTCCATTCTATGACAGTTCAACTCTTTCAAAATTTTATAAGATTGAATTTTTTCTGAAAACAATGTTTGATATTCTTGACATATAAAGTAAAAAGTTTTTTGGGTTTCAAAAAAAATGTGAAGTATTTTCAAAACTGCACCGCATTTCAAATATTCGTTTACTTTAAAACAATTACCTCTAAAGCGTAAGCATTCTACTTGATTTCCAACAGATAGTTGTGTAGATAATTGATTCTTATATGGTAGCTCAGATAAATCAATTGAAGTGTACTTAATTATGTTTGAAGATTCATTTTCAAAAATTATAAACTTATAAATTTTTTCCTTGAAAAAATCTTTTCTTACTGGGCTATCTCGACTTAAACTAATTTTTTTCTTACTGGGCTATCTCGACTTAAACTAAATTTAGTTTTCAGCGTCTTACGGAGGGTTTTTGACCGAATAAACGTCTTACACTTGAAATGTGTCTTTGTTTTTATGTCATCTTAATTATGTGTAAATACCAGCCCTGCTGAAATGAGGTGAACGGGGTCATTTTTTTTACATATACACGAGCGTCTTACAGCATTTCATGGAGGGCTTAAACGTCTTACATTATTAGTTTCGTGTATATATTGAACCAATGAACGATCTTGCTGAAATGAGGTGAATGGACACTTTTTTTTAAAACTTCAAGCCTTTAACTTAAGGCCTCATGGAGGGTACCGGAGTGTAAGACGGGCATTTTTATAACTGTCGGGCCTCAATCTTTCTATGACCAAAGTTTTAGCCTTGCTAAAATGAGGTGAGTAAATCGATCGCTAGCTCTTGGTCAAGTAGAGGTCCACATTTAATTGAAATAAAACCCTGCAATTTAAAGAAGCGCTTAGGAGCTGTAATGAGATCATTGTTGAGATGAGAACATGGCTGGAGGGTGTTTTGAAAGAGGGGGGACATAAATAGGGGGGGGCGTCTTTTTTCCTCAGTTTCTCAGACTTAAAGCCGAAGTAGGTACCCATTATTTGCTCTGGGGGCCTGATATGGGGGAGGGGTTATGACTAGGGGAGGGGGGTGATTGTGAATATCATGACTGGTAAGTTTCATGGTCATCTCCTAAGATAAGCAACTGATTTCTGCACAGAAAAACAGTGAAAAAAACTGCGTAGTAAAAATAACAACCTAAAACAGCACCCAAATCAATCCGCCATTTGAAATCCGTTTTTGAGGGTGTTTTCATGGATGGATTTTGTCCGATTTCGGATATGTTGTTCAGTAATGGATTCTGAACAAAAGTCGATCAAAAAAGCTTCTGTTGCAATTTTGCCCATGTTTATGGTATTTTTAGCTTAGATTGCCTGGACTATTCTTATAATTTTCTGCCCTTTGTGTCGGTTGATTAACATTTACGTTACGATTTCTGAATCATTAACGTTTTTTTTAAGCAAAAGATTCATGTGGTCTAGTACAGAAAATGGTAAATTATGTTCGGCAACAAACAAGGATAGCGAGATTTCGATTTTTTTTGCATTTTCAGACAGCTTACACGACTGTTTTCTTGCCATCGAATCTATTTGTACACTTGTTCTAATCGCAAGAAAAGCTTTTTGGTGTGTTGAATTCGATTGATATTTGTCGAGATGTGTTCTGCCAAAAGCAATATTGGTATTGCAATAAACGCATCTTTTTGTTTTTTGTTTGACATCTTCTTCAATTCGCGGATACATTTCCTTCCAACTGGAATGAAAATAAAATGCACGACTGGGTCGCACGTCCTTGCTCTTATGTTCAAGGCACTGCGGGTTTAAGAAAATTGAATATAAAACATGGAAATTATGAAAGAAAATGCGGAGAAGCATGAAATACGACATTTAAATTGGCTAAAACAACTCTTTTGACAGCTTAAGGTGAAAAAAATAATGCTGTCTTAATTCTCAATTGAATATGATTGTATGGGAAAAAAAATTTAAAATCGTTGGAACGGTTTTTAAAAAAAATAATTTTTTATATATAAAATCCTTAAAACATTTTAAAGAACAAATTTTGGTATGCAAATAAAGTGCATATTTTTGTCTATAATAAAACAAATTTTGAAAAAAATTGTCAACCCAAACTTTGAAAAAAAAAATTTTGAAACTTTTTTTAAAAATCCAAAAAAAATTTTGTTGAAAATTTTGATATGCAATATTATTGAATCTCATCTGAAATTTGTAGAACTAATGAAGTGAAGTTAGAACCGATGATAGATACTACATGATACTACGACTGCCATCTGGAAATGGATAGTCGAACAAAAAAATTGAACGCGTTCAGAGCTGTTTATTGTGAGTTGTAAAAAGTGAACCCATCTTTTAGATGGGCCCTTTTAGGTGTGTCTTGTGATGTGTCTCTCTTCTTAGGCCTGGCGCCCACTATTCAACTTCTAGTTTGCTCGCCCCAAACTTTTTGTTGCTCCCGATCCATTTACATTGGGTTATATGCCCACTAGGCAACTAAGTTGCCGGCAACTTTAAGTTGCTCGAAGTTGCTCGCGGAACTTTTTGCCGCAAATTTAAGTTGCTTGCCCCCGCCCACTGAGCAACTTTGTTGCCGGCAACTTTATCTGTCAAAAATGGCCGTGTTCAAAGATTAAATCTTTTATATTGATTTTCAGATAACATACCAAAATGGCTTCCTGAAACAATGAGACAAAGCCATTTTGGCATGCGCAAAATGAAATAACATGCTATCGCTGTCTTCAAAAAGCCTAAATTCAAAATAAATGAAATTTAAAATTCAAAGCGAACGGACCTCCTTATAAAGTTTTTTTTTTTCTGTATATTTTCTAAATCAATTATAGTTTTGTATTTTTTTGTTTTAGTATTTTAGATATGGACTCTATCCTGTTCTCAGTCCACTAAGCAATACAAGTTTTATGATCCGAGGATCTCTTTATATAAATAATAAATGAATGTTTATATAAATACCTTAAATTTATAAGTAAATATATTTCAATTAATTTATTTTGCTATTTATTGACGTCGAATCGGGGATCAGACATTAAAAAAAAGGATAATGGTGGCAAAAGTCAACATTGAAAAAAAAAACACAAATGCCAAAAAGTTGCTCGGAAGTTTCCTATTGATTGATAAAAGAAAATTTCAAACGGTTTACAAATTTGAACGATGTCCAATACGAAAACAAATTGTAGTGAAATGAGGCAAGTTGTACTTTTGTACTTCATCAAAGTCAATTGTTCCAAATTCAGTACAATTGTACATAATTTTCTATCCCTGGTGACGCTTTATGGTAACAAAAATGAGTGGGAATGTTGCTGTCGAAAGTAATTTCTTAGTTTAGGGGTTTTACATGGAACAACATGGTTGGACAACATTGCTTGATGGAATCGGAACAGTTTTCAAAATATTTTGGAAACCATACAACAAAGTTGGACAACATGGTTGGTTTTGCGTTTAAATGATCAAATATTGATGGTTGTCAATCAATGTTGGACAACATGTTGGTCCATGTGTGTGAACCCCCCTGTTTTTATTTAAACTGAGTGAACGAAAGGGGTGTACGTGTACGAGCTGGAAAGTGGGAAATGGAGAGTGCAAAATTGACTCAAACTAGGAGAAAAATATATGGTGGGTGGTCCATGGTTGATGTGAAAATTATAATAATATGGTTGTCAATCAGGGATTACTTTTTTTAGAGTTGGTCTATCTCACGAAGTGACGTAACTCGCATATTGTCGTTTTTGAGATTTGGACATATATATGCTAGGTAAACTTGATTGCATATTTCTACATCATTAGATTCCCTGAAAAATGTCTGGAACATGGTTCAATGCGTTATGACATAGTTGGCATAACTGCAGTTTTAGGTAAAAAGTTTCTCACGAACATACGTAACTGCAATAATATGGGTAGCAGTTTTCCGTTATATAGAAAATTATTGTGTAAATTCAGTGGTTTCAAGTACTAGGTGCATTTATCGGTGAGTAGAAATAAAAACACCTTAAGTTTATGTTAAGATTTAAAACCATTGTTGCTATTCACCCATCACTAGATTTAATTTAAATTGCATTCGGTTCTTCCTGTTTACTATACTCTGTCAAACAAAAATTTACAGTAAAAGGCTTACGGGCGACCTTTTTTTAAAAACAGTGATACCTGTGCATACTGTCACGACACTTAAATGTCTCACTAATAAGCTTTTTTCGAAACAGTGGTGCCTGTGTATACTGTCACGACACTTAAACTTCTCACTAAAATTTTTCACGAACTGACGTATCTGGTTGATCGATTATTTTTAACTGTTTTTAGTAAGGTACGTACATTAAATCTCATTTCATTTGAAACTTTAGCAAATACTTGTAATTTTACAAAAAAAAATACCAAAACCGCTGTAAAACACTTAAGTAACACTTACAGAAGGAGTACACAAAACTAAAAACTGCTCTCCTGTAAAACATTGAAAAAGCAGATACGTCAGTTCGTGAGGAGAGGGACGATATGTTAGACCCATTCTTGAATACGCCAGCCAGGTTTGGTCACCTTATCAATCCACACACTAAAATAGAATAGAATGTGTACAGCGAAGGTTCCTCCGTTTCGCTTTACGTAATCTCCCCTGGTCTGATCCCCATATATTACCCCCCTTTGAAGATCGATTGCAATTAATCGACCTACACACCCTTGCCAAACGTCGTGCTGTTGCCGACATACTCTTTGTCCACCAATTAATTACCAGTGCTATCGACTCTCCTGCACTTCTTCAATCGATTTTCATTAATACCAATCCACGTAACCTTCGATCCATCCCATTCTTCCGCCTGCCCACCCACCGCACAAATTATGGCCATAACAATCCAGTCATCAGAATGCTACGCCTAGCCAACTGTGAACAGCATATTTTTGATTTCAACCTCAGTTCACCCTCCCTCAGAAGAATTCTTTATTCCAATTACCCATGAACCCTCTTTTATTAGTATAATAAGTAAATCAGATTGTTTTAATTAAGTAAATCAGATTGTTTAATTATTTAATTTAACGATCTAAATTTTGTTAATTGTAAATATTTTGCATTAAGATTTGTTATGTTTTGTACGTTAATCAGCTTGAATTAAGCCAGTAAATAAATAGATATGCTGTCAGTTTTTTGGGAGTTCCAGCCCACTTATTGACCTCAACATATAGATGTAATGTGTTTACACTATAATCCAAGGAGTTCCCGTTTCTAACACTTTTCTAACAAAAATTATGATTTTTTTCTTCGATTTTTCACGAATTTTGGTAAACGACCTTGATATGCTGGCAGTTTTTTGGGAGTTCCAGCCCACTTATTGACCTCATCATATAGATGTAATGTCTTTACAATATAATCTGAGTTCCAGTTTCTAATACTTTTCTAACAAAAATTATGATTTTTTTTTACAATTAGATCGATTTTTTCACGAATTTTGGTAAATATTATTGGTAATTATTAGTTTAAACTAATTCTAAATTTAAAGTTTTTCCAGTACAAGTTTTAGTTTTTCATCTAAAATTTTACTAAAGGTTTTTATTTTTCCCAGCCGTGAAGGTAGCAGAACTTTTTTTTAAGGTATGAGGAACTCTTAGGGGTGGTTTTCACCACCGCACATAGGAGTTTTTGCCTACAAAACTCGGCCAAAAGTCGATTTTTCAAATGTCAAAATTGAAAGGGGAACTTTTTCCAGACAATAGCTAAGATCCCATGGAACAATAGGCTAAAATATTTTTTGTATTGCTCAACATATTTTGGCTATGATACTAGTTCAAAGTCTTCGATTACGAATTTGTCACTTCTTTTTGTAATCAAACTTCAAAAAATTTGAAACATTTGATCAAATTATTTCTTAAAAATTTTGTGGAGTCTGATGAAATTTTTGGTATATTATACCACTATTATATTGAGCCATTTTTACGACAAATATTTTATTATTTATATTTTTTCGAATTTTTGTTCTACAAATGCAAAAAAAAACACTATTTTTGTTGGTTCTTTTTCATTGGGAAGTAATTTTTTTATAGATGTCGGTGGAATTGGGTTCTCATATGTATATGGGTGGATAAAATAAAACATCAAGCTTCATTTTCAAAAAGAATCGGCTGCGGATTTTTGCGGATGTAGTTGTTTTTTGTCATATCGTATTCCCACTTTTATGCCCATTCAAACTGACTATTTGTCCTGTTATTTTTCTTTGTATAAAATATGGTTAAGCAAAGCTCCCAGTATTGATTAAAAAAAAATATTGGCTGCAACTTTGATCCTTTTTATCTTTTTTGGTCATATCGTATATCCGATTGTATGCATTTTTTCTTGTTTCCAGTTGGAAAAAACTTGATTTTTTTTTGCTTTAAAAAAGGGTAAATTTATTAAAAACGGTATTTATTACATGGTTTAAGATGAAAATATTGCAATCAAGACAAAAAATAATTTTGTCCAGTTTTTGCATACAAATACTCCTATGTGCACCGACAAAAAAATATTTTTTTTTTGTATTTTGATAATTGATATGCTGCGTGAACTTAGCATCCCATTTTTTCAAAATCGATTTTTTTGGTGAAATCGAAAACTTTTGGAAAATTTTGGAAAATTTTGGAAAACTATCAGGAACTATAGAACTCAAGTGCATGCGACAAGAACTCTAAAAAAGAATTGATATGCTGACATTTGATATGCTAACTTTACGGACACCAGAATACTGCCGTTTAACTTAAACTACAGAATGAAGATTTGAACGAAACTGTGAAACCAAATTAATTGTTGAATTGAATTTTAAACCAAAAGTGAAGTTTAAACTTCCACTGTGAATAGAAAAAGTTGGTAAGAAATACATACGTATTTTTAAGTGCGTGCAACATAAAACTAAAATAATTACTGTTGTTACAGATATTTGTCTACTTTGTCTACTCAATCATTTACTCATCCGTGTTTTGGCGTTCAATGTGCTCAGTTGTAGTTTATTATTTTTTTAAGTGTTATAAACTCATGGGTTGAAAACGGATAATTTTCGGGCAAAATTATTTAGCTGTAGAAAAACAGAGGAACGAATTTAGAAAATTTGTTTTCAGAGCAAGGTCTAAACGGAGAAATGCTTCGTAGTATCCAACTGAAGAACGACAGAATTACCTTTTCTGGATTCCAATGTTTTAAATTGGTTGAAAATCAATTTTAAAACAAATTCACCGTCAGTTCCAGAATCCACAAATTCACCAGCACCTTGTGGCTGATATCAGCCAAAAATTGTAAGGAAATATAAAATATATTAATTAATTAAGTAGCAGTCATACCGTTTGAACTCACCTAGGATATTTCATCTTTGATTCATGATTCCTCTTAAGGAAACTCATTAATTGAATTCTATAATAAGAACAGATATTTGCAAAATATACACCGAGACGAGGTTATCAAAATCACTGTGGAAGAAGCAAATTGCAACGGCATCGATATAAGGCCCTCGAAATACTCCGACCTATTAAGCATCATTTCAGTTTTAAGCCTAGTACGCTGCTGATGCGAAACGAAAAAAAATTCGTTTCGCATCAGCAGCGTACTAGGCGTTAGCTTCTGAAAGTGTTTGCGACAGATGGCAGAAGACATTCAGTATCCTCCAAAGAGGCTTGAAAAGTTTCTCCAAAGATAATGCTGTTCAGTTTAGTAAACTCATTTAAGCTAACGATTACGCTACATATTATGAACCAAATTCTCATACTGACAAACTAAGGTTTGAACATATTTTTAAAATATCTATAAAATTTAACAAAATCAATTTGATGTTAGTAAATTGTTTGAATTCCAAATTGAAGAATTGCTTTTATTAAAAAAAAAATCCATTTCGAAAATAAGTGAAACGTTTTTAAGTCAAAGTTGAAATAGCTTGCTTTTAGGTTTCAAAGAATTTGATTTAACATTAAACTATGGTTGGATGGAAGGTAGAACCTTGTCATTTTAATGTCCAAAGTAGTTAATTCTACGACCTACGACGTACGACGTACCACAGTAAGATCAAAGCCAAAAATATTTATTTCAATGTAGGCTGAGTTTGAAACTAAGATAGGTTCACTTTGAACCAACGTGTAAGCGAAGTTTAAATAAAGATTAAACATGCTATGTATGTACATAATGTATATTTAAAGTTGAGTGAATTCAAATTAACAATAAACAATGGTTCCATTTAAGTGTGTGAGTATTATTTTTAAAGACAGAAGTATTTACTTGTAGTAGTTTTAAAGTCTAAAGCATTTCCATCTACTATGGCTAATAATTGCATTGAAGTTGATACATTTTGTTCTAGAGAGAGATTAATCTATTTTGATGATGATTCAACTTTAAACCAACAGAAACCCCTTTTTACAAGAATTATGGAACATATTCATTTAAAGGTAGAGAAATTAATTGAATCAACATTTTAAAACTTTTCACTTCGAAGCTAAATCAATGCGAGAATAGTTGAATCGAAGTGGTTTTCATTGATTTTACGTTGCTTCTTCTCTGGGTGATATTGAAAGTATGCATAATTTCCAACAAATCTCTGTTTAAAGATTGTTTTCTACGACGAGTAGTACCTCGTGGCATGATGGTTAGTGCGTAGGACTGTCATGCCGAAGAGGTGGGTTCGATTCCCAGCCGTGTCACCTAAAAAGAGAAATGTTTTATTCGAGGTACTGCCTCTTGCGAGGAACTGACAAATCCCTTAAGAGTATACTTGTCATGAAAAAGTCCTTCTCATTTAGCCGTTCGGACTCCGCAAAAAACTGTAGGTCACCTCCATTCCTACCAACAAACACGCACACAGGAATGGTTGAGAGTTGTAAGTCACTAGGCCCTTGTTCTCCACGAGCTGTTGCGCCACCCAATTTATTTATTTATTTTATTTCTACGACGACCTATTTGGACTCCAGCGCTAGTTTAAAATTCACGTATTTTTACTGTTTCCAAAAATCCACTTGAAAGCACTAATTAATAAGTACTTTGTGTGACAAAAGGAGATGACCCATTTTTGGGCCCAGGGCGTACACTAATGAGACTAGTACCAAATGAAAGCTAACGTTTAGCCCAATCTATCTGCCAAATATTTTCGAATTCGGCTACGGAGATTTTTAAATAATTGAGCTTGAAGTTGACCTTTGCAAATAAAAAAAATCTGCCTTTTTTGCAAACAATCCTATCCTATCCTACTATATCCTACTATCCTACTATAATATTATAAATACAAAGTGAGTTTGTTTGTTTGTTTGTTACGCTTTCACGCCTAAGCCGCTGAATCAACTATGACGAATTTGGATATTGAGATAGATGGGACTCTGGAAGCGTCAATAGGATACTTTTTTTTTACCATATGAGAAAAAAAAAAGAAAAAAATATTTCGTACCAAAACAACTTCATATTATATAGGAACAAAAATAAATCAACAAAGTTTGAAAAGAAAATCAATCAATTTTGATATTTCGTTTGAGAGATTGTTTGTTTTTTTTTTATTATTTTGAGGTTGTCTAATACTATTAGGTTCACAAACGTTGGCTTAAATTAAACAGGAGCTCATCGCTAGCCCGGGCAGTAAAATTTGCTCGATTAAAAAGAAATCCATTCATGCCGAATTAAGGAGGCTGCCTTGAGAGCAGAATTTATATGTTTACGCCAAATGGAGCAGGATCCCCACTATAGTGTAAGATCCGGCAGACACTTATAAAATGCTGTGGTTGAACGCATAGCCGAAAAGTCTGGCTGTCTGGCTAAATTTTTTTGTGACGCCCGCGCTCAGTACTATAGGGGTTGAAAATAGCACTTTTAAAATTTTTGTTGAACGCATAGCCGAAATATGAGGGTTTGTAAGTTCACGCATATTGATATTGAATGCAAAAGTCTGGCAGGATTTTTTTAACGGCCGCGCTCAGTACTATAGGGGTTGAAAATAGCACTTTTCAAATTTTTGTGTCAGGGATACAACCACTTCAATTAATTTACATATTTAAAATAAGAAATTGTGCTCTGGAATTTTTCCTAAGTCCACAAACTTTAATTTTATGATCTGAGTGAACTCAGGACATGACCCTCTAAAGCAAATAGACCAAGAGCCGACAGCAAATTTTGGGAGTGGAGGTATAACCAAAATCGGAGTATGAGGGATTATAGGTACATGTATCGTGATTTGGAATATGAAAGTCTGGCAGGTTTTGTTTTCAGCCTTTGGTGGGGGTGGGGGTTTAAAAGCCGCGTAGTTTCCTATATGTATGGTAGGGTCATTAAAACTTCAATTCACTTTTAAAAAATTGGATATGATGCTTACATTTTCCTTAAGTTTCAAGACTTTTATCTTGGTAATCCGATAAATATAGGACCCATTATTTTACCTTTTTAAGCAAGCCTTATTGGCGTTTTTGTGGAGACTTTATTTGTTGATTTTTTGTTTTGTTGAAAATCTCCAAAAAAGGGATGAAAAGGTTCACGTAAAATGGTTATATCTTGAGTTCTATTAATTGGACCGTCAAGATTGTGGTGTTTATGCTTAGAAAAAATGATAGGGAATCATATCCAATTTTTTTTAAATAAATTAAAGAGGTTATAACCCTGAAAATAAATCAGGGGGTCTAGCACTTTATAACCCCCCACCCCTCCCAAAGGCTGAAAACAAAACCTGACTTTCATATTCCAAATCAAGATACATGTACCTATAATCCCTCATACTCCGATTTTGGTTATACCTCCACTCCCAAAATTTGCTGTCGGCTCTTAGACTAAAAGCTTATCGGCCTTTTTGTTAGTTTTTGTTTGATTTTTTTAAATTTCCAAATATTTCTGGATACGGTGCACCTAAAATGGTTACATATCAAGTTCTTTTAATTAGATCGTCAAAATGAAAGTCTATGGACTTAAGGAAAATGACAGAGTATCATTTCATTTGTGGTTGTAACCCTGTCACTAAAATTGGAAAACAGCTAAATATTTTCAACACCCCATCCCCAACACGGTGTTCGAAAAAATCTTTCCAGACTTTTGAATTCAACTATAAGATGCATGCACCTACAGATTCACAATTCACATTTTGGTTATGCGTTCACCCAAAAAATTTTCCACCAGCCATTGGACTAATAGCAACGCAGCAACGTAGAACCTATGACTCTGCAGTAAATATTTTTCATTTTGTAATAATTTTATCTCCATATGTATTAATGAATAACCTGAAATAATGATGATAATTATTTCTGTATATTGACAAAATAAAAATGAGCGCGAGCCAAGCCGCGGGTAAAGGCTAGTTACTTATAAATCCCAAAGTATGGCACGTAGGATTAATATTTTGATATCAAACGAAAGATCATAAAAATATCTTTCAAATTATGTTAAACACTTTTTCCTACACCTGATATATTTTGAATAAAATATATCATATCGAAAAAATCAGTGACCACCTTTATTTTTTTTTATTCCACTGTAATGCCTGATTGATAAGCTTTAATTTGATATATAATTAAGTTATCATACACTGGGTAAATGCCGTCCTTTTAACACTTTACTTTGAAAAAGTAAAATTCAAATAAAAAAATATGTTAAAAAGCAAAAGTAATGTTTCATTTTAAATATGTATCTTTTTTTACCAAATTTTATGATATTTTAAATATATTAATGTTAATAAATTGAAAAAAGTCTTCGTTCAAAGTGTCAATCAAAATACCATCCAAGAACAGGGCTGGTGGTATGCTTATTGTTTCCTGGTGTCGTGCATAGCCCAAATACCATAAAATGCTCATTACAGGAGCGCAAAAACCGACAGTCCTCATTCCAACGAGACAGTTGCAACAGTAAGCTTTTATTGCGCTCGAACTATAAAAAAATAAATAAATTGGGTGGCGCGAGAGCTCATGGAGAACCAGGGCCTAGTGACTTACAACTCACAACCATTCCTGTGTGCGTGTTTTGTTGGCAGGCTCGAACTATGTGCTTCGTTTTATCGCCATTCACCAGGATGTAAGTAAGATACACTTTTTTGCTTATATGCCTCGATTTGATTCGCTCTCGTAATAAAAAGTTATTGTTGCCAATAAGACTTTGATGTGTAGAAGAAGAAATTCGCATCCGGTCTTCACAGACTTCGATGGTATAGGTTCCGTTTACCTTTAAATGCTCCCCACAATAAGAGCGAGCCTGGTTAATTTGATAATTCCCTATTGATATCCTGCGTAGATCTTGAAAGGTGAGTATAGGAAAGTTACTCAGATTCGGGATATTTCCATCGATGCGGCTAAATAAGGCTCTGGTTCTGTTAAGATTGTTTTCTTTCACAAAATCACCTAAATAATTAGGAGTGTTTAATCGACTTAAGGCCAATTCTAATAGAATGCTTGCATGGGCAGCGTCTTCTATTAGTGGATGAAACTTATTAAGAAGTGCAGCTGCAATTTTGAAGTCATCCATCAAATGACTAGCAGCTAAATTAAAAAAATCTTGTCGAATGAGCTTAAAATCCATCTTAAACCGTCCATTCACGACTTCAACGACCCACCTTACCATAGTAACACATCTGGATCTATTAGCTTGCGCCGTTGTCAATTGAAAGTTGCCTTCATCCACAGATTCAGGCATGTAAGCCTTATATCCTTGAGATTCTAGACACGGAATTGCATCTCTGAACCATCTGTCCAAAATAAACACATAATTTTGTCGAAAAAATTGCCATATTCGTCCCTAAAAAGATTTTTTATTATGTTGGCATCAGAATCGGTTGCGGCATAAGGCCCTGTAACATCCAGGATATACCCATCACAGCATGTGATCATAAAGGGCTTAACCAGATTCTGGTACTTATGCAAGCTATATGTTTTTTTTCTGAAAACCATAGTTTGAACTTTTTTGAAGGTTATATAAATATGTTCCATCACAAATAACTATGGATGGACGAACGTTTTCACTAACGTAGGTGTTTCCAAACAATCCGTTGGGAATTAGTTTGTTCCTTCTTGCATGGGCGCCCGCAGGATTTTCGCTAGGGGGGGCAGAAGTAAAATGTACCTACCTTTAAAAAATTGAAATTCTAAATAAGGCATTGTTGCAAAAAATATAATGGCATATAATATACAGGCACCCGTTAGATATATAAAATATTATTTATTTATCTTAATAATGTTTTCTAACCCTTAACTGCAGTCGTTGGTTCAATGGACCCATACTCAACCTTTAAACGCGTGTAAAAAACGCCGCGGTTACCTCAGCTCCCTCCCACTTCTTAGTACCTTCGACGTAAATGCAGTGTGACGGACGCGTTCCGCTCGCTGCTCCCATAGGTCAGTATCAGCATACGCTTGGGTCTGTGATAGATATATTTGTTCCTGGTGTTACTTATTTAGTTTTCGAGTTCTAATTCAAATTTGTGCAGGGAAAAATTTAATAAGTCATTCAGGGAATCGAGCAATAGCTAATTGCTAAAAAGTGCAGTGACGATGACGAAAATAGCCAAAATTCAAATTATAATCAAATGGCAAGTGCAAAAAGTATGATTTGCTCTGTGCCAGTCAGAATTTTTTACAAAAACATTTTAAGTTTTTGTTTCAGGAATTCTAAAGAGGATGTTTTAAAGTCTAGGAAAAATATTTCTTAAGATTTTAATTCTTTTTTTACTATTTCGCATATATTTTTTAGATAATATGTTCCCAGGCCAGGTGAATTGCAACCTATTGTTTTCATTGAAAATTTAAAAATTTAATGCAAGTTCTTATTTTTGATTTTTTCTTAAAGCTATATTCGTGATCATTCTTAAAGTTCGAAGGAAAAAAAACTTAATAATTCATACTTTAATTTTTATTAACATTTAAAAATAACTGGGTTCAGTGGACCCTCGACTATAGAAGTGTACATAATTTTCAGGACTGCAGTTAAGGGTTTATCAATAAGACAAAAACTTATCAAATAGATCTACAAATTAAGACCATGCATGAAATATTGTATTTATTCTTTTTCTCGCAAGAGAAGTTGTAGCCTTCTTGATGCCTCCCTAGAAAATCTGTCTAGCACACTTTTTTCAAAGAATGCTCTTGCGACTTGAGTAGATATCCGATCTCTATATGAAGAAAGTATACAAAGGCCGCTGAGTCGATCATTGCTCGCTTATTGCCGCGACAGGATTGAAACAAATTCCTTCCTATCATGTTTTCTGAAACATGTGTATGTGCTAAGGCAGGTCAGCTTTTGCTAATAATTTCATGAGAGGCAAAAAATCATTTTTTGTTGGATATTCGATTATTGAGTGACAAAAATTGAATTGCATTAGTGGTAGGTTGGTAGGATACCTACATATTTTTTAGATCTTTTTCCGATTCTAAAAATTGAACCACATCATATTCCTGGACATTAAAATAAAATTAATGTACAGAACAAAAGTAAAAGCTTGATATTCTAGGGGGGGCAAATGCCCCCTCTGCCCCCCCTTGCGGGCGCCCATGCCTTCTTGTATCACTTTCTTAATATATTTATGCAAGGTAGTACATAAGCATCAATGAACTATGCCTAACGGTCGCAGACCTGAAACATAAGCTGCAGTATGTTTAAGCTTGATGCATAGAAACATGTTTTTTTTTATAAAATGGTCATTTAAGCTCAATTATCTAAAATCTCTGGAGCAGATAGATTGGGCTAAACGTAAGCTTTCGTTTGGTACCAGTCCCATTAGTGTACGCCCTGGGCTCAGGCAAATGGGTCATCTCCTTTAAATTTTTGACTTCAACATACACCAAGTAATACTTTTCAGATGGTTTTTGATTCGCTGGATTCGAATATGGCCCCAGAATCCATTTTTTTAGAGTTTCTAACTTATGGCATCAATTATTCGTAAATTTCATAAAAGTAAAATTGAAAGTATACACAATTTCTATCAAATCTCTGTTTACGGTTTTTTCTGCGACAACCCATTTGGACTCAAGCCCTCGTTGATAATTCACGTATTTTTACTGTTTCCCAAAATCCATTCGAAAATACTAATTAATTAATTAATTTTTGTAAAAAAAAATTATATTTTTCCCTTTCCCACGAGCTTAGATATACTTTTCTGATGGTTTTTGATTCGCTGAATCCGAATATAGCCTCAGAATTGCAGTAGCCCATCACGATTTTGAGAAATGCAACTAGGCGTTATATTATATCTCGAGATAATTTTTCTCAATTAAATTTGTATGATTATTCTGAAGCATGAACAATTTTCTTCGAAATTATTTTTGAATCTTTCAAATACCTTCATTCAACTTTGAGAAATCATAAATTAGTTATTAGCCTTGGTTTTAAACAACCTAATTTGAAAATATGCCAAATTCATAAATTTCAAATAAGGATTTCTTAGAGAAAAATAGGAATGGATTGTTGCAAAAAAAAACCTTGTTCTAAAATTTGTTGGAAATTGTGAATATTTTCAATTGCACTCTGGTGTTATTTCTGAAAAACTAACCGTTTCTAAGTTAATAAAAACTGCAACAAATGCATTTTGATACCACTTTTTGCGAATTTCTGCATCCTCGAAAACATGTCAGGAAAAAATTAAAGCCCCATAATTTGCTAGCTAAAAAGGGCCTTTTTGAGCACAAATTGACTGGATTATATTATTATATTAAAATTATCAACACATTTTCGAATAAGGCAGTTTAAGACAAGGGTTAACATTTAGATAATGATTTCTCGAAGATGAATGAAGGTACTTGAAAGATTCTAAAAGAATTTCGAAGAAAAATGTTTTTTCTTAAGAATGACAACACAAATTTAATTGAGAAAAATTACCTCGAGGAAAAATATAACGCCAAATTTGCAACAAAAACAAATTTTTCTTCAAAATTTTAGATTCAAACATCTTAAAAAATGACGTGCTACTGCAATTCTGAGTACATATTCGAATTCAGCGAATCAAAAACCATCAAAGAAATGTATCTTGGTTCATGTTAAGGTCAAAAATATAATTTTTGCTACACAAGGGTTTTCGAGTGCATTTTCGGAAACAGTGGGAAATTGTGTATACCTTCAATTGTATTTTGAGGAAATTTACAAATATTGATGCCATAAGTGAGGAAATCTAAAAAAAAAAATGCATTTTTTTCGTCACGAAATTTTAGTCACAAACATTAGATTCGGATTCAGTACCCCCGAAAACATAAAAAAAAGGAAACAATCAAAGCTACCCCACAATTGGCTCGCTAAGGGCTCTTTTGAGCACAAATTGACTAGACTAAATAGAAAAGGAACCACAAGTCAACAACACAACGTGGTATACCAAATTTGATGTTTAGGCAACGTAAAGCGCAAGAGCCGGGCGCTTGGACTGAGGATACCGAACATAAAGCAGACATAAGGAAGAACAAAACAACAACAGGCTTATTGCAGCACATTATGATACACGCCTAAGGGTTTTGGATTTTCGGGATTTTGGGGTTTCGGTATCGTTCCAATAACGTAACACGAAAATTCTAAGCAATCAAGTTCGATACTTTTACAAACAACAAAAGCTTATCCGCAGCAAGATTCTACTTTAACTTTTATCGGCAGCGATCCTGCTGCCGATGTTGTTTTTTTTTCATTCATATGCATTCGACTGTTACTACGGATAGCTTTTCCAAAACAACAAGTCTAATGTAAAAATACTAGACATGGAAAAGAGGGAAAATGCGAGGTACACGATAGAAAGCTTGAGGAATGAGGATACAAGAAAAACTGACTAAAGCAATGAATACCAAAGAAGACAAAGACAACATAAAGTCTACAGTGAGGCAATATAGTGATAGAAGTATTCAAGTACAGATTGTGTTAAACATACATACATATATAATTTTCTCCTTGCTTTTTATAAGTTCAACGTAAAAGTGATATTTGATAATGTAAAAGTAAGCGAAATTGAAAAGAAACCCCAAAGTTAAGTTTAATGGAATTTTTTTAAAGTTAAATAAAAACATCTCTTGAAAAAGTTGAAAAAAAACAACTAAAAGTCGAGAAGGAATGAAATTGTTTTATTTGCATTCGGAAACTACTAAACCTGTCATTTAAAAATTCATGGATTAAAAACTTTTGTGATCTTCAAATGTATCTCATCTATTTTTCTTAGATTTTAAGAATAACACAGGTTAACAAATACCGGTTAACTTTTCGACACGTCTGACTACATATAATTTTAAAAATGCTTTCTCTTTGGCTTACGTCGTTTTCGACAGGAGCAGGTAAAATATGTTCTAAAAAGAGTTTTAAGTGTAGATTTCAAATCTGAAATCCATTTTTGGCTATCAGCTCAACTTTTTGAAATAAGTTAAAAAATCACCCGTTTTTGACCATAGTTTTTTTTAAATTAGAAATAACTCTTACAAATTAAACAAAGTGTAATGGAACTGCGCGGTTAATATAAATTTGGGTCCGTTTAACGTACAAGAGACCAAAAATAGTCACATGTCATCATCCCAAAAACCTTTGAAACTTTTTGTCTATTCTTTCTAAATCTTGGTGAAGTCGCTCTCCTTGCTCATCACAATATATTGAAAAATGCAACTGAGGATTTCTTAAAAAGTAAAAAGGATATTGGGACGATTATAGCTGAATTTTGAAGATTAAGATTAGTAGGGGAGACAGGGGAAAAAAGTAACATTTTTTACTTTTAGGGTTCCTGCTCTTAGGTTTGTTGGAATAACAGAAAATGAAAAATGTCATCTAATGGATGGTTTATTTATCTAGGAACTGATGAAGCAAAGTTTCTTTAAAATGAAGAATTCTCATAAGTGTGGTTATTTTCCCCAGACTCTTCCCTTGTTACTTTCGTCCTACATGTCCAGGTCAAAAGTAGGTGCCCTTTCACACGAGGAAACTGAGTTGCCAGCAAATTTTAGTTCCTGGGTGAGAAGGGCAGGAGGAAAGAGGGGCGAACAGAATCTCCCCGGTCGAGGATTTGAGGAGATTTTTTGACATTTCCTTTCACATCTAGGTTTAGGTGTGTTCAACCAATAGACTTTCAAAGGAAATTTCAAAAATTGCCTGGAGATTTGTTTCCTTGTGTGAAAGGTATAAGAGATTTTTAAGGAGATTAAAAGAAAACGTCAAAAAAATCTCCAGCAACTTGTTTCTTCGTGTGAAAGGGGACTAGCACGCTGTCGGGACAAAAGTAACACAAATCTTCATCAGCCCAACTGATTTTTCATTTCCACAACTTCTGCCATCCACTCTACCAAGCTAGAAAAATCTTTTTTATCGTCATTTGAAGAATTGGCACCACTTGCTCGTTCTTTTTGGTTTACCCATTTGGTCTATCCAATGCAAGATCTGTTAACTTTGCTTTGTTTCGATTTTGAAACTCAATATCGATTTCCATTTTTTTCAAAATCCTCGCATTGCTTTTCGTTTAGACGCATTTCAAGAGGGGGAGAGGTCAAAAGTTCTTGCGTGGACGAAGGTAACGTGTTACGTTCGTCCAGATGGTGTAGTGCTAATTTTATCCACATGCCTTTATTTAAAAAAAAAGCTAAATAATTCACTCAGATTCTCATTGTTTTCAAATGACGAACATGTGTAAAGAAACTTGCATTAAAAAATTGACATTTAAGCTTTTATTTACTTAAAAAACCATCGGCCGAACAAATTTCAAATGATGTACTTTATCTTATTTTTCAATGTGGCATGTGCCCGTCTCACCACCGATCGAGAACAATTTGCTAGGAAGAAGAAGAGATAAGTTTTATTCAAAACTGCATACAAGAAAATGGCCCAAAACATTAATTCAGGCCGTGAATGGCCCTGTTACTTTCATGACGTGTTACTTTTGTCCCCGGTCTCCCCTACTTTCAGAAATCTGTACAATTAAAAAAAAAATCATAACATAATCCCAAAAATGGGAAAAAAGGTTTTTTTGCACTTTTTAACCAGAGCTGATAGCGAAAAACGGATAACGGTTTTGAGTTCAACACGAAAAACTACCCTTAGATCAAATCTTACTTAGTCGTGTCGAAAACCTTGTAAACCTGTGTAATTTTTGAAAATTTGGTTTAAGAAGCTAAACTTACCCATTTTTCCATTTGGACTGTATGGATCATAGCTTCCCGCAGACATTGGTGATGCATATCCGTTAGACATATTTGTGTTATAATTATGACTTTGTGAGCCAGGTGATGGGCTCAGAGGAGGCGCCGAACTGGGTAAGCTACTTGGACTGGGGGATGATATCCAATCTTCAGGACTAAATCATAAAGAATAAAAGAAAATATCAATTTACATTTTATTTATTTATTTTTATTTTCAAAGTTTACCCTTCGATTCGCACCCTTTTGGTTGGCACGAAAACCAAATGACCGTTTGTTGAATTTGCACTTGTTGAAGCTGATGTGGCACTGCTCGTCGAACTATTGTTAAGTGTGCTACTAGCACCTAGAACGACGTTACCGTTTCCAGCGGCGCCCACTGTTCCTCCACTGCCTCCGACAACACTGACGACACTTATTCCCGGTGCTCCAGTAGAAATAGTTGGAAGAACCAAATCATGCATTGGTTCCGATTTGATGGCAGTTAGAATTTTCAAATCGTCACCATTAACAGTAATTCCAATGTTTCCATTCAGACCGCCGCCATTGCCACAGTCACCACCACCTCCACTGTCACCACTTAGGAGGTGATGGCCTCCACCGGACTGGTGGATAATCAAATGTTGGTTATTGGCAGATGGGAGCTGTGAAGAATGTGGGTGATGGGTTTCAATTTGTTGCTGCTGCTGTGATTGTGGTTGCTGGACATTTAGTCGGTACATCATGGATGACAGGTTCATTTAAATCTTATTTAGTTTGAATATTGACTTATTTTGGGAAGTCTATAGAAAGGATATAAATTGTATCCTTTTTATTTAAATTTAATTTATATTATTATTGTTTGCTCTTACTTCACATAAAACTGTAACATTATGAATTTCCAGGATGACCTGCTCTCTCAAGTCTGCAAATAAAAATATATAAAAAGAAAGTTCTTTTAATACTTTTTGTTTGTAATAGAAATATGCTGAAGTGAAAATGAGGTCATTTGTCAAGGATTTCAGGTCAACGAATCGGCTACGGAAATAAATTTTCAAGTAAATGCCCTCCGACCCCATTTATGCTTTATCCCTAGAAAGTATGTATATGTATGTAGATATGCACGTGCACCAGATTCACTGAAATAGGTTCGCTGCAGCAATTGACCCCGTTCAACACTACTCACCGCCACCTTCTTCTTTGAGGCTCTCATTTTCCAGTTATATTTTGCTTACATTTGCACTTGCACTTGGGCCAATTTCAATGCACATATGCGGCATCCATATTGAGAGTGACATTTGAAGCCCTCTCAATAGAGATACTTTTAACATTGACAAGAGGAAGGAAGTGAGAGAGTAGACTGTTGTATATTCTTGGAGAGAGAAAGTTAAGTCAATTTACTAATATTTTTCAATAGCGATGGTGATGCCCCATCTAATGACGCAAGTGCCGTGCTTTATATGTGGTTGTAGTGTAAAAAGCTCTAATTTTATTTGTTCTTTTCTATGATTATTGCTACACTATCTGCAGAAAACTATAAAAGCCATGTCACGCCTTTTTCAATTCCATGTTTATAACAGGATGCTATTCTAAATAGATAGGTAAGGCAAAATAAGAAGTGTAATAAACTTTTATATATGTACATATATACTGATTCTTAGTTAATCAGTTTATTTATGTGTATAGGTAGTTATGTAATTTAGGGTTAATAAGGTCATTGTTTTATTTTGATTGACGCGTCACCCATAGGCGCCAGTAGAATTTTGCCCAGGGGGGGAGGGGGTGGAAGACACCAACACAATTCTGAGATATCAAATTTTCAAAAAAATAAAAAAATGTATTATTCAAAAATACTTTTTTGATAATTTTGAAACGCAATATTACTTGAACGGCCTTTTTAAAAAAATTTCATTTAAATCCGTTCAGCCAATTGTGAGAAAATTCAGAATTAGTTTCTATGGGAAGTAAAATTGATAATAAGTAAAGCTAAAATTACTTTCTTTTTTTTTTATGAATTACTTTATTTCATTTAGAATCATCTTAAACTTAATGTACATAGCTTTTATCAATAAAAAAGAAAAGATAAAGTTTAAATCCAATGGCTTTATAAAAAGTAAATATTCGTATCTCTCTTAAATATAATTTAAATTATTTCACAAATAAGCATGATTTTCAATGAAATAGTTAGGTAAATTCTGTTATTCAATAGAATAAGTGACGAATGAACCATTAAAACTATTAACAAATCAAGAACAATTTTGCTGTGGGGATTAACACAAATAAATAAAAAGTTTAATAATAATAGACCGCATACTTATTTTAGTAGACAGACATTTTTTTATCAAAATGAGATTTACCTCAACGTTTTCTTTTACTTTTGTATGGTAGGTATCGTTATTTTTGCAGAAAAATAAAACATTTTTTATATTTTAAAGGGTGTTTAAAAAAAAGTTACGCACCAAGTTACAAAGAAAATTAAGTAATAGTTTCAGAAGATTATAATGTAGATATTGAATTTCCCAAAAAAAAAAATGTCTAATATTTCTTAAAAACCAGTACCATCCTCAAACTTTTTGTAAGCATAGAAAAAATATCAACACCGCTCTTACCGTTCTCGAGAAAATCGAAAGTAAAAAATCTATCACTCAAACGTTGTGGTCACTGAAAGTAATTTATTGACTTTGTTTCTAATCTGTGGGGCCATTTTTGAGAATATTTATTTGGTCACAAAAGCATATTGCAGAAACGGTTAAATTTGTTCTAAGAAATAAAAAGGAAACCCAACGCTATACGTACCAAGTTTAAGGAAAATGGATCTAGCCGTTAAGGCTGTGGCCGACAGGCAGACAAGCAGACATCAGAATTGTAAGACCCACTTTTTTCGTCTTCCGTTTCATCGATCGTTTAATCAAAACTCGAGTCAAATTTGTTTACGAATGTAAAATTTGTCAAATAGTGCCAATAATATCCCATAAGTAAAAACAAATCGTTAAAAGTGTAAAAATAACATTATTTGTATGAGAAAAGTATTCAGGCAATGAAAGTAAGGACTCAGAATTGAATTGGATATCGAAAAAAAAAAAAATAATATGGAGACTCTAAACAAAAATTTCCTTATTAAAAAACAATCCAAAGCTCTTTAGATAGGTTTGTGTTGTTGTAAGCCCTTGTAAAACAAAAGCAACTCAAGATAAGGTAGCTAAGTTTAGCGTAGCGAATAGGTACTGGAAAGCAAGGAAAGGATCTTGGTTTGATGTCAGAAATCAGAAAATCACTCAACTGAATACTTTTGCGCAAACAGCAATTCGCAATTTATTTGTCAATTTCCTTGCGAGGCAATATCCTTCTCATTCATGTGCCTCAACCATTTGAATATATCAATTAAAAAAAATCTATTGGCAAATGCCAGGAGGGGGCAAACCAAGAACATTGAAAAGAACCTGTCAAGAAAATAGCGATATTTTGAAAACAATATCGAAGATAAGGATATTTTCAGATATATTCGGCCTGGTCCAGAGCCTGGTGGCAAATTTATAGACTTCGACAAAAAACAGGAAGCATTTTATAAAATCCATCATAACAAATTGAAAAATATTTTAGTGGTATGGTATTGCCCAGAGCCAGGAGTGGGGCCAAGTTCCTCCCCCTTGCCCCCACCCCCTCCGGGCACCTATGGCGTCACCCTAATTTTTCCAAACGAATATGAAAAACATCCTGTAAAATTTGAGTTCTATATATTAAAGTTAACCCGGCCCCAAGGGAAAACACATGTATTTTTCAAAAGTACCTTTAGCTTAAATGTTTATATTTTTGTGAGAAAAATTAAAATCTAGGTACAAATCAAGTGTAGACTACATTATGAGATTCAGTACAAAACTTTTATTCATATTATGTATGTATGTTAGGGTGTTTCATTTTGTAAGGTACTAAATAAAATGTAAAATTTTACCTGTCCTTGCTCACGCCCCAAGCAGGGACGTGCATGCCGTGGTGATTTCAGTTAGGTGTACGCTAACTTATTGTGCAATAAAAATATATTTTTTTAAGCTTTGCACACAGTACCAGCGTTTCAAAACGAGCCTGTTTTCGGACAATTAGTCGCTGAGAAAAACAAGCAGATACTTCAAACAACAATTCTAAGCAGTTACGAAACTTTCTCACTTTTAGATTATTGAAAAAAGTAATCAAGGCCAGCAAAAGTACAACAGAGCAAAAGCGCCAATAGGAATAGGTTACCACGAAGCCAAGGCTTCAACTCATATTTTGTTTTTAAAAAAAAATTAAGGACCTTAGAACTGTAATTCAATTATTAGAGGAGGAGGACTTTTTTTCATTTAATAAAATAAAAAAAAAAGTAAAATAAATAAATAAAATAATTATTGTTTTGTCAGTTGTATTTTGTTTTAAAAATTCTTAACATTTTGGTCCAATTATAATTGTACGTTTTAAATTTAATCACTGAAAATATTATGCCTATTAATTTTTAAAAATGTTGGCTACTTTAATTTATCGAAAACGAAAACTTAATACGTTCATCTGTGAAGGTGTTAACCAAGCTATATTATTCCTTGAAATAGGCATCAAATTTATTGAAAAAAATCGAAAGTGTTAAGAGTCTAAATAAATTTCATATTTTTTTAAAGCAATTATGATATTTTTCACTTTATTTGCTATTTTGCTTTTTTATAATTCTGTATTCACCTTTTTATATACATAAAATTATAGTTAAAAAAATCAGTACTCTTCCCTTCCTTCTAATTTTTGTAAAAATTCCCAAGCAAAGGAAATTTTGTCATGATCCCCCAGCACTGTAATGTGAATATCACCATCCATCACCACTAGCGCAAAGCAACGAAAATGAAACAGATACAGAATTCTCTACACAGCGAAGTGCAGAATAAAGGACCGTGGTGGGCTCGATGAAGTTGAATGAAACCCCTTGTTCTAAATGTCTATAAAGGGGGGTTCACATGCGGACCAACATGGCTTGATTTGATCATTTGAACGCAAGAAACAACTGCTTGACAGCCAATGTTGTATGGCTTTTAAAAGATTTTGAATACTTATTCCATTTCCATCAAGCGATGCTGCCAAGCGATGTTGGTCCATGTGAGCCCCTCTTAAGGAAGAACGAAATTTGTGTTTTTTTTTTTCATAATGTTTGTATGTGGATTTGCTTTACCTCGGTCCTCGGTGCGCTTATGTTAAGAGAGCACCCTGGTGGGTGAATTTTTCGTTTCTTTGAGAGCAAATGAATTTGCGTCGAGTTCCCGAATGAAGAACGAATGTTCGCTTGATGAAGTAGAACACCAAAGTCATACAGATTAATAAGGGTAGGTATTAGGCCAGGAAAATTAGACAAACAAATGGCCAAACTTCGAAAAAATTGCGACAAAGCTGATTTTTGGTGGATTGGCTTATTAAATTCACAAATAAGCGAAAAACCTTAAAAAACGTCATTTCATCCCCACCATAAATGAGGCATAGGTGACCTTTGATCCGCTGTAACTTTGAGATAAATAAACATACAGAGCTGTTTAATGGCTTATTTTTTAGATACGTCTAAAATCTGTACTTTGGTAATTTTTTTGAAAAACGCAATTTCAACAAGTTATTAAACAAAAACAAAATCAACCTTGTTTTCAAGATGGCGGCCATTCCCTTTCCCCTGCCACCCCAAAAACTTGATTTTATAATAAGGAGTTGTACTTAAACATAAATCACAAAACGACATTTGCCCAGCGATAAGCAAAAATTTTATAAATTTTTTGGACTAAACTCACTGCATCATGAAGTTCTTGAACGTTTTTCTCTGAAACTATTGGTACTACGAAAAAAAGTATGTTAACATTTTTTGTGAAGAATAATATCAGCTTTAATTTTTACCTTCCCATTTTTTCAATAAAACCGATAGTTTAGAAGCAATTCCCAAAAAACTGAACTTCAACCCCTTTCACCCCCCTAAAAAATTTAGCCCCGGGCAAAATTTAGGGTACTTTTCAGGAAAAGCTTAAGAAGTCATAATAAGCCACTTCACCAAAAATCACCTTTGTCGCAATTTTTTCGAAATGAAAGTCTAATTTTCCTGGGCTATATAGGTATAGGAGAAAAAACTTCGTGTTGGTTTTGTTTTGTTTTTAATTTTTTTTGTGTCTGAATTTGCTTTGCCTTGGTGCGCTGAATTTTGAGAACACCTTGTCTACTTGGTGTTTTATTTTGTTTACTTTTATGGCCAATTTCATAAACAAACACTAAAATTGCTTTTATCTAAACTCTTTCTAAATTCTATCAGACATTTAAATTTTTTCAGTTTCACCAATGTAGAAAAGGGTTATTTTTATTTAACTGAGTTTGCTCACATCCCTGGATACAAAAAAGAGGTTGTTTCGCTGGTACATGCGAAGTGTATGAGAAAAAGTGAAAAAGCATTATCGATGAGGGGGCAATTATTCTGACAGCAAAATATCAGCTGTCGTTGACTGGAATGGCTTAACAAAAAAGACTTTTAAAATTTAATGAGACAAAAACGAGCTTTTAGTTTACAAGGGCATTTGAAATCTTCCTTCCATTTGGTGAAACCAAAAAACATAATTTAAAGGCTAAAAGGCATTTTAAATAATTAAAAGGCTTTGGTGAAATTGGCTATTAGTGTGTGGAATGGTTTTATTTTGAATTGGGTGTGTCCATACTTTTGTTTGGGATATTGATAGAGGTAAAATATTTAAAAAAAACGACAAGTGCGTATGTTAAGATTTTGGTAGGGTGTGCAGAGAACACCTGCGCACCTTCGAATAAACGTTACTGGCCCCAAGTCTCTGTGATGTAAAAGATATTTATCCCAAATTCCAGGAAGATTAGAGAATATTTAGAGATTGTACATTTTCACTTTTTTAAAAGAAGGCGAAAAATACGATTGTAATGGTTTTTGCTGTTTTAGAGAAAATGTATTTTTCATATGAACACAAAAGTCTGGTCGACCTTGACGGTGGGTTGATCTTTAAAAAAAAACAAGGTGCGTCAGTTAGGGGAGAGGCAAGGGGACTGAAGACCCCGAGGTTGTCAATTTCGTCAATTTAGCTAACTGAATCCCCTGACAGTCGAGGAGGTGACATGAATTAGTCACCAATATCTTGCGATTTGATCCCATTACGCTTTTTCACGTGAGGTTTTCTGAAGTTGCAGGTTTATGCTAATGAACCGCAATCAACTGTTAGCTTTAAAATCAACATAGTTCAGGCTAGGCATTCGCACAAACTCAGCCGGGGCTATGCGGCAAAGGCATTGATTGATTGACTTTACGGATCCATATCATTGTGCAAAGCTGAGGCGGATATTTTGAACAATTTCATATTCCATACATAATCACCCCGATTACAGAATCCGACGAATGAGCTGCGGAGGGAATCAGACTCAATTACTATGAGCCAAATGTCAAAATTTGGTCCGACTCCTTCCGCAGCTCATTCGTCGGATTCTGTAATCGGGGTGAATATCATACGTAGGTTTTTTTTTTCAATACATAATAAGAATTTTGCTAGCACCACACACACATTTTGCTTTAATTCATTTCAAAATCGACCTGTCTTAATTGGAAAACCCTTGTTTAATGCGTGAAGTTTTAAGGTAGGTACAGTTTGAAGAGAAACTGTCAAACGAATTGAATCGGTGAGGAGTAGAACAGTACAAGCGCAAAATTTAAAATTTAAGAAAAACAGCCATAACTTCTTACAGTGCAGACAAAAATATAGTTGTCTGTCGCATGATGTAAAAAGAATTGCTTATGATTGAAAAGTTTAAAATTTCTTTTTAAAATGCATATGTATAACTATTTGAGCAAGTTAACAATTTATTTTAGTTTTCCTGCAATGGCGCTTGTACGGTTCTTCCACTCACCGATTCAATTGAAGGTAAGGATGGATAAGGATGTCACGAATACACATATTGGTTAAGATTGTATACGTGTAGACACACTTCAGCCTGCACAAGATGAAACAAGTTTATGTGAAACCCATGAACACAAACGACTTCAGTATAAAGAAATTCGCTAGTTTTAGATTATGGTGATCAATATCAAATCTTCATGAAAATAAGTTTTGGTAATTTTCATATAGCCCAGTCAAATTAGGAAATCAAATCGCATTTTTCGATGGACAAAATTTTTTATGGAATCTGTTTGGCTACGTCTCCTGATCATAAAAACGAGTTTTTGGGATTTTTGAGGTTAGGGAAGACCCGCCATCTTGAAAAAGAGATTGGTTTTGTTTTTATGCAATAACTCGCTTGCATTTTATTTTACAACAAAACGTCCTGCCACAATCTTGTAGAAGATAAAATTACCTATAAAATAAGCTATAAACGACTTCTGGTGGTGGGTTGTGTTTTGGGGGTGGTATGACTTTTCTTGAGTTTTCTAGGTAACCGTTGATTTTTTTGGATGATGCTCTTAGAATCATTTTCAGTTCTTGTATCGACCTATAAAAAGAGCCGTCGATGGATATCATCGGCCACGAATTGTGCGAGTTATCCAATTCATAGGATCACACTTTATGAGTAAGGAGAAAAACATAAATATATTTTTTTTCGAAAATGTTTATCTGGTGAATCGTACAAAAAAACTATTACTTAAAATGTTGTCCATAGTAATGATAACAATTTAACATACATGGTACGTGGACTTGCATCCGCACCACACAGAAGGTAGTAAAGCAGCCGGGAAACTTAAGACACCTACATTTCTTGTTGTTGAAAACTGAGTTATCTTTTCTCGATCCAAACAAGGTGCTTTGTCTGTCAGCGATGACAACAAGCATCAATATAAACTCATCTCCCGTAGCAGTTTTTGCTATTTCAAAGAATGTGCATCACGCAGAAGTCCCTCGATGACATGGAAAAATGTTTTCAATACGAACTTGCCCCGTACCCGTTGGCTCTCTTCACAGAAGAAGGTATGAAAAAAGGTACCAAGTCAACATTATACGATGCATTTTCACCGCTGCTCGAAAACGAAATTTGTCATCTAAACTATATGTACTTTGTGATAGACGGAGGATTCCTTCTACATAAAGTTGTTTGGGATTTCAATACAAAACCTACTTTCGGTGACATTTGTCAAAAATATATAAAGTACGTTGAAAACCACTATGGTTTCAATGCTACCATTATCTTTGACGGATATTCCGATGATCCTGCAATTGCAAGTACCAAGACATGGGAAAGATTCCGCAGAACAACAAAAAAAAGATCTGTTGAGCTGAATTTTAATGCTGACACAGTCCCAACAACAGCCCAAGAACCATTCCTTGCCAACGAACAAAACAAAAATAAGTTCATCCAACTCCTAAGACATAAACTGCAAGACACAGGTTATACAGTTTTTCAGGACAAAGGTGATGCTGATTTGCTTAATGTCACTACAGCCATTAAGCAGTCTTCTCTGCATGAAACTGTTACAATTGTTTCCGAGGACATTGATATTTCTTGTTTTGTTGACTGAACATGGAAAACATCATGCGAATGTTTTTCTTCCGAAACCCAAAAAATCACATGCACCAGAGAAATGGTTTTCGACAAAAGGTATAAAATGTGACACAATTGTATCAGACAATATTTTATTTTTACACGCTATATCGGGTGACACAACGTCAGCAACGTACTTCGCTGGGAAAATGAAATTCGTTACCACAATGGAACAAAATGCTGGCAACCTTGCTGCAGAAGTGAAAATTTTTAAACGAAAAGTCGCTGACACAGAAGAACTTATTGTTGCAGGGAAAAAATTCTTTATGGCACTCTATGGTGGAGGAAAGACAACTTCAATTGACGAACTTCGTTATAAAAAATTTACGAAGTCCGTGGCAAAAACGAAAAACAATTTATGTTCACTTCCCCCCACAAAAGATGCGTTACGACAGCATATATTTCGGACGTATCACCAGGTACGTGGCTAGGAAACGACCAGGATCCGGAAAAAAAATACAAAAATGTATGTTCCTGTGATTACCACCAAAGAACCAGCTCCTCCCGAAATAATGAAGGTTATTTCTTGCTCCTGCGCATCAAAATGTGGAGCGGCTTGTGGATGTCGCAAAGCGGGTTTAAAATGTTCCGCCGTCTGTGTACACTGCAGCGGTGAAACTTGCAGTAACATCCCCAAATGTATTACAATTGCTGAAGATTATTGCGAAGATAAAAGTACCCTACTCTTCTTGCAGATTCATAACGATGAAATAACACCAAACGAAACGATTTTTGAAGCTGATGTATGCGATGATGAAATGCTACCAGGACCTTCAAAAATCTCAAAATATTCCCCTTAATATTATTTGTCTCCCCTTCAAATACTTTCACAGAAAAAACTTAATGTAAAATACACTTTACCTCTTTTTTTATCATTTTTTTCAAATTATTCTGTTAATAAAAACCAATCAATAAATTTGAAATTCAATTAAGTTTTTCTTCGTAGTATTTAGGAAACCGCATGCAATACCTTTTATATTTGGATTGAAAAAAGATAACACAGTTTTCAACACCAAGAAATGTAGGTGTCTTAAGTTTCCCGGCTGCTTTACTACCTTCTGTGTGGTGCGGATGCAAGTCCACGTACCATGTATGTTAAATTGTTATCATTACTATGGACAACATTTTAAGTAATAGTTTTTTTGTACGATTCGCCAGATAAACATTTTCGAAAAAAAATATATTTATGTTTTTCTCCTTACTCATAAAGTGTGATCCTATGAATGGATAACTCGCACAATTCGTGGCCGATGATATCCATCGACGGCTTTTTTTATAGGTCGATACAAGAACTGAAAATGATTCTAAGAGCATCATCCAAAAAAATCAACGGTTACCTAGAAAACTCAAGAAAAGTCATACCACCCCCAAAACACAACCCATAGGGGAACATTGGTCCGTTATATCTCAAAAATGAAACCACCTACAGAAGTCGTTGATAGCTTATTTTATAGGTAATTTTATCTTCTACAAGATTGTGGCAGGACGTTTTGTTGTAAAATAAAATGCAAGCGAGTTATTGCATAAAAACAAAACCAATCTCTTTTTCAAGATGGCGGGTCTTCCCTAACCTCAAAAATCCCAAAAACTCGTTTTTATGATCGGGAGACGTAGCCAAACAGATTCCATAAAAAAAATTTTGTCCATCGAAAAATGCGATTTGATGCCCATTTTTTGAATAATTTGACTGGGCTAATAGTTTTCCTTCAAATGTAATATTAAATTCAAAATCAATTTCATAAAATGTTCATACATATTTCTCAGTTGTAAGATATACTTGAAATATCAAATCTCTGTGCAAGCTGCGTATTTTTCTTATATTGTAAAGCCTTGAACTATGAAAAATAAAATATCTATATCTATCTATCCAAACGAGAGAATAAAAAAAGATGTTGATATCTGTATTCAATAGATTAAGCAAATACAAGAAACTCGTAGGTGTAACGAAAAATTCGGAAAAATAAAGGAATGGAGCTATGAACGTTTAAAAGACAGAAACGGAAGTAGATGGCTAAGAAATTATTTGTACTACATCAGGATGATTCTTGGTTTTAGTAAATTTCATATCTGAAATGATGTGAACTATCAATCTCAATTTTTGTCCAAAAACTTCGATTCATTACACTACTAGTCCAGTCAAAATAGACATACAAATGTGGAAACCTAGCCAAAATTCCGATAATACTGAAAATTGGTACATGCCTTCCCTTCGGTATACAAAAATCAACTACTAAAAGTCCCCGTCAATCCCCATCGAGCACAAAAATATATTCAAGGTCAAGTGTCGAAAAAGTTAGGTTTTGGTGTATAACATTTAAGCGGTGACTGATATCGAAAAATAATGTGATCATTCTTTGTAGATCTTGCAATTCTCTAAAAGAAAGACTAAAACATTTTAGTTCGTAAGACCATTGGTTTAGGATATATAGCTACTTCAAAAAAGGTAAATTGAGGAAAATATCGGTTTTTCGAAAATAACCCTTGAACGGTGAATGTTATTGAAAAGTGATTCGAATAAAATTCGTATTTTCGTATATTCGATGTTTTGAGCTTTTTGACGAAAATATTAAAATTTTTGTCCTAAAATTTACCGTTAAAAATATATAATTATCTTTAGAATTTGGTCAAAAGCCAAAAATAACGGTTTTCTGGTTTGTACTCCTAAATGACGAAGGTGTTCAAAATAATTGTATGCTCAGTTTGTAGACAGCATAATGTTCTACTTACAAGATGCCTACAGTTTTTCCCGTATGAGTGGTCTGTTACGAGATATAGCGATTTAAAAATGGCCAAATGTCGAATATATCGAACTTTCACGTATCTACAACTCTAAAAAGTTAATGTACTTTACAAAAATTTTGTAGATTGTGTGATAGCCAAAAAAAAATAATTAATTTTATTTTTCTAAAATTAACCACTCCAAATATACATATATGTATTTAAAGAATTTGGTCTAAGGTCAAAAATAATGGTTTTTTTATTTTTACTCTTAAATGCCTAAGTTGTTAAAAAAAACCTGTATGCTTGGTTTGTAGAAGTTGAAATGTACTATGTACTTAGTAGTTAAATTTTGTCCCATACGAGTGATTGGTCAAAAGATATAGCTATTGTAAGAGGGCCAAATGCCAAAATTTGTATAATGTGTGTGTGTGTCTACCAAAAGGCTCTCAAATTCACTTGTATGGAAGTCTGTGCCAACTTTACTCATATTCATAATTGAAGATCGTTTATGGAAATTTAACACGTATACGTATAAGGCAAAATAAGTGAACATTTTTATACCAATATATGAATTATTATGTAAAGGGTTTTTTTATGAATGGTGTCTTATTTGTTTGCGTCATAAACATAACAAAACAAACAAGCAATGGGAAAAAGTACCTACTTTCCTTTCCTTTTTTTTATTTCTCAAAAACTAAGAAAGCTTTTTTCATCTAGTTTTTCAGTATTTGAATAAGAATTGATAAGAGCATTGAATATTAAAAGAACAGTGGTGCCTAGTTATTTGTACGCGCATTGGTTTATTTTTTCAATTTTATGTCAGGTTTTCAGAAATTGACCCCTCTGCCTTTTTTCACAATACGATCGCAAAAGAAAAAAAAATTCCTATAATTTTTCGTTTGGAAAATAGATTCTAGACTTTTCTCTTTGTTTACCCTACTGAAATTTTGAATATCAAAAAATCACGTGCATATTTTATAATTTTTAAATAAAATTTTCTTTACCTGGTATTTTTTGTATATCCTTAAAGCTTACCATTTAAGCTGGGGCAGATATTTCAAAATCCCCAAAGATTGAGAGTGATTGAGTGATTTGGTCGCAAGATGTCGCTTGTACTAAGCTCTCTTCGGCAAAGATCTGATAGTGTAAAAAAAAAAAAAAAAATTGCTGGGCAACCCTATGCCTTGACCACTTTTCGATAGGCAACCCATGCGCAAATTGTTTTTTTAGACACTGCCTACAAAACTGTATACCGCCCATCTGGTACCTTAATGAGGGTAGGTCGTCCTATGGCGGGATCTTAGACTATTAGGTACATAGTACATTGTAGGTATTTATCTACTTTATTTAATATATAAAAGCTTACAAAAATGTCTATACTTTGACGACCTAGTTATTTAGGTAGATACTTAAATAATGGGTGGTATCGATCGACAAGCAAATTAATGCAACATGACAGTTAGCGGATTTCCTTTTATTAAAATAATCCAAGAACTAGAACTTAAAGTTTTAATCATCATACAATTTGAGACGAAAGAAATTCATTCTTCATTTATTTTTAAGCTCAAACTAAACTAGGTAAGTATCTATCTAATTCTGGAAAACAACGTAAATCAACGAAAAGTTTAAAAAAAGATGTTTAGATATGCATATAAAAAAAAGTTAAAAAACAAACAGATTTATCTATGGTTTTAATACAATAAGTAAGCAGTATCAAAATAGTAGAGAAAACTTATTCAAAATTGAATCAACATTTTAGATATATAAACATATATTATCTTCAAACGGAGTTAACAGAAGGGGGACACACAGGGTTATGAACGCCAAATAATCAAATAAATGTATTGTATTTATTTTGTGATAACCTATGATTATAGTTTAATATGTATTTGCTTTATAAATAAAGTTAGCTATAGTTCCATTATACTAATTGTAATAATTGTTGAATTACAATTGTACCATCATCGGCAACAACAACTTCACCACAATTTAATCAGCATTAAAACTACCCAGGCTTAAACTTACACTTTTTAAACACTTAAGTGTGATGCTGTGTTTGGAAGCTTTTCAGGTCCTACTGTAAGTAAACAACTGTTTGGCTAAAACAATATTAAGATAAAAACTGTTAGTTTTCTTAAAGAACTTTTAGGAGAAAATTTTTACTTAGCATTGAACGAAAATTGAATAAATAATATGTGAGCTTCATTTTTTGCTTATAATTGGTTATAGCTCTTTAAAAACACAAAACATGAAAAAATGTGGCATTTTTTATGAATTTATTAAACTTATTCTTCTTGTCAGGACTGCATTAGTATTTTTTCCATAAATTTAACAATATGGATTTTATTTGTGAAAAACAAGTTCACTCCTTAATTGAAGATAGCGCAACCCTGAAAGGAGTTGATGGTCGAAAGTTTGGATTTAAGCTAGTACTTCAACGAACTCAAAAATAAAAAATATTTTTCCCGTTTCCATATTGAAAAAAACTCCAGTCACACTTTTGAAACACTAATAATTAAAAAAGAAAATTTTAAGGACAAAACTGTAGGATATAGTGATTACTAGAACTTTTGAAAGAAATGTTCGGTTAATATTGAAAGAAAAAATAATAATAAAAAGTGTGAACTCCATTTTTATTACTTACTAGCTGGCCCGCCCCGGCTTCGCACGGGTAAATAAATATAAGAAAGAGATTTAAAATGAAAATGCATTATTGTGGTTTTAGGACCGTCATAACGTCCCCATGTTGGTGACATATTGTATGTACGAAAACGAATATAAAGTGTTATAAACTTTTGGTGGAATAAAACGTTAGTTGTTCTTGCATTTTGAATGTACATTATTGCTTTCAAAGGACTGGTATATAGTTTGCACTGATGTGAATAGTACGTCCACAAAATTTGGAACCATAATATAAGAAACTTTGAGCAAAACTTTCACCAGCTATCGGAATACATTTCTTTTTTAATTATTGTTTTAGTTTTAATTTAATTGTCACCGACTTTTGAAATCAACATATTTTTACTGGTTTATAATCACTTTCACAGCAATTTCCTGTAATTTCACGATTGAAAACAGCCTTGATAACTCTTTGAGTTTGTCCACTACATGTGCGTAAAGTCCCGTCAAAATTTCAAAATTTGTTTAGCTGTTTTGAAAATTAGCGTGACCGAGGGACAGACAAAAATTGCTTCTTAGTAAGCAAATAACTGTATAACCTCAAATAAATGTAATTATTTCAGTCCAATTTTATTTATAAATGTATAGAAAGCTGAAACCCGCCTCTTCACTTGAACCAGGAACGGATGTATGATTTCTATATGAACGGTGCTTGTAACTCCTGTTTAAGGCACATAATTAAAAAAAACTCAAATATATAGGTAAGCACTTCCAATGCCTTAACAACTTCAATAGACCTTCTTTATTGATAACGATTTTAAATACATAATGCTTAGGTACCTATTTGGTTTGAAACGTTGTTCGTTTGTTTTCTACAAACAATGAGCTACTACATACTTAGAAAAACTAATCAGGGCAAGAATTTAGTTCAAAAAATTAAATGGCTGCTAGTGTGTCCATATTTCTGAATTATTTTGTACCATCTATATCTCCACAAGGTTGTATAAAAATAACTATAGTATTATAAAGTAGAACTGAAAATTAAGGCACATATGAAAATTAAAAGTGGAGGCTTGAAGATTCATTTTGGCAAAAAATAATATCAAAGTTCGGTATGACAAGTCTAACTTATAACGGGATACCTAAATTTTGTCATCTGCGCAGGCACGGATCCAGGATTTCGATCAGGGGGGGGGGGCAATTTTCGTGAGTTTCCAAAATCTTGATAAGGTCTACAGAAAATTTGTGTACACTTCATACCGCTCTATAATTTTCAGAAACTCTTTCATCACTGCCACAGTTCTCGAATAGAGGGTACTTTGAACTTTGTGAAATGAATTTTTGTGGTTTGTAGCTATAGCATGGTATCTTTACAGCGTTTTTGAGTTCCCTCTAGATCCGCGTAACTCTATAATTATGTTCGGAAAACATAATGGTACAGTGGTATGTTCCTATTCAGACACATGACGTTCGAGTTCGATCAAAATTTCCATCCTCTTCCGTAGCTGGCAACCTAACCTAACCTTGCTAGTAAGAGGCCGTTTTCGAGAACGTCATCAGCGTCAAAATGCGTTTTGCAGACTGTTCTAAAACGCAAAATGCCAAAGTCTGCTGATAGAAAAGGCAAATTCAAGTTGGTGTTCGATAATGCAGTTTGCTAAAGTCACATGTTCGAAAACATCATGTGTGGTGCAATTCTGCAGTCAAAAATCGAGTTGGAAACAAAAATATTGAGAAGCCGGAGAACGTGTTCATAACGCCAAATGCGTTTGCAAGAATATTGAAGGACGTTGATAAAAAAGATTTTGTACAAACAAAACAATTGCATTAATTTGTATTGTATTTGTACTAAAATTATAGATCGAAACCGAGATGAGCCGTATCAGATGCCTTAGTCCATCGATACAAAACCAAACTTTCCAACATTGAAATAAAACCTAATGATTATAGTGGAAAACACAAAGAAAACACCACTCTTTATTAAACCTTTCCGTCTAACCTTCTCGATTGTGACTAACTTTCGTTATGCATTTCATTAACAATATACTTAGCCTTCGTTAAGTTTTAATATAAATGTTTCATATAAGCTCAAAGCATCGACTACAGAGTTACCCTTACCAGACTCATGTATTTCGATACAATAGCAATATTTGCGTCGAATAATGGCAATCATTTGACAATCGAATTGACGAAACAACTATCCTTTCCTTAGGTATAAAAGTTCCATGCAACTTCTCTTCGGCACTTCGGTAATGACTGCTGTAGTCGTTTCCTGGTTTTTCTCTGCAATCTTCTTCTTTGGATTCCCACTCTTCGGTAGTTTTATAATATGGAACACGGAAGTTCCTAAAACACATCCATAAAAGTGACAAAATTCTCACATCAAAAACGTATTTTATGGCTAAAACAGAATGTGCAGCACGTCTGCACGCATCGCTGCGAACTCGAAACACATGTGCGTATCCATTTCAGAGTAAAAAGGCGGAGAGCAGCTCTGAAGAAATTCTCGAGAGTAAAACTCGAAAGTGAACACAGACACAGTCATGAAATAAGCTCACCAGAGGGGAGGACAGATATCCGAAAGTCGCTCTCGAGAGTTTTCTAGTGAAAGTACTCCCTCAATGGAAACGCACATTTTAATATTTATCACAAAAAGAACTCTATCACCCATTTAGTATGAATTTTTTGGTATATCTCAATAACTTTTATATAAAAATGTAGTTTATTATTTTAACTTTAATTAGATATCTTTATCCTGTAGATCCGAACATGGGAAGCAAAATTAGAAATTTTTGAAGGTAATTACTCGTAAATCGACGTATTTTAAAGATTACATTTTTTTTTTAAAGTAAAATCAACTTCAAGGTTGAAAATTTAGATAAGTGCCCCTGTCACCTCTCCCGTTATATTTAACTATAAAAACCACTCACAAATTTGTAAAGGAGGGTTGGAGGTGGAGCATTAACTTTTAAATCATTATTTTTCAAATTGTGAAATTTTTCATTCACAGCATTTTGAAAAGTGAAAATCGAATATATTTAGGGTTCAACCTGCTCCCTAGTATGAAATAAATTGACTTTTCTTATAAAATGCTATAAAGTAATGTAGCCGGACATTTATCTTTTAATTAAAGAGCCGGACATTTATCTTTTAATTAAAGATCTTAACTTTGCAGATCGGACATCTAAAACCCAAGTTATAAGCTTTGCACTCAGTCAATTTCAAGGCTATTTGTGCATAGCGGAACTTTTCTTAACTAAACCTGGTCGGCCATAGGCCTACGCACAACCACTCATTGCTGCAACGTTGCGCTGCCAAGAAAATTTTTTATAAACGTATAACGAAATAACCTCTTTTTGATGACATTTTATTAAATTCATATTTTAAATTTCGTTCATTCTTGCCCAGGGGGGGGGGGGGGGCAATTGCACCAATTGCCCCCCTCCCCCTACATCCGCGCATGCATCTGCGATAGGTAGTCATATTGGAAACAGCTAAATACTAATGTTCCCATGGACTAATTTTGGCTAATTTTGGATATCTTTTAAGAACCACTCACCAGTGTTCTGAGTCTATTCGCACGAAATTTTATTTTGTTACAATTTGTTTGGGGCTAAACCATAGATTTCTTTGACTAGATAAGAAATTATTGATTTTCTATCCTGAATTTATTTAAATCATACAGATACGAATTTTTAACAAAATAAGAAGGTAGTTATTAACGTTATGTAAAATAACAATCATATAGGTACATAATGTAATCTCTTTAGTTAACCTTTTCTAAACATTGTTTTTTTGAAAACGATTTCTTTAAAACACATATGCAGGTAAAGTCATTAAATGAAGTTTAGTCAAAAATAACTTAAAAAAGGACAAGATAACTGACTAAATAAAGCAGAGTTACTTAAATAATTTGCAGTCGTTGTTTCTAAATGATAATTGATTTTGTTTCCATGCTCTATACATTTTTCTAACGAACTGTCCCTTCCGCCTCAACCGTTGAATAGAACCACTCTCCTAATCTTATTTTTTTGTCATACATATCTTAAGCGAATCATCCTATATTAAAAAATACACAAAAAAAAGAGGTGTAAATTTAACGCTTACAGTACAAGCAGTATAAAATTAAAAGCTACTCACCTAACGCATGTAATTCTTTTTTTTTGTTTTGATTGTGGGTACATACATAGGTACCTACATTATGTACATGTACAACATATACATTTCTATTCTATTTATTTGTTTCCTTTTTCTAATCAACAAATTCAGCTTCAAAATGTTTAAGGTTATTATAATCGCAAAAAATTAACTTTAAGAATAAAGATGCGGCGAAATAATTACATGCATGCATACATATACACATACATTTTCAGTTCGAAAAAAATACAAACACAATAAAAATTCCATGCTCATTCATAAGTAATAATAGAAGAAAAACAATTATTACCTGATTTAGAAGAAAGCATTCGGCCATTGATCAAGTGCATAGGATAACTGACGAAATTGAGAGAGCTCTTGAAGAAAAGAAAATCTGTTCGACGGTCTTTTTGGATGTGTCGCAAGCGTTTGACAAGGTTTGGCACGAAGGCCTCAAATTCAAATTAAGACAAGTTCTGCCTGAAGGACAAAACTATTTTCAGGATAGCAAGTACTGATGTTATATCTGTTTAGATTGAATTAACATAAATATATTTATGGAAATATTATATTATTATAACGGGTGATTTTTTAGCTGGTTTGGTTTTGGCAACACTGGTTTTGACAGCTGACGTGTGTTTAGTACCTTGTGTCACTGTCAAACAGCTTCAGTTTGGTTTGCAATTTAACCATGGATCGTCTTACAAATGAACAACGCTTGCAAATTATTGAATTTTACTATCAAAATTCGTGCTCGGTTCGAAATGTTGAAAAAAATGAAAAATTGTGTTCAGCGATGAGGCTCATTTTTGGTTGAATGGGTACGTAAATAAGCATAATTGCCGCATTTGGAGTGAAGATCAGCCAGAAGCATTGCAACAGCTACCAATGCATCCCGAAAAAGCCACTGTTTGGTGCGGTTTATGGGCCGGCGGCATTATTGGGCCATATTTCTTCAAAGATGATGCGAATCGCAGCGTTACTGTCAATGGTGAACGCTACCGAGCGATGATAACAAACTTTTTTTTGCCCGAAATGGAAGTTGAAGACGGTGCCACATGCCACACAGCACGCGAAACAATGGCGCAATTGCGAGGCGAGTTTGGTGAACAGTTAATTTCACGTTTCGGGCCGGTCAATTGGCCGCCTAGATCGTGCGATTTGACACCATTAGATTAGTTTTTGTGGGGGTATGTCAAGGCTAATGTCTATAGGACAAGCCCGCTTCGATTGACGCACTGGAAGCCAACATCCATGCATTCATTCGTGAGATACCGGCCGATATGTGTGAAAGAGTATGCCAAAATTGGACTCAGCGGATGGGCTACCTGAGACGCAGCCGCGGTCAACATTTGCATGAAATTATCTTTAAACATTGAATTGCAAGGTTCAAACTATCGATTCAAATAAATATTTCATTCATTTTTTCGAATTTTTTGTGTTTTTTTTTTTAAAGTTCTAAACCTCTTAAAAAATCACCCGTTATATTAATAAATTGTGAGATTAAAAGATTGTAGGTAGGAACCCTACAATGATTTTTTTTTAATAGTTGAATTGTTTTAAAGAAAATATTTATTACATATAGGTAATCGTACATACGTACATGTTTAATAAAACAAATCAATTTTGTGTCTACTACCTACGCTAAATTATTATGTTTTAAATTGGTTTAACGATTTGTGTATAAAATGTATGTTATTGGAAGGAAAACATGCTTAATTTACAGTTACGAAATCAACATATTTATTGGTACATTATTTTAAACATTTTCTCCAAGGTTAAATTCCGGTAAATCTTCTGTCTCGCTCCTACACGTTATAATTGAATCGGTGAGTGAAAGAACAGTACAAGTACAAAATGTTAGTTTTGAGAAAAACAGAAATAACTATGCGACAGAAAAACAGTGAAGCTATTGGTATAATATTGTATGAGGGATTCGAAGCTTTCGAGTTTCCCATTATTTTGATAAATGAATAATTCATGAAACTGTGTATAGAAAAGTAATAATGAAACAGAAAGACATTGTAGGTACTTGTACTGTTCTTTCACACAATA
Source organism: Dasysyrphus tricinctus (assembly GCA_963921185.1). NCBI lineage: Eukaryota > Metazoa > Arthropoda > Insecta > Diptera > Syrphidae > Dasysyrphus > Dasysyrphus tricinctus. The sequence goes on from OY992531.1 coordinate 140,639,688, forward strand.
TGAAAAAACACAATAAAAATGAGTTGCACTATCTTATTGTTTTTATAAAACTTAAAATGAAAGTTTTTTGAGTAATTGTATTAGCCTGGAGCATCATTATTGGTTGTTTTGCATGATATTATGTGTATGGCAGTTGCCAAATGCCAAACAATTACTTTCTCAAGAAAGCGACTTGCAAATGCTTTTAATTATTCTATTTCACAACACAAGCTCTGTCGAGTCTTTAGTTTCAAGGTGTAGGTGTTAACTTTAGCTCAAATTTAGAATTCACTGAACACATTAACTACATTGTTAATAAAGCAAACTCAATGCTTGGGTTTATAAAACGTTGGGCAAAGGAATTTAACGATCTGTACGTTACTTTTTCCTTATACAATTGTTATGTACGACCTCACCTAGAGTACGCCTCTCAAGTATGGTCTCCCTTTTATGAAATTCATAAAAATCGTATTGAAGCAATACAACATAAATTCATTCGTTTTGCTCTGAAAAGTCTTCCTTGGGCTGATCCATTCAACCTTCCACCTTATGAACATAGGATCCAGCTACTGCAGGTTCAAGCCTTATATCAAAGGCGGGTTAATAATGATCTAATATTTCTTCACCAACTTATAAATGGTCAAATTGATGCTCCTGACTTGTTAGCCTGTATTGGCATAAATTACCGTGGAGGATCTCACCATCTGCGAAGATTTGAACTTTTACATGTAAATTTCCATAGAACTAACTACGGTATACATGAGCCTCTTAACCGTATGTGCAAGATCTTTAATTTAAATGGCTGCTGTGTTGATTTTAACATTAGTAAGATGGGATTAAAAAAATTGTTTCGAACCAGTTTTCCACTTTCGTGATTGTTTTTTTAGTTTTTGATTATATTTAATTTAAATGTTTTAATTGTTTATGTGTTGTTTAATTATGTTTATTAGTTTTGTTTTCTAACCCCCATATTAATTAACGGCGGATAACAACCTGCTAGCGTTTATACATCTGTTAACTAGTAATTCTTATTAACAAATGTGTAATAGTCTGTGACGTGTGTCGTGTGTTAACGAACGGATAACTTTAACTAGCCAGATTCCACGTATATTGAACTGATAACTTCTTAACACATACACGCACGCGTATGATAGCACCGTTTACGACTACCAATATACACTTCGTAAGGCAGTGCATGCATGTGACACATGTATTAGAAAATCACCATAATTTGATGAAGTGGTGAATTTGGTGAAGTATACTGGAAAGATATCATATTTTTTTTAATAAGAAAAGCTATCTAGCGGACAAGTTGTCTATCCGTGTGCGAGCTAACACGTGTGTTAGAGGTGGATATCAGTTTTTTATTAAAACTGCTGTAAATGTATAAATTTATTGTAATCGGCCATTCCAAAAATTTCGAAACCAAGCAACTCAATTTCAAATTAATGAAAAAAAATATATTTAAATATGCCAATATTTAAACTATATATTAGAGTTAACGAAAAAGTTGTTAATATAAAATTTTACTTATTGTTGTAAAATAGGCAAGTGATCAAAAAAGCTCATACTTTATCTTTCGTACCTTGGCATTTTTCGGCATTTTTGCCGCTATCAGTTCTCTATAAATTGTGATGCAAATGGCGATGTGCAGTTAGGTTTTTTCAATACACTTCTTGAATTCGGAACTATTTTTCTGATAGGAGTGCTGTAAAAATAGTATTACGCCTCAAAATGACTGAACATTTCATGTCTTCTCCGTTACCGAAAAATGGCAAAAGTTGGTATAAATGGTGAACTATATTAGTGATTGTAAAATTATTCCGCATACAAAGCAAGACTTGAAAAAGGATTATGGTGGATTTTTTATAGATTTTTAAATCATGTCTTACTGTCTAAAACAGGGTAACGGAGAAGACAAAATTGCACTTTCTCATCCAAATTTCAACGACTCATAGGCACTTTTTTTTTTTTAAAGTCTGAACTTCTTTGATCCCCATGCTTAAAATGAATCAAGGGAACTAAAAAAAAATATGTGTTAAATTTCATTGAAATCGGTTGACGTTTACACGTGCTAAGGAGCACTTGAAGTTTTTCATATAAAATACATGGTGTTTTCACAGTCTTTTACTCAAAGTGCCCGTAAAAGTGTAATTGTTGATTTAAAAACCTTAAACTTGGCACATATACTAAATGCCATAAGGAGTATATAAATAAATTTTTTTTATTTTTGTAAATAACAGTTACTCCATTTCATATAGCAAAAAATGCACAAAAACAACGATTTTTAATTAAATTTTTTGATGGAGTTAATGTTATACAAAACTATTGAAAATATTTTTTTGATACCCCTTACTGTAGTTAATTTATGTGCCAAGTTTAAAGATTTTCCATCAACTTTTACAATTTTGCTGATATTTTGAGTAAAAACTGCGAAAACCCCATGTATTTTGAATGAATAATTTCAAGTGCTCTCTAGCACGTGTTAACATTAACCGATTTCAATGAAATTTTATACACAGCTTTTCAATTGCCTGAATCACTTTTATCATTGATGAGAGAAATTTAAAAATACGAATTCAATATAAGTGAACAAAAAAGAAATCTTTAATCGTACGTGTCTTCTCCGTTACCATTAGCTGTCTTCTCCGTTACCATCTTTCATATTTTTTGCTGATAGTAAAATGAAACTTGGCATTAAACCAAGGATGGTTTTTGACAAATGTTGGTTTTATGAAAGTGTGCAAAAAAAATCAACTTCATATCTTAATGGACGGCGCAGAGTTTCAAACTTCAAGGCAATGGTCGGAAATCTCTAAATCGTACGTGTCTTCTCCGTTACCATCTATTTTTTTGTATAAACTTACTAAATTTCATATTTTTTTGGTGAAACTTCTGTGTCGTGTACTTTGTGTTGAATTCTTAAAAACCACTAGGTTTCATAAAAAAATATTAATTTCTTAACAAGAAAAACCTTTCCACAAGCGTCCGATTGTCTTCTCCGTTACTTTGAAATGGCCGTAATGCATGTGTTAGCTCGCATTATTTTACTAACCACTAACACATGCACTTATGATGATAGCCTCTGATTGTAGGTTTGCAGCTTGCTCTAAGCTCACTACACCAAAGAATCTGAAGTGTTAAAAAAACTCTAATGCCTCTCCAGATATAAGGTATTTTGTTTATTTTCTTAATGCCTAAATTTTTTATTTTTGTTTTGTATGTATAGGAAATAATTTTTCGCATTCTACAGTTAGCAGCAGGAATTTTTCGGTTGGTTTAAGCAATTCAGCTATTTAAGTGTTATAACAACATCCTTTGAAATCAGTTGTTATAGAATAGTCAGGATATTCATGCGAAGTAAAAAGTTCCATACAACATTTACAAAACGAATCATATGTAAACCAAAAATTAATTTTGTAACTGCCTTACTAGTCTTTCTAAAAAATCTAAGCCACCAGATTCTGAAGCCTATAATATCATTTTCACTCTTGTCCACTAACAACACGCACACAAGAATGATTTAAGCTCGAGAGTTGTAGGAGGTCACTAGGCCCTGGTTCTCCACGAACTATTATGTGTCATTTCACCAATAATTTTTGTTAATAACCCTGTAATTGATTGCTTTAACAGTTGAGCATTAACTTCAGATAGCAGCGATTGAATGAAAGAACAATATAAATCTCGAATTTGTACTGTTCTTCCACTCAGTTAGTGATCAGAGTAGTGTAGTTAAGTATGAATTTGACCTTCGAATATCCTGTTATTTTGCTGATTTGAAGGTTACGTAAGTAGAACATTTCTGCATTTTCAGCTCAAAATTTTTCGCTGGTACTATTCCTTCACTCACCGATTCAATTAAATATGTAGTTTGAAATTCTGATGCCACTTTGAAGGATAAGCTTCAGTGGCGATTCCTTTCAGTTGGCTAGGTTGGCTACGCCAACCCTAAAATTTCGTCTTAAATACACGTACTACAAACAATTTGTTTGTATTAAAACTTGAGAATAAAATATCCTTTTATGTTGAAAAAACAACACCCCAATCCGTTTAAATCATTATAAAACCAGCAAAACCTATTTAAATCGACCCATTCACTGCAACCCCTACGTGCTATATTAATCCCATACAAAGTAGGAATCTCTTTATTTTTCTTTCCATGGCCGTGTTGGCTACAAAAATTTGCGCCAACAAATCTCATACAAACTACATATTATTCCCGATGTGCTGTGTCACTCTATCTTTAAGAACATACCCACAAAAATACCTACACAGGTTGGCTCTATTGAAAGAGCCAACGCCTGGGTAGAAAAATGTGAGTTGATTGCCGACCAGTACCCACCACTGGAGAACCTAGTTATCTGAAGCAAATATTTTAGTTCGAATTTTATATGGTTAACTTGAAAAAATCATAACTCCCATTCTACTCATCCGATCTTCAAGGTTAAGGTCTTTAAATAAAGCCAAAATGACACGCTACATTGTGTGAAAAAATCATTGAAAAGGGGTAAAGAATTTCATACTAAAGGGGTGATTAAGTCTGCCTTCAATTCGATTTGCAGCATTCTAAATTCAAAAGTTGATGAAAAATTTCAAAATTTGAAAAAACAAAAAATGCTTATTTTTTGTTTATTTTCTCTTCTAAGATTATGTTATACAATATTTTACCATCAAACATGAGCAGTGCTAAAATTTTTTTAAATGATTTTTTACAAATAAAATGCATTTTAATCAAAAAACTGATCGACATAGCTTCATTAATATAATGATTACTCAAACAAATCTGCATGAATCTTTATAATTAAGGTTTTAAAATACTGTCAGTAAGATTATCGTTAAATTTATAAAAAAAAAATATTATTTTTTACATGGTAACTGTGAAAAAAATGTAAAAACAATTTGAAGTAATGTTTTTTTTCAGTCACAATGTTGTATATCCAACACCAGAGCAGGAATTAAATATTATTTGAATTTAATACATTTAAAACATGCTTTGTTGTACATTGTTCCGGCCTCACTAAAACGTTGATAACTTTTTTAATTACCAACGGATTTTAATGAATCAGATTTTTTTCGATTAACAATTAAAAATACTTTTATTTTAATGTATCATACTTCATTGTAAACCACGGAAAAGCTAAGAAATAATGTACACAAAAAAAAAATACTTTTAATTTTTGCATATGAAAATAATTGAAAGAATTCAGTTAACTTATCAACATTGGTAATTTTTTTAATATTCCAAAATGAGGTGTCAAATAATGGATTATAATAATTTAAATTATTTTTAGCCAAACAAAATTATAAAAAACTTCACAAGAAATTTTAGGGGGAAACAAACTTAGGGTATCTATATAAATATATGGTTTTCGAGCACATTTACCTGAAAAATACATAACTTGAATATTAAGGAACTAAAATACACCTTATTAATGATTTAGTATTTGTCTTAAGAAATCAGAAATATCTAAATTAAAAAGCTCAATTGGAAGTAAAATATCAAAAATGTGTTTTTAAAAAAGTCTCACATTAAAAACTACTAAATTAATCCCCCTTTTGGCAAACTATATGGCTTATATTTATCAACCAAATCCACAAAATGGATTTAATTTTTCAAAATTCTATTTCACCAGTCCTAATAAAAAAATTGATATATGAAACATTGCTGTACGTTGCTCAAAAGCTTGAGTATTGATTTTCAATTTATTAATTAATAATAAGAAAATTCACATTTTGATAATTTCCAAGGTAGTAGTAGAAACCAAAAAATTCAAAAATTGTCGATCCAATTGCATGAGAAATACTGCTTTGATTTTTAAAAATAAGGTGTCTATTGGCGCTTTTCTATTTTAGCTCAGAGGTCAGGAGCAGATCAGATCAGATTCAAAACACAACAATAATTGAATCAGAGGGCTCAGATAATAAAATTTTCAATTTCTGAATCTGATCTGATCTGCTCCGAGCTAAAAAAGAAAAACGCCATATAGTGAGATTAATCCTCAATTTTTTAGAGCGTTACAGTTTACAGGTTACATTTTCATAAAATTTGAGTAGCTGAGATGCTTCGAAAGGCTTAAAAGCATGTTTTTTACTATATTTACAATAATTTCATCCTTATTTTTCAAAGTGTTTAAATATATGTAATTATTTGGACTAATGTGTCAATAAAGAAAGAAATGTTGTCGAAGATAAGAAAAAGTGAAAATTTTTAGGAACCGGTTCTCGAAATTTTTTTGAAAATAGAGTGACGACTGGATTTTATGTAGGTATAGTTAAATGAGTTGAATTAAAACTCATTATAGAGGAAAAAAATTAAAAATTTTTGCTTTTATTACATTCAACTTTGATCAAAGGATTATTCGTAGCCAACCCAGAACTCAAGACCAGAAATCGCCACTGATAAGCTTAACGCGTTTGCATTTTAGTGTTTTCAATCAGCAGTGCATTGATAGCTCCACGTTGCAGACTTTCTATTAAAAGTTTTTTTTTTGTTTTGGACCACTTACATATTTAAAAAAGTGAGGTAATTGCTATAACTAGGTAAACTTAAGAAAAAAATCGTAATAAAAGTGAAGTGATTAAGTAATGTTGGTCAATGGGGAACGCTATAGAGCCATGATTAATGACTTTTTCATGTCTGATTGGAAGATGTTGATGTTGACGACCTTTGGTTCCAACAAGACGGCGCTACATGCCATACAGCCAACGCAACAATCAACAACGCGTTATTGCTGACGTAAAGCCCCAATTGCTGCAAAAATTGGTCTAAAATTTAGCCTCTCGGCTGGAATTTATTTGAGCCAGCCGCGGCGGCCACTTGCCCGAAATTGTGTTTAAAACAAAATGGCGAACCCTTATCTCTATAATAAAGCTAAATTCTTGGCCATAGTATTAAATTATATGCGTTTTATTTCTTCTTGAAAACCACACGTCTAAAAAAAACACCCTTTACTTTCGCCCAGATGATGTTTACACTTGCCCCGGTATACAAATTGTATGATTAGTTGGAAGAAAGGTAAGAAAGTGACATTACAAAAACACTATTTGACTCTTTTTTGGCGTGAAGCCTTTTCCGAGCTCAAAAGAGAAGTCCCAACAATAAAAATAGGGTTTTCAAAATTTTGTGATCTACGCCCTGTAAATGTTCTGCTTCTCAAAGAGCAATGTAAATTCCTAATGCATGAAAACTTTTCATTGATGTAAAGCATTAAAAATTACCTATTCTCAAAACTTTTGGGGTCAAATTCTTTGTAACATTACCTTGAATTCGACCTGCTGGCAGAGCACCTGTGATAAAAACAAATGTTGGTGAATTATAAAATTTGATTATAGCCAGTTATCCTAAATTCGTTCAGCACGTTAATTTAAAGAGAATTCAAAGCTGGGAATTTGAAAACGATAAAAATAATCCGCAAGTTCGAGTCTTACAGGTCGACTTTGCAATGTCATTTGCCTGTGAGTACCAAAATGAAGTACAAAGTGCTTTATGGTCTACTCTAGATCGACTGTAGGTACTTCTATTCACAGCCGCAGTTTTTTTGGATGGAAGGTGAACAACCAACGTTTTCTGCTCAGATTGTAAGAATAAAACAAAGATACTTTATTTGTTTTTATTAACCATTTATATGACAGAAAATTATAACAAAACTATACAAAATGTTATTTGGAGTGATGGCCCATCTCCCACTTTTAAATTATCTTAGTTCCAAATGTGACAGGCTTTTCATTTGGAAGTACTCTGCTACATCACATGGAAAGGGAGTGGTGGATGGCATTGGAGGAAATGTTAAAAGATTGTTAAAACAAAAGATGCTTAGCCAAAATGATGGTGCTATTGTTCAGTCTGCAAAAGATTTTGCAGTGTGGTTGGTTACATAGTTACTCGGACAACAATATATACGTTCCAGTGTCTACGATTCAACAACAAATTAAAAAGAAAAATCCCTGGAGAGATGCCATCCCAATTCCAGGAATTCAAATTTTCATATAATTAACTATAACGGATGTGAAATCCGAGTCAAAAATCACGTTTTGGACGAAGAAGGGAAAATTTTCGCGTATGAACTATTAACGAGGAACTAGATTCGTTATTCCAAATCATGACAGAAATTTGGTAATTATTAATGATTACTGATTAAAATTTGGTGGGTTTACTAGTCAAGTTTTCATACATTTTAAATTTGTGATTAAGTAAGTATTTAAGAGAAAACTTGCCAAGTAAATCCACCAAATTTTAATCATTAATCATTAAGAGTGTTCCGAACTGAACAAAACCAGTCATTTGCTAACTTTTTTTTTTGCATATATAAGACCGGTTTTTTTCACTTTCATCAGATACTTTGTTTTATAAAACTTTGCATTTTTACTAATTGGTCACTAGTAGGCGTATTATGGTACTAAAAAAAAATTTTTCTAAAAGTAACTGATTTTAAGTTCCAAATTTACATACATTTTCTGTGAAAAACTGCCTTTTAAGAATTAAAAATTTCAATATCAAATGATACAATTATGATCATATAATTAATGAAAATCGTGAAAAATATATTGAATTTATATTCACTGCAAAAACAAATATGAAAAAAATACCGTTATGTATAAAAAATTGACTGTCAAAAAGGCGTTTTTTCAAAATTCACAAGCATTTTTATTTTGCACTACTAAAATTTTTATTAGGTACAAAATTAAAAATTTTCTCCAATAGTGGCATTTTAAAAATATGGAATTTTATGTTATTAAACTTTTTTTTGCAAAAAATGTCATAGTGTAGGCTACATTTTCTTTGAAAAACGGCCATTTTAGCCATTTTCTCGATTTCTTAGAGGCTTTTACCAAAATCTGGAGCACAAAATTAAATTTTTTTTCCAATGATGGCATAGAGAATAAGTTTATCTGTTCATAGAAACCTTAATCGTTTTGATCGGACAAGTACACGCTTCACAATCTTTTTCATGAAATCACCATTTCAGTCCGGAACACTCTTAATTACCAAATTTCTGTCATGATTTGGAATTGTTTCGATATTACTCTACTTAAGATATTTGATATTAAACTTAGATCTCATTACTTTTTTTGGCTGACTTTTTACGCACAGGTTTTTTGTACACATAAGAACTTGGCTCCTTTTTTAACATTTATGTTTTTGTTGTGATTTCACTCCTTTTTGCAAAGATTTATTTTGCCAGGTGAAAGTCAAGCCCTACCGCTCTACAAAATTTCATAATTCTACGACAACCGAAAGTGCTCCATACAAATAATAGCAATTCTGATAAAGTGGGTAGATGGCACCCCCCCTGAATAGACAATTCCAAATTTTCGATTTTTTTCCTTTCTAAGTAGGTACTTCAAGTCCTACCGACGTACCAATTTTCATCGTTCTACAACAATCGGAAGTGCTTTATATAATTTATAAAGATTTTCAAGAATGTGGGTGGATGCCACGCCCCCTGAATGCAAAATTCCAATTTTTCAATTTTTTCTCTCTAAGTACTTTAAGCCCTACCGACCTACCAATTTTCATCGTTCTACAACAATTGGAAGTGCTTCATATAGTTTATAAGAATTTTTAAGAATGTGGGTCGATGCCACGCCCCCTGAATACGAAATTCAAATTTTTCAACTTTTTTCTTTCTAAGTACCTCAAGCCCTACCGACCTACCAATTTTCATCGTTCTACAACAATCGGAAGTGCTCCATATAATTTATAAGAATTTTTAAGAATGTGGGTGGATGCCACGCCCCCTGTATGGAAAATTCCAATTTTTCAATTTTTTTCTTTCTAAGTACCTCAAACCCTACCGACTTACCAATTTTCATTGTTCTAGAACAATCGGAAAGGCTCAATATAATTTATAGAATATTAAAGAAAGTGGGTGGATGCCACGCCCCCTGAATAGAAAATAGCATATTTTCGATTTTTTCCTTTGTATGTACCACAAGGCCTACCGTTGTGCGAAATTTCAAGTTTCTACGATGTCGGGAAGTGCTCCATAATTTTGATGATCTGTCAGTCAGTGAGTCAGTCAGTTACGGTTTTTGCGATTTTTGAAGTCCTATATCTTGGGAACTGCTAATGCTAAAGAGTTGAAATTTGGTGAGCCACCTGTGTTTGATCAGTTCAGCAAATACTCCGAATTTGAAGTTTCTGACTTTATTGGTACTGAAGTTAGAGGGGGGTTGAAAATCGCCTGAGATTTGTTCCTGTAAAAAGGGTGTAGTGCCGCGAACTTGGCTGGGCACTACCGTGCCCTTTAATGTGAAATAAATGTTTGATTTAAAATAAAATTTGTTTAAAATTGGTCATAGTTTTTTTTTTTTTGTACAAACGTCCCACACGTATCTAACTATGGAAAGCTCCACAGCATTAAAACCTCAACTTTTGAAGTTATTGGATTGATTTACCTGAAATGTAATTTTCAGAAAATTCGGAGTTACACACTTTTCCGGTTCCACCCAAAAAAAATTATTCCCCGGAAAACGATTTTTAAGTTTTGAAAAATAATTTCTTTACTTTCTTCTTGAGAAATATTATGTTTGAATTTTTATATACCTACATTGTTTGGAAATATCTGTGTGGTAGTTGAAGTAAAAAACTACAACGATAATTTTTTTTAAATAAAAGTGAAAAATTCAGAAATGGATATAGAACCCTCTCGCATACGAATGCAAAAGCAATGAAAAACAAAATTGAGATTTCCTATGGATATAAAACTTTTCTGCACTGAAACTTGGGAATTCATCGTTAAGGAGAAAAACAATAAAATTCAAAAGAGTCGGCATTATTTATCTTTTATAATTTTATTTTTTATTAATAACGGCATACAATAAAAAATAAAATTAATTCGGTGGCAAGGCCTTACTTAATATCAGATTTGATAATTCCTAAGTCTTAAAAAACCTTAAATAAATGATAGAGTATTGTAATACTAAATTGTGAAAAAACTTAACATTTATTGTGGTCGTTAAAATAAACCAGAAAAATACATTCAATTTTATTCCAGTTTTGCTTATAAAATTTCTTCTACTATACGTTGTGTTGAGTTCACTAAATTTTGTAAGGTTTTATTCTTGTTTAATGTTTTTTCTAGCGCTTTTGTTTTTTCCTCTTTAGTAAAAAAAACTCCTTTGGATATGGGGGAATTAGGCACTCAAGCTATATTTCAAGAACACTTCTGAAAATTTTGCCCCACGTAGTGTAAATTTTGACATGTGGCAGATAAGCACTAACAGGACCCAAAAATATGTGGGCTATCGAGAAATTGTGGTTTTTGTAACTTGCTTAATAATAGAGAAAACCAACGGGGATAGCAGCAAACGATAGATAAAATTCGAATTAGCATAACTGCATCATTAACTCAGTTTCCCAAAAAGTGGTCTATAGGTAGGGCATTTAAGGACTCAGGCCACGATTTTTTTGTGTAAAGAGTGTGCTGAACCGGCCTTTTTAAATTATATCACAACAAAAACATAAATGTTAAAAAAGGAGCCAAGTTCTTATGTGTACAAGAAACCTGTGCGTAAAAAGTCAGCCAAAAAAAGTAATGAGATCTAAAATATATGCCAAGTTTTAAGTTCATGAAGTTTAATATCAAATATCTTAAGTAGAGTAATATCGAAACAATTCCAAATCATGACAGAAATTTGGTAATTAATGATTATTGATTAAAATTTGGTGGGTTCACTGGTCAAGTTTTCATACATTCAAAATTTATGATTAAGTAAGTATTTAAGAGAAAACTTGCCAAGTAAATCCACCAAATTTTAATCAGTAATCATTAATTACCAAATTTCTGTCATGATTTGGAATTGTTTCGATATAACTCTACTTAAGATATTTGATATTAAACTTCATGAACTTAAAACTTGGCATATATTTTAGATCTCATTACTTTTTTTGCCTGACTTTTTACGCACAGGTTTCTTGTACACATAAGAACTTGGCTCCTTTTTTAACATTTATGTTTTTGTTGTGATTTCACTCCTTTTTGCAAAGATTTATTTTGCCAGATGAAAGTCACGCTCTACAAAGTTTCATAATTCTACGACGACCGAAAGTGCTCCATACAAATAATAGCAATTCTGATAAAGTGGGTGGATGGCACCCCCCCTGAATGGACAATTCCAAATTTTCGATTTGTTTTCTTTCTAAGTATATCAAGTCCTACCGACCTACCAATTTTCATCGTTCTACGACAATCGTTAGTGCTTCATATAGTTTATAAGAATTTTTAAGAATGTGGGTCGATGCCACGCCCCCTGAACTGAAACTTCCAATGTTTTTAATTTTTTTCTTCTAAGTACTTCAAGGCATACCGTACTACCAATTTTCATCGTTCTACAACAATCGGAAGTGCTTCATATAATATATAAGAATTTTTGAGAATGTGGGTGGATGCCACGCCCCCTGAACTGAAACTTCCAATTTTTCGATTTTTTTTCTTCTAAGTACTTCAAGGCCTACCGACCTACCAATTTTCATCGTTCTACAACAATCGGAAGTGCTCCATATAATTTATAAGAATTTTTAAGAATGGGGGTGGATACCACGCCCCCTGAATGCAAAATTCCAATTTTACAATTATTTTCTTTCTAAGTACCTTAAGCCCTACCGACCTACCAATTTTCATCGTTCTACAACAATCGGAAGTGCTCCATATAATTTATAAGAATTTTTAAGAATGTGGGTGGATTCCACGCCCCCTGTATGGAAAATTCCAATTTTTAATTTTTTTTATTTCTAAATACCTCAAACCCTACCGACTTACCAATTTCCATCTTCTAGAACAATCGGAAAGGCTCCATATAATTTATAGAATATTTAAGAAAGTGGGTGGATGCCACGCCCCCTGAATAGAAAATAGCATATTTTCGATTTTTTCCTTTGTATGTACCACAAGGCCTACCGTTGTGCGAAATTTCAAGTTTCTACTATGTCGGAAAGTGCTCCATAATTTTGATGATCTGTCAGTGAGTCAGTCAGTCAGTGAGTCAGTGAGCCAGTGAGTCAGTCAGTTACGGTTTTTGCGATTTTTGAAGTCCTATATCTTGAGAACTACTAATGCTAAAGAGTTGAAATTTGGTGAGCCACCTGTGTTGGATCAGTTCAGCAAATACTCCGAATTTGAAGTTTCTGACTTTATTGGTACTGAAGTTAGAGGGGGGTTGAAAATCGCCTGAGTTTGTTCCTGTAAAAAGGGTGTAGTGCCGCGAACTTGGCTGGGCACTACCGTGCCCTTTGATTTCTTCTATGACACATGAACTATAATATCTGAGAAATATCAACAAATTCTATATAACAGTCGAGAAACTGGAGTCAGTTGAAGGTCACAGAATATAAGTACAATACACGTACCTATTTCCAGCACCTTGTTTGGTATTTTGGTGTAAGTTTAATTATTTTTCTAAAAACCGAGTTTTAAATGTTCCAAAGGGGGTAGGGATGCAGTGCAATAATACCCTTGGTAATAAGGCCCGTAGGCGTTATTTCCGTTCTGAAATGGCAATAAGACCCACGAAAGAAAATAAATAAGAACCGCGGGTGTTATTGCTTCCTTTTCTTGAGTATAGTTTGCTTTATTTACTTTATTTCCTCAAAGGAACCCCGTGGGTGTTTTTACTTTTATTTTGGGTAATAACGCCCACAGGCGTTATTACCGCGGGTGATATTGCACTGCACCGGTAGGGGCATCTTACAAATTTTGAGCAAAATCTGAAATGTGCAGGGTTTTTCGATAGACGTTTTCATATGGAATGACTCGAAAATAAAATGTTTGAGGCTAAAATTCCTTATATAAGGAAAAACCAAATATTGGTACCGCCAAACTGAACTTCTGAATGAAGGCCATACAAATATATTGGTTAATTAACGATTTTTTTGGAAACATTCCACTAACATATGTGTTCTTGCCACCAATTTTTTCCTCTTATAGACAAACTGCATGCTAAGCTTTAAAAATTATATGCCTAACGGACATATTATTCTGACAGTTTTTGTAAAAAAGTTCATATAACATTACATAAATATCTTCTAAACTTCTTCATTTTTTTGTTGATCAAAAACGAACCCAATTTCTTGTAAGGGGCCCCATTTTATTTTCTGCCCATGTCCTCACCCATCTAGCTACGCTACTGCTCTTATCATTTTAATGACAAACATTGTGGCTTACTGACCAGTCCTGTTCTAACGATGAACTGACTGACTGGTATAACTGTTATTTATATGTCTTATATAAAACATATAATAGTTTTCAGCCTTAATAAAATCAGATCATTTTTTTGCGCTGGCTCCCCGTCTAATTTATAAATAACAAAATCCAGCACAGCAAAAGCATAACGCGATCACCCGATTGACGATGACGACTACCAATTCCACTTTTGAAAAAAACATATGGCGTTTTTCTATTTTAGCTCAGAGCAGATCAGATCAGATTCAAAACACAAAAATAATTGAATCAGAGGGCTCAGATAATAAAATTTTCAATTTCTGAATCTGATCTGATCTGCTCTGGGTTAAAAAAGAAAAACGCCAATATTAAATGATGATGTACCTCGTGGCATGATGGTTAGTGCGTAAGACTGTCATGCCGAAGGTGTGGGTTTGATTCCCAGCCATGCCACCTAAAAACAGAAATGTTTTATCCGAGGTAGGTACTGCTTCTTGCGAGGAACTGACAAATCCTCCAATAGTATACTTGCCATGAAAAAGTGCTTCTCATTAGCCGTTCGGACTCAGCAAAAAAACTGTAGGTCCCCTCCATTACTGCCAACAACACGCACTCAGGAATGGTTGAGAGTTGTTTTCTCTGTGTATATCCATGTGTTTGTGTCTAATAGTGCTTTTCAATAATATTTCCCCTACTTAGCCAAAGCTTTCAGCCTCAGATTGATAGTTTTTGTCCCTTTCTGTCCATTTCTATAAAAACTTTAATCCTTTCTTTGCTTACGTTTTACTTTTATTTTGTCTGTTATTTGGTCTTCAAACTTTGATTAAGCCGGTGCGGTGGTGTAGACTGTTAGCACACAGCCCTCAGATCTTCGCAGCATAGGTTCGAATCCTAGTAGTGGCCACCTTTTTTTTATTTTTTTTTCTTCATTAATTTAATTTGCAGTAAATCAGCTTTTGATATTTTGGAAATTTTCCTTATTTTTGTTAAAGTTAATAGCTTTTCCTTTTTTCTCAAAATGGTCTGCTATGCAAAGAATTGTTCAGAGGGCCAAATTCTTCCCCACTCTTTGCCTGTTTTGGTCCTTGTGGAAATCTTTACCACACCAAATGCATCGGTTCAACGAATGCGTTTATTGAGAAAGTAACCAATTCTAAATTTGCGTATTGGCATTGTACCGATTGCCGTAAACTCTCGTTGTCTCAACTGGCTTTCAAAATGTCTAATTTTAAAGCGGACATTATGAAACTATCAAAGGGATTTGAAGAACTTCTACGTCATTTTAACGACACGGTCACAAGATTTAGTTCGTTAACACTCCCTTATGATCCGGTAGACGTTGCAACCTCTACTGATGACTTAATTCAGGACCCTCTTCCTCTCCAAATCGTGTCCACGAATGATGATTTGCTTGCGCAATCAAGCTCAACGGTGCATGAAAACGTTATTGTTGCCAAAAAAAAAAAAAAGAGGACGAGATAACACAATAGTTGTTAAAAACTCTGGCCCACCCCTTAAACGAACAAATCTTAGTCCCCAAATAGCTTTAGAACTACCTTCTTCGGTTCAGGTTATGAATGAGAGTTCAGAGACGGTTCCATGCAATGTTCCCGGTGTAGAATGTGCTTCTGTCTCTAACATAATTACCGATCCTAGACCTATCAAAGCTGTTTCTAAGCCAAAGTTTATCTTTATCTCTCGCCTTGAACAAGAAATTGATGCCGATGACATTGTTTCCCACTTAATTTTGTATCTCCTGGATAAAATCATACCTTGAAAATAGATTCTACCAGGTAAAATTTAGAAACTGCCTTTCAAACTCATTCAAGGCTCACTCCGGTGTGCCCCAGGAAGTCATCTAGGCCCACAACTATTTATTCTTGCTATAAATGATGTCGTTTCTTGTATACGTTCAAGTCATATTCTTATATTTGCTGATGATATGAAAATTTTTAAGACGATAAAGGCTAACCAAGACCACTTTCTTTTGCAAGCCGATATTGACAGTTTCGCTACTTGGTGTGATAAAAACGGTCTTTCTCTTAACCCTGCCAAATGTCAAACAATTATTTTCTCAAGAAAGCGACTTGCAAATGATTTTAATTATTCTATTTCACAATACAAACTCTGTCGAGTCTTTAGTTTCAAGGACTTTGGTGTTAACTTTAGTTCCAATTTAAAACTCACTGAACACATTAACTTCATTGTTAATAAAGCAAGCTCTATTCTTGGGTTTATAAAACGTTGGGCAAAGGAATTTGACGATCCGTACGTTACCCTTTCTTTGTACAATTGTTTATACGACCTCATCTAGAATACGCTTCTCAAGTATGGTCTCCCTTTTATGAAATTCATAAAAGGGAGTTGTATTGAATCAATACAACATAAATTCATATACGCTTTGCTCTGAAAGGTCTTCCTTGGGCTGATACATTCAACCTTCCACCATATGAACACAGGATCCAGCTACTGCAGGTTCAAACCTAATATCAAAGGCGGGTTAATAATGATCTAATATTTCTTCACCAACTTATAAATGGTCAAATTGATGCTCCTGATTTGTTAGCCTGTATTGGCATAAATTTCCGCGGAGGATCGCACCAACTGCGAAGATTTGGACTTTTACACGTTAATTTCCATAGGCCTAACTACGGTATAAATGAGCCTCTTAACCGCATGTGCAAGATTTTTAATTTAAACGGCTCCTCTGTTGGTTTTGACATAAGTAAGATGGGATTGAAGAAAGTATTTCGAACCAGTGCTCCACGGTCGTGATTGTTTTAACTTCTTGTAACTATGATTTAAATATCTTGTATACCTATTGTTTAATTATGTATGTATATAGATTTTTTTGTTTAATTTTTTATATTTATTAGTATATTATTATGCATGTTTTAGATTGCCTTTTTTACTAGCCACTAACACATGCACTTATGATGAGCCTCTGATTGTAGGTGGCAGCTTGCTCTAAGCTCACTACAACTAAGAATCTGAAGTGTATTAAAAAAAAAAAGTCACTAGGCCCTGGTTCTCCACGAACAATTTATTTATTTATAGTAAAAATGAGGCCGTGAGTAGAAAGTGGTGTACCTAACCAATTTTTTGGCATTTTTGGATTTTTGTCTCGTGTTCCAACATGCATGCATAAAAAGTCATCAAAGCAAAAATTGTAGATTGGAAAATTTTAGTCGATTTGGACAAAATAACTGAGAAGCTTTATTGTAATGTTATACAAATTTCGTTTATTTAAAAAAAAAGCGGAGTTCTGGGTAGGAGCAATCAGGATCTAGCTACCAGTTATTGTTTTATTTTAATTTTCAGAATTATAATAATTGTTAATTTAAAGCATGATAAACTCATTCTCTTCCCCTTGTTTTGTACTCTATCTCCATTTATTTTTGAAATGACAACAATGCCAAATCAAATGAACATAATGCATAGTACCCCTTTCCTCTCACCAGTTTTGAATATGACCCTCAATGATAAACTAGGTCAATGCAGCAGTTTAATGTACTAAAGTGCATTGAACAACGTATTCGTCGTCGCACTGTCGAAAAGCTCCGACGACATCAAAAACAACGACGTCGACATTGTGGAGCCGTCTCCTTGAGTACCATTCCAAGCTCTTTAGCAGCGTGAATAGAGAGAAAAAGGCCAGGGGGATAAGAGAGGCATTGGTGGCTTTTTTATTCCATTAGGGTGGATACTTTTATGAAAATTGTATACCGACCCCTAGTGCCTACCACAATATTCATCTATAGAGCATGCAAAAACTGCTATTATTGCACTCGTACAGAACACTCTATAAGCCAACTCGCATGTGCAATGGCCTCTATAATACTACCAACATACACACACCAGTATAACTCTACTAATGTTTTGAACTTTAATATGAATGTAGAGACGCTTGGCTTCATGCACCACCTTCTCGGGAGTATGGGGTGGGGATTAAGTAAGAAAAACAGCCAACATTATGATGGAACGCGTGATTGGGGTAGGTATGGTTGGTCGATTCAGTGCATCAAGGAAAGAGGGCGTCGAACTGCTTTCGCAGCAAAGCTATTTTTTCAACCAAATGGTTTTTTTTTTAAATAATTGTATGGCAGCTTTCCTTGAGGAGAGAAAACTGAGGTATGTGGGAGTAATACCGCAAAATGGCCCAAAGCCACACCATCATTGGAATGCAATGCCTTTTGAATGAAACAGAATAGCAAAAAATACACTATCGCGAAACACTTCAACTACACTTATTCTATTCAAATTGTTATTTTGCACTGCCTAATCCTGTATCAACAACAACAATGTAAAAAAGGGTTAAGGCCTTCTGTCTTTCAGCCACTATCGAGTCAGAGAACAGCTCAATGCAACTACAGTTAAGGGTGTCGTTGTAGTGTTGTTGGTGAAAACGACGCGCGGCAGGAAGCTGCACTTTATTCCTTATTCTTTTTGTAACGTTACTGATGGTAGTTAAAATGTGTTGGTGGCTATGGCTATATTGCACAGAGCAGGTTAATATAATGTATGTATCTTATAAGTTGGTTTAAACCCTTTTCTTTTTTATAATTTATTTGTAATGCTTTTTACTTAACTTTGCTCTCCACCCACGGTTGGCGTAAAATGCAATGGGTGATGAAAATGGTCAATGAAGAAGGTATGATATACAGTAGGGAGCAAAAATGAGTACATGTTTGTAACTCGCGCACTTATTGATGCATAACAACAGAAGTAATAAAGCAAATTGAAAAAATTTTTTTGCTCTGTAATTTGTGTTCAATTCTCAACAAAATGGTATATAATACATAACGGAAAGGAGCGAGTTCTAAGAAAAAAACAAGTAAAACAAAAATAAATCGCATGTACTCAATTTTGCAACAAGCGTTAATCAGCAAAAATATCGAAGTTTACTGTTAGATTTGCAAGTTTTTGGTTTTTTTATGACTTCCTTTATCTTTTGTAGTTTGAGATATGTTTAATTGCGTATGGTTAGAACTTTCACCAGCGTATTTTAATAAATGAAATAAATAATTATAAAAATGTCATTGCTCTTAAAAATTATGAGGAAACTATCACGACAGATTGAGGACAGTATTGTAGTCATGACAAAGAGTGGCTTCTCGACGCAAATGATAGCTAAGAAGCTTAAAATAAGCCAATCGGTGGTCATAAAAGTCCAGAAAAGGCGAGTTATTGTTACTAAAGCATAGTTTACAGTTCCGATGCGAAAAAAAAATCAAAATTTTCAAAATGATTTTCCACCTATTCTGCGCACCAAGTTGAATAATATTCAAGGCGAAAAACGTTTGCTTTGGCCTAAACCACCCATTGAGTCATTAATTTACCCTTAATTGACAAGCTATAGGCCTAAAAATGGAAAATAATTATTTTTTGATGCGAAAACCATTTGCATGCAAATAATGCCTTGAGGTGAATATATTTTTTTTTTCGGAAGTATAAACCGACCATCAAAAAAAAAATATTTTATTCACCACACTCTTTTTCGCATGCAAATCAATTGCCGGTCCATTGTTTTGCATGACATTCCATGACAGCATTGTTTTTTTTTTTTTGCATGAAGCTGTAAACCAATCATGCAAACAATTAATTTTGCATTTCACCTCAATTATTTTTGACATGTGAGAATATTTGCATAGATTTTTTTTTGTGCACGGGAACTGTAAACTAGGCTTAAAGCACAAGTCAAAGGCCGCAAAAATTTTTTGACGGATGCGGATGGCCCTCGCAGGATATTAGAAATGAAAAGGAACAAGTGTTGAACACCAAATCATGCTTCTTTAGCAATAAATAAGCCCCTTAGCCGATGGAATGCAAGAAGAACCCTCAACGACATTGGTTATATCTCAGCGGTTAAAAGAACAAAAGCCTGAACTGTCGGAAAAAATGCTTAGGTGTGGTTAAAGTTCGACAGAGAACACAGAAATTGGACAGCAAGTATTTGGAAACGTGTAGTGTGGTCATATGTCCAATTTCTATGTTCTCTGTCGAACTTTAACCACACCTTAGCATTTTTTTCGACAGTTCAGGCTTTTGTTCTTTTAACCGCTGAGATATAACCAATGTCGTTGAGGGTTCTTCTTGCATTCCATCGGCTAAGGGGCTTATTTATTGCTAAAGAAGCATGATTTGGTGTTCAACACTTGTTCCTTTTCATTTCTAATATCCTGCGAGGGCCATCCGCATCCGTCAAAAAATTTTTGCGGCCTTTGACTTGTGCTTTAGTAACAATAACTCGCCTTTTCTGGACTTTTATGACCACCGATTGGCTTATTTTAAGCTTCTTAGCTATCATTTGCGTCGAGAAGCCACTCTTTGTCATGACTACAATACTGTCCTCAATCTGTCGTGATAGTTTCCTCATAATTTTTAAGAGCAATGACATTTTTATAATTATTTATTTCATTTATTAAAATACGCTGGTGAAAGTTCTAACCATACGCAATTAAACATATCTCAAACTACAAAAGATAAAGGAAGTCATAAAAAAACCAAAAACTTGCAAATCTAACAGTAAACTTCGATATTTTTGCTGATTAACGCTTGGTGCAAAATTGAGTACATGCGATTTATTTTTGTTTTACTTGTTTTTTTCTTAGAACTCGCTCCTTTCCGTTATGTATTATATACCATTTTGTTGAGAATTGAACACAAATTACAGAGCAAAAAAATTTTTTCAATTTGCTTTATTACTTCTGTTGTTATGCATCAATAAGTGCGCGAGTTACAAACATGTACTCATTTTTGCTCCCTACTGTACGTACATATGTATGTATAATGTAAAAAGAGAATATTATTATGAAAAGTTTTGTGTGGGAAAGTCCCACTCAGAAAGTTCATTACAAATCCTCTAATAGGTCGCTTTTCAGTTTCAGTATTGTTTAGGTAGGTATATAATGACAAAGAGATGACTAAAATGAAACAATGACTATCGGTCCGAATTGCTCTTACGACACATGAGTCGGTTATTATTTCGACATTCATTCAAAAGAATAATTTAAAAGTAATGCATGATTTAAATATGATCAATTGTCTTTTCCAACCTTTCACTTTTAAATTTTTAATATAGCTGTCAATTTTATCAAACACTAGCTGGCCCGGCTTCGAATGGGTAATTTTAGTTGCGCATACAAATTAAATTAATTATCAATAATACTACAGTAAGTTACAGTTACAGTTTCATTAATATCGTTTTCGATATTTCTATAGGATATTCTACGAAAATGACATTAGTTGTAAAAATTACTATTTACTTAGGTATAACATCAGTTTTTAGCCTATTGAATAGACCGGAAAATGAAGGGTATAAAGGAACAATTACGTGCAAGGGTTTTTATTATTTAATATGATTGTTTGACCCATAACCATGCTTAAAACCGAAAATGCTACTAAATTCACCCATGCGTTTCTGAGGGGATGGTCACAATTGCCACTTTTCAATATTTTTGGTGTAACTCGAAAACTAAGCCGAATTTGACAATTTTACATACAATACTTTTTGTTCAAAATAAATTTTTCTATTGAAATAGATAGTTTAAAAAATTTTACAAAAAAAATAAAGCAGGAAAAGTTAATAAAAACCAACCTAAAAAAATCAAAAAATAAATTGTGCATAACACAAAGCAAAGATAGGGTCAAGACATGCACGGACAAAATAAAGAAGAGAGGCTTTAATATGGCATGTTCAAAATTTAATATTTGTTCAAAATTGACAAAGATATTCCCATTCAAACCTTATCATTTCTTATAATTTTTCAAAAGTCCCTTTTTCGGTACAATATGGCAAATTTCACTTTCATAAAAATGTTCGAGATCAAAATTTTGATATAATATGACATTACAACTATTGAGAATTTAAAAAAAGTTCTCCCAATTTCGTTTTTCGGCAATTTTTAAATGCTTTCAGACCCTTAGACCGAACGGCTGGTCGGATTAAAAAAAGATTTGGTACTAGATGCCAGGAACGTTAAATTTGTCATAAAGTACCAAAAACTAGGCTTTCGGACAAAAAATGCGAAAAATTTTAAGAAATGGTAAAGTTTGAATGGCTATATCTCTGTCAATTTTCAGATAATATAGCTTTTTTTGCTCATGTATGTCTTGAGCGTATCTTTGCTCCGAAAAAAGTTTTGCGCAATTTAGAAAACAAATTAAAAATTCTTTGATTTTTCGATTTTTTGTATGTTGGTTTTTGTTAACATTTCCCGGATAAATTTTTTTTAACCAAACTATCCATTTCGATAGAAAATTTCCGGCAGACGGCAAACGCCAAGCCTGACTGTTTTTGTAAAATTTGTATGAAAATAATTTACCGAAGAAATAAAAGCATTTTAAAATTAAATTAAAAAATAGAAAATTTAATTTTGAACAATAAGTTTTAAAAGTAAAATTGTCAAAGTCGGCTTAGTTTTCGAGTTATACCAAAAATACTGAAAACTGGCCAAGGTGACCATTCTCTCAGAAACGCATGGGTGAATTTAGTAGCATTTTCGGTTTTAAGCATGCTTACTGGCCAAACAAACATATTCAATAATAAAAACCCAATAGGCTATTTAAACTTTTGGACAAAATACAAATTTTTGTTTTTTTTTCATCGTTTGCATGGACATGTAAATCTGATGAATTCAATGTTTTGAACATTTCTAGATACATTAAACTGTCTACGTGCGAAGCATGGAATTTGTAGTGCCAGTCCACACTCCTATTGATTATTATCATTGCTAACGTAAGTCAGGTCAGGAATTGCAAACTCCTCAATTTAAAGGGCGTGTCTTGTTATCATTGGATTGTGTGGTAGTAATATATTATTTTCTCCTTTGAATTCGCCATTTGAAATCGTTGCATCAATAACTTTATTCATCAAATCTTTCACAATCTCTCACACATCTTGTTTTATTCTATTTTAACATCAACCACTCCTCTCTGGAAAGCCCTTTATATATAGTACGACATGGATATAAGAAAGTCTGAATATCCCAGAAATGTCTTTCCTAAATCCAAATTTTTCCTTTCTTCCAACAACTAATATAAGAAAAGAAACACTTGGTGTATTCGATTGCGTTTCTTAAATAAAAGCCTGACAAAGGGGGTAAACATCCCGAACATTTGAGGATTTAAAAAATCAAAAAATAAGTTTTAGGCAGCAAAGTTAACTATTATAATTATTATAAGAAGGTCTTATAATACAAATTCTATATACTACTGAAATAAATCAGCCAAGAAGAAGACTTAGCATTAAAGATTGGACTTGTTGAATTTATTGATTCAAAATAGCTTTTTATGGCCTTTAGTCCTACAAATTGGCGTTTCGTTTATAGAATTTGTATTATAAAACCTTTTTATATAGAAACTATGCCTGGCCCGGGCAAAAAAACTTCCAGCTTAATGATTAGGAATTCTAATCTTGTTGGATATAGTTTACAGCGGATTTTCGTGAAAAATTCATGTAAGTTGAACTGAACTTAATACAAATTGCGTATGACAAAGCCCTCACTATGTCACTGATGAGTTCAAGTGAGTAAGCCGAACGAAACGCCAATTTGTAGGACTAAAGGCCATGAAAAGCAATTTTGTATTATAATTACTATTATAAGAAAAGTCACAAAATCAAATAATTTATTTTGTGCATATCGTATGTCAGAAGTTATGCATATTTGTTTGTATCTAAGACGACAGTTGTAACTTTCATTGAAACTCATCATTGAATATTGTAATGATTGCGTTTAGAAAGTAAAATCAGTGTTTATTTTGATGCCAAAATAAAGCTTTTGTCTTAATTATTATTTCTGATAAAAAATTCATTTTGGCCCAGCCTTACACATAAAATGAATTTTAATTACTTCAAGGATTGAACTACCTTACTAATGATCATTGAAAGATTCAGTCCTTTTACGTGGACGAGGTTGGCCTATTTGAAATTTGTCTGGCTAAAAACATTAATTAAGTCTTGAGCTTTATTTTCCATCAAATGACTGGCACGTAACAGAGAAATTAAAAAAACTTGCAAAAAGGGTGAATGTATTAAAAACGGTATTTATTTCATAGTTAGAGATGAAGTAGCACAATCAAGACAAACAATTATTTTGTCGGGTTTTTTCATGCAATTACTCCTATGGACGACCCGTTTCAAGTGTCGTATCCTAATGTGCAATATTTGGCAATCTTCTCGATATATTCCCAGTTTACCAAAACTAATACTTCACTGTTCTTGATTGTTGGCCTGTGAAGGTTTACCCTAATATACCAATCGCAAATAAAAAAATTGTTCATGATTTGGTAGAACGGTGTATAACTGAGTAAGGTGCCAGTTATAGCTATCATTGAAACTCGTCTTTGAAAACTTTAATGATTGGTTTTGAGGCGTTTAGAAAGCAAAATCATTAATTATTTTGGTGGACGATTAAAGCTCAAGACTTAAAAAATACTTCTAGTCAAAAAAAAATTCAAATAGGCCCAACTTTCCACAAAAATTGACTTTTGATTTTTCAATGATCATTTGTAAGGTAGTTCAATCATTGAAATAAGAAAAGTCTTTTTATGTAGAAAGCTGGGCCTATGCGAACTATTTGTTTGGCTAAAAATATTAACTAAGTCTTAAGCTTTATCTATCTATCAAAATAATAACTGATTTTACTTCTTAAACGTCTCAAAATCAATCATTAAAATTTTCAATGACGAGTTTCAATGATAGCTATAACTGGCGCCTAAAGCATCCAATTAAAATAAATAAACATACAACCTTCACCAACTTTACCCTTTTTGCATCATTGAAATGTTTCCTTTTTTTCGTTTCGTTTTCTGGTATAAAACAAACGCTGACCGTCAAAAACTGTTCAAGAATTGGAGATTACAAAATACGCCAAGCTGTATGTATAATAATTTGTCCTTCATTTTTCTTTAAGTAACATGTTTGCAAATGCATTTGTTCAATTTAACCGACAATACACATACAAAACTAAAAGAAAAAAGGAAACTTTAATTCCAGTTTCAGCTCTCTCTCAATAATTAATATATTTACTGACAGCAAATACAGATCTTGTTTTTGGGGTTACGTACGAATGACCGACAAAAAATATCGACTCGTTAAAATGTCGACTTTTCTGAAAGTTAAAATTTTTGACTTTGTTTTTACCGACTTATTAAAATGTCGACAGTTTGAATTGTTGATTTGACAAAAAGTCGACTGCCCTGATAGAAGTCGAAGAAAATATGAACTTGTCGGTATTTTTCCCATATAGAAAAGTTGATATAATAATAATATATAAATGGACATTTTAAAATAACCCAAAGAACAACGCTCTGCCTTAAATGTTTGCACGGAATAACTACGAACTCAAGAATCATAAATTCTTGTCTGATTTCTTAACTGAAACTTAAAAGTTTGTGATGCTGCGGAAAAATCAAGACTTAAAGACACAAGTTCTTATGTTTTTTTGATTCTTATAATAATTAAATTATTTAGGTAGTTATTAATTTTATATTACCTTTTGTTTAGCTTCAATTAAGTTCAATAACACTCATTTTTGTTGCCTCCCTACATTTTCGAAGTTTTAACTGCCTCATGTTCTGGATGTTTTATTATTATATAAATATTCGGCCCTATCGAGGTAACCGTCCGTCGGAGCGGAATTTTTTCCGATTTCCTACGAATTGGAGACATTTTGCTTCGAGGTAGTTCTCCGATCAGCTGATCGGAAATTCTCTCCGACGAAATCCAACGCATGCCATTTGTATGCGATATAGTACTTCTAATGGTTTTATTTTTGACGGATACAAACAGAATTTTTTCCGAAGTCCTCCGACAAGTTCTTGTTGCGGAAAGTGTTTTCTTTTTAAAGAAATATATAATTAAAATGTAAGTTATAAAGAAATAAACTTTATTTACGTTGACTTGTGGACTTTTTGTTTTAGGCCGAACGAAAAAAGAACTCCCCAACAATATGAGCGGAAGGTGAATCTGCTCAGCGGACATAGGCGCCGGCAGGATTTTGTCCATGGGGGGGGGGGGGGGGGGGCAGAGACCAAACCAATTTTGAGATACATATTTTTTAAATTTTAATATGTAATATAATTTGAGCTTTTTGGAAGTTTTTATAAATAATTTCAATTAAATCCTTCAGTCAATAATGAAAAAATCCAAAATAACGTTCTATCTTCTATGGAAGGGGAGGTACTGTTAATAGTTATCCAGCGTAAAATTATTTTATATTTAATAGTAGACCGCACTTATTTAACCACACAGGTATTTTTTTGGAAGGTTTTATAAAAAGCAAGGTTCATAGAACAATAAAATATCATTCGTGAAAAAATCAAAAGGGAATGTTATTTTTGATTCGATTAAAACAAAATTCATTTTCACGATCGAACCAAAAATGCTAGGATGTGGATCTATAAAATATGGTTCGTTCCCAATTTATTATGCGAGAGTTATTGAAGATCCATTCACGAATCTTTGAAATAGGAAATAAAAATGTAATTTTACAAAAGGAAAAAGGACAGTTTCAAAAAAAAGTTTCGAAATCCTTTGACCTTGATAGATTTCAATGAAATCAAATTGAGTTATTTCAATGAAATTGCCACATGTCATGGTGATGATGGTGCCATTTTTTGAAACACCTATCCTGTCAATTTTATTGAAATCACTCAACAAACAACCAAGTTGACATTTTTTACAGCACCCTGTTTTGAAAATATTTTTTCTTTTTTAATTCTGTATAAGCCATCACCTGTGTCAATTTCATTGAAATCTTTCAACAGAACACAACAAGGAAGATATAGTAGGTACTTTTCCATTTTCTTGAGAAAAAATGGGTATTCATACATCTGTCAAAACTTGTATGGAAAATTTGACAGATTTACGCAGTTTACAACTTTACTACGTTTATGAATAACCTTAATATCCTACCCATACTCATCCATATTTGCGTTTGCCTACAACATTTACCCGGAGGTAAGCAAGTAGGCTACATACACTGCTTGTCAAACTCGTAATTTGCATTCCACTTGCCTCCCACTTGCTTTCCACTTGCATTCCAATTGCTTGTCTCCCAACTTGCTTCTCAACTTGTTTCACTACTGGCTTCAAAAATTCCATGCCAGTTGAAGAGCAAGTTGCTTGGGTTTGTATGTGTTAGTGAACAAATGAGTATGTATGAGTACTTGCCGTGTGGCCTCGGGGTTAAACAAATTAAAATTAGTGCTGAGGTAAATATATATTTTTTTTAAATGTAAGCCGACCATAAAAAAAAAAATAATAAATTCTCCGGCACTATAGGCCCCTTTCACACGAGGAAACTGAGTTGCTAGAAACTTTCAGTTCCAGGGTGAGAAGCAGAGAATATCAGATAGGTAAAGAAGCCAATTCTTCGTACGTTTCACCCTCCAAAACCCATTTGTGTACATTATTGTATTTGTAATTTCATTTCGTGTCCAAGAATAGATGTGAATTGCAACAACAGCCGTTTTCCTTTGGAGGTGGCAAAGTACTTGTCAGTAGATGAAAACCCTAATCTAGCACTTTCAACTGACAAGCTCTAATGGGCGAGTAGATACATTTTACATGGGAAAGTAGTTTGATGTGTTCCATTGAAAAAAGCTAGCAAAGTACTTCGCCACCTCCAAAGGAAAACGCTTAACAACAAGACCTGTGCTGAATGATATACTGAATGACGAGTTGATTCGATGTGTGCGTTTTGTCATTGCTTTTCACTAATACTTTGCAAATCTAATACATCAGCTGTTCGCTTCAGCTTATAGGCAAATCAAATTGACGGCTGAGGATTGGCTTCTTTATTTGATATTTTTTCGTGAGAAGGGCAGGAGAAAAGAAGGGTGAACAAAATCTCCTCGGTCGAGTATTTGAAGACATTTTTTTGACATTTCCTTTCACACCCAGACCCAGGTTAGTTGAGTACAACCAATAGGCTTTCAAAGGAAATTTGAAAAATTTCCTACTTACTTAAAAACCATAGGAGCAAAAAAACCCAACTTTTGGGAAACTTGGTGAAAATTTCACATTACCAAACAGGCATAATATATACAGGGTGTCCCGTAATGAGTGGATAATACTGCAACTGGTGATAGCAGGCCTTATGACTGCTTAGAAAAAAATATAAAAAAAATATTTTTCTTGTGGTCTCCATGGTATAATTTATTGTCGAAAAATGTTAAAAAATTCAGGGTCTCCTAAAATACCTAATTAGAACGGCCACCCATAAAGGATTCCTATTATTTTTGTATTTTTATAATATTTTTGAATAACCGTTCTAAATGATAGGCAGTAAATTTTAACACCAGCTGATGCATTTTTTGTGTTATAATTTTTTAAAATTATTTTTTTATTCAAAAATAATTCAATATTTTTTTTATCAAAGTTTGAAAAATAATAAAGGGAAACAAATGTATGAGAACATAAGTGGCAAATTTGATAAAAATTGGCCTGTTTAATGTACTTTCCAAAATGGTATAACACATGTTTGTGTCTACAACCATAACCAATAAAATTGGCATTTAATCTACTAAAGTAGTTTTTTAACATTTTATCAGATGAAATTAAGTTACAAAGTTAAGTAAACACTACGACGACGAATAAATGACTCATATTGTTTTTTTAATTTTTATTGCATTTAAAAATAACCGTTTTTAAATAAAGGCAGTAACATTTAACACTAGTTGCTGGATTTTTTTTTTAATAATTTTTTTTAATAAATTTTTTAATACAAAAATGATTAAATATTTATTTTCATCAAAGTTTGATGACAACAAAAATTGAGTTGTAAGGAAAAGTCAATAGATATACCAGTGTCACTATTATGTCTGCTTAATTCACTTACTAAAATAATAGTATACACTTTCAAAAAGGTTTTGATTTATGTTTGGGAAATGCGATAAATAAAAACAACAGTATTAAAAATTATGATTTATTTGTATTTTTAAATAAATTTATATCAAGTATTCAAACTGTCCCCCATTCACTGTGATACAGGCTCTGCATCTTCTTATGAAGGACCTCTCAATAAAACGAGCATATTGGCGCTCATTTATTTTCATCACAGCGTCTTGAACACGACGACGCAGTTCCGTAATGGATGTAATTGGTTTAGTTTAGCGCTTCATCTAAATAATAAATAAATTGGGTAGCGCAACAGCTCGCCTCGTGAAGAACCAGGGCCTAGTGACTTACAACTCTCAACCATTCCTGTGTGCGTGTTTGTTGGCAGGAATGGAGGGGACCTACAGTTTTTTGCCGAGTCCGAACGGCTAAATGAGAAGCACTTTTTCATGACAAGAATACTCTTGGAGGATTAGTCAGTTCCTCGCAAGAGGCAGTACCTCGAATAAAACATTTCCGTTTTTAGGTGGCACGGCTGGGAATCGAACCCACACCGTCGGCATGACAGTCCTACGCACTAACCATCATGCCACGAGGTACTACGCTTCCTCTGCATTCCCCGTATAATAAATTTGCATACTCCAGCGGCGTTTACTGTGACATTCTTAATCAGCATTAATTTAATCAAATTCAAAAATTCCTTTAATTGACGAAACCAGTACAACAACGTTATACGTTATGTAATGACAGAGAATTGACAATATTTGCAAATAATACTTTTTTATGCATTTTAATGCCTATTTTATTACAAGTCAATTTTGATTTAAGAAAGTGTTAAGAATCTTCTCCAGTAGATTAAAAGCCAATTTAATGTGTTATAGCTGTAGATAGAAGCTTGTGATTTACCATTTGGGAATGTACCTACATTAAAAAGGAGATTTTTTTAACATTATTTGCCATGAAAGTTTTCAGTTTCTTGTCTTTTTTATTAACTTACAAACTTTGATGAAAATAAATATTTAATCATTTGTTTAATTAAAATTTAATAAAAAAAATTATTAAAAAAAAATCCAGCAACTAGCGTTAAATGTTACTGCCTTTATTTAAAAACGGTTATTTTTAAATGCAATAAAAATTAAAAAAACCATATGAGTTATTTATTCGTCGTCGTAGTGTTTACTTAACTTTGTAACTTAATTTCATCTGATAAAATGTTAAAAAAACTACTTTAGTAGATTAAATGCCAATTTTATTGGTTATGGTTGTAGACACAAACATGTGTTATACCATTTTGGAAAGTACATTAAACAGGCCAATTTTTATCAAATTTGCCACTTATGTTCTCATACATTTTTTTCCCTTTATTATTTTTCAAACTTTGGTAAAAAAAAATATTGAATTATTTTTGAATACAAAAATAATTTTAAAAAAATATAACACAAAAAATGCATCAGCTGGTGTTAAAATTTACTAGCCATCATTTAGAACGGTTATTCAAGAATATTATAAAAATACAAAAATAATAAGAATCCTTTATGGGTGGCCGTTCTAATTAGGTATTTTAGGAGACCCTGAATTTTTTAACATTTTTAGAAAATAAATTATACCATGGAGACCACAAGCAAAATATTTTTTTTATATTTATTTTCTGAGCAGTCATAAGGCCTGCTATCACCAGTTACAGTATTATCCACTCATTACGGGACACCCTGTATATATCTCTGCCTTGTTCATTTCTTAACGAAACGGGGTTTCATTTTTACTTGCAATATATGTAGGTTCTATATAAGGCATGGATTCGTGCAAAAAAAAAATTGAGATAACAATCAAACATGATATTACGATGATAGAGAACACCAAAAAAGTGGGTTGCACAATTCTGTCTGTCTGTCTGTTCGTCTACAGCCTAAGCGGCTCGATCGTTTTTCTTCAAACTTGTTACATAGTGATTTTTGGTGATTATGCCCACATGCTTTTTTCATGTTTTTTTTAGAACTAAAAATAACGGTACCTGCCATACAATTGTTTTTAGCAATTTTACATAATCGTATTTTTCTCTAAAACGGCTCAACAATATTTCTTTAACAAAATTTAAATAATTTATTTAAGTAAAGGCTTCCTTTAGGTGGAAAACCATTTTTCAAAAATGCCTATTAATGGTACCTCCCAAGGAACCATTTTTTAATTTTAGATATTCTTCAAAATTTTTCAATATTTTCAATATTTTTTTTATACAAAAGCTTCCAAAAAATATAACTAGTTTTGTGTACCAATATTTTTGAAAAATTATTTTTTGGATTTTTAATAAATGCTTCAAAATGTTTTGTGGAAAATCAAATATTTCGAAAACAACATAATCGATTTTTTTGAAACTCGATATATAAGAGTTTTTTAGCATTTTCTAAAATATTTTTATACAAAATTTTACATTTATGAAAAAATAACGGTACCTTCCATAAAAAAAGTTAAAAAAACCGCAATGGAAAATATTTTTTTGCTCAAACGACTCCAACGATTTTGATTAAACTTCTTTTATATACTAAAATTAGAACGATCTTCTATCAAAAATTACAAAATTTTGCACTTAGCAACTATTAATAGTACCTGTCATAGAACGTATTTTTTTATTTTGAGTTTTTTCGTTATCGGCTAAACAGATTTAGATGAATTTTTTTTATATAAAAATTTCAGATAAGATTAAATAATATTGCATATCAAAATTTTCAAAAAAAAACGTTTGTGCATTTTAAAGAAAAGTTTTTTTTTTTTTGAAAATTCGTTATCTCAAAAACGGGTTGAAATTTTTTTTTTTTCAAATTTTGGTTTTACATACACATAAATATATACTTTAGATTTGCATACCAAAATTTGCTCTTAAAAATGTTTTAAGAATTTTATATACATATGTATGAAAAATTAATTTTTTAAAAAACCGCTCCAACGATTTTAGATTTTTTTCCCCTTACAATCGTATTCAATTTTTCATCTCAAACTGTCAAAAGAGTTGTTTTAGCCAATTTAAATGTCGTATTTCATGCTTCTCGAAATTTTTCTCTCATAATTTCCATGTTTTTACATACAATTTTCTTAAGCCCGCAGTGTCTTGAACATAAGAGCAAGCAGCAAGTACGTGTGATCCAGTCGTGCATTTTATTTCTTTTGGAGTGGCAGTGAGATAGAATGTTAAATTTGTGTCAAAGAATGAAAAACTGTTTCTTTCAGTTCAATATAAGAATAGGTTAGTTTGATTTGTAAAACTATTTGTCCTAGGAAGATTTAGCATGATTAATTTCTTATCTTCAAAGACAAAAAAAAGCAAGTAGGTACTAGAGGTCTGCATGAATGTATTCATTTGCTCCCTTTCAACGGGTGCAATACTTCAGTGTACACCATTCATTGCTATTTTTCGACATAGTATACAGTGAAGTGAAGTACCCACTCTATAAGAAGCAGTTAGTGTATTCTATTCGATCACCTAATTTCAAAATGAGTACACTGTTTTAATTTTCTCGCACGCTGTGTTGCTTGATTTGAGCCAACAGTGTACAATTTTTACTGAGGGAAATACACTGAGTACACTGAGTACACCGAGTGGATTAAATTAAACGATTTCAATGTATACTTGGTTTCTAGTTTTGTTGAGAGAAGAAGAAATTGAGTTAAAAGAAAATAAAAAAAATAGAAACTCCCGCAGTAAATCTCTCAACAGCCATTTCTCTCCAATTTACAGTTTGAGAATCTAGACTTTGTCTGGAACAAATGTACTCAGTGTTCATAGTGTAGTATACACTTTTTCTATGAATACCCATATTCTAAATACCCGTTCTTCGTGAGTTCACTGCAGTAAGTGTTTGTTTTGAAATGGGTACAAGACTCATTCAGCAATCAAATATTAAAGTATTCATTCATTTGAGTTTCAAGCAGTATGTACAATATTGCAGTGTGCTTGAAATAAAATGAATGTCTTGGAATTGGTTTCAAGACATTCAATGCAGACCTCTAGTAGGTACCTATTTGTTAAAATTCAAAGTAGAAACTGCAAGTTGCGTGGTAATGCCAGGGGGGGGGGGGCAAATCATGAACTCAATAAAGAAGCTGTAATATCCAAACATATCGAAACTTAGGATAATTTCAGATACATTTGGCATGATCCAGAGCCAGGGGGGGGGGGGGCAAATCATGGAGAGAAGGCAAAGTATTTGTTAAAATTCAAAGAAAAAAATGAAAAATTTCTTAGTTGTGTGGTATTGTCCAGAGTCAGGGGGGCAACTGCCCCCCCTTGCTCCCTCTTCCGGGCGCCTATGTCAGCGGATATCCCGATATTGCTCAAAACTATACAAAAAGGACAGCAGAAGTTGTGGCTGTGTTTTGGGAAGATCTGGCCAACCAGCTAAATTTATTGGGACCAAAACAAAGTACGTTCGTGATCTTTTGTTTTGTGTATTGATCTATTTCCATTGTGATTAATATTCACACCTCATATTATATTTTCTTTATTTCGTGCCCTTAAGCCTAGTACGCTGCTGATGCGAAACGAAATTTTTAGTTGGTCTCCAACAAGACAACGAAATGCTTTCGAAAACGATGCGGAAAAATATTCATTGACAGTTGCACAAATTCAAAAAATTGAAACAACAGCAAATGCAAACAAATCACAAGCAGCCATGCTGGAATGAAAAGAACAACAAAAATAAACACGAAAAAACACAAATTTCGCACACAATAAATGGTCTGGGTAGTTAATTGAGTGCGAAAAAAGAGTGTAGACATCTCCAAATAATCTGCTACAATTATCAATCTCGCTCATCGAACAGCGTACTGCAGAACGAAAAGTAGAACTAAATTTTTAGTTTATGATTTCGTTGTGTCATTTTTGTATGGGATTTTTCGTTTCGCATCAGCAGCGTACTAGGCTTTAGCTCGTTGGATTCGGCGTCCAAAAATAATGCTACACTGTCCATTTCTTGTTTGAAGTTAAATAAATAAATAATTTGTGTTTCAAAAGTTTTTTTTTCAATTTATTCTTTTTTTGACACTTCAAACGGAAACAAAACACATATGTTTGGAAATAGGGAGGGGACTTTATTCGATAGTTTGATTTAAAAATCGGTGCATCTAATTACATTTCTTAAAATCGCTAGCGCATTATAGTTTAAAAAATTACTTTTTATTAACAATAAATTACACCCTCTCACCGATTTGTCATGGTTTTAAACGCTTATGGTGTTTATTTAATAAAAAATTATCGAAAATATATCGCATTTTCGATATATCTGTTAATTTGCACATCTCTGCCTGGAATTTATATCCATCGCAATGCGTCGTCCCATTTCTGTAAAATTTCTTCCGATGAAAGCTACTTCGAACCGAAATTGAATTTCCGACGAAGGATGCGTTGCGGAGAAAATTCCGCTCCGACACGGTTACCTCGATAGGGCCGATCAAAACACATTACAGAGTACAGACCCTGAAGAAGAGGCAATTAAGACGTGGAAATATATAGGCAACAAATATTACAAAAAATGAGATGAATTGAACTATGACAATGCAATATTAGATAAAACTGATCATATCATAGTTTAGGGAATGATGTTTACAAGGGGAAGCGTACGAATGGTCGACAAAAAAAATGTCGACTGCACAAATAAAAATTTCATCGACTGTTAAAATGTCGACTGAAGTTTGATCGACAACAAAAAAAGTTGACAGTTTAAAATCCAAACTATTCAAATGTCGTTTGAAAATTTGTCGGTAAAAAATGTCGACTTTTATCCAAAATACAGTAAAATAAAACAGTTGATGAAATTTACATTTGTCCAGTCAGTTTTATCTTTTATCTTTTCTAAAAAGTCAATGACTTTTTTGCTTTTATTTTTATCTGACTTATGTAAAGTTACACTGCACTCCATTTTGTCTTTTTTCATTGAATGACTAACTAGGGGTTGCAGGTTTATATGATTAAAATTATACTCCATTTTCCATTTGCGCGAATGTTTCATGAACCTTAACCAATATTTATTTTGGGAATTATCAAGAGAATCTTATTCATTTCATTTGATTTTATCACAATCTATATTCTGCGGCGCCCGCCGCATGCATGTGAACATTATTCACCTTGCCGCTGTCGACCTTTTACCTTTTTGATCAGTCGGTATTTTAAACAATCGACTTTTCGAAAGTCGACATTATGACAGTCGATTTTTTGAAATCGACATTTTAAAAATCGGCAAATCGTAACCAACCCGTTTACAAGCGCGCGCTTGTAAACACCATTCCGTAAACTATTTATGATCTGATCAAAATGTCGACTTTTAAAATGTCGATTCGTTCTAATATGATGTCAAAAAATTATGAAGTATATTCAAAATATGCATGTTTTTGTATAATGCTTAACAACTATGTACATAAAACAAAATTGAAATCGTCCAAACTCTTCAAACAAATAACGTACTATGGTACTGAAAAAGTTACTGTCAAAAAGGAATACGGCATGCAATACTTATCTCCACTCTTTGAACAAAAAACAAAAACAAATTGAAATTCATCTGTCATTTTGCCGAGCTAAAGGAAAGATTTCAAATCGTAAAACAAGTGAAGAAGCTTATTAAACTAAATAAAAAAAGTGTAAAAATATAAGTTGAGTGAAATTTGAAATACTTTCTTGAATAAAATGCAAAATAACATGCGGTGCCACTCTAAATCCTGTAAAAACGCCTAAAGCAAAAAGTGCACAAACATTTCGCAAGTGTTATCTAATATTTCTACATAAAGTAATGTGAAGGGATGGTTTTTAGGTTATCAAATTATCGTATAATACTTTAAAATCCATATTTCATGATATTTTGCTTTACAAAATAGCATACAAAGTTGTAAATACAAATATATTCCAACCCAGCGATTTTGCTGAGATTCATCTGTCAAATTATCAATTCTCGTCCAGCCGGGACGGATTAATTTTTCTTGGTGATGGCAAGGCGCTTACATCCGTTTAGCGCCGTAGTACAGAGTTAATTTCAACGTTTTGAATAAAATATTCTTAAGCGTCTTTCTGCTGTTGGCCCTATTTATCATATTAATTTTGTATCTTCGTCAAGAAGTTTTATGTCAATTTAAAAATATTCTACGATAGTGTATTTAAAACATCACTCAACATAACTTTGTGGAATATGATAAAACTTACTGTGAAATAAAAAAAATTGTACACTCCGTATTATATGTATGTGTTTTTACATTATTTAACGCAGCACCGCTTGTAGTCTTATATATAGTAGTCTTATTATAAATTTTTGTATAATAAAGTATAACAAGTATTCACTCTGTGTGTTTGAAAATCCTTTTTTTTTTACTATTTTAACGATTTAAAATCTCTTTACACTTTCTTATAGCGCGGCAAAATGACGAAAGCATTTCCATGATTTTTTGGTTTTCTTTTTTTGAAATCTTTTCTTTCCTTAGGCGCCCTACCATACGGCCGTGTAACTGCACGCCGACCCTGAGTCATTGCATGCGTGTACGTGTATTTCTTCTTCTACGTAATTAATTGTGTTATTGTAATGTGTGGTTTTGTTTGATGGAATTTGATGCAAATTGTAGTAGATTCAAGGGAAGTCTGAGGATTTTGTTAGCAAAAGGGTAAAATTGTTTATTGGTAGCATTCTGTTTAAGAGTGTTCCGAACTGAACAAAACCAGTAATTTGCTATTTTTTTTTTTGCATATATAAGACCGTTTTTTTCACTTTTATCAGATACTTTGTTTTATAAAACTTTGCATTTTTACTAATTGGTCACTAGTAGGCGTATTATTGTATTAAAACAAATTTTTTCTAAAAGTAACTGATTTTAACTTCTAAATTTTCATAAATTTTCTATCAAAAAGTGCATTTTAAGAATTAAAAATTTCAATATCAAATGATACAAATATGATTACATAATTAATGAAAATCATGAAAAATATATTGAATTTATATCCACTGCAAAAAAATACCGTTAGGTATAAAAAATTGACTGTCAAAAATGGGTTTTTTCAAAATTCACAAGCATTTTTATTTTGCATTATTAAAATTTTTATTTTTTTTTACACTATCAGATCTTTGCCGAAGAGAGCTTATAGCCCAGTCGGGATAAATATTTGAAATTGCAAAAATTTTATCGTAAATTTTTCTTTCACAATTCGTAAGAGGGGGTCATTAGGAGCCTATGTGTAGTTTTTCGGGAAAATTGCCCTGGAGCTTAAGCCGCCATCTTGGATTTCACGAAAAATAACGTTTTACTCAATAGCTCCTACATTTTTCAGTTTTTACAAAAAAGGTTAAGGTAAAACTGAAAGTTAATTTAATTTTACTGTATAGAATATGAAGTGTTAAAAAAAAGTAATGCATAGGAGTCCGAAAGTTGGGGGCAAAAGGGTCACTTATCACCCACTGGATGGCTGTAGACTATACTACTCTAGCAGTACATTTTTATTGTTTTATTGAGGAGTTTCGAAAAATACAAGAATTCTCTTGTATTTTTCTATCGGATTATGCCAGGGGCATAGGTCCCGATGTACGTTCTTTCAATATTCAATATGTTAACCTGGTATTAAATTTGTTTGTGATGAAACATTGAGGTGGATATCAATCTCATTTTTCCATATACAGTAGATGCTCGATTTAGTGAATCTCGAAATAGTGAACTATCCACAATAGTGAACACACTAAATTTTATATAAAAACGTATTTTGTATAAAAATATCACGCAAGCATTTTACATAGCTTCAGAGCTCTGAGGAATTGTTTCTGTTTTCTGTTTAAACCTGAGTGAAAGCCTTGTTTAGTGCTTAGTTAAAATTAAAAACATTCACATCGAACGAAATGTACATTTTGGAAAAAATTGCCTTTAGAAAGTCTTAGAAAACTCCCGCTTGAAAAAGTGTACAATCTCGAAACAGTGAACAGGCCTTGTTTTTATTACTTCACTATATCGAGCGTCTACTGTACCTCTTTTCCGCACCACCATAGAGGTAGAGTAATAGGCGCGTTTTTTTTTGTGACGTGTAGGCCTAGTCCACACATACTAACTGGCTGAACAGAATGCAAGACGCAACTGGAATAGATGTCAAAAAAGCTGCAGTAGATGTCAAAAATGCTGCAGTAAAAGTTAAAAATTGTTCAACTCTTGCAGCTCCGGCTGCAGCATTTTTGACATCTATTCCAGCTCCGTTTTGCATTCTGTTCAGCCAGTAAAACTGAATCGGCAGAGTTGTTAAAGTCGACTGCATCCTCATTATCGAGCAGCTCTCGAGTTTCAGTGACGTTTTGACAAGTTTCGCCGCAGCACATAAGACAGATCACTTGAGTCCAGCCTTACGACACCCGCACATGTTTCCACAATTCGTTTTGCATTTGCAGGAAATCGTTTTGAGCAATGATTTCGGCGCAGCATCGATACTGGTTGTTATAGGCTCTAACCCACCAAGAGTTTTCTTCCAGCCCCAATTTGTAGCATCTTAATCGTTTTCAAGCGACATTTGAACTTGTAGGTAGTGGAAGCGTTGCTAAATTGAAGTTGGTTTTTGCAACAGATTTAGTGAAACTCTTGAAGAGAAGTGTATTGAGTGATATTTCTCCTCGACTGCCCCCAAACAGAGCTATGAAACGCGCTCACTACGAGTTGCTGAGCTGTTTTTATCGGCATTTTTATCTTTGAACAAGTTCAAATCTTCCCCTAGGTCTGGATTTTTCTGGAGGATATTCATGAGTTTGGTTTTGAAGATATTATATATTGCAGACGTGGTGTCACATCCACTTAACAAAATATGCCTTGCTATCGCTCCATCATATTTAAAACTTAATGGTGAGTAAAGTTGCTCAGGGGTCCGCTCTCTGCTAGGCTTCTTGAAGAAAACGTTACTCAAATGACTTCCTAAGCCAGTCAATAGGACCAGAAGGTCGATGTCTTCGCCTATAATAGTTACTTCCTCGTAATTGATTGCTTCTTGAATAGCAGCTATAACAATGAAAGAATCAGCGTCCCCCTGTGCCCCGGTTTTTTTTATGAAATCGCCCCTCCCGCCCAAACGGGGTGAGATAGACCCCCCCTCCCATAGTAAAAAATGCTTGTATTAAACTATTCTACAAAAAATCGTTAACATTTCTTGGTGCCTTAGTTATAGTACTCTCCCCTAAAAATGTACTGGAAGGGCAGTCCAGAGCCAGACAGGGGGTGGCAAGTGCCCCTCTTACCCCCAACTTGCGTACGCATATGTTAAATTTGAACACAATCAAATTTACTTTCAGTTAGGCTTTATTTCTTCTATCAAAAGTGAAAAATGTAGGAGTTCTTCAGGAAAAAGTTATATTTTGCTAAATCCAAGATGGCGGCTGAAGCTCCAGGACAATTTTCCCGAAAAACTACACCTAGGCTCCTAATAACCCCCTTTAACGAATTGTGAAAGAAAAATGCACGATAAAATTTTTGCAATTTCAAGCTAATTTTTTGTACATAGCGACTGGACTATTAGTACAAGCAACATCTTGCGACCAAAGAATTGCCAAACACAAATTAAGTGCTTATCAGGCTCATCACTTAGTGTAGTGTTAGTAGTTAGTAGGTACAAAATTAAAAATTTTAATAGTGGCATTATAAAAATATGGAATTTTATGTTATTAAACATTTTTTTGCAAAAAATGCTATAGTGTAGGCTACATTTGCTTTGAAAAACAGCCATCTTAGCCATTTTCTCGATTTCTTAGAGGCTTTTACCAAAATCGAGAGCACAAAATTAATTTTTTTTTCCAATGATGGCATAGAGAATAAGTTTATCTGTCCATAGACACCTTAATCGCTTTGATCGGACAAGTACACGCTTCGCAATCTTATTCATGAAATTACCATTTCAGTCCGGAACACTCTTAAGCACCACATTCTATTTTAACCTCTCAGTTAGTTAATAGTCGACATTAGTGTTTGATTATGAGTAAGGCCCAATATCTTATAACCTAGTGAAAGCTAAATAAAAGATTTTATTTAAAAGCTACTTTATCAATGTTACATTTAAAATTCTGTTAAATAGTTACAAATTAAAGCAAAACTACAAATTAGTTGTTTTGAAAATCAAGTTTAAGTTCTTTTTTAATTTTTATAGTGCTATTTACTCTTCTTATTAGGCCAGTTAAAATGGGTTCCGAGGTTGAAAAAATTAATTCATGAAATATTAAAATTGGAATCGACGCAGAATTGCAACCTCTATAACATATCCAAAGTCCCTCAAAATCCCCGCATTGGCTTTTTGTGTAGATGCATTTGAAGAGGTGCAGACGTGGAGAACTTTGTTTTGGTACAACCTAACTATATGATACATAATTTAAGGGTAGTTTTTAACGTTGAATCTAATGAAACCAAATTCAAAATGATACAACCACCCAAAAAAAAGTTATTGTCCTTTTTACGTAATGATGACTTTTTTTCAGGTACAACAGGTGAAATATTATCGAAAAGCCTTTGAAAATAAAGGTATGTTAATGAAATTTGGAGTGAATGTTCCATTTGTCATGCGAACTAAGCATCAAGACAGTCTCTAAAAATATCCATGGTGAAAGGGTTTTTTTTTTAAGGGGGATGGGCAAGTGTAGAATGTTTACCATAACACCTACGGAAAAACTCCCACACCCATGAAACTCGCCAAAAATATTGAATTTGTCATGGCAACCAATAATCCAAATAGTCCATACAAATATCTTTTGTCCAAAAGAGTTTTTGTGGCGGTTACATTTTGACCTGTTCTACGGAAAATACGATTTCAAAAATTGATTTTTGCTTGAAAAGGACCATAACTTTGTTAAGGGTGCTTGTATCATTTTGGTTTTGCTTTTATTAGATTCAGCGTTAAAAAATACTCTTAAATCATATACCATACTTAGTGTATATATACCTCAATTACACCAAATCGGAATTTTGGCTCAAATCTTTCAACTTCTTCCCAGATTTTCCCTCTCTTTAATAAAAAATCCCCCAGTACAAATATATTTAGGTGAACTATATTTATTCTTGGTTGCCATGACAAATTTAATATTTTTGGCGAGTTTCATGAGTGTAAGAGTTTTTTCGTGGGTGTTATGGTCAACATTCTTCACTTGCCCATCCCCCTTAAAAAAACACATTTTTGGGGACTGGTTGTATCATTTTGAATTTGGTTTCATTAGATTCAACGTTAAAAACTACCCTTAAATTATGTATCATATGGTTAGGTTGTACCAAAACAAATATTTTAGTTTGATAGACCTCCAAGTTCTCCACGTCTGCACCTCTTCAAATACATCTACACAAAAAGCCAATGCGGGGATTTTGGGGGACTTGGGATATG
Source organism: Dasysyrphus tricinctus (assembly GCA_963921185.1). Lineage (NCBI taxonomy): Eukaryota > Metazoa > Arthropoda > Insecta > Diptera > Syrphidae > Dasysyrphus > Dasysyrphus tricinctus. Next base: position 140,681,011 of record OY992531.1, read on the forward strand.
TTATAGAGGTTGCAATCCTGCGTCGATTCCAATTTTAATATTTCATGAATTAATTTGTTCAAGGTTCCCCATACGATTTGTGCTATTTTTCCTGGTCTATATGTCTCGTAAACAATTAAACCGAGGGATTATTAAATGGTTATTCCTACTGGAGGTAAGGAATTGTATTTAATTAAATAGATCTACAAGTTGATTGGTTAAGAGAATATCCGAAAAAAAGACCATAGCGCGAAAATGCATGAAATTGTCGATTGTCATATTAAGCAACGATGGAGATAGGTGAGATACTCTATCGTAGTGACGTAATCCATATACATACATATCTCACGGTGCTGTTAAATGCAACATAAACTCTCCTTTTACTATCATAGTCTAACTCAGCGGTTCCCAAAGTGTGTTCCGCGGAACCCTGGGGTTCCGCGGGAGAGTTTTCAGGGTTCCACAAATTTCTTAAGGTATAAACAGTAAAATACAAACAATAAAAAATAATAAAAATAATTAAAAATTTGCAAAAAAAAAAAATTTTCAAATTTTTAACAATTTTTTTTTTAAGTTTATATTTTTTAATCGAAGTGTGAACTTCAAGGTCATAAACTGCTTCATGAGTAAACTAATCACTAATTGGGGAAAATGTATTGATATATGCAAGGGCGGAGCCCCAGCAATGGTGGGAAAGGTTAAAGGGGTTGTTTCAAATATTAAAAACTTTGCTCCTAGAAGTACCAGCCGTCATTGTATTTTCCATCATTATGAACTGATTTAAAAAAAAGTTCTCGGTGAAGCTGTGAAAATAGTAAATTTTTTAAGGAGTCGTCCTCTCCAATCGAGATTGTTTAAATTAGTGTGTAAAGATATGGGCAGTCAGTACCAATCGCTCCTTTTTCATACTTAAATCCGATAGCTTTTCAGAGGGAAAGCTTTATCCAGGTTATTTCAACTTCGTGTTGAGTTGAATGTGCTCAAACTGGAAAAAAAATATGTCTTCAACTGCAAACCTCTTTGATGTATTGCATGATGAGCAATGGATTACGAAATTAGCTTATCTTGCAGACATTTTCGAGAAGATCAACGAAACTGCTACAGTTCTGCAGGAAAAATCAATTACAGTATTTTTTTCGAGAGACAAGCTGGCAGCTTTGAAAAGAAAAAATAATTTCTGGCTCTTAGTCCAGTTAATTTGTGCTCAAAAAGGCTTTTGCAAGCAAATTGTGACGTAGTTTTGATTTTTTGCTTCCTATATGTTTTCGGGGGTGCTGAATCCGAATCTTAGGTTTACCAACAAAATGGATTTGATGGATGGATGGATTTGAATATCTTAAAAATGTGACGTGATACAGCCCTTCTAATGCCAGATTCGAGCTCAGCGCATCAAAGACCATCAGAAAAGTATATCTTGGTCCATATTACAGACAAAAATTCAAATTTTGTCACACAAAATAATTTCATAGAGCTGTCGAGTGGATTTTCGAAAACAGTAAAAATACATAAATCTTCAACTAGCGCTTGAGTCCAAATGGGTTGTCGCAGAAAAAAACCTTAAATAGGGATTTATTGGAAATTGTGTATGCTTTCAATGGTAGCTTGATGCAATTTTCGAATAGTTGGCAGTTTTCGACCCATTGGTGAAAAACTCCCAGAAAATGCATTTTTGCATCATTATTTGCATTTTTTCCATGTTGCGTCACGAAATTTTGTAGGCAAACCTCAGATTCAGATTCAGCACCCTCGAAAACATAAAGGAGCGAACAAATCAAAGCTACCCCACAATTTGCATGGTAAAAATACAATATGACTGTACTATCTCATGTGTACAAAAGAACAATTTTGAGTGTTTTCTATTTTTACATGAATTCTTGCAAGAAATCGTGCTTGAACTCAGAGCAGATATTAGCAATGTTATTGCTCTCCATTTGGTTAGTCTCGAAAGATCCATGCTGGATTACTTTCCAGATACAAATCCACTCGATGGATACAAAATCCATTTCTAATGAAAACTATCAAGCCTATGACCCTGAGTATACAGGAATACGAATCCCTGATAGATCTGCAGAGCTCCTCTTCGTCAAAATTTGTATTTGATTCTGTATCATTAAACGAATTTTGGATTGGTATTAAGAATGAATTCCCTGAGCTTGCAAAAAAAGCTATATTAAATTTGCTACCTTTTGTAACAACGTACCGCTGTGAAGTAGGCTTTTCAGCGTACTTACACAAAAACTAAACACAGATCGAGGCTAGACGCTGCCCCAGATATACTAATTCAACTTTCGGACAAAGAAGTTAGTTTAAAAACAATTATAAATCAAACAATGAAACAGACTCATCCTTCACACTAAATAAAAAATTGATTTTGAAATGTGTTGTTTTTCATTTTTTGCTATTGTCAGGATGGGGTTCCAAAATATATTTGGGCATTGTTTAGGGTTCCACAGCTAAAAAAGTTTGGGAACCGCTGGTCTAACTTACCGAAAATTTCACAACCGTAAGTCAGCAACGGAAGTACTATATTTTTAGCGAGTAATATACGAATGTTAGTAGGAGTGATATGCTGTGTTGCCCATAAAGCACGGATCACACCATATGTTTTGCCAACTGTATAGCTTATAATAATCTTTCCATGACAGATTTCCAATAAAATAAAATACTAACCTACGTAATTTAGTTTGATGGATGACGGCTGACTACTGAGAAAGAAACAAACCTGAAAACTTTGACAAAAGTTCAAAGATTAGCATGCATAGGTATTACAGGGGAGCGTTGAAAACCACCCCCACAGTGGGGTTGGAAGCGATACTCAACCTGAGACACCTCGATCTATTCGTGCAAAAATCAGCAGCATGCTGGAAACAAAGCACAACGGGCCATACTCAGATTCTTTAGAGATATGTGGGAATTAATGTTTGCATAGACTTCGCAACTTCCCATTTAAACTTCTATAGACCCTTCACTGCCTCTTTTTCTAATAGAGAGGAGTGGGAAAACAAATAACACTTCAGTAATTAATCTACGATACTTCACTGATGGTTCTAAGATGAACAATGCCGTTGGTGCAGGAATTTTCTCGGAAGCCTTAGCACTAGCGAGCTCTTTCAGACTTCCGGACTTTTGCAGTCTCTTGCAAACTGAGGTTTTGGCAGTGACCAAAGCAGCTACGCAAATATCAATTATGGCAATACCACGAGCTGATATCATTCTCTTTATTGATAGCCAAGTAGCAATAAAAACAATTTCTGCCACCGAGATACACTCGAAGCTTGTAACTTGCTGTCATGAAGAGCTTAGGGTTCTTGGCATGCAGCATAGCATAAGAATCTGCTGGGTTTCACAGTGGACAGTGATGTACAGCGAAAGGAACGACCTGATGAGCTGGCAAGAACGGGATCGTCACTTGATAAAGTTAAGCCGAACGACATATTAAAGCACCATCCTGTAGTATTAAACAGAATATGGGTAACAAAATATTAGAAAAAACCAATGAGAGATGGAACTTGCTGGAAGCTTGTGGCACAACTAGAAAGTTATGGCCAAATTTCAATAAGCAGAGGACAGAAAAAATTATGCAAAAGAACAAGAAACATCTTCGTTCCTCTGTCAGCATAATCACCGGACACAGCCTACTGGGATGACACACAAAGAAAATAGGGCTCAGTACCGATGACCTTTGTCACTGTTCAACACTCTGCCATTTAAGATAGAAACACCTAGGGATTCATTTCTATGAAGACTTAGGAACTTTCCTCAATGCCTCTAAATGGCTTGACTGCTAACAGAACACATACATAGGTTCTTAAATTAATTAGGGTACAACTTTCTAGGGTAACACAACGGATCTACATAGCTCTTCTTCTTAATCTTACCTAACTTCAATACTAAAAATATGGTAATTCTCACATCAAAATTACAATAGCTTTTTTCATGGAGGCCGCATCGACTTGTTTTTGCATCATTGCATTCAGCATTAAAAAATACCTTACAAACATGTGTACGAACCTCCGCTTGGTCTGGACGACTGGAGGAAGCTTGCGGGGGACCGCAACCGATGGTAGACCCCAATATCTCAGGCAGAGACCCTTCATGGATCGGGAGCCGGATAAGTAAGTTAGTAAGTAAGTAAAAACATGTGTCATATGCTTACGTTGTACCTAGCTTAATATTTCTGTTTCTTTCACCACAACTTTCACCCCTATCCCCCTCAAAAAATCACCCTTCCACGTAAAATATTTTATATTCTTTTAACTATTCATTCTCATTGCACAATAACGTTTTCACCAAGTTTCATGATGATTCTATTTTTTTTTTATTTATGCTATTTTACCTTTACTATATGTTTTGTAACAAAATTCGACAAATATTTTTTTTAAAGCATAGTTTACAATTCCCATGCGAAAAAAAAAAACAAAATTTTCAAAACGATTTTCCACCTATTCCATATTGAATTTTATTCTAGGCAAAAAACCTTTGCCTGGCCAAAGCCACCTATTGAGTCATTAATGTAATCTTAATTAATAAACTATATGCCTAAAAATGGAAAATTATTATTTTTGGATGCAAGAACTATTTGCATGCTAATAATGAATTGAGGTGAATCCAAAAAAAAAAAATATTTCATTCATCACGCTATTTATTTTTTAGCATGCAAAACAATTGCCGGCCCATTGTTTTGCATGACATTCCATGAAAGCATTTTTTGGCATGAAACTGTAAACCAATCATGCAAACAATTAATTTTGCATTTCACCTTGATTATTTTTTACATGAGAGACAATTTGCAAATTTTTTTTTGCGCACGGGAACTGTAAACAAAAAATATAAAAGACACTTTACCAAAAATAGTTGAAAATGTTGTCGTCGCTAATATCTTGAGAACATACAATGATATGGACATTGGGATAGTTTTATTCTACAAACTGTATTATTCTTATACTTGATAGCATTTGTAGAAAAATTCAATAGGTAAGTAGTTTTTTTAATGAAAAAATCTAACAAGACACTTACCAAAAATTGCTGAAAAATTTGTTTTCGTCCGAATATCCCGCCTGGAAAAATGGCAAGTTTTTGTCAAGTTTAATCGAGGCACTGGAAAGGCTTCGATAGGGAAAATCTAGACAAGGCAAACTTGTCAAATACTCGCGAGGCCTCCACGCTAGTAAAAACTTGTTGGATAGGTCTTGTTATTCCATCACAAACACCCCATATATGACAAAAACAAATATTTTATACCCATCATACAATGTTAAGACAAATTAAAGTACATATATATACTTTTTCATTTTCAACATTGCACAACTGTACTGCGAAATAGCTCAGTAGTTAAGGTATAGGACTGGAAGACAGCCGTGGTGCATCCTCTCCCGAAAAAGGGAAAGGACAACTCCAATCCGGCGAATCTCCGGTCGATAAGTCTTCTTCCGAGTATCAGCAAGGTATTCGAAAAAGTTATCAATAGAGCTCTGTCTAAGTGGGCAGAGGACAATAATATCATACCGGATAATCAGTTCGGTTTTAAGGCGGGACATGACAACATTCATGTCCAATGGAACAAATCTAAAAAGCAGTGTACGGGTGCCTGTCTGGTTGATTTGGAGAAGGCCTTCGACACCGTATGGCTAGAGGGTCTTTATTTAAAGCTGACCAGACTTGGCATTAGTAAACCACTATTATATATGCTTTATGATAAGCTCAATGGTAGAAAGTTTGTTGTCAAGAGTGGCAATGTGACTTCTGCCACAACCTTTAATATTAAAAATGGTCTTCAGCAGGGAGCGGTCAACTCGCCGATTCTATTCAGCATTTACACCAGCGATTTGATAAGTAGTTTAACTCAGGCAATTGCGTATGCCGACGATCTAATTGCGTACAAAACAGCTCCAAAAGTCGAGGTCATCAGAATTCTTTTGCAGCGTGACTTCGAGAAGATTCAGCGATATTGCGATGACTGGAAGTTGAAAATCAACTTCCAGAAATCAGAAACTATCTTGTTTAGGACTCCGCTGCATGGAGCCACAAGGGATACGAGAAAGAACTGGCGCAAGCTGGTGATCGTAGGGCCAAATGGACAGCCACTGGCGAGTAAAAGTGTAGTAAATTACCTTGGCATCTGGATGGATCAGTATTTGTATTTCGACAGACATATAAATGCTGCTCTGTCCAGGGCTAGGGGAGCTTTTGCCCTGACGAAACGGTTGTTTTATAGCAGCCGACTTGACAGCAGAGTGAAGGTGATTTGCTACATGGCCCTCATACGGCCGATGATTGCCTATGGGTGCCCAGTTTGGTTCAACGTTGCCCCATCTCAAATGGAAAAGATTCGGGTGTTTGAGAGGCAGTGTCTTAGACGCTGCCTTGGATTACACAGAACACCAGAGTCGGAGTACAAACATTATTATTCCAACCTGGTTCTATACAACGGTGCCAACATAAACAGGATAGATAATTTCTTGCTGAAGCTTATTCGAGGTCACATTGCAAGAGCAATGTCCTCAACCAACAGCTTAATTTTTGGGGCTAATTACTCTAAAAACGACTATTACGAGAGTGTGCGTCTAAGCGGCTTTATTCCGCCCGATGCATTCCTCTATTTAGACAGTCGAGGGCTGATCCAGGATAGAGCGGCGGTTCCGCTAATCTACCACGTCGGCCGTAGAACTGTAGATCGGCGGCTCCTTTATGATCGAGACGTCCTCGCACAACACGGAGCGGAGCACCTTCGGTTCAGTAGGACTGTGTCCGATCGGGACCGAAGAGATAGGGTAAGGCAGGAAAACCAGTTCTGGTGGTTGAAACCTGAACAAGAAGTTAATTCGGATATATAAAAGTTAACTTTGCATTTTTCTATGCCATGGCCGACTTACATAGGTTTAGGTTGTTAGTTTTAAGCAGGGACAGTCAGGGTGGCGCCAAAAAAAAAAAAAAAAAAAAAAATATATAAAACCAATAAAAACACAAAAAAAAAAACTCGAAAATGCTTGCTGTGGCTGTTCTAGTTTGTAAGTAGTTTGTAAGTAGCTTTAAGTAGTTTTATAGTAGTTTTAATTAGTTTTAATTAGTTTTAATTTAGTTTTATTTAGTTTGTAAGTTTTATATAAAACCAAAATAAAAGATATAGAAACCAAGTTTTTTCCAATTCTTCTTGGTGAAAAATAAAACCATGAATTCTAGTTTTTAAGATAGTTCTTAGGCCGAAACATTAGCATTAAGTTATTAGTTTAACTTAGAGCGCCCGAATGGGGCCAGTAAGTTAGTTGTAACATATTGATAAGTAGGCTAGTTTTTATGAATTTTTGTCTAGCTTTAAGATAGTTTTAAGATAATGGAAAAATAAAAATGAATTTACAAAAAAAAAAAAAAAAAAGAAAGAAGAAAGAATCGAATCCTAGTAACGACATTTTTTTTTTTTTGTCTCTCGAGGAAAAAGGGTACTTCACTGGCGAGGCCCTAGAGAATTTCTAGAGTTTCTCTTGCTGGGCACTTGCTAGTATCTATGTAAAACTTTCTAGCCCCTCGCCAAAAACTAGATTGTTTTTCCAGTCGGGATCTTGCGAACATAGTATTATATCGAGATAATTTTATTCTACACCACTACTTCATACTTGATAAGATTTGTAAAACAGTAATAAACAGTCTTTAATATATCGAAGGCAAACCAATCTTTGGTCTTCTCTTGATTGCATATTGAACACCTTAAAATGTTTTCGAAGACCGAGAATTTGCAATTTTCTAAATGAAATAAAATGCACGACTGGATCGCACGTACTTGCTCTTATGTTCAAGTTGTGCGGGACTTAAGAACTTTAAAAAATATTCAAGTAATTATAGAAAAAGTATAAAAAGCATTTAAATCGTTCTATTAATTGTATAAACAGTCTGATAAATAACTTAGAGCTCAAAAAAAAGTATGCCATTTGATTACTTGAAAAAATATGAATATATGCAAAAAAAAAATTAAAATCGTTGGAGCCGTTTTCTTAAAAATTAATTTTTTATATATAAAATTTTTGTAACAATTTTCAAAAAAAAAATTGGTATGCCAATTTTGAGTATATATTAATATACATTTAAAACTGAAAATTCAAAACAATTCATCAACCCGTTTTTGAAATATTGAATTTTCAAAAAAAAATTTTGAATATTTTTTTAAAAATCCAAAATTTATTTTTTCAAAAATTTTGGTATGCAGTCTTATTTATATTCTAACAAAGCTTTTGTGAAAAAAAATTTTATTGAGATCGAATGAGCGGTTAATGAGAAAACCAAAAATAAAAAAAACCGTTATATGGCAGGTACCGTTAATACATGTTTTTGGTGATTTTTTTTCTTACTAAAAGGTATATCATATCTACAGTAATACACTGACTTTTTTTTGTCAAAATCGTTGGAGCCGTTTTTGAGATAAATAAGCTTTTCCTTAACGGTTGTATGGCACGAATCCAAAACTTGCCCTATAGTACCTATATCGCAAGTAAAAATAGCATTGGGGGTCTAGCTTCCGAGGCACAAATGGGAAGTTACCATTGTGGGTCGCACCCAGACTTTTTTTTCGGAATCTCAAGTGGACGTAAGCCATTTTTTCCCTGGACCTTTCAATTGTTACCTACACCTAAACGTAATTTTATAACATTAACGGAATGTACAATATAACTGCTGCCATTTTTTGCTAAAGCCTAGTACCTACGCTGCTGATCGAAACGAAAAATCCCATACAAAAATGACACAAGGAAAATTTAAAGAAAAATTAAGTTTTACATTTCGTTCTGCAGTACGCTGTTCGATGAACGAAATTCATAACTGTTGCATATTTTTGGAGAAGTCTACCTACACTCTTTTTTTCGCAAGCAATTAGTTACCCAGGCGCCAGGCCATATATTGTGTGCGGAAAAATGACATTTGTGTTTTTTCGTGTTTATTTTTGTTTTACATAAGTTACAAAACCTAGTGCATTCGTAGAGGAGCATAAATTTTGCAGAATCAACTTTTTGTCTATTTGATTTAAATCTCAAATTCTTTTCAGAATCCATAACTTACCTTTATAGTCGCGACTTATAAAAACAAAAACATTTCACTTATACCTATTTATATTATTTATGTATGTATATTTACACGGCTGTGCTACCCTATGTGTGTGAATACACATAAAAATGACTGGGTCAAGTTGAATTCGGGTGTTGGTTTGTTTTACTTCATTTTTGTTTTTCAATGTTATTTGTTGGCTTTTTGTACATATTGGTAGGTACATAGGTACCTATATTCGTAGACGACCGACGCCGTATGCTCGTCGATGGATGGGGATTCTTTCGTCTCTCTTAGGAGCTAAAAATACTCGAATCGTATGTTATCATATTAGGTACCTACTCCTTCTTCTGAAGTTCTTCCACATCTTCTGCTGGCTCCACACCCCACCTTAAAACCAAACAGAAGAAAGACCTACAAAAAAACGGTCAGTCGGTCTCCTCTTTACCTTTGAAAGCGAAAAAGTTGTTAGATGGGTTCGTTTCTTAAACCTACCTACTTTATTTACAAATTAGTTGGTGTGTATACCTATCTTTCTAATATGCACGTGTAAAAATTCTTTTTATTAGGAAAGTAATACCCCATAGAGAATCGTAATACTTTTACTTGCATTTGAGAAATCTGCATGCACCAGTTACAATCACAAATATGTTTGTCTATACATTAGAACGAGGAATATAAACTCACTTTTCACTGAACATGAACATCATACTAGTACACTGCATCCACAAATACATTTAAATTGAACCACGCTTATATATTTCGTTCAATTGTATTAGTGTGAGGTTATGTACAGGTATTATATGTACAACTCGATGCAAGTACATTATATTTTGTTGCTGTTGGGTTGAAGCTTGGAGCTCTGACTAGAGATGTGCTACTTTACTTTACTCTCGATTGCGATCGTTAACTAGGTATATTGTTTTACTTTTTTTCACTTGCAACCCCAAATGCACTTCACATTATCAAAATGACTGGAAGAATATAGAATGCGGTTGTGTGGTGGTTTAGGGGAATAAATATGCATACACATGCTGCACGACACTGACCTGTGCCATAATGACAAAAAAAACACCGCACTCACTCCATGTTTCTGTTTTAGAAAAGCGAAAAAGGTAATTAATGAAGATTTTTTCTTATTTTATTTTGATAAATACTTATTATTAAACAAGCAAACACCTCATTTATCATTAAAGGGAGTGGATGGGCATGAGATAATCGGGGAGGCTTTCAGATAAAAGGTACAAATCGAAAAACACAACAAAAGATCAAACCGAACTGAATTTATTTAAACGCACAACACTTCCGTAGGTTTTTTATAGATTTTTCTATTTTTCTTTATTTTTTCCTGGAAACTGCAGTATTTTTCTAAAGTGGGACACAGATTTGCATCAGTGCAACAAAACGCACACTCATGCACAACAGATAATTCGCAAAATGCACGCAATTAATAATAGACACGAAGCAAAGGAAATGTAAATATTTGAGCTTTCTTCCTTGCGATGGTTATTTTTTAATAATATTTATAGTTTTTTGTTTTATTCATGACAGACAACCGGACTATCAGAATGCACTCACAAAAAACTGGGAATTCTGTCTGCTCCTCGTGTGCCCCACTAAACGCGACCGATAATAACCAAGAGAAAAAAATCAGATTTATTCTTTAAACGAGAAAAGAAAACAGACACGGAGTAGCCGAGAGAGCCAGTCTTTGCCCCATAATAATCCAAAGCTTAGCATAGAGAGAGAGAGTGAGAGAGAGAGAGAGATGTTAATTTTGCAACAGACAAATATCTTTGAACTACAAATTCATCGATAAAAACTATGAGCCTATGCGGTTTCGTCGACAACGTCGGTCACGAGAACTAGGTATGTACAGTACATAAAGAAGAAAAAAGATTAAAATCCATTCCCGAGCTAGACAGTTAAGAGTTCTTCCCCTTGTGGTCTCTATAAATCCGCTGCGAATGCATTTGAATTCTGAATCCGAATCCGAAACAACAGAATTAGGTACGTAGAAGAGCGGGAATACCTATTTCTTTTTTTAATTTTTATTTATTCTCTTCCTTAAAATGTTTGTATTATTTTGTATTTATATGTATGTAAATATCGCAAGTTTGACCGGTTTAACATTTGTATCTGTGAGATGCATTTAGGGTACCTATATTAAATTTCTCAATTGCAAGTTGCAACAATTTTCTTTACATTTAATTGAAATTATGAATTTTCTTTTGAATTAAAATGTATCTCGTGTAGGAAAGGTTTTATTCTTTTAGGCAACGGGCGCGAAGTTATTTACTCGTTCGACCAATTCGCAAATGGTACTGAAAAGCTTTTTCTCTGGGATTGTTTTCTTCGGTGCATTCTCCAATAATGTTTCTATATGGCATGGCATATGATGACAGTAGACAGCAGCAAAATACGAGTACGAGTACGAGCAAGAAACTTTGCTGGTTTGGTCTCTATATGCGCAACGACAGAGAAACGTACATAGATGCAAAGAAGTGGAGTTGGGGGGAGTCGCACGCTCGCATGAACAGAAAAATATGTAAAAAAAGATTTAGGTAGGTACCTACCTAAAAAAAGTAGAATATATGTACCTACCTATACCTACGATGGGATGTTGAAAATCCATTTTAAGCTTTTATTTCAGTTTCTTCTTCGCGATAAAATGTTTAACGATTTGTTTCTTAATTTAACATGGATAAAACTTATACCAACACACCTATACGTAAATTTAATGTTTGGCTCATTGCCGTTTGGTTACCATGTACTTTGAGGGGAAGTGTCAGTATTTTTTGCATCATTTTCTTGGGGAATTTGAATGTTTTTTTTTCCAGATTTTAGGGCGCATCATCGAAAGGTCAATAAGAGGGAGATATGGGACGTAGAAAAAGCTTTTGAGGGAAATGTTTTTTTATTCTTGTGTAGTTGACGAGAAGAGCGCCATACGAAATAAAATGCAAGAATGCAGAGATAGATATGCTGTTTCTGTTTGCAATGAATATGCCTAAACTAGGTTTGAGAAAAGCTCTATTCCTCAGAAAATATAGAAGTACCTACATACCTACATATGTACATATACAAAGACCTAGGTGTAGCTACATATGTACCTATTACATATTTTTTTATTTGCAACAAAGCAGACAGAATTTATTGATGTTAAATAGTGAATCTAAAAGATTTTAAAAGTAAAAATAGAACATGAAATCGAAAGTAGTTGACACACTATGATAAGGTAAGAAATAATCACAACAAAAACATAAATGTTAAAAAACGAGCCAAGTTCTTATATGCACAAGAAGCCTGTGCGTAAAAATTCAGCCAAAAAAGAAATGCGATCTAAAATATATGCCAAGTTTTAAGTTCATGAAGTTTAATATCAAATATCTATCTTAAGTGGAGTAATATCGAAACAACTCCAAATTATGATAGAAATTTGGTATTTTATGATTACTGATTAAAATTTGGTGGGTTCACCGGTCAAGTTTTTATACATTTAAGTTTGTGATTAAGTTGTGATTTCACTCCTTTTTGCAAAGATTTTATTTTGCCAAGCGAAAATCAAGCCATACCGCACTATATAGTTTCATAATTATACGACAACCAAGAGTGCTCCATATTAATAATAGCAATTCTGAGAAAGTAGGTGGGTGCCACGCTCCCTGAACGGAAAATTCCAAATTTTCTATTTTGTTCTTTCTAAATACTTCAAGCCCTACCAACCTACGAATTTTCATCGTTCTACAACAATCCGAAGTGCTCCATATGGTTTATAAGAATTTTTGAGAAAGTGGGTAGATGCCACGCCCCCTGAATAGAAATAGCAGATTTTCCATTTTTCCTTTGTATGCACCAAAAGGTCTACCTTTGTGCGAAATTTCAAGCTTCTACAAGTGCAAGTGTTCCATAATTTTGATGATCTGTCAGTGAGTCAGTCAGTTACGGTTTTTGCGATTTTTGAAGTTCTATATCTCGGGAATTACTAACGTTAAAAAGTTGAAATTTGGTGAGCCACCCGTGTTTGATCAGCTCAGCAAATACTACGAATTTGAAGTTTCTGACTTTATTGGTACTGAAGTTAGGGGGGGCTTGAAAATCGCCTTAGTTTGTTCCTGTTAAAAGGGTGTGGTGCCGCGAACGTGGCTGGGCACTTCCATGCCTTTTGATAAATTACATAAAACAAATTTCAGCAGGGCCGGATTAACCCTCAACGGGGCCCTAGGCAACCATCAATTTGGGGGCCCTTTTTTCACGTCCGTTCCCTTCTTTCGTGCTGGAAGAATATGAACAAAATGGGAAATTCATTTGGCATTTTTGCACTGAATAGAGTTTTTTTTTTAGTGGAGGTAAGAAAATTAATTTTCTTTAACCTGTAAATACAAATTTGGAAGTCGTTTTTGTTTATTAAAGTAATGCTTTTATAATTTGCGTGTAAAATTTAACTAGAAATTTGCATCAAGCAGTGAACAAGTTGTTATTAAAAACCGTTGCGATTGTGTTATTGAAAAACTTATAAGCAAACCCTTTTACAAGTGGAATTCAGTAGACAAATCTGCAATTATAGCGACTGAAAGACCTACGCCATTGCTGCTGGATTTGACAACAAAATTTTGCAATAAAAAAAAGTGTTACTAGAATTTTATGTTTGTAAGGAAATTTTAGAAGTCTTTTTCATTTTTCGGGGGCCCCCTAAAATCGGGGGCCCCAGGCAACTGCCTATTCTGCCTACTTGTTAATCCAGCCCTGAATTTCAGGCATATGATAGCTAGGTACCTACTAAAGTACCTGTATACATTTTCGAAAGCGAATAATTTAACGCCAAAAGGTACAAGATATCTTTGAACCAAAATGTGATTTAACGATGAATCAAAAAACTAAATAAGCTTGACTCATAGATTGAACAATTGCAGATCATATTGTGTAGATTCCACGTTGCTGAGAAAATGACTTTTATGCTAACTTCACAGTGAAGTTAGCAGTACAGTATGAAATTTTTCTTATGTAAGGATTTCAAAATTTGTTTTGTTCCTTTTCTTGAACTGCAAATTAAACTGCAAATTCAGAGCCTCATTTCATATTCCTAGCTTGCCCTGTTGCTGAGAAAAGGACAGGCACTGCTTATTTCATAGTGAAGTTAGCAGGGCAGTCGGTTACACCCACTATTTGGTTTAACTGCAAAATCTGGAATAGAAATGCATACAAAATGCAAAAAAACTGCAAATTCCTGCCATGGTCCCATTGGTCTAGCTCAAAAATGTTATGCCAACTTCACACACGTACCATAAGTACCTAGGTACACAAATTTAAAATTATTTTCAATTCTTTTGAACAATATCCACCCTGTTTAAAATAATAACAGATACGCAAAAACAACTAAAGGATGTTTTTTTTAGAGGTATAAAACAATGAAATGGAATAAAATAAAGACGATATTTTTAAATTGACATGAAATTTACTTTATTCGAAATATAATTTTCTGGCATTATAATTAAAATATGATTTCTGACATATGACCGCCACGGCTGGCTCGGACGTAGTCTAATTCGGGGGTCCAATTTTCGATGATTTTTCCAACATATGTGGCCGTATATCGGCAATAACGCGGCGATTGTTGTCCTCCAAATGGTCAATCGTTTTAGGCTTATCGGCGCAGACTAGCAACTTCACATATCCCCACAGAAAATAGTCAAGCGGCGTTAAATCGCACTATCTAGGAGGCCAATTCAGGGGTCTATAATGTGAAACTATGCGGTTACCAAACGTTTCCTTCAATAAATAAATTGTGGCACGAGCTGTGTGAAATGTTCTGCCATTTAATTGAAACCACAGCTCCTGCACATCATGGTTGTTTAATTTATTAACAAAAAAGTCAGTAATCATGGGTCTATAGCGGTCACCATTGACTTTAACGTTCTGGCCAGCATCGTTTTTAAGGAAATAGTGGATGTAACGTTGTCTCAACATACACTTGAGCATTATCAGCACTCCAAATAGGGCAGTTTTGTTTATTGACGTATCCATTCAACCAGAAGTGATCTTCATCGCTAAAAAAAATCGATTATTTCGTATTTCGAACAAAATCATGATTTTCAAAACAAATTTGCACAATTTGGAAGCGTTGCTCAGGCGTCTGTCTATTCATGTTGAAATGCCAAACCAAACTAAAAATAAATCACTTGACACCTGACAAACTGGCCACCAGTTAAAATAGTCTTCCCAACTTAAAGTTCTATACCTCTAAAAAAAACACCTGTTATATTAACTCTTATTTTTATCGGGGTAAATATTGTTTAAAAAAATTGTAAACAGAATTTTTCTTAATTACCTTGATCACTTTAAGGGGGGGAGGGGGGCGAAAGAAATTCAAAAATTTAAAAAATAAGCGCCACCCTAGTGTACATACATACATATAATATAGGGCAAGTTATGCATTCGTAAAAAAATCAAGCACGAGATTTTGATCAAACTTGTTATTACGATGATAGAGAACGAAAAAGTTGGTATCACTATTCTGCCTGTCTGTCTGCTGAAATGTATGAACTTATATTTATGAATTGAAATGTGCTACACTTACATTAGGTATTATAGGTATCATAAGCTTAAGCAATAACTGTTTATAAGCAATAACTGTATCATTATATTTCTTCTAATGGTTAATGATTAAATAAAGTCAGTCTTTCTTTAACCGCAAATGAAAGCTGTTGTTTCATTATGCTAAATGTGAATACATAATATCTGCCCCACGAGTTTCTGACAAGTCTTCCTTGTCTAGATTGCCCCAACCTAAGCCTTTTCAGGGCATTGATTAAACTTGACAAAAACTTGGTGTTTTTCAAAAATTGGTTAATAATGATACCTCCCAAAGAATCATTTTTTTTATTTTTCTGACTGTTTGTCTGGATCTACAGCCTAAACCAATGAGCATTTTCTTCAAATTTTGAACTTTAAGTTTTTTTGTAACTCTCCAGAGGGGAAATCAAATTTTTTTAGCTTTAAAAACAACGGTACTTGCCATACAACCGTTAAGGTAAAGCTTTTTTTGCATATGTTATGTTTTCAAGTATTCACATGGCATACTTGCTTTTGAGGTCCAAGTTGTTTATCAGGCTGTTTATACAATTAAAAGAATTAAATGCTTTTTTATACCTTTTCTATAAATACTTGAATATTTTTTAAAGTTCCTAAGTTCCACATAACTTGAACATAAGAGCAAGTACGTGGGATCCAGACATGCAGACATTTTTATTTAAAACAGACACTAGATTGCGTTTTTGCACGTTGCTGGAAAACCGCAAGACCGATTTAGACCACGTTTCATTTAAACACCCACCTGTTCGTACCAAACATTTCTTGAAAACAATCATTCGGTTTAGCCGTTTTCGAGACTTTGCAGGACTAACGCACAACGATTGATTTTTATATATAAGAAGACTAGATGACCCGGTGAACTCCGTTCCACCATAAATTAGTTATATAAATGTTATTGCAACTTTTCATGAACGAAGCCCGGTAAACGTTATATCACCCTCAAAAATGAAGTGTGTTGGTAAGCTGCGAATCCAATTTTGAACAAACTTCATTCTAGACGCACACACTACCAAATATTTGTTTATATCTTTGTCATATCGTTGGCTCAGAGGTAAAACTCACTAACTTACATATTACACTTTTGAAGGAAATTCAATTGAAACATACAAAAGCTGAAAGGTCACGTTCCGAAAATCATTAAATAAAGTTACCGGGCATACCTTTCTATATCCCTATAATAACCGTGCAAAACGGGACTTTTTGGATTAATAAAATGCATTTCATTCTAATTTTCTTGAACATATTTTTCTGCACTTAGTGAGTTTTACCTTTGAACCGACGATATATTATAGTAGACCGTGGTCAACTTACTTCGTAATAGAATAGTTTCTTAGCTTCTGAGAAATAAAAAAGAAACGAGAGGAAATTTTTCCAATTATTTGTTATTTTTATGAGGCAAAAAATTACCATTCATAATTTAACCTTACTTTCGGGTGCTTTTGGGAAAAGTACCCTTCGTTTTTTACTTGCGATTATAGGTACTATAAGGCAAGTTTTGGATTCGTGCAAAAAAAAAATTTTGAGATAACAATCAAACATGATATTACGATGATAGAGAACACCAAAAAAGTGGGTGGCACAATTCTGTCTGTCTGTCTGTTCGTCTACAGCCTAAACGGCTTGATCGATTTTGTTCAAACTTGGTGCAAAGTGGTTTTTGCTGATTATGCCCACATGTTTTTTCATTTTTTTTTAGAACCAAAAATAACGGTACCTGCCATACAATTTTTTTTAACAATTTTACATAACCTTATTTTTCTCAAAAACGGCTCGACAACTTTTCTTAAAAAAAATTCTGTAAATTTATTTTAGTAAAGGCTTCCTTTGGGTGGGAAAACCATTTTTCAAAAATGGTTATTAATGGTACCTCCCAAAGAACCATTTTTTTAATTTTTGATTTTCTTTAAACGATACGACCGATTTCAATTATTTTTTTTTTATACAGAAGCTTCCAAAAAATATAAACAGTTTTGCGTACCAACATTTTTGAAAAAATATTTTTTGGATTCTTAAAAATGTTTCAAATTTTTTTTTTGAAAAACAAATATTTCGAAAACGACATGATCGATTTTTTTGAAACTCGATATTTAAGAGTTTTTCAGTATTCTCTACAATATTTTTAGAAAAAAAATTACATTTATGAAAAAATAACGGTACCTTCCATACAAAAGTTAAAAAACCACAAAGGAAAATATTTTTTTGCTTAAAAACGACTCCTACGATTTTGATTAAACTTTTTTAATATACTAAAAATAGTACGATCTACTACCAAAAATTATAAAATTTCACACTTAGCAATTATTAATAGTACCTGTCATGGAACGTATTTTTTTATTTTGAAGTTTCTCGTTTTTTTTTTGTATACAAATTTCAGATAAGATTAAATAATATTGCATTTCAAAATTTTCAAAAAAAAAGTTTTTGGATTTTTAAAAAATGTTTCAATTTTGTTTTGAAAATTCGATATCTCAAAAACGGGTTGACAATTTTTTTTCAAATTTTGTTTTTATATACACATAAATATATACTTTAGATTTGCATACCAAAATTTGTTCTTAAAAATGTTATAAGAATTTTATATATAAAAAATTAATCTTTTAAGAAACCGCTCCAACGATTTAAAAATTTTTTTTCCTATACAATTATATTCAATCAAGAATTAAGATGGCATTCTTTTTTTCCACCTCAAACTCTCAAAAGAGTTGTTGTAGCCAATTTCAATGTCGTATTTCATGCTTCTCTTCATTTTTACTTGCGATTATAGGTATACTACTATAATAGCCCAGTCAAATTAGGAAATCAAATCGCATTTTTCGATGGACAAAATTTTTTTTATGGAATCTGTTTGGCTACGTCTCCTGATCATAAAAACGAGTTTTTGGGATTTTTGAGGTTAGGGAAGACCCGCCATATTGAAAAAGAGATTGGTTTTGTTTTTATGCAATAACTCGCTTGCATTTAATTTTACAACAAAACGTCCTGCTACAATCTTGTAGAAGATAAAATTACCTATAAAATAAGCTTTCAACGACCTCTGTAGGTGGTTTCATTTTTGAGATATAACGGGCCAATGTTCCCCTATGGGTTGTGTTTTGGGGGTGGTATGACTTTTCTTGAGTTTTCTAGGTAACCGTTGATTTGTTTGGATGATGCTCTTAGAATCATTTTCGGTTCTTGTATCGACCTATAATCATAACAATCCCTGCTAAGCAGACTGTCCCAAAATGCACAAGATTCTTTTTACTTGCGATTATAGGTACTATAAGGCAAGTTTTGGATTCGTGCAAAAAAAAAAATGTTGAGATAACAATCAAACATGATATTACGATGATAGAGAACACCAAAAAAAAGGGTGGCACAATTCTGTCTGTCTGTCTGTATGTCTGTCTGTCTGTCTGTCTGTCTGTCTGTCTGTCTGTCTGTCTGTCTGTCTGTCTGTCTGTCTGTCTGTCTGTCTGTCTGTCTGTCTGTCTGTCTGTCTGTCTGTCTGTCTGTCTGTCTGTCTGTCTGTCTGTCTGTCTGTCTGTCTGTCTGTCTGTCTGTCTGTCTGTCTGTCTGTCTGTCTGTCTGTCTGTCTGTCTGTCTGTCTGTCTGTCTGTCTGTCTGTCTGTCTGTCTGTCTGTCTGTCTGTCTGTCTGTCTGTCTGTCTGTCTGTCTGTCTGTCTGTCTGTCTGTCTGTCTGTCTGTCTGTCTGTTCGTCTACAGCCTTAACTGCTTGATCGATTTTGTTCAAACTTGGTACATAGTGGTTTTTGGTGATTATGCCCACACGTTTTTTTCATTTTTTTAGAACCAAAAATAACGGTACCTGCCATACAATTTTTTTTAACAATTTTACATAATCGTAATTTTTTTTAACAATTTTACATAATCGTATTTTTCTCAAAAACGGCTCGACAACTTTTCTTTAAAAAAGTTCGGTAAATTTATTTTAGTAAAGGCTTCCTTTGAGTGGAAAACCATTTTTCAAAAATGGTTATTAATGGTACCTCCAAAAGAACCATTTTTTAATTTTTAATTTTCTTCAAAACAATACGACCGATTTCAATTTTTTTTTATACAGAAGCTTCCAAAAAATATAAACAGTATTGCGTACCAAAATTTTTGAAAAAATATTTTTTGGATTTTTAAAAAATGTTTCAATTTTTTTTTTGAAAATCAAATATTTCGAAAATGACATGATCGATTTTTTTGAAACTCGATATTTAAGAGTTTTTCAGTATTCTCTACAATATTTTTAGAAAAAAAATTTACATTTATGAAAAAACAACGGTACCTTCCATACAAAAGTTAAAAAACCACAAAAGAGAATATTTGTTTGCTTAAAAACGACTCCTACGATTTTGATTAAAGTTTTTTTATATACCAAAAGTATATATGAGTTTTCTCGTTATCAGCTTAACGGATTTAAATGATTTTTCTTATATACAAATTTCAGATAAGATAAAATAATATTGCATATCAAAATTTTCAAAAAAAAAGTTTTTGGATTTTTAAAAAAAGTTTAAAACTTTTTTTTTGATAATACGATATCTCAAAAACGGGTTGACAATTTTTTTTCAAATTTTGTTTTTATATACACATAAATATATAGTTTAAATCTGCATTCCAAAATTTGTTCTTAAAAATGTTTTAGGAATCTTATATACCTATACAAAATTAATTTAAAAAAAACCGCTCCAACGATTTTAAAATTTTTTTTCCCATACAATCATATTTCATCATGAATGAAGATGGCATACTTTTTTTCACATTAAACTGTCAAAAGAGTTGTTTTAGCTAATTTAAATGTCGTATTTCATGCTTCTCTACATTTTTCTCTCATAATTTCCATGTTTGTATATACAATTTTCTTAAACTCGCAGTGTCTTGAACATAAGAGCAAGTACGTGCGACCCAGTCGTGCATTTTATTTTTACTTGCGATTATAGGTACTATAAGGCAAGTTTTGGATTCGTGCAAAAAAAAAATTGAGATAACAATCAAACATGATATTACGATGATAGAGAACACCAAAAAAGTGGGTGGCACAATTCTGTCTGTCTGTCTGTCTGTTCGTCTACAGCCTAGGCGGCTTGATCGATTTTGTTCAAACTTGGTACGTAGTGGTTTTTGGTTTTGTTCATTTTTTTTTAGAACCAAAAATAACGGTACCTGCCACACAATTTTTCTTAACAATTTTACATAACCGTTTTTTTCTCAAAAACGGCTCGAAAACTTTTCTTAAAAAAAATTCAGTAAATTTATTTTAGTAAAGGCTTCCTTTGTGTGGAAAACCATTTAAAAAAAATGGTTATTAATGGTACCTCCCAATGAACCATTTTTTTAATTTTTGATTTTCTTCAAAACGATACGACCGATTTCAATTATTTTTTTTATACAGAAGCTTCCAAAAAATATAAACAGTTTTGCGTACCAACATTTTTGAAAAAATATTTTTTGGATTCTTAAAAATGTTTCAAATTTTTTTTTTGAAAATCAAATATTTCGAAAACGACATGATCGATTTTTTTGAAACTCGATACTTAAGAGTTTTTCAGTATTCTCTACAATATTTTTAGAAAAAAAATTTACATTTATGAAAAAATAACGGTACCTTCCATACAAAAGTTAAAAAACCACAAAGGAAAATATTTTTTTGCTTAAAAACGACTCCTACGATTTTGATTAAACTTTTTTAATATACTAAAAATAGTACGATCTACTACCAAAAATTATAAAATTTCACAATTAGCAATTATTAATAGTACCTGTCATGGAACGTATTTTTTTATTTTGAATTTTCTCGTTTTTTTTTGTATACAAATTTCAGATAAGATTAAATAATATTGCATTTCAAAATTTTCAAAAAAAAAGTTTTTGGATTTTTAAAAAATGTTTCATTTTTTTTTTGAAAATTCGATATCTCAAAAACGGGTTGACAATTTTTTTCAAATTTTGTTTTTATATACACATAAATATATACTTTAGATTTGCATACCAAAATTTGTTCTTAAAAATGTTATAAGAATTTTATATATAAAAATTAATTTTTTAAGAAACCGTTCCAACGATTTTAAATTTTTTTTCCTATACAATCATATTCAATCAAGAATAAAGATGGCATTCTTTTTTTCCACCTCAAACTGCCAAAAGAGTTGTTTTAGCCAATTTCAATGTCGTATTTCATGCTTCTCTTCATTTTTCTCTCATAGTTTCCATGTTTTATATACAATTTTCTTAAACCCGCAGTGTCTTGAACATAGTAAGAGCAAGTACGTGCGACCGAGTCGTGCATTTTATTTCTTTTAATTTCTCAAAAACTAAGAAAGATTTTTTCACATGGTTTTCAGTATTAGACTCAAAATTGGTGAGAGCATTGAATATTAAAAAGAACAGGGTGCTTAATAAGGCAACATTTTGAAAAAATCAACTTGAAAAAAAGATTAACAATTTTTATTCAAATTGACTTTAAAATTTAGTTTCTCAAAAAGTTTTAAATTAATCAACTTCATTTAAAAAATAAATGAAAGACTGAAATTTAAGATTTCAAAAACAATTATTATTTTTGTCATACGAGACATTTGATAAAACGTGTTTTCCATGATTGCGGCTCACGTTCGTGCCCCCCTCCCGTTCCCCCGACTTGGATTCACATTCGGGGGATATCTCAAGACATATTGCAACAAGAAAATCATTTCAGTAGAAAATTGCAAGAAAAAGGACTCTCGGCCTATATTTCCGGGTTTCTATACAAAATATCTTCTAAACGAATGGAGATACCACTCCGAAACTTGGCACGAAATTTATATAGTGTATTAGCTAAATTTTGAACTTAAAAAAAATATGAAAATGGACTAACTTTCTAAACAAACTTTATTTGAAATGTTATCTTCCGGTTTTCTCTCCGAAAAAAATTCTATATCCGGTTAAGATTGCATAACTGAAAAGAACATCCAATTTACCATACTCAACATTAAAATAATTTGTCTGTTCTTTCATTAAATTAATAAACATTTTTCTTAATAACCTTAGCCCACAGATTGCCGAAACTTTACAAGCCCATTACTCAAGCACCAGGCCTCAAAATTCAAAATCCTTCTGTATTTATGTTCAGTGTCTCATCAAGTACATATACCCCAAAGATTAAAGAATTTCAAGACCCACCACTTTTCTCGTTATCCACTTCACGTGAAACCCCATATGGAAAATGTTTAATCAAAATCGTAGGAGTCATATTTGAGAAAAAAATATTTTCTTTTGCGGTTTTTTAACTTTTGTACGGAAAGTAACGTTATTTTTTCATTAATGTAATATTTTTTAAATATTTTAGAGAGCACTAAAAATTTCTCAAGTATCGAGTTTCAAAAAAATCGATCATATCATTTTCGAAATATGTATTTGATTTTCAAAAAGAAAATTTTAAACATTTTCAAAAAATATTTTTTTTTTTAATTTTGGTACACTAAACTATTTATATTTTTCAGATTCTGTATAAAATAAAATGCACGACTGGGTCGCACGTACATGCTCTTATGTTCAAGACACTGTTTGTTTAAGAAAATTGTATATAAAAACCTCTGGAAATTATAAGAGACAAATGTAGAGAAGCATGAAATACGACATTTCATTTGGCTAAAAAACCTCTTTTGACAACTTGAGGTGAAAAAAAAGAATGCCATCTTAATTCTTGAATGTATATGATTGTTTGAAAAAAAAAAACATTTAAGATCGTTGGAGCGTTTTTTTAAATTAATTTTTTATATAAAATTCTTAAAGCATTTTTAAGAACAAATTTTGGTATGCAAATCTAGAGTTTATATTTATGTGTATATAAAAACAAAATTTTAAAAAAAATTGTCAACCCGTTTTTGAGATATCGAATTTTCAAAAAAAAAATGAAACTTTTTTTAAAAATCCAAAAACTTTTTTGTGAAAATTTTGACAATATTATTTAATCTTATCTGAAATTTGTACATACAAAATTCATCTAAAACCGTTCAGCCGATAGTGAAAAAATTCAAAATAAAAAAATACGTTCTATGACAGGTACTATAAATAGTTGCTAAGTGTCGAAAATTAAAAAAATGTTTCTTTGGGAGGTACCACTAATAACCGTTTTTTTGAAAAATGGTTTTCCACCCAAAGGAAGCCTTTACTAAAATTAATTTACTAAATTTTTTAAGAAAAGTTATTTCAAGAAATCATATAAAATTGGTAAACAAAATTGTATGGCAAATATCGTTATTTTTGGTTCTAAGAAAAACTGTAAGAAAATTGTGGGCATAATCACCAAAACCCCCTATGTACCAAGTGTGAAGAAAATCGATCGAGCCGTTTAGGCTGTAGACGAACAGACAGACAGAATTGTGCCACCCACTTTGTTGGTGTTTTCTATCATCGTAATGTCATGTTTGATTTTTATCTCAATTTTTTTGGCACGAATCCAAAACAAAAAATAATTTTACTCTGGTAGTTACTTCTTTTTTGTTTAACTTCATTCCATGCTAGTCTTAAAAAATATTTAGCTCTGAACGAAGCCATTTTTTACTTCAACCCTTCAAACAGAAAAATAATTTTTCTAATCGGACCGGAAGTTTCTTAGATTCACGAAGAGATAAGCAACAAAGCAGTTACCTGACCCCGTTGCTGATGGTCTTTGTAAGCAATATGCAAACTGCTAGATGTCAGAACATTATCCACGGTCGCTTGAAACTGTTGAAAATTATAACGCTATTGGTGAAAATAAGATGACTTATCGATTGGTCAAAATGACAGTACTTCTTTCCGGTCGTCCTTATTAACAATTGGAAAGGGCATTCATTTTTCACTGTCTACAACTTTGTAGTTCAATTTTATAACAATTTAAGTTTTTGTGTAATTTTAAAAAATGCGCTGAAAATACAGTTTTTGTTTTCCCATCAACCATCTAGGATTACAAAAAATATTCTGTATTAACAATTGGTTTAAATTATACCAAACCGACCCTAACCCTTAGAAATTTTATTTTGGTTGGGTATAAAATAGACCGCACTTTAAAATCGCTTTTTGAAATTCTGGTTCTCGATTAATCGAATGGCGGAAAATCGAAATTCGACTAACCTCCAAACCTATAGCATCGTTTCTCTTCTCAGCGTGCATCTGGCTTACTTTTGTTGGAATAGGTATTTATCCCGCAATTTTTCAAGCTCATTCTTCTTATTTTACTTAAAAAAAAAAAAATGCATGCATACATGCGAATATATATAGAATCCCTTAATTCAGATCTTGTAAACCAATCAAAACCCTAAATTTATTTTGATTGCTCCAACCTTCAGTGAAAAACCTTTATCCGCATTTATTTTGTTCTTGTTGAAAAATCTATATGTGGAATAAGCCCTGGTTATGAATATTACAATCTAAAAAATATTTTTAATTTCCCCATCAAGAAAAACTTGATCTTACCATTGATTCAGCAATGATGTGTTCCATCATACAAACTTATGTAAATACCTCTCAAACGTGTATTGTCCACAACTAGCTTTGTATTCATTTCTAGATTTAGTTAGAAATTTTACAAAATGCACTGAAATGAATACACTCAAAATGCAGTTCTTATGATCCCCCTACAACCAGCTTGGATAGTAAAAATAATATCCTGTATTTACAGATCAGATTGAACACTTGAACGAGTTTTTAAAATATCAGCGGATCCGTCGAAAAGTTCATCGTTTGTAGAATCTACAATATTTACCTAGTAATTTTCGCTCAAACATCTATTTTTTCATAATTTATAACTTTACAGTGTATTACCTCGTGGCTTGATGGTTAGTGCGTAGGACTGTCATGCCGAAGGTCTGGGTTCGATTCCCAGACGTGCCACCTAAAAACAGAAATGTTTTATCCGAGGTACTGTCTCTTGCGAGGAACTGACAAATCCTCCAAGAGTATACTTGTCATGAAAAAGTGCTTCTCATTTAGCCGTTCGGACTCGGCAAACAACTGTAGGTCCCCTCCATTCCTGCAAACAACACGCACACATGAATGGTCGAGAGTTGTAAGTCACTAGGCATTGGTTCTCCACGAGCTGCTGCGCCACCTAATTTAATTTATTTATTTATTTATAACTTTACTGTCCACTGCTACTGAAGCACGGATCAAAATTTGAACCACTTTGTACAAATCGTGTCGTAGATTAATCGAATGCCAGATATTCGAGATTCGACGGGATTATAATTTTTTTTTTTAGTTTTTCAGAGGCAATTTCAAAATATTTACTTTTAAACTCAATTGATTTTTTTCATTTCATTATATAAAACAGGTGCTCAGATTGCGTTTTTGCACGTTGCTAGCAAACGCGCTAGAACGATTTGAGCCAAACTTCATTTAAACAATCAGCTGTTCAAACCAAACATTTCCTGAAAAGAATCATCCAAATAGGCTTATAGTCCAGTAACCTTGTAGTTTCATAGTACTGAGACCTTGCGTCAGGTCCGGTAGTTCTGATTTTTTGCTGAGTTGTATATGATGTTGGCCTAGTATTAAATCTGATTTTTCGACCTCGAGCGCCGAACGCAACATTGGTAAAAATCCAAAAAACCGCGAATTTTTCGCGGTTTTTTCACTTATTAACTATTTTAACCATTACGCCTTAACTTCCGAATAAAACATTGCTCTACGATTTCAACCTTACTAAATTTGCTTCAATTTGAGTCCAAAGCCGGTTCTGTAGACATAACGGTTCCCAAGGGACGGCATTTCAAAATAAAGCAATCAAAAATTTAAAACAACAAGTAGTATATAAAACAGTATAATAACAAAAACATGGTCTTTGACATATGCTGCATCAAAGCAATAGAGCGTGTAGATTGGGCCAAAAGAAGAAAACAATAGTACTGGATGGGGGGTTTATATCCCCCCATTAAGGCGGGAGGGGCAGTTTTAAGAAAAGTTGACTTCAAAGAGAAAAATAACTTTAAAAAAACAATGGTAATATCTGGACAAAAATCCATTGCCCATCTTAAAGCCAGAAATCCATTCTTTAATTTTATTTTTAAATAAAGTTTTTTTAGCTGATAGTTTTCGAAAAATTTACTTTCAAACTCAAAATTTTGAGAAAAATACGATTTTTTTTTTGTTAATCTATTTTTTTTTATTTTATGGTATTAATTACTTTTTTTTATTTTGATTTTCAATGCCCTTATTAATTCTTAGTTAAAAACTGAAAACCAAATGCTAAAATGACTTCTAGTTTTTGAGAAAACTGAAATTAACATGATCAACACTGTTTTCAGTCTAGTATCCTTTTTCTTCCGGGTTGGAGGGCTCTGCCTCAGATCCGGTAGTTCTGATTTTTAGATGAGTTGTTTATGATGTTGGCCTTAGCAATAATCCAATTTTTTGACCTCGAGCGCCGAACGCTACTTTGTGAAATACGCAAAAAACAGAGAAATTTTCGCGGTTTTTTCAGTTATTGGCTATTTTAACCTTAAATGCCTGGTTTGCATTGGCGTAGGAAGGAATTTTTTCTAAGGTGGGCAACCAGTCCAAGCCAAACCTAATCATTACACAATTTTTGGTGCAAATGATTCCTCAATAACTATGTATTTATTTGGGCTTGAGCATTAAATTAATTCCCGAATTTGTTCAAAAGAGATCTGATGAATGAAGCCGACAACGACGTCAACAGTAAAGCAAATTAACAGTCATTAGAAGTGCTACCAAACTCAACTCTGCAACAATGGGTGATATGCATAAAAGATAGTAAATGCTTTTACTTGAGAATTTCTAAGTATTTACTTTTTTTGATATGCATAAAAATGCAGTAAATGCTGAAAATAAAGTATTTACTTTTGACCACAGTACTTACTGTTTTCGGATGAACTTTTTGAGTAAATACTTTATTCTGTATGCATAAAAACTAGCAAGTACTTTTTTTCTGTAGAAATTACTTCTTTTTTTCGAAGTCAAAGAAAAGCAACATGAAAATTTCAAAGTACCTACTTTTTTGCTTTAAACACATAACTATGTAGCCTCGAAAACATAAGGACTTACACAGTGGCGTAGTGTAGGGGGGGCAGAGGGGGTGGCAAACTTTGCTGCACTATTTACGGAGCGGAGAAATTTAATAACCAATACGTATTAGCTGTAAAATTTTAACGCCCTCAGCAAATGTATTCATGCGAATGACTGGTTTTGCAATTTAGGTGGGAGTCTACGTGATCAGAAAGGCTACGCATTGAATTTTAATGACCGAATCCACGAATCCATGAATTGAAACATACTAATACGCAAAACTAACTTGCTGATTTATCGAAAGTGCTCAGCAGTTTACATAATAATTAAATTTTGGCGTCCCTACAATATTCTGTCCGGGACGGTACTGAAGCCAAAAGTCTTGTCGTTAACAGAATAACCTTTCAATAAAAAGAAAATAATAATTCCCACTAAAATGTTTTCAAAGAAAATGAAGGTAATGTTGAAGAAAGTAGTTTCTTTTGTTGATTTTTCTGAAATTTCGGAAACAGAAAATTATTACTATCTATTATTTATTATTATTAAAAATTCATACGGAAAATGAGACAGTTTTAGAAAAACGTATCATCTTAAGCTGTTTTGTAGGGAATCATAAGATCTACAACTCTGTTATGCCCGCTATTACACGTTGACGCAAGCGAGTTGCCTGAGTTTGAAAGAACTGGAAATGAATGAAGCCTAGTACGCTGCTGATGCGAAAAATTTTTAGTTGGTCCCTAACAAGACAACGAAATACGTACGAAAACGAAGCGGAAAATATTCATTGAACAGCGTAATGCAGTCAATAGAATGAATAAATAAATAAATAAAAATTGTATAGAACTTGTTTGTTTTAAGTTTTTGGGATTTGAATATTTACAAATTTGTGGGGGGGAAGGGGCGGCAAAATGTTCCACCTTCCCAGGCGGCAGAAACTCACGCTACGCCACTGGACTTACAGTCTTTACTCTATTCTCAAGAGATTCACGTCGCTGGCGCTGATATAAATTAAAATTAAGTATGTGTTGACAGTACTGAAATGGCGGAATTTGTACGCGTTAGTTCGCCCACGAAAAAACTCCTACACTCATGAAACACGCCAAAAACATTGAACTTGTCATGGCAACCAAGAATCAGGATAGTCCACATAAATACATTTGTTCTGGGGGTTTGCTTATTAAAGAGAGGGAAAATCTGGGAAGAAGTTGGAAGATTTGAGCTAAAATTCCGATTTGGTATAATTATTAAGGTATATGGTACCCAAAGTATGGTATATGATTTAAGGACATTTTTTAACGCTGAATCTAATTAACAAAGTTATGATTCTTTTCAAGCTAAAGTACATTTTTGAAATGGTTTTTTCCGTAGAACAGGTCAAAATTTACCAATCACCAAAAACACTATTAGAACAAAGATATTTTTACGACTATTTCGATTCTTGGTTGATGATAAGTTTAATATTTTTAGCGAGTTTCATGAGTGTAAGAGTTATTTTGTGGGTGTTATGTTTAACATTCTACACTTGCCCCTCCACCTTAAAAAAAAACACCCTTTCACAATGGATATTTTTAGGGGCTCTCTTGATTCTTAGTTAGTATGACCGTTATTTTCAAAGGGTTTTCGGTAATATTTTACCTGTTGTACCTGAAAAAAAGTCATCATTACATAAAAAGAACTATAACTTTTTTGTTGGTAGTTGTATCATTTTTAATTTGGTTTCATTAGACTCAGCGTTAAAAACAACCCTTAAAGCATGTATCATATGACTAGATTGTACCAAAACAATTATTTTAGTTTTAGACCTCCAAATTCTTTCGTCTGCACCTCTTCAACTGCATCTACACAAAAAGCCAATGCGGGGATTTCGGGGACTTTGGATATGTTATAGAGGTTGCAATTCTGCTTTGATTCCAATTATTATGTTTATGAATTGAAAAAATTATTTGCTTACTAACCCGATAAGAAAAAAAAAGTATTTACTATCAATTTCCGATGAATTTTAGTATATACTTGGATGAATTTGGTATATACTGAAAGTATTTGCCAGTTAGTAAGTACTAAACCTTATGCATATGGAATGAAGTAAATACTTTAAATTTAACCATTTGCTTAAAGTTATAGTATTTACTATTATCTTTTACTTGTAGTAAATACTTCCGTTTTATGCATATCACCCAATGTCTTACGATGCATCTATATTAAAAAAGAATGGTTTTGGGTAAAATAAGTTCTCAACCAAGTTTTTATCCGCCGCACTGCCGATAAACTTCTTTTGCAATTGGTGCAATTAACCGGAAGCGGTAATGCGGCCTTGCAGTTTGTATATACATTTGAAAATTTCCAATATGTTTTTTTTTTAATTGTCAAGGGTTATTTCATAGCTCTTTAATTCGAACATATTTTTTCATAATCTAGACTTCGGCGCTCAGTGCTATATTGAATTCATTTTAAAACATCTTTAAAGTAATTGATAAAATTTGTCTGCACTACTCATATATCGTCCCCTGATTGCAAGAACTAGGTAACTCAATTTTAAACATTTTGGAGATAGCAACGTTCATAGATGCCTTACTTCAAGAGAACGAGGGAAAGTTTAATTTAAATGTTTCTTACATTTCAGAAATATTCTAGAATAGAAAAAAATTGGACGAATTATTTTGAAAACAATACTAAATAATACAGTTTTTTCCGAGATATTTTAAAAATTGAAAATTGAGCTACCTAGTTCTTGCAATCAGGAGACGATATAATTTGACGAAGGCGACTAATGAATGGGCCAGTAGAATATTTTCAACCCGTTTTTTGAAGTTGACATAATATTTTATCCATCACCCTAGTCGAAAAAGAGTTATACGGTCGTATTTATAAACTTTGATAGCTGTCCTACTCCAAAAAGTTCTTTAAAAACTTTGTTCACCCTTGTCCTAAAGTTATCTTAATTAGAAAACGGCATCGGTTTTCTAATATTTGACGAAATTTGAATTTTATTTAACTAAACAAAGCAAATTTCCAACTATTAAGAACTTTTAGAAACTGTCTAACTACTCAACAAATAAATAAATTTAAATTCAGAGTATAAACATTATTCAATTTGATTTTTCCTTAAAACATAGCTTGTCTTTTGAGTCATTTATTGCAAAGAAAAATAAATGTTTCCACTTAAACTTTGATCGCATTTTGAAAAGAAACTTCAAAATATGAATTTAAATACTAGACCATTAAAAACAAATCAAAGCTGCATTGACAAAATAAAAAAAAAAAACTTGATTAAAAAATCTGCCTGGGTATACAAATTATAATATTTATTCTCCAACAATCTTCGTTTTCGATATCGGATACCAAATCAAGTGTATTGCTTTCGCCACAACTGTTGCTGGAAAGTAAATTTGTTTTTCCTGACGTCTCCTTTTTGATACTCGTATAGGTTTTAAAGGAATCTCATACTTTCGTTAAAATTTTTCTATTTCAAACCAGTAGTGTATTTTGATCCAAATGTCACCCTATTGCCCTAAAATAATATTTTTCCGGAATAGTAAAAAATAAAAATTTCTGATTTTGTTGATGTTTTTTAATTCATCCACATTTTACTGTTCCGCAGGCAATAAGTAGAAGCAACTCGGTTTAGATTTTTTTATAAAACTCCAATTATTCGGTTTTATTTGTCTGTTACAGAGCAAATACTACGTTAAGTCTGAGTCGGTGACAGACAAGTTGATACATACCGAAACAGAGCCGTAAGCTTTAATTTTAAACAAACCAAATCGAATTACGTAAGTGTTCATGTTCCAAATTTGTCAGATGTAGCGATTTATCGCCAAACAGACGATTTGAAATTTCATTTGGTGGCATGAAAATCGATTTGGCGACATACACAAAACAGGCAATATTTTAAGCTTTTGGTGATTTTAATTTTTTGAATTCAAATCTTTATATTAAGGGTATTCATGCAACAGCGTAAACTCGTCGTAAACATCGTAAAGTTGTAAACTTCGTAAATATGTATGTCAAATTCTCCATACAAATTGTGACAGAATTACGAAGTTTAAAAGTTTACAATGTTTACGACGACTTTACGCTGTTGTATGAATACCCTTATTATTTCCAAGTTTTTACTTAAACTTGAAATTCGTTTTATAGTTTAATATTTTGCTAGATGGAGCCATCGTAGTACTAAATCTGAACGCACTCCAAATATCTTACATTTGGTGATTCCGCTTTTGAAACCTCTCAAAACTTACTCATCTTTAAGGTTCAAGATAACGCGGTTTGAGACAAATTTAAACTGGTTCAACTAGGTTTGTGCGTGCTGAGGCTTCCCGGACAGTGATTCAATGTGTAAACACAAACAAAATTAAGGTGGGCAAAAATTGCTTTTATGTGACGACCAAATGTAACTGTAGGCAAAATTTTAATTTTCGTGTCTGAAATTTCATTCACAGTTGTTCAATTTTGCTTCTTGGGTGGGTTGTAGAACCAGAAAAGTTTAACTGTCGATTTTTCTAAGGTGGGCAGTTAATTTTTTAAGGTGGGCACTGCCCACCTCCGCTCCCCCCTTCCTACGCCTATGCTGGTTTGCGATTATAACTTTGCTCTACCTCGAACTAAAACAGTACTCAGTTCAGTACCCACCAGTGAGTTATTTGAAGCGAATGTTTTAGTTCGAGTTTTATATGGTTGACTTTAAGAAATCATAACTCCGTTTCTACTCATCCGATGTTCATGATTAAGAGATTAAAATAAATCCAACATGACACGCTACACAGTATACACAAATCATTGAAAATGGGCAAACGATTTCACACAAGGGGTGAATAAGCCCCCTTCAATTCGATTTGCAGCATTCTAAATTCAAAAGTTGATGAAAAAATTCACAATTTGAATTGATTTTTAGCTCAAATTGAAGCCCATTTAATTATTTTGAAATGGTAGAGCAAAGTTATAATCGCAAACCAGGCCTTTAAGGTTAAAATAGCCAATAACTGAAAAAACCGCGAAAATTTCTCTGTTTTTTGCGTATTTCACAAAGTTGCGTTCGGCACTCGAGGTCGAATAATTGGATTATTGCTAAGGCCAACATCATAAACAACTCATCTAAAAATCAGAACTACCGGATCTGAGGCAGAGCCCTCCCACCCGGAAGAAAAAGGATACTAGACTGAAAACAGTGAAGTTGATCATGTTAATTTCAGTTTTCTCAAAAACTAGAAGTCATTTTAGCATTTGGTTTTCAGTTTTTAACTAAGAATTAATAAGGGCATTGAAAATCAAAATAAAAAAAAAGTAATTAATACCATAAAATAAAAAAAAATAGATTAACAAAAAAAATCGTATTTTTCTCAAAATTTTGAGTTTGAAAGTAAATTTTTCAAAAACTATCAGCTAAAAAAACTTTATTTAAAAAAAAATCAAAGAATGGATTTCTGGCTTTGAGATGAGAAATGGATTTTTGTCCAGATATTACCATTGTATTTTTATGGTTATTTTTCTATTTGAAGTCAACTTTTCTTAAAATTGCCCCTCCCACCTAAGCGGGGGATATATACCCCCCATCCGATACTATTGTTTTCTTCTTTTGGCCCAATCTACACGCTCTATTGCTTTGATGCAGCATATGTCAAAGACCATGTTTTTGTTATTATACTGTTTTATATACTACTTGTTGTTTTAAATTTTTGATTGCTATATTTTGAAATGCCGTCCCTTGGAAACCGTTATGTCTACAGAACCGGCTTTGGACTCAAATTGAAGCAAATCTAGTAAGGTTGAAATCGTAGAGCAATGTTTTATTCGGAAGTTAAGGCGTAATGGTTAAAATAGCCAATAGGTGAAAAAACCGCGAAAAATTCGCGGTTTTTTGGATTTTTACCAATGTTGCGTTCGGCGCTCGAGGTCGAAAAATCAGATTTAATACTAGGCCAACATCATAAACAACTCAGCAAAAAATCAGAACTACCGGACCTGACGCAAGGTCTAATGTATATAGTTACTGGACTATTAACCGTTTTCGAGAATCTGCAGTACTAACGCACAACGGCAGATTTTTATAAATAAGAAGATAACTGTACCTCGATACAAATGATAAGAAATTGGTAAGGAAAATAAATTTTGTTTTCTCAAATAGTAGGGGAGCCCACTAAGGGATTTTGGGATTTACTCGAGCGCGTCAGATTAGTATAAAGGGGGGTACCTTGCACCCTGCTGAGTACCTCCACCATATATCAGTCCTCTATGTAGGGCCGGGCGCCTAGGGCAGGTTGTCAGATTAGTAAAAAAAAATCGATAGCTCGAAATACTCGAGCGCGTCAGATTAAGAAAGGGTAGGCTAATTACATGCTGAAAAGTGTGTATTTCAATAATCTGACGATTTGAGTGTGACCTACATAAGGTAGTGGGAGGGTTACAAACTTGAAAACAAAGATTGTCACCTGGACATTCTCGAGCGCGGTTGAATTTTTTTTTATTGTAAAGCAAATAATTTTAGGATAACGGGAAAAGTATAATCTGCCGTTTTTCTCGTCCTGTTTAGGAGGTAGAGGTGATTTTCGAAAAAACGACTTAAATGGAAAAATAAATATTAAAAATCAACGACAATACTTAAAATGCAAGACGATAACGGTTTAAAAAGCCAGAAATCTGTTCTTTAATCCTGCATTTAAATTGAATTATTTGTGCTAATAGTTTTCAAAATATTTGCATTTAAACTCAAAATTTTTATAAAAAAAACGCAAACAAAAATGTTTGGAACAATTTTTCCCAAAATTGTGGAAAAAAAATTAAATTTTCTTTTTGTGGTCAATGCTCGTATTAATTTTGAATCGAACACAAAAAACCGGAAGCTTTTATGCCTTCTAGTTTTTAAGAAAATTGTAAATATCTTACTTTTAAAACGCAGCCGTAATGCCGCAAAAAATATCTCAAAAAAGTAGTATCAGTAACTTGCAATTTTTTCAAAAACTAGGAGACACAAAAGCTTCCGGTTTCTTATGTTCGATTTTAAATTAATATGAGCATTGACCACAAAAAGAAAATTTTGCGTTCACTCCACAATTTTTAGAAAAATTGATCCCAACATTTTGTTTGCGTTTTTTTATTCAAATTTTGAGTTTGTATGCGAATATTTTGAAAACTATTGACATAAATAATTTAATTTAAATGTTAGATAAGAGAACAGATTTCTGGCTTTTAAAACCGTTATTGTTTTGAATTTTAAGTATTGTCGCAGATTTTTTATATTTTTTTTGCATTTAAGTCGTTTTTCTTGAAAATTGTCTCTTCCTCCTAAACGGGGCGACGTAGATCCTGCCACCCACAGTTAAAAATGCTTGTACATATTTGACCCTTCTAAAAAAAACCGTTTTCAATTTTTGGTGCCCATGTTATTATACTCTCCTCAGTGATTGAAAAAATCCAGATTAAAAATATTTCTTCTTTTCAAATCGTCAGATTAAGAAAACCCCTCCAGATAATCGTCAGATTAAGGTTAAGCACATGTAGGCCATCGGGTTGAACCATATATATCAAAATCTGACGCGCTCGAGTATTTCAAAATGGCGATTTTTTTTGCATTTTCAAGAAGCTGCCGCAAGCTTGCGTCACATCCGAATCGTCAGTCTTTTGAATGTGAGCATCCTTGGGTGTCACTTAACATCCCCTATTAAAATCTGACGCGCTCGAGTAAATCCATTTGTTTTCCAATTTCTACACTCCCATACAGCCACCCCCACCACGCAAACCGGCAGATTAACATACCACAGTTATCAGAAAGACCCAGACCATATACACTATCAATATCTGACGCGCTCGAATATGTCAAACTGACTGTTTTTCTTTAAATTTTTGAACACCTGTAGATGCTCCACCCACCGATGAAACGGTATATTTTACTAACATTTTTTTCTCTCTATCATCAAATTTTCAAAATCCATTAGGTCCCAACGACGCTCGAGTAAATCCACATTTAGCATCGTGGGCTCCCCTTCTAAAAAGTGGCTTCTACGCTTTTGATAAAACTTTTTCCGTATGCTAAAATTAGTACGATCTTCTACCAAGAATTTTAAAAAATTACACTTAACAACTATTTATAGCACCTACCTCCCATTGAATGTTTTTTTTTTTATTTTCTCATTATCGGCTGAACGGATTTAAATTATTTTTTTTCTATACGAATTTGAAATAAGTTCAAATTATATTGCATATCAAAATTTTCAAAACGGAGATTTTTGAATTTTTAAAAGAGTTTTAAAACAAAATAGTGTTGATATTTTACTGGCAATTTTATTTTCATATCTACATAAATAAATATACTTAAGATTTGCAAACCAAAATATTGTCCTTAAAAATGTCTTAAGATTTTGATGCCGTAAAAAATAATTTTTAAAATGCTGCTCCAACTATTTTGTTCTTTTCCATACAGTCATATTCAATCAAGAATTAAAATGACATTCCTTTTTTCATTTAAACTATCAAAGGAGTTGTTTTAACTAATATAATTTGCTTTAACTAATTTCCATGTCCTTAAATACAATTGTTTAATGCCCTTAGCCCCTTGAATAGAAGAGCAAGTACGTGCGACCCAAGGCCTGTAAGGCTGCTGTGTTAATGTTTGTACTCCGGAAGGAACTCATTAACAACTAATTTTTGGGAAATCAGATTAGGAAATATAACATCAGTAGTTGCCAATTTCTTGATAGGGGGTTAGTTAAGCAAAAAACAAAATTGCTCTTTTGGTTTGCGATGGGTGTTCTCCTTACTTCATTTGAATCTAACAGGACCTACTAACTTACCAAAGGTGGCTCTACAGTCCTTCTTCCAGCTGACTAGGTTTCTAGCTAGCTATCTTTAGATTCGCACGCAAAGTTGGTTGAGGTCCTCTTCCACTTGCGTGCGGCACCTGCTACCTGTCCACCTCTATCGCACAGTCCCAAGGGGCTGGATTCAAAGATTTTCCAGGCCGGAGCACTGATGTAAATTTGTTTAAGGTGACAAAACCATCTCAGTCGTTAGATTTTCACTTTTGTGGCAAGGTCGGTGTCGCTGTACAGTCCATAGAGTTCGTTGTTGTATCTTCTCCATTCCCCATCTATCAGACGAGACCAAAAATCACAAAAATCAAATGACTACCTCAAAATTATAGCTGTCTATACTGACGTTCTGTCTGAGACGTCGGTGTTGGGTGTCCTTTTTTGTTGACAGCAGTTCAGCCCATCTTCTAGGCTTCCTTCTCAACACTCACGAAAGCACCACTGACATCACGTGTTGTCCGTACGATTATGTCAATGTTGTCATCGTAAGCGAGTAATTGGACGGACTTTTGAAAGATATTGCCTCTAGTGTTGACGTGAGAGTTTTGCACTATTCTTTCAAGAACGATGTTGAAGAAGTCAAATGACATTGTTACCTAGCCTAAAACCTTTTTTGATGCAAAGGTGTCGGTGAAGTCTTTGCCGACCTTGATGCAGCAGCGTGCATTCCCCATCTTTATCCTGCACAAACGGATGACATAGACATTGCTCTATATAGCTCGTGTCTATTGATGCTGTCAGACGCGGCCTTGAAATCGGTGAAAAGGTAACGGGAATCGATTTGAAACTCCTGGGTTTTTTCCAAGATCTGCTGTAGTGCGAGCTTAGCCTAAGGCCAAACTGATATGGACCTATCAGATTGTTGACGAATGGCATCAGGCGTTTACAAAGTACGGCAGAAAAGAATCTTGTACGCGATTTTAAGAAGACTAATGCCTCTGCAGTTGTCAGAGGATCGCCTTTCTTGAGGATCGGACAATTAATACAGAGGTTCCATTTAACGGGCATGCTTTCATCCGACCATATTTTGCAGATGAGCTGGTGCATACTTCTAACCAATTTGAATAGCTCAGCCGCAAAGTCATCAGCTTCAGCAGCTTTATTGGACTTAAGATCAGATATATCTATCTTTACTTCGTCGAGATCAGGTGGACGGAATTGTCAGCCTACGTCGGTCGTCCAAGTTGAAAGGTGCGATCTGCATGGAAGCGAAATTCGGTACGCCATCGCATCGCCGTTATACAATTTGCAGAAATGACTTTTTCTTATCCTCGGCACCGACTGTGACTCCACCACGATATTTCCCTGATCATAGTACCCTTTTCCATTGTAACCCTCTTTACTTTCATCTTGAGAAGCTTAAATTCCTTTTTCCTCTTCTGCTGGAAGAGCTCGCGAGCGGCTCTAGTCCTTCTATGCAGCACCACTTTACATGACTGTTGTTTGGCTGTATCTACTTGCCGGCATTTTTCGTCGAACAAGGGGTTTCGACGTGGTGGTTCTTCGAGGCCCAGGACGTCAGAGGCGGCATCTGAGATGGCTTCCGGGCAATTCTTCTACTGGTTCTCGATGCTTGAGGCTGGCGGTATAGGACTATTTAAGAGGGCTCGAGAGACTCGACCGGAAAAGGACCTGGTGATTTCTTGTGACTGTAGCCGTCCGACGCACGTCGAACATCTTCGATCGCAATGTGGGTCAATCTGGTTGGAGGTTGATTGACCAGGAATTCACCATGTCCCCTTGTCGAGACGCAGGAACTGCGTACTAGCTGCCACTGTGTTACGCTGCGAGCAAAATCGATTAACCTGAGTCCGTTATGGGAGGTGGTGTTGTGCATAGGCTTCATCTTCCGATTGTGCCACCAAAGACGTCTTCTCTTTCTAGTTTGACATTAAAAATGAGCATTGCTCATTTTGCCACACTACTCTCTGTCTCCCTTAATATGTATTGGAAATACCCATGCTTTAAATATATTGTAGGGCCATTTGTTTTCGCTCAGTTTGAGATATAAAACCAACTTGGAAAATGCACTGTTATTTTGATATGCTACTTTGATCATACTGACTAAAAAAATTAACCGATTTTTTTGCGCCACTGGAATATGATTTGCCAATGATTTAAGTTCACGTCAAACTGTTAGTTAGCTTATCTTACTTTTTTGTTTACCAATCGGTAGTTGGAATTGTATTTAATAATAGTTTTAAAACGGGTTGTGGAAAGCACTGGATTGAGGAAGAAAAAGGGTAAATCAAAGCTTACAGTGCATTATTTCTAAATCATCGGGATATTGCAGGGAAAATATGGTAGAAGCCAAAAAATGTTAAGCAATAATTTGCAAAATGAGGGTGAATAATAAAGTGAAATCATTACACAGTGGCTACGATTGCTGGTAGATGAACCATTATCAGAGCTGCAGCCAACTCTCACCACTTTGCTTCAAAAAACATTCCACTTCCAGATCCGAAGTTCGTTGTCCTTATTTGGTTTGCTTGATTCTCCAACTAACATACTCTTCCAGTGCTATTAGCTCCCGAAAGCTGCAAATTTAATCTCAAAAGACTCTTTTAAGTCCCGTAACTAAGCTTAAGAGTAAATAACATTCTTGTTAGGTCTTTTCAACTTTCATTCAAGTTCTATTAGTAGATCAGTTTTTCCGCCTTTAGTAAGTGTTCATAAATTTTAAGACTTATAAGAATCTTGCTATAAAATCTGAATTCTGTAAACAATATTATTGCATCAATGCAAATTCAGATTTTATAGTAATCATAACAATACACTTAAGAGTTTAAGTTATTAAAATTTACTAAAATGCTTTTATAGGAGGAATGGCACAATGGCGAATCCAGACTTTTGTCTATGGGAGGGTCACGTTCTTCAAAATGCATGGTATTGCACTCAAAAATTAATTTTTTTGTGTTGCAAATATAGTTTAGGAACCGTAATTTTTGGCCTTAAGACCTTAGCCCTTAAAAGATCAATTTTTCCCTCCTGTCTTGTAGCACGAAGCAATTTAAGTAACTTACTACTTTCTTTAATGACATCCCCTACTCAAAACAGAGGTATGACACCATATATGTAGATACAAAAAAAAAACGTTGAGTTCCCAATAGTTTCTGCCAAGTAGCTATTGTTGGGCGAGTGCAAGTGCAACTAACTAATCAAATCCTCCGACAAATCGAAGCAAAATGTAGTGGTAATTGGCAATCAAAAATGAACAGTGGTTTACTCAGAGAAAAGCCTTTTCCATAAACATTTATGACTCCGCTCAAGGTGACCATTGATATCTTTTTTTTATCGGTATATCATTGAGATTGGGTCACCTGTGTGACAGAAATCTGCAAATGAAATACCTACCTACCACTCTCTCATTTTCATTTTGTCATTAGAGGTCACAAATAAGCTTTAGTTTTCTTTTGGAAGACTTAAACGAATTGGTCTGAGCTTTTTTCCCTTTCCTTCATCGACCGTTAGCGATGAGAACTTGAAACATCTTTATTTAACTAGAAAAGCCAATGCTTTCATCAGAAGTTGTTATTGTATTCGTAGTCAATAATGTGTAGCTAGGTGGCGGACGCAGCGGCGGCGGCGGTGGTGAGGTTGATGAAGCTTTTTTCGATGCCAATAAATATGATGCGATGAAACAACCAACTACGACGACGTCGGCGCTTTGTGTATGCAAGCCGAGCACAGACGTTTTTATTATTAAACTTGCTTTCGACGACGACAGCCGGTGGGTAAGAGACAGGGCACGCTGATGGGGTTGCCGTTGGGCCTGGTTGATTCTTGAGTTGGTGTGTGCGCGACGATGCTGGATGGTCGCATGTACTAAAGAGGCAGGCGGATGCGCGCACTCACACACTTGCACAACACAACCATCTGGCAGTATGTGCGCATGTAAAGTGAATATTATTCATTTTCTAAGGTTCAGTCTTGGAGTTGAAGGTCAGTCGATGTTTTATGTCATTCAACTTGCCTTAGACTGCCAGTGCAGCTAGTGGCATGGGATGGGGTGTGATATCAGCCACCGGGTGGTGGAGTGGAGTATGGCACTAAGGTGGCGGTGTTTTAAACAAAACGACCAAGAGCACGGTAGATGTGCCAGTGATCATTTGTTTGTTTGTATTTGAGTGTGACTATTATATGTATGTAATATATTCGATTTAATAAGGGAAGCAAGCACTTGGGGGGAGGAACGTTTGGGGTTATTTTGTTTTGACGGAAACTTTTGTTGTAGTTGGCGTTTTTCTCAAAAAGTTTGTAGATATACAGTGGGGCTGTAATTTAACTCGCATGAGTGCGCCGGGTAACATGATGTTTTTTTATTTTTTTTTTTGTTTTTACAACGTTCTTCTATAGGATGTATCAATTGCTGATTTATAGGTAAATTGCATGTGGTTTTCAAAAATAGTTCAAAGAAAATTTTCCTCACGAGAAGAATTGGGTTCAGTTAATGATGTTGATTTCATTATCCGTTGAGTTGAGAAACCAAAAGTTTTTATTTTA
This sequence comes from Dasysyrphus tricinctus, assembly GCA_963921185.1. Lineage (NCBI taxonomy): Eukaryota > Metazoa > Arthropoda > Insecta > Diptera > Syrphidae > Dasysyrphus > Dasysyrphus tricinctus. Next base: position 140,721,885 of record OY992531.1, read on the forward strand.
TCATGCTGGAAAGCAACAAACTACGAACTTACAGAAAATAAAGTGACATTTAGATAGGTACATAATAATGCGACGGTGTTAATGGCGGATTTGTTAGATCCCTATTCCCTAGGAAGCTTCTACATAATGAGCACTTATAGGTATGTAATGAATATTAAGCTTAGCATTTTGCTTAGTTAATTTGAAAAGATAAAGGAGATAGGAAGAACGTTTAGTAAACAAATAACCCAGCGCCAATCGATAAGTGATAATATTTTTGTAGAAGAAATATGTATAGGTATTCATTTCAATTCAATGCAATTTGTATCTATCCATTTTTTAACTTAAAAAAAAAGAAAGAATAGGCACATATAATTGCAAGAGAAATACCTACATCTAGACCAAATAACTGTAAGATAAGTGTTAAATGACCGGTAAACACGTAGTCAAGCTACAAAGCCACATCCACATTATGTGGAACTGTGTAGATCAACATTGTTGATCAACAGTGTTGAGTAAATGTAGACGTGTTGATCGACAATGCCAATCAACTTTTTTGTTGACCCGAACGCAACCAATTCAAATGGATAGGTAGCAATCAAAAAAGTTGATCAGTATAAATTCCATCTTATTAAAAACCTTTGTAGGGTTTTAATTTCATTAACATAATTTATTGGTTTTGTGCGTTATTAATCAATTTGTATAAGATGAAAAATGCAATATTTATTGTGTTGCTATTCAAATGGATAGCAATCAAAAAAGTTGATCAGTGATTTCCATTTTATTAAAAACCTTTGTAGGGTTTTAATTTCATGAACATAATTTATTGGTGTTGTGCGTTATTAATCAATTTGTATAAGATGAAAAATGCAATATTTGTTGTGAATAAGTATTTAATGGTAATAATATCGTTTTAACTTTGTTGTTCACAAAAAAACAAAAAAAATTAAGTTGCGTACCCCCAGGATTAGCACCCTGAACCATTCGGTTGGATCCTGGCGCATCGATCAGAAAATTCCAATCCAAACTTATTGTTGCTACGGAAGTTTTTGACGTCCACACTAGCATGTTGATCGATAATGTTAACCAACAATCTTGATCGGCATAGTGTGGACCCACCTTAAGAACTGAACGTCTGGGTCGATTAATAAAAGACTTCGTACTAGATGCAAGGAATGTTAAATATTTCATGCAGTAGGTACCAAAAAATACATAATGCTTACGGGCAAAAACTGAGAAAAATTTTAAGAAATGATTATTAAAGCTTTGAGCCTCTATTCTATTTTTTTTAAAGCAAGTTTTGAGCGTACCTATCTTTTCTCCGAAAAGAACAATTATGTAAAGCTAAGCTACACCAGTGCAGTTACTAAATGGCCAGTGACTATGTTGAACTGATGGAGACCATTCCTTCCGGAAAGGGAGGGAATGTTTTATCCTTGAATTTGTTTGTTTTCGATTTACCACGTAAGTGACCCTTTCGACAGTTATAATTTATTATAACTTTAATATTGAACGTTTTTACTTTGCCCGCATTTATCGGACAGCAAAAGGTGGGAGCTAGTCTACGTAATAAACATTAAGAGAGTTCCGGACTGAAATGGTGATTTTATAAATCGATAAAGTAATTGTGTGCTCTATTATTTGCTAAAAGCCTTTAGAGAGAATATGGCTATTTTTCAAAGCAAAGAAGCTTAGACTATAGCATTTTTTCAAAAAAATGTTTAATAAAATTTCATATTTTTGTTAGGACGCTGTTGAAGAAAATTTTTAATTTTGTACCTAATAAAAATTTTAATAATAAAAATTAAAATGCTTATTAACAAAAAAAAGCATTTTTGACACCAAAGATATTTTTTGGAAATTTTTTTTTAGTGGATATAAATTCAATTTATTGTTCACAATTTTCATTAAATATATAATCATTATTGTATCATTTGATATTGACATTTTTAAAAGGCACTTTTTGACAAAAAATGCATTTAAATCTGGAAGTTAAAATCAGTTACTTTTACAAAATGTTTTTTTTTAGTGCAACAATGCGCCTACAAGTGAACAATTCGTAAAAATACAAAGTTTTATAAACCAAAGGATCTGATGAAAGTGAAAAAAAACGGTCGTATACATGCAAAAAAAAGTTAGCAAATGACTAGTTTTGGTTTTGTTCACTCCTTTACAGTCTTAACGACATAGAAGCTAATAGGTAATGGCCGCGTTTTATTATCGCTCATACCCCGTATGGTTCACCTCTTGAAAATAAAACGATGCGGGTTAGTGCAAAAACAGTGCTGTATATCGGTCTCTTTTTTTTTCTTATGTTTATTTGCTTTTTATGTAAATACCTGACTCTTTTCCCCTCTATTCCTAACACTGTTGACAAATCGCTCACTTCATTCACAATAGTAAATAGCCCTCTGCCTGTCAGCTCTGCCAGTCAGAGTGAAAACATCTATCTGGGTTATTGAAATTAACCTCGATAGAAACCTGGATCCCATGTTGTTTTTTTAATACATGTTTAAAGATAACCTCGACCCAGGCCCAGAGATAATAAAACGCAGCTAATATGTGGTTAACCAAATTATTGAAACATTGACAGCTCTTAAGCTGAATTCGATGGCTGATTTAGAAAACTAAATAACAACTATGTTCATAAGACACCTAGAAATATTTAATATTCCTTAACATTTTAACCTCCTATAATGACATAAGTGAAGCAGACCGCTGGTGGTGTAAGCTCCACTTTGATGTCGGGCCAAACACAAATACTACAAAATTGATATTACATGTGCACAAGTGCACATGTAGCAAATGTGCGGGCGGCCGCGGTGTGATTTCAAGTGAAACTAGAGAAGAGCTAAAATCTGATTCAAGTATTCTCTGCGAAAAATACATAAGCGTATGCAGCCCAGAACTTGGTTGCAGCAAGTATTTTGTAGGTTATCTCACACTAAAACCCAACAGTCAACTTAAATTTTACAAACACCGACCAGTGCCTTTTGCTTTGAAAGACAATGTTCGGAAGGAACTTGAGCGTTTAATAGGTTTAGGAGTTTTCAAACCTGTGGACTCCAGTCAATGGGCAGCACCCATAATTCCTGTTGAAAATTCCAATGGCAAACTTCACATCTAAGGGGATTTTCACATAACAATCAATCCTCAACTCATGGTTGTTCATCATCCATTGCCCCGTGCTCAAGAGCTGTTCCACAAAATACAAGGAGGCCAATTTTTTACAAAATTGGATTTCACTGACGCGTATCTACAGATTCCTCTTGATGAGGAGTCCAAAAAGTTACGTGTTGTGAGCACAGGAATAGGTCTTTTGGAATATCAACGTGTGTCAATTTGGAGCTGGCAGTTCTCCTGGTATTTTCCAACAGTACTTAGATCAACTGACTGGCGGTATTGAATTCTGTGGTGCGTATGTCGATGACATAGTTGTATGGGGGCGAACGAACTCCGAACATCTTCACAACCTTCAGGTAATTCTCGAGCGACTTGATCGACATGGATTAAGGTGCAATATTGAGAAGAACAAAAAAAAAATTTAATACTTAGGCCATATTATCGACGCAACAGGCATTCGACCTTCCGATTCGCGATTAAAAGCTATCCGAGATCTTCCAAAGCCATCAAACATAAAGGAATTGGAAGCCTTCATAGGATAACTGAATTAATACAACCAATTCATAATTTTAATTTTAATTTTACCCAGATAGCCAATCCACTCCACAAATTTCGTTCTGCAAATGAACCTTTTGTATGGGGCAGAGAACAACAAAGTGCTTTTCACGAATTTAAGAACAAAATTGTGAGTGTTTCTGGAGTAGTGCATTTCAGCAATGACCTCCCAATAACATTGGCTACTGATGCATCATCACATGGCATTGGTGCTGTCATCTCTCATGCCTTTCCAGACTGAACAGAGAGACCCATTGCTTTTACATCAAAAACCCTGGACGACTCGCAAAAGAATTACTGCCAAATCGAAAAAGAGTCTCTTTCGATCGTATTTGGTGTGAAAAAGTTCCATCAGTATTTGTATGGGAGAAAATTTGAATTGATTACAGATCATCAACCATTTGTCACGATCTTCAGCCCCAGCAAAAAACTACCTCACATGACGATACAGCACCTTCTGCGCTGGGCTATCACGTTTATGGGTTATACATATACCATACGATATCGACCAACTAAGCAACATGGTAATGCGGATTGTTTATCGCGGTCCTGACAATAGATTTGATCAATCAGAAGAAGCGTGTCTAATAGATGAACCATAATCTCTTTTGGTGGAAGACTTACCGGTCGATTCTGCAGTCATAGCTAAGGCATCTCAGACGGATCCGACCATGCGAAAGGTCATGGCGTATGTGCAGAATGGGTGTCCTACCAGGTTGCCATCAGCTGATGAACATTTATTGCCCTAACTTTAGTAGAAAATATTCTTTTACAATCCATAATAATGTTCTTCTCTTCCACAGCGGAAGCCCAAGAGTTGTTGTTCCTCCACAGTTGCAGAAAAAGGTCCTGACGCTACTTCATCCAGGTCATTGGGGAATCTCACGAATGAAACAGATGTCTCGCAGATACTGTTGGTGGCCTAACATCAATAACGACATTCAGATTTTTGTTGGACAATGTCATTCATGCCAAGTCAATGCTAGCCAAGCACCCAAAGAGTACACCAGCTGGCTGTCTACAGCCGAGGTTTGGGAAAGAGTTCATATTGACTTCGCTGGACCATTCCAGAAACATATGTGGCTCATCGTGGTGGACTCCAATTCAAGATTTCCGTTCGTTATAAAGATGTCATCAACAACATCTCAAGCAACTATCAGTGCCTTACGGTCCGTATTCACACTGAAAGGGTTATCAAAAACTCTGGTATCCGACAATGGCCCACAGTTCATGGCAACCGAATTTCAAGCATTTTGCCAAAACAACTCTATTCAGCATTTGACATCAGCACCTTTCAATCCAGAGTTAAATGATGCAGCAGAGAGAATGGTGCGTACCTTTAAGTCCGCACTCGTTAAAATATTGTCTGACATATCCAACTGTGATGAAGCACTTGCGGTCTTTCTATCAACTTATCGGATCAGAACCAAACAAGACCTCGCTTCCAAGAAGACTTAGTTAGTCCTCAACCACACAGCGTTCCAGTTGATATTTGGATGAATTTGCCGCAACAGAGAGAAAGCAATAGTTTCATGAATCCCGAAAAAACATAAAACCAACAACCACAACACATTTTGGATGAATCTGACATTGAGATACATCTAGTAACCAACCCAGTTATCATTGTCCATCCATGTGCCAGTTGACACGTGTGTTAGGGAGCGGATACCAGTTTTTTATTAATACAACTGTTAGAGTGTACTTAGGTATAGTCTAAGCGCCGACAGAAAATTTTTGGATTGGATGTATAACCAAAATTGGAGTATGAGGGATATCGAATGCCAAAGTCTGGCAGTTTTGAGGGTGCTAGGTCCCCTTTTTTCAGGGTAATAACCTAATTAATAAATTTTTAAAAAGCTATGTAATTTTTTCTAAGCATAAATACCACAATCTTGATAGCCCAAGTAACATTTTTCATCTCATTAAACTCTACCAGATTCTAAGTAGATTATTTTAAGGGAGTAAAATATTCTCTGGTAGTCTACTACAAGATTCTAATACGAGAGTTATGAGCGTTAAACGGCCTAGTTACTAGAGGCATTTTCTATCTTACAACAAGAGTAAAAGATTTTGTATGATTTTTTGATATTTTATATCAAGTTAACAGATTTTTATTTTTATCACGTCAAAAAACTATTTATTTTTGTAAGAGTATTTATCTTATGAGTGAATCAATAATATTAGGTATGTTTGAGCATTGAGCTGTACCTAATATGGACATTAGTATTATAGTTGTTTTTCACACAATTGGACCAAAATTCGATCGCGGTTGAAAATGTACTATCTAATATTTACATTTTACCTCCAAAAAAAACCAAACGCTTTCAAAATAATGCATATTTCAATTTTTGTATTTTTTCTTATCTTTTTTTTCTCATGTCACTTTTTTGACAATAGAGTATCTTTATGCAGTACTTTGAAATCTCCCCATTTAAAATATTGAATATTTCATTTGTTCCATTGGTTATTGTCATTGATTTTGAAAATTGTTTGTTTTTGTTTTACAATTCAGACATTTCTTTATTGTGTGCATTTTGTTTTTATACTATTTTACTATACAGATCCTAAAAAAGCTTTTTAGTAGAGTGTAGCATAGCCGCCGAGCATAGCCGCTTTTAATTGTTTTACTATGGGATTATAAGCATTACAATATGGTTAACAGATATCAAATTTCGTAATAAGATTATTAAAAGACTTAAAGTTTATACACTCCTACTAAGGGAGAAAAAATTGATTTCATAATAGACCTAAGCGTTTGGAGCTTGAATTTGAATCTGGAAAGAGACGCAGTCTTATTATATGTAGAACAGGTGAAATAGGATAACAAAAAAAAAACAGAACAAAATTGTACCATCATAAAACTTGGTGAAAACGTTTCACGTATTATGAGAATGAAAAATCAAAAGAGTCTATAAAAATATTTCACATGCAAGGGTGTTTATTTGAAGGGGAGAGAGTGAACCATTTAACGTGAACCTCATCATCCGTTTTAGAACAGGTAAAAAAGTACGAAGTCTTTCGAATAAAAAAAAAATCGTACCATCATGAAACTTGGTGAAAACGTTTCATGTATTATGAGAATAAAAAATCAAGAGTCGATAAAAATATTTCACATGGAAAGGTGTTTTTTGAGGGGGAGAGGGGGGGAAATTGTGGTGTATCAAACAGAAAAATTAACTTTGGTGCAACCTAAGCATATGAATGCTTGTAAGGTAGTTTTGAATATGCTGAATCTAATGACACCAAAACCAAGTCGATATGACATTCGTGAAAAAAGTTATTGACATTTTTATGTAGCGATGACTATATTTTTTTATATTGCATACTAAAATTTAAAAAAACAAATTTTTTTGAATACCCATTTTTTTCGAAAATTCGATATCTCAAAATTGGTTTGGTGTTTGCCCCCCCCCCTGGACAAAATCCTGCGGGCGCCTATACATTGATGGCAAGTTTCATTGACGGACCATTATTTTCAACTGGTTTCCGGTAATATTTTACTTTATAGTATAAAGTAGTCAATGAAACTTGCCATCAATGTATAGGCGCCCGCAGGATTTTGTCCAGGGGGGGGGGGCAAACACCAAACCAATTTATACTATAAAGTAAAATATTACCGGAAACCAGTTGAAAATAATGGTCCGTCAATGAAACTTGCCATCAATGTATAGGCGCCCGCAGGATTTTGTCCAGGGGGGGGGGGGGCAAACACCAAACCAATTTTGAGATATCGAATTTTCGAAAAAAATGGGTATTCAAAAAAATTTGTGTTTTTAAATTTTAGTATGCAATATAAATAGAACTTTTTGGAAGTTTTTATAAATAATTTCTTTTAAATGTTTCAGTCAATAATGAAGTGTTAATAGTTATCTAGCGTAAAACTATTTTATATTTAATAGTAGACCGAACTTATTTAAGCACACAGACATTTTTTTGGAAGGTTTTGTATAAAAAGCAAGGTTCATAGAAAAATTAAATTTCATTCGTTCACTCTTGAAAAAATCAAAAGGGAATGTTATTTTTGATTCGATTAAAACAAAATTAATTTTCAAGATCGAACCAAAAATGCTAGGAGGTGGGATCTATAAAATATGGTTCGTTCCGAATTTATTATGCGAGAACAATTGAAATCGTACGGGAGTACAAATACCTGGGAGTTTTAATAACGTCGAATCTGAACATGAATAAGCACCTAGATTGGAAATTAGCGGAGGCAAAACGAGCGATCTTGTCGGTATGGGAACAGTGTATAAAGAGCAAATACATTCAGCACAGCGCAAAGCAAGATATTCCGCTCCACATCAACAGCAGTTCTTCTCTATGGTGCTTAAGTTTGGGGATATCGCCGTGGAAAAATGTCTACGATGTTTTATTAAAAGGATTTTTCGACTGCCAAGGAGTACACCTAAGACCTAACTATATGCTCTATCTGGAGACAGGGGCACCGCCAATGATTATTGATACACTTCAAATGCATTTAAACTATATCATCATCAGTAGTATATAGAATTTGTATTATAAAACCTTCTTATATAGAAACTATGCCTGGCCCCGGGGGGCAAAAAAACTTCCAGCTTAATGATTAGGAATTCTAATCTAAGTTGAACTGAGCTTAAAACAAATTGCGTATGACAAAGCCCTCACTATGTCACTGATGAGTTCAAGTGAGTAAGCCGAACGAAACGCAAATTTGTAGGACTAAAGGCCATTAAAAGCTATTTTGAATCTATATCATCAACATTATGGATATGGAGGAAAAAGGATATCAAAATTAGTTTTAACTGCGGCAGTTCAAACAAGAGGAGCTATGATAGTTGAGTGGAAGAATCTTGCCGCAACATGTGGCATTGATTTAGTCATAGTACCAAACGAGCAGCCATCTCTATTAAAAAGTAAGTTTAATGCGATATTGGAAATGTTTGGAGGTGTTCTCTATGAATGATTCGCAGCTGAAGCCAGTTCGTCAGAGTTTAGGAGCTACTATAGCCGTTTGAATTTCAATCTGCAGAACAAAACGTATCCACTGAATACAACCCCAGTGGATAAAATAAACATTATTTTTAAGACGAGAGGTGAATTGCTTGATCTATATTATATGACATCGTCCAGATCTGCCCCTACAATGTAGTCTCTGCAATATGAAAGAACACGAGGATACATATCACTTTATTGCAGTATGCCCGGTTTTAAGAGAATTCCGGATTAGGTACTTCAATAAACTCAGCCTTTGTGAATTGGAGTTTCTGAACATACTCGATGGGGAAGAAGGATGGGATGCGCTTTATAACTTTACTGTCACTGCACTACGATATAGAAGATGTATTATAGAAGAAGAATTTTAATTTTTAAATTAATACAGTTTTATATTTCTTAAAATTTTCTACTTTTTGCCGTTTAAATGTATTTATATTCGAAAATGTCAATCTGGTAGACGGCCATAGGCCATACCAATAAGACTTAAGATTCAATATTCAAATAATCTATAAGTATTTATATTTAATGAAATAAAAGGAGTCAATAAAACTATCTAACTATTGAAGATCCATTCACGAACCTTTGAAATAAGAAATAAAAATGTAATTTTACAAAAGGAAAAAGGACAGTTTCGAAATCTTTTAACCTTAATAGATTTCAATGAAATCGAATTGAGTGATTTCAATGAAATTGCCACAGGTCATGGTGATGATGCTGCCATTTTTTGAAACACCGTTTTGAAAATATTCGTTTCTGTTATAATTCTGTCTCAGCTATCCTGTCATTTTACTGAAATCACTCAAGGAACAACGAAGTTGACATTTTTTTTTAAAGCACCCTGTTTTGAAAATATTTTTTCTTTTTTAATTCTGTATAAGCTATCACCTGTGTCAATTTCATTGAAATCTTTCAAGGAACAACGAAGTTGAAAAATGTTGACATGTTTTTGAAACACCCTGTTTTGAAAATATGCAAATGTCAACGGATTTCCTTAATGGCCTTTTCGACTGGCAATCCGGAAGACCGATTCGATACGTGTGAACGATTCTGAAATCAAATCCGGAACAATTTTCTCTCCTTTTCAGAACAAGAACTGTCAATCTATCCCCATTCGAAAAGGCCATAAAATCACCTTTTTGTAAAAAATGTGAAAATTTCTGATTTTTTAGAAGCATCGACATCGTAGCCATTCTTCAACAGACTTTGAAAATTAATGGCTTGGCAGATGGGGACCATATATTTTTTTTAATAAATAGCTTCACAACAGCAGTGAATGGATACTTGATAAAGAAAGATTTATTTTAAGGACCTTTTTAGATCCTTATTTAAATCCGTTCAGCCAATGACAAAACTTTGGACGTACCTACTGTTTACAAATTGTTCGGCGTAAAACTATTTTCTATAAATATTTAAAACGAACTCCGGATAATAGACTGTATTATAATTTTTTTTTATTTTAATTTTTCAGATCAAAATTTGATAACTATTGATTCATTTGCTTCCAAACTCAATTGATTTATAGCCTATTGAATAGACCTTTTAAAAAGGAACAATTACATGCAAGGGTTTTTATTAATGAATATGTTTGTTTAGCCCATAAGCATGCTTAAAACCGAAAATGCTACTAAATTTACCCATGCGTTTCTGAGAGAATGGTCACACTGGCCACTTTTCAGTATTTTTGGTACAACTCGAAAACTAAGCGGAATTTGACAATTTTACATTTAATACTTTTTGTTCAAAATTAAATTTTCTATCGAAATGGATAGTTTGGAAAATTTCTAAAAAAAATTTAATCATGAAAAGTAAACAAAAACTAACATAAAAAAAAATCGAAAAATCAAAGATTTTTAAATTTTTTTCTAAATTGCGCATAACTTTTTTCGGAGCAAAGATACGTTCAAGACATGCATCAACAAAGTAAACGAGAGTCTTAGGGCCTTAATATGACATGTTAAAAAAGCCATATTATTTAAAAACTGACAGAGATATAGCCATTCAAACTTTACCATTTCTTATCAATTTCCGCAGTTTTTGCCCGAAAGCCTATTTTTTGGTACTTTATGACAAATTTAACGTTCCTAGCACCTAATATCAAATCTTATGTTAATCGGACCAGCCGTTCGGTCTGTAGGTTTGAACGTATTTAAAAACAGCCGAAAAACGAAATCGCGAACTTACATGCTTTTTATAAACTCTCTATAGTTCTAATGTCATATTATATCAAAATTTTGATTTTGAACATTTTTACGAAAGTGACATTTGCCATATTGTACCGAAAAAGGGACTTTCGGGCCAAAACTGGGAAAAATTATAAGAAATGATAAGGTTTGAATGGGAATATCTCTGTCAATTTTGAAAAAATATTAATTTTTGAATATGCCATATTAAGGCCTTTAGTCTCTACTTTGTTTTGTCTGCGCATGTCTTGACCCTATCTTTGCTTCAAAAAAAGTTATGCACAATTTATTAAAAAAATTAGATATCATTGATTTTTTGATTTTTTTTAAGTTGGTTTTTGTTAACTTTTCCTGCTTAAATGTTTTCGTAAATTTTTTTGAACTATCCATTCCAATAGAAAATTTAATTTTGAACAAAAAGTATTATATGTAAAATTGTCAAATTCCGCTTAGTTTTCGAGTTATACCAAAAATACTGAAAAGTGGCCAGTGTGACCATTCTCTCAGAAACGCATGGGTGAATTTAGTAGCATTTTTGGTTTTAAGCATGCTTATGGGCCAAACAAACATATTCAATAATAAAAACCCTTGCACGTAATTGTTCCTTTATACCTCTCATTTTCCGGTCTATTCAATAGGCTATTATTATTTTGCATATATATAAAACAGGTAGGTACCCAAAGTGCATATATTTTTTTCTGTGAATTTTTCCGATATTTTATTAGTTATTCTACTATTCGAGACGATTCCAACAAATCAGTTATAATTATATTTCGAACTGAAGACCTTGAAACTTCCAGTATTTTTCCGATATCGTTTGCCGAAACATTTTTTTTGTAATTTTTTATTATTTCCTCACGCAAGTTTTCCGACAAGCATTTGCCACGCGCCATGATGAATTTTGACTGCTGTTGAAATCAAAGCATGCTTCACTTAAGACACACATTCTTTAATAACGCAATAAAAAACGGTAAACGTCAAGAAAAAGAGACATAACATAACCAAGCCTAGGCTAACTATTCTGCGACGAAAAACTTCCTGGCCAACTATTTTGCAATACAAAACAAATGAGTTTACATAATTATAAGCAAAACTAAATTTATTTTGTTTTAATTGTTAGTTAAATTATAAAGACCACATATTTATGAACCATATTGAGAAAAAAATATCAACTTTTTATTAATTTTGAATAATCAGAAGATATTGGGAATTTAGTTTTATAAATATTATCATATTAGGCCAACTATTGGGCTCGTATAATCCTTCATACTCCGATTTCGGTTATAACTACAACCACTCCCAAAATCTGCAGACGGCCCTTTGTCTTATAGTCGGAGAGCTACCAGCCACTTTGACTAACCTACTAGACACAAGGCTACAACTTTGTGTATGCTTGATTTGGGACTAGTTAAGTATAAAAACCACGGTCTGGCAGGGTTGCCGCGGTCGAAAGGTTGCCATCTGACTTTTTCAAAATGCAAAAAAAAGGGTCAAATTTAACCTACTCGCACAAGGCTGAAACTTATTTGTTATTTAGTTTATACATTCTTATGCATGAAAACAATTATGCCAGACGGGTTTGGCGGTCGAAAGTGCTTGCCAGACGAGCCTAAAGCCCTTAAAGATTAATAAAAGATATTGGATAATTTGAGAAATTTGTTAGGTACAATGCTAAAACTTAGTTTATTCTTTGTTCGTGAACAGATTAGTCAAAAAATAAAGATCTGAGAAAATTTCCGCAATTCTAGGGTTGCCACCTATTTTTTTCAAAATGTAAAATAACTTCCAAATGCAACATATCTACTTTTAGAATGCTGATTTTTGAATTTATAATAACTTATGTCTTTTTGTACATGAAAAAAAAGATGCCAGACCAGTTTTGGTGGACGAAAATAGCTTGCCAGACGTGTTTTTAAAGTTGGTATTAAAAAATGTCTTTGATTAGTCAGAGAATAATGTATTAAGTATAACATGTTAACTGCGTATAATCCTAATACATATTAAATCAAGTCAACAAATTATCATATGGTTCTTTTACTGTAGACACAGGATTGCCACATATTTTTCATAAATTGAGGCCCGTCTGGCAGGAACTTTCGACCGTCCGTCCGGTGTGTGATATATTTTTTTTCATATTCAAGAATATATCAGCTTCATATCATATATAACATATATGTAAAAATCAGCTTTGTGCGGGTAGGTTTGCGATTTTGACAGTTTTTTGAAATTTAAGAAAAAATAAAAAAAAAAAGATATTTCTTACAATACCAACTTTTGAAACTTGGACCCGTCTGGCAGGAACTTGCGACCGTCCGTCCGGTGTGATATATTTTTTTTCATATTAAAGAAGATATCAACTGACATATATGTAAAAATCAGCTTTGTGCGGGTAGGTTTGCAATTTTGAAAGTTTTTTTTTTAATTTAAGAAAAAATCAAGAAAGGATATTTCTTATAATACCAATTTTTTAAATCTTAGGCTTGTCTGACAGAAGGTTTTGACCGTCTGTCAACTATGTTTTTTTTACATTCAAGATGGCATAAGCTTACTTTAGGTAGATTGGTGTTTCAGTTTTGTCAATTTTATAAAATTTTTAAAAAAATATGTGGCAACCCTGTGTCTACAGTGAAAGAACCATATGATAATTTGTTGACTTGATTTAATATGTACTAGGATTATACGCAGTTAACATGTTATATTTAATACATTATTCTCTGACTAATCAATGACATTTTTTAATACCAACTTTAAAAACACGTCTGGCAAGCTATTTTCGTCCACCAACACTGGTCTGGTATCTTTTTTTCATGTAAAAAAAGACATAAGTTATTATAAATTCAAAAATCAGCATTCTAAAAGTAGATATGTTGCATTTGGAAGTTATTTTACATTTTGAAAAAAATAGGTGGCAGCCCTAGAATTGCGGAAATTTTCTCAGATCTTTATTTTTTGACTAATCTGTTCACGAACAAAGAATGAACTAAGTTTTAGCCTTGTACCTAACAAATTTCTCAAATTATCCAATATCTTTTATTAATCTTTAAGGGCTTTAGGCTCGTCTGGCAAGCACTTTCGACCGCCAAACCCGTCTGGCATAATTTTTTTTAATGCATAAGAATGTATAAACTAAATAATAAATAAGTTTCAGCCTTTTGCGAGTAGGTTAAATTTGACCCTTTTTTTGCATTTTGAAAAAATCAGATGGCAACCTTTCGACCGCGGCAATCCTGCCAGACCGTGGTTTTCATACTTAACTAGTCCCAAATCAAGCATACACAAAGTTGTAGTCTTGTTTCTAGTAGGTTAGTCAAAGTGGCTGGTAGCTCTTAGACTATTAGGGCCTCATTGCGAGAGTGTATGAAAAATAGACTTAGGCTAGGACCGCACTTGCGATTTCAATCGCGCGACTGTTTAGTCGCCAGAAATATAACACATGAATTTGAATTAGAATGAACGCACATGCGACCTAGGAATCGCTACGATTAAAAGTCGAAAATTTGTTCCATTTTTCTGGCGATGCGATCGTCGAAAGTTGAAATGAAACAAACGGACTTAAATGGTTGTGCTCGCACTTGCGATTTAAAATAGCGCGACTAAAAAATCGTAGTCGCAAGTAGAAAAAATTATACACGCACTTGTGATTTTTAATCGTACGATTATTTAGCCGCAGCGATTACAAAAATGGAACCAGATCTATTTTTTCGTTTTTTCTGTCGTAAAATTAAATAGACGCATGTGCGTGCTTTCATATTAAAAGCCTTATGTTCTATTTCTTGCGATTAAAAAATCGCGCGATAGATAGTCGCAAGTGAGTGCATGGCAATTATTTGTTGCGAGACCGATTTTTTAATCGCACCGACTGAAAATCGCAAGTGCGGTCCTAGCCTAAAAGTTGATTACTGGTATTGCAAATTTCTATTAGGAAATCTTTTTCTTTTTGATTTTTATGTGTTTACCTATTTGATAGAAATTTCAATTTTATCAAGAATTTCAGATCGACTTTGTTTATTCGAATTTTTTGGAATAGACTCTCGCAATAAACCCCTTTTGAAGATGCTTCTTTCGGTTTATAACTCATTGTATATACAATATACATATACATCATATATACATATCCAATTGGTTAACTTTCGACCTAAGACTGCTTGTGGTAAGTTTTATACCTTTAAGAAATTGAAAATATAGGGCAAGTTTTTAAAAAGTCCAACACGTTTTGAGCAATGGATTTTTTTTTCAATCTTTCAACTCCAAAAATATAAGTTAAAAATTAGCTTTGGTCATAATTGCAGTTTATTTAGGTATTTATACCAATTGGTTAGGATTTAGTATGGACAAGTTATGAAATTCTGACAGGTTATGGCCTGGCCTTTCAGCAGTAAAAATTTGAAGTATGGGGGGTATTGGACATTCAGTATGTAATTAATGTGTACAAGTGAGTATCGCATAATCTTAGATAAATGCATAAATCTGGTCGGCCAGAAAAAGAGATCAAGCTATGATCCGGACGACCTTGAAATTCTGAAAGGTAAAAGTTGTTCCTTTAATTTTATGTAGGTTTTATCCTTTATATCGATGGGTGGTAGCACCTCTAAAAAGTGAAAACATTTTTTGGTCGACTAGCCGATCTGACTAGGGTATGAGCTTGACGAATAAGCTTTTTTATACCACCTAACGAATGGGAATTGTGAGCAAGAGAGCGAGATAGACGTGTTTTTAAATTTGTCCGGGAAAATTCTTTTTTTTTTTAATTTCAAATTCGTAAAAGTACTGAAAATAATGGAAGAAAATTCTAAGAAGTGTGGTGATAGATTTGCAGGAAAAGAAAGCAAAAATGAAACTTAAATGCAGTGCATTTTGTGAAGTTTAAATTCATGACAAGTGTACGGGCTTGCCGGAATATGATTAAAATGCCATAAGATCAAAGAAAAATGTTGCATTTATTTGTGATAATTGTCTTGACAATAAAAGTGGCAATTAAAAAATCTTTAGAAGACATTTTACAATCCGTAAATGCAAATAAAGAAAGTGCCGCGAAACAACAAAAATTAGTGTATGATATAACTGAAAAATTAAATACACTAATAATGGCGAATATCAACAACAAAGTGAAGAGAAAACGGGAACATATGCAAGTCAATTGCAAAAGTGTCCACCCGTTATACTTAAGCCCAAAGTAAAACAAAGTGGAAAAAACAAAGGAAGACTTGAAAAGTTATGTTGATCCCTCTAACTTAATTATCAGTGATATAGCTGAAAGAAACAACGGCGTAGTTGAAATCATATGTGATAGTGAGGGAGAAAGAGACAAAGTGAAATGTGCATTTGTAAAAGAACTTGGGAGTACATACGATGTCAAAGTACCAGCTTTGTACATAAACTTAACTTTGTATATAAGCTTAAAGTTTGTGTGAAAGGTACCAGCAATAAAAAAACCAAAACTGTTTATTACAGGCTTAAGCGCCGAAATGAGTGAGGAGCAAGTTGAGAAAAGTCTTAAATCACAGAAACAGAACAAATCATTGAGTGAGAGTGAAATTAAATGTGTTAAAGTTATGAAAATCAGCGCGGTGAACATGACTCTCGAAATTGTGAAGAATTAGAAAAAAATGAGTGTGTCAACTGTAAATTGGCTAATGACAGATTGCATCTAAATTTATTTACCAATCATAAAACCTTAGACTTAGACTATAATTGCCCGGTTTATTTAAAAAAAACTCGAAGTCAAGAGGAGTCGTATCAACCTTTTATTAGCAATTAAATGATAAGTGTTCTGAAGATTCAGTTTCATTTTTAAATGGGATGCTTTTAAATGTACAGGGGATAACTGGAAATTTTACATTAATTGAAGATATTGTTACCCAAAATAATCTTGACTTTATCTTACTAACTGAAACACATCTCACAGATGGTAAAGCTAGGTGTGAAGTGTGCTTACCTGGTTATAGGAGATATGATTGCCTGTCGAACTCTCGACACACTGGTGGTGTATCAATTTATGTAAAAGAAGGACTCAAATCATCTTATAAGAATGCTTTAGTGATTGATAAAAAAATTTGGATTTTATCAGTAACCATAACATATAAAAGTGGAATTTTATAACTGTTTATAGATCTGGAACTCTTAGTGTAATTGAATTTTTCGATATACTGAATGCCTGGATCCCTAGAAATATAACTGAAAATTAATATATTTTAATTGCAGGTGATTTCAATATAGATTATATTATACTATGAGCTAAATCACGTAAAACAATTTGAATACCTTAACGGGCTTCAACAAATAGTTAAAGAACCAACAAGAATAACACCAATATCAAAAACCCTCATTGATTATGTGATGACTGACTTTACCTTCAACGCAGGTGTTAAAGTTTGGAATGATTCGAAAATTTCTGATCATGAATCTTTGTTCATTAAAATTTATACAAAGTAGTTCGTTTCGTGTAATGCAAAAACAATTATTTGTGTAAAATATGATCAACAGAGATTTATTAACGAGTTTAATAGCTGTTTCATTGAAAATACTGATGATAGGTTAAATGATTATGCGTTGACTATTGAGGGTGCAATAAAAAACTCTTTGTTAAAATTAACAAAAAATATGACAATCAATAAGAAATGCGCGGAGTGGTATAACAATGAATTGTTTCATTATAAATCAGAAAAAAATCGTTTGCATGATAGGGCTGTTTATACAAATGTTTCGGTAGATTGGAAAAGATATAGAACCGCGAGAAACGTTTACAAAAATCAATGTGTCCAGGCGTAAAGAAACTATATTGAATCCAAAATAATTGAAAAAGCCGGCGATCAAAAGGGTATGTAGTAAACAATGAAAAATCAGATATTTAAAGAACAAAAAAGTGCTTACAATAACTTGGAAATTAACGGAATAACTTTAAATAATGATCTTGAAATAGCAAATGGTTTAAATACCTTCTTTATTGAAAGTGTTTTAGAAATACAGAATAATATCCCACATGTTCCTTATGCTGACAATTTTCCATTTTATGAAGATTAATTTAAGTTTCAGCAAATAGATTTTCACATATACTTGAAACAACAGTGAAATCGATGAACAAAAAAATGACAGCTTCGGTTTAAATTGTAAGATAGTCCTTGATTGTAAAGACATAATTTTTCCTTCGCTACTTAAAATAATTAACTTATCGTTATATGAAGGATCATTTCCTGAGAGTTGGAAGGTTGGAGATATTGTGCCAGCAGAAAAGGTAAAAAACGCTAAAAGACCAGAGGATTGGAGACCAATAAATATGTTACCTACATATGAAAAGATACTGGAAGTCATAGTCTGTACACAGCTAACAACTTTCATCGAAGGAAAGGGACTAATATGTGCGGAACAATCTGGTTTTCGAAGGGCGCTTTCGTGTGAAACCTCTATTAGTTTCGTTATAGATGAATGGCAAAAAGGAAATAGAAAAGGGAAATACTATCTTGGCAGTTTTCTTGGACCTCAAAAGAGCGTTTGAAACCATTGACAGATACATATTAATAAAAAAGCTTTACAAATATGGAATCCGTGAAAAGGAGCTTTGTTGGTTTACGAGCTACTTATCAGACAGGAAGCAAAGAGTGATAGTGAATGATGTCTATTCCGGTACCAAACAAATTCCTATTGGTGTTCCTCAAGGATCGGTGCTATGTGTTTTGCTATTTCGCCTTTATATCAATGATATTGGGAATGCCTTAACTAGTTCTAAAATATGTTTATTTGCTGATGATACTTTAGTTTATATTAGTGGTAGTAGTATTAGTGCTTGTGAAATTATACTTCAGCAAGAACTTGATGCAATGTATAACTGGCTGTGTATGAACAAGCTTATGGTTAACACTCAAAAGACTAAATGTAGGTATGAGCATAAATGGGGACAGTTTGAGTTTGAACATCCAAATAAAGAATGAAGTAGGTAATATTATGTGTAAACGAAATTAAGTATCTGGGTGCATACATACATCGATAACAAACTAAAATTTGATTTTCATGTATCAAAATTATGTTCGAAAATCTCTCAAAAAATAGGCTTCTTTTCGAGGATAAGACAATATATAACAAAACACTGTGCTTTTACAATATACAACACAACAATATTTCCGCATTTCAATTATTGTTCATCTATAATATATATGTGCAGCATACAAAACAAAACTAAGCTTCAAATCCTTCAAAATCGAGCATGAGGGTTATTTTAAAGTGTAGAAGATTAACGGCAGTTGTTGATATGCTACAATCTTTGAGATGGTTGAATGTTACTCAACGTCTAAAATTTAATGTTTTAATCATGATTTTTAAAATAAAATCAAACCTTTATCCTGCTTATTTACAGAATAATGTTCAATATATTACTGTGACTGATATGCACTTCGGAATCTTGGTGACTTTCGACTACCACTTTATAGGAGGAGTAATACTCAAAACAACGTATTTTTCAAAGGCCTGACACTATTTAATCACCTTCCTAGTGAAATAAAAATTTGACAAATTTAAATATTGTAAAATCACGTTTAAAATGTATACTAGCTCATTATAATTAAATTGTAAATTGTACTAACAGCCCTATTATTGACACGATTCAAAACTAGTTTTAACGTATAAAACTACCTAGTTCAATAGGGGTTACGAGTTTCAAGTTTTGAACAAATTGGTATTATTCAAACAAAACATCTAAAACTCGAAATCATAAAACTAGTTTTTGATAAAGCTAGAAATTCATAAAACCAGAAATATCTAGTTTTTAGGAGCTCAAAACTAGTTTTGAAGCCTTTTCCTATTATTCATCGCAAAATAAAATCGGAAAAGTCTACAAAAATAAATAAATTTAGAAACGTCAAAAATAAATCGGCATATTTAATAATTTTAGCGATGGCGCGTAAAACTTGATGCAATGTATAACTGGGTGCATACATACATCGATAACAAACTAAAATTTGATTTTCATGTATCAAAATTATGTTCGAAAATCTCTCAAAAAATAGGCTTCTTTTCGAGGATAAGACAATATATAACAAAACACTGTGCTTTTACAATATACAACACAACAATATTTCCGCATTTCAATTATTGTTCATCTATAATATATATGTGCAGCATACAAAACAAA
The DNA here is from genome assembly GCA_963921185.1 of Dasysyrphus tricinctus. Lineage (NCBI taxonomy): Eukaryota > Metazoa > Arthropoda > Insecta > Diptera > Syrphidae > Dasysyrphus > Dasysyrphus tricinctus. The sequence goes on from OY992531.1 coordinate 140,741,817, forward strand.
ACTAAGCTTCAAATCAACGATTGTCAATTGGCAGACGGCAAAGCCATGCTTAAGTTGATTTAGTAAAACTTGTTAAAAAAGTTTTATTAATGTTTAAATAAAAATCAAATCTAATCTAATCTATAGATAAACGAGAAACTGGCTCTGGACCTTGGGCACCTAATATGAGGGAAATTTGATAAAAAATATCCCATCTAATTGGTCAGTAATTGGTCAGAAAAGGTCAACTGGTCCCAGAAATTGGTCAGCCCTAGATAACTTTTAATCAAAGCTTAAACTTTCTCAAGGTTACGCACGATTTTTGGCACCTCATTTAAGGAAAATTTGTCAAAATTTTATACCATGCGAAAGATTTCTAGATCGTGATAAAAGGTCAACTATTTACAGTAATTGGTCAGCCATAGGTTTTTTCTATGAATTTTTGAAGTTCGTTTCAAGGTCACAAAAAAAACTTTTGGCACCTCATTTGGGCCATTTTAAAAAATAAAGTATGCAATTTGAAAAGACTCTTTACGGTTGTAAAAGGTCAGCTATTTTCAGTAATTGGTCAGCCATAGATTTTTTTTAATGAATATTTAATGAATTAAAAAAAAATTTCAAGGTCAAAACGATTTTTGGCATCTCATTTTCGGGAAATTTGCCAAAAAAGTGTACCATATGAAATGTCAAGGTCATAGCGATTTTTGGCACCTCATGTATGGGAAATTTTCAAAATTTAATACCATCAGAAAGGTCCTCAGAACTATATAAAAGGTCAGCTAGTTTTAGTAATTGGTCAGCCATAGCTTTTTTGAGCTAATTTTTAAATTATTGTTCAAGGTCACGCGCGATTTTTGGCACCACATATATGGGAAATTTACAAAAATTTAATACCACCTGAAAGGCCCTATGATCTGTATAAAAGGTCAGCTAGTTTCAGTAATTAGTCAGTTATATAGATACTTTTATACAGATGTCCTTAATAACCGCCGCAGTCCTAGGCACGGGGGACTATTGATGGGCTAACTTGAGTGTAGGCTTGAGGGTGGTTGACAAGCGTTGTTGTGAACGTTTTTCCACATAGCCGATTTTGTTTGGTTTGGAAGCAAAACATGGCAATGTTTTTCAGGGAACGATTCTTAAAGTTTATGGGTTACCTTCGATTAATTTTTAACTATTGACAATGTAATATGTACACATCTGTATGTAATACAGCATCTCATTAGAATGGTGAATATATAAACACCTTTGTTAATTTATGCATACATTAACAAGGAATGAAATATAATTTAATTTCTTTACAAAAGTTCTTTGCCAGAGAAATCCATCCCGCGGAAAAACTTTGTTTGTATTCAGATAAAGGAAGACCGAGATGGCATATTAAATATAATGCTTTTATTCATAAGGGGTTTGACGAGACGACAGTGCTACTCATCATTGTATTTAGTCACAAAAGATACAACGCTACAGACACTGTCTGAAAAAAAGAGAATATACCTACATACATATACAACTATACATAGGTACATATTGCCGTAAGTTCGCAGGCTTTTTTACCTCAATCTTTGCAGCCACCTCCTTGAAATTAAATTGTTCCTCTTGCCCGACATTGTCCTTGCCCTTGTTCATTTTACTGTCAAAGTCAAAAATATTGTTTTCAGCACCCAACAGCTAATTTAGATTTCAGGTGAAGGACCTTGTTAGCATCAGCCAATGTCTGGCCTACATATACGTGCAGTTGATTCCCTATAAATACGGGCGGATTCTATTCCCTTTATTGTATAGGTAGATAGGTATATTGTTGGTAATGTGATTCGGGCGTGGACACTCACAGCGAGAGTGAATGGATCAATAGAGAGCCAGGGGTTTGTATGAGTTGAGTTTGGAGTATACTGTGTACATGACATACTTAACAATTCAGTAGGCTTGACATTTCGCCTCAACAACAACTAACCACTCCGTTAACCACGAAGAGCAAGTGTATTGCCATTTTAATATCTTTTTCTCTCACAAAGAACAAGGTCTTGTTTTCGTCTCAAATGATGGGGGAGGTTATGCCAAAATTATACGCTACTGAGGTATACATATATGTATACCAAACAAATATATACATCATACTCGTACATATACAGCATAGCCCGTACACGTGGAATAATTCCGTGCGCCGCACGATGAAATGAATGAATCGTCGCATTGTCGTCATTGCTGCCTTTGAGTGTAGTTGTTGATTTTTTTGTTTTGGCTTTTGGGTTGTTTTTTTGCCGCTCTCTTGAAGATATTAAAGGATTCTCTAAAAGACAGACGAACCGCCGGTCAGCAGGGAGCGCGGAGATGAGCCTGAAGCTGGGCACGTGGGAGGTGGGATGTGGGTAAAATAAAGTTTGGGTTGAGGAAGGTCTGTCTGGTGGTATCGATTTTTTATTTTCAGTCTCTCTGTGTACCTACATACGTGTGTGTTAGAAAAATGCGTGTCTGCAGTTTGTATCTATAACATATAAAACTCCAATTTAAAGTGATTTTTGCAGACGATCCTTAAAAGCCCAAATAAGTTATAGGTATGTATTTGTATATATGTACATACATGAAGGTACATAAAAATGTTATACCTTTCTGCGGGTATAACGCACATTAGACTACTAGCTAGATGGTTGCAGGAGAACAAGGACATGACTGCTCATTTTATGATTATTTCGGTGGTGGTAGGTACACATTTTAAATTAAGAAAATTTACGAATTATATCATAAATAGCTTAGAGCTCAAAAAAAGTAGGTACTATGCCATTTGATTTCTTTAAAAACTTGAATACATGTATCAAAAAAAAATTTAAATCGTTATAGGTAGGGTAGAGCGGGGCTAGTTGTTTTACTTGAAGTCTCATAACTTGTTACCTATTTATAACATAACAATGAAACTGGGATCCATAGGAAGAATGTAATTTCGGTTTCTTAGATAAATACAATTTCCTAGGGTATCGCAACGGATCTACATAGATCTAAGTGTGACGGTAACGAGATCAACTGTCAGCCCTTCTAAACCTAGATAAATTTATAACATTTTTAAGCAGAAGAATAAGATGACTTTAAATGCACCAAGTCCAAGTGGTCCAATTTGCCCCACTAGCGGGGCGAGTTGGACCAGTAGTAAGGGGCAGTTGGACCAAAGCATAGAAAGTGGAAAAAGGAGCTCTAAAGCATAATTCAAAGCACAACTTAAAATAACGTAAATGACCCCATAGCGCCATTACCAGTAATTGAGAATATTGTATGGGCCTGATTTCAGCAAGAATGGCATTGCACCCACTCCCCGCCGGGTAAAGTCTCAGAATATGCTTCCATACAGATCGATGACAAACATACCCCAATTATATTCTTCTTCCTCTTTGGAAGTTTATCTAGGCAAAATTTTTCATACTATGTTCCATATAAAACGTTTAATTTGAATTCAGCGGGGCGAGTTGGTCCAACTGGTCCAACTTACCCCACACCTAGTTTGATGGTTATATCCTGTCGCTTTGAAAAACAACACTTACAGCCCTATTATTGAGAATTTGTAAAACCAGAAATGAAACTAGTTTTTAGCAAAACTAGTTTTGTTTCAAGTTTTATAAAAATTAATCAACACTAGTTTCAAAAAAAATTCGGTATTATTCATTTCTGGAGACAAAACTAGTTTAAGTTTTGAAACGAGTTTCTCGTTTTACTATATATAAAACTAGTTTTATCGAAGTAGCTACTTTTATTTTGACAACAAAATTGAAAAGTCAAACAATTGTTGTAATTTTCAAACTGTTTTCACTTCTTTCATATTGTTGATCTTGACCGCCGAATATATAAAAAGAAAATACAGGTATTATATTAACCATATTTTGGTGCACATTCTTTTATCTATTTCTTAAATCTATTTTGTAGGGAGAAGATATGGGTCGTCCACGGAAACTAATCACCGTTGAAGACAAGATGGACAAAGTGAAAAAAATTAAAGGTGAACAATGGACCCAAGCGGAAATGGAAACTTTAGCGTCGCTTTGTTTAGCCCATGGTAAAAGTAGTATTTTGTCCAAAGAGACAAACAAAGCTACAACCACGAAAAAGGACATTCAATGGACTACAGTCCAATATATGTTCAATTTGGTAAGTACTTTTACGCAGTACATACCTGATCTAGTGGCAGCATCTCTTTTGGTCCCATATTAGATGCATCCACCACGTGACAAATCCGCCCTTCTAGCACGCTTCAAATACATTTGCGGAAGAATAAAGCACGAGAACGCCGTCATCATATAACAACTGGAGGTGGGCCACGTCCTGCCAATGATGATAAAGTACCATTTAAAGTGACAGGTCCAATGATGGAACTGGCGGATATTTTAGGAGTTTTCGTTTCCGGTTTGGATGGTTTTGGGTCAGATGCACCAAATTTGTTGACTGCCAAAGATTCCCTGCCAAACTCATTGACTAGGGCAGATGAAAATCCACCATCAGATGCAAGTTATTCTTTCGAACAAACCATGAATGATCATTTGAAAAATATTTAAATGATGGAGTCGAAATCCACAACACTGAATCTGTCAACCAAATTGAAGAATAGCTGTCACAAGTTGAATCACCTGGCACCGAAACCGAAGCAATAAGACCAAATAACGTCGATTTACCCGCAAATGGTCAGTTGCAGTTTTTCCCCACATATTCTCAAAGGCGTCCAAAAGAACGAAAACCTCGTCAGCCGTTGTAGGGAATTCGTAAGAAAAACTCAGCAGTAGGGTTAGAACCTCAGTAACAAAATTTCGGAGCAGATTTGTAAAAAAAGTGGAGTAAATCAAAAATTTAGGGAGCAGATTTTAAAACAAAGGGAAAACTCAAGTTTTCAAAAACTCTTCTTTTAACAAAAATATATTTTACAAAAATAAAAAGATATAGGTACATATGTTGTTTTTCTTTTTTAACTCAGAGCAGATCAGATCAGATTCAAAGCACAAAATAATTGAAATATTATTATTTGAGCTCTCGGATTTTGTGTTCTGAATCTGATCTGATCTGCTCTGAGTTAAAAAAGAAAAACGCCAATAGCTTCGCAAATTAAATTAACCAAATCGCAAATAGGTTTTACCTAAACTCAAATAAGTTTCTCCCAAGTGTAAATAGATCTAACCCAAACGCAAATAGAACTAACCCAATCGCAATTCGATTTAAACAAAACGCAAATATTGTTAAATACGCAAATAATTTAAACTATTAACAAATCATTTTAACCAAAATGCTATATACAAAAAAATACATAAGCCCTGATACTAACGTGAAACGACGAACAAAGTAAGAAAAAGAAATTATTCCGCTAAGCATAAGTTTTCAGGTGCAAACATTCAGATTTCAGAGTCCAGAGTTGGTTGGAAAATTAAATAACAGAGTCTTGTCATTTAATTTGAGCCTGTTTTGATTGGGAAAATTGAGTCCGGACTCGTGAGTGTCATCGTGTTTACATTAAAAAATTTGAGGCGCCTCAAAACACATAGAAACAACAACAACTTCAATGTTTTGCCCATTGAACAACAACAAATGAGACTCATGAGTCGAATGTTTATGTTTTCTTCATGCCTCACGACATCCCTGATCCCCCATTTCTCTTGTCCAGAAACCGCCGTGAGACCCGTCTCAGCCTTCCAAATCTAAGCAGCGTCTTTCATCTGGTTTTGCCGAATAATTTTCAGTGTTGAAAAAAAGAAGCAGATCTCAAAAAAGCGGAGTGGTGGAGTATATTTGTTTTCTTCCTCAAAATTGGAGTGAAATTGCTCCGATTGGAGTAAGGTTCGAATACTGCTCACCAGCAACATCCTTCAAAAAGAATATCTAGCCGAAAAGAATCGACAAGAGAAAGAAAAACATGCTGCCGATATGCAATTCGAAAGTAAAGTGTTGGAAACGAAGTTAGTAGAAATGCGCCAAATTGCTTCCGATCGACAAGCCGAGAGCGAACGTCGTGCTGAACTACATGCGATGGAAATACGCCATAAGCAAGCTCTATTTAATCACTAAATACAATTGATGATCGCTGCACGCAATGCATTGCCGTGTTCTTGCTCGTCGCGTGATGCGCTTGAGTCTGTCATTTCATTGGCAATGGAGAACGTAAGTTGTAAGTTGGGGGTTGGACATTCGGTATCGGTGGATGAAACCAATATTGTATCATCTCCTGTCGAGGAGCTTGAATCCTAAGCACAATTTTCTCAAAATGAGAAGATTAATATATTTTAAATTGCACATGCACATCCCAACATACATATAATATAATGTAAATTTCACCTACAAACATATGTATATAATGTAAGTCGTTCCGTTGCTTAATAAAAATAAGAAAAATGCAATTCGAATGCTCAGTTTTTCATTTATGAGTTTATTTATAAAATTTCAACTAAGTTCATACATATAGGTAGAAAGCATACTTATGCGATTATTTTGCGCCACTTCAATACGGAAATGCTGAAGCACTTCATCTCGTACTTATTTATTGCTTTTGTACAACGAAACTTCCATTTCATTGCACCCCTCATATGCCTAGTTTCCTTCCTCTGCATTGATAGGAAGTTCCAAGTCTTTGTTAACATCAATCTCTCCTTCTTCTAAACAAATGTTGTGCAAAATGCATGCCACAACGATTAATTTCTAAGCAGTGGGTAGTGCTACGTTCAATCCATGTCGTAGTGCTGCGTTTCAGTACACCGTATAAGCGAAGCTTGATACCGACGCTTGATTGGCCAGTCCGGGGTGATTCAATGTGAATGGGGTAGCCAAATACGCTGTATTTGAATAACCTGAATCTCCCACCATAATGTACTGGCCAAAATGGCCGGCGTCAAAACGTAATTTCAAATTGGATGCAGAAAATATTGTTGAATCATGACTTGCACCGGGCAATCTTTCGACAATATCCAAAACTCTCAAATTGGCAGAAGAGACTGTTTGCACATTTAACGAGAAATAACCCTTCCGGTTGCGAAACGATTCGGCCTATTTAGAAAAAGCATTGCTTTATACATACGTAATCAAAAGCTATACAATTCGTGAAAAAGAATTGGGTACCTGTGAACCTCCTGGTGACAATATTTTGACGTGCGTGCAGTCTATAGCACCTATAGTGCGCGGAAAACCAGCCAGCGTATGAAATTCTAATGCGGCCGCTTGTCGTTCCGCTTCAGTCTGCGGCATGCGAATAAATCTTGAAACATACTTCAGCAACGCATCGCAAACTTTAGGCAAACAATTGCTCACAGTTGGCTGTGATACTCCCATTTCATCACCAACATTTTGCTCAAAGCTGCCCGAGGCCAGGAACCGAATCAAAATCATAACCATCTGTGCAGGTTTAAGATAGCGAGCTATGTGACTGGAAGACAGTTTTTCCATTTAAATACCAATACATACGTAGTATACAGTGCACTCTAATTTGTGTCGTACTGTCTTTGTGGGGTTTTCATATGCGGTTCCACCAAATCAAAAACACGTTAAAAAGTGCGCTTTTTCATTCTAAGGTGTTGATAAAACGCCAAATCGTCCCACTCTTCCACCTCTGCCTGACGCCTGACCTCTGTCACTTCGTTATCAGTATTATTATCAGAAAAATCGTCAAAAATGCCAATCATCTTCTTCTTCCAAAAAGTTCTTGAGAGCCAATTCGTGGAATATCATTTTACGCACCATCGATCGTTAAAATGATTAAATATGCTGAATTATTTTTAAAATTTATTTATTTTTGTTGACTTTTCCGATTTTATTTTGCGATGAACGTCTGACGACGTCGTTTAGACGATTCTATTACTTCACATAACTCATAAATACATGAATTGTATAAACGACGTCGCTCAGGCGCGACGATTCTATTTAAGCTTTTTATAACTCCTGGAAATGTCAAATATGATCGTTTGAACGATAACGATTGATATTTTACAATTGTCTTTTTTTTTGCTGATTTTTGTTTTTAAATCATCCTTACAAAAGATCTCATTCAAAAAAATTATGAACAAAAATTAAAAATTAAAAACTAAGACGTTCAGTCTTATGATGTTTTATATGGGAATTCCCATGGTAATATTTTTTTTTTTTTAATAAATTTTTGAATGAGGTCTTTTACAGGGATGCCTAAAGAACGGAAATCAACTAAATAAATTTAGAATAGCTGCAGAAATTCGAGAGAAAAAAAAAATAAAACGAGTAAAGAGCGAAAATCCCATACAAATTTGTATGTGAAAAGTATGGGCTTAGAGCCACGTGTAAATGGCCTCGGACAGAATTTTGTTTCGCCATATTTTTTTTGGGGCATAAACTTTTGATTTGGGGGGTGTCTGCTATTTTAAAACCGATTTTGGGAAATAACGGACACCCTATTGTTGGTGCTTGGTTCAGCACCTTCAGTGAGAAGTAGACAAGAAAAAAATCCTACCGGAGGGGAGTAATATCTCCCACCGCTTGGACGGGAGGGCCAATTTAATAAAATAATTGCATAAAATAGAAAAAATTAATTGAAAAACAACGGATACACTTGCAGCAATGTGTTGTAGGCTTTTTGGAAAGCCAGAAGTCCATTTCAATAGCAGATTATTAAATAAAGTTCTTTGAATAAACAATTTCACCAAAATCTGTTTTCAAACCTACAATTAAAAAACAATGAATAATTTTTCTTCAATATATTGAGTTTGAAACAATTTTTTGCCAAAAATGTTCATCAAAAAACTGAATTTAAAAACAAGCCGTAAGAATGGCTTTCCAAAAAGCTACAAAACATTACGGTAAGTTGTTTTTTGATTATTTTTTTTTTTTATTTTATGCAAATATTTTATTAAACCGCCCCTCCTGTCCACCCTAATGTACAATGTACATGCATACATAGGTACGCAAATTATGTGCTTCGGTTGATAGACAGGTTCTGTAAGTGGTGGCGTCATCTACGCATCTGTCTGTAAATACTGCTACGCAAACCTAATACAAAAAAAAAAACTTTACTAATATAAAAACTTAAGTCGGGATTATTGGCTATAATGTACAGTTCTCCAATAGCACCTACAGACTTATTAGGTGGACCTATGGCATTAAGCTTATCTGCAAAATTTACCCAGAGCTTGCTTCTCTTTTTTCTACCATGTGTAGTTCAATATCTTCTATTATCTTGGTGTGATTGACCTAGAGAGTTAATACTTCAATAATTAGTTGAACCAAATTGGTTAAATTTGAGAACGACTTACATATTTTGGAGCTTAAAATTTAAATATGAATGTTTTTTGACGGAACAATTTATTTTTTTTATTTTGAAGTTATTCTCAAACTGTTGACAAACAGACGATGAACGATTCTACTGAACGACATGATTGTAGTTTTTTTCGAAGCAAACTTTTGACGACGTCGTTTACTACAATCGTTCAAACGACGATCGTTTTGAAAATTACGCGATGAGAGCCCAGTTTTGAACTCCTTAAAACCAGATATTTCAGGTTTTATGCATTTCTAGTTTTATCAAAAACTAGTTTTATGATTTCGAGTTTTAGATGCCGCGAGCTTTAGGCAGGAGGGGGGTAGTTTTGTAATTTTCGTGAATATTTTGAAAACTAACAGCCTTATTCATTAGAATGCGCTAAACAGATGAATAGTTATGCACTGCATAAGGATTTATGTAGCCACTATGTAACGTTACATAAATCCTTATTCATAAAAAATTTCCCCATCCATTTTAGTTATGCAACGCTTGTGTCAAATAAAGTACCAAAAAGAGGAAATCTATTACGTTTTACTTCCACATCACATAAACAAACATCAGCTGTTTGTAAAAAATCAATAAAATGCTTCCAGTTGGGTCTTTTCAATTTCTAAATTTATAATTATAATTTTGTAATTCTTGTGTCGCTACCTCGCTACTCATTTTTAGCAAAAATAAATAAAAGTTTCGATACAAACTCATAGCAATTTGATGTTGCATTTAATGTTAGTGAATTTTCATAAAAAAAAACAACCCCCATTTTTCCTGCTGCGCTGCCGCCACACCGGTTGGATTGTTTTTAGTTTCTTTATTTTTGTTTGTGTATTATAATTCAGTTTTCGTTGTGTTATTGTTTATATTAGATACGCATTTATGTGCATAATAAATAAAATTAAATTAAATTTTTTGTGAAAATAATCTGTTTTGTTGTTTTATTTCATTATTTGCTCACAGTTTTTATTGGGAAGAATAGGTATAGATATGTATGTTGGCATATATCTAAATATTTCACTTTTGTGTGTGTTAGTGACATTTGATACTAAAATATCCTTATGTTGCCACTATTCGACCTCCAAACGCGTTTAGCTTATAATGAGTCTATTTAACGTTGCATAAGTTTTATGAATAAGGTTTTTGCGTTCAGACGCATTATAACGAGTACATAGCACTATGCACAAGCTATGATGCGTTTATGAATAAGGCTGTAAGGGTATAAAAAAAGTGTGCACGTCAAAATGAAAGAATATTTTATTTCCTACAAAAAGAGTTTTATTCATATTTTCGGTAGGAGCAAGGTTAAGAAAGTTACGAGGAGTACAAATTTCAAACAATTTCAATTTACCCAGAAATAATGGAAAAAGTAAGTACATATTGATTCATGTTCATTTTAGTGATGTCATGAGAGCAAGTTGGGGTCCTTATTTAATTTTTTTGATAATGTTTATTTTCCTATTAGAAACACTGTTTCTCGAAGGTACGAAGAACACAGGATGTTTCCAAGTTATTGGCTAATACTTTATGAAATAATTTTAAGACATATCCTAAAAATAAAATTATGGGGGTGGGGGTGTAGGGATAAGCAAGCTCCCAAAACCGCCCGAAAAATTAATTTATACATGAATTATCCATAATTTATCCCGTTTTTCGGGCTTTTTTGGGATAAGTACCTTTTGTTTTTTCTTAATTTCTCAAAAACTAAGAAAGATTTTTACATTTAGTTTTCGGTAATGGATTACAAAATAATGAGGGCAATGAATATTGAACACAAAAATAGCACTTAATTACGTAAAATTTTGAAAAATATCAGCTTAAGAAAAAAACACATTTTTTTTTTTTAAATTTGACTTTGAAATTTAATTTCTCAAAAACTATTCGCTGGAACAACTTGATTTAAAAGCCAAATGCAAGAATGGAGTATTAACTTTCAAAAAAAATGTAGCACTTTAAACTTGGCACATATACTAAATACCATAAGGAGTATACAAATATATTTTTTTTTATTTTTGTAAACAACAGTAACTCTATTTAAAATAGCAACAAATGCACAAAAACAACGATTTTTAATTAAATTTTTGATGGGGTTAATATTATGCAAAACTATTGAAAATATTTTTTTTTGATAATCCTAACTGTAGTTAATTTACGTGCCAAGTTTAAAGATTTTCCATAAGCTTTTACAATTTTGCTGATATTTTGAGTAAAAACTGTGAAAACCCCATGTGTTTTGAATGAAAAATTTCAAGTGCTCGCTAGCACGTGTTAACTTTAACCGATTTCAATGAAATCTTGCACACATTTTTTCAACTGCCTGAATCACTTTTATAATTGATGAGAATAATTTAAAAATACGAATTACAATATAACTGAACAAAAAAGAAATCTTTAATCGTACGTGATGTCTTCTCCGTTACCATTAGCTGTCTTCTCCGTTACCATCTCTCATATTTTTCTCTGTTAGTAAAATGAAAATAAAAATAATAAATTGGGTGGCGCAACAGCTCATGGAGAACCAGGGCCTAGTGACTTACAACTCACAACCATTCCCGTGTGCGTGTTTGTTGGCAAGAATGGAGGGGACCTAAAGTTTTTTGCCGAGTCCGAACGGCTAAATGAGAAGCACTTTTTCATGACAAGTATATTTTTGGAGGATTTGTCAGTTCCTCGCAAGAGGCAGTACCTCGAATAAAACATTTCTGTTTTTAGGTGGCACGGCTGGGAATCGAACCCAGTTAGTAAAATGAAACTTGGCATTAAACCAAGGACGGTTTTTGATAAATGTTGGTTTTATGAAAGTGTGCAAAAAAAATTAACTTCATATCTTAATGGACGGCACAGAATTTTAAACTTCAAGGCAATGGTCGGAATTCCCTAAATCGTACGTGTCTTCTCCGTTACCGTGTATTTTTTTGAATAAACTTACTAAATTTCATAATTTTTTGGTGAAACTTCTGTGACGTATACTTTGTGATGAATTCTTAAAAACCACTGAGTTTCATAAAAAAATATTAATTTCTTAACAAAAAAAGACCTTACTACAAGCGTCCGATTGTCTTCTCCGTTACTTTGGAATGGCCGTTAAACCATTTTTGTTTGGTAATTAGTGCTATAAGGCTGGTAACGCACCTGCAATTTTAATCGCACGATTATTAAGTCGCGACTGCAAAATCACCACTAGACAACCGGGATGGAACACCCCGAGAATGAGAAAGTCAACCGACGCTTGAATAATTTTTGACATGTATTTTATATAATTATAAAATTTTAAACCTAAGACATAGTATAAAGTTAGGCCCCCTATGTGCCAACAAATGTAAATTTTTTCAATGTATCTTATTAGTTGTAAGCCAAATTGTATATATTATGTTCAATAAAACAAATTGAATTGAATTGATTATTAAGTCGCAAAAGATAGAAAACATGATCCACAACGTGAATGATGGCTCATGCGACCAAGAAATTGTATCTAGTTGCGAGCGTTTTTTTAGTCGCGACGACAGAAAATCGCATTTGCGTTTCCAGCCTTAGTGCTTCTGGAAAAATTGAATAACACATTTTTTTAGCAAATTAAGTTTCCTTTTATTTAGTATAACCCTAGAACCGTATGGTTTTCATTCAGCATTCAACTTAAAGTCCATAACAACATTACAAAATCAAAGAAAATTCACTACTTTATAACGTAAAATAAAAATGAAAAAATCACTTAGAAAATTTTTCAAGTTTTTTGTTATTAATTTTGAGTTTTCAAACGCATTTTCGCACAACGCACAGTATTGTAGGTGTTTTCGTTGCTTTTAAATAGCTATTTATCTATTTTAAGCCAATGTTTTGGGAACTCGGCCAATGACTTGGAAACATCCTGTGTACTTCGTACCTGTGAAGAAAAAGTGTTTCTAGTAGGAAAATAAACACTTTATCAAAAAATTAAATAAGGACATTTTAAAAACAACCACTTTCCTCAGACCCCAACTTACTCTCATGACATCACTAAAATAAACATGAACCAATATGTACTTACTTTTTCCGTTATTTCTGGGTAAATTGATCAAAAAACATTGAATAAGACAATAACATTATTTTGCAAATATCTGAAATTTCTACTCCCCTTAACTTTCTTAACCTTGCTCCTACGGAAAATATGAATAAAACCCATTTTGTAGGAAATAAAATATTCTTTCATTTTGTAGTGCACACTTTTCCGCTAATACCCTCAGTTTTCAAAATATTCACGAAAAATTACAAAAGGGGACCTTTAACCCCTCCTCCTGTCTAAAGCTCGTGGCCCTGGGCTGGGGACTTATGGTATGTTATACCTGACGGTCACACTTACCTTATAAAATAATAAACCGGAGAGCATGATTTATTGCGTTTATTTTGTAATTTTGAGAGATGGGTATAGTTTCTCAAGAAAATGGACCGATATGTAAATTGGGAATAGTTGTAAACCTAAAATGATGTTTCACAACTACATATGAGGTCGTGTGCGCAATAGTGGCCTAACTGCAATTTTATTGAAATTGGTTTATAACGAAAACTGAATCTGTATGTATTAAATAATCACAATATACATATAAAAATAATATATTTTGTCAAAAATCGATTGTGAGATACTGAAAAAAAAAAAAAAAAAAAAAATAATTCTCAATGACCTTGTCAAATTGACAATGGGTACATTCAATGCCTCAATTTCAATACTGAATCTTCAGATTTCTGAATTTTGGCCGATCAGAGGCTTGGAAAATTGAGAAAACTGAAAATCTAAATGTAAAATTTGGAAAATGTTGATTATGCCACAGTACATATACAATGAACTGACAGAGGTCTCTAAGATTTTGACACATGCGCGAACCTGAACGAAAATGAAAAGTCGGAAGATATTACCTTTAATATGTGTACTGTGTTAAATAATATTTGTGCATTTAATTTTTTTTGAACTGAAGCGTTATTGCCAGAGTTACCGACCTTTTTGCACTCAGAGGCCAACCACAAAAAATAAGAAGCTCGAGTGCAAGAGTGGCCTATCTTATCAGTTATAACGGTATTTTGAAGGATCATGAATTCAAAATCAAAAACCTTTTAATTTGTCATCATATTGCTTCAAACTACAAGCGTTTGCAAAATTTTAAAACTACAAGCGTTTGAAAGTAATAAGTTTCTAATTTTTGCTTTACTGAAATTAATGAAAAATGCAGCTAGGCCAGTATTGCTCTCACGACCTAATATATGAGTGAGTGATTCTGGTTTCGATTCTAACATCAAATCAAGAACCATTCCTTGCGTTCTAGTACCTTGCAAGACTACCTTGCTACCTTAAAATATTTCAGATACATTGGGCCTTACCAATAATCAAACACTAATGTCGACTATTAACTAACTGAGAGGTTAAAATAAAATGTGGTGCTTAAACAGAATGCTACCAATAAACAATTTTACCCTTTTGCTAACAAAATCCTCAGACTTCCCTTGAATCTACTACAATTTGCATCAAATTCCATCAAACAAAACCGCACACTACAATAACACAAGTAAATACGTAGAAGAAGAAATACACGAACACACATGCATTGACTCAGGGTCGGCGTGCAGTTACACGGCCCTATGGTGGGGCGCCTTAGGAAAGAAGAGATTTCAAAAAAGAAAACCAAAAAATCATTGAAATGCTATCGTCATTTTGCCGCGCTATAAGAAAGTGTAAAGAGATTTTAAATCGTTAAAATAGTAAAAAAAAAGATTTTCAAACATACAGAGTGAATACTTGAAATACTTTATTATTCAAAAATTTATAAGACTACATATGCGGTGCTGCATTAAATAATGTAAAAACACATATAATACGGAGTGAATAATTTTTATTATTTCACAGTAAGTTTTATCATATTCTACATAAAGTTATGTTGAGTGATGTTTTAAATACATTATCGTAGAATATTTTTAAACTGACATAAAACTTCTTGACAAAGATATAAAACTGACATGATAAAAAGGCCAACAGCAGAAAGACGTTTAAGAATATTTTATTCAAAACGTTGAAATTAACTCTGTACTACAGGTGCTAAACGGATTAAAGCGCCTTGCCATCACCAAGAAAAATTAATCCGTCCCGGCTGGACGAGAATTGATAATTTGACAGATGAATATCAGCAAAATCGCTGGGTTGGAATATATTTTTATTTACAACTTAATATGCTTTTTTAAAGCAAAATATCATGAAATATGGATTTTAAAGTATTCTACGATAATTTGATAACCTTAAAACCATCACTTCACATTACTTTATGTAGAAAAATTAGATAACACTTGTGAAATGTTTGAACACTTTTGTTTTAGGCATTTTTACAGGATTTAGCGTTGCACCGCATGTTATTTTGTATTTTATTCAATAAAGTATTTCAATTGTTCACTAAACTTATATTTTTACACTTTTTTATTTAGTTTAATAAGCCTTTTCACTTGTTTTACGATTTGAAATCTTTCCTTTAGCTCGGCAAAATGACAGATGAATTTCAATTTGTTTTTTTTTTTCAAAGAGTGGAGATAAGTATTGCCGTATTCTTTTTTGATAGTAACTTTTTCAGTACCATAGTACGTTATTTGTTTGAAGAGTTTAGACGATTTCAATTTTGTTTTATGTATATAGTTGATAAGCATTATACAAGAACATGCATATTTTGAATATACTTCATAATTTTTTGACATTTGTACATATTAGAACGAAATTTCTACGGAAACAAATTATTTTCTGTCGATATTTTTCACTGTGATACATATATAATTTCGCATATTTCATCAATGGGTATTTTCAGTCTAAATTTTACAATATCAAAAAATCAAAATGGTCGAAAGAGCATATCTTAAGTCGATCTCGTTTTGAGAATCAGACTAGTTTGGACTAGAATAATGTTTAGGGTTTATTTTAGGGATCAGTAATCGATACTGTTGTTTTCATACGCTTTTCGAGACATTTCACAAGTATTTAATTCCAGATACATTAAACGACCACCTTCCTGAATTGGCAAACAATTTTCGAAAACATTTATGTATCACTGTGACAAGTAATCCGAAGAGTTACCTAACGTATGTTTACATTAGCCCTGTTTTTTTGTGCATTTTCATATTCGCTTACAAAAAAATAGCATGTTAAATACAACAACAATACGGAATTATACCAGTTTGTTGTTGTAATTAACTTGCTACTTTTTTCTAAGCGAAGATAAAAATGCACTAAAAAACAGGGCTATTGTGTTCGAAGAGCACTCCTAAATGAAATCATGAGATAAAAACACTCCGCAAACATCACTGGAAACATTCAAACCCTTGGAAGACTTTTGAATTGCAAACGGATTGAAAATGCAAGGAAACGACGCAATTGACATTAATTTCGAAGTGTGCCTGTTATATTTTTGACAAGACGTTTGAAAAAAAATGTTAATTTTTAAAAAGCAAAATTAATCTGATTAACTTATTAAAATGTTTATGTAAAATGAATGAAGCTGAAGATCGCTGCACCGAAAGTTAAAATATTTTTAGGAGAGGATCTGGACGTATTGTGAAATTATTTTTCAAAAATTTAAAAAGGATTGTGTTGGGCATGAATTTTTCTAGACGTGATGTTTTTTCTTTTTTTTTATTGTGGTGTTTAATATTTTGTTTTTTATCAAAAATCGAAAAATGTAGCTCCCTTTTTGTTTTGGGAGAGGATCCCCGCCACAAAAATAGTTTTTTGAAAAAAATAAAATATGTCATAAAAAGAATGGCTCAAACTACAGACGTGATGTTTTTTATTTTTTTGTTTTTTTGTACTGTTTAGGTTTTTTAGTATGATTTCTGAACAAAACTTTAGACCCTTAAAGCTTGGAGCTGAGATATGATAGGAAGAAAACAAGAACATCAATATAACGGTATTTTGGAACTCTAAACGTGATTGATTTTTTTTTTTTTTTTTTGACGATTTAAGCTCTTTTTTGTTGTTTTTATTAACAAAACAATGCAATTTTAGTAGCAAATATTTAAGAAAAATAAAGTTAGAAGCTAATGGATTTTTTAAGGAAACTTCAGTGTGCTTATATCTATTAGATAATCTGTAATGCCAAGAGAGTGTAAGGTTCAGGTACGTTGTACGTACAACAGTCGGAAAAAGTATTTTGACAAAAAAAAACTTCGCAATTTTCTTTATATCTTTTTTTATTGTTTGAAAAAATCTGGAAAAGATATACATATGATAATGGTATCAAGCGACTAACTTCCAAAAAAACATACGAAAGTAAGATTTATAATTATAGTTTTGAAAATAAAAATTGCATTTCAAAAATGTATGGAGGAAAAAGTATTTTGACAAAATTAAAAAGGCTACCAATCACCGGTTAACTTTTTAGTACAGGCAGTGAGGACTGGTTTTTAGTATACTTTTGGATGCAGAATTCAAACCCGTCATCCGTTTGTGGCTATCAGCTCGGGATTTCACAAAATTCCCGTTATAAAATGATCAAAAATCGTTTTTTTTTTTTTTTCAATTTTTGAGACCTCGAACATCTTGAAATAATTATTTTTCAAAAAAAAAATTCGAAACTATCTGAAAGCAACAATCTTCTCTTTCAAATATCAGTTTAAATCTTTTCAAAATCACACTTACTTTCCGAGAAATTCTTAGCTGAATATGAGTCTTCACTCGATATTTCTTAATGTAAAATAAATCGTGTATGGTAGAAATATGCCAAAAGCATAGTTTTCAATAAGGGATTGGTCAGAGAGGAAACAAGATATTGAAAAGATATAGACTGACATTTGAAACAGAAGATTGTCGCTTTCAGATAGTTTCGAAATTTTTTTTGAAAAATAATTATTTCAAGATGTTTCGAGGTCTCAATAATTGAAAAAAAAAAAACGATTTTTGATCATTTTATAACGGGAATTTTGTGAAATCCCGAGCTGATAGCCACAAACGGATGACGGGTTTGAATTCTGCATCCAAAAGTATACTAAAAACCAGTCCTCACTGCCTGTATTAAAAAGTTAACCGGTGATTGGTAGCCTTTTTAATTTTGTCAAAATACTTTTTCCTCCATACGTTTTTGAAATACAATTTTTATTTTCAAAACTATAATTATAAATCTAACTTTTGTATGTTTTTTTGGAAGTTAGTCGCTTGATACCATTATCATATGTATATCTTTTCCAGATTTTTTCAAACAATAAAAAAAAGATATAAAGAAAATTGCGAATTTTTTTTTTGTCAAAATACTTTTTCCGACTGTTGTACGTACAACGTACCTGAACCTTACACTCTCTTGGCATTACAGATTATCTTATAGATATAAGCACACTGAAGTTTCCTTAAAAAATCCATTAGCTTCTAACTTTATTTTTCTTAAATATTTGCTACTAAAATTGCATTGTTTTGTTAATAAAAACAACAAAAAAGAGCTTAAATCGTCAAAAAAAAAAAAAAAAAAAATCAATCACGTTTAGAGTTCCAAAATACCGTTGTATTGATGTTCTTGTTTTCTTCCTATCATATCTCAGCTCCAAGCTTTAAGGGTCTAAAGTTTTGTTCAGAAATCATACTAAAAACCCTAAACAGTACAAAAAAACAAAAAAATAAAAAACATCACGTCTGTAGTTTGAGCCATTCTTCTTATGACATATTTTATTTTTTTCAAAAAACTATTTTTGTGGCGGGGATCCTCTCCCAAAACAAAAAGGGAGCTACATTTTTCGATTTTTGATAAAAACAAAATATTAAACACCACAATAAAAATAAAATGCACGACTGGATCGCACGTACTTGCTCTTATGTTCAAGTTGTGCGGGACTTAAGAACTTTAAAAAATATTCAAGTAATTATAGAAAAAGTATAAAAAGCATTTAAATCGTTCTATTAATTGTATAAACAGTCTGATAAATAACTTAGAGCTCAAAAAAAAGTATGCCATTTGATTACTTGAAAAAATATGAATATATGCAAAAAAAAAATTAAAATCGTTGGAGCCGTTTTCTTAAAAATTAATTTTTTATATATAAAATTTTTGTAACAATTTTCAAAAAAAAAATTGGTATCCCAATTTTGAGTATATATTAATATACATTTAAAACTGAAAATTCAAAACAATTCATCAACCCGTTTTTGAAATATTGAATTTTCAAAAAAAAATTTTGAATATTTTTTAAAAAATCCAAAATTTATTTTTTCAAAAATTTTGGTATGCAGTCTTATTTATATTCTAACAAAGCTTTTGTGAAAAAAAATTTTATTGAGATCGAATGAGCGGTTAATGAGAAAACCAAAAATAAAAAAAACCGTTATATGGCAGGTACCGTTAATAAATGTTTTTGGTGATTTTTTTTCTTACTAAAAGGTATATCATATCTACAGTAATACACTGACTTTTTTTTGTCAAAATCGTTGGAGCCGTTTTTGAGATAAATAAGCTTTTCCTTAACGGTTGTATGGCAAGTACCGTTATTTTTTGAGCTAAAAAAAAAATTTCAATTTCCCCTCTGGAGAGTTACAAAAAAACCTTAAGTTCAAAATTTGAAGAAAATCGCTTCAGTGGTTTAGGCTGTAGGTTGGGGTACGGACAGACAGACAGACAGATAGACAGACAGACAGACAGAATTGTGCCACCCACTTTTTTCGTGTTCTCTATCATCGTAATGTCATGTTTGATTGTTATCTCGAAATTTTTTTTTTGCACGAATCCAAAACTTGCCCTATAGTACCTATATCGCAAGTAAAAAAGAAAAAACATCACGTCTAGAAAAATTCATGCCCAACACAATCCTTTTTAAATTTTTGAAAAATAATTTCACAATACGTCCAGATCCTCTCCTAAAAATATTTTAACTTTCGGTGCAGCGATCTTCAGCTTCATTAAAATGAATGTTAAAAATTCAAACCAAATCAAAAAGTAGCATGTTAAATAAAACAACAATTTGGTATAACTCCGTATTGTTGTTGCATTTAACATGCTATTTTTTTTGTAATCGAAGATAAAAATGCACTAAAAAAACAGGGCTATTATGTGTATGAACATTATTTATATACAAAAGCATCATAGTTTTTTTTCTATTAACCCAAAATTAGGCGTTATGAAAATACCAATAAAATTACACAGTAATATTCGAGTAAATTTAAGTACTTATTTATACATAATACATATTATGAAATAGTACTACAGGCAACACTCGCACTGAAATGTCATTTCACATATTAAAGTTACGACTTTAAACATGGATTTCTGTGTATTAAATTTTGACGTTTTGCTAGTCTCTAGTCTGGCAGCTAAATTGATTTATTGGTATGCGGTTTTTCTGAAATATGGAGATTTTTATTTAAGCTATAACTAAATTTGATTATTAGTAAGGCCCATTGAGTTGCTTTTGAATCAGCTGCCATCAGCTATTTTTTCACAGGGGATTTAACAACACAAACTTATATTCGGATAGCTTTGCAAAGGTAGCTGCATCTGTCCATTCTCTCATCTTTTCAGGGGAGCACGATAAACAGCAACAAAGTCTATGTACCTTGTTATGCTAACAAGCAATCACAATCAAAAGAGCCTGTTAAGACTGCGAGTTTTCACTAAGCCCGCCAGGCGATCTCACCTATAAATCCATAAACTCATCGTCATGGATGGCGTAGTGAGAAGTCGTAGTCAAACCACCGGTTCACAACTGGTAGTCCGAGGACCCCATTCAAAAGTAAATAATTATTGCACTGCTCTATTTTTAGGATATCACACACATATGCCTACTTATTTTATTGTAATTTCATATTATCTGTACTGTATATACAAAAAAAGCAACAAAAATCATCCTGGGGGTTAATTCTCGATTTGAGAAGCTGTGACAAGATACATTTTTTCACAACCTCACCCCTAACTCGTTTCAGTATGTAGTATGAAAAATTGAACTGAAATGTTAATAACAAATTTATCCTATGTAAAAGAAAGGATACATTTTCTATCTAATCATTAAAGCAAGATTGATCTTTCAAGTAGCAATATCACGAAATAAAAGTGGTGATCGCAAATCTTTTTTTGCATTTTACAAATTGTGCGATTGAGGAATATTTGGATCAAATTGCGATTTGTTGTTCGCAATTTCTGTTTTCTCTCGACAGAATTATTGATACCTAAAGAGTGTTGATTTACGATTTTTGAGTATCAATATCTTCATTTTGCTCAGTTTTGCAAATTGCAAACAAATAGTCGTAAATTACGATATCCCGAGCCAAGGTATAAATCGGGATTCATTTTTCGTAATTTGTACCCCATTTTTCGTGATCCAAGAATTCTTTCCGTGTGAAGGGAACAATTCAAATGTCAACAAATTTACATAATTTTAAATGGAACACCGCACAATCCTTGCACTTTTATGAAATAACCTTCATTTTTAATCAACATTTATTAAAAACCAAATTATTTTAAGTATTTTTCACAACACAATTAAATCAAACTGAGAGAGAAAATTCAAGACTTTCATAGAGATCGCATGTGATGTGAAGATGTGAAGTGATACAATGAAAAACTATTGTGAAAACTCAAATGATGATTTTTCATCAATTCACAGCTTCACGGATCGAAAATTGACATATTGACAACCTGTAGTGGATGTGGATGGCACACTTTTGGTATCAATTAAGGATCAGCGGCGCAGGTGGAAAGTTCACTTTTGTGCCTTGCTTAGTTAGGATTCCTAAGAGCAGAGTGCTCAAGTGCCCCAGCTAAACGAGATGCGCAGATCTTATGGAGGTATTGACATCGAACCCCCTACAGTGTTGGATATCCAATCTTCGACAAATCTTATCAAAAGCCACAAGGCAGCTGGACTTGACGGAACACCAGCCGAATTCCTCAAAACTGATCTGTCGTGTTAAGAAGAAAAAACGTATCTGACTTTTTAGCTGTTTTGAGTTAGGGCCAGTTTTGACATCTTTGATATGTTTGCTATTTCATTCTTTTAAAATAAAAACCCTAACTTGCTTTTGTGATGGTTTAAAACGCCTAAGAAAAAGGACTTTCTGTCAAAGAACCATGCTGTTTTTAAGAAAAATCGAAGTTCAAGAACGTATTTTAAGAAAAAAAAACTAAATACCATGCAAGCATTTGCATATCTGATAAATAATCTAAGCAAAAAAAATATTTACTTGAAAACAAGACAGAAAAACATTCATCGACAAAAAAAAAAACGCGTTTGTCCCGAAATGTCAAAAATATAGATACGTTTTTGCTTCTTAACACGGTAGTGATCCCGGCAGAATGTCTAGTATTCTACATCCGTAAAACAAGCTATGTGGAAAACGATATCTTTCCCAGGGACTGGAAGGATGGCATAATTGTTACGCTGCCAAAGAAAGAATTGCAAAATATTGGCGAGATATTACAGTTTTGTCTGTTTTTCCAAAACAAATGACAAGCAGTAAATCTCGAGCGGATACAAGTTAGAATCGAGTCTGCACTCAAGAGGCATCAAGCTGGTTTCCGCAGTTGGCGGTCGGGTGTTGATCATATCAACACTCTGCGTATCGTCAGTCGATCTCGAACTGTGAAAGAGTGAGGACACGTTAAGCGACTTTCACAGCACTCAAATTAGTTTTCGGTTATGCACTAGTACAAAGATTACCAAGCAATATTTTAATTGAGTTAAGCTCAGGTAGTAGTGGTGGCGAAGCGTGGAGCAGAAAGTACCAGGTTCGAGTCCAGGCGGGGAACAAAAATCAAACTCTGGACCTTTGGCACCTCATATGAGGGAAATTTGATAAAAAATATCCCATCTAATTGGTCAGAAAAGGTCAACTGGTCCCAGAAATTGGTCAGCCCTAGATAACTTTTAATCAAGGCTTAAACTTTCTCAAGGTCACTCAAGGTCATGCACGATTTTTGGCACCTCATTTAAGGGAAATTTGCCAAAATTTTATACCATCCGAAAGATTTGTCAGCCATAGATTTTTGTCTATGAATTTTTGAAGTTCGTTTCAAGGTCACAAAAAAACTTTTGGCACCTCATTTGGGTCATTTAAAAAAAAAGTATGAAACTTGAAAGGCCTCTTCACAGTTGTAAAAGGTCAGCTTTTTTCAGTAATTGGTCAGCCATAGATTTTTTTTATGAATATTTAATGCATTTAAAAAAAATATTTCAGGGTCAAAACGATTTTCGGCACCTCAATTTAGGGAAATTTGCCAAAAAAGTGTACCATCTGAAAGATCTCAAGATCTGTATAAAAGGTAAGCTTGTTTTAGTTATTGGTCAGGTATAGATTTTTTTTAATGAATTTTTAAAAATGTCAAGGTCATAGCGATTTTTGGCACCTCATTTATGGGAAATTTGCAAAAATTTAATACCATCAGAAAGGTCCTGACAACTATATAAAAGGTCAGCTAGTTTTAGTAATTGGTCAGCCATAGCTTTTTTTTAATGAATTTTTATATTATTGTTCAAGGTCACGCGCGATTTTTGGCACCTCATTTATGGGAAATTAACGCAAATTTTATACCACCTGAAAGGCCCTAAGATCTGTATAAAAGGTCAGCTAGTTTCAGTAATTGGTCAGTTATAGATAGCTCTATACGATTTTTTAAAGTATTTTTTTTCAAGGTCACGAACCGTTCATGACCTAGATAAAAAAAAACTTAGAAAAAATCGTATAAAAGAATCTATAACTGACCAGTTACTGAAACTAGCTGACCTTTTATACAGGTCTTAGGACCTTTCAGGTGGTATTAAATTTTTGTAAATTTCCCATAAATGACGTGCCTAAAATCGCGCGTGACCTTGAACAATAATTTAAAAATTCATTAAAAAAAAGCTATGGCTGACCAATTACTAAAACTAGCTGACCTTTTATATAGTTCTGAGGACCTTTCTGATGGTATTAAATTTTTGCAAATTTCCCATATATGAGGTGCCAAAAATCGCTATGACCTTGACATTTTTAAAAATTCTTTACAAAAAATCTATACCTGACCAATTACTAAAACAAGCTGACCTTTTATACAGATCTAGAGATCTTTCAGATGGTAAACTTTTTTGGCAAATTTCCCTAAAATGAGGTGCGAAAAATCGTTTGACCTTGAATTTTTTTTTAAATTCATTAAATATTCATTAAAAAAATCCATGGCTGACCAATTACTGAAAATAGCTGACCTTTTACAACCGTAAAGAGTCTTTTCAAATTGCATACTTTATTTTTTAAAATGACCCAAATGAGGTGCCAAAAGCTTTTTTTGTGACCTTGAAACGAACTTCAAAAATTCATAGAAAAAAATCTATGGCTGACCAATCACTGAAAATAGTTGACCTTTTATCACGATGTAGAAATCTTTCGCATGGTATAAAATTTTGGCAAATTTCCCTTAAATGAGGTGCCAAAAATCGCGCGTGACCTTGAGAAAGCTTAAGCCTTGATTAAAAGTTATATAGGGCTGACCAATTTCTGGGACCAGTTGACCTTTTCTGACCAATTAGATGGGATATTTTTTATCAAATTTCCCTCATATGAGGTGCCAAAGGTCCAGAGCCCAAAAATCATCGAAGCTTTTTTTCACAATAGGGAAGTTGAAAATTTTATTGAGTGGGAGAACCACCATATGGAAGACAAAAACACTGCGAGGACATCGAAAGATGTCACTGCAACAACAGCAAAGCCAGCAATGGCTGGGGGGGAGGGACTATTTACAACGGGTGATAGTAACGCATTTGTCGACATCACATCTAGGCTATTGATTATGTCATATAATAAGGAAGTAAGACGTTCATGGGATTTTATTATAAAAATCATCAAAGGGGTCATTGAAGATGAGAAAACCGCGGAGTGCTATTAAATTGGAGGGTGCATTTATATTAGAGGGGGGTGCAGAAGGGCCCTTTTTGGTTTTTTACATATGACTCGAAAACGGAGCAAAATTTCGAGATAATTCTCAGAACATTTTTTGTAGAGAGTAAAATTTACCATCAAAATGGATTTTTGACAAAAAAAAATTAAAAAATTTTTAGATAGCTAATTTAAAAAAAATCATTACAAAAAATGTGAAAAATCGCATTTTTTGTTTTTTTTTACGTACATATTTGCTTATAACTTTCTTACCACCAGAGATAGGTATAGGTATTGCTCGATATAAAAGAAAGATATTTAAATTTTCTTTAAAATGAATTAAAAAAAAAACGGTGTGGATAAAAATCGACCGAGAAATAGTCGTTCAAACTAGGCTGATGTTAAGTTTTTAAAGCTTTATAAATGGCATTTTTGCTCGTCTGCCACAATTTTGTCTCTATTTAAGGAGACATTAGCTAGCATATATTGAAAACCCGGCTTTGTAGAACAAGATTTGACAGTGATTTGAAATTTAAAAAAAGTAATTTTAATATTATATACCTACTTTGGAAATGTTGAACTCGTCTGGTAAGGACTTTCAACCACAAAACTTGTCTGGTACTATTTTTTGTAAGAGCAAGTGTGTTGATTTTGGCAATTATTCTAAATTTTGAAAAAAATTAGATGGCAACCCTAAAACTGTGAAAAATTTGAAACATGACTTTTATTTTTGACTCAAGTGGTCATGACAGTTTGAGTGTATGATCTATCAAGTCAATCAAAATATCCAAGGCAAAAATGCCATTTATTAAGCTTTAAAAACTTAACATCAGCCTAGTTTGAACGACTATTTCTCGGTCGATTTTTATCCGAACCGTTTTTTTTTAAATATATTTTAAAGAAAATAAAATTATCTTTCTTTTATATGGAGCAATACCTATACCTATCTCTGCTGGTAAGAAAGTTATAAGCAAATACGTAAAAAAAAAAACAAAAAATGCGATTTTCACATTTTTTTGCAATGATTTTTTTTTTAAATTAGCTAACTAAAAATTTTTCAAAAATCCATTTTGATGGTAAATTTTATTCTCTACAAAAAATGTTCTGAGAATTATCTCGAAATTTTGCTTCATTTTCGAGTTATATGCAAAAAATCAAAAAGGGTGATTTTGCATCCCCCTCTAAGGAATGCACCCTCCAGTTTAATAGCACTCCGCGGTTTTCTCATCTTCAATGACCCTTTTGATGATTTTTACAATAAAATTCCATGAACGTTTTACTTACTTATTGCCCTGTTTTTTAGGACATAATCAATAGCCTAATCACCAGAGGCATCATCAGAAGATGAAAGTGAGGCGCCAAATGATAAAGAGGAGCAAGTCATTAGCGACTTAATTAAAGAAAATATTAACATAGGCATTTATTAATTAAAGAAAATATTAACTTTCAATTATAGTAGCATTTATTGATTTTTTAAGTTTTCAGGCAACAATTTTCTACGATTTGTTAAAAGTTCCTTCAAGCATCTAAAGGACCTATCTACTTGAGCAGAAACGAGTGAAACCCATTTAAAACCCTATTCATTCATTCACTTCAACGTTTTCGGAATGTTTGCATTTTAATTTTAAAATCAAAAGCTTTTACTAAATTTTCGTTGATTTTTTTCAACAGTGAGACCACTTGCCCAATTGATATCCCTCTTCCTCGTAGCTTTGGCCCAGAGCTTTTTGGGCAAAAATTGGCAGTCTATCAAATTTTGCTGATATTCTAACAGAAACAAATTGACAAAAAAAAGGGTGGAACGGTTTGGTGGTAACTTTTGTATTTGACATCTACGACGTATTGAAAAGCCAAAGAATTTCTGCCCAAAGATGTTTCTTGGGTATAATTTATAAGAAAGGAGAAATATTTTACTCTCTGGTGAGCACTCTCTTCTGCCCAAAACGTAACAATTTTTAAAGTTGAAACAGAAATTCGACTAATATTGGTGACAAATAGTAACATAGACCGTTTTGGTCAATGTTTTGAATGAGGCTAATCTTAGTTGATAAAAAAGTTCGTACACAAACACTCAAAACTATGTTTTTTTTTATTTTTGAGTCTTGAAAAACAATAAAGTTTGAAATCTGCAAAAAAGGTAAAAAAGACACCAAGGGTAAAAAAGGCAAAAAAAACTATATCTTTTTAGAATCAGGAAGACATGAAACGTGTTTGTATAAAGTCAATACTTTGATATTATACCGCACAAAAAAAACAAAGTTAGCATAATTATATCCCTGGTTATTATACTGCCTGTTAATACACCACTTGTTTTTATAAAATTACTATTGCTTTCTTTTGAACAGCTGTATGTTGGGAACCATTTGGTCTACGAAAACGAATGGATTTTCTCCAGATATTACCACTACTTTTTTAATATTTGTTTTTCTGTTTTAAGGTAAGCCCCTATATAACTTGAAATCAAGGCTTAAATTTTCTTAAAGTCGCTCAAGGTCACGCGAGATTTTTGGCACCTCCTTTATGGGAATTTTGCCTGAGAACAATATAAAAGGTCAACTAGTTTAAAATTTAACAAAAACCAACCTAAAAAAATCAAAGATTTCTAACTTTTTTAATAAATTGTATATAACATTTTTTTGAAGCAAGGATAAGGTCAAGCTATGCATAGACAAAATAAAGCAGAGACTACAGGCACATAGCATCTTCAAAAAGTAATTTTTGTTCAAAATTAAATATGCTCATTCAAACTTTACCATTTCTTATAGTTTTACGCAGTTTTGACCTGAAAGCCCCTGCTTAGGTACAATATGGCAAATTTAACGTTCGTGAAATATTAGAAATCAAGATTTTGGTCAAATATGACATAACGACTATTAGTCCAGTAACTATATACATTAGACCTTGCGTCAGGTCCGGTAGTTCTGAATTTTTGCTGAGTTGTTTATGATGTTGGCCTAGTATTAAATCTGATTTTTCGACCTCGAGCCCCGAACGCAACATTGGTAAAAATCCAAAAAACCGCGAATTTTTCACGGTTTTTTCACTTATTGGCTATTTTAACCATTACGCCTTAACTTCCGAATAAAACATTGCTCTACGATTTCAACCTTACTAAATTTTCTTCAATTTGAGTCCAAAGCCGGTTCTGTAGACATAACGGTTTCCAAGGGACGGCATTTCAAAATATAGCAATAAAAATTTAAAACAACAAGTAGTATATAAAACAGTATAATAACAAAAACATGGTCTTTGACATATGCTGCATCAAAGCAATAGAGCGTGTAGATTGGGCCAAAAGAAGAAAACAATAGTACCAGATGGGGGGTATATATCCCCCCGTTTAGGCGGGAGGGGCAATTTTAAGAAAAGTTGACTTCAAATAGAAAAATAACCATAAAAATACAATGGTAATATCTGGACGGAAATCCATTCCTCATCTCAAAGCTAGTAATCCATTCTTTAATTTTTTTTTAAATAAAGTTTTTCTAGCTGATAGTTTTTGAAAAATTTACTTTCAAACTCAAAATTTTGAGAAAAAGACGGTTTTTTTTGTTAATCTATTTTTTTTTTTATTTAATGATATTAAGTACTATTTTTGATTTTGATTTTCAATGCCCTTATTAATTCTAAGTTAAAAACTGAAAACCAAATGCTAAAATAACTTCTAGTTTTTGAGAAAACTGAAATTAACATGATCAACTTCACTGTTTTCAATCTAGTATCCTTTTTCTTCGGGGTGGGAGGGCTCTGCCTCAGATGCGGTAGTTCTGATTTTTAGATGAGTTGTTTATGATGTTGGCCTTAGCAATAATCCAAGTTTTCGACCTCGAGCGCCGAACGCAACTTTGTGAAATACGCAAAAAACCGAGAAATTTTCGCGGTTTTTTCAGTTATTGGCTATTTTAACCTTTAAGGCCTAGTTTTCGATTATAACTTTGCTCTACCATTTCAAAATAATTAAATGGGCTTCAATTTGAGCTAAAAATCAATTCAAATTGTGAATTTTTTCATCAACTTTTGAATTTAGAATGCTGCAAATCGAATTGAAGGGGGCTTATTCACCCCATATGTGAAATCGTTTGCCCCTTTTCAATTATTTTTTTATACTGTTTTTTTTTTATACTTTTTTATTTTAAGATCTTAATCATGAAGATCGGATGAGTAGAAACGGAGTTATGATTTTTTAAAGTAAACCATATAAAACTCGAACTAAAACATTCGCTTCAGATAACTCACTGGTGGGTACTGAACTGAGTACTTATATGGTTGACTTTATATGGTTGACTTTAAAAATCATAACTCCGTTTCTACTCATCCGATGTTCATGATTAAGATCTTAAAATAAAGCCAACATGACACGCTACACAGTATACAAAAATCATTGAAAAGGGGCAAACGATTTCACACAAGGGGTGAATAAGCCCCCTTCAATTCGATTTGCAGCATTCTAAATTCAAAAGTTGATGAAAAAATTCACAATTTGAATTGATTTTTAGCTCAAATTGAAGCCCATTTAATTATTTTGAAATGGTAGAGCAAAGTTATAATCGCAAACCAGGCCTTTAAGGTTAAAATAGCCAATAACTGAAAAAACCGCGAAAATTTCTCGGTTTTGTGCGTATTTCACAAAGTTGCGTTCGGCGCTCGAGGTCGAAAACTTGGATTATTGCTAAGGCCAACATCATAAACAACTCATCTAAAAATCAGAACTACCGCATCATAGGCAGAGCCCTCCCACCCCGAAGAAAAAGGATACTAGACTGAAAACAGTGAAGTTGATCATGTTAATTTCAGTTTTCTCAAAAACTAGAAGTTATTTTAGCATTTGGTTTTCAGTTTTTAACTAAGAATTAATAAGGGCATTGAAAATCAAAATCAAAAATAGTACTTAATATCATTAAATAAAAAAAAAAAATAGATTAACAAAAAAAACCGTCTTTTTCTCAAAATTTTGAGTTTGAAAGTAAATTTTTCAAAAACTATCAGCTAAAAAAACTTTATTTAAAAAAAAATTAAAGAATGGATTACTAGCTTTGAGATGAGGAATGGATTTCCGTCCAGATATTACCATCAGTGATGCCAGATGAGATTTCTAGAATCCCACCAAATTCCAAAAAAAATCCCACCATTTTTGTACTGGAAGGAAATAAAACCACCATAACCTTTCCTGCTATAAATATTTCCTAGATATAAGAAAAGAAGAATGTTGGCTCTGCACTCTTGGTACTTCATATTCACAAAAATAGTATGTCATCTAGTAATTGGTCAGTAATTGGTGAAGAAAGTTAACTTGTCCTAGAAATTAGTCAGCCCAAGAAAACTTGTAATCAAGACTCAAAGTTTCTTAAGGTCACGTATGATTTTTGCCACCTTATTTGTGGAATATTCACAAAAATACCGATCCGAAAGATCACTAGATCATGATAAGATCAACTATTTTCAAAAATTGGTCAGCCAAAGTTTTTCATATGAATTTTTAAAGTTCGTTTCAAGGTTACAAAAAAAATATTGGCATCTCACTTGAAAGGTCACTTAAAGGTCGTAAAAGGTCAGCTAGTAAGTTTCAGTAATTGGTCAGCCATTGATTTTTATGAATTTTGAGATATTTTTTAATTTGTTCATGGTCAGTGATTTTTGGTAACTCATTTGTGTGGTATTCACAAAAAAAATATTTTTTAAATTCTGTTTTTTTGTGCCAAATCATTATAATGTAGGTCATAAAATTCGAAGATAGGCAGGTATGGTGAATTGTGGTTCTTCCCACCAAAGAAGAGACCATTGAAATATTTTCCCACCATATATCCCACTATGAATATTTTCCCACCATTTTTCCCACCAAAGGCATTTTTTCCAACCATTTTGGTTGGAAAAACCACCAATCTGGGAACACTGATTACCATTGTATTTTTATGGTTATTTTTCTATTTGAAGTCAACTTTTCTTAAAATTGCCCCTCCCGCCTAAACGGGGGGATATATACCCCCCATCTGGTACTATTGTTTTCTTCTTTTGGCCCAATCTACACGCTCTATTGCTTTGATGCAGCATATGTCAAAGACCATGTTTTTGTTATTATACTGTTTTATATACTACTTGTTGTTTTAAATTTTTATTGCTATATTTTGAAATGCCGTCCCTTGGAAACCGTTATGTCTACAGAACCGGCTTTGGACTCAAATTGAAGAAAATTTAGTAAGGTTGAAATCGTAGAGCAATGTTTTATTCGGAAGTTAAGACGTAATGGTTAAAATAGCCAATAAGTGAAAAAACCGCGAAAAATTCGCGGTTTTTTGGATTTTTACCAATGTTGCGTTCGGCGCTCGAGGTCAAAAAATCAGATTTAATACTAGACCAACATCATAAACAACTCAGCAAAAAATCAGAACTACCGGACCTGACGCAAGGTCTCAGTACTATGAAACTACAAGGTTACTGGACTATATAAAGAATATTTAAAAATTATGTAATTTCGCAATTTTGTTTTTCGGCTCTATTTAAATGTTTTTAGAACTATGTACCTACTTACAACTGAACGCCTGCTCCGGTTAGTATAAGATTTGGTTCTAGGTTCAAACAATGTTAAATTAGTCATTCTCCGGGTGATTTTTGGTCCCGTCTGCATAGATGGGGAATGGAGAATAAGATACAACAACGAACTGTATGGGCTGTACAGCGACACCGACCTAGCCACAAAAGTGAAAAGCCAACGACTGAGATGGCTGGGTCATCTAGAGCGAATGGACACCAATGCTCCGGCCCGGAAAGTCTTTGAATCCAACCCCGTGGGACAACGCAGTAGAGGTGGACAGCGTAAAAGGTGGCGCACGCAAGTGGAAGAGGACCTCAACCAACTTGGCGTGCGAAACTGGAGACAGCTAGCTAGAAACCGAGCCGGCTGGAAGAAGCTTGTTGGTTGAGGCCCTGGTCCACCCCGGACTGTAGCGCCACCTTAAGTAAGTAAGTAAGTAAGTAAGTAAATTAGTCATGTAGTATCTTAAAATAGGCTTTCGGGCAAACACTACGAAAAATTATTAGAAATGGTAAAGTGTGAATGGGCTTAAGCTCTACTTTATTCTGTTTGAGTATGTCTTGAGCGTATCTTTGCCCCGAAAAATGTTATGCGCAGTTAAGAAAAAATTCTAGAATCTTTGATTTTTCGATTTGTCTATGTTGTTTTTTTGTTAAATTTTTCTGCTTATATTTTGTTATAAAATTTTTTAAACTATCCATTTCGATAGAAAATTCTATTTTGAACAAAAAGTTTAAAGAGTAAAATAATCCAATTCGGCTTAGTTTCAGAGTTATACCAAAAATATTGATAATTGGCCAGTGTGACTTTCTCTCAGAAACGCATGGGTGAATTTAGTTTCATTTTTGGTTTTAAGCATGTTTATGGGCCAAACAAACATATTCAACAATAAAAACCTTTGCACGTTCTTTAACGTTTCTTTTATTCAATAGCCTATATATAGAGATAGAGCGAGAACTAACGACATAAAAAGTAAAGTCATTTCCCAACATTGTTCCACTTTTCAAAGTGGAATTTATTCCCGCCGCGAAAGGGAATTTACTACATCCAAAATTTTGTGGAATTTTTTCCCAAATAAAATGTTGGAATTTGAGTTCTCACACCAAGTGGGAAAGAACTCCACTCTCCAAGTGGAGATCTTTCTTATTAAAAGCTGCAATAAATTCACTTTCGCAGTGAGAATAAACTTCACTTTCAAAACTGTCATTAACTCAAAACAGCCAAAAAGTCAGACACGTTTTTTCTTCTTTAAACGGCAGTAAAGTATCTGTGGTCAAACTCTCTGTAGTTCTCCCCTAAGAAAGATAGAAACTTCGCTGCTCTCTATTTTCTTAGGGAATATAACTACAGATAGTTTTACCAAAGATAATATAGCAAGTACTTGTTATATTGCCTTTGGTTTTACCTATGACAGCATGTGCAAAATTGCAAGCTTAATATTTCCTGTATGCACATTTTTTCCCTCCGACCAATAGGCACTGAAATAAATCGATGTTAAAATTGAAGTAAGATTTTACAGCTGTTCGTCACGTGTTTAGGTAGGCAGACAAGAGGTTCTGTGTTCAATACTGGGTTGATTTACATTTGGATGTTCTATGCTTTACAAAACGTAGAATGCCATGCGTACAAGGAAACCACAATATTTTACAATATCAATAACAGGAATGTAGAGTTCAGTCTCATCAAGTAAATCCAGAAACACGAATGTGACTCATGTTGCTGGTTCACAACTGAAAATTATAAAAAGCATAGTTTATTGTGAATGTGGCACATTCGTGGATCTGGCATAGTAATATTTGCTACAAAAGAAACGATAGATGGAAAAAGCTCAATATCATACTCTTTATTGTTAATATCCTTTTTATACAAATCTAAAAAACAACAACTGGCCGGAACCCAATTTTTCTGATTTCGAAAATGAGAACTAAGTGGATAGTTAATAGTTTTTACCATTTGCTAAGTAAAACACACAGAATGGGGCATATTCATATATGATTGCTAAGCAAATCTGGAGTTTATCGTATGGTAATTTCATCAGATAAACTCCAGATTTGTTTAGCAACATCTTAAACAACATCAATATGCCCCAATATGTTTTAGGTCAGTCAAAGTAGTCAATAAGGGTATGAAATCGCATTTTTCGATGGACAATATTTTTTGTATGGAATCTGTTTGGGTACGCCTCCATTGTAAAAATGAGTTTTCGGGATTTTCGGTGTTAGGGAACAGCCGTCATCTTGAAAAAGAGATTGGTTTTGTTTTTATTTAACAAATCTTTCAAATTTTATTTTACAATAAAATACCCAACTTAATTCTTGTAGTAGATAGAATTGGCGTTAAGAAATAACGCCCAAGGAAAAAGCACCCAAATCGATTTTGAAATAACGCCCAAAAAACACTAAGCAAATTGTTGTTGTAATTTTTTTTCTCATTTTGGGTGATACAGTCCGTAACATTTGGATAGCCTCACTAATATTTATTATTAAAATTAACTGTTTGTGGCACTTTTTTAATGTGAACATACGGAATTGTGTATTGAATCAGAAAATGAGATAGCCTTCCAGAGATTAAGTAAAGTTTTAACTGGTGGAGTTTTCTAAACTGATTTGGTTTGCTGTCACTAAAATTAACGTTTTTTTGTAACATTTAAAATATCTTCACCGTGTTCATAGCAATTAAAATAATAACTAATCGATTTATTTTTCAAAGAAAAGCCTTTAAATTTATTTTTTGCAGTTGAAAAAATTATATTAGTGCTATTTGTTGCTTCCATTACTTTTAATTACCTCAAAAATGTTAGCCCAGGTTAGGTACCATAGACTAACTAATAATAAAGACAGGTCGCTTCATATAAAGAAGAGGGACCCGGTTTGAGATTTCCTCCACTTCAAGCCTGATTCACAATGCGACGGGAAAACGAGACGAGAGCGTGACTTGATTCGCTGTCATGTTTTTCTAGTTATAAAATCGTTTCCCAATTCACAATGCGGCGAGATTCTTTACAACGAAAACTTTTTTGTTAAAAATAAAAATTATCCAAAAAAGCCTTAAAGACAACAGATTAGGAATTACTTGATCTTTTAATTTCAAGTTATCGTATTTTTTCTTTTAAAAACTACTTCCATTATGTAAATAACTTGTCAAAAAACAAAATCGTCGTCTCGTCGCGTCTTTTTTTCAATTTTTCGAATTCTTGGCGTGACGTGACGACGAGAAACGCTTCATTGTGTATATCCTCATATACTTTCATTGTTTGAAATTCGTTTGACAGCAACGACGGGATCTCGTCACGCTCACGTCTCGTTTCCTCGTCGCATTGTGAATCAGGCTTCATACCTGTTTTGTCCTTAGCGAGAAAAGCTTTTGCTTTAAATGAAGCTTTCAAGTTGCATTTGTAATAGCGATGAAATGAATTTCAGCATTTCATCGCTATTACAAATGTACCTTGTACCTGGTTTTGTTGTTGGTTTTTGGGTATTTTGTCTGTTTTTTTGCAATTAATGAACGTTGTGAAGCAGTGGTTTTGATTTGTTTTTCTTCGTAGTTTGCTCTAACATAAATTTTGCTTGTGTGTGTACACTTCAGATATATTTATTTCATTCTTGCCGATATTGGCAAAAATTTTCGTTTTTAATTACTTCTGAGGATTTTTGTAGTGCGGCGTAATTTACACGTTTTTTGGAGAGTTTTCGTTTTTAGTTCTGGGTGCTTTTTCCAAAGTTATATGATGGCTGTCAGATGAAATTTTCTAAATATTGGGACATCAGGAACTAAAAATCAGGACTTAGAAAAAAACATGGAGTTTTAAACATACAGCACATAAAAAAATGTTTATTAGCGCACCTTCATTTATGACAAAAAGCAAATTATAATATTTTATCGAGATCGTCCAAAATTCAGTTTCGGAACTAAAAATCTGCCAGTACTTTCTGTACAGTGTTTCATTTCAAGAGATTTGCAATTCTGGTTAAATGTTAAAGGCTTAAATTTAATCGCAACCCAGTTTGATTTGATTTCAAAACAAAACAACAAGACAAAAGCAATACAAGATTCGCAACAATGAAATCACGCAGCGCAGCAGTTTACTTCTAAGGTTTTAAAAATGTATTTTGTCTCAAACCTTTAAACAATATTAACCGTATTTAAATATTATTTTGTTTTGGTTTTCTTTGTTATGGGGCGGTAAAATATAAAAATTACTAGGGTGGCAAGAACTCCAAAGTTAGCACTGATCTTGTCCAGGGGTGCCCTGGGACCTTAAGGATATGGAGGCCTCTTGAATTTTTTTTTTATTGAAAACTATTTCATATTACAAGTCTTACCACAATTTTTTATTAAATTTAACTATGTATTAACTTTTATCATTTAACTATTTCGGGAGTATCAAAAGGTTAGAAAATCTATTCACAAACAGTTTGCCAGTTTAAGGCAAATTTTGAATATTTTATAATTAGAATTCGATTAAATGAATGTTATCTGCATTTTTCACGCGACACTCAAGACTTCTTTTTTCGATGATAGAAATATGGTTTTATGGTTTTTTCATCTTAAAGTGGATTTCAAAGCAGAAATATACATAGACGCTTTTGTTTGTCAACTGTCGGAATATTTCTGAATAACGTCCGATGGAAAAATTACGTTCCTGTTTTTCCAAATAAAATTGATAAAATTAAGTTCTGACCTTGTAGCTCTTTAGAAACGTATACAGACAGTTTTCACGAGATTTGGTGTTCAAAGAAAATTTTCTTTTCATTTATTAAAAAAAAAAAATTCAGGGAATATCTTTTTTGAAACTTTGAGCGGGATAGTCCCATGAAAAAAAGATATTCACATTGCACAATGCACATGCACAAGCACATGCTACTCTCAGTTGTGCCAGTGCCGTAAAAAAAATATTATCGTATCTATGATGTTTTAAAATGTTCTGAAAACGAAGTTTAAACAACAAAATTGGCCAAGGAAGACTGATTCCGGGTTTAAAAATTACAAATTATAATTCTCTCGTTTTCGCTTTGTTTTGGTTATTTTTATTCTTAACAAGCTCTACCTTTACCGAACTACAACAGATCTATTCAAACGAGAATTTTTTACCTGATCTAAAATTTGTTCTTATGCGGATACCGATTTTGCGGAATTTTTGTGCCAAACACCATTTTTTAAATTTTCGAGTTCTATTCGCTTTAATGTTAAATTTTTTCTTCTTTGTTATGAAAGCCCAATTAATACTCTTAAGACTTTATTGCAATTTTTTCCCAAAACTTGAAAAAGCGTTAGATGTAGTTTTCGTTCAATTGTGTCTATTATTTATTTTATTTAAAAATTGAACTTTTCTTGAATTTCATTTTGTTACCAAAAGTACCAAAATAGCTTAAAATGTTCTTTTTTTGTGAAAAAAAAAATAGTTTTAAGAGTCTTAATAATTGGTCTTTCATGATAAGGATGAAAAAATAATACTCTACCACTTATTTATTAGAGCCAGATAAATCCAATCTCAACTTCGCATACCTACTTTCTAAAATAACCCTCAGTTGGTATACTGGGGCTGTTCAGGGGGCTCCCTAAATTGCAAGGCCCTGGGCTTTTTTCTTATTATTGTTATTAGATAAGTTAAGAACTTTAAAACAGTAACTTAACGGTAAGTACAAAATTCCAATTTTTCCTCCCCAACCTTATAAATATTTTCTATCATTTCCCAAAACTTCAAACTTCTTAACCCCACCCATACAAATATAATAATCAAAAACTGTCCAAAATTTAAATAACCGTTATACGTATCTCAACTATTCGTCTAAGAGCCGACAACAAATTTTGGGAGTGGAGGTATAACCAAAATCGGAGTATGAGAGATTATAGGTACATGTATCGTGATATCAAATACCAGAGTCTGGCAGGTTTTGTTTTCAGCCTTTGGGAGGGGTGGGGGTTAAAAAGTGCTAGATCACCTGATTTATTTTCAGGATTATAGCCTCTTTAATTCATTTTTAAAAAACCGGATATGATTCCCTATCATTTTTTCTAAGCATAAACACCACAATCTTGACGTTACGATTAATAGAACTCAAGATATAACCATTTGACGTGAACCTCATCATCCCTTTTTTGAAGATTTCCAGCAAAACAAAAAATCAACAAATAAATTCTCCACAAAAATGCCAAAAAAAAAGGTTTAATCATGGGTCCTATTTATCGGATAACCAAGATAAAAGTCTTGAGACTCAGGGAAAATGACAGAGCATCATATCCTATTTTTTAAAAGTGAATTGAATGAATGAATGAATGACCCCTCCATATAAATAGGGAACCATGCAGGTTTTAAACTCTCACCCCCACCAAAGGCTGAGAAAAAAACCTGCCAGACTTTCATATTTCATATCCACGGTACATGTACCTTTAATCCCTCATACTCCAATTTTGGTTATACCTCCACTCCCAAAATTAGCTGTCGGCTCTTGGTCTATATATACAAGCACGATTTTTAGTTTGTTTACATCTGAAGGATAAACCTTTCGTACGATCTTTAATTTATGCTTATTCACCTAATATGAACTTTATAAATGGTAAGCAAATATTTTTCCCTCAAAATGTGTTAAATGTTATTGATATTTTGTGTAATCAATTACATTTGTGTGTAATGATTAGAAAAAAAGATATCATTACAGGTTTTTTCAATTACTTTTTTATGTTCAACTACTTTTTCTCAATTACCTACATGTAATTATTAATTGAAAATTTTTGAAAATTTCCAATTACAATTTCATGTTATTGTAACTGGAAAAAGTTTTTTGGGCTCTTTTCAAAAACTCTATTTGGCGAAATTTTCTATTTCAGGGATCCCCTTCAAAATAACGTTGTCCCTAAGTTTAGCCGCGGTAAGGTTAGGCACAGTTTTATTTTCGTCTGTACTTTCCTTGACGTATAGTTTGATGTATTTGTTTGACAATCAATGCATGCTGTAAAATGTTAAAATCTTGGTTAAGTGTATGCGGGAATCTCATGGGCGACTTAACGCAGATTTTCTTTAATCCACTATGTATATGAACGCAATGGGATGACAGTAGACGATCGATATAGTGAAGCAATAAGTAATTTACTTTCCTTGACGTTTAGTTTGATGTATTTGTTTGACAATCAATGTTGTGTTCGAAAGTCAAGACTTCCAGCTTTTGTAGGAGTTTATAATGAAATACAGTTTAATATAACAGGAAAACATTAATAACCGTATATAACAATGCTTCTTTCTGAAACTGTAACAAAACACTTGAGACATAAAAAACTTCCCGTCTGAAGCTATTCATGGTATATTATGGAGTTAAATCCTTGAAACGCAGAACAACAATAACCTTGGTTCGCGGTATTGCTTCTACATTTTCATAAGGCCTGCAATTTAATTCCGAAACTGCGTGGATGAGAAAACGCAATATTTATGACACAAGCACGAAAATCATGAGTATGTATGTGGAATAAAAGTAAATTATAGGTATCATGGACTCAGCTTTCAAATTTTCTTTTCTGGATTTCTGGCGATATGTTATGTAGGTATACGAGAAGGCACCTAAGTATATAAAATCATATGTACCAATGTGTATCAATGTCTGTATACCTTCTGTATTCAATTTCAACTTAGAATAATACTTCACTTCACAACGCAGCAAACAGTCCCAACATTATCAATAAAATCAAGAGCAGCCAGTATCATCAACAACGATAGCAGTACACAATTAACGCAATTTAAAATACTTCGATGATCCGGTTGGCTGATTTCAAGGCCGAAGCTGCCTGAATGCCTCAGTTCAAACCTAATAGCAACAGCAGTGCCACCCTTAACATCATGTGGTTAGTTGGATTGTTTGTTTCATGTTTATTCACTATATTTAACTTCCTGCTAAATATTAAAATAGAGTACAATTTTATTTTGTGCAAGTGTGGTTACTTTTGCATATTTGGATTGTATTTCATTCAACGTCAGTGGGTAACCGTGGAATATTTAAGTAGGTATGTATATGAACGAAAAATTATACAACTTAACTGTTTCTTCAGGAAATAATTTTGATTAAATGGATTTGACAAGGTGGGACAAGGTTGGTCTTGATTGATTTTTAACTTCCCATTAGAGGTTATGGTAAATAGTCCAATTTGTAAAATCGAAAATATTGACATATATTTCCAGCTCCATAGAATCGGAACCCATCATTTTAAGAGAGATGTCTGTGTTTGTAGGTAGTTCGTCCGATTTTCCGTTCGGCCGTTCATACGTGCCTTCACCTTTTTTTGTTGACTATATCTCAAGAACGAATAACAATAAGGATATTGACTTCGAATAGTTATATTATATTTTATAGATAACACTGGTCAACAAAGTTTTTTGAAATCAAAATATACTTTTCCGTAGGTTTTCGGCGTGCCGAACTCGAATCTGAAGTCAGAAAAATTATATTGGGCCACGTTTTTGAGATATTCTCGTTATAAAATCAAAAAACCGTCTTCTTGCTGTTTTAAAAGTTGTATTGTAACGTGTTTAAGTTTAAGTGTTCCCGATATCTCTTTTCTTCTCTGAGAAATCTTTAAGACACAAATTCAATGTAAAGAAGAATGGGCAAACATTTATGGGAGCTGGTCCATTTCTCAATACGAATGTGTCATACATCGTTGAAAAGGTTGTTGTGAGTACATCATTTCATTCTGTAGCCATTAAGTTCTAAGCCATGGGGCACCCTAGATATTCGGCTTCAAAGCACCGAAAACAACAATAATGCAACTCCATATTTGGACATTGATTGTCTTCCTAATCAACACTAGCCGAATATCTAATGATACCAAAACAATAGGTAACTTTATCACGAAAATCAGTTTGCGAAGTAAAAGGAAATGATGGGAAAGTATCCGGATATAACAAATGGTCCAGTAAATAGAGGTCAAAATAGGGGGGTTACCCTACAAAAGGTCGGGTAGTTCCAAATTTTTGATATGTTATATGGTATGGTTGGTAGATGAAAATTCCAAAATTCCACAACCACGCCCCTCCGCCCCCTTCAAAATCCTCCAAAAACTACAAAAAATCGGTACTTTTTTCAGTTTTTTGCTTATAATTTCTTTCCGGTATATTTTTACGGAAAAAAGCATCAATAACATTTGTAGACAGTAAAATTTCCTACAAATATGATCATGAAGTATTTTTGTAAAACCACTACAAACGGCGCTATGGAGCTCCCAAAAAAGGCTAAAATTTCGTATTTTGTAAGATTTTCAGTTTTGTCCCTCTTTACAGCACAATAACTCCTTAACCGTTAAGTTTAGGGCAAAATTTTTGACAATCAATCTTGTAGATAATTTTATTGGCTAACAATTCAACTTCCTCCAAGTCGAACTCCCCCTAAGTCGAATTTCCCTCTAACAAGAATTTTTTCACCATGTTTGTTGTATACTCCTCTCATATTTCCAAACTTATTTATTTCTCTCAAAATCAAATGTTTGCAAAACTCTCAAACTCGAAATAGTTTTGATATCCCGTGAGAGTTCGACTTAGAGGGAGTCGACTGTATATTCATTTTGTGACCAATACAATCGGTAAATGTATGCAGATTATATCCACGTTGTTTGTATACGGAGCGAGTCTTCAGGGCCATGCCTAGGGGTGGGTCAATGGGGCAGTTGCCCCAGGCGCCTTATCAGAAAAGGCGCCGTACCGGAAAGAAAGCGCCCGCCACGCCCGTTCCGTGAAAGGTGCCTCCGTGCCATGTAAGTCACCGCACCGGCTGCTGGTGGTGCGTCGAACTCAAGTAGCTAAAATAACTACAAATTTGAAATGTAAAATTATTATTGCTACCATTCATTAAAGACCGACTGATCCAAAAATACAAACAAAATTTTACCGACTTCTTTAAATGATGATTTCTCAAAATGTCGACAGTCATGAACATTTTGATCAGATCATACTATACGGAATGACGTTTACAAGCTCACGCTTCTGATCTTATTAAAATGTTTGCTTGTTTTGGATTATCATCAATCACCATTCAGCACCTGCCATCCAAGCGATTGTTTAACACTGGATGATAACATGTGTTTCAAACAGAGACTACGATTTCCAAAGTCCAATGACTGATAAGTTCATACATGTCAAAAATTTAGTCAAGAATTTATGATTTATGATTATGATTAATGATTCGAGTTTTTTCTCGTGTGTTGTTCTTTAAGGCACGAAAGAGTAATCGACTGAAAAAGCGATGACATGTTTAAATGTGAACTGGTTAAAATGTCAATTTGTATCAACTTTTTTTGTATATATTTGGAAAAAATATCGACAAGTTAATAAAAGTCGATATTTTCTCTAATTGTTTTCCATACAGTTCACTTTTTGTCAAGTAGACATAAATCGACATTTTAACCAGTCCCTAACTTTTTTTCGGCGTGATTGGAGTCAGTAATACGGCGAAAATGACGGGTTCCCAATTTACTATTTCGAATTTTTTTTATTTTAAACATTTGTATGGGGAAAGGTGGGTTCTCCGAGCTTGCTCCAGGTGCTCTACGGGCTAGGAACGGCACTGCAAGTCTTGTCATCCATCTTACTCATTGAAATACAAATTGTAGGTAGTTATGATATAGGACTTTAAAACGAATGCCAGTAGAAGATCAAAAATCTTCAGAGGAGTGCTGATAGCTGTCAAGTCATCTTTAAATAGTAGAGAGTATACCTTAGCAGATGATCCTGATGAACTTGAACAACTTTGCGTATGCGTAAACTTAAAATGTAATGTAACCACAGTAGTGGATTTATTTTTCGTAGCAAGTTATATTCGCCCTAAAAGTGAAATTGAAGTTTATTCAAAGCATATTTTTAATATATCTTCTTTGGTTGGTGAATTAACGACTTATCAATTTCCATTTATACTCGGTGATTTCAATGTTGGTGAAGTCACCTGGAGTTATCTTGAAGAACACAAAGTGTTAGTTCCTTTTAATGTCAAAAAAGATG
Source organism: Dasysyrphus tricinctus (assembly GCA_963921185.1). Taxonomy (NCBI): domain Eukaryota; kingdom Metazoa; phylum Arthropoda; class Insecta; order Diptera; family Syrphidae; genus Dasysyrphus; species Dasysyrphus tricinctus. Next base: position 140,784,343 of record OY992531.1, read on the forward strand.
TTGAATCATTAGTCGTTGATTCATTTTCCTCTTTAGATTTATATCAGGTTAATTATATTAAGAGTGATATAAATAGAATATTAGATTTAATATATATTAGAAATGATTTTAAATATCATGTAGAATTAGCAGATTTTCCCTATGTTAATAACTCAATTCATCATAAAGCCTTATGCTTATCATTTGAATATTATGTTTTTGCACCAACTAAATTCATTGAGAGAAATTGTTATAATTTTGCAAAAGTTGATTTCATTGCACTGAATAATTTTTATGGTACCGTTAACTGGAATGAGTTATTAGATGGTAGTTCACTTGAATGCATTTATGATACATTCAAGAAAGTAATTTTTGAAGGTATTGAACTTTTCGTCCCTGTCTTCAGCAAGAAAAAATCTTTCAAGCTTCCGTGGTTCAATAAAAGATTAAAAAACCTGGAGAATGCAAAAAATAAAGCATTCAAGCGTTCCAAATTAACAAATAATGTAGAAGACCGGGAAAATTTTCGTCGTTTAAGGAGAGAATTTTCTTTTTTAAGTTCATTTTTGTATCATTCATATATAAGCTCTACAGAAACTAGCATCAAAACAAACAGTAAGGCCTTCTGGGTGTTTATTAATTCCAAAAGGAAAAGTTCTTTGTTTCCACAATGTATGCAGTACGAAGATAGCAAGTCGCTTGATCTGCAATCATCTTGTAATCTTTTTGCAGATTTTTTTCAAACAAGCTACAATTCTGACTCAATTCCAGACACTGTCAGTCTATTATCAGATCTATCTCCAATAACCGATTTTGACCTTACTCAATTTTCTGAGGATGATATATTAAAAGGCTTGAATGAGTTAGATATATCTAAGAAAGCTGGTTATGATTCTGTACCTCCTATTTTTTTGAAGAAGTGCTCCTTTACACTTTGCACAGCCTCAACACTGCTATTCAATAAATCAATTGTATCTGGTTATTTTGTTAGGGAATGGAAGATATCTTTTATTGATCCTATCTATAAAAGTAGTTTAAAGCATTTAGTTAAAAATTATAGACCGATTTCAAAGCTGTCTGCCGTGCCAAAGCTTTTTGAAAAATTGGTCACTGAGCAGCTTTATTTTTCAGTTCAGAATTCTCTTTCCTCTAAACAACATGGTTTTGTTAAGGGTCGATCGACTAATACAAACCTTTGTCTATTTTCAAATTTTTGTTTTAATAAAATTGAACAAGGTAAACAAATCGATGTCTTGTACACCGATTTTGTTAAAGCATTTGATAAAGTACATCATGGTCTTCTCCTTCGAAAATTGAAAAAGCTAGGTTTCAATGACAACTTTATCAAATGGTTGAATTCGTATCTATCTAATAGAAAGCAAGTTGTTCAAATTGATGGATATTACTCTAATTTCATAGATGTTTTATCAGGTCTTCCGCAAGGAAGCCATTTGGGCCCCCTGCTGTTCATTATTTTTATAAATGATTTTCCAACCATCCTCAAATACTGTTGTTGTTTAATGTATGCGGATGATGTTAAAATTTTTCTTGATGTATCCGATTTACTTGATTGTATCAATTTACAGATAGATATTCAAAATTTTTTAGTTTGGTGTGATTATAATCACCTGGAATTATTTTTTTCTAAATGCAAAGTATTTAGTGCAACAAGATCGATGTCGTTAATCACATTTAATTACAAGTTTTGGGATGAAAAACTTTTACGAGTTGAGGTTGTAAAAGATCTTGGAGTATTTTTCGACTCAAAATTCAGCTTTAAAACGCATATAGACTTCGTAGTCTCAAAAGGTAACTCTATGTTAGGTTTTTTAAAACGCAATTCGACAGTTTTCAAGGATGTTTATACTCTTAAGACTTTGTTTATGTCTTTAGTATTGCCTTTTTTAGAATATTGTTCAGTAGTTTGGTTTCCTTCTTATGAAAATAGTATTTCAAGGATTGAGAGGATTCAAAAAAAATTTACTCGGTTTGCCTTAAGGAAACTAAATTGGCCCGGTGATTTGCCAGATTATACCTCTAGATGTGCTCTAATAAATTTAAAGAAACTTGAATGCCGTAGAAAATCTCAAAGTATTTTGTTCATAAAGGACATTTTAGATAATCGTGTCAATTGCGAATTGCTTTTTTTTTTTTTTTTTTTTAATTTTTTTTTTTTATTCCGGAAAGGCGGTTAAGAAACCGGAGCGATTTGTTTTATGTTTCCACACATAGAACTAATTATGGGTCTAATGAGCCTATAACGCGTTCTTTAAGACTATATAATTCGGTGTGCAGTGAAATCGACCTTTACATACAAAGATATCATTTTAAAAGCTTTATTAACCAAAAATGTAATAGTTGATTATATCTGGCTTCTTTTTTGTTGTTATTTGTATATATGTATTTTTTATAAATGTATTATTAAGTAGTAATCAGCAGATCTTTGTATCAATTGGTGAAATAAATAAATAATAAATAATAAAATAATAACCCTGAGGAAAATTCTGGAAATGACCAATGAACTTCAAGTCGAGACACAAAGCTTCTGCATTGGCTTTAAGGCCGCTTTTGGAAGCATATTCATCGTCAATAGCTCTAATATGGCAACAACAGAGCTCGAGATCTCGAGAAAAAAGATCCAGATGTACCTCGTGACATTATAAGACACAAGGTGCAATATGCCAAATGCAATGTGCAACTAGAATTTAGCTTCTCCGAACTGTTCAAAACATGTAAGTACAGTGCACTCGTCGAGGAAATGCGATTACACTTTGGTCCTTTTTAATCTCCTGGAACAGATAGTGAATAGAGCAGCTGTTAACACAGAATACCCTATCTTGTGTTCCATTGTGTCTTTATAGACTTCTTCATGGTGATTGAAGAACAGGTGAAATATGTTGGTTTTGAAGTAAACGAGTAAAAGTCCAACTAACTGCTGTCAAGAAAAAAGCATTATGTTTATTACCTAGGCCAAAACATCACTTTTATTAGCAGCAGCTTAGAAGTATAGTTTAGAATTTCATTTGCCTTTAGAAACCACTGCTATTAATCAGTTAGTCAAACAATTAGGTTCAACACTTTTGTTACACTCAAGACACTACTCTCGATAAGATGAAAATCAGAAATAAAAACTGATGTTGGGCTCCTTCGCAAGTCATAATCGTATTATTCGACGGATTTTTGGGGGAGAAGGCACAAACGTGAGCTCAAAAAGACAATGTAGTCCAAAAAGTGAAAATACGTCGACTTGGCTAAGCTAGATTGTTCGAATGGGAAACAATTCTCCAGCCTTTTGAGTTTCAGAATCCCTAGTAGAAGGCAATAAAGAAAATCGAACCTCTGGTTTAGAAGGTAAGCCATCACCAGAGCACTTGTGGTTTTGGCCCTTCATGGGTCATCGAATATCACCCGAATTTTTATAATTTTTTCCGAAGATATTATGTTTAAAAAAGTGGGAGTGGCAGTGGGTGGAAATTAATTGTATAGGTTTTTCATCTCGTCAATTATCATGTCTATAAATTTCATCAAATCCAGTACCTATAGTGGTTTAGTTTCTATATGGAATTTTGTGCACTAAATCAAAAAAATAGCGACTAAAACACCGGGTTCAGAATATCGTGATGTCTATTAAAGTTTTCTGAACCTCCTTTGTATATTTAAATCGATTCTGGTGGTAAGACAAATCGGTAATAAAATGTACAGTACACTGTATAAAACAGACAGAAAAGAAAATGAGTTCGTTAAAACGTTTGAATAAAAACACTTTTTAAAAACTCACCCGATTCCCGATTGTATTGGTCACAAAATGAATATACAGTCGACTCCCTCTAAGTCGAACTCTCACGGGATATCAAAATTATTTCGAGTTTGAGAGTTTTGCAAACATTTGATTTTGAGAGAAATAAATAAGTTTGGAAATATGAGAGGAGTATAAAACAAACATGGTGAAAAAATTCTTGTTAGAGGGAAATTCGACTTAGGGGGAGTTCGACTTAGAGGAAGTTGACTGTAGTTATATGAAATTGTTAGCCAATAAAATTATCTTCAAGATTGATTGTCAAACATTTTGCCCTAAACTTAACGGTTAAGGAGTTATTGTGCTGTAAAGAGGGACAAAACTGAAAATCTTACAAAATACGAAATTTTAGCCTTTTTTGGGAGCTCCATAGCGCCGTTTGTAGTGGTTTTACAAAAATACTTTCTTGATCATATTTATAGGAAATTTTACTGTCTACAAATGTTATTGATGCTTTTTTCCGTAAAAATATACCGGAAAGAAATTATAAGCAAAAAACTGAAAAAAGTACCGATTTTTTGTAGTTTTTGGAGGATTTTGAAGGGGGCGGAGGGGCGTGGTTGTGGAATTTTGGAATTTTCATCTACCAACCATACCATATAACATATCAAAAATTTAGAACTACCCGACCTTTTGTAGGGTAAAACCTCTCTATTTACTGGACTAAAAAGACAAAGAGCGTTTTGATAATAAAAAGAATATTTGGAGCAGTTTGCAGTAGAAATATACTCTCTTGGTACTCTGTTATGTGAATGAAAAGACTGGCACAGGGTTCACAATAGCACACCACTTCCAAAAAATCGTCGAAAATATGTATATCTAAGAAACGATAGAACATCAATCTGTTTGTGGAAATAAATAATAAATTATTAAAAATGTTCTAAGGGATTAGAAGTACATATTTCAAATGGTTTTTTCTTAACCAATTTTAGATTTGTTTCATTCTTTCTTCCATAACCAGTTTCTTCAAAAAATAAACAACTTTACTTAAGATTTTTATTGTTAAATATTTGATATTAAAAACAAAATCTGAAAGAAGAACATTTCGCAATGCAATGCAATACCAGGAGGATAAGGAAAATTTGCTAAATCATTCGCTTCTAAGCGAACGTTTGATTCGCTATTCATTATAAGGTCCATCATGTTATAAAGTGCAGAAGGGACTTCCAAAAACATTCAAAAAGTGTTTTTATTTACTACAGCATTTAAAGAAACAAGTTGTTTACATTCATCATTGACTTCAGTGTCGAGATTCAGCTAATTCGAAACCGCAGGGAGTGAGTGAGATGAGTCACTTTTCGTCGAAAATCGATTCAGCTAGCAAAAGTGAGTGAGTGAGCGAGTGAAATGAAATGAAATGTCAGATTACTTGCCAGATATCGTCGGTTCAAAGGTAAAACTCGCTAACTAACAAATTACACTTTTGGAGGAAATTTGATTGAAACATACTTTTTAAAGCTGAAAAGTCACGCTAAGAAAATTTTTAAATAAAGTTTCCGGGCATACCTTTAAATGTCCCTATAATAAGCGTGCAAAAAGAGACTTTTTGGATTAAAAAAATGCATTTCATTCTCATTTTCTTGAACATTTTTTTTTGGCACTTAGTGAGTTTTACCTTTGAACCGCCGATATTTCCGCAGTGACTTGGTGTATGTGTTGGTAAATTTCCAGTTTTGGATAGGTATGTGTGCTTTTCTCAAGAATTCCTATTCATGGATAGGAATCGAAAAAAAAACAACAAACTAGATAAAAACAACTACACTTTACTGATTCTTAAATCGTATTTTACTATCATATTATGCACATATATAATATATTAAATAAAATAATATTCTATTCACTTTCGACCCTATTAAACTTTTTTTTTCTCAAGGGCGAAAACTCACATTAAACTTTAACTACGACAAAAAAAAAATATTGAAACAAAAGATACTCCAAACTCCATTATTAAAGATTCCGATGTTTACATTGTTGTATTTGTTATTTCATTTCATTTGCGTAACGAGTGTGACAAGGAGGTAGAATTTAGCTCTTTTATATTTATTCTTTGTCTCATGTTCGAAACTCAATTCGAACTTACTCATTTCACTTGAATAGCTGAATCACTTTTGGGAGTGAAGTGAGATGAGTCGGCGAGTAAGGCGAGTTATCTCATCTCACTCGCTGAAATAGCTGAATCTCGGCACTGTAGTCCGGAAGCCGACCGTAAGATTACCTATCTCATCGCGGCCACGCAAAAATTGGATGCCAACCGATAGATTTAGTATAAACATTTACAAAACTGCTTGTCGGACAAGCTGTATCTAGTCGCAATAGCTAGAAAATGCACTTTTCAGGTTGCATTTTCCGTTAAATGTACCTAGAATACAAGCAACTTATATAAATGGGGTATCAAATGAAAGCTGTCCTCTACACGATACCATTGTTCGTACAGACTTTTTTTGACTGTTGCAACGAGTCCTACCTAAAGTGGTCAAAATTGGACCTCTCGGCTGGAATTTATTCGAGTCAGCCGCAGCGGCCACTTGCCCGAAATCATTTTTAAAACATAACGGCAAACCCTTATCTTTATAATAAAGCTAAGTTCTTTACTATAACATTAAATTGTATGCGTTCCATTTCTTCTTGAAAACCACACGTCTGAAAAAACTACACATTATGTACAGTGAAACTTCCCCTAGGGTCCAAGAGAGAAATCAAACAAATAATTGGAAAAATAAAATTAATTTAGTTTAATTTAATTTGAGCTTGCTACAGGGTGTCCTGTAAATTATGGATAACCTTGCAACTGCTAATAGCAGGCCTTATGACCTTTCCAGAAAAAAATATAAAAAATATTTTCCCAGTAGTTACTATGTTACAATGTTTTTTCCAAAAGTTGTTAACAAGTACTACTTTCCTCAAATACGTGAACGGCTACGACCATGGATGAACAATTTTTGCTATTTTTTTATTTTTGTAATATTCTAGAATGACTGTTGTAATAGATAGATGGTAAAATTAAATAGTAGTTATTGCATTTTTTTATTAAAAAAAGATACTCCAAACTCCATTATTAAAGATTCCGATGTTTACATTGTTGTATTTGTTATTTCATTTCATTTGCGTAACGAGTGTGACAAGGAGGTAGAATTTAGCTCTTTTATATTTATTCTTTGTCTCATGTTCGAAACTCAATTCGAACTTACTCATTTCACTTGAATAGCTGAATCACTTTTGGGAGTGAAGTGAGATGAGTCGGCGAGTAAGGCGAGTTATCTCATCTCACTCGCTGAAATAGCTGAATCTCGGCACTGTAGTCCGGAAGCCGACCGTAAGATTACCTATCTCATCGCGGCCACGCAATTGAAGAGAATCGAATTTGCTACAAATTTGTATCAAAGTTTTTTTCTAAGACTAATAAAATTTAAGTTGCCACGGAAAACTTTTTAGAACTCGTTTTTCAATATGGTGGCCAAATGGTGGGGCTTTCAACACCTTATATCGAGTTTTTTACTTGCAATGAACCCTCTTATACATCAAAAGAGAAAATCTTTGTCCAACCCAAATTTGGAGGTTATTGTAACATTTTGATAGACATTTTCTGAAAATGTTAAAAGCTGCTTTATTAGATGATTGACAAATTTTCTTGGTTATTTTGTTAATACACAAGCATGTGTTATACCATTTTGGAAAGTGCATTAAATAGACAACTTTTTTAAGCAATTGGCCATTCATGTTCTCATACAATTTTAATTTATTAGACGTGGTCAAACTTTTTTGAAAAGAAATTTTTGTACTGAAAAAAATATTTTAAAAAATTATAATAACAAAAATGCAATAACTACTATTTAATTTTACCATCTATCTATTACAACAGTCATTCTAGAATATTACAAAAATAAAAAAATAGCAAAAATTGTTCATCCATGGTCGTAGCGTTCACGTATTTGAGGAAAGTAGTACGTGTTAACAACTTTTGGAAAAAACATCATAACATAGTAACCACTGGGAAAATATTTTTTTTATATTTTATTCTGGAAAGGTCATAAGGCCTGCTATAACCAGTTGCAGGTGATCCATTATTTACAGGACACCCTGTATACATATACAGGGTGTCTCGTAATGAATGGATAATACTGCAACTGGTGATAGCAAGCCTTATGACTGCTCAAAAAAACAAATATTTTTCTTGTGGTCTCCATGGTATAATTTATTTTCGAAAAATGTTAAAAAAATCAAGGTCTCCTAAAATACCTAATTACAACGGCCACCTATAAAGGATTCTTATTATTTTTGTATTTTTATAATATTCTTGAATAACCGTTCTAAATGATGGGTAGTAAATTTTAACACCAGCTGATGCATTTTTTGTGTTATAATTTTTTAAATTTTTTTATTCAAAAATAATTCAATATTTTTTTCACCAAAGTTTGAAAAATAATAAAGGAAACAAAAATGTATGAGAACATAGTGGCAAATTTAATAAAAATTGGCCTGTTTAATGTACTTTCCAAAATGGTATAACACATGTTTGTGTCTACAACCGTAACCAATAAAATTGGCATTTAATCTACTAAAGTAGTTTTTTAACATTTTATCAGATGAAATTAAGTTACAAAGAATGAATAACTCATATTGTTTTTTTAATTTTTATTGCATTTAAAAATTACCGTCCTTAAATAAAAGCAGTAACATTTAACACTAGTTGCTGCATTTTTTTTTTAAATAATTTTTTTAATTAATTTTTTTTATAAAAAAATGATTAAATATTATTACGCTAAAAACCATTTTTTACAAACAAAATTTGACAGTTTTTCGACATAAACTTTATGGAAAGGAGATGTCAAAAATAATTGTGAACAAGAATTATAAAAGATACTTTAACCTACAAAATCAACTAAAAATTTTTACTCTAAGTCCAATAGGAGCTGAGAAAATTGCATTTATGTTTTTCAAAACACTTTTTCAAAATGGCGGATAAGGCAATATTACCTACCAGCCAGAATGCACCTACGAAAATCTAAGTCTAAGGAGTTAGAGCAAACATAAATAAAAAAACTAGCCATACTAAAATGATCTTTTTTGACGTTGCTAGCTCTCGTACTATCACGAATGGAAGTGACGATGGGAATAGGTTCGTTCTTAATGAAATATTTACGCTGTAACAAGGTAGGGCGCTTGCGAGAGTAAGTAATGGCTTCGTTCACGCATTGAGTTCAAGAAAGTTATGTCGGTACCAGGTAGAGAAATTATTCAGGTCTGTTTGAAGTAACTGAGCATCAGCCAAGCATATTATATGCCTAGAAATACGCATGTCATCAGCATAAATCTGAAGCTCAGATCCGACAAGTTCGTTGAGATAAGACTGAAGACAAGATAAAAATAATGATGGAAATCCATAAGCTTTAAGTTTAAAAATGATTACCCTATGAGATACTTTGTCAAATGCTTTACTAAAATCGGTTGCTATTGCATCAACTTCATTACCAGCTTCAAGGGCACATACGGTATTGGACACGAATTCGGTAAGATTGGTGGTAGTTAATCGACCCTTAAGAAAACCAAGTTGTTTAATAGAGAATAGCGTACTACAATGAAGAAGCAAGGTATCATAAATAATACTCTCAAACATTTTTGGTATTTTTTTTTTTTTTTTAACACTTCAGATTTTATGTTGTAGTGAGCTTAGATCAAGCTGCAACCTACAAACAAAGGCTCATCATAAGTGCATGTGTTAGTGGTAAGTAAAATAGTAAAATAATGCAAGCCAACACATGCTTACAACAAAAAGTATATAAAACTAAACTAAATTACAAAAATAAAAACAATACCTAATATAAAAAATTTAACAATAATACAAAAAACATTTAAAGTATCTTAAACAGTAGTAGTAGTAAAAACTGGTTCTAAACAATGTTTTTAATCCCATTTTACTTACGTTAAAATCAACCGAGGAAGAGTTTAAATTAAAAAGCTTACACATACGGCTTAGAGGTTCATGTATTCCGTAGTTAGTTCGATGAAAATCGACGTGTAAAAGTTCAAATCTTCGCAGCTGGTGAGATCCTCCGCGATAATTTATGCCAATATAGGCTAACAAGTCAGGAGCATCAATTTGGCCACTCATAAGTTGATGAAGTAATATCAAGTCATTATTAACCCGCCTTTGATATAAAGTTTGGACCTGCAGTAGCTGGATCCGATGTTCATATGGTGGGAGGTTGTAAGGATCAGCCCAAGGGAGACCCTTCAGAGCGAAACGAATGAATTTATGTTGTATTCATTCAATACGACTTTTATGAATTTCATAGAAGGGAGACCAAACTTGAGAGGCATACTCAAGATGAGGTCGTACATAACAGTTGTATAGAGAAAGAGTAACATATGGATCGTTAAATTCTTTTGCCCAACGTTTTATAAATCCAAGCATAGAGCTCGCTTTTTTAACAATATAATTTATGTGTTCTGTGAATTCTAAATTAGAGCTAAACTGAACACCCAAATCCTTGAAGCTAAAGACACGGCACAGTTTGTGCTGGGAAATAGAATAATTAAAAGCACTTGCAACTCGTTTTCTTGAGAAAGTTTGGCGATGGGTCTATAGCTAGAGATATCGTTTTTACATCCTTTTTTGAACAGGGATAATGAAAGATTCCGATTCTGAAAGAGAGCAGTAAGTGGTTGTGCTAAATAAGAGAGGCATTTTTTAAGAACTACAGCAGGAATCCCATCAGGACCTGAAGAGAAATCGCCATTAAGCAGGCGGATTTTATTAATTACTGATGATACAGGGATTCTTATGGATGCCAGGGAGGTTTGGGTGCAGCCGTTGCATATAGCTGAATTAGCTAGGATCAACATCAGAGTTAATGGGGGAAAAAGCTTGTCCAAAAAAATCAGCAAAAAGATTTGATATAGTTTTTGGATCGGTTGATGAGGTATCATAGTATTTAAATGATGAAGGATAGCCATCAGATTTTCTTTTTAAATTTATAAATTGAAAAAAGTGTTTTCGAGATTAAGTCAGATTGAGTTTGGATGAGGTAATTGAAGTAAAGTGATTCACTCAAGTAGGAGAAGTTGTTATGAGCTGAGACATAATTAGAGAAGTCATCGTTTGATTTCGACCTCAGATATTTTTTCCAGAGTTTGTTCCTTATGTTCCTGAGAGAGCGCAGTTCCTTATTATACCAGGGAGGTGAGGAAGAAAAATAGTTTTCTTCTTTTACTTTTTTAAAGTGTTTTACTTAAATAACCTGAATGCAACAGAGACTGAGATCGAGTCCGAGACCGATACCAAACTAAACTTAGTCATACGGTACCGAGACGAGACTTAGTAATACGAGACCGAGACCGATACCGAGACGGTACCGACATTTTTCAATTCAAACGATACCGAGACAATACCAATAAAAATCTCGTTTGGTTTGGTATCGTGCCAGCCCTACACTTAACTGTATTTTCGGGTTAAACCCATTTAGAATTAACAAAATATCATCGACTTGACGCCTGTCCATCACCGCGAATATGTCATCCACATATTTGACTAAGAAATTTGGCTTTTCTTTGACACCATTAAAACATTCATCGATCAAATAATCCATTACAAATATAGCAATAGTGGGTGAAAGGGGGTTACCCCTTTTTTTACGTGAGAATGAAGTGTTGGTTTCTTTTGACGTTATATCCTTTTTCACTAACAGCCCAGTACAACTAGCTATCAATATAGTTAAAAAGAAATGGGAGTTGATAAGTCAACACACCTAGATTAACCAGAGCAAATTTCTCGATATTCTTGATTTTTGCATAAAGCTAAGTAAACAGTTCTTTTGAGTACAAAAATTCTTCAAGGTGAGAAAAAAAATATTTTCTACAAAGAAAAAATGTCCGTGGTGTAAAATTTTTTTTATTCGTCGTCAGTTTACAGTTTCCAAAAAAAATATCTCAATGAGACTGATCTATGAAAAAGTAAACACAAATGCCAAACGCAATTTTTTTTCGGAAAAAGAATGTCAGTGACATTGTTTTGTACGAACAAATTCGTGGTGAATATAAAATTTGTTTTCTTCGGGTAATTCACAATTCGATAAAAAAAAATTTAAACGTCAAAAAGTTTTTTCACGCAAAAAACTCTCCCATAAGAAATACATGTAGTTTTTCTTTCGTCAAGGAACTGTATACTTAGCTTAAAGGAAAACAATTTTCTACAATTTAAAGATGATATTTATAAGCAGATTTTTGGCATAGGTTAGTTAGGTTAGATTAAGGTGGCTGCCAGGAAAACTACTGACACACTTAGGCCAGAATAGGCCCATTGTGATACCACATAAAGATAAGATGACCCTTGCTAATTAAACCAATTGGAGCTTTTAATAAAGCGATGGAGACTGTGAATGTCGATTTTTTTTAAATCACTGGGATCGTCAAAGAAAAAATTTCCTAGGTATATTTTACGTCTTTGAGAAAGAGCAGGGCATGAACAAAGAAGGTGTGGGATAGTTTCTTCCTCCTCCTCGTCCATGCAGCTTCTGCAGAAGTCATTTGAAAGAACGCCTAGTCTATTGGCGTGTTTGCCTATTAGGCAGTGTCCAGTTATGACACCAATTGTGGAGCTAATATGCAATCTACTAAGAGATAACAAACATTTCGATCGCTTCGGATCCAGTGTTGGCCAGATCCGTTTTGTCGCCAGACAAGTAGTGATACCTGTCCATCTGCTGTTTGTCATCAACATGGAATCTTGCTTAAGCATAAGTTTACAAGTAGCGATTGGTATTCCAATATTCACCCTGTCAGGTAATATTGGTGTAATAGTTCCCTTCCTGGCGAGTTCATCGGCTTTACAGTTTCCTGGAATATCTCTGTGTCCCGGCACCCAGAAAAGGTGAATGTTGAACTGTTCTGCCATCTCCATTAGAGACGATCGACAATTTCGGGCAGTTACGGAGTTTGTAGAAACAGAGCCTAGTGATTTAAGGGCCGCTTGGCTATCTGAGAAGATACGGATATTTAAAGTAGATATTACGTTTTCTTTGAGCCAAGATAAAACTTCTTTTATCGCCAGGATTTCCGCTTGGAACACGCTACAATGATCAGGGAGACGGAAAGAGAGACTAATGTTTAGTCGTTCTGAGTACACGCCACCACCCACCCCCTCTTCAGTTTTTGAGCCATCCGTGTAGAAATGAATTGCTTCATCTCTCAAGAATTCCTCATCATCCCAAGTGGATCTTGTTGGAATTGTGACTTGGAAATTTTTACCAAAAATCGGCTGAGGGATGGTGTAGTCGGAGTGTTTAGGGATTGATTCGAATTTGTTCAGAATGATAGTATGGCCAATAGAGTTATTGGACCATTGAGAGATGGCTCTGAGACGAATAGCTGTGCTCGCTGCCACTTGTTTAGTGTATATATCGAGGGGTGAAATGTTAAGCAGTATATCTAAGGCAGCGGAAGGTGTCGAACGGAGAGCTCCGCTGATACACATGCAAGCTGATCTCTGCACTTTGCTTAACTTATCACGATAAGCTATTTTATCTAAAGCAGTCCACCATACTGCCACCCCATAAGTGAGTATCGGTCTGATGACCGCTGTGTATAGCCAGTGGGTGATATATGGGGACAAGCCCCATTTGGTTCCAATAGCTTTTTTACAGGAGAAAAGTGCCACTGTGGCCTTTCTGACTCTTTCTTGTATATTTGGTTTCCAACTCAACTTTTTGTCTAAAATCAGACCTAGATATTTAGCTTCATCTGAGAAGTTAAGTGGGATACCATTTATTGATGGAGGGTCTATATTCGGAATTTTATATTTCCTTGTAAAGAGGACAAGTTCAGTTTTGTGGAGATTTACACCTAGTCCACATTTGTCTGTCCATTTAAGTAGTTTGTTAAGAGCGGTTTGCATTAATTCTATAATGATTTGAAGATGCTTTCCTGATATTGCAATGGCAACGTCATCAGCATATGCAATTACTTTGAAACCATCCGCTTCTAAATTAACTAATAGTTCGTTGATAACGATGTTCCATAAGAGTGGGGATAGGACTCCACCTTGCGGTGTGCCTCTGCTGACAGATCTTCTAACAGAGAAGTCACCTAATGTTGAGTTGATTATTCTACTTCTCAACATGAGGCTGATTAACTCCCTAAGTGAGCTATCAACGTTCAAGTTCTCAAGAGCGGTTAAAATTGCAGCATTGCTGACGTTGTTGAAAGCACCTTCGATATCTAAGAAAGTAACCAGGGTATACTCTCTATGATGAAGGGAATATTCAATAGTACGTACCAAATTATGCAGGGCCGTTTCTACCGATTTCCCCTTGCGGTAAGCGTGTTGTGCCGGAGAAAAAAGATTAGGTTCTATGGCACTACGCAGATGGATATCAATCAGTCGTTCTAAAGTTTTGAGAAGGAATGATGATAGGCTGATAGGTCTGTAATCCTTCGGATTTACATGAGAGCTTTTACCGGCTTTGGGTATGAATACGACTTTAACTTCTCTCCATAAAGATGGTACGTATGCTAAGTTCATACATGCTTTCAGAATTATCTCAAGGATGGGGATGATGATGTCTGAAGCCATTTGCAGTTCAGCTGGTATTATACCGTCAGGTCCAGCTGATTTATATGGATCGAAGCTGTCGATTGCCCATTTGAGTTTCTCTCTTGTAATCAGACCTAGTTTATTTATTGTTATATTGTTAGACTCTATTGAGTCAGAACTGCGTATATTTTGGGAGCTACCTGGGAAGTGAGTATCTAGTAGCAAGTCGAGTGATTCCTCACAAGAGTTAGTCCAAGAGCCGTTGATGGTTTTCAGGGCACTTGGCATTATGGGGTTTGACGAGAGGATTTTTGGCATGCCTATGGGTAAACCCCATTCACCCACTATTGCTGACTTTGTGATGGATTAGTTGATTGATGTGTCAAAGAAAAAAAACAAATTTCTTAGTTCCTTAGTTTCCGCCCAAAGTTTGCTTTTGTAGAGTTGGTATTTAAAAAAAAGTAACCATAGTTTTCATACAAACTGTAAGTATTTTGTTTAATGTTTTCTGTAAAAAAAAGAAGGTATGGGAATTGTTACGCCCATGTGGTATCTCTAAAGTACGCTTGTGTGACAAATTACAAACATTATTTTTTGTTAAAATGTTATTTAGAATGTGTTAAAGTGATGGTTATGCATTTTCATATATGGGTCAATATTTCAAAACATTAGGTAATATTTTTCACTCCAAAATAGACCCTCGCTCAAAAGAACCTATTTTGGTAGACGAACAATTATGTCTCTTAATAACTCTATAATAACCACTTTAAAACAAAGAGTCATAACATTTGATCAAATCTAACGGTTATTTAAGTCAGGGAAATGATAGTCGTATCAGGGGAATGACAAGAATTTATATTTACTCCGTTGATTAGATGGATATTTAATTTTGCGAATGGTTTCAGGAGTGTAAAGAAAAAATAGAACAAATACTAACATGAAAAATAGCATCCACGACTATGTTGCACGAACTTGCTCTCATGGTTCAAGGATTTTGGGAGACTAAACATTTTATAGTAATAATCGTATTTTTTTATGATATTTTGACCGAGAAAATGTGAAAAATTCAAAACTACTAAAAATACTGTAAATATGTTTAAATGTAATATTATTGATTGTTCTAGAGTTACCAAAACGCAATCAATCACAATTTACAATTACACAAAAAATGATGTTAGGGGAACGACTCCGATGGGTGTTTTATGAGAATTAAATGGAGGTTATTAGAAAATTAGATGTTTTATATTATTTTTCACGTGGGCCCTTGTAAAAGACACAGATGAGTAAAACTTTTTAATTTTTATACCACACGGTTTAGTAAAAAACACGCGTTAGAGGAATGACAATTTCGCGTTTTTTTGAAACCCTTACTTGTATTTTCATAAAGAGCAATTCTGTACCGCTAAACAAAAAAAAAAATCAGTTTTCTATTTTGAGCCTATATATATTTTTTTTTATTTCCATTGGTGGGATAGAAATTATCAATTTATGGGGGACACTTACTGAATAGCTCCTATTTAAAAAAATAAAGCAAATAAAAATCATTTAACTATTTTTTAGTTAGGATGCATATATTATTAAAAAGACTGCATCATTAGATTTTTTGTATCGTTTTAAGTTTCGTTGCTAAAATTCAGACAGTGTGGTAAGTAGTCCTGGGGACACGTGCGTCAGGGGAATGACATTTTGGGTGTTTAAATGGAGATAGCGGGTGTGATATTTTTTTAACTTTATTTTTTCTAGAGCGAATATTAGAACCCGTTTGTTTCAAGCCATCCAATTAACAAACTTATAATAAAATTTTGTACATCGGTTCAAAAATGAAGGAGACTGAAATATTAATATTTTGAAATATTGACCCATATAAAAACATGGAAATTAAGAGAGAAAAATGTAGAGAAGCATGAAATACGACATTTAAATTGGCTAAAGCAACTCTTTTGACAGTTTGAGGTGGAAAAAAAGAATGCCATCTTAATTCTTGATTGAATTTGAGTGTATGGGAAAAAAAAAATTTAAATCGTTGGAGCGGTTTTTTGAAAAATTAATTTTTTATATATTAAATTCTTACAACATTTTTAAGAACAAATTTTGGTATGCAAATCTGAAGTATGTATATATTTATGTGTAGGTATATAAAAAAAAATTTGAAAAAAAATTTTCAACCCGTTTTTGAGATATCGAATTTTCAAAAAAATAATATGAAACTTTTTTTTTTAAATCCAAAAACTTTTTTTTTGAAAATTCAGGTACTATTAATAGTTGCTAAGTGTAAAATTTTATAATTTTTGGTAGAAGATCTTACTTATTTTAGTATATGAAAAAACTTCAATCAAAATCGTAGGAGTCGTTTTTGAGAAAAAAAAATATATTTCTTTGCGGTTTTTTAACTTTTGTATGGAAGGTGCCGTTATTTTTTCATAAATATAATTTTTTTTATTTTAGAGAGTACTTAAAAAACTCTTAAGTATCGAGTTTCAAAAAAATCGATAGTGTCGTTTTCGAAATATTTGATTTTCCAAAAAAATTTGAAACATTTTTTAAAAATTCAAAAAAATATTTCTTCAAAAATATTAGTACATAAAACTATGTACCTATATTTCTCGAAAGCTTCTGTATAAACAAAATAATTGAAATCGGTCGTACCGTTTTGAATAAAATCAAAAATTAAAAAATGGTTCTGTGGGAGATACCATTAATAACCATTTTTGAAAAATGGTTTTCAACCCAAAGGAAGCCTTTACTAAAATAAATTTACTGAATTTTTTAAAGAAAAGATGTCAAGCCGTTTTTGAGAAAAAAGCGATTATGTAAAATTGCTAAAAAAAAAATTGTATGGCAGGTGCCGTTATTTTTGGTTCTAAGAAAAATGAAAAAAAAAACGTTTCACCAAAAACCACTATGTACCAAGTTTGAACAAAATCGATCGAGCCGTTTAGGCTGTAGACGAACAGACAGACAGGCAGAATTGTGCCACCCACTTTTTTGGTGTTCTCCGTCATCGTAATATCATGTTTGATTGTTATCTCAAAATTTTTTTTTTGCACGAATCCAAAACTTGCCTTATAGTACCTACATATATCGCAAGTAAAAATTTATTTTATCTATATGTTTAAAATGAACTTCTTACTTTACTTACTTTAAATCCAATGTTTGGTTTTACTTCATCACGATGTATTTGTTTTGTTTAACTTATTCAGTACGTTTTTATGTACACTTTAACTCAAACCAATTATATTTTTTCTTTTAAAACTTATCCTTATAATTCGAAGACAAGTTAATGCAAATTCAAAAGTGATTCTCTTTTTTATAAAAAAACATATAGCGAATATGGATAGTTTAAATGTTTCTTGTGAAAATTGTCATTTAAAAATAATTTTATTATTATCTAATGTCTACTACATTCATATGTATGTTTATTATTTTCTATTCGAAGTTTTTGATCTGATTTTAAGTCAATCGCTGTGGAATTATTAGTTGCTCCATTTCCTATAAAGAAAAAAAAATATATGTAATTCTTTAAATGCTCTTGCTAGGAAATATGTAATACATATGTAGGTATATTAATTAATTCTTACATCAATATCAATACACGTTTACACGTAAAAATATCTTAAGAGTGTTCCGCACTGAAATGGTGATTTCATGAAAAACATTGTGAAGCGTGTACTTGTCCGATCAAAACAATAAAGGTGTTCATAGACAGATAAACTTGTTTTCTAGGACATCATTGGACAAAATTTTAAATTTTGTGCTCTCGTTTTTGGTAACAGCCTCTAAGAAAACGAGAAAATGGCTGTTTTTCTAAGCAAATGTAGCTTACGCTCTAGCATTTCTTGCAAAACAATGTTTAATAGCATAAAATTCCATATTTTTATTATTCCACTATTGGAGAAAATTTTTAATTTTGTAGGTACCTAATAAACATTTTAATAATACAAAATAAAAATGCTTGTAAATTTTGAAAAAAACGCATTTTTGACCTTTTGACCGCACCTGAGTGGAAGTATCTAAGGGTGTGGTTCCTGGGGTTATTCTAAGAAAAAAATTGTATGGGGGGAAAGTTGTACCTCCCCTCCCTGAGGCAGGGGGGGCAGTTTCTGAAAATTTGACTTAACATGCCAAAAAAAACATTAAAAATCAACGAAAACACATCTAATAATGTGCTATAATTTTTTTGAAAGCTAATACTTCATTCTTGCATATGGTTTTTAAATCAAGTTTTTTAAGCGAATAGTTTTTGAGAAATTAAATTTCAAAGTCAAATTTGTAAAAAAAAATTGTGATTTTTTTTTCTCAAGTCGATATTTTTCAAAATTTTACGTAATTAAGTGCTATTTTTGTGTTCAATATTCATTGCCCTCATTATTTTGAAGTCCATTACCGAAAACCAAATGTTAAAATCTATCTTAGTTTTTGATAAATTAAGAAGAAACGAAAGGTACTTTTACCAAAAAGCCCCGAAGTAAGGGTTAAATCATGGATAATTCATGAATAAATTCATTTTTTCGGACTTTTTTGGGAAAAGTACCTTTTTGTTTTTCTTAATTACTCAAAAACTAAGAAAGATTTTTAAATTAAGTTTTCAGTAATGGACTACAAAATAATAAGGGCAATGAATATTGAACACAAAAATAGCACTTAATTACGTAAAATTTTGAAAAATATCGACTTGAGAAAAAAAATCACAATTTTTTTAAACAAATTTGACTTTGAAATTTAATTTTTCAAAAGCTATTCGCTTAAACAACTTGATTTAAAAATCATATGCAAGAATGAAGTATTAGCTTTCAAAAAAATTATAGCACATTATTAGATGTGTTTTCGTTGATTTTTTATGTTATTTTTGGCATGTTAAGTCAGTTTTTCAGAAACTGCCCCCCCTGCCTCAGGGAGGGAAGATACAACTTTCCCCCCATACAATTTTTTTCTTAGAATAACCCCAGGAACCACACCCTAAGATACTTCCACTCAGGTGCGGAACACCCTGTATAATCATAATTGTATCATCTGATATTTAAATTTTTAATTCTTAAAAGGCACTTTTGGACAAAAAATTTATGTAAATTTGGAAGTTAAAATCCGTTACTTTTACAAAATGTTGTTTTTAGTACAAAAATACGCCTACTAGTGACCAATTAGTAAAAATAAAAAGTTTTATAAAACAAAGTATCTGATGAAAATGAAAAAAAAAACCGGTCTTATATAGGTATGCAAAAAAAATGTTAGCAAATTACTGGTTTTGTTCAGTTCGGAACGCTCTTAAGTAGATTCATCATAATAGAAAACCAAATAAATTATTTCAGAATTTATTCTCAAATCACGGTATCCCTACAACTATACAAAAACCACTTCGTTAAAATTAAAATATGGCCGCTGTCGACTCGATACTTTTAACTCTTAAATAAACATCCTTATGAGAGTGTTGTTACATATCTGTTGGTATGAAAACAAACACTTCTTATGACAAGTCAGATGCTTTAATGTGACTTTATTTTGACATCTTCCATATTTTGAAAC
The DNA here is from genome assembly GCA_963921185.1 of Dasysyrphus tricinctus. Taxonomy (NCBI): domain Eukaryota; kingdom Metazoa; phylum Arthropoda; class Insecta; order Diptera; family Syrphidae; genus Dasysyrphus; species Dasysyrphus tricinctus. The sequence continues at coordinate 140,804,166 of OY992531.1, forward strand.
AAGAAATAGAAGCATAGAAAGCATAGAAATTGTACGCGATTCTTACGTTAGTATCCTCGAAGACAAGAAAAGAGTCCTCTTAGCTGAAGATTTCAGAAAAGCATCGGCTTCAACCTCTTGCTTTTATTATGGTGTATGCTTAGCGGACATTCAGGAGCCAGAATACAAATCAGCTCCCTACTTGAATACAACCTCCAAGCTGTTCGTACATAAAGCCATGGCACAAATTAGATGTGCCATCAGGTATGCCCATAGGATCGTCCTCCACGGTGATAAACATACTTTTGACCCAACAAACATTTGCACGATTTGCAACACACATGAATATGACACAATTGAGCATTTCCTTTTAACATGTCCTATTTTCAATGCAGTGAGAAACAATTTCCTGTTTGCTAATAATTTGACTGATCTAACTAGGATAGATATATCTATCTATCTATCTATCTATCTATCTATTTTGAAACGAAGATTAAGATTTCTACTTTCAGAAATCTGTACAATTAAATAAAAATAAAAATCAATTCGCATAGTTACATAACCCCTAAAATGGCGAAAAAAGGGTTTTTTGGTACTTTCTAACGGTAATATCTCGAAAACCAGAGCTGATAGCGAAAAACGGATAACGGATTTGAGTTCAGCACAAAAAATTACCCTTAGATCAACTCTTACTTAGTCGTGTCTAAAACCTTGTAAGCCTGTGTAATTAAAGTTTCGAAAATAAAAGTTGTTTGTTTTATTTTGAAAAAATTAATAAGGCTTATAAATACCGGTTTAATTTTTAGTACAGGCAGTGAGGATTGTTTTTTAATACGATTTTGGATGCCGAGTTCAAATCCGTCACCCGTTTGTGGCTCTCAGCTCGGGTTTTCAAGAAATTCCTGTTAGAAAATTACCAAACATCGTTTTTTTGCTATTTTTGAGGCCTTGAAACATCAAGAAATAATTATTTTTCAACAAATTGATTGATTGATTGTTTATTTATTATTTCTTTTTAAATTACTATACAACATTTTAAAATTAATACAAAGAGAACAGTGTAAGAAGTAAGTAATATTGAAAAAAGAATAATTTTACCAAGTGTTCTACATAATTCGTTCAATAAACATAGCAAAAAAAAAGAAATAAAGGAAACATTCTTTAGCCTAGCTAAGCCAGGACTAGTAGCGAATGCTCCATTAATAAATTTAAAATAAAAATAAAAATAAAAATAAACAAATAAAGTAAATTTAGAGTGAGTGTTGTTGTTAGAGTATTCTACCTTTGAACTTTAAAAACATTTTCGATTTCCGTGTAATCAAGGTTAAAAAGCCATGATTTTATTGCATTAGAAAAGGTCGCAAAACATCTTAAACTTCTGATGGCAGCTGGAAGCTTATTAAAAACTGTGGGAGCAACAAATGAAAAGAAATGCCTGTAATGATTTTTTTTATAAATAGGAGTCTGTACATAATTCCTTGAATTTAATCTTAAGTTGTAATTAGCATTATCACGAATGGAAAGAAAACCACTTCTTAAGAAAAAAAGCCTTAAGACTTTATAGTAGTAAAGGTACCTTAGAGGAAGAATTTTTAACTGTCGAAATAAAACTAAACTACCTGAAAAACGATTTTGTTTGCAAATGATACGTATTAGATGTTTCTGTGCAACTAATATAGAATTATTTTTATTGAAGTATGTACCTCCCCAACATGTAATACCATACTGAATTTTAGAATGGACAATCCCATAATAAATCATAAGAAGCACTTTTTGAGAGCAAAAATTGCTCAAATTATAAAGTTGCCTAGTACAATTTAACAAATATTTTTTAATGTTTCGGTATGTTCAAGCCAATTCATTCTACTATCCAGAAGAATTCCAAGATACTTGAAAGAATGAACAATATCAATTGTGAAGCAGTTCACAGAGCGAAACTATATGAAAGCACTAATCTTCTTTTTCACATAGTTTCATAAGTTAAAACTTGAGATAACAATCAAACATGATATTACGATGATAGAGAACACGAAAAAAGTGGGTGGCACAATTCTGTCTGTCTGTACCTAACCTACATACCACTGGAACGATTTTCTTCAAATTTTGAACTTAAGGTTTTTTTGTAACTCTCCTGAGGGGAAAATGAAATTTGTTTTAGCTCAAAAAATAACGGTACTTGCCGTAAAACCGTTATTGTTGTACATTTATTCATTGGTATTTTGGTTTCCAAAAATTTTTCCAAAAACTGTTATAAACGGTACCTGCCATAAAACGTTTTTTCATTTTCTATTTTCCTTTTAACGGCTCAACCTATTTGATTAATTTTTTTTATTATTATTATTATTTATTATTTTTTTGTGCATAATATTCTTAATTTTTCAAATAATCAAATGACATACATGGTTTTGAGCGCTAAGCTATTTTACTAGTTGCTTATACAATTTAAAGAACGATTAAAATGCTTTTTATATATTTTTCTGTATTTTTTGTTTAATATTTTTTCTATAATGGCTTGAATAATTTAAAAGTTCTTAATAGGCTTTTCACACCGAACCGAAAACGCGGTTTTCGCGAAAATATCGGTTTTGAAGAAAAACCTAATCGAAAACACAAGTTTTGTCATACATTTTTTGTAGCTTCAGGTTTTCGTAAAACACATATTTTATATAAAACCAGTCGAAAACATGTTGGAGTTCAGAGATGAACAAAACATACATACCTTTCAATATGTTCAGTGCCTATTGAAATGTCAAAAAAGAAACTGATGGGATGCTTTCAAAAGAAATTGCAAACAGCTGACGAAATTCTGTCATATCAAAATATAAAATTCGAATCTCAAAATAATTTTAATTTATTTAAAATTGATAAATAATTGTTTGCGGCAAGTCAAATTATTCATATGGATCCTCTTTATATAATAAATCACCGTTTTTATTTAAAAAAATGGAAGAAAATTAAAAAAAATGGTGCGTGGTTTGTGTGGATCCTCTTTATATAATAAATCACCGTTTTTATTTAAGAAAATGGAAGAAAATTTAAAAAAATGGTGCGTGGTTTGTGTGAAAAAACTGGAATGTCAAACGAAAACGTGTAATGCTCAGTGTGAATGGTTTTCGAGTTTTTGAACAGTTTTCGCCGAAAACCGGTTTTGGGGTTCGGTGTGAAAAGCCTATAAGTTCCATAAGCAACTTGAACATACGAGCAAGTACGTGCGATCCAGTCTTGCGTTTTATTTTTTTTACACGAATCCAAAACTTGCCTTATAGTTATAGCACCTATATCGCAAGTAAAAACGCTATGAGACATATTGTTATGTTATGTTTCATAATGAGAGATCAAGTCTTTTGTATAGCAATAAGATCTGAAAGAGTATTATTAACCCAGGAAAATTAGACTTTCACCTCGAAAAAAATCCGACAAAGCTGAATTTTTATGGAGAGCTTTGTTTTGAAGTCTTAAGCGTTTCCTAAAAAGTTCCGTAAATTTGGGCCGGGGGCAAATTTTTTTAGTGGGGATAAAAGGGGGCTTAATTCTGTTTTCTCTTATTTTCTCGAAAATTTTTGGTTTTTAAAGCACGTTTTTTCTCATAGTTAAGCTTTGATTTTGTACTGTAAAAGTCACAAATTACATTTTTTTTAAACATCTCAACAAATGTGAATCTTTTCTAAAAATTAATATTATTGCTCATAAAATTGCTCCTACGAAAAAAAGTCACAATCTTTTTTGTGTAGAATTTTATGAGCAATAATATTAATTTTTAGAAAAGATTCACATTTGTTGAGATGTTTAAAAAAAATGTAATTTGTGACTTTTACAGTACAAAATCAAAGCTTAACTATGACATGCTATAACTTCAAGATTATCAAACCTAAACAGTGTGTTAATAGCTCATATTTTAGTTAGTTTTAATGACTAAATGTTATTTTCGCATGAATTTGCTGTAAAAGGAATTTCAATCGAGCAGTTAATTAAAAATCAAAATACTTTCTTTTTCAAGATAACGGCTTTCCCCTTCCCCTCACCCTGGGCACCCCAAAAACTTGGTTTTATAATGACGAGATGTAGCCATACACAAATCGTACAAAAATTTTTGCTTTCGATTAGTTGTAAAGCACAGCCTCCACGAAACGACAACGGCTTCCGACTAATCGACTTTGCTGCAGCTATGTTCCCCAGGCGAAGGATACACACAGCAACCTGGCGATCTCCAGATGGTCGAACCATCGCAAGGTACGCATCAAACATCTTGGACGTGCGAACTTCAGAAGTGCAAACGTGTACTCTGACCACTTTCTTGTTGTGACAAATTTCAGAGCCTGACTGTTCAACGAAAAGAAAACGAAGACCGCCCAAACGAAGAAATTCAACATTGCATGCCTTAGCACATCGGGGAAAGACAGAGACTACAGAGAGCAATTGACGGTACACCCAGCCACAAGCGTCAACAACCAGTGGAACCAGTATCACGACATCATTAAGGAGACAGCCGAGACCACCATAGGCTATCAACCACCCAGAAAAAAGAACCCGTGGTATGACGATGAATGCGCGGTATTGAAGCAGGAGACGGAAGATGCACGAATGCAAATGCTGCAACGGAAAACAAGAGCTTAAGAACAACAAATCCGCCGGCTCGGATACCTGCGGAACTCTTCAAGTATGGAGGAGATGTCCTGGTAGGGTGCATGCACCAGCTCATCAACCAAGTGTGGGAGGAGGAAAGTATGCCCGACGACTGTTCAAATAGCTCCATATGCCCAATCTACAAAAAAGGCGATCCTATGTCCTGCAAGAACTGCAGAGGCATATTCCTGCTTAATGTTTCCTACAACATCCTATCCAAAGTACTATGTGAGCGTCTAGAACCTTTCTGCAACACTATGATCGGCATGTACCAGTGTGGCTTCAGGCCAGGCAGATCAACGATAGACCAAATCTTCACATTGAGGCAAATCCTGGAAAAGACCAACGAATTTCAAGTCGAGACCCACTACCTATTCATCGACTTCAAAACCGCATATGATAGCATAAGTCGGCAAGAGCTTCTATTGGCGTGGTCGGCAGTTAAAAAAAAATGTGTGAGTAAGAATTAATTTGCAAATCGAAATCCAAAAGCAAGGTCGGATTTTGTGTTATTTTTGTAATACATGTATGCATATACAATCCAGATCAGATCTGGGGGAAAATATAAAGCTAATATATTTTTATTTTTATTGATTTTACCATCGATAGTGAGTTTGGAATTTTTTTCCAGGTTTTGCGACATTTTTGTATCTGATTTGATTGATTTGAAGTAAAGAAATTTATGCAAGTAATGAACGATAGAAAAAATTGGGAATATTTTTTGCTTAAATATTCAATTTTGTGCTAGAATGAAGTTAAATGAAATTTAATTTAAAAAATGTATGCATTTTCGAAGAGCTGATAAAAGTTCTTTTCAATACTGAAATCACAGTTTCTTCTTGATTTTTAATTCCAAATCTATTTCGACTTTTTTCACCTAATTTGTTTGACAGGTCAGTCATATTTTTAGCTTATGTCGTTCCTAAATGAAAAGTAACTCACAGTAACTTTTTTAAATATAACATTACAACACTTCTTTTTGATACATTAACCACAGTCATCTAGAGAAACATAAGAGAATGCGCCACTTGGCAAATCATGTTATGACATTTCAAATCAAGAAATTGCAAATAACACTTAATATCACATATTTGGAAGACTTTTAGAGAGGAAAGTTCGCCCTCTTCCACGTGGTAGTGTCCCAGGTGTTTTTTCCTTTGATGCATGACTGCGTCACATTTTCCCAATATATGGTCTGGTGTTTCCTCCTGTGCGCAGCAGAATCTGCATGTTGGACTGCTTACTAGACCAAGAATGTTTAGGTGTCTATATAGTCTGCAGTGGCCAGTTAGGAGACTAGTTATTTTTCTTAGGTTGTTCCTACTTAGGGTGATGCAGTCTTTAAAACGTGTTCGGTTGTAGTTACCAAGCAATAGTTTAGCCTGCCTCAGCTTTGGGAGTTCTCTCCAGTTTTTGGATCAACCTCCTCTTGTTCTCTTATTTTGTTTTTTATCACATGTTCTCCTATGCCACAACAGGGTTCAGGCCCCATTAAGGGAGTACTTGCCCCTATCTTCGCTCAGGAATCTTCTTCATGTCCCTGGACACCAACGTTACCAGGTACCCAATGAAGTGTGACACTGTTGTTTTTGCCAAGGACATTAAGCCTGTTCACACACTCCCAAACTACCTTCGAGCTGATGGTGTAAGAGCTCAGCGCTTTGAGTGCGGCTTGGCTGTCTGATATGGATACAAAATAATGAAATAAAAAATTAAATTTCTAGAACAAAAAGCAACAAAATCTTCACCTGACAAAATGTATGTCAAATGGGTTGGGGTCATAATTCTGTATGCGTCAAAATTCGGATTGCAAAATTCTGTATTCCAAAATTCTGTATTTCAAAATTCTGTAAATCCAAAATTCTGTAAGTGCCGAAATTCTGTTCTCAAAATTCTGTATTTCAAAATTCTGTAAATCTAAGATTCTAAAAAATCAAAATTCTGTGTATACCATAATTCTGTATTTCAAAATTCTGGATTTCAAAATTCTGTATTCCAAAATTCTGTAAATGATAAAAGAAAAATTGTTTTGATAATGAAAAAAAGTGCGCACTTTTTTTCACTATCAAAACAATTTTTCTTTTATCATTTACAGAAACTTTTTTTCATTATCAAAACAATTTTTCTTTTATCATTTACAGAATTTTGGAATACAGAATTTTGAAATAATGTTATATTTAAAAAAGATTGCTTAGATAATGAAAAAAATACTCAATTTTTTCATTATCAAAACAAACTGAGAAGTTTAGTTTCAAATTCTAACGGAGCACTCCCGAATATTTTTCTTCTTTGGTTTACAGCTATGTATTGTAGTAGGAAGAAGTAAGGCTGGAAGCTAATTGAAGATCTAAGAAAGAAACTCATTTTTTCTAAAGCGCAAGTAGCTACAGTTCAAAACGGGGAACATATTCCTAAAAGTAAAAAAACAATTCTCAAAAATAAACAGGTTAAGCGTTTGACTAAAAAAAGAAGAGCTTTAAGTCAGACTGAGTATTTTAAAAGGTTAGCCAAGAATCTTCATCTTGATTAAATTATAAAGTCAAGCATTTTGTTTTGTTTTTGTTTTGGTTTTGTTTTTTTTTTGTTATCTATTGAACGTTTTTCTTTGCAATACTTTGTAATTTTTGTTAGGTAATTGAATAAAAATTGTTTAACGGGGACTAACAAACCTGTTTAAAATTATAACAGAATTTTTTTTTATAAGCTTGGATTTACAGAGCTTCGAAAAGCAGAATTATGGATAAATAGAATTTTAAAATACAGAATATAAGATTGACAGCATTTTGAAATATAGAATTTTGGATTTACAGAATTTTGAAATACAGAATTTTGGATTTTCAGAATTTTAGATTACAGAATAATGGAAAAGCAGAATTATGGAATACAGAGTTATGTTCAAACAGAATTTTTTATTCATATACAGAATTTTGTTCATACAGGATTTTGGAATACAGAATAACGACCCGTTCCCATGTCAAATATCTCTGTCAAGATATGATTGCATCTTGACATCCAATCAAGATATGAAACGGAGTGACTCCATTAGATATTAAATGTCAAGACGAACATTCTGAGAGAAATAATCTACTGTGGAGTCGGGGTGTAAGGAATTCACTCCACTTAGCAAATACCAAAACCATTAGGTATTAAATGAAAACTACCTTACCTATTCGAGTTTACAGAGTTCTACTTACCTACAACAAACAAAATGGTTCCAAACGGAACCGTGAGCCCAAATCAGTTACAGCCGATTTTCAATTTTACCCATACCGAGCGCTAAGATGTTTACACATCAAAAATCCCTGAAAATGCAAACTTTTTATTGAACTCAAATAATAAACAGAAAATTGAAACTCTTCAGAAATCAAAGAGAGTTTTAGATGTCAACAAAGTTGATGCTGATGAGACTAACACTAATGAGATTCTTGCCAACAAAAAAGGTTGCGTAGATGAGAATCTTATACTAAAGGTCCTGTAGATGTTGTGCTTGTTGCTGGTAATGTTGAAAATGCTGACTGATAGGTACTTGTTGATGACAATGGTGTTGGTACTGCGAGGGATGGTGATGGTTATGTTACTCGCCATACTAATGGTGCTGCAGGTGTCGTGGATCCTGACGTTGCTACTTTTACTGATAAGGATTATGATAATGATGATATTGGTAATTCTAATGGTGCCGCAGCTGTTGCAGTGTCTCTTAGTCTTAATAATGCTGTTAGTGCTGCTTTTGTTAATCTGGATACTGTTGATGTTGATGTTGATAATGCTGTTGAGGTTGATAATGTTGTTGATGCTGATATTACTGATGATGCTGCTGTTGTTAATTTGAATACTGTTGCTGTAACTGCTGTGAATACCGTTGATCTAAATAATTCGGATGGCATTGCCGTGGGTTTTAAAACAGTTTATGGCGAAAACGTACATGCCAATGTAATCCATGGAGGTAAGGTCGTTGATGATACAAGTAACCAACAAGCTAGTAAGGTAAGGTGGTACAAAATCACAATGTTATTATAGCCAGAAATATTAAATAGCTCCACATTGGAAGTTTTCACCCCTCCACAACTACCGACGGGAAAGTCAATTTCATAGCCACAAACCTCGGAATTGACTCTAGTGATATTCTTTTGGTATAAACTAATAAAACTTCATGATTCGGATAAAATTTGAAATTCGTTAATTTCAAGATCGGCGTTCCCTTCGTATGGTCTTAGAAAATCTATGTCCATATTTTTTGGCCGAATTCAGTCAAAATTCACCACTTCTTGTTCAAGCCAAAAAACTCGCAAGAATAGAGGGCTCTCTGAGGCTCTCAAGATGTACTCCAAAGCCACTTTATCAAAATGTTCAACCAAATAAACTTAATACAGATTCGCTTAATGCATACTTTCATAATGCTAGTGGAATTCGTACAAAGGTATCTAAACTGTTCAATAACTCAAGTCATCTGGATTACGATGTAATTATAATTGTCGAAACCTTGTTACATCCCGGCATATCTTCTTCTGAGCTCTTTGACTCTCGTCTATTCAACGTCTATAGACTTGACAGATGTAATAATGTAAATTAGCGTGGAGGAAGAATATTGGTAGCTGTTTGGCCAACACTTAATTGCAAAGAAGTCACAAAAATAGCACAAAAAGAGCATACAATTCTTATAAATTTTTTAATTATTTGTCCTTATGTTAGCTCGCCAACATAAGCACAAATAATTAAAAATTTTATTTTATTTTTTTATTATTTATTTTATTATTTTTGTGTTGGTTTCACGATTTTTGTGCTGTAATATATTTCTTTGTATGCAATGTTGTGCTACCTTAAATTTAAGCTAGCACAACTTTGTCAGTTATTAACCGATTTTAATAAGAGCGGTGTCATAATTTTGTGCTCTTTGTGTTATTTTTCTGCATTTAAAAAAATTGATTCTAAGTTTTTTTTGTTTTTGTATGCAATTCTGTGGCACCTTAAATTAAAGGTAGCACAACTTTGTCAATTACTCACCGATTTGAATGAAACCGGTTTCATAATTTTGTGCTCTTTGTGTGTTATATATCTGCATTCAAAAAAATTGATTTAAATGTTTTTTTTTTTATGCAATGTTGTTTCACCTTAAGTTGAAACTAGCACTACTTTGTCAACTATTAACCGATTGCAATGAGACTGGTTGCATAATTCTGTGATCTTTTTGTGTTATTTATATGTATTAAAGAAAATTAGTTTTAATGTTTAGTTGTTTTTTAAATGCAATATTGTGCCACCTTACATTTAAGTTAGCACAACTTTGTCAATTATAAACCTATTCTAATAAAAGTCGTGTCAAAAATGTGTGCTTTTTTTTTTGTTACTATCCAATGTAAGACTTTTGTGTTAATGAGTAACGAAGTTAGTGACAGTACGTCCGTTTAGAAAGTATCGAATCTACCCGGTGCCGGTGCATAGTGGACAAACATTTTGCCCAAGGGAAGATCAATTTGGGGTCAGAAAATTATAAATTCGCGCGAATTTTTTATTTTCATTACCCAAATTGATCTTCCCTTGGGCAAAATTTTTTTCCGGTACGCTTTGCACGAATTTAAGGACATAATTTAAGGACGTAATTTTAGTAGTAGATCATTTAAATTCATAAAAGTTTTTCAAAGTTCATTGTCACGCTTGTGACTGAAAATCCAAAAAAGTTGATATTAAAATCGAAAATAAATAGTTTTGTTTAAAAACACCGCTCCGAAATCGAAATTATTGTTGAAGCTACGTTTTCATGTTGAGTAACGAAAGTTTCATTATGCAAAATATCTAGTAGTACCGACCAGTAGCAGAATTCCTGTCCAAAATAAAAAAAAACAGTTAGCTCAAGCATAAATTTTAAAGAGCAATAAAGCCAAATTGGTCTTACTTCTGTATAGCAAAGTGAAATAAGACCAACTGTTAAATTTGGTCATATTTCACTATTGCAAAGTGAAATTAGGCCAAATTTTCGAATTTGGCCTTATTTCACTTAGCCTTACTTCATGGCACCAATCTACCCTAGCTATTCGAACAAAAATTAAAAACCCTAAAATAGGTATAGGTAGATCAAAGGGCACGGAAGTGCCCAGCCAAGTTCGCGGCACTACACCCTTTTTACAGGAACAAACTCAGGCGATTTTCAACCCCCCTCTAACTTCAGTACCAATAAAGTCAGAATTTTCAAATTCGGAGTATTTGCTGAACTGATCAAACACAGGTGGCTCACCAAATTTCAACTCTTTAGCATTAGTAGTTCCCAAGATATAGGACTTCAAAAATCGCAAAAACCGTAACTGACTGACTGATTCACTGACTCACTGACTCACTGACAGGTCATCAAAATTATGAAGCACTTCCAGACATCGTAGAAACTTGAAATTTCGCACAACGGTAGGCCTTGTGGTACATACAAAGGAAAAAATCGAAAATCTGCAATTTTCTATTCAGGGGGCGTGGCATCCACCCACTTTCTTAAATATTCTATAAATTATATGGAGCTTTTGCGATTGTTGTAGAACAATGAAAATTGGTGAGTTGGTAGAGTTTGAGGTACTTTGAAAGAAAAAAATTGAAAATAGGAATTTTCCATACAGGGGGCGTGGCATCCACCCACATTCTTAAAAATTCTTATAAATTATATGGAGCACTTCCGATTGTTGTAGAACGATGAAAATTGGTGGGTCGGTATGGCTTAAGGTACTTAGAAAGAAAAAAATTGGAATTTTGCATTCAGGGGGCGTGGTATCCACCCACATTCTTAAAAATTCTTATAAATTATATGGAGCACTTCCGATTGTTGTAGAACGATGAAAATTGGTAGGTCGGTAGGCCTTGAAGTACTTAGAAGAGAAAAAATCGAAAAATTGGAAGTTTCAGTCCAGGGGGCGTGGCATCCACCCACATTCTCAAAAATTCTTATAAATTATATGAAGCACTTCCGATTGTTGTAGAACGATGAAAATTGGTAGGTCAGTAGGGCTTGAAGTACTTAGAAAGAAAAAAAAGTGAAAAATTGTAATTTTCCATTCAGGGGGCGTGGCATCCACCCACATTCTTAAAAAATCTTATGAAGCACTTCCGATTGTTGTAGAACCATGAAAATTGGTAGGTCGGTAGGGCTTAAAGTACTTAGAAAGAAAAATTGAAAAATTGGAATTTTGCATTCAGGGGGCGTGGCATCCACCCACATTCTTAAAAATTCTTATAAATTATATGGAGCACTTCCGATTGTTGTAGAACGATGAAAATTGGTAGGTCGGTAGGACTTGAAGTACCTAGAAAGGAAAAAAATCGAAAATTTGGAATTGTCCATTCAGGAGGGGGGGGGGGTGCCATCCACCCACTTTATCAGAATTGCTATTATTTGTATGGAGCATTTTCGGTTGTCGTAGAATTATGAAACTTTGTAGAGCGGTAGGGCTTGACTTTCACCTGGCAAAATAAGTCTTTGCAAAAAGGAGTGAAATCACAACAAAAACATAAATGTTTAAAAAGGAGCCAAGTTCTTATGTGCACAAGAAACCTTGACCAGTGAACCCACCAAATTTTAATCAGTAATCATTAATTACCAAATTTCTGTCATGATTTGGAATTGTTTCGATATTACTCTTTTTAAGATATTGGATATTAAACTTCATGAACTTATAACTTGGCATATATTTTAGATCTCAATCCTTTTTTGGCTGACTTTTTACGCACAGGTTTCTTGTGCACTTAAGAACTTGGCTCCTTTTTTAACATTTATGTTTGTGTTGTGATATCATATTTATAAAACCAACTCCTCGCCGCGACGATTGAGATCGGTCGAACCAAATTCATTTCAACTCGATGCTCGGCTTACAAGGAATACTACACAAAATATGTAATGGGAAATTTTCAAAATTGCTTTTGTAACACTTTTTAAAGGCCTGGTCAAACAGAGCGTGCAATCGGTTAATAATTGACAAAGGAGTGCTAGTTTCAACTTAAGGGGGTACAACATTACATACAAAAAAAAATATGTAGACCATTTTTTTTTTTATGCAGATATGTAACACACATAGAGCACAAAATAATGAAACTGGTTTAATTGAAATCGGATATTAATTGACAAAGTTGTGCTACTTTTAATTTAAGGTGACATAGAATTGCATACAAAAACAAAAAACCTTAGAATCAATTTTTTTTAATGCAGAAAAATAATACACAAAGAGCACAAATTTATGACACCGCTCTTATTACAATCGGTTAATAATTGACAAAGTTGTGCTAGCTTAAATTTAAGGTAGCACAACATTGCATACAAAAAAATATATTACAGAACAAAAATAGCATAAAATTCTAATAAATTTTTTAATTATTTGTGCTTATGTTGGCGAGCTAACTTTTTGGACGTTGATATTGGTGCATTACAGTTAAGTAGCTATGAAGTTCGTTGAGGACTCAAATCGCTCAAACCAAAATTAAATGCTGGAGTTGACGTTATACCCGCTATATTTCTAAAATCTTGTGCTTCATCACTTTGCTATCCTCTGCTTTGCATTTTTAATAAGTCTCTATCAGAACGAATTTTTCTTGATACGTGGAAAATATCTTACCTTATACCAATTCATAAATCTGGATCTAAGAACTTAGTAGGAAACTAACGAAGTATTTCAAAGATTTCAGCCATTCCCAAGTTGTTCGAGAGTATAGTAAAAATAAAATTGAATGTTAAACTAAAGAATCTATATCTGAATTGCAACATGGATTTGTATCAAGGCGATCCACCGCTACAAATATGGCGCTTTTTTCAACATATGTGATTAATTCTATTGACGGAAGGGGTCAGGTCGATACAGCCCAGCAGGAAATTTGCTCCTCAATGAAAAATAAAGGTGCATTCCTCGTCGAAATCATCTGTCACATTCATTGAGGAGAAGCTCTGCATTGATTTCATTCATTGAAAGTCATGAATCAAGGTTAGTAGATTGCCATTCCAGTTGCATCTTCTGCTTTTCTCTAGAAAAAAGGTAAAGGAAATACGAAACAAAGCAATATCCTTTTTTGACATTATAAACTCAAATGAATTCAATACTGAACGGGAGAGGTACCTTTTCAGTGGTTATTGCAATTCTCCGAGCATTGCGTGTTTTATGCCTGCTATGCGAAAGAGAAAACTACCTTTTCTTTTCTTCGGCATCAAAAAGTTGAATGAATTCTATATAAACCGTGATACGAAGATTTCCTGCATCCTTTCAGTGGTTTGTCTGCTCTGAATTGTTACGGTCGTAGCTGTAGGTAGATACATAATTATTTCTTTTTTCTGCCTGTTGAATAGATATTTGACTTGAAACAAAAAATTTCGATGCGAAAGTAAACCTTTTTGTTTTGGTTTTCCTCGATCGGTCACGTGACATTTCTTTGTTCTAGAATATTCTATCTATTCTATATGGATTTTGTGATCGAAGAGAACAAACGTATATTTTGTAAGGGTTTTTCAAACAATTTTTGCAAGAAGTGCTTTGTAATCAGATATATAACGTAAAATGTAATGTAATAAATTGATAAATAATATGTTCCTATCATATTCACCTAGGTAATTATATTTTATATTAGATTATTTTCTATAACTCTTACAGCCCTATTATTGACACGATTCAAAACTAGTTTTAACGTAAAACTAGTTCTATATAGTCTGGGAGCCTACCGTAAGATTACCTATCTCATCGCGGCCACGCAAAAATTGGATGCCAACCGATAGCTTTAGTCCAAACATTTACAAAACTGCTGGTCGGACAAGCTTTATCTGGTCGCAATGGTTAGAAAATGCACTTTTCAGGTTGCATTTTCCGCTAAATGTACCTATAATATAAGCAACTTATATAAATGGGGTATCAAATGAAAGCTAGGGCTGTCCTCTACACGATATCAATGGTCGGACAGAGTTTTTTCTTGGCTGTTGCCACGAGTCCGACCACTTTTCTAAAATTAGAGATTTTGTGCATCCTTGGATGAAAATGAAAATAAAAGTGGTTAAGGCCACTTTCCTAACCATTTGAAATGATTTTACTCACTTTTCCCTGATGTAAGACGCAGTGTTAAAAAAAGACCATTTTTTTTTTAAATAGTCGGACTCGTCGTAACAGCCAAAAAAAAGTCAGTCCGACCAATGGCATCGTGTAGAGGACAGTCATAGCTTTCATTTGATACCCCATTTATATAAGTTGCTTATAATATAGGTACATTTAGCGGAAAATGCAACCTGAAAAGTGCATTTTCTAACCATTGCGACCAGATAAGCTTGTCCGACCAGCAGTTTTGTAAATGTTTTGACTAAAGCTATCGGTTGGCATCCAATTTTTGCGTGGCCGCGATGAGATAGGTAATCTTACGGTGGGCTCCCAGACTATATAAAACTAGTTTTATGTTAAAACTAGTTTTGAATCGTGTCAATAATAGGGCTGTTAAAGTTTGTGTTCCTCTATTTCTTAGCTCCAAATATAACAAGTATGACGATGATCATCATTTTTAAGCAAATTGCAGCCAAAAAGACGAGGAAGTACCTATGTACTTTCTATATATGAACAAACATATAGGTACGTATAGTTATTTTGTATTACATTGTTTGTTCTGTTTATCTACTTTATTTTAGTTATTTTAAAAAACTAACTATCCACTTTTCTCTTTAAGATTTTATTAGTTAATAAACTTCTTAAACACATTATACTTGGTGAATTTATTTTATTTTATTCGTCATAAATCCAGCTTCATTCCAGATGCTTCGCTTCTTTTGATGAAATCAAAGAAGAAATGCATAATGATTTCAGTCACATTTTTTCTTCTACGAAAACATCCCCTCACAGTTTACCCATTTTTCATGTATTCATTCGCGTTGAAGAAAGCATCACATAACGAGAACCATTTTTTTTCTGATAAGAAAAAGAAGTTATGAATTCGAAAGTGCCATGAGCATAGTGATTTCATTACAAAATATTCATAGAAAGAGTGTGTAGGTACTTCCTTCCAATGACAAGCCCATGTTAAATTCATGATAGGATTCCCTAGGAAATTCATGGGTGCAGCTCCTTTTCCGTGAGGAAAAACCTACTTCTTCAGTAGTGAATTTTTGGAAATTTCCTACTGGGTAGGTGATCTACCACTACAAATATGGCGCTTTTTTCAATATATGTGATTAATTCTATTGAGGGAAGGGGTCAGGTCGATACAGCCCAGCAGGAAATTTGCTCCTCAATGAAAAATAAAGGTGCATTCCTCGTCGAAATTATCTGTCACATTCATTGAGGAGAAGCTCTGCATTGATTTCATTAATTGAAAGTCATGCATAGGGTTAGTAGATTGCTATTCCAGTTGCATCTTCTGCTTTTCTCTCGAAAAAAGGTAAAGGAAATACGAAACAAAGCAATAACCTTTTTTGACATCATAAACTCAAATGAATTCAATACTGAACGGAAGAGATAATTCCTGTACCTTTTCAGTGGTTATTGCAATCCTCCGAGCATTGCGTGTTTTATGCCTGCTATGCGAAAGAGAAAACAACCTTTTCTTTTCTTCGGCATCAAAAGTTGAATGAATTCTATATAAACCGTGATACGAAGATTTCCTGCATCCTTTCAGTGGTTTGTCTGCTCTGAATTGTTACGGTCGTAGCTGTAGGTAGATTCATATTTCTTTTTTCTGCCTGTTGAATAGATATTTGACCTGGAAACAAAAAATTTCGATGCGAAAGTAAACCTTTTTTGTTTTGGTTTTCCTCGATCGGTCACGTGACATTTCTTTGTTCTAGAATATTTTATCTATTCTAGGTATATGGATTTTGTGATCGAAGAGAACAGACGTATATTTTGTAAGTGTTTTTCAATCAATTTTTGCAAGAAGTGCTTTGTAATCAGATATATAACGTAAAATGTAATGTAATAAATTGATAAATAATATGTTCCTTTTTGATAAAATTATACCCATGCAGCGGGAGACTAATCATATTCATCTAGGTAATTATATTTTATATTAGATTATTTTCTATAACTCTTAAAGGTTGTATTCCTCTATTCCTTAGCTCCAAATATAACAAGTATGACGATGATCATCATTTTTAAGAAAATTGCAGCCAAAAAGACGAGGGAGTACCTATGTACTTTCTAAATATGAACAAACATATACGTATAGTTATTTTGTATTATATTGTTTGTTCTGTTTATCTACTTTATTTAAGTTATTTTAAAAAACTAACTATCCACTTTTCTCTTTAAGATTTTATTAGTTAATAAACTTCTTAAATACATTATACTTGTTGAATTTATTTTATTTTATTTGTCATAAATCCAGCTTCATTTCAGATGCTTCGCTTCTTTTGATGAAATCAAAGAAGAAATGCAGTGATTTCAGTCACATTTATTCTTCTACGAAAACATTCCCTCACAGTTGACCCATTGTTCACGTATTCATTCGCGTTGAAGAAAGCATCACATTACGAGAACCATTTTTTTTCTGATAAGAAAAAGAAGTTATAAATTCGAAAGTGCCATGAGCATAGTGATTTCCTTACAAAATATTCATGGTGAGAGTGTGTAGGTACTTCCTTCCAATGACAAGCCCATGTTAAGTTCATGATAGGATTCCCTAGGAAATTCATGGGTGCAGCTCCTTTTCCGTGAGGAAAATCCTACTTCTTCAGTAGTGAATTTTTGGAAATTTCCTACTAAAGCTTTTGATTCTGTAAGCCACCACTATATGCTGCGTAAGCTTGAGATATTTGGATTCCACTCTAAGCTCCTCAGTTGGATTTCATCATGATTTCTTGAGATAAAAAGTGTTGATGACTGTTACCGTATTCAATCGGATGTATATCGGGTGGTTGAATGGTGTAACTCAAATAGTTTAAAGTTAAATATGTATAACATAATGTAATGTTATCTCTTTTTTTAAATCAAACACTCACATTGACTTTAACTATCTACTTAATCAAGACTAAAAAAACCTCCCGTGTAGAAAATATCAAAGATCTTGGTGTAATGCTTGATTCAACTTTTTTCTTTCAAATGTCATGTTGACTATATAGTTGGTAGAGCGAGTTCACTTGTCGGTTTTATTAAACGAAGCTGCGTGGATTTTTGTGACCCCTATACCTTGCTATCTCTTTATACATCCCTTGTAGTAGGGGCGTTAGGGCACAATATGAGGGCATACCTTTCATTTCGACCTGCCGGGTTGAGCTTTGGTACACTAAGGGCCAGTTTGTTCGCAGTGGGTTAAATCAGCAATTAGATTATCACTGATTCTGTTCAACCCATAGTTATGAATCTGTGATAATCAGAGAGTGTTTGTTCACTCAATTTTCAGTTTGATTAATAAATCATAGTTTTTCCAATAATCTTTCCATTTTCCAGTCTATCTGTCAATCAATTGTCAGACGTATTCCGTCATTAACTTATTTCAGTGTGAGTGAGCTTTCGAAAAAAAACATTTTTTGTGCAAAAAAACACGGAAGATCAGTGCTTGAAATATAATTTTGTGTTCAATTTAAGATTGTTTCCGGTTAAATTACTATATAATATATTATATTATATATTTCAAAGTTAAAAGTTCAAGTGTTTTGAAAAGAAATTCTTCTGTTTAAGTGGAGTGAATTATATATTCGGTCACTCCACTTAAACAGAAGAATTTCTTTTCAAATTTTCTTCATATTCAAATATTATATTATATTTTAATGCGGCTGATTGATTTTGTTTTCCAAATATATAGTTGAAGTGTGAAGGTAGTAATGGCATTCTGTGAAACCTAGTCATGGGATTTTTTCCCAGTTATAGTTTTTCTATGCAAAAAAGCACTTTATTTTTGGATAGTAAATAAAATAACTACAACTTGTAGTAAAATCAGTACAAATTGTTTATTTTTTTCTTGCAAGATGGACGATGCTTGGTTTCTCTTCATTCATGTTCTTTGTTCGAAGGAATTGGATAGAATTTGTTTCTCTTTTTTATACCTACGCTTAGGAAATAATCAATGATGAACAAAAAAAATTCCAGAAAATCTTTGATTAAATCATGCTAATCAGACAGAATCGGCGAATTAGTTATTTCTCCAATTAAGTGCTAAAATCATGGATTCTCTGTTTAAAATGTTGATGAACAAACGCATTCAATGATAACCAACTGGAATAATCATTGATTTAAGTTGACAAGGTGTGAACAAACTGGCCCTAATAGTTCATGTCCTAATTTTACTTTTAAGAAGTGTTTTCAAGGTGGCAACACTGTCAGAAGGACAAGAGAAGGGTTGGCACAATTCCGAAATGTGGCTTATAGATTGAAAACCAAGGGTCGGACGATGACCCGAGAACTCCCGTTGGATTCAGCACCCTTGAAACCATAGGACCACATTACTGTTTTCCTCCCACCCCATCCCTTGCACGAAGGGGGTGGAGACAAAATTTGAAAAGCCAAGAAAAGTTAGAAAAATATTTGTATTAATAAAATTTAAAGAAGGTGTCGACACAGAATTTAACAATCTACTACATTACATCCAGAGTTGATTAAAAACCTAATTTGGTTTTTTTACAAAGCCATTTTCAAAGTTCTGTGGAAGGGGGATATGAAAGATTAAAAAACTTAAATATTTATCTTGGGATAATATAAGCATATGACACATGTTTTAAGGGTATTTTTTTATTGCCCAATCCTACCAAATCAGAATGAACTCGATACAACTACCTTCAAAAAAGTTATAGCCTACCATTGAAAATGTTTATAGGGTCGTTTTGAGTAAATTATGGTGTTACTAAAATGAATAAAGTGAACAAATGTTTATATGAGATGAACGCTGGCGTATATGGGGGGTAAGATCGAATTTTTGGTGGTGTTACTAAAATGAATAAATTGAACAAATGTAATATGAGATGAACGCTGGTGTATATGGGGGGTACGATACGCCAGAAAATTTGGTTGGTGTTACCATTCATTTTGGAATGAAAATATGTATAGAAGATGATTGCAGGCGGATAGGGAGGGTACGGTTGAAATTTTGGTTGGTGTTTCTAAAATGAATAATATAAGTTTTAACTATACATATTACTATAATTATAAAATGCAAGAGCTAGTGGAGTCAGTACTCAGCAGTGCATTGTGCTTCTAAAACTAAATCTAAGCGTTGGAAATTTTTTGAAAAATGTTTATGATAAGAAAATAATGTTGAGCTGCAATATGACGGTTTTTTTTTTTAATTCGAGCTGTAAGGAATTTAAAATATGGTTTTTATGTGAAATGGTCGAACAAAAAAAAAACACAAATGAGATGTGCCAGAGTAATATTTTTTTTGTTTATCGATGGTTAAGTTTAATATAAGTAGTACCTCGTGGCATGATGGTTAGTGCGTAGGACTGTCATGCCGAAGGTTTGGGTTCGATTCCCAGCCGTGCCACCTAAAAACAGAAATGTTTTATCCGAGGTACTGCCTCTTGCGAGGAACTGACAAATCCTCCAAGAGTACACTTGTCATGAAAAAGTGCTTCTCATCTAGCCGTTCGGACTCGGCATAAAATTGTAGGTCCCCTCCATTACTGCCAATAACACGCACACAGGAATGGTTGAGAGTTGTAAGTCACTAGGCCCTGGTTCTCCATGAGCTGTTGCGCCACCCAATTTATTTATTTATTTTATTTTTTAAGTTTAATATAACAATTTTGTACATATATTTTGATATTCCAAAAAATCTACAAAGTGAGATATTAATGGTTCACAATTGCTACACATCAGGGTTAAGGCTGATTGTACTAAATTGTATAGTTTAAGAAAGATAATAAATAACAAATTGTGTTTGTTTCAGGAAATTTTGATACCTAGTATATTTTTTATATTTTATATAATTTTTGTTGATCGATTTTTCGCTGTTATTATTTTTTATCTTATTAACGGTTGCATTCAAAAATCTTAAATTCATACCGGAGATAGATTATATAGATTCACATATAATATGTAAAATTTGATTTTTTTAATGATACCTTAGTCGAGATAATAACATGTTTCTGTTCATTTACATATCACCTAATAACTCTTTTATTTGTGCACCTATACAATTCGTTTTTGTTTTATTAGCAGCTTCAATAATTGACAATTATTTTGATATATCAAACGTAGCTGTACGTCCTATATAAGCTTCACAAATCGAAAATACAATTCAATAAAAAAGTGGTACTAAATCTTTAATCAATATTCCTATAATTCATCGTCGTCGATTTGCAAGTTTTTGTGCTGGACAATCAGCCAAAATAAACAGAACACAAATAATAGTGCCATAGTTCATTCAAGATTTCCTTCTATCTCTGCCAGGGTTGCAAAAGTCGATAAAATTGTACTTTTTTCGATACACTCGACTTTGCTAGATTACACAAATACATTTCTAAAAAATTCGATACACTTTTGCATTCAACGAAAAAGATAAAGCAAATTAAAAAGAGAATCATCTGACCTCACAAAATGTATACTGTGAACTGAGGCTGACAACGATATAACAGAAGAAATAAAAAGGATTAATAATTGAATATGAAGAAAATTTGAAAAGAAATTCTTCTGTTTAAGTGGAGTGACCGAATATATAATTCAAAGTTAAAAGTTCAAGTGAGCTCAACTCCATGATTGCGTTTCGCCCAGGTACGATAGTTGGGCTCATCAGTTAGATGACTATCGTACCCTTCTAAGACGCAATTTTGTATCGATGTTTACCGACTAATATAAAAATCACAGCATTAAGATACTATGAATTTTATTATTCTAAGGGAATTTGGTTAAATTCAGACACTTGAGCTCACTTGAACTTTTAACTTTGAATTATATATTCGGTCACTCCACTTAAACAGAAGAATTTCTTTTCAAATTTTCTTCATATTCAATTATTATAAAAAGCCTGAGCGCGGGCATTTGAAATTCTAAGTGTCTGAATTTAACCAAATTCCCTTAGAATAATAAAATTCATAGTATCTTAATGCTGTGATTTTTATATTAGTCGGTAAACATCGATACAAAATTGCGTCTTAGAAGGGTACGATAGTCATCTAACTGATGAGCCCAACTATCGTACCTGGGCGAAACGCAATCATGGAGTTGAGCTCACTTGAACTTTTAACTTTGAATTATATATTCGGTCACTCCACTTAAACAGAAGAATTTCTTTTCAAATTTTCTTCATATTCAATTATTATAAAAAGCCTGAGCGCGGGCATTTGAAATTCTAAGTGTCTGAGTTTAACCAAATTCCCTTAGAATAATAAAATTCATAGTATCTTAATGCTGTGATTTTTATATTAGTCGGTAAACATCGATACAAAATTGCGTCTTAGAAGGGTACGATAGTCATCTAACTGATGAGCCCAACTATCGTACCTGGGCGAAACGCAATCATGGAGTTGAGCTCACTTGAACTTTTAACTTTGAATTATAAAAAGGATTAAGATAGTTTGTTCGAGAACATTTAAGAAAATGGCATCTACAAAATCCCTGTTTCAACAATCTCGAAATTAAAAATCGAAAACATTAAATTTATCAAATTTAAATCTCGCAAAATTTAAGGGGATTGCAACAAATTCCTACAGTTTTGTAATAAAAGTTTCGCATATGTAAGTATGTACCTTATATGTTAATTAACATAAACAGCTAAGTTGTTTAATTAATTGGACATAGAAACATAACATACGTTCATACAACAGCAAATGTGGACAAATTACTATTTTGATGAAGCAAATCAAAAAGTACAATTCGATACACTTTATTTTTATCTTTTGATATATTGTTGAAACACGATTTCATCCCTGATCTCTGTCTAGTAGTTTATTATGAAAGACTGTTCATTTCAGTGTTCAGTCTTCAATTGCAAAGATGCCTTCAGGTGTGGAGGTTCGTTTGCTGCTTGCCGGTAAATAATTTTTTTAGTAGTAATATTAATAGTATAGAATGCGATGTGCGTGTAAGGTAAGTAGGATAGGAGGCTTATGGGATGTTTGGTCTTGAGGTAGGTTCGTTGGGATATTTGTTGGGGGTTTTTTGTTTTGTTTATTATTTTACTTTTGTGTTTTGTTTTGCTATGATTAGACTAAGAAAATGAAAAATATGAAATAAGAATACCTACTAGTGGGAATACAAATATAGGTCAATGAAATCACAAAACTAAAACATAAGAAAGTTTTAGTTTTTTTAACTTCCCATTGGAAGTTATTATAATTGGTCCGATTTGTCAAAATGAAAATTTTAACATATCTTCACGTTTCGCTCCCTAGAATCGGAATCCATTTTTGTAGAGAGATGTCTGTGTGTGTTCGTACGTTCGTACGTTCCTTCGCTTTTTTCGTTCACCGTATCTCAAGGACGAATACAGATATCGACTTCGGATGGATTTTATTTTATACACAGTAGTTTCAGTACATGCAGAAAGGACCTTCCAATAAATTCAAGGAGCAGTTCAAATTTCTTTAGTCTAGGATATCTTCAAAAAAAATGTTGAAGAAAATAGTTGAAAAAAGTTGTTTGGCTCGAATATCTTGACAACAAACAATGATATTGGCTTCGAGGTAGTTTTGTTTGTATACGCAAGCTTAAGATACAAATTGATGAACTTTTTTAAAAATATTGGCTTAATAACTTTTTTTAAAGCGAAAACAGCAAGCAATTCTACACACTAATTGCTAAAAAATAGTTTCTTGCCTCAAATACCTTGAGAACAGATAATGATATTGGCATCGGGCTAATTTAAATCTACATATATACTAGTTTAGAATTGATAATTGATAGGATCTGTAATAAAATTCAACAAGCAGCTTTTTTAAGCGAAAAAAACTACAAGATACCTACTTCACCAAAAATTGTGGAGACATTTTTTTTTGTCTCAAATATTTTGAGAATAAACAATGATATTGCCTTCGGGGTAATTTTATTATTTAAATGAGGTTTTAATAAATAATTGATAAAATTTGTAAAAATATTCAACAAATAGTTTTTTTAAATCGAAAAACCACAAGAAACTTAACAAAATTGTCGAAAATTTTTGTTCGTCCGAAATATCTTGAGAACAAACAATGATATAAGGTAGCTTTGGGGTAATTTTTTTCTATAAATAAGAATTTGTAAAAATATTCAATAACCAGTTTTTTTAAGCAAAATAACTACAAAAAACCCTACCAAAAAATGTTGAATTGTTTTTAGTCTCGAATATAGGAACAAATTATCATATTGGCTTCGGGCTTGTATATATGTATGAACTAGATTATAATTGATAATTGATAGGTTTTGTATAATAATTCAACAAACTGTTTTTTTTTTTTTTTTAACGCGAAAAAAATACAAAAACTTTACCAAAAATTGTTGAATAAAACAAAAATAACATTGGGCCTCTAGCTTCGGGGGCACCACTAATTGGAAGTTACTAGTGTGGCTCACACCCAGCCTCTTTTTGAAATAAAGGACCGTATAGCGAGAGTCTCTTCAAAATAGACTGGTTGATTAGACTAAAAGTCGATCTATCGTTATTGCAAATTTTTATTAGTACCTAAATGTTTTCCTATTTGTTAGAAATTTCAAGTCCATCAAGAAATTTTGATCGAATTTTTTCGAAAAGACTCGTAATAAGCCCCAAAATTAAAAAAAAACAAACTACAAAGGGAATAAGAAAAATAGAATTTTTCTGACACGTAACAAACACCAGCGTTGAAAATTCGTTTGAAGGTATATATTTGAGGGAAAATCAAATATAAGTTAGCGTTGCCTACCACAATTATACAGTTACACGAGTTAGGAACAATCTATACAAATATAGACCAATATAAACAAGCAATAGGTACCTATAGAAATTTTGAATTTTTGTCTGGTGTTACCACAAAGCTAAATCAAAAAGAAAAAAGTGAGGTACCGCACGAAGTAAGTGAAAAATATTAGATTAGAAGACAAGCGAGAAAAAATATATGTGGGTCAATACAATGACAAAAAAGAAACACCTCTTTTGTATATTTGAAAATGAAACAAATAAAAAAAAACTACAGTGGGAAAATCTAATTTTAGTTAGTGATACAAAAAACGTGATTTTGGAAAAGAAAAAACGAATACAGGACGAAATAGCAAAAACCAAAATAGTGATACATACATATGCTAACATCATTTTGCGCTTAGGGAAGAATCAAAATTTGGTTGAAGATAAAACGGAGGAAAAATGAAACGAATGTACTATTAAGCAATTATTAACAGTTCCGATGAAGTAATTGTTGTTGGACTAACGGCTTAAAAATTATCCTTCCTTAATTATTTCTGAAGCTGAAGAAAAAAAAAATCAATTTGGTGTAACTAAGTGCAAGTAAAGATGGAAGTGCATGTGCAAGTGCAAATAAAGTTTGTTTAACAAATTTT
Source organism: Dasysyrphus tricinctus (assembly GCA_963921185.1). NCBI lineage: Eukaryota > Metazoa > Arthropoda > Insecta > Diptera > Syrphidae > Dasysyrphus > Dasysyrphus tricinctus. Next base: position 140,829,128 of record OY992531.1, read on the forward strand.
AAGTTTTTTTGTTCAATATAACGCTTGGATTGATCTTCATAAAAAAGATGAATTAAATTGATATGTATGTATAAATTGGTAAAGATAAAATTCAAAATAGAAAAAAGATTGTATAAATTATAAAGATAAAGGATTTATCCAGCATAAGCAAGTCATTTTCAATGTCCCCATCGTTACTCAAGGAGTGAAATCTGTAAATTTTTTGTATAAAACAATTTGTAAGAATGTTTAAATCTTATTTTAGCAATATTGTATGTGGTAAAGCAAAAGATATGTACCTAAGTATATAAATATATATTATAAATTGTAGGTATTATTAAAAACATAGAACCGCATTGACCTTCTTACATCTAAAAATGTGCTTATATTAATTACCTACACTAATACAAATAATTCAACAAAGCATACCCAAGGCTCCTTTCGATAGCTAGAATGACATATTCTAATTCAAACAAAAAACCACAAAATGTGAAATTACAAAAAAAAACAAACAAAGGATGCATTGTTGTCGTATTTGAGCTATGTATATTTTTGTAACATGCATTTTGTTTCTACCTTTGTGTAGGCAAAACCACAAGTATTTTTTCTTGTCTTGGAATAAGCATCCAAAACAAAATAACTCATTTCTATCATGAGGACAATTTTACTATAGCCAGCAAAACTAGTCACTCGAAACTATACATATTTTGATTTTAGCTTTGGTTCCAAAGACTTAATCAGTGAATACTTATAGTCCGGGAGCCAGTGACCGTTTTGAGTGACTGATTCCAGAAAGGCTGGAGTTTTCTCAGATGCTTCATTTGTTATCACAGTTAAATAAACTGAAAATTAGAGCCCTGACTAGCGGTGGGTGTGGCCACGGCAGGTGCCCTAACATGTAAAAAAATAGTCTCATGAACTTTGAGTGGTGGTAAAACCAGCAGCTTTTCAGTTGAAAATGCACTGCATCGCATTTCGAGTGATTTTTACATTAAATCGCGATTATTTTTTTTATATACAAAACTGATTTCAGCAAAGTTGAGCATGGGAACAGTAGTAGCTGATATATATACCTAGTTAAAAGACAAAAATAGTCCCATGAACTTCCAGCGGTGGTAAAACCAGCAGCTTTTCAGTTGAAAACGCACTGCATCGCATTTCGAGTGATTTTTGCTTACATAAAATCGCGATTATTTTTTTTTTTTATACAAAACTCATTTCAGCAAAGTTGAGCACGGGCACAGTTGTAGCTGACATATACAGTTAAAAGAAAAAAAATAGTCCCATGAACTTCCAGCGGTGGTGAAACCAGCAGCTTTTCAGTTGCAAAAATTTAAAAAAAATATTTTTTTCGTATAGCTGTTGATATAAGCTACCACTTTACTAGATTTCAGCTTTCCTGGTACGAGTTTTCTATACAAACAAAATGCAACGTACGCGGGGGCATGGTGGAACAGTGTATCCTTAACCCAAATGAACCAAATATACAAATATTGGCTTTTCTGCTTTTGGTCATTAAAAACGGTCGCTGGCTCCCGGACTATTACTTATGTGTGTACCTACTCTAATGCAAACCAAAAGTTGAAACTGACATAAGCAAGTGTCATCTGTCACAAATATCCCAATGATATTTTAGAAACGGGAAGTTGGTCAACTTCAGAATTTTAACTGGGGAGTTTTGTGAAGTCTCACGATTAGGAAAACTCAAGCACGATCTTTTTACTTAAGTTTTTCTATATTTTGTCCTCACTTATTGGAACTTTCTGTGAGAGTGACTTAACAATTCTAGACTTATGATAGTTGTCATTAAATATAAATAAGGTAGTAGGTTACAATATGACAACAATGTATTAAGATCTGCTTACACTACAATACCCCCATTTTTTGCTTAAAATAATAAATTATTTTAAAATATTTCTATATTATGAACAATGTACATACATTTTTATCAATTAATCTTTTTTTATTTTTTTTTTGTTTTATATTTTTGTTTGTATTTTTATTTATTTTTACTTAAAACTATCTTATATTATCTAATATCAGTTCAATTCACATCTTTATATATTTTGTATATGTTTATTTATTTATTTATTTATTTAGCTACAAATTAACATATTATTAGCTTTGAGTTTGTAAAGTTCTATATAAGTCTTTTTTTAAAGAATATTTTGATACATTAAAATCAATGACATTAAAATATTTATTAAAAGCTGCACATGCAGCAAACAAAGGTTCATGAGTTCCATAATTTGTTCTATTAAATCTTTCATGCAAGAAATCTACAGATCTTAATGATCGTGGATAAGCATTTAGGTTGAGTTGTGATAATAAATATTCGGAATCAATTTTTCCCATTAAAACATCATAAACAAATAAAATTTTAGAGACTGTTCTTCTATGAGTCAGTGATGGTAAATTAATTAAGGCCAGACGGTCATTGTACGGTGGTAGATGAGAGTTTATATTCCATGGTAGATAGCTAAGTGCATATAGAAGAAATCGTTTTTGCACAGATTCCAGTCGATTAATGTTGGTTTGGTAACTCGGACTCCATACACAACTACAATATTCGATTTTCGATCGCACCAGAGAGCAGTATAAAGTTTTTAAGGTGTATGGATCACGAAACTCTTTTGAAAACCGGCATACGAAACCTAATCTGCATTTTGCTTTATTAATTATATGGTCAATATGTTTATTAAAGTCTAATTTTGAGTCCATTATTACGCCAAGATCACAAAAATTATCAACTCTTTGTAGTGGTTGACTACATAAAAAATAGACATTTAAAAAAGGGGCACGTTTTCGAGTAAAAGTCATACACTTGCACTTTGATACATTTAGTTCCATGTCATTGACATTACACCAGAGGGAAACACTATTCAAATCTGCTTGCAATAAATCACAGTCAATATTATTTTTGTAAGACAGACGGAGCTTAGCATCATCGGCGAACAGAAGGAGATCTGAGTGTTTGATTGCATTTTGTAAGTCGTTAATAAATAATAAAAATAATATATATATTTGTATATTAATAATACTTCAATTATGCATTTGAATTGGACGGTAGCATTTTGTTTAAATTTGTTTATATATATATAATTGTACAGATTGCTTTCTCTAATTCATTTGATTTGATCTATATGTCTTTTTATAACTCTTCCATCTGGCAACTCGCAAAGGTACAATCGTTTTCCAAAAATTTGTTTAATTTAAGCTTTTTTATTTTGACATTTTGACCTATTTTTAGTTTCCTTGATACTCTTCCCCTATAGTATTTTCCTTGTAAATTTTTTTTATCGTTCTAACATTCTCGGCTTGTCCATTATTCTGTGGAAAGTATGTTGGAGTTGTTCTGTGGTCTATGCCATTTGAAGAAAAAAATTCTTCGATTTGCTTCGACTTGAAAACTGAACCATTGTCAGCTGCAACAACGTCACATGACATAAACCATGTCTTGCAAAAGTTTCCCTAAGTTTATCTCTTGTAAATTGGGAACTTGCCTGCTTGGCTCCATTTGGGACCTGCATAGTCAATATGAATGCGAGACCATGGCTTTTTTGGAATCGGCCAAGACACTAATTCAGCTTTGGGAGGATTGTCACTATTTAGTTTACAAGTCTCACAATTCTTGCAACAATTTTCAATAGCTTTATTTATGCTTGGCCACCAAAAATATTTTCTACCAATCGACTTTGTCTTGACTATACCCATATGTGGGGAATGTTTTTCTTTTAGAATGACACCCTGTAGCTTATGAGGAATAAGCACTCGGTCGCCCCAAAAAAGAATGTTTTCTTTCGTACTGATTTCCCTACTACATTTTAAAAATGGGCTATATTTAGCTCCTTTTAATTTATTTTTGGAACCTTGTTTTATAGCTCTAAACACTTTTTTTTAAATAAAGGATCTTTTTTGATTCGCTTATTATGTCTTCTTTCGAAACAGGCATATTGGTTTTCTCACCCAAGAAATTTTTCTTCTTCAAACTCAATATCTTCACAATTATGTAATCTAGAGAGCGGGTCAGCTATATTTGCCTTCCCAGCAATGTGTTTGATTTTAAAATCATAACCACCAATGTAAGAAGACCAACGTTTTAGTCTCTCGTTAGCTAGTACAGGTTTCTCTTTATCTGGATCAAAAATTCTTAACAGGGACTTTTTATCGGTCCTTAATTCAAACTTTTCCCAATTAAATATAACCTCAACTTTTTGAATGCATAAATAAATGCTAAGGCTTTTTATCCACGACAGAGAAATTTATTTCAGACTTATTTAACCGACACGGCGACGTGATAAAAGATATAGGCCGTTCTACACTCTGTTGAACTGTGGATAAAACACCAGCAATGCTGCGGGTAGGGGAAAGAATATACCCGTGGTAGGCATGCCTGTCCTAAGAGGCGACTAAAATCCACCCTCCGTATACTGAGATTGATGTATACACAATAATGCAATGAATAAAACAAAAAGATATAGTACCCCAGGTGGTAGTCCAGGTTCACTGGAAAATCCACCCTCTTCGAAGGTCGGCTCTATGGATTCTGGGGAGAGCCAATTTATGCATTTAATAAATCCCTTCATAAAAAGTGCAAGGGTAGCTCGATCACCACCATCTAAATCGAGTATTTCCGGGGAGAAGAGTCCACCCGTCACGCTTGCGCGCGCCAAAAACGACTCGGCTAAAGGTAGCGCTAAACGACGAACATGCTCGCCGAACTTGTTCGTTTGCGTTATCCCCTGCACGACGAACACATTTGAAGAACATTCATTTCGTGTTGATTCTTCAAAGCGTAAGCATGAGCGATAAAGAAGCGCAAGTCGTTGCGTTGTAGTTATTTCACAGCAAAAATGAGCTTTGCTCGCGAACATGGCCCTACATGGCGAACATCGAAGCCAACGAACACGACAAAATCGAAATTTTTCGCCAACAGCGAGCCGTTCGCGAACCATCCCCTACACGACGAATATATAGCGAGCACGAACAAGTTCAGCGAGCATGTTCGTCGTTTAGGGCTAGCTTAAATCAGAAAATCTTGAAAAAGACAACAATGAACTTCGTCAAAGACTTGGGATGGATTTAAGAAAGATATCGAGGACAGCGTTGAATTAAGGATATCATTACAAACGTCTCTCGAACTTGAAAACGCAGTAGATACCTTTGTTGATATGATACAAAAGGCAGCATGGAATAACACACCTTATCAAAAGCCGCGCTGCAAAGATATAAAATATCCGCAAGAAATAAGAGATTTAATGAAAGAGAAAAGAAAAGCACGCAAGAAATGGCAGCGAACCCGTGCTCCGTAACACAAAGCTAATTTAAATCGATTGTGTAATTTGCTTAAGACGAGAATATCAGATTTTAAAAACGGTGAAGTTGAAAATTACCTTGAAAATCTGACAGCAGGAAAAGATTCTAACTACTCACTTTGGAAAGCTATAAAAGTAACAAAAAGACCAAAGCTTCCAGCGCCTCCTATTAAGGAAGGCCAAAATAAATGGGCTAAAAGTGACAAAGAAAAGGCTATGGTATTCGCCGATTACCTGGAGGAAACATTTAAGCCTTTCGATGGACAAGCACTCAACGAAAATTTTAATATGAATTTTACATCAAATGACAGCTACATAATAAGAAATGCTACACTTGCCGAGTTAAAAAGAGAAATAAAGAAGCTTAAGTCCAATAAAGCTCCAGGTTATGACTTAATCACGGCAGAAATTCTAAAAGTGCTTCCTCATAAAGGTTTGATCAACCTTCTTTATATAATAAATGCCGCCCTTAGGTTAGAATATGTTCCGAGCCAATGGAAAGTTGCGGAAATAATAATGGTTTTGAAACCTGGCAAACCATCTCATGAAAAGAAGTCTTACAGACCGATTTCGCTTCTTCCTATAATATCAAAAGTTTTTGGAATAATACTACTCCTTCGCCTGCAGCCGATAATAGAAGAAAAACAATTAGGTAATACCTGAACATCAGTTCGGATTTAGAAGAAAGCATTCGACCATTGATCACGTGCATAGGACGTAATTGAGAGAGCTCTTGAAGATAAGAAAATCTGTTCGACGGTCTTTTTGGATGTGTCGCAAGCGTTTGACAGGGTGTGGCACGAAGGCCTCGAATTCAAATTAAGACAAGTTCTGCCTGAAGGACTTTATAAAATTCTAAACGAATATCTAGAAAACAGACTTTTTCGTGTAAGACACGGAAATGGATATTCTAATTTCAAAGAAATAGTGGCTGGGGTACCACAAGGTAGTGTTTTAGGTCCAGTTCTGTACCTTCTATTTACACGTGATATACCTCAAACAGAAGACACTATCGTAGCAACGTTTGCTGATGATACTGCAATACTAGCAGTAGGTAAAACGATTAACGAAGCTACGATTAAATTACAAAATGCTCTTAATAATGTTAATGAGTGGACAAAAACATGGCGAATAGCGCTCAATGAACAAAAGTCAGTCCACGTGGACTTTACGTATAAACAAATAAATAGATTGCCGGTCTTTCTTAATACCGGTCGTGTACCATTTGCGAATGAGGCAAAATATCTGGGAATGACTCTAGACGCGAAATTAAAATGGAAGCCGCACGTAAAAAAGAAATGCGAAGAATTAAAAAGTAAATTAAGAGATATGAACTGGCTACTCGTTAAATATTCCAAGCTTAGTATTGATAATAAGTTGATTTTATACAGACAGGTACTTAAACCTGTCTGGACTTATGGTACACAACTCTGGGGTTGTACCTGCGATACAAATTTAAATAACTTACAAACGTTTGAAAATAAATTGCTTAGGTCATTTGTAAATGCACCATGGTATATAAGAAACGAAGATCTTCACAGGGATCTCGGGATTCCTACGGTTCGAGACGAAATTAAAAGCTTCGCGTGAAAACATAGAAATCGGCTATTAGATCACGCTAATCCAACGATTATTGACATTCTTGACGAGTCGAATTTAGTACGCCGTCTGCAAAGAACAAAACCTTCCGACTTTGTGCGGTGAACACAAAACCGCTTTAAAATCGCGGAATAAGCAGAAATTTTCACCGGAAAGTTACCTGCAACACGTTACTTAACTTCGTTAAAAATAAATTGCTAGATAAGTTTCAACTTAGTTGCAATCGGGAAGTGGAGGTGGTTTTATTGTAGTAAGAATCTAACACTTCTATGAGCACGCGTTTTCCGGTCCTCATAGAGCCTGATGCAGGTTTTGCACCTACCCACGAAAAAAAAACAAAAATTGGGTTGAATATTTTCTTTAATTTCTAGCGATATTTTTAATCTATCCAACAAAAATTGTCAGTACAGGGAAGATAGGACGTTTGCCTCTCAATCTGGTTGCAATGGCTTGCATACATCTGTCTCAAGTTAAAGCTCTCATAGGGTTTCCATACTTTGAATTATAACTTGCCACAAATGGTTACTAGGGATACCATTTCAAACGTATTAAAAAAAGATCAATTTGTCTTTTTTTTTACACCACACCCTTTTAAATGAATTTGAGCACGTAACGCTTTGTGAACGTTTCAAAACTTAGCATAAATAACTTTTTTTTTTAAAGACTAAAATTGTACAAATTTTAACTGCATTTTATAGGTGTATTCAAAAATACAAACAAATAGTAAGAAGACAATCAAAACGACAACACTGTTGGCTCTCACCCTTATAAATTTTGTTCTCAAAAGCTTCAAAACCAAAAGTTCTTCCATAAAAACCACTGAAAAAAGCTCTGTTGTATTGTTGCGACTTGGCAAAGGCAACTCTGTTGGAATGTTAATTTTATTTCAAACAGAGAAGGTAGAAGGGAAAGCGAGTATACGATCAGATATCAGAATGCTTTTGGCATTGAAAGACAACGGTCATGTTGTAGCGTAGAGAATGTTTCAAAGAATTACAACAACAATTCCGGTATGTTTATCAGTGGCTCAGTATCTTTTTCAGAGCCAGATTTGTTATTTTAGTTTTGTGATGGTATACACAGGCACCACTGTTTTGAAAAAAGCTCTGTACTGACAATTTTTGCTGGACAAACTATAGTTCATCTGTGAATAGTTCTTTATGTTTTTACAAAAGGGATTTTAGTTTTAATTCTTTGTTTATTTCTACTTGACTATCTACATGCAAAATTGAAAAACATTTATATTGAATTGATGTAAAAAATCACGACCAAGTACCTTTGCTGTAGCATTTTCTATAACATGCATTTTTATGTTTGAACTGTTGCTTTTATATTCTATTGGCACATTGAAATATCCAATAAAATTTAAAGATTCACCTGAATAAGAGGTCACATTCTGCACGCTTCTTGTTCGAATAACATCTTTGAACAATGTATGTATTAAATTTTTTTGCTGGCATCGCTGAAATTGCCGCTCCACTCTCTCCAATTCAAACTGCATTGCTATACCTAATATGGAAATAGAAATTAATATAGGCTTGTTTACATTTTCAACTACAATTTTGTTATCTAACTTATCTTCTACTCCTACAGTGTTGATGTGTATTGTGCTAATGTTCCCCAGTTGTCTTCTTGGTTTACTGGCTGAACAGAATGCAAAACGGAGCTGGAATAGATGTCAAAAATGCTGCAGCCGGAGCTGCAAGAGTTGAACAATTTTTAACTTTTACTGCAGCATTTTTGACATCTACTGCAGCTTTTTTGACATCTATTCCAGTTGCGTCTTGCATTCTGTTCAGCCAGTTATACTGCCGTGTTAAGAAGAAAAAACGTAACTGACATTTTGGCTATTTTGAGTTAAGGCCAGTTTTGACATCTTTGATATGTTTGCTATTTTATTCTTTAAAAATAAAAGCCCTTGCTTACTTTTGTAATGGCTTAAAACGCTTAAGAAAAATGACGTTCGTTCAAAGAACCATGCTTTTTTTAGGAAAAATTGACGTTTTACCTTTTAATTTAAGAAAAAAAAGTGACTACCATACAAGCATTTGTACATCTGATAAATAATCAAGGCAAAAAATGATTTACTTGCTAATATGACAGAGAAAGACTCAACAACAAAACAAAAAAGATAGAGATAAAAACAGAAAAACGTGTTTATCTCGAAATGTCAAAAATACACTTACGTTTTTTCTTCTTAACACGGCAGTATAGGTCCCAGACCGTTTTGTGTTGTGACTTTTACTTTCTTGTTTACCTCGCTGTCAGGCTTCGCTCAGATGTCCACTTTTTCCGCATGTGGAGCATTTATAAGTTTTGTATCGAAACATGTTCGGTGAGTGTCCAGATTTTTTACAGAGATAACACTGAATTTGATTGTTGCTATTATGTGAAGGTTTAACTTGATGCTGCGCATTGACATTTTGACTGCTCCAATTTGGTGTGACAACGTTAACTGCTTGGGCAAAACGACACTTATTTCACTTGCTTGGGCCAGTTGTTACGCGGTTGGTAGATCAATTTCCTACTCTTCTGATAAGCGCTGGAATATTTTCTTACGGAGACCTGTGATGAACTTGTACTTAACCAATTCTGAAATTTCAGGCCCGAATTCACACTTTGATGCAGACTCCATGACGGCATACCATCCATTTACGGATTCATCATCGTTTTGGGTTAGTTCCATGAATTTTTGCCGCTCATTCTATCTGTTCTGTGAAGGAACACAATGTTAATCGAGGATGACACAAAGTTCCTTAAAAGTTTTCGTCTCAGGTTTATCGGGTGTTGTTAAATTCCTTAATAGCTTGTATGCTTGTGGACTTAGAACTGTGATGAGGATGCTCACTTTTTCTTTAGGCTCCACTTTTGTTATGTTGAAGAGATGAGCCATTTTTTCTTTGTAAATTGCCCATTCGTCATTTGCTGGATTAAATTGTTTCTTGTTGAGAACAAAATTAGAGAGTACTGCATGATTAGAGACTCCCCCAGCTTCTTCCTCATCGTTGGACTCTTTCTCAATAGCACGTGCTTGGTTTTTTCCTTTACTCATCTTCTTTTTATATTTTGAGTATTGGCTATATGTATATTGTTTTCTGATGTTTTTTTTTACAATCTTATATTTGTGGTTCCGGCAACTAATTTGTTTTTACTGTGGCTTTTTTTATTTAGGGTTAGAATTTGTATTTTATGTACGCACTTTAATTTTGTATTTTTGCACACTTTTAGTCGAAATTTTTAATGTACCTATATGTTTTTTAATATATTTTCAACTTTAAATTATTTAAACATTTTAATTTTCCTCGTCACCAAATTGTGATGTCTCACGATTAGGAAAATTCAAGCACGATCTTTTTACTTAGGTTGTTCTTTATTTAGTCCTCACTTATTGGAACTTCCTGTAAGAGTGACTTAACAATTCTAGACTCTATTTTTTTGAATAGACTCGCAATAAGCCCTTTAACTTTGGTGTTTGGGGCGAGTCATCTGGCGAATGTTCGCTTATTGTAATACCAAATTGATTCATTCGCCAGCTTTTTTGTTTCATTCGCGATGGGTGTGTAATAGGTCTTAAATTCGAATGTATTCGCTGTATTTAACACAGCAACAAAAATGCACGAACTCGTATGTTGAGTTATTAAGTGCTATTCACATGAAGGCGACCAACGAATAAACAAAATGGGATTTAATACATTTAAAAACCAATATTCTTCGAAAAAAACTAAACAAAACGGTAGAAATCTAATTAACATTAATGTTGAGGTACTAAAATTTGCATTTGAATTGCTAAAATAAGAGAATTTGAGAAAACAAATTGAAACTGATCGTCGCGAATGGATTGTAATTCGCGACGACCAATTTATTTATTCAAATTTCTCTCATCCATCCATCCAAATTTGGACAAAACAAATCCATCCAACAAAGAGAGTCGAAACCTTCAAAAAATTATGAATGCATACTTTCAAAATGAAATTGACAAATAAAATTAATTTTTTCCTCAGTATTTTAATATAAAATCTGAGAATTATATCTGAGGAATTTTGTACTAGAAATCTAATTCAGACATCTAAGTTATAATTTAAGCTTTTGTTTCTTTTACCTCTACCACATTGCATTTTTTAAAATAAAAAGCATGCAACAGCACGCCCCTATTAGAACTATGCATTGTGTCTAAATTTCAAACCAATCGGATAAGAACTTATGCAGGTGACGTACAAATTCTGCAACAGATGATAACACGTTTTGGAACTAAACCTTACAGAATCAGAAATTATGGTTTTCCGAAATGGAGGCAGATCAATTCGAGAAAAGTGGGTTTTCAAAAGCGAGGAAACTCGAATAGTACCAAATTACACTTATCTGGGTGTATCTGTGTTCTTATCCCCAAAATGAGCTTTTTAAAACTAGTCCAGTCAAAGCGTCGTGAAGAAGGGCCTGACCTTGCGCGCAGAGGCATGGTCTGTTTTTTTTCCATGGATCGATAGGGGCTTGTGAAAGGCTTGTTATTGGTAAAAATGTGTTTCTTGCCATTTGGTCTTTTGTGAATATCTCGGCTCCAGTATTTCAGACAGAAAAAAATAAAATATGCTTTTATTCATAATAACATTGGCTACCATATTATAAAAAAATTTTGTTTTAAACAAATAAAAAAAGTTACAGTTAGTTAAAGTATTTACTTTGTTGTTTGAAAATCACTTTTTCGTGATTATTAAGAAAAAAGCTCATTTAACGATGAAGTTTTTATTTTTTGTTTTTAAAGTCCTTGTAATTTTCTACAATAAAAAAAAAATCAGCCCTAAACTACCAACGGAAGCCGAGTTATAAATTATTGAACATAGGTATGTCGGCACACCTACGCAATATTATGATTTTAGGTTTTTATTTATATCTCAGCCCCAGTATGTCCCAAAGACAAAAAGTTACAGTTGATCAAAAGGTTTTATTTGTCTTGATTTTAATACCTTTTTTTATAGCTATTGAGAAAAAAACTGTATTTAGAGGTATGTACTTTTTTTTAGTTTCAATTTTTTTGTTGGTAGTCCTATAAATCTTCTCTAAATAAAAAAAAAAAGTTATCCATAACGACAAACGGGAGCCAAGCTATTCATGAATTAAAAATGACGCGTCAGTTTACTGACGCATACTAATTCTTTCTTTTTTTTGCAATGAAATTGTATTATTTTCAATAATATTCATTATGGTCTAAAAGGAATTGTAATTTCCTTAAGCAGATACATACAAACGTTACAGAAAGTTAAAGTTAGTTAGAGTAACTAAGTTAATTTTTTCTTATTCCGCACTTTTTTCTATAATTATTTATTAAAACAAGTTAGGAAAAGTTACATTTTTTGATAATGAGCTTGTAGCTTAGTAATTTTTTTTACAATAAAAAAAGTCCTTTCAACAACGGGAACTGAAAGATCTACAAATTAACATCGTCGCATCGGTGCACCCACGCTTACTTTTTTCCGCACCACCCAAGGGGTAGGGTATCATCTTGTGATATTCCTGCAGCCTAGTCCACTTCAAAAATCAATTGAATTGGTCTTGTTCTCAACCGTTTTAGGCGTGAGGGCATTTCGGTTACACTTTCTTTATTAGACTTATCACATTGAAGGTTTGGTCTCTGCACTGTTTCATTTTCGTTGGGAAAAGCTATGGTCGTGAGCTCAAGGTCGTAGTTTTCCTCGTTTTCGGAGTCATCTGCAACATCAACTACGTTGTAGCAGCTTTCCCCGCAGCAGATCTTGCAGACGGCTGAGCATTAATCCAGCTTTTCGACACCCGTGCGCAGGTTGCACCGCATTGTTTCGTATACGTGCAGGAAATCATGTCGATGAGTGTGGGTGGGATCGTCGGTCCTGAAGCCAAAACCAGCTCTAATCCTCTTGGACTTCGTTTCCAGCCCCATCCCTATGGGTCTAAAGTGTTTTCCAGCCAAGCTCGAGCTTGATGGAATGTCCGGAATGAGTGTTGTTCTGCTGCTGATTCTATAGGTGGCAAAGAAGCAAGATCGGACTTGATTTTAACATTCGCGCTTGAGAAATTGAATCTCAAGTGGTCCAGCGATGTTTCCTTACTGCCTCCTCCATACAGTGCAGTGAATACATTTTTCCCCACAGACGCGATATCACTATGACTGGCATCTTCAGATTTAAAAATCTTTGCGGTTTTCATTAGGTTTGGAGCTTTTTTCAGGAAAGAGATTAGCTTACTTTTTCCTGATTTAGGTTGTGTCACAGCCTCTCCCACAATAAATACCGAATCAAATTCAGAACACATAGAAATGACTGTTTGTTCTGTTTTTATTTGTTTCGTTGGCCAAAAACGTCTCTTTCTTTAATCCTCGAAAAATTGTATTTCATCAAAGATGAAATCAGCTGCTTGTTGAATTGCAGATCGTTGGCTTAGTTTTGTTTCAGTTTTAGATGGACCATCTATGTAGCCATCAAAAACCACTTTTATACAAGGTTCTAATTGGTTCCGCAAATACGCCACATAATTTTCACAAATATCTCCAAAACTGACGTCTCGTGGCCAAATAACTCTGTGTAAAAGAAATCCGCTATCGATGACATCAGCAACATTTGCATCAAAATTTGTTTCCTCAGGTACTGTAGAAAATTCCTTATAAAACGAAGACTTTGTACCCTTTCGCATACCACGATGGACACCCTAGTATAAACAAAACTTTGACTTCTCTCGATAGAAGCGGAACATGGACCAGATTTAAACAATAATTGAAGATGAATTACTTCTGGATTCATCTGCAGTTCAGCTGGAATGATGCCATCTCGCCCTGCAGATGTGTATGGATTGAAGCTGTTGAGTGCCCATTGCAAAGCTTGATTCACACTATAGTTCTAATACAATGATATGATACAGTCTCAGTACGTGCTCACTACATTAAAATATTCTTAAACGAGAAACAATGTTTATATTCACACAATCGTTATCGCTCCAAAACCGATACGCTCTCGCTCCGATTTCGATTTGTTTGAAAGAATATTTTATCTCAGTGAGAACTCATTCTTCAATTTTCTATTTATTTTGGTGTAACAAATTGATGACAAAAAAAATTAATTTGAAAATAATATATGCAAAAAAGAATACAAAAAAATATGGGAGCTATATCGATATCGGTATCGGAGCCGCAATGTGAATACTAGGGTTAAGTATCGGAGCGAGAACGTTTTGAGAATTTATCGATATTGGCACTGTAGTGTGAATCAAGCCTAATTTTTCCCTTGTAATCAGACCTTGTGGAAAAGTAAATTTTTCGCTTGTCCTGTATAGGGCAGTACTATTAACAGTCGTGAGCTGCCTGAAAAATGAGTATCCAGTAGCAAATTGAACGATGCATACAGATGAATGAGCAGTAAAGATTTATGTACATTATTCTCTATTGATACATATCATTATTATATTACACCTACATGTTAACATAATGATTGTACATCTAATTATATTTACAAATCTTAAACCTCAATGTATTCTTGAAAGGTATGTGAAAATAGAGAGACGGTGAGCGGTTGTCGAAGTTGTAATATGAGAGATAGCGTCATTTTTGGCTGCATAGTCACACCTCGTGTGATTTCTGCTTTTTATTCTTATTGTAGGTAGCTGCCAAAAAGAATGTGAAGTACCTGGGAGTCCAGTTCAATGAGTTGCTAAGGTTCAACCCGCACTCAAGAAATGTACTCAAAAAAGCCAGCTGGGCCTTTCACCGTTTACATCCATTGATGAAGAAAAGAAAAGGACTAAGCCAACCAACGAAGTTACTGATCTACAAGCAGCTCTTACGACCTATCATCAGCTACTCCTTCCCAGTCTGGTTTTCAATCTCCAAGACAGCCATGAAGGAGCTTCAAGTATTCGAAAGGAAGATTCTCAGAATTTGCACCGGACTGTACTTCGACCGGCAGCGGCGGAAACACTACAGTAACGAACATCTCTACTCCGAAGCCAACATAATCCCGCTGGACAAATACCTAGTCCTTTCAGCGAAGAGACTAGTACGGAACATCATCAAATACCCGAATCAGCTAATGAGAAGGATGACCACTGAACAACGACATCCGGAGCCAAGGTACCTCAGTGTAATGGAAACACTTGATGACAACATAATCATGGACAACGAGGAAGCAGTCTCGTTCTACGCTGACATTGGGTCAGCCTTCTACCGTGGCTAAACGCCAAAACTTCCCCCAACCTACACCAAAAACACCATTGACAACCGGGAATGAACACCCTGAGGACGATTAAGTCAGCCGACTTTTAATTTAAATTTTTTGACATGTAATTTATATATCTATAATTTGTTAAACTTAAGACATTGTGTAACGTTAGGCCCCCTATGTGCCAACAAATGTAAATTTATCATAGTATCATATTAGTTACAAGCCAGATTGTATATATTATGTTCAATAAAAGAAATTGAATTGAATTGAATTCTTATTGTAGGCTTAAATCCTAGTTCCTTCGTTGTTTTTGGAGGAATTGACACGATTAATTCCTAGCTGCTATGAGTTCCGTCGGCGTCGTCAATATGTTTCGAATTTCATTAATCGATCCGTCGCGGCTCATACTGAATTTAAATCTTTAAAATTATTGACATTTTAAATTGAAACTACAACAATTTTTTGTTTTGACAACAAAAATTTAATTTTCAGTATGTTTTTGATGTTTTATGTTTTTCTCAAACTGTTAACACTACCGGTTAGTTTGTTCGAGACTTTGATGATGAAACTGAAATAAAATAACAGCAACTTTTATCTGCTAGATAGCGTTAAGTGTCGTATATCTATCCGAAACCTTAACCGGAACATTTGAAACATTCTCTAATCTGAGCTCATCGATTTCGATTTGTTTTAATTCCAGTTTCCCCATTCGGTTTTCTACGTCATCAGTAACAGTTTTCAAGGCTACAATCTCGCTATCAATATTGTGCATTATCCTCTCCTCAAGAGCATTCATTCTCTTTAATAATTGAGAAATTATGTGATTACTGATTTTACTTAGAAAATCTTCTAATTTTGTGCAAGAGCCGTTTGAAATATCCGTCACTTCGTTTTTCTCGCCAGCGTGTTTTTTTTTTTTGTTGAAGAGAATTTGCTTGAAGAACCTGGAATGTTGTTTTTTTTTTTGAAGTTTTAGTGTTCGTTCTCGGGGTGTAAGTAGCTTTGATGGAAACGTTACCTGATCTATGTCGGATAGCGCTTGTGTGTTTTTCCCCTTCTTGTTGCCATAATTTTTAATGTTATGACGATAAATGTCTTTTGTTCTTTTTTTTTTATTTTTACGATGTACATGAGGCAAAATAAGTTAAATAAATAAGTCTTTTTCACTCTAAAATTGATCAAAATGAGCAGAAAATAGTTTAAACCGCTCAACCAGTTAATTCGAAGCCACAGAGGGAAAGAAAACCTTGGTTAGTTAAAAACTTAACTCAGAAATGGAGAAAAGTATCGCCACTCAATCACACGCGTCTGCTCAACAACACATTCCAAAATATTCACTTGTTACTTTTTATAAGGTAGAAATAGTCCGGGAGCCGACTGTAAGATTACCTATCTCATCGCGGCCACGCACAAATTGGATGCCAACTGATAGCTTTAGTGCAAATATTTACAAAACTACTAGTCGGACAAGCTTTATCTGCTCGCAATGATTAGAAAATACACTTTTCAGGTTGCATTTTCCGCAAAATGTACCTATAATATAAGCAACTGCTATAAATGGGGAATCAAATGAAAGGTAGGACTCTACACGATACCAATGGTCGGACAGACTTTTTTTGCTGTTACCACGAGTGCGACTACTTTTCTAAAATAAGGGATTTTGTGCATCCTTGGATGAAAATGAAAAAAAAAAGTTGTTGAGCCCACTTTCCTAGCTATTTGATATGATTTTACTCAATTTTCCTTGATGTAAAACGCAGTGTTAAAAAAATACCACTTTTTTGTAAAATGGTCTGACTCGCCGCAGAGTAATACGCGAAAATTCTATATTTTCGACATTTGGCCATTTTGAAATTGCAATATCTTGTAACCGACCACTCGTACGGAACAAAGTGGCATAACCTTTAAAGTAGAACATTTTGACGTCTTTAAACTGAACATAAATTTATTTTGAACAATTTCGTCATGTACGTGTAATAATCAGAAAATCGTTATTTTTGGCTTTTGACCAAATTCTTAAAATACCTCTCTTATAGGTGCATTTTTGGAAGTATTTTTTTAATATTTACAAACATTGCCTTAAACACTTTTCGACATTATTTACAGTTAATGACATTTTTGTCAGTTTACATTTTTTGAAATACATTTATTTCTCAAACCATCGGGCTTTCGAAAAAAGTATTTGAATACTTACTTGTTGAAGAAAATTAGCCGATCTAATAATTTGTTCATTCTACTTTTCGATGGCATTCACCGTTTGAAAGTTATAGGCGACAAAACAGCTTTTTCAACACTTGACGTTTAATAACTTCTTATGCTCCTGTGGGATTGAAAAAACTTATTGCAAATTTTGTTATGTCGAAAGGAAGGTCTAAACCAATTTTCAGCCATATCGGAATTTTGGCTAGGTTTGCAAATTTGTATGTCTATTTTGACTGGACTATTAATGTACAGGGTATCCCGGACCTGAGTGGAAGTATTTTATTTTTAGAAAAAAACTTTCATAGGGGGAAAGTTGTATCTCTCCTCCCTGATGCAGGGGGACAGTTTCTGAAACATTGACATTAAATGCAAAAACAAAAACACTAAAAATCAACGAAAGCACATCTAATATTTTTTTCATACATTTTTCACAACTTTCTCCGCTTATAAGCAGCTATCGTAGCATTGAGTTTGGAAAATATATTTTTGAACCCGGTTTGGGGCTTATGAAGTGATCAATCGTTGCTCAGTTGAGTTTTAAAGGAGTAAAGTATTTTTATTTCACGACAAACAAAATAAAATGCACTATTGGGTCACACGTACTTGCTTTTATGTTCAAGACACTGCAGGTTTAAGAAAATTGTATATAAAAACATGGAAATTATGAGAGAAAAATGTAGAGAAGCATGAAATACGATATTTTAACCTTCGGATGACAACAGGGGTGTTCCATCACAACAGACATTTTTCTTTTAGCTGTAATTTCGTTTTTGCTTGGTTTTCTTTTCTACCGTTCTAGGTATTTGTCATTTAATATGTCAGGTGTCAGTTGATGATAAGATGTCCAAGCAGTGGCCTGTGGTTTTTGAATACGGTGGAATACAGTATTCATTGGGGTGACACATCACCCCATGTTGTCATCCATGTATGCGAAAATTGTAATGAAATTACCGTCTTGGGTCATATGAAGGGGAGCTTAGCCCCCCCTTTATTATAGAAGCAGTAAAGATATGTAATTTGTCCACGATATTGAGGCCGAAAAATCAAGTTCTTTTGCTCGAATAGCAATTGTCTGCTTGTCTTGAAAATATGAAAGAGATTTGCATCAACTGGCCTTTAGTTCTTTTAACTACCCAGCAATACTTTTTTTTTTTTTTTTGTGTTTCTAATTTTATGTTTTTGTTTATGTCAAGGAAGTATTACAATTCCATAAATGTTTTTTATTATTGGTAAAAATACTGGTTTTCCATTAAATTTTAGTTGGGGTGTTCCATCACCCCTGTTGTGGTGTATGTAATTTTAAAAGTGTTGTCATCGGAAGGTTAATTAGGGAGCTTTGATAGTTTGAGGTGAAAAAAAGAATGCCATCTTAATTCTTCATTGAATATGATTGTATGGAAAAAAAAAGTTTTAAATTGTTGGACGGGTTTTTTTTAATAGGTACTTTTTTATATATAAAATTCTTAAAACATTTTTGAGGGCGAATTTTGGAATGCAAATCTAAAGTTTATATTTATGTGCCGATAAAAACAAAATGTCAAATTGTCAACCCGTTTTTGAGATATCGAATTTTCAAAAAAAAAACATTTGCAACTTCTTTTAAAAAGTCAAAAACTTTTTTTTTTATTTTGATGTGCAGTATTATTTGATTTTATCTGAAATTTGTATATAAAAAAATTATTTAAATCTGTTCAGCCAATAATGAGAAAATGCTAAATAAAAAAATCTTCTATGACAGGTACTATTAACAGTTTCTATGTGCAAAATTTTCCTTCATTTTTGAACCGAAGTACAAAATTTTACTATAAGTTTGTTAATTGGATGGCTTGAAACAAACGGGTTCTAATATTCGCTCTAGAAAAAAAAAATTAAAAATTATCTATCTCCATTTAAACACCCAAAATGTCATTCCCCTGACGTGTCACCAGGCCTACTTACCACACTGCCTGAATTTTAGCAACGAAACTAAAAACGATACAAAAAATCTAATGATGCAGTCTTTTTAATAATATATGCATTCTAACTAAAAAATATTTAAATCATTTTTAGTTGCTTTACTTTTTTAAATAGGAGCTATTAAGTAAGTGTCCCCCATAAATTGATCATTTCTATCCCACCAATGGACATTTAAAAAAAAATAAATATAGGCTCAAAATAGAAAACTGATTTTTTGTTGTTTAACGGTACCGAATCGCTCTTTATGAAAATTGAAGTAAAAGTTTCAAAAAAACTTCGTTGTCTTTTTTATTTCAAGTTAAGGCAACGATATTGTTTTTCGTCAAGCGAAATTGTCATTCCTCTAATGCGTGTTTTTTACTAAACCGTGTGGTATAAAAATTTTACAAGCTAACTCGTCACACCTAATTTTCTTACAACTTCGATTTAATTCTCATAAAACACCCTTCGCAGTCATTCCCCTAACATAATTTTTTGTGTCATTCCCCTGACTTTCAAGTTTTCATTATAATGATTGATTGAGTTTTAGAACTTCTGGAAGGAGAGTGCATTTAAACATATTTTCAGTATTTTTAGTTGTTTTCAATTTTTAAACATTTTCTCGTTCAAAATATCATAAAATAATGTAATTATTGCTAGAAAATGTCTACTCTCGCAAAAACCTTGAACCACAAGAGCAAGCTCGTGCGAAATAGTCGTGGATACTATTTTTAATGATAGTATTTGTTCTCTTTTTTCTTAATCCTCCTGAAACCATCCGCAAAATTAAATATCTATCAAATCACCGGAGTTAATATACATTTTTATCATTCCCCTGTACAAATGTCATTTCCCTGACTTAAGAAACCGTTAGAATAAATCAAATACTATGACCCCTTGTTTTAAGAGGTTATTAAGAGATATAATTGTTATTCTAGCAAAAAAAGTAGGTATTGAGCAAGGGTCCAATTTGGATTGAAAAATATTAATGTTTTGAAATATTGACCCATATAGAAAAAGTTTAATCAAAATTGTACTAACCGTTTTTGGGAAAAAAATATTTTGATTAACGGTTTTTTAATTTTTGTTTGGAAAGTATAAAGTTATTTTTTCATATATATAAAATTTTTCTAAAAATTTTTAGAGAGTACCTACTAAAAACTCTTTAATATCGAGTTTCAAAAAAATCGATTATATTGTTTTCGAAATACATATTTGATTTCAAAACAAAATTTTGAAACATTTTTTAAGAATCAAAAAAATATATTTTTTCAATTTTAGTAGGTACACAAGACTTTATATTTATCGCAAATTTTTTTTTTGAACGAATCCAAAACTTGCCTTATAGTAAAAATAAAAGAACAAAGCGTGAGTGCTCTATTTGAAGATATTAAACTAAGCAGGTACCTTTTTTAAATAAACATGAAAGTATCCAGTTAATTTTTTTTGTCGAAGCAAGTAACCAGACAGGATCAAGTCGGACGAAGCTCATTTCTGGTAGAAGTTAAGGGTTCGTTTCTGAGTGAAGTCAAACTTTACCTCAAACAGACTTTGTTCCGAAGATGTTTCATAAAATTGACTTATTTGATTTCAATTTTAACCTAATAAAAAATCTGCTTACTTTAATAAAAACCGGTTTCTTAGACGAAAAATACTAAAGCCTAAATCCTCAACATTAATTTAAGAACCTACCTACACAGAAAAAGAAACTCTTTGTTTCATATTAAATGTATTTCTTCAAATTAGTATTTAAACTAATGAAAAACCTTAAGGAATTTTATTTTCTAAAAAAAAACGGTTATTTACAAAACCAGTTTTTCGTCCGATTAAAACCGACAGGTTAACTGCCTGAACAAAATAGAGTGCTGCAACTGAATCTGCAGCTGCAGCTGAAATAGCTATCAAAAAGTGCCGTACTTGATTTTTTTACCCACCAACAATGCAGCTGTACAGCTTTCTGACATTTTAGTATCGCAAATAAAAATGAAAACAAAAATAAAAGTGAATAACGATGAAAAAGAGGCTAAAATTGCTTTAAATCTTTATGAGAGATTGAAAAGAGTTTAAAAATCTCTTTAACCCACATGTAAACAAACACTCCGTTTTGCTCGCAATTTTGAAACGTCAAAAAAGCTGCAAGCAAAAGGTAATAGTTGGCTAACTTGTCCAGAGGTCTGCAGCTGTGTCGTATTCTGCTCGCATCATTGAATTTGTGAGTATTCAACGTTTTGACAGCTATTCCAGTTGCAGCTCCGTCTTCATTCTGTTCAGCCAGTAAACCGGATAGAGAAAAAACCGGAATAACCGAAAACAGGTTATTTTGGAATAACCGCCATCCCTAGCGACTGCTCCAGTTTTAGATGCACCAATTTCAACCACTTAGTTCAGTCAGAACATTTAAGGCGGGGAGCCGATGACATCATCATCCCGTCATCGCGGAAATGGACATAATTTAAATCATTGGGAAGGTAATCTTATGCACTTTTAGAAAAAAAAACTAGGTATGACAGGCCCTAGCCTGCAGAAAGTATCTGTTATACCTGTTTGAACGAGGTGACCTCTGTTGTTTTTTTATAAAATTAATTGTGCCTATGTATGTATGCTATTGATTTCGAAAGCACTAAACCGGTTGAAATCAAAATGTTCAGGGAATGTTTTGTATGTTAACTGTTTCTGAATTTTTTAAAAATCGTTTAAGTAGTTTTTGAAGAAGGCGCAGAGATGCACACCGAGCACTCAGTAAAAGTGCAGCGCTTTTGCGTTAAGACTTTTTTCTTAGTTTTATTATTGTTTATTGAAGTGTTGTTAAACATACCTAAGATTTTCCACAAATAAGAAGGTGCAGGGAATTAACTTCACGGGAACTATCATCACATGGGAATTTACTTCACCAGTAGTGGGAATTAATTTCACCTTTTTTTTGTGAAGTAATTTCCCCCTAAAGGTGGGAAATAATTTCATCCGAAAATTGTGTGAAGTTATTTCCCACCTATGATATGATAGAAATTACAAAAATGTAAAATTGTGTTTCCTTAAATCCCGATTCTTTAAATGCAAAAGAAATTTGCATACACCCAGCCCCGCACCTACCCCAAATCCTATAATGGGCCCAAGCAGGGGGGTTGCATACCGCCGTAATGCTTGCTGCTAGAATAAATACAGTGCTAGCAGCAAGCATTAATACATGCTAGCAGCAAGCATTACGGCGAATAAACAGTGAGATATGTATGGGGGGGCATGCTGCCCCCCTGCAACCCCCCTGCTTGGGCCCATTATAGGATTTGGGGTAGGTGCGAGGCTGGGTGTATGCAAAGTTTCTTTTGCATTTAATGAATCTGGAATTAAAGAAAAGCACATTAAAGTGAAATTAATTCCCACAAAAAAGTGAAATTATTACTCACTTTCAGTGGGAAGTAATTTCACTTCAAAAAAGTAAAATTAATTCTCATTAGTGGTGAAGTTAATTCCCATGTGAAGGTAGTTCCCGTGAAGTTAATTCCCTGCACTAATAAGAACTGCAAAACACCCGAACTGATAGTACGGTCAAACCCGCTTATTTTGAATTTTTAAAATAATTAATTTTGTTTTATTTTACAACTATTCATAAAAAACTTCGATTAAACAGATAAACTGCACGACTGGGTTGTACGAACCTGATTTTATAGGTCTCGTCTAATTGCTTGCAACCAGTGAATTTTTAAAAACATATGAAAATTGAAACGAACATGAGACTCGTTCTTTCAAAAATAAGAATGCCATCTGATTACTTGATATGAATACATGCAAAAAAAGAATTAAAATCGTTGGAGCGGTTATCTAAAAAAAAATGTTTTTCTTATATAGATACATATAAAATTCTGATAACATTTAAAAAAATGGTATGCCAATTTCGAGTATCTATTAGTATACATTGAAAAAACAAGTTTAAAAAAAATTACCTAACCCGTTTTAGAAACATTGATTTTTCAAAAAAAAATGTTAATAGGTAAGTATATTTTTAAAAATCCAAAATTAATTTGTTTCCAAAATGTTTAGGTATGTGTAATATTAGTATCAGTAGAGCCGTTGAAGAGAAAAACGAAAATAAAAAACGTTATATTGGTGGTAGGTAGGTACCGCTAATAACAGTTTCTGGTATTTTTTTCTTACACCATGTATACCATGCTAACAGCAATTCACAGATTTTTTAATAAGCTTTTTCTTAACGGGGTTATGGCAAGTACCGTAATTTTTTTTAGCTAAAAAAATCGATTTCCTCGATTACAAGAAAACCGCAAGTTCAAATTTTGAAGGAAATCGCTTCGGTGCAGTGATGGGTAACTACCCGGGATATACCATTTGAGGGTATTTACCCTGGGAATATAGGCGGTATTTACCGAAACGGGTAAATATGAGGGTATTTATATTTTTAATGTAAAAGTTCAAAAATTTGTTTCAAAAATCGAAATTATTTGTTTACAAAATGTAGCATGCCATCTTGGCTTAATTTAAAGACCTCTGCAAGGAAGATACGATGAGTAGAACGGAAGCTAAGATTTTTTGAAAAGTCATTTCGATCTTTTTTTATAATTAAAATACATTTTATTTGTAAACATTTCTTTAAAAAAAAACTCTGGCACCGCTGATGATAAAACATGGTATGATATAATTTTAGAAGAGGATTGAGGCAAAAAATGAGCACTTTTTTTCAAAATTGTAAAATTTTTCAACTACTTGTGAATTTAGAATGAAATAATTCGAGTTTTCGGGGGATTTTTTTCACCCTTTTAATATGAAAACGTTTGCCTCTCAACGGTAATATTACACAATGTAGCCTGTTATGTTAGCTTTCTTTAAATAAATTAATCTTGAAAATCCTACCAGTAGAACAGGAGCTATGATTTTAGCCATCCATTTCAAATTCTAATAAAAACATTCGATGTAGATAAAGGGATCTTCCACGCTAGTGGATGGTCGTGGACAATGGTCCAAGCAGGTAATTTCAAAGCAATTTTATTAATTTTTTGATTGATTTGAATAATTAATTTTGACGCTTGTATGAGTCGCAGGATAATAAATGCAGTATCAAAATATAGGAAATTTAATTGACTATTCGATTTAAATCAAAGCAATCCATGTATACCCTGAGGAGTTCTGAGCTCGTATGTATAGTAATCTCAATAGGACAGTTATTTCCACTTAACGGTAATAAAGACGTGCCCATCACTGCTTCGGTGGCTTAAGCTGTAGGTCGAGGTACATTTATACAGACAGATATACAGTCTCTGGACAGGTACCTAGTGCTCTCTACAAAGAAGCTAATAGAAAACATCCGCAGTCATCCAAATCAGCTGATAAGAAGTATGTCCACCGAGCAACGACAACCCGATCCGAGGTACCTCAGTGTGATGGAAACCCTGGACGAAAACATTATCCCCATAGACAACGAGGAAACAGTTTCCTTCTACGCTGACACAGGGTCAGCCTACTACCGCGGCTAAATGCCAAACCTCCTAACAATCCACACCAAAATCACCACTAGACAACCGGGATGGAACACCCCGAGAATGAAAAAGTCAACCGACGCTTAAATTAATTTTGACATGTATTTTATATAATTATAAAATTTTAAACCTAAGACATAGTATAAAGTTAGGCCCCCTATGTGCCAGCAAATGTAAATTTTTCAATGTATCTTATTAGTTGTAAGCCAAATTGTATATATTATTTTCAATAAAACAAAATGAATTGAATTGACAGATATACAGTGGAATATTGACACCCACTTTTTTCGTGTTCTTTATCATCGTAATGTCATGTTTCTCTAAAAAATTTTCTTGAGTGAATCCAAAACTTGAGTTCTTAGGCTGTAATAACTATTTTTTAAATCATGTTTCAATAAACAATAGGGGTATTCATGCAACTTCGTAAAACACTAGATAAGTTTACGATTTGGTTAAGTTTATCTTTTGGTAAATTAACTGTCAAATTTTGTATGGGAAATGGTTTACACAATTTGGTTAATCTTATCCAAGGATTTTGCTGCGGAAAATTAACCAAATAATTGGTTAAACTTATCCAAACGTCATTGTGACTTTTAGAGATTGAATTAGGCGTGTTTGTGAATTTTAGAACTAGGCATGTTTAGAAACATGATATAAATGATATCTCAGAGAACTAAAAAAGTTCTGAATGTGTTCTGTAACTATCGCATTGCCATTAGTTGGTGATAAAATGTGTTAATTAAAACGTAGTTTATACAAAATATAATTAGAACGTCTACATTTACTCAACGTTTATGGCTCTGCCCAACCAACGCGAAATTATAGCGAAGCATTCGCAAATACAGTTTTTTGTTGTTTTTAAGTATTGAGATCTTTCATATTTTGTATCGCAGCGAATGATTCGCTATAATTTCGTGTTGATTTGGGAGAGCCTTTAGGAAAGCTACTTTTCGTAAATTATTAAGGTAGAACTATAAAGTCTCACCCAAACCAATGCGAATCTTTCGTTGGCGACGACGAAACTACATCAACAACGTGTTGTTTTCATTTACAACAACGTGTTGTTATTAATGTTTTTGTTGTGGTCAACGAATGATTCGCACTAGTTTCGAAGATTTTTTACAGTCGAAAGCTGTTAGAAACAGATCTCATTAGGGAATGAAAAGTATCTTTCTTAACTATCAAAATCAGAACTAAGCCATAATTCACTCTTTCCCTTTTTTCGTTCCTACCTCAACACATTTCAGAATACACTTCCGTGAAGTGATTTGTTTGCATTCGCTGATTTTCATCATACCACTGCCGTGAGCTTGCGACTTTTATAGTTCTACCTTACAACGCTACTATTGTATATGAACTTTGATAAAACTTTGCACTAAAATGCGCAGAAATGCACTGACAATCACAGAAATTCAAGGCAAAGGAACAGATCTAATTTTTCACAAACAAATCTTTCCTCGCGTTCGAGAATCTATCCATAATCCAAAAAATTTTCAGATACGTTGAGTTGTTTTTGCATCAGCTGACATCACACAATAAACAAATCCGAATTGCTAAAGATACGTAGCCGAACGCGCCCAAATATTTGACGTTTAACGAACAGCTGATTCAATTACACAGCCTTTAACCAAATTAGTAAAAAGGTCGTTCATGAAAACTTTTGCGTAAACTTATCATTTTACACAATTTGTAAAGTTACGACGTTGCATGAATAACCGGCAAATAATGATGTTGATGTTTTTAAGTAAAATTAACAAGCTTAGAACATAGGTTCTTCGAAGCTTATATCTACATTTGTACTTACACACACATAATTTTTTTTTACATAATCGAAGTTTTTTATGAATAGTTATAAAATAAAAAAATACATGATTTTAAAAATTCAAAATAAGCGGGTTTGACTGTACTATCAGATCGGGTTTTTATTGCATTTTTTATTTCTGGAAAATCTTAGGCTTTAATTATCAATTTTTTTAATCACGCTTCAATAAGCAACAATGAAACTTTAAAAAAAAAGTTAAGATACAAAGCATTCCCTGAAAATTTGAGCTCAATCGGCTTAGTGGTTTCGAAATCAATAGCAAACATACATAGGCACAATAATTTTTTTTTAAACAGAGGTCATTTCGTTCAAGCAAGTACTTTCAGCAGGCTAGGGAATGTCATAACTAGTTTTTCTGAAAGTCCATTTCCGCGATTATGGGGCTTTTGATGTCACCGGCTCCCGTACTAAGATTTGATGTTCCTATAATAAACACTTACCGGTCCTTACAGCTGATGAATTCATCATGCAGAAAGCTACAAAGGAATTTTTCTCTCTACTTTCTGTCATATTTTTGTTGTTTTATTTTTCTATTTATTTTCCTTTACTGGATCATTATAAAATATTTCACCCACTTCTTCGCTAGTAAAAACAAAGAGTACGAAAAACAAAACACTCTCGGTCATGATGGACGGGGTTTGGACTGGCCTGGGGTATGATGAAAAGATAAGAAAATGCAAGTAAAGAATGAAAACACAAAACCCCAACCTGTAATGCAGTAGGCCGAATCAAACCGCGAAAATAATAAAACAGCAAACACATACTTCACTCACTACTAAACAATTTATTTGAGTGTAGTGGAGGTTCTTACACAGCAGAATATTTAGGTATATAGATAAAAAGTGTCGAATTTTGTGCAAACAAACCGCGCAGTAACTATAGAAAAAGAGTGAGAAGTACTTTTGTATTTAATTTGCACGAAGCCGGCGACCCATTTCATCGAGTCGGACCACCATGGCTACCGACTAGGTCGAACATTGAATTTCTTTCTTGGTTGGCAAACCTACAACCGGTTTCCACCTGATTAAAGGAAGGCCTTTATTTTAGGAAAGCATTTTTGATCAGAAAGCCACTAACTTTAGTGATGACCAATGAGTAGGTAGTGCATTTAAACAACATAACAACATTGGGTGCAAGGGAACTTGATTTTCTTTAAATGACTTCGTAAATCCTTATTTTATGTAGAGAATCACGCACGACGCACCAGAGTGTGTATAAGAATATAACGAAACCAAACCGAGCTCGCTCGTCGACCGACAAAGAGAGACTGGCGATTTCTCGCCCCGTCTTCTTTCAGAGTTTGTGAATTAAACGCCAAGCATTCCCCCTTCCAAAACGATTCCTCCACTTCACCCCCAGCCTGGATGCATGTGGAATGTTTAGTATATTCCCTCGTCTTCAACAGTGTTTCTGTTTTGACGAGGTCTCTTCGTACCCCTACTATGGACTATTTTAACTCCGACTAGAGAAGCAACAACGAAATAATGAAGACGACTAAGTGGATGTGGATATAGACAATATTTGTCTATATCCACATCCACTTCGCCTTCTGTCCCATGCCACTATGTCGAAGGGAGAAATATGGCACAACTCTATACAGTTGCTTTATTTGGCTAGTTTTATTGAAGCTAACCAACAGCAACAGAGGTATTAGTTGCAGCAGGAACCAGGGGGACGCACGATGGAACAGGCACACACAATTCGCACATATCCAATGGTTGCTGTTGCCTTCATGCTCGGTTTTACCACCACGAAGCTATTTTTTATTGCAACATACGATGGATGGTGGTGGCGAATGGTGGCGAAGGTGTATATACATACATACATATCATGTACATATGTATGTATGAGTGAATAGCACCATGACGGAAAGGAACATCATCATGGTCAAGCACAGATGACTCTGGCAATAAGAAGGTTGCTAGTAAAGTTTCTCATCGGGTCGCACGTAGTTGCTTTTTACTCTATGTCAATGTATGACAAAAAATAAGGCAAATACTAACAGCCGTATTTATTAAGAAAATATAAAGGCTTCGTAACTTTAAGATGCCTTTAAATTGCTCTTAAGTGCGAAATAGGTATCTATAATCAATTTTCACATATAAGCAACGTTACTTAAATGCATCGCAACTAAAACGCCATCCAGGGCCCGATCCAGGTTTTTCACCGCCCTGGCAAAAATAATATTAGCCGCCCTTTGTAACGACATATGGGTGATTTCATAGAAAACGACCCTTTACGAAAAATCACAAAATATGACTTCAAATTTAAAAAAGTACCGTAAATTATTTTTTTGTCTTAATGACCTAATTTTCATCTGAAACTTAAATTTATACTGTTTTAAAGCATTTCCGTTCTTTAAAGTAGAAATAAATAATTTTGGGTTTTTTTTTAGTTTTTTCTACCCATGGGCTCAGGAATGTGTGAAACTACTATTAAATTTTTGACTAAAAAAGGTAATAATCTAAACATTTTTTTTTTAATTGAAGGTTGAAGGTTTGGTTTGCCATATTGCATACAAGAAACTTTCGAATAACTTCGAAAAATCAAAAAAAAATTGTTCAAAAATAATACTTTTGGAAAACACGGCAATTTTAAATAATTTTTTTTTTTCAAAAAGGAGGAAATATGAGGAAAATGTTTTGGGTTGTACAAAACACTGAGACCTTATAGTTTTCTTTAAAAATAAATTTACAACTCGACAGCACCCGGCAATATAACAAAAACACTAAACTGTACAAAAAATACATAAACTTCTCGACTTTTTGATGAATCAATGTTTGCCCAAGAACATTGACATAGACGAAATTAGTCGATGAAATCCAATAAATCAAACGTTGAAATTAAGTTTACACCATGGTCTCTAACATTCATTGATACATTTTTTTCAACTCACTTCAAAAAACATAAAACACCAACTTCAAATTGGTGAAAATAAAGTGCATTGCAAATGCAGGCGTGTCTACCAAATTGGTCGAGATTCCGACTAGATGCTCGAAGAGGTGGCGTGGTGGGGGTGAACTTTGAGACTGCTTTATGATAATACGGTTAATCAGCTACAAGCAAAACCAAATTTAGGGGCTTTCACAATAGTTTGATTTTTTCGATTTTGTTCGGTTTTTGGGGTAAAATGCACATTAGTGCGCCGCTTATTTCGCAGCTCGAACCTCTTAGCAGAATGGGTCTCCAAAAGTCACTTTTTGTCATCAGAAGCTCAAAACCCTATTTTCAATATATTGATTGTTTCACAATTTGAGAACCGGTGGTTATTTGCCCTTATCAGAACTCTAAGCACGTTTTCGTGTCATTTAATTATTCAATAGTAAATACAATTTCACGAATTTGAAATTAATATACTGACCCTGTATTTAAAATGTTAGGTCTATGTCACACCCGTAACAGGTTGGCATTTCAAATCATTCTTTCTGTTTTTCAACTCAATTTTAGTTTTGTTGCTTTAAGATATGAAATTCATGACGTAGGGATATAATTCTAAGAAAATCTACTTTAAATATAAATTCAATCGAATTTAAGTGAAAGTTTTCCTTATTTTTAAAGAAAATGGAAAAAAAATCTCACTGAAGTGAGAAATCTATTCACTTTTCAGTGAGAAAAACTTCATTTTTCTAGAGAAAGTGTTTCTGACATCATGTGAGAAATGATTATACATCGATGACAACAATTTCCCGTCAAAATATAGTATGTTATATTGTTTTCATGCACAAAAATCATACTCCGTCACACCCGTAACGATGATCTGTCACACCCGTAACGTTTTCAAATAAATTTTTTTTATAGTTTTTCGTAGTTTTGGTTCTCATTTCTTAACTGAAACTGAAGATCAACTATAAATAAATAAATAAATTGGGTGGCGCAACAGCTCGAGGAGAACCAGGGCCTAGTGACTTACAACTCACAACCATTCCTGTTAGCGTGTTTGTTGGGCAGGAATGGAGGGGACCTACAGTTTTTTGCCGAGTCCGAACGGCTAAATGAGAAGCACTTTTTCATGACAAGTATACTCTTGGAGGATTTGTCAGTTCCTCGCAAGAGGCAGTACCTCGAATAAAACATTTCTGTTTTTAGGTGGCACGGCTGGGAATCGAACCCACACCTTCGGCATGACAGTCCTACGCACTAACCATCAAGCCACGAGGTACTACAAGATCAACTATCTGGGTTAATATTTGCAAAAGAATGATACATACTTTTCATACAATATTTTACACCACATACAAATTAAATATCTTAATCGCAAATCACCAGTTTTCTAAGGTCACACCCGTAACGCAACTTAATTGCATCCTATAACATATAACTGAACCACTAATTTTGCATACTTTAATATATTAATTTTTTAAAAGGGCTTCAAGTGTCATACAATAGTAAAGTTTTTATTTATAAATTGGGAATTGTATGTTAATTGTATGTTCGCCAGGAAGGGAACTATTACACCAATATTACCTGACAGGGTGAATATTGGAATACCAATCGCTACTTGTAAACTTATGCTTAAGCAAGATTCCATGTTGATGACAAACAACAGATGGACAGGTATCACTACTTGTCTGGCGACAAAACGGATCTGGCCAACACTGGATCCGAAGCGATCGAAATGTTTGTTATCTCTTAGTAGATTGCATATTAGCTCCACAATTGGTGTCATAACTGGACACTGCCTCATAGGCAAACACGCCAATAGACTAGGCGTTCTTTCAAATGACTTCTGCAGAAGCTGCATGGACGAGGAGGAGGAAGAAACTATCCCACACCTTCTTGTTCATGCCCTGCTCTTTCTCAAAGACGTAAAATATACTTAGGAAATTTTTTCTTTGACGATCCCAGTGATTTAAATAAAATCGACATTCACAGTCTCCATCGCTTTATTAAAAGCTCCAATTGGTTTAATTAGCAAGGGTCATCTTGCAATCTTTATGTGGTATCACAATGGGCCTATTCTGGCCTAAGTGTGTCAGTAGTTTTCCTGGCAGCCACCTTAACCTAACCTAACCTAACCTATGTTAATAATTAAGTACATGGGCGGCCCACAGTGGAACGATCAGTACAAATTTCTGGTCATGAGGTGATTTTTTTATTTTGTGATATGAACATAGTTCTTATATGTGATATTTTGAAAACTGTCCACTCTTTCATAATCTATAAAATTTTAGTTTGTAAACATAACGGTTTTCATGAAATAATGGCTTAATTTGAACACTTTTTTTCTAAGCCAAAAAAAATGTGATACTAGATATTTTTGGTTTTTCGAGTCTTTCATTCAATTTTTGAGATAACTCAATGAAATAAATTGTGTTCAACTAAGGAAGATTAGTTTAAAAAAATTAAATTAAAAAAAAAATCAAATTAAAGATTTGTCCATTCGAAAACACCTGTTTTTACAGTTGCTTTTAAAAAATAATATCTAGAATTTCCAACAAGCTTTTAAAAAAATGCTTGCATATGCCTGCTTTCTAATTCACCTTTAAGGAATTTTATGCTATCGGTGAGTAATATTTAACAAGAATTGGATCCGACCGGATCCGACCCCGCTAACCTATGAGCTTTAAAAAATCTCTACCTTTTATACTGGTCATTGCTCAACATGTCTTCTTTTTTTTTGTAACAGAAACCAAAATATACTTTTACAGTATTTTTAGGTGTGCTGAACTCGAATCCGAAGTCAGAAAAATTCTATCACCTCACGTTTCTGGCATATAACCGTTTGAAAATTGAAAATACCCGTTTTTCGCTGTTTTCGTAACAGCGCTTTAACATAACTTATGTTAAAGCGTGAGGTTACTTGTTTGAACAAAATGTGTAACGGTTCCTGGAAGAACAAAATTTTTTCTTTTGAATTCCTTTCAAATTTTTCCGGTATCTCTTTTCTTCTCCGAGAAATCCATCAGATCCGAATGACGATATCGAGAGTGAAAATAGCATTTAAAGCTTATTTTTGATTTTGAATATTATTTTTTTTGTTTTTAAATTTACTTGAACCTTTTTTTACATTTATCTATTACATGTCTTAATTTTCCACAATTTTCTGAAAGAAATTTTGTGAAACAAAATTAATGCTATTATATAATTCTAAGGCTCTTTATTTGGATTTAAAATTATTTATGTAAGTTTTCAGCAATTTGTATCGGGAAACAATATTTGGAATTGATTGGTTTTTAATAGCGATATAGTGTTTATTGTACGTACATAAGAACATAGATTTATGTAATACATACATGCCACTTTTATAAATATTCTTAAGAGGGGTATTTGAAATGTTCTTAAGAGAAAAAATATCATTTTCTCTTATGTAACAGTTGAAGAAAACCTGATTTTCAAAATTGTGCATCATTTTGATAAAAAAATTTCTTAAATTCGAAGAAATAATCATAGTATTGGATATAATCATAAGTATCTACCTACCTTAACTATAGTTAAAACAGATAGAAAAATGTTTATAATATTTATTTTTATAGATTCAATTTTTGAAGATTTTTAAATTTATCGGTAATGGGTGTACGGATCTCAACAAAACAAATAAATTTTTTTTTAATTTGATTATTTGAGGAACAATTTTTTAAAAAAAGATGTTAGTATTTAGAATTTAAATTAGTATAGGTATGGTACACTTTAAAATTCCATTTTTCTTATGTTTGTTTTTTTTTTTTTCAAATGCACTTTACTAGATATGGAATCGTATGCTTTATGAAATATTTTTCAATGTTTTATTAATCTATAGTATTTAACAAACACAATGGCGAAAAAATCATCAAAATCCATCCATTTATTCAAAAGTTACAGCACGATGTCCACTTTTTCAGCTTTTCGTTCCACTGTGCGGCCGAACTCCGCTCGGCAAAACTTTTTTTTTTAGTTATTTGTATTAATATTTAAAAAAAATCGAGTTGATACGCTACTTCTCCTATCAACATGGCAGTAATGTTTCTACTCTAGTGATTGCACCCCACCCTCATAAAATAATTTCCTCTGTAAAAGTTGCAAATATTTTCTTCCAAAATTTGTTTTTAATTTTGAGGACATATTATAATTAAAAATTAAATCTTTTTGATGATAAATATATGCAAACAAAGATAGTTATGACATTCAAGATCTTAGCGACAGATTTTAGATTTTATTAATTATTGTCAAGAAGGTGACTTTGTCACACTGTGATAGAATGGCGCACTGTAACTCTTGTATATATTTTTTTTTATTGTTTTATTTACCTAAGGAACCTATCTTTTTTCTGTAAGTTAATTATTTTTAAATGTAAGTTTATTATTTTTAAATTTTATTCTTAAATAAGCTGCTTATTAAATTGCTTTTTTGTAAAGGCGAATTTTATTCAAACAATTAGAGTTTTTGTTGCTCATACATAATTTGAAAACTTCAATTAAATTTTATTTGCTTTTTTAAAAAACTTTGAAGTATCTAGTAAAGTTGGGGTGTCAGTGGGTGAATTTTAAATACAAATATTTCTTTTATTTTGCGCATGGGAACAAATCTTTAATTATAGCCCAAATCTTTATAGTCATTTCCAAGAAATCAAGTCCCTAATAATAAAAGTGAGCGTGGCAATGGGCGGATTCTTTACTGAAACTATATTTTATTTGTTTATCTTTATGACAGCAAATTTTGAAATAGTATTCAAATCATTTCATTAATTTCCAAGAAATTGAACAAATAAGTAGAGAAATTTTCGAGAAAAAAAAAGAAATAAGCCCCTGCCTAATTTTACCAAACCCTGATTATTACAAAAACCAAATTTTGTATTACTTTATCCTTAAATCATTTCTGAGAAATCAATAATTAATTAAAGTGGATTGGCAGATAGTCAATTTTATTAAAGCCATTTCTCATTTTCTATCTTTTTAACTAACTCGCAAAATATTATCCAAATCATCTGAGTCGGTACGAAAAAATACAGTTAGTAAGACCGTTTTCCAGAAAACAACAAATAAAAAAGTTGGCAGGGCAATGGATGGATTTTAATAAATATACTTTCCAAATGTTTTTCATCTTCAAACAGACAAGCTCTGAATATTTAATCCAAATTGTTAGAGCCATTTTCGGGAAACCTTAAAATATTAAAATTTTTATTAACACCACTTTCGAAGATTTGTCCACTATTAAGAGCAAATAAGAAAATGGTGTTTTGATCGTTAGGGCTGTCTCTGAGATACCAAGTAATAAGGTGGTTCCGAGAAACTTTAAAATAACAAAAGTGGGCGGATTTAAACTAAACCGCTTTTTAGTTTTTGCTCATAATAACGAACTCTGAATATGTAATCTATATCGATAGATTCTTATCTTAAAAATCGAGAAATTAGAAAAGTGGGCGTGTCGGAGGCAAATTTTACTAAAATATTGCTCTAAATTATTAACTTGCTCATACAAAGTAACTCTGAAAATTTTATTCAAATCGTTGGAGCCATTTCGAAGAAACAAATAAATAATAAAAGTGAGCGTGGCATTGGACATAATATCCAAACATAAAAATAAATAAATTGGGTGGCGCAACAGCTCATGGAGAACCAGGGCCTAGTGACTTACAACTCACAACCATTCCTGTGTGCGTGTTTGTTGGCAGGAATGGAGGGGACCTACAGTTTTTTGCCGAGTCCGAACGGCTAAATGAGAAGCACTTTTTCATGACAAGTATACTCTTGGAGGATTTGTCAGTTCCTCGCAAGAGGCAGTACCTCGAATAAAACATTTCTGTTTTTAGGTGGCACGGCTGGGAATCGAACCCACACCTTCGGCATGACAGTCCTACGCACTAACCATCAAGCCACGAGGTACTACAAAATAGATACATAGATTTTAAAATTCTTTTCCCTTTAATGTGAATAAACTCTTAAAATTTCATCAAAAGCCAAGGAGCTTTTTCCGAGGAACCAAGAAATAATAAAAGTGGCGTGGCAGATTTTACTGAATTTCGGTTTATTTTCATTATCATAAGAAAAAACTCTGAAAATAACATTTTAGTAAATTTTTCCCACTTTCAGAAATCAAAAAATTAGAAATGTGAGCGTGTCAGGGGGCGGAAAAAACTAAAATACTTTTAATTTTTTTTTGACAAACCATTCAATAAATGAAAAAGTGAGGGTTGAAGTAGGCGGATTTTAATAAATAACTTTCTATTTTTTTTTGCTCATAACAAACTCATAAAATCTCATCAAATTTGTACGGCTTTTTCGAGAGAGATAAATAAATTATAAAAATAGGCGTGGCCAGAGGTGAATTTTACTAAAATGAATTTCATAATTTTTTACTTGCTCATACAAATAAATTCTAAAAATTCCATCCAAATCGTTTGAGCCATTTCTGAGAATCTCATAAAAAGTAAAAGCGGGCTTACCTGTAAGCGGCTTTTACTGAAACCATTTTTAGATTCCTTGTCTTTTCCATAGGATCAAACATTGTGAAATTTTCGTAAAAGTCGATAGATCCATGTCAGGGAAATGAAGAAAAAGAAAAGTGGGCGTGGCAGAGGGCGTATTTTATTAAAACTTTTTTATATATTTTTTTCTAATCCATAAGAACAAATTCTGAAAATTTCATCCAAATCGTTAGAGCCATTTTCGATAAACCAATAAAGAATAAATAGGGGCGTGTCAGTAGGCGGATATTCCAATAACCATTTTTTATAATTTTTTCCTTCTTATGGCAATAAATTCTGAAAATATATTTCAAATAATTTTAGCCGATTCCGAGAAATGGATCAAACAAAACCATTTTCTAGAAATTAAGAACTAAGAAAAGTGGGCGTGGCCGGGGGCGTATTTTAGAAAAACTCGTTTTAATATATTTTTCTCATCCACAAGAACAAACCCTGAATATTTCATCCAAATCGTTAGAGCCATTTCCAAGAACCAAATATATACAAGTTTAGCTCGTTTAAAGTAATAAGACAAAATTTGGAGTCTCACTGTCACACCCGTAACGACGGAAACACCCATATGTCACTGCAGGGATGGTGCGATTTTAATCAAATCGTAAATAAAGTAGGTTATCATTTCGTCAGGTATGAATGCAATGTGGTTGGAATTGTGTAATATTCACATAGACTTGTTAATCTACTAGGGCTTCTAAACGAGTATATGAAATTTTATGAGTGTATGTTATATTAACATACATACAGCATTTCAATACTTTCTGTTTACTGATTTAAAAAAATATATATCAAAACCGGTTCAGCAGCTTAGAAGATAAAGGCTAAAATGTTTTAAATTCGGTTTATATTTAAGTGTCTTTTGTAACGTCGCTCGGCGTCGACTTGCTTGTAATAAACTTTTGAACTAAACATTTTGTTTTTCTAAACTAATGCTTTAATATTTTAATTTCTGTTATAAGTATTCGATGCTTTGATCAGTTCTTACTACTACGCTATTACTTATACATAGCTGTATACTGTACAAAAACATGCTTAAATGTCTTAAAACCTACATTCTTTCGGAATCCAGAAACAAATTGGCAAATAATACTTTTTTGCAAAATTCTTCAAGGTGACAAAAAAAAATATTTTCCACAAAGAAAAAATGTCCGTGGTGTAAATTTTTTTTTTATTCGCTGTCAGTTTACAGTTTCGAAAAAAAAATCTCAATGAGACTAGTCTATGAAAAAGCAAACACAAATGCCAAACGCAATTTTTTTCGGAAAAAGAATGTCAGTGAGATTGTTTTGTACGAAAAAAATCGTGGTGAATATAAAATTTGTTTTCTTTGGGTACTTCACAGTTCGATAAACAAAATTTAAACGTCCAAAAAAAATTTTCTCGCAAAAAGCGCTCCCATCAGAAATACATGTAGTTTTTTTTCCTCAAGGAACTGTATACTTAGCTTTAAGTAGCAATTGAAAATTGATTATAGATGAGAATTTAAGTAACGTAATTTAAAGGCAATTTTATTATTTAAAAAAAAACTTAAGTAATTGACGTCTTAAAGGGCCCACACACACCACACTTGTGTGCACACATGTACACCGACCCCGTGTGCGGTTCCGCCACACACACCACACCAAATCGTACACACTTTAGTTGTGCAAGGTTAGGTTAGGCTAGGTTGAAGTGGCATTTGGAGCTTCTTATGAAGCGTAATAGACTGCCTTTGTCTCAGTTTGTTAGATCACTGGGATCATTGAAGTAAAAATCACCAAGGTGAAGTTTGCGTCTATGGGATAGAGGAGGGCACGTGCATAGAAGGTGAGGGATTGATTCTATCTCTTCCTTATCCATACACCTTCTGCAAAAATCATTGGAGAACACGCCAAGACGCCTTGCGTGCTTTCCTATAAGACATTGTCCGTTTATAACACCAATCATGGAGCTAATGTGCAATCTACTTAGAGATATCAAACACTTAGATCGCTTTAAATCCAATACTGGCCAGATTTGTTTTGTTCCCAAACAAGTGGTGATATCGTTCCCCGGCACCCAACAGAGTAGAGTTAGTCGAGACCGATTCCAGGGATTTGATAGCTGCTTGACTATCCGAGAAGATGCGGATATCTAAAGTTGATATTACGTTTTCTTTCAGCCAAGATAAGGCTTCTTTAATCGCCATAAGTTCCGCCTGGAACACGCTACAATGATTAGGAAGACGGAATGAGAGACTTAATTTTAGTCCTTCTGAGCACACACCGCCACACCCCCTCATCAGTTTTCGATCCGTCTGCGTAGAAATGGACCGATTCATCATTTAAGAACGCCATATCATATGCTCCCAGAGGGTTCTAGAAGGAATGGTGACTTGAAAGTTTGAACCGAATTGTGGTCTTGGGATGGTGTATTCAATGTGACTAGGTAGTGATCGGAATGAATTCAGAATGGTGGAATGTCCAATACTATTTTTGGTCCATTGTGAGGAAGCTTGTAGGCGTATGGCCGTATTTGCAGCCACCTGTTTGCTAAAAATATCGAGGGGCGTCAGATTGGTTAATCAATTCATCAAGCGAACCATCTACCTTCAGGAATGTCAGTGCAGATGCGATTGCAAATGTGTCGACATTGTTAAAAGCGCCTTCTATATCTAAGAAAGCAACCATGGTATACTCTTTATTATTTTTTTTTTTTTTACACTTCAGATTCTTAGTTGTAGTGAGCTTAGAGCAAGCTGCAACCTACAATCAGAGGCTCATCATAAGTGCATGTGTTAGTGGTTAGTAAAAAAGGCAATCTAACACATGCATAATAAAATACTAATAAATTAACAAAATTAAACAAAAAATCTATATACATACATAATTAAACAATATACAAAATATTTAAGTCATAGTTTCAAGAAGTAAAAACAATCACGACCGTGGAGCACTGGTTCGAAATACTTTCTTTAATGCCATCTTACTTATGTTAAAATCAACAGAGGAGCCGTTTAAATTAAATTAAATGGAGGGAATATTCTATGGTTCGTACCAGCGTTGCCGATGTGGCACGATCGTGCACTTATGGCACCTTTTGATTTAAATAGCACCTTAGCACTCAAGGACTTCATATGGCACTTTGATGATCGTCTAGTAAAATAATATTCAAGCAATGAAACAACAAATATTTCTTAGAATGTTTATAAACCAATACTTGCATCACTTATAGTTTTATTATATTTATTTTTGTCCCGTTTAATTCAAATCAAAACCTTAATCTAGATTTAAAATACTTGAAATCTGAAAACTAAATACAATTTCATATTATTCACTCGTTAAATCTTCACTTCAATCCAATTTTCGATTTCGATTTTTCAATCTCAATTACTTAATCCTAAATATTTTATTGTTACTGCCATCCGAAGTTAAACTCAATTTCAACATTATTCACTTCTTTTTGAAGTTTGTAATTTCTTTTTACTCCCAGAAATAAAGAAATACATAAAATTATCAATTAACTAAATAAGGAAAACCATTGGATTAAATGCATGTTTTGAAACGAATGTGAATGTTTTGCTTTTATAAATCTTAAGTCCAGAGTGAATAATATGGGCGTAAGTGTTACGCATTCGTTTCTGTTTCAAAAATTTTATTTGCATCAAAAATTAGTTGGTGGCACCCACTGGCCTAAAATGGCACTTTCTGTTGTTGGCAATGGCACTTTCAAAAAAATATTTCCGGCAACGCTGGTTCGTACTAGAGTATGTAGAGCAGTTTCCACCGATTTCCCTTTGCAGTAAGCATGTTGAGCAGTAGATAATAGCTGCCGGTCAATGCTTGTACGTTAGTGGATATCAATCAAACGTTCAAAGGATTTAAGAAGGAATGATGATAGACTAATAGGTCTGAGGTCTCTCGGGTTTACCTGGGAACATTTGCCAGTTGTGGGTATAAACACAACCTTGACTTCTCTCCAAGACAGGGGAACGTGGACCAGTGCTAAGCAACTGGTAAATATAGACTCCAGAATTGGCAAAACTAGATTTCAATTCATTTGGAGTTCAACTGGTATTATCGTCTGGTCCTGCAGATTTGTAGGGTTGGAAGCTGTTGAGTGCCCAAAGCAGCTTGTCCCTGGTAATCAGAACCTGTGGATAGCTTGACTTCAAATCAGACCTAAAATGGTCGAAGCTATAGAAATTTTGGGAGCTACCAGGGAAATGAGTATCTAATAGCAGGTTAAGCTGGCCCATGAGCCATCAGCATTTTTTAAGCAGCTTGGCATTGCTGGATTTGTAGAGAGAATTTCCCTGAACCTAGATGCCTCTGAAGTTTCCTCTATTTTTCCACAGACTTTTTGACTTTCTCAACTCTTTCTTATTTAATTTGAGGGTTACCTTATAGGATTCCCAATCTGACACTTCACGAGTGCTTTCAGCTCGATTGAAACTCTTGCGACACTCTTTCCTGAGCGGTTCAAGCCTTGAATCCCACCAATGTGGTTTCTTTTTCCCCCTTATTTGAGTAAGTGGACAGGAAAGAGCCATAGATTTGTTAAGGGCTAATGTGAGATCATTGACTTTGCAGTCTTCAATAGTATTAGAAGCAGGATTTAAAAGATCAGGTTTAAGTAGCCTCTGAAGTGTAATCCTATATTTGAGCCAGTCGGTTTTCCGAGGGTCTCGAAATACTACGCGGCAAGGAGGTTCATCAATGAGACTGAACTGAATGTATCTGTGGTCAGAGAACGAATGTTCCTCCGACACTTTCCAATTCGAGATCTTATGATGAATAGTAACTGAGAAAAGAGTAATATCTAATACTTCTTGTCGGTTTTTAGTGATGAAGGTAGGCTCATTACCTACATTACTTACTATAAGGTTGGTTCTTAAAATAAAATCAAAAAGAGACTCACCTCTATCACTGATATCGGTACTTCCCCATACTGTATGATGGGAGTTGGCATCGCTCCCCATGATGAGGCATATCTTCTGCCGTTCTGCATTCGCGATTAGTCTCTTCAGTGTTTCACCGGGGAGAGGGCCGAGGTGGTCATGGCCCAGATATGCCGACACTGATATCTCTATCGCTGAAATTAGGGAGTAAATATAGGTACATTAGCGCTACGCTTAACTAGTATGCAAGATCTGGGGTCACCTTTATCAGACGCATACAGTACGTAGTATCCAAGAGCCCTGAGTCCCCTAACTATGAATTTAACAATCCACGGTTCTTGGATCAAGACAATATCTTCACCATTCCTGGATAAACGGAGAAGAAGGGAGGCCGAAGCCTTAATGGAGCGTTGGAGGTTAATCTGGATTAACTGCAGCATTTTGGCTACAATCAGGCAGATCAGTCTCCACCACGGTGTCGTTGAGTTCCTCCATGTCCGAAGATGAACCCAAAAGGCCATCCTCACACAAAGGAACGAGGTTGGGGAAGTCTTCAGTCTCCATATCGGTCAGACTGTCGACGAGTGTAGAAGACTGAACCGTGATCGAGGATGACCTGGATTTCTCATCACCCAACGATGGAAAGGTGATGAATGCACCAGAGTCCTATCCCACAGATACATCTTCGGTGTTTTCCAGAGGGACGCAATCCGCGTCAACCTCGTCTTTTTTATTTGTATATACCTTCAGGGAAATCGTATCAAACCCATACCTTATCATGCCTTTAGTCTGTGCCAAGGGGGCAAGGGAATCCTTATTTATCACGATAATCACGCTTCTATAAAGACCCCTTACCTCCTCGAGGTGCGACCTTCCAGTCGTGAGTCGGGAATGAGGGGTTGCTTAGCTTGACTATCTGGAGTATTTCCTCCATGCAAGACGGCTCGTCAGGTATCCATATGCGGGCTCTAGGTCTGCACGGGATGTCTTCCCTAGCAACAACATCGAGCTTTGCACCTGGCCAGACCTCACCTAACCTGTTGACAACAAGCTTATACAGATCGCACGATCTCTGATCCGCACAGACGATGAGTGTGACATGCCCTTGATGCCAACCGCCATCGCCTGTGAGATGAGGTGGTCCTGGATTTTGGATTTTGGAGAGCTTCAGTCTTACCACCTGCCATTGATCTGGAGAAATCGTGCCATCAATATTGCTCCTGTCAATAACCGCAACCACGATCTTGTTTTTAAGAGCGTAGCTATAGGACCTGGGTACTCCGGAATTAAGAGTGCTGGCGTTATGAACTTTGGGACGCTTGGGAACCGAGATGGTTTCCTCCAGAGATCTATTTCGCTTCGACGTGGAGTCGTCGCTGGTCTGCGCATTCGCTAAAATGCTCTGGGCCCTATTTTATCTTGACATCCTGCTCCGGCTTCCCTTCGACCTGCGTTTTATTACCGAAGGTCTTGAGGATCCTAGCAGCCGACCGCCGGACCCTATAGCCGCCCTTTGACGGCCTATTTCTTCTACTCTCACGCGACGACCTCGGGAGAGAACCCACCCCAGCGGTAGGAGGACCGATATTTACAACCCTAGCACCGCTTAGCTGGCCCCCCCACGAGACGTACTCGGGAGAGCTCTACTCTCTCTAGTAGTGCTAGGATCGTTATTCACAACCCCCCCTCCCCACTACTGAAACTAGGTATTGCTACCGCCTACTTCTCTCACTGAGATCAGTATCAGATGGGGGGCCATGACTTGCCACAACCACCCCACTGACACCAACCCTAGAAGTAACAACAGCTTTGGCACCGTGCTGCCGCCCGGTTTCGAAGGAGAACCGGTTTCATCTAAATCTGTTTTTGTTTGTTTTGTTTGACATATAAATTTTGGACCCAAGAGTAACGAATAAACGGTGTTCACTCTACACAGGGATTCGATATGTACAGAAGGCAAGCTAATCCGAAAAGTGCTAAAAGTCGGATACTCCGTTAACGACTGAGCTAGTATTTTTAATTTGGCCCCCAGCCAGACTGATCATCGCACGGGTCGTGTAACACCTTAGATGTAGCCCAATAGGAAAGTTGCAGTGGGTGAGGAGGGGAATATGATAAGATAAGAGTGGCAAACAGCTATTCGCCGTTCTGCCAAGGAAAGGAAAAAATGTGTTAAGGAAAACACGTCGAACAGCGATACGCCGCACAATGGGCCCAAATGATGTTTTGCGTCTCATAAATCTGTAACTTACTTGTTTATTAAAATAATTTGGTGAAATTTTGCACACATCATCTTGAATGTACTACCTATCAAGTAGTACAAATTTCTTAAGTGTGAATTTATTTTACTAATATTAAATTATTCAATGTTAAGGATTTGACAAATAATCGATATGACATGAAGTTCCATCATGTTGAGTATCATATAAAATAATTTTTTTTTTCTTAAAAATAACACTAGTGAATACAATTTTTGTCACAGAAATCGCACTGTAGTCCTCCGAAGGTTTTTGATGCCCAGAGCTCGAATAAAATCTCAGAATTGCTCCATCACATCAAGCTATCGAGATACTTTAACATAAAAAGCGAATAGATAGTTTTTCGCTATATTTGAGGTAGTTTTACACATCAAAATAATTTTTCCATACAAAAACTCATTACAGCATCTAAAATAACTAATCTTCTCCTCCAGAACTCATTTGAATACCTTCTTTCTTGACTTTTGAGAAATCTCGTACATACATATTATTCCATCACTTTTAATCAAAGCTCATAGAATTCAATTCAAAATTTCTATGTGTAAAAATCAAATATTAGAATAAATCAAAATTTTTAATTTTAGGGTGCTGAAAATAAAAATGTAATGTTTTTTTTTTTACAAAGAAGCGTTTTAGAGATAA
This sequence comes from Dasysyrphus tricinctus, assembly GCA_963921185.1. Lineage (NCBI taxonomy): Eukaryota > Metazoa > Arthropoda > Insecta > Diptera > Syrphidae > Dasysyrphus > Dasysyrphus tricinctus. Next base: position 140,872,795 of record OY992531.1, read on the forward strand.
GTGCAAAAAATAATTTCCTGGCTTTTTTCAAACACTGTAATAAATCTTTCTAAAATAATATGTGTATTTTTTTAAGGATCTGATCGAATCCTTTTTACAATGTACTGCTTTTAATAGTCGGATTGAAATTCATCAAGCAATAGGCGATTAAAGGCTTAAAACGTGCATAAAAAAAATAATTTTTAATACTTTGAAGATGCCAAGTGAAAGATTATTTTTTCACAAACAAATTACTTAAAACTTTGTTTTGTTTAAATTGGATATCACTTTTTGATTTCAGGCATCCCCTCACTCAAAAGGTTAAGTCTTAAAAAACAGTAATTGAAAAAAAAACTTTATCTGAGGTCTTTAATTTGTGCCTATTACAAACAAAACAATAAAAACAAAAAACGTTCTGCAAGGCCAATAATGATGAGACATTATCGTTGGAAAGGTATTTTTTGTAAAACGTTTTGTTCTAGTCTCCTTTGTAAGAGGCACGTATTAAAGACCTCGGGAGCCCCATGGATTAGAGCTTAACGGCTATATAATGAAATGATGAACTCACAATAACCCTTTCAACGATATATGACACATTCGTATTAAAAACTGGACCATTTCCCATACATTTTTGACCATTCTCCTTCACATTGTATTTATGTCATAAATGGAAGGCCTACAATTAACTGAAGATTTCTCCGAGAAGAAAAGAGGTATTGAAAAGATTTAAACTTATTCTAAAAGAAGAAAATTAGTTCTTTCGGAAACTACTAAAAATTTTGTTGAAACATTTTACCTCACGTTACAATACAACTTTGAAAACAGCAAAAAACTGTTTTTTTTCGATTTTATAACGGGAATATCTCAAAAACGTGGCCTGATAGAATTTTTCTGACTGCAGATTCGAGTTCAGCACACCAAAAACCTACGGAAAAGTATATTTTGGTTTCTTTAACAAAAACAAAAATTAAATTTTGTTGACCAGTGTTATTGGACATTTTTTGTTTTGTACCTGCCTTATGATAAGATTATCGCTCTGGATCAAAGGGGGGCAGATTGGGGCAGAAATTTTTTCTTTTGGCTTCTTATTTATGTACTCAGGAATCATCTGCACTAAAAAAGAAAACAGCGGAAGGGTTTAAAAACTCTCTCCAAAATTAAAAAGACAAACAAAAATCAGGTATTCAAAAAGCTTTTTTTTTTTAATTTATCAATATCTTTGAATATGTTTTTTTTTTAATTAGTATAGCCCTAATTGCAAGCTTTCCAACGATGTATAATACTTGTGTAATCCCATTAAAAAATTGTTAAAAAAATGTATTTAATTAGTAACTTCATAACGTTGTTCAGGGAGTGAGATTTCTAGCGAATACTTTGGGTAGCGATATATAGGTATGTAATGGTTAAGTTCAGACATAAAATTTTTATTGTAATGAAAAATTTGACATTCCTTTCATACATTCTCATAAAAATACAAGCATTTATAACAATTTTGAAAAAAATCATTTATGAGACGCAAAACATCATTTGGGCCCACTGTGCGCCGCGCCGCCGCCGTACCAACATGGGGGAGAGCTCGTTGAACAGCTTTTCGCCCTACCACCGAATGGGATAACGCTGGACAGCTATTCGCCGTGCCACCAGGGGACAGGGATGGGTGTGGGCGGGAAAGGTTTAGGTATAAGTGAAGCGATCTTTGGTTTCAGGACCCATCTGGAGTTTGACTCGAGAACCTTTGCCCTTACTCAGCTTCTACAACTCGACAAGTTTGACGCTCAGGTAGAAGTAGTTGTGCAAGAGATCTCATAGAAAAAATACCAAAATGATAATAACATTGCTTGATGGAATCGGAACAAATTTTCAAAATATTTTCATAACCATACAACTCAGGTTAACAATATGTTTTTTTTGCGTTTAAATTATCAACAATCGTTGGTTGTCAACAATGTTAGACAAGATGTTGTTCCATCTGTACCCCCTAATCGAAAAACTTCCGACGCTCTTACAACTAACTTACTGGCCCCATTCGGGCGCTCTAAGTTTAAACTAATAACTTAATGCTAGTGCCTTTCGGCCTAAAAAACTATATTAATTCTAAAATTCAGGTTGGTTTTATTTTTCACCAAGAAGAATTGGAAAAAAAACTTGGTATCTATATCTTTTATTTTTTGGTTTTATATAAAACTTACAAACTAAATAAAACTAAATTAAAACTAATTAAAACTAATTAAAACTACTATAAAACTACTTAAAGCTATTCACAAACTACTTACAAACTACTTACAAACTAGAACAGCCACAGCAAGCATTTTTTATAATTATTACCACATACTTGAACCTTGAACCATCGTCATACTTCATAGTTCTTCCTGAATGTAATGTAGTGAAATAGCTTAAATTCATATTCATTAAAACCACAGAAAATAATGTTTTTCGGTTGCGCATTGTTTTAACAGTACTTGTTTATATGTGGGTAATATGAACATATTGTGAAAGAATTTGATCGCTTAAAGTAACATAGAACGAAGGAAACTTCATCACCATCTTCATCTATTGTTAATACTTAAATTAAATAGATTGGGTGGCGCAACAGCTCGTAGAGAACCAGGGCCTAGTGACTTACAACTCACAACCACTCCTGTGTGCGTGTTTGTTGGCAGGAATGGAGGGGACCTACAGTTTTTTGCAGAGTCCGAACGGCTAAATGAGAAGCACTTATTCATGACAAGTATACTCTTGGAGGATTTGTCAGTTCCTCGCAAGAGGCAGTACCTCGAATAAAACATTTCTGTTTTTTTAGGTGGCACCTGGCACGGCTGGGAATCGAACCCACACCTTCGGCATGACCAGTGACGGTGCGTCAATAAGACGTTTTAGACAGTGTCTACCCTACCGTAAAGAGAAAAAAAAAGAAACCTACTCGTTACAATCAAGATAATTGTGTTTACATTCATTTCATTATGCCCCTAAATCCATAACCTATCTCAAATAATTGTCAACAGCTATAATTTGCCAAACATAAATCATACATTCATCCCTTACTATTCACACACTCACATTTTCCACACCTACTTTTATATCATTAAATAATTTGACCTCTACCAACAACCACAAAGCACAAAATCTCAATACTCAAACACAATACACACACTTTAGCTTCCCTATACCTCTGCACTCTGCATCTGCTACGTGCTTCGGGAAACCCCGACTGAAAACGAAGACAGAGTCTTTCGTTCTACCTAAATTATATGAAAATAAAATCAGCGGGTTATGTTGCTCAGGTATAATTTCTATGTAGGGCAAGTAGACAGAATCGAATCTGTCTAATTGCTTATTTTGCTTTGAACTTTGAAGTAAATTCGAATTTTTTTCATTGACTGTTAACGTTAAGTGAGGAGAACAACTTCTTTATTTTTATTTTTGGAGTTGATTATTTTTTGAGGATTATTTTTTGTTTTTTTTTCATTTATCTTTGGAATTATTATTTTTTTGTTGATCTTTCGTTCACAAAACAGTGGCCAGTAGGTCAACCCTAAAAATTGCAATAGGTAGGAAGGCTGGACTCTTTCGCAGAAGTACACTACTGACGAAAAACAAAACTATGGGAATAATAATTTTATCCGTGTGTGTTTTGAAGAGCTGTATCTCTGTGATTAGTTGTCGTATTGAGTCGAAACAAGGAGCATTTTGAAACTGTATGTTTCTTCTTGTTTTGAAATTCTTTTAAAAATACCTACATATTTATTTTAAGGTACCGTTACTGCCTTATTGCGAAATTGTAAGAAATGGTACGAGAATCAAATGTTCTATTATTTTCTTTGTTTTATGAGTTTCTTAGATTTTTTTTATAAATGAATGTATTTGTTATTCAGCTTTAACTAAGGTCTACAAGTTTTGTTTCTTTGAGTTACACCAATCTCAAAGAAACAAAACTGTAAACCTATACCTATACAGCTATTAATCAAACATATACATACTTTTGTCTTTGATCACCATTATCTCAACAAAAAATAATACGGTTGAGGATGACACATTAAATTCAAGGAAAGTTTTGAAGACTTATTAGGTTTTCAACAAGATGTTTTTAAAACTTCATGTTGACTACTTATGGTGGCCCTTCAACGTTTGTTTCAAAAAAATACAAGCATTTGATAAATATCCCTATCTGTGTACAATTTTTTTTAATTGGTATTCTTGTATTAAATATGTACCTATTTATTTTTGCTTAAAAGAGTTTGTTATTGGTAGCCATGTTTTTAATACACGTTTTTGAAGTCCTGTGTGAAGTCTCAAGGTTTGATTTCAAAGAGAAATACGCTGTATTGTGGACCTCGTTAACAGTTTTTATTTTTGACTGGATAAAAAGTAAAATAATGAATTAAATTTATAACTGTCTACCCAGTTCGTTCGAGTGCCGTACGTCACTGGGCATGACAGTCCTACGCACTAACCATCATGCCACGAGGTACTACAATTGTTAATACTTAAAAGTTCAAATTCTCTTCTTACATCCATTTGGTTCATGACCACTTGACCAGTCATGTTTATCACCGTGAAATAAATGCAATTCTTGGTGCATTTAATCATAGAAATTTTTGTCTCTTATGCGCTTAAAAAATTCAATTAATATCAGACAATTTTACAAGGAATATTAAATTAAATTTTATAAAGAATATTACATAAGTATGTTAGTTCGCAATTTTGTTTTTCGGCTTAAATGCTTTCAGACCTTCAGACTGAACGGCTGGTCCGATTAATATAAGATTTGGTACTAGGTGCTAGGAATGTTAAATTTGTCATAAAGTACAAAAAAATATGTTTTCGGACAAAAACTGCGAAAATAATAAGAAATGGTAAAGTTTGAATGGCTATATCTCTGTCAGTTTTCAAATAATATTGCTTTTTTAACATGCGATATTAAGGCCTTAGAACTCTACTGCGCTATCTAGAAAAAAAAATTAAAAATTATTGATTTTTCGATTTTTTTTTATTTTGGTTTTTGTTAACTTTTCCTGCTTAATTTTTTTTTTTATTAATTTTTTAAACTATCCATTTCGATAGAAAATTTAATTTTGAACAAAAAATTTTAAGTGTAAAATTGTCAAATTCGGCTTAGTTTCCAAATTATACCCAAAAATACTGAAAAGTGGCCAGAGTGACCATTCTCTAAGAAACGCATGGGTGAATTTAGTAGCATTTTTGGTTTTAAGCATGCTTATGGGCCAAACAAACATATTCAATAATAAAAACCCTTGCACGTAATCGTTCCTTTTTAAAAGGTCTATTCAATAGGCTGTTAAGTTTAGAAAGCCAGACGATGGAACTTATTCTATTTATTTATTCAAAAATAAATTTTGTTACAGTTTAAAAATTGTTTTTTATAGTAAAAACCACAATAACTAACTTTATATTTACACATACATGGTGTCCTGTAAATAATGGATAACCTTCAACTGGTTATAGCAGGCCTATGACCTTTCCAGGAAAAGATATAAAAAAATTATTTTCCCAGTGGTTACAATCAAAGAATATAAAGTTGCCAAGAAGACGCATCTCAAAAGTATCGTCTTTTTTTATCCTTATAAAACGAATAGTGAATATTATGGTACGCGTGGGGTTTGCCAAGATTGTATGAAAAAGAGTTTTCTCTTAATTATTTTTTGTTTCGTTCTTTTCATTATTATTTCGAAAAGAGCTTTCGGTATGGGATTTTATTTTAAGATCCAGATAATACTTCTTGGTTACTTTCAATTTTTTGTTACGTTATGATGTTTTTTTCCAGAAGTTGTTAACAAGTACTATTTTCCTCAAATACGTGAACGCTACGACCATATGGATGAACAAATTTCACTATTTTTTTATATATTAATATTCTAGAATAACTGTTATAATAGATAGGTGGTAAACTTTAATAGTAGTTATTGCATTTTTAATTATAATTTTTTAAAATTATTTTCAGTACAAATATTTATTTTCAAAAAAGTTTGACCAACTCTGAGAAATACAAATTGTATGATAACATGGATGGGCAATTTGCTTAAAAAATTGTCTATTCAATGCACTTTTCAAAATGGTATAACACATGCTGGTGTATTAAAAAATTAAACATGAAAATTTATCATTAATCACGCAGCTTTTAACATTTTTGCAAATTATCTATTAAAATGTAACAATAACCTCCCAATTTGGGGTGGACAAAGATTTTCTCTTTTGATGTGTAAGGGGGTTCAGTGCAAGTATAAAACTCGATGCAAGGTGTACAAAGCCCCACCATTTTAAACATATTGAAAAAGAAGTTCTAAAAAGTTTTCCGCGGCAGCTTAAATACTATTAGTCCTAGAAAAAAAAAACTTTGGTACAGATTAGAAAATTCAATTAAAGACAGCAGCTTTTATGTAGCAGAATATGCTAGGTACAGAAAAGAACTAGAAAACAAGAGAATCTTTCATATAAAACAGATCAGAAAAAGTTTATCCATAAACTAAAAGATGGAAACCAGACGCCACAACAACAATATATCCAATTGAACAAATTGCAAGATAATGGTCGAGTATATGGTCTCAGCCAAAAAGACTTCAATGATACTGCAAGTAAGGTTACTGGTGAACAAACAGCAGTTAGTGACAAAGAAGAAATGGGTCAACATGAAATTACCATAGAAGAACTGGAAGTCTCCAGTGCCAGACAAAGTTCAAAAATTTTTCAAATATCTTTCTTAGAACGGAAATTATACCGATCAATAGGAAATACATTTCGGTTACCAAACGGAGGGGGTGAAAATGACCTGCTCAATACCGCGCCATAATATGTTTGAGTACATATATAAGCTTTTAACTTAAGAAATAGCTAATAGAGTGTGTGTCCATCGCAGCAGAAACAACATTATAAAACCAAAGCACACTGAGAAAACTGAACTATGAGTTAGTAAAAAAGATGCATGTTTGATTATATGTTTAACATATACAAATAGAATTTGGCTTAAACCTTATTCTAATCTGTTTAAATGCCAAAATACTATTATTTTAGAGCAAGGTGTGTTTAAGTCAAAGTGATTTATATTTGAATATTCCATTAGAACTATGATTTTGAAGCAAATTAAAAATAATATTCTTCTGTTTTAATGGAGCTAATGAATTAAACATCGAGCAAAATTTGCGTCTTAGAAGGGTACAACAGCATCTAACTGATGAGCCCAACTGTTGTACCTGGGCGAAACGCAATATATGAAGTAAGCTCACTTAAACTTCTTTATTTGAACTTAATTCATTCGCTCCACTAAAACAGAAGAATATTATTTTTAATTTTCTTCAAAATCATAATTATAGAAAGCCTGAGCACTGGCATTTGTTTTCTAAGTGTCTGAATTTAATCAAATTCCCCTGGATAAATAGAATTCACAGTGTATTCATGCTGTGATTTCTATATGAGTCGGTAAACATCGACCAAAATTTGCGTCTTAGAAGGGTACAACAGCATCTAACTGATGAGCCCAACTGTTGTACCTGCGCGAAACGCAATATATGGAGTAGAGCTCACTTATGTCGTTTTCCATTGGTTTCTTTCAAGAAGACACTCATTCTGAATCCAATGGAACAGTGCTTGTTACTTCTACTCAATTTTGAAGTTTTGTCTCTGTATTAGTGAATCATTAAATAGAAACTTTTTGCTGGCACACAAAAAGTGAAATTAAAAACAATAGTGTATCCACCCCTTACTTACAAATAATAATTTTTCTTTTTGTTTTTCTTAATTTGTTTATTAAATTTTATTAAATTCAGTGTTTTCGAGTGCACAATTAATTCGAATGGGATGAACAAAAAATATGAAGTTGCACTGCAGTTTGTTTTGACGTTTGAGTGAATTTTTGTTGAAGTTTCGTGTTGCGTGTATTAGTGCTTCTGAGTGTCTTCTGAATTCAAATCAAGAATCAATTTTCTCTCCTCAGAATCGTCAGAAGAGTATTTTTTGTGCCAATGAAACGGTTTCAGAAGCGTTCCGGACGATTCTGGACGCTTCCGGACGTCCAATGGAAAACAGCATTAAACTTCTTTATTTGAACTTAATATCATTAGAACCTGCAAATTTTTTTTTATGTAATTCAAGCTAGTTTGATTTTGATTTTTGAAAGGCCTGTTTAATTATTTGTCTCACGTGAAAGTATTTAAGATAAAATGAGAATGAGTGTGTTCGTTTCAAATATGAACCTGAAAATGTTAACAAGAAAAGAGATTGAACAAAATCTTAAATTTAAACTCAAATCAGTTTGGATTGAACTCAAACGAAGACAAATTTGGGATAACTTACCTTGTGTCATTATTAGAAAAACTTTTCTTTCGAAAAGATGGGATATAAAAACCCTAAACAAAACATTTTGGGAACACTTGCAATCTTAAAAGTAGGTTTTTGGTAAGTAATAGCTTTTTTTAAAGATATTTATATAAAAACTAAATTATATTTTTTTCTTTTTTCTCCCGAAAAAGAAGAATTGCTTTTTCAAAAAATGTAGTGGAACAGCTAGACATGATTTTCTTATAAATCAGTATAAGGGATTATCATAAGCCAAGTCCTTTCAGGCTCACTTGGGTGTTTGAAGTTTTAGGCCAAACATTTACCAAAAATAAGTATCACATCAGGATCTAATGCTTTTTTAGCTTTAAGCAAACAAGCTAACTATGTTATTTCAAATATAAGTGCACCACAGATTTACCTTCCACATCAATGAAATGGAATACAAAAATACATTTAAGAAGATTAATTACTTTAAATCGTTTTATTTTTAACTATAAACTTAACAACTTCACTGTCCAATGAATCATATACGATTCATGAAATCTATTTTGTCCCGTGTTTCCTTCGTCCATGAATCACATATGATTCAAAAGTATTATTGAATGAAACGGGTCAAAAAACATCTCTACGTCCATATTTTTTGTTTAGAAAATAAAACTTCCATATCACGTCCCATGAATCACATTTGTCACATAGATTTTTTTCTGTACCGTCTTTACAGCGTCCATGAATCATATATGATTCAAGAACTTATATTTTTAATAACGCCTGTATTGCTTGAAAAAATTGCCTCAAAGACATATTTTTAATATGAATGTGTAGGTTATATATAGTCCTTAGCATAACTGCAAACAAAAATGGAAAAATGTTTAAGAAAACGCATTTTTTCATCTATGAATCTTTATATTTTTTGAACCAATAAATTGTTTTTAAAGAAAGTAATACCAAAATCAGATAAAATTAAATAGAGAATTATAATTTACATTTTTAAAGTTTAGACATTTGTCCATTTATGTTTTAAGTAAAAACATGTTAAGACGATTGCCTTATTGCATTGTTTGCACTCTGTATTTACCTATTTGCTTTCAAGGCATCTACATGACCATCTCTCCTGAATTTCTTATAGCAAAAAACGCAACGCTTTCGAACAATTTTACTAGATTTCAAAATAATTCAAGAATGTAAGAATTCAAAGAATGCAAAAGACTTCAAAAAAAAATAAAACTCAAAGAATGGAAAAGGCTTCAAGAGACTTCAAAAGAATGCAAGAAATTCAAAGGATACAAAAGAATTCAATGCATGAACTCCCAAAAGATTGCAATCAGTTGATGGTGACAAAAGATTGGAAGCAAAAAAAGATTGTAATCTTTTTATCGAAAAAGAATGGTGACTGCGTATTTGAAGTCGCATTCTTTAAAAAGAATTTTAAAAATGCAATCTTTAATTAAAGTCGTTAAGATTGCATTCGCAAAAGACTGCAATCTTTAACAACTATGTCATCAATTGTGACGTGTAAGTTTACCACACCAATAAGCATTATAACACCAACAAATTGTTTCATCTCTTCAATGCCCACATTTTGCCATCGTCCTTGTCGATTAAATGCAGACAGACGTTCGTGATGCTCTTAAGATGTGGGCGAAGGTATTGGTATGTTCAACCATTTCCATCACAATATCCGCTGTAAGCAAGTTACAACAGTTTTATAAAATAATTTTTTTCATTTTCATTTGTAATGGCTTCAATTCGATGAATGCCAGAAATGCCAGTAAATTTCTCGCTTTCAATTTTTCAAAATAATGCCAAGAAGACAAACTAGCTCATTGGAATTGAGTGAGATTTGATTGCCAGATTTTGTATATACAAAAGCATTGCAATGATCTGATGTCTTAGTTATTTGAAGCCTACCAGACATTTGTTCTTCATCATCTTCATTTTCGGAAAGCTCATACGACGTATCAGTGTCAACTTTTGTTGGTTGATTCACTTCCAGAACTGAAATCCTCACTTTCCAAGTCCATTTGAAAAAATGTAGGTAATGTCCTTTGACTTCCTTATTACAAATATTTTTAATTTCCTTCATGTTTGTAAGATAAGGAAAAAAATCAACAGATAGTCCGTGAGCCGACCGTAAGATTACCTATCTCATCACGGCCACGCAAAATTGGAAGCCAACCGATAGCTTTAGTCCAAACATTTACAAAACTGCTGGTCGGACAAGCTTTATCTGGTCGCAATGGTTAGAAAATGCACTTTTCAGGTTGCATTTTCCGCTAAATGTACCTAGAATACAAGCAACTTATATAAATTGGGTATCAAATGAAAGCTAAGGCTGTCCTCTACACGATACCATTGGTCGGACAGCCTTTTTTTGGCTGTTGCGACGAGTCCGACCATTTTTTTTTAAAAAAAGGTCTCTTCTTAACACTGCGTTTTACATCAGGGAAAACTGAGCAAAATCATATCAAATAGGTATAGGAAAGTGGCCTTAACCATCTTTTTTTCATTTTCATCCAAGGATGCACACAATCCCTTATTTTAGAAAAGTGGTCGGACTCGTGGCAACAGCCAAACAAAAGTCTGTCCGACCATTGGTATCGTGTAGAGGACAGTCCTAGCTTTCATTTGATACCCCATTTATAGCAGTTGCTTATATTGTAGGTACATTTTGCGGAAAATGCAACCTGAAAAGTGCATTTTCTAACCATTGCGACCAGATAAAGCTTGTCCGACCAGCAGTTTTTTAAATGTTTGGACTAAAGCTATCAGTTGGCATCCAATTTTTGCGTGGCCGCGATGAGATAGGTAATCTTACGGTGGGCTTCCAGACTAAGATGACCTGATAAGCTAAATCTAATTTATAAGCTGTGTTTTTATAACATGTTTTTAAAGTGTATAATCACTTCTAATGAAGAACTATAACGAATAATTTTGAATGAACAACAACAACTCGCGTGTGTTACCACCAAGTATATAGGCTGGAGTTATAGCTATTTCACGAGAGCTACCTCGATCATCAGACTCCTTTAGTGGTGCTTAGTCTGGTTATGCTCGTATTAATTGAAAAACTCTTTGCCGTCATCTGGGAGCGAACCATGAACTTTGCAATTCAGATGCCGATGCACTACATACCGCGCCACTGAAGCCACATGTTCTGCTCAATCCCAATGCAGGTTTTGTTGTTTATCAATTGCAACAGCGACTAGCATTTTTTATTAACACACACAAGCTTGCTATTGTTCAGTCGGTTTCTTTCTTTTTTCCCCATGCACCAATTCGTATGCCAACAATTCGTTGGTCATACAAGGGGAGGGGATGAGTTGAAAGAGTTGACACTGGTCAAGAATTAATTTACAATTTAAGTTGGGTTTTGTGTGCAGTGCATGCTGCAAGTTATACATCAATTTATATTGAATAATTTTGAATGAACAACAACAACTTGCGTGTGTTACCACCAAGTATATAGGCTGGAGTTAAAGCTATTTCACGAGAGCCACCTCGATCATCAGATTCCTTTAGTGGTGCTTAGTCTGGTTATGCTCGTATTAATTGAAAAACTCTTTGCCGTCATCTGGGAGCGAACCATGAACTTTGCAATTCAGAGGCCGATGCACTACATACCGCGCCACTGAAGCCACATGTTCTGCTCAATCCCAATGCAGGTTTCGTTGTTTATCAATTGCAACAGCGACTAGCATTTTTATTAACACACACAAGCTTGCTATTGTTCAGTCGGTTTCTTTCTTTTTTCCCCATGAACCGATTCGTATGCCAACAATTCGTTGGTCATACAACGGGGGGGGGGGGGGGGGGGGGGGGGAGGGGGGTGAGAAGAACTATAACTTAATTATCTCTATAATCATTATTCATCATGAATCATATTTGATTCATTGGACGTAGTGATTTGATGTGAACACTAACTACGTCCATGAATCATATATATGAACATAAAATGAAACTCTTTATTTAACAACAATATAAAATAATCTATGGTAAAAAAGCGATTTAACTTTAAATTCAAGTCAACCTTAATGCTTTCAACAAAAAAAAAAAGTTGAACACTTTTCATATTTTTCATATTTTGAATCACGTATGATTCATGGACGCTGAAAACACGGTACAAAAAAGTTCTATGAATCAAATGTGATTCATGGGATGTGATGGTAATGTCTTTATTTCTGATACAATATAATGAACGTAGAGACGTGTTTCAATCAGTTTGTATGGGGACAGTGAAGTTGTTAATGTGTTTCTGCTTGACATGTTCGATTATAGATTTTGACATTTTCATAGACTTTTTACTGTTTTCTTGTGTGTTCTGGTGAGATTTATGGAGTAAAAATAAAAGATTGGGTAAGTATATTTGCATTTCTATGCATATTTTAAGACAAAAATATAGTTGATTAAAACACGAGAAAGTTTAAAAAAAACTAATATGATTCTATTTGAAATAACATTAAATGAAGTATTTAATTAATTAATTTATTTAATTTAAACAAAAACACGTTCAAATTTAGTCAACGATGAATAAATACGTTTCCGTTAAATTCAAGCAGCTTCCATGCCAAATCATGTGTATGAGTTTGATTTAAACATGAATATATTCAATATTTTTCTCAGTGCAGGAAGACTTTAGCAGAAAAAAAAGGATGCAAATACCAATTAATATTATAGATTCGGTTATATTAAAACAAGAACTTAAAAGAAAAAAACTGAGTATGTTTCAGAGATTATATTAAATTAATTAATGTAACATAACTTATTACATTCCACAACTTGTATGATTAAGAAGCTTGTCGCCTGATTTACTTGTATGTAAAATAGGTACATACGTTTTTTGGAGCATTTAAATAAAAGATTGTTCTTAAAAATGGTTTTCTTACCATTCATTTTTTTTAGAGCATGTTTTAAAATGCGTGGCAGTTAATAATTTTTGGTAGTAGATCGTACTATTTTAAGTATATAGAAAAGGTTTAATCAAAATCGTAGAAGCCATTTTTGAGAAAAAAATATATGTTGATTTACGGTTTTTAACTTTTGTATGGAAGGTACCGTTATTTTTTCATAAATGTAAAATTTTTTCTTAAAGTATTTTAGACAGTACTAAGAAACTCTTAAATATCGAGTTCCAAAAAAAAAAATCGATTATATCGTTTTCGAAATATTTGATTTTCAAAAAAAAATTGAAATATTTTTTAAAAATCCAAAAAGATATTTTTTTCAATTTTAGTTTTATTTATATTTATTTATATTTTTCGGAAGCTTTTGTATAACAAAAATTATTGAAATCAGTCAAACCGTTTGGAAGAAAATCGAAAATTAAAAAAATGGTTCTTTAGGAGGTACCATTATCACCAAAAACCACTATGTACCAAGTTTGAAGAAAATCTATCCAGCCGTTTAGGCTAAGGACGAACAGACAGACAAACAGACAGTATTGTGCCACCCACTTTCTTGGTTTTCTCTATCAGCGTAATATCATGTTTGATTATTATGTCAATTTTTTTCGCACGAACCCAAAACTTGCCTTATAGTCTATAGTGCCTTATATCGCAAGTCAAAAATGGAAAAATTAAAGATTTTTTAGTTTTTTTTTTGCAAAAATTAAGACAAAATACTAATTGCTGGATAAAATAATCATTAATGAATGTTGTCCGAGGATTTTGTTCTATTTTTGAATTCAAAATATTTTCCGCTTAACCGCCATTTTGCTTTAGTTTTAAGACGTTTGAATGGTGATTTTCTAAAAGAAATACTATTTATGTATAGTTAACAACAGTCACTTTATTTTGTGTACGTTGTTCAACTTTAAGAGTGAGTTAAGTTTCCATTCGAAGAAAGTGTGTCACAAAGGAGCATGTGCATTTTTGGGCGCTAGCGGCCATTAATGAAATTAGTGTCAAATGAAAGGTATGCTACTCAGAAACGACTTTCCCTATGGGCGTTACATTGTACATAGTTCATTTAGAAAAGAAGATATTTCAATGTTAATACAATGCAATTGCGTGGAGCAATATCGCATATGAATTATATTGTAATGTTTTCTCATCAGATTCGTTAATAAAACTTATTTACTTAACGTCCACTTATTTATTTCACAAAATAAAACACTCTTCTTTTCTTACTACAAACAAAACAATTTATTATTCACCACTGAACTTTATTCATCAACTGTACTTTTCATTTTTATTACAACCAACTTTATTCATTCACGATTAAAAACAAACTGTGTCGCTGCCGGTCAAACATGTGCCTTTTATACTTGCTTGACAAACTCTGGAAAGTAGTAGAAGGTTCTGGTCTCTGCTTCCAGAGATTTCCATATAAAGCTTTTATTTGACAGCTGGTTTTCTGCTTTAATCCGGCAGATGGCGCTTCTTTCGTTTGAGAGTCGCTTAGGGGTATGTTTGCACTGCGACCGTCAGCTCTATTGTGTCCGTTTGTTGGCTATTGTGAGACGTTATAGCTCAAATGTGAAAGCCATTACAATATTAGCCCTGTTTTTTAATGTATCTTCGCTTATAAAAAAGTGGCATGTTAATTACAACAGCAAACTGGTATAATTCCGTATTGTTGTTGTATTTTACATGCTACTTTTTTTCAAGAGAATTTAAAAATGCACTGAAAAATAGGGCTGTTATTAGTATGTGTGTTGCTTTATCCAAATTTCAAAACATCTCTCGACGGTGTAGAAGTGTGTTTTTGGGGATTGCGCTACGGTTTTAAACATAACAGTAAGGATCTCAACAGCTTTTTATTTTTTAAAACATAATGATTAAAACCTCATGTTTGAAGACTTTAAAGTAGCAGGTTGACTAAGTGTCGCTTTCCAACAGCCAATAAATGATAGCATAAATACATTTACACTTTGTAGACATTACAAATGACCACTTAACACGGCTTAATCACTTAGTGGGTTATGATTTTCTTCATAAATTGAATAGAATAGACCGTAAGCAATGTTCCAAAGCACCACTGGGCTATTTTTAAGGAAAACTAAAAGACGGATATTCGATTCAGAACAGAGTCAATAAAAGTGATTTGGAGCTTCACTATATATGCACTTTGGTTATAGACATACTTATCAAACACTTTTTTAATACTAGCCGTGTTTTGGTGAAAATAATAAGCGGCGCAGCAATAAAATGTGAAAAAAAACTTAAATTCACTTTTTTTTTAAGTTTCGAAGTTGGTATAGCCGGCTTTTCTATAGCCTACCTTTTGGTGGGAATGGGAATAGCCTACCTTTTGGGTGGTATTGCCTACTTTTTGGTTGGAATAACCTACCTTTTGGCTGGCTGGTATAGCCTACTTTTAGGGTAGGAATATTTACTCTGCAACCGAGTTGTGTCTTTGTAAATATATGTTTTCATATACAAAGGTATAGCCTACTCTTAGGGTAGGAATATTTTCTCTGGAACCGAGTTGAGCGCCATCATTAATTTCACCATTACAACCATTTACATATATTCACTCTATGTTCACTCTGATTACTGACCAAAATTAAATTCACTCTTAATTATGTTGTTGTTTGGTGTAAAAATTTGCTGAACTGCCTATACACTCTTTCAAAAAACACGACTATTATTTAGATTGTAAATATATGGTACTATGGTAAATGTGCTTATTAATGATGTTATATGGGCAGTTTTATATACAAAATAGTTTTGAGACTGTCTAGATTTCTTATTCAACTTTTCTTCTCTATTTTTGCAGTGGTCAGAAACCAGAATACTTAGTAAGACTTTATGAAAGTGTTAACACAAAAATGCAATTTTTCGATTTTGAAGTACACCACAATGAAAAAACTTCTGAAAGGTGATTGTAGGACTAAACCACATCCAAAAATAACACAGCCATTCTTGGCCGCTCACGCCCATGTTTCATACAAATTTGCCCACTCTCCTTTATTTGTCAGTACCGTGGTAGTATTTTTTAGGCATGTTTCCCGGTGACCACGCTCGATGCAAATCGTAGCGAAACGTTCGGGGTGAGTACAGTATTGAACTCGCTAAATATTAACAGCGCTATTAATAAAAAACGCTTATTCTACCTTTATTCCACGATTTTACTAAACCACGGAATAAGAGTTAAGCCACGGGTTAAAATTTCTCATTAAAAAGAAATTTATATTCGTGGAATAGTAAAGTGACGTTTACCGTGAGAGGCCTGTTAAGTATCTTGCAATTTGTACCAAGTTTCGGAAGCTTGGGTTTTTTCTGTATGGGTTTTGACATCTTAAAATTTCAAGTAACCAAACACACCTAAGAATTTTCTTGTTTATGTCTATCTAAATTATTAGTAGGTATTATGGTAAATTTAATTAAAAAAAGAAAAAGAAGCGAGAGTTGGAGCACCAAAGACAAAATAAGCTCATAAAAATAAACTAAACCATTTATAAATAACCTTTTGCTTTATATTCTTCAGAAAATAGCGAAATCATTGTGCTTAGAAAAAAAATGTTATTGAAAAGGTAAATCTTCTGATACCAACACCAATACAAAAAATAGTCTGGCTGCTTATTCCTTCGCTAAGCCATCTGCTTCGGTGGTTTAGCATAATAGACGTCACATAGCAGAAATTTTGTTTTATTAGTAACATTTTGCACTTAATCCATGGAATAATGCTAAACCTTCGCTATTCCACGTTTTTTAATTTGGCTGTAAATATTTATAACCCGGCTAATCCTAATAATTTAAAAATGTTTAATGCTATAACATGTTTTTGATTGGTAATCAGAATTTTGTATTCCTTAAATAGTAGTCCAGTAACTATATACATTAGACCTTGCGTGACGTTCGGTAGTTCTGACTTTTTGCTGAGTTGTTTATGTTGGCCTTGTAATAAATCCGATTTTTCGACCTCGAGCGCCAAACGCACCATTGGTAAAAATCCAAAAACCCGCGAATTTTTCGCTGTTTTTTCACTTATTGGCCATTTTATCCATTACGCCTTAATTTCCGAATAAAACATTGCTCTACGATTTCAACCTTACTAACTTTGCTTCAATTTGAGTCCAAAGCCGGTTCTGTAGACATAACAGTTTCCAAGGGAGGGCTTTTCAAAATATAGCAATACAAAATTTAAAACAACAAGTAGTATATAAAACAGTATAATAACAAAAACATGGTCTTTGACATATGCTGCATCAAAGCAATAGAGCGTGTAGATTGGGCCAAAAGAAGAAAACAATAGTATTGGATGGAGGGTATATGTCCCACCGTTTAGGCATGCGGGGCAATTTTAAGAAAAGTTGACTTCAATTAAAAAAATAACTTTAAAAAAACAATGGTAATATCTGGACAAAAATCCTTTTGCTCATCTCAAAGCCAGAAATCCATTCTTAAATTTTTTTTAATAAAGTTGTTTTAGCTGATAGTTTTTGAAAAAATTACTTTCAAACTCAAAATTTTGAGAAAAAGACGATTTTTTTTTGTTAATCTATTTTTTTTTTAATGGTATTAAGTACTATTTTTGTTTTTGATTTTCAATGCCCTTATTAATTTTTAGTCAAAAACTGAAAACCAAATGCTAAAATGACTTCTAGTTTTTGAGAAAACTGAAATTGTTTTTTTAAAGTTATTTTTCTATTTGAAGTCAACTTTTCTTAAAATTGCCCCTCCCGCTTAAACCGGGGAACATATACCCCCCATACAGTGCTATTGTTTTTTTCTTTTGGCCCAATCTACACGCTCTTTTGTTTTGATGCAGCATAGGTATGTCAAAGACCATGTTTTTGTTATTATACTGTTTTATATACTAAATTGTTGTTTTAAATTTGTAGTTGCTTTATTTTGCAAAGCCATCCCTTGGAAACTGTTATGTCTACAGAACCGGCTTTGGGATTAAATTGAGGCAAATTTAATAATGTTGAAATCGTAGAGCAATGTTTTATTCGGAAATTAAGGCGTAATGGCTAAATTGGTCAATAAGTGAAAAATTCGCGGTTTTTTGGATTTTTACCAATGTTGCGTTCGGCGCTCGAGGTCGAAAAATCGGATTTATTACTAGGCCAACATCGTAAACAACTCAGCAAAAAATCAGAACTACCAGAATTGACGCAAGGTCTCAGTCCTATGAAACTACAAGGTTACTGGACTATAAGGCAAAACGAGCAAACTTAAAAAAACTTGTAACGTCTCTGCAATAATACGAATTGAATATAGACAAAGGGAAAGTTTTAGAATATTGGTGTTCTTCGTTCGTCTGCTAATGACCATTTAAGGATCATTTGTTCTAAATAACTCTATTTTGGAGTGTATATGAACAAAATTAATTAGGAGAATCTTTTCTAATACGAAGAATTTTGCAAAAAAACAAAAACCATAAAGATCTTAAAACATTTTTATATTACTGATAATTTTTATCAATAATGAACTTTTCAAGACTCTATCTTGAGGGTGCGTCGTTTATTCATTTAATATCTTCCATCATATTTACTAGTTGAAATAACGAATAGCAAGGTATTCGGTTTAAATGAGGACCATTATAATAAAATCATCCACTAAATGCTGGTTGCAAAAATTAATATTCAAAACCGATTTCCATTACCGAAGTTGCACTTAATCCACAAACTGTATAAACGTTTACCAAAGTCAATTTTAAAATGTAATCAAATTCTATAGCTCGATCTTAGTTAGGTGTGCATTGTGCAATAGAGAAGTATTTCTACGATAGAACTAAGTTTCACCTTTGATGTCCTTGATGGCATGATTATCCTTCTACTGTCAACTGATGTTTGTATTTCCACCCATCGACTGGTTACTGGTAAAACAGTTTCAGTAACAAGGTGCTCCAAAAAAATATCCATTGGTTTTTGGCTTTCAATGACATTGCAAGTATAGCCGTTGTTTTTTGATATTTTTTATCTATTTTAAGTCAATTTTTTGGTAGATTGCCCTTCCCACCTAAACGGGACGGAATAGACCCCCTCTTCACTACGATTTTTTCTTGTATCAACCCAACATACACAATCTACTTTTTTTATACACCCTTTGTTTATGCAAAACACCCTGTATATTTTACAAAAGCCATTTTCTTAATTTTAAGAGGGTGGCCAACGTTAAACCTAAGTCAATATTGTAAATAATGGACATTGGCACTTTAAGAATTAAGGTACAGAATTTCTTGTTGATGATGTTTTCAATTTTCAAAAGAGATAATTTTTCTGAATCACCCTACGAATTAAGGGAAATAACTGAGAAGTTCGTAACAATGGAGCTTGTTACAACCACCACTGGGATCTGGAGACATTTATGCATTTATATGGATTGTACATGCATACATATAACCCCAACTCGGAGACTAAGCTGTTTTTTCTTTTTAAGGATTTGATATGCAATGTGTAATGCACTTTATCCAACTATCCATATGTTTTTCACAGTCTTATAACCTTTTATCGAAATACATATGTACATACGTATAAGAAGAATGCGTGGAAACATTGGTGCGTTTTGAAGGTTTTCAATATAAGTTTGTTATTTAAGATAGAAAGTGCTTGTGAGATGAGACGTGCTTTGAGTGAACAATTTCCAAACAACTTCGTTTGTAAACTTTAAAGTGTTCACATAGATGTATGTACCTACTTAGTTGAGAGTTCCTCGAAACTAGACCAATTCATAAAATATTTACATTTGTATTGCAGCTTCTACATTATATACAATACCCCGCAAAATCCCCGGATTGGCTTTTGGTATAGATATACCCATTTTATGAAAAGGGGAAGGTGGCAGTTTATCAAATTGAAATTTTTGTTATGGTGTGACAGAAAAATCAAATCGTTTCAGCTATCCTATTAAAAGTTACAGTCCTTTGTTGTAATGATGATTTTTTAAGTACAATAATGGTATGTCAACGAAATTTGGAATCAATGTTTTGAACCAAAAATCAAGAGCCTCTTAAAATATACTTGGTACTTGGTGAAGGTTAGATTTTAATTGAAAGGTATACAATTTATTCTTTATTATTAAAATGTAATACCTAGGAAATTCGAACCTTACTTTTTTCAAAGTTCATTTTTAATACAAAGCGGTATTAAATTTTAAATTTTACTTCAAGGAAAATGTAAATGTAACATGAACTGTATTAAAACAGCAAAAACAAGGGAAGCAACAGCAGCCAGATTTACATATAAACAGAAAGCATCTCTTTTTAATGCAAGAAAATTACAATTTAATTCAAATTGTACTTAAATAGCAAGAACAAAGCAAAAAAGAAAGCAACCAGCATTATATTATGGCAGTTATCTTTCGAAATACTGGCAAAAGAATCAGTCCGATCGTCCTGGACAAAATTTGATCAACCGATTTTGATTAAATTTATATTTTTAGAAAGACAATGAGAAAAAAATTAAGCATGGAAATTTAAATTTAAGGAAATTTTGATGCAATTTTTCATCAATGTTTTCTTGATTTTTTAAAAACATAATTTTTTTGCGTCAATTTTTGACACTTTTTATTTATATCTTTTTAAGGGGGCGGTATTTGGAAAAATTTAGTTTTTTGGTCATTATAATGGAAGTTTTCTAGTCGTGATAAATGCGACATTAGTTTGGTTTTTAATCATTAAACATGGATTTTGACAGTTAATGGCTTGACAGATGGCCAAATATTGTAGTTCGACGTTTCTGCAAAATTTCATAACAAATCATCCAAAGGGCTTTAAGTCCCGTTTTTTTTCCGAAAAAATAAAATCCGATTTTACAGAGGAATTTTTTTCCATCGACATGACATTGTATACATTTTGTCAGATAAGCAACAAACTTTATTTTTAGGTAGAATATTTCATTCCAAACAACAACTTAAGGCCCTAAAATAACGTGGTTCAATTAATACCGTAACCAAACAATTATTTAGAGCTTATATATACGTGGTGGTTGGATGTTGAAGGAACTGGGTGCCTCGAGCTGTATCTTTTTCTACACATCAAGTGCTTACAATACCTCACAGTTGGTAGCCGCCGGATACTGGTCTTGGCATTATGTCATGACTTACTAAACTTGTAAGTGCGAATGTTGATCAAGGAAAGAATTGCAACATTAAACCCATGGCCCTACAGAGTAGAGGTTAGTGCGTTAAGCTAATGACCTGACCACAGTAAAAAAAAACTATTGTTATGAGAGAAACGCGTGAAGTCTCGGATAGCGACCCTTCTCAAATGGCAACCAGACCCGGACCGAAAATGGACTATGACCTACGAGTATGCACCTGGAATGTAAGGACACTCCATACGCCAGGTGCTACATAAAAACTTGAATCTGTCCTCTCATGGTACAATGCAGATATTACTGCGATCCAGATACGATGGATGGATAAGATCAGGAATAACGAAAAGAAAAGATGGCGACATTTATACATTGTCATCAAAGACTGCACATGCTAGGAAGCGGATTCATCCTGGAAAATCGACTCAGATCGAAAGTCATCGACTTTAAGCTGATTAGCGATCGCATGGCTGTGATCCGCATCAAAACTACCTTCCAAAACATCAGCCTAATATGTGCACACGCCCCTACCGCTGAAGCTGGGGAGTCTAACAAGGAGGAGTTTAACGACCTCCTGGACGGAGTCTACGGAGTCGTGCTAGGAGACTTCAATGCTAAAGTCGGAAAGGAAAACATCTTTGGCGGATTAGTTAGAAAGCAGAGCCTCCACGAAAAGACAACAGATAACGGCTTCCGAAAAATAGACTTTGCTACAGCTCGAAATACGGTGATTAGTAGCACTAAGTTCCCCAGGTGAAGTATAGACACCTCAACCTGCCGATCTCCACGACCACGTGCTATTTGGCGCAAGGTACGCATCAAACATCTTGGACGTGCGAATTTTCCGAGGTGCAAACGTGGACTCTGACCACTTTCTTGTTGAGACAAAGTTCAGTTCAGAGCCTGACTGTCCAACGAAAAGAAAACGAAGGCCGCCCAAAGGAAGAAATTCAACATTGCATGCCTTAGTACATCTGAGAAAGCTAGAGACTACACTGAGCAATTGACCAGGAAACTCTCTGCCGTACACCCAGCCACAAGTGTCAACAACCAGTGGAAACAGTATCACGAAATCATTAAGGAGACAGCCGAGACCATCATAGGCCAACAACCACCCAGAAAAAAGAGTCCGTGGTATGATGATGAATGCGCCGTATTGAAACAGGAAACGGAAAATGCACTGAATGCTGCAACGGAAAACAAGAGCAGCAAGAGAGGAGTACCGGGAAAAGAAAAGGAAAGAGAAAAAACCCTGCGTAGAAAGAAAAGAGCATCCGCAGCCTCTCAGCTCAAGTATCCTGAAGAGTCTAGCACCGCCACCAACACCAGCCAGTTCTACAAAACAGCCAAGCAACTGGCGTCTGGTTACAGGAAACAGCGAAAGGAACCTAGTCACCGAAGCACAGGTAATTGTAGACGTGTTCAAGCAGCATTTTAAGCAACTGCTTAGCGGCCATTATGTAGAGGATCCAGTCCTAGCGCCCGGTACTGAAGAGGTTAAGAAAGCCATTCACAAGTTTAAGAACAACAAATCCGCCAGCTCGGATGGCCTACCTGCGGAACTCTTCAAGTATGGAGGAGGGCTACGTGAAATAACTCCCCAGTGAAATAACTCCCAAAAAAAAAAAAATGAGATAACTCCCCAAAATTTGTATGAAGTTGGGAAGTTCTTTCAAATGAAAGAAGCCGCGCCAAGCCGCCGCCACCCCCCGGCCGCGTGCAGTAACTTTTAAGTTCACTTCCAACAAAAAAAAACTCTAACCTTGCCAAAATATTCAACGTAAATAATTAAAAGCTACCTAAAGCAACCTTGTGGCACAACTTTAAAAGTTCCATCCATTAAATAACGCCTGTTTCCCAACGATTGGGGACTTGTTTCATTGCATACTTTTGGGGATTTATTTCATTGTGAAATTACACCCAATCATCGATTTTTGGGGACTTCATTAATATTCACAATGAAATAAATCCCCAAAAGTATGCAATGAAACAAGTCCCCAATCGTTGGGAAACAGGCGTTATTTATTTTTCTGTGTTGCCAGCTAAAAAGCGACTTATCCTTACACCGTACGAATCTAGAGATTATGAGAAACCACCAACAGAAAGGAGATAAGGCTGGATGATGTTGCCGTTGGAGTGGATCCAATTTCGTTGATCGAATACAACTCCCAGAAGCGTTTTTACAAGAAGAATTCTCAGTGAAGAGTGTTTAGTTCAGTGTTTAGTTGTAGTTTATTTAAATAAAACTGAAATATTTTGAGTTAAGTTGGTTTTGAGTGTGGTTTAGGTATGTCATGATGACGATCGTTGTTTCTTGGCTCTTCCATTTTGTCGTGCTGATCTTCTGCAAATAGTTGCAAGAACTCGATTCTTTTTGTAAGGTGATTTGAATGGCGTGTAGTATCCAATTACACTGGGGCTGTTAGGAAAATTCAACAGACTCCGCTTAGCCGATGGAGCTTGTTGAGCTAATGCTCTCCTTTTAAGAACATTTCATTGGCGAAATATTCATTTTAACTTGATACACCTGTATTCTTTTATGATAAAAGTCACAGAAGTTTTTCTTTTATTCTTTTATGATTTATAGCAGATTTAATAACAGATTTTGGCATGCTGAATACCAAAAATGCGATTTGTAAAAGATCTTAAAATCTTAATCATGAAGATCGGATGAGTAGAAACGGAGTTATGATTTTTTAAAGTCAACCAATAAAACTTGAACTAAAACAACTCACTTCAGATAACTCACTGAAGCGAATGTTTTATTTCGAGTTTTATATGGTTGACTTTAAAAAATCATAACTCCGTTTCTACTCATCCGATCTTCATGATTAAGATCTTAAAATAAAGCCAACATGAGGCGCTACATAGTATAAGAAAATCATTGAAAAGGGGCAAACGATTTCAAATAAGGGGTGAATAAGCCCCCCTTCAATTCGATTTGCAGCATTTTAAATTCAAAAGTTGATGAAAAATTTCACAATTTGAATTGATTTTTAGCTTATTGAAGCCCATTTAATTATTTTGAAATGGTAGAGCAAAATTATAATCGCAAACCAGGCCTTAAAGTTTAAAATAGCCAATAACTGAAAAAACCGCGAACATTTCTCGGTTTTATGCATATCTCACAAAGTTGCTTTCGGCGCTCGAGGTCGAAAACTTGGATTATTGGTAAGGCCAACATCATGAACAACTCATGTAAAAATCAGAACTACCGGATCTGAGGCAGAGCCCTTCCACTCCGAAGAAAAAGGATACTAGACTGAAAACAGTGAAGATGATCATGTTAATTTCAGTTTTCTCAAAAACTAGAAGTCATTTTAGCATTTGCTTTTCAGTTTTTAACTAAAAATTAATAAGGGCATTGAAAATCAAAACATAAATAGTTCTTTATACCATAAAATAAAAAAAAAATAGATTAACAAACAAAAATCGTTTTTTTCTCAAAATTTTGAATTTGAAAATAAATTTTTCAAAAACTATCAGCTAAAACAACTTTATTTAAAAATAAAATTAAAGAATGGATTTCTGGCTTTAAGATGAGCAATGGATTTTCGTCCAGATATTACCATTGTATTTTTATTGTTATTTTTCTATTTGAAGTCAACTTTTCTTAAAATTGCCCCTCCCGCCTAAACGGGGGGATATATACCCCCCATCCAGTACTATTGTTTTCTTCTTTTGGCCCAATCTATACGCTCTATTGCTTTGATGCAGTAGGCGTGTTTTTTGAAAGAGTGTATAGGCAGCTCAGCAAATTTTTACACACAAACAACAACACAATGAAGAGTGGATATAGTTTTGGTCAGTAATCGAGTGCACATAATATTGAATATAAATGTTGTAGTCGTGAAATGAATGAGGGCGCTCAACTCGGTTGCAGAGTAAATATTCCTATCCTAAAAGTAGGCAATACCAAAAATGGCGCTCAACTCGGTTGGTGAGTTAATATTCCTACACCAAAGGTAGGCTATACCATCCAAAAGGTAGGCTATTCCATCCAAAAGGTAGGCTATACTATCCAAATGGTAGGCTAAACCACCTAAAGGTAGGCTACACGAAAGCCGGCTATACTAACTCTGAAGTGTATACAAAAGTGCATAAAAGCGTTTTGTTCAGATTTTATTGCTGCGCTGCTCATCACTTTCACCAAAACACGGCTAGTATATGTCAAAGACCATGTTTTTGTTATTATACTGTTTTGTATACTACTTGTTGTTTTAAGAGTTTTTGATACAGCTTATTTGCTGTAAGTCCGTAGATATAAGGCGTGTTTTTTGAAAGAGTGTATAGGCAGCTCAGCAAATTTTTACACACAAACAACAACACAATGAAGAGTGGATATAATTTTGGTCAGTAATCGGAGTGCACATAATAGTGAATATAAATGTTGTAATCGTGAAAATGAGGGCGCTCAACGCGGTTGTAGGGTAAATATTCCTATCCTAAAAGTAGGCAATACCAAAAATGTCGCTCAACTCGTTTGGTGAGTAAATATTCCTACACCAAAGGTAGGCTATACCATCCAAAAGGTAGGCTATTCCATCCTAAAGGTAGGCTATACTATCCAAATGGTAGGCTAAACCACCTAAAGGTAGGCTACACGAAAGCCGGCTATACTAACTCTGAAGTGTATACAAAAGTGCATAAAAGCGTTTTGTTCAGATTTTATTACTGCGCTGCTCATCACTTTCACCAAAACACGGCTATAGTATGGTCTAACAATTGAAGCTCCTGTTGAGATGAAGTCAACGATGTTTCAAAGTAAGACTCGTCTTCTGAAGGAATTCAGTCAATGTATGGGGGGTTAAAGTCGCCTAAAAGAGTAATATTACTATCAAATCCTGCAACGTCAATAATATAGTCGAGAGCAAGGGAAAGCTCAATATATACTGAAACTGAGCTTTTGGGGGAATAAAGATATTATAAGAATAAATAAATCTTTTGAATGTATGGATATTTTGATGCAGGCAAGTTCTATTGAAAGAATAAACGAGAATATGGTAGTTGTTTTGAAATGATTTCTAACCACAATTAAGAAACAACCACCTCCTACTAAATTTGTATTTTCCACATGACGGTCTTTCCTGAAAACTATGAATTCTTGATCAAATAGTTCCGTGTATAAGATCGTGTCATTAAGCCATGTGTCAGTGAAAGGAAATAAATCATAGTTTTACTGCTATGCCTTCTTACGTTTTGGTAGTAGAGGGAGGGACATAACAATTTTGGAAAAGATTTAGGTGTGCATAAAATAAAAAAGTTTGGGAAACACTGGTCTAGATAGTTTTATTTCTGTATTCGTATACAATGGTTGTTTTATATTTGGTTTCGTTTTCAGATTCTTTTGCCCGTGTTTTTTACATCAAACGATTTGATCTTCACGATCAGTTTCATTTACGGATGATTACAACAAAAACATATATGTTAAAAAAGAGCCAAGTTCTTATGCATACAAGAAACCTATGCGTCAAAAGTCAGCCAAAAAAGTAATGAGATCTAAAATATATGCCAAGTTTTAAGTTCATGAAATTTAATATCAAATATCTTAAGTAGAGTAATATCGAAACAAGTCTACAAATTATTACAGATATTTGGTATTTAATGATTAAAATTTTCAAATTTTCATCGTTCTACAACAATCGGAAGTGCATTACATTATTGACAACCATTTCTTAAGTTTGGGTAGATGCCACACCCCGTGAGATGAAAATTAGAAATTTCTGACTTTAATATTTGTATGCACGTCAAACCCTACCGCTCTACCAATTTTCATCGTTATACTACAATCGGAAGTACTCCATATAGTTTATAAGAACTTTTGAGAAAGTGGGTGGATGCCACGCCCTTTGAATAGAAAGTTGAAGATTTTGTTCCGTTTTTACAAGGCCTACCGTTGTGCAAAACTTCAAGTTTCTATGGTGTCGGAAAAGGCTCCATAATTTTAATGATCTTTCAGTGAATCAGTTAGTCAGTCAGTTACGGTTTGTGCGATTTTTGAAGTCCTATATGTCAGGAATTACTAATGCTTAAGAGCTCAAGTTTAGTGAGGCAGCTGTGTTTGATCGGCTCAGCAAATAATGTCAGTTTGAGGTTTTGGACTTTATTCGTACTGAAGTTAGAGGGGGGGTTAAAAATCACTTGAGTTTGTTCCTGTAAAAAGGGTGTGGTGCCGCGAACTTGGCTGGGCACTACCGTGCCCTTATATTCTGATGCTGAACTTCTAACTCTAAAAAATTTTTGAAAAGAACTGGGGTTTCTATTAGTGTGGTTTTGTCTCTCATTTTGATTTTCTTTTCTTGTGAGGAGTTAGGTATTTTTGCTGTTGCTGACATACGAGGTGAGTTCTGGTGTCTATTTAAACTAATTTTACTTGTCTGGGCTATTTAAACTGGGTTTCGTCATCAGATCTGTTTCCTCTTCAACTTTGACATTTAAAGAATCGGCTTTTGGCCATTGAGTTACAATAAAAATAACTATCATGGTATACACTACAGTAAGTACGAACGAATGGATAGTACGATCCTTGAACCCGGTTGCGTTTCAGAGGTATTAAGTGCATAAAATTGATGCAAAATTAAGTTATTTTATTAAAGATAATTTTTTGGTATGTTTTTAGGAAAGTTATTATAAACTTATTAACTTTCCATTGGAAGTTATAATTGGTCCGATTTGTCGAACCGAAATTTTTGACATATCTTCACGTTTCTCTCCCTCCCTAGAATCGGAATCCATCATTTTTAGAGAGATGTCTGTGTTTGTACGTACGTTCGTATGTTCGTACGTTCGTATGTTCCTTCGCTTTTTTTCGTTCACCATATCTCAAGAACAAATAAAGATATCGACTTCAGATAAATTTTATTTGATAGATAGTAGTTTCATTACGTGCAGAATTGCAAATTTCTTTAATTTTATTTTCTTCAAAACACTGGGACAGATTTTACAAATCCTGTAAACGAGCTATAACTTATAAAAATATGGAATTTTAAAGCTGCAGTTATATACTTGACGTAAATATACATAGCTCAAATCAATTTTTCTTTTTTAATTAAAGTAGAGTTCTAACGAAATAGTTGGAAACCTCAGGGTTGTAACATGCCGCGGAAGTGACATTTGGGGTATAAAATAGTTTGTTAAAAATATATTTACACTTGTATTTTTTTCGGAATTGAACTTGCCATAAATCCAAAACATGATCTTTTAGCTAATACAGATGTAAAAAGTGGAAAGAAAATACCTAAAATCGTCGAGGGACATAAATGCTGACAATCACCAATGTATCGAAATATTTCCCTAGAACCAGACATTAGTCCAGTGCATTTATAAAATTTTATATGGGCGAACAGCAGTTTGTAACACGACAAATTTTATTTTGCTATTCGAAGGGTAGTTGTATGAAGATCATAACCCTGATTTTTCGCACTCGCGAAATTTACCGTTTGGCCGCCAGCTTGGATTTTGTTTCATTTTAGTTTTTATTAAATATCTCGGTTCCTAGAAGTTCTACAAAAAAGTGTTTCATACAAAAAATTTAGAAAATGAAAATTTCTATCTTCTATGTTAACAACATTTTTCGATATTTTTAATATTTAAAAAGTTGTAAGCCGACAAAAAAAAGTTTTTTTTATTTTCTAAGTGTTTTCGAAAATTTAGCACATTCGCCATCGGATATTAAAAAAAGTTTCTATGAAAAGTTTGTTGGCCACTAAATTTTGAACAATTTTGCCATTTAACTTTTTTCTGTATTCCATCCAATAAATGACAAAGATATGAATATTTTTGTATTAACAGTTTTATATTGTTTTTCAAAAAAATAAATAAAATACAAATCATGACCTTTAAAGCGGTTCTCTACGCTTAACACCAATTTCAAGTTTTTCCGGTAAGCATTTTTGTTTAACAATGGACTATTTTGATTCTTGGATCTTGGTTGTCATGACAAATTTAATACTGTTGGCAAGTTTTTTTGAATGTAAGAGTTTTCTCGTGGGTGCTATGGTAATAATTCTACACTTTAAAAAAGTACCCATTCACCACAGATATTTAAAGGGAACTCTCTTGATTCTGGGTTCTATTTATAAATGAAACATTTATTCCAAGTTTCATTGAATTACAATTATTTTCATGGGGTTTTCCGCAATATTTTACCTGTTGTACTCAAAAAAAAGTAATCATTACATAAAATTGACTGTTTGGGTTTTCGTATCATTTTGGATATTGTAAGCACCAAAAGCAAAGAAGAAATTGGTAATATTGCCCAAAACAATTTTGAGTAATGAAATGAAAATATTATCTAAGCATTTAAATTGTTTTTTGTAAAACTTAGGCGATATTTCCTCAATTTCGGTTGATATTTCAAAACTTGATTTAAAAAAATACGCAAAGTTTTCGGAAATGTTTGAGAAAGGTGATATTTTGTTTCGTATATATATGTAGGTAAGTTTTTTTTAAATATTTAGGTAGAAAAAAGGCTTCCGGAGAGTGAAGGGGGCGAACATCGCAAGCTTTTGGTAGTGACGCGTATAGATAAGTAGTTACGTACGTGGACCGAAAAAGTTTTAATTTGGTGTAAAGCTTAGAGAACCATTTTAACAACAGATAACGGCTTCCGAAAAATAGACTTTGCTACAGCTCGAAATACGGTGATTAGTAGCACTAAGTTCCCCAGGTGAAGTATAGACACCTCAACCTGCCGATCTCCACGACCACGTGCTATTTGGCGCAAGGTACGCATCAAACATCTTGGACGTGCGAATTTTCCGAGGTGCAAACGTGGACTCTGACCACTTTCTTGTTGAGACAAAGTTCAGTTCAGAGCCTGACTGTCCAACGAAAAGAAAACGAAGGCCGCCCAAAGGAAGAAATTCAACATTGCATGCCTTAGTACATCTGAGAAAGCTAGAGACTACACTGAGCAATTGACCAGGAAACTCTCTGCCGTACACCCAGCCACAAGTGTCAACAACCAGTGGAAACAGTATCACGAAATCATTAAGGAGACAGCCGAGACCATCATAGGCCAACAACCACCCAGAAAAAAGAGTCCGTGGTATGATGATGAATGCGCCGTATTGAAACAGGAAACGGAAAATGCACTGAATGCTGCAACGGAAAACAAGAGCAGCAAGAGAGGAGTACCGGGAAAAGAAAAGGAAAGAGAAAAAACCCTGCGTAGAAAGAAAAGAGCATCCGCAGCCTCTCAGCTCAAGTATCCTGAAGAGTCTAGCACCGCCACCAACACCAGCCAGTTCTACAAAACAGCCAAGCAACTGGCGTCTGGTTACAGGAAACAGCGAAAGGAACCTAGTCACCGAAGCACAGGTAATTGTAGACGTGTTCAAGCAGCATTTTAAGCAACTGCTTAGCGGCCATTATGTAGAGCAGTGTTTTTCAGACTGTGGGTCGCGACCCCTTAGGGGGTCGCCAAGAAAAATTAGGGGGGTCGCGGTCGCAAGCCATTAGGTACAAGGAACTAAAAAAGGTTTTCTTTTATTAAATGTTCAAAACTTGGTTGTATCTTTTAGGTGTTAACAATTAAAGCATTTTCCTATTGAAGGAAGATAACGTGAGTTCACATATAGGTATGAAGTGGTAAATGACACTAACAATGTTAAAGCCTCTTTTGCCAGCTCCAGATATTTTTGCTTTTCCCTTCTCTTTATCCAGAAATTGTCAATGGTTTTTACATTGCATACCATCTACAGCTAAATAAGTAAGATTTTCTATCATCTTTACCGATTGAAAACCAGCCAGATGGAATGAAATATTCAAAAAAGGATTGAGTATCTATCTCTGTCCATTTCCACCTTCTGAAAAGAGTTCTGGAAAGTCACTTAATAGTTTTTTCTCCTAATTATGTAAACTCTCATGAAAGAACTGTGAGCGCTTAATGTCATGGCATGGATTCATCTGATGAAATTTCGTCGAGAATTTTCTGAACCCAGGGAAAAAATCATACATTTTTTTGCAAACGAAGCTTTGCGAGGAGTTCTCTGATTTTGTCTTTTGCCGTCAAAATATTTTCTTGTCTCTATTCGAGTTGTATCAAGATGTTTAAGTGGTCAAAAATATCAGCGAGAAATGATGATTTTAAAAGCTGAGTGGGGACAGAAAAATGATTTGATTATCCCGATTTTGAATCGTGTACAAACATCAATAAGTCAGCTTTTAATGCCCACAGCAGATTTCGGTTGTGAGTGATAGCAAACAATTAAGTTTGAATGCAATTTCGAGGGTAATCGTGTTAGCCGAAGTTGGTTTTCACCCTTCCCTAGATAAGCTCCACGGATCACATATCACGGAACCCGAGACCATTTGAGTGTTTAGTTCGCCCTTCCAGACCGTTTAAAAAATTTAAAATTCTAAGTGAAAAACGTTTTTTTCTTAACAGTCTGGCAGGGTGAACTATATACTCAAATGATCTCAGATTCCATGATGATATGGGATCCGAGGAGCTTATATAGGGAGGGATGAAATTAAATTTTTTTTCGATTCACTGTTTTATCACTAAGGCCCCGGTTGCGGACAACAAGACTTCCATTTTTTGAATAGCCTTTAATGAAGCTTTCGATGCCTATACTTCTTTTTTTGTTATCAATCACAAATCTGCTGTGGGCTCTAAATCTAAAAATACATTACCCTTTGACAACCATCTGAGCTCTGTTTGACAAAGATTTTGATGGGCTCGATTCATGTCGCTTTTCAAATAACTGACAAAGTATTATTATGAATGTGGGGAACGCCAGAATGTTTTTAATAACAAAGGGGTCGCGTACTCAAAAAGTTTGAAAAACACTGATGTAGAGGATCCAGTCCTAGCGCCCGGTACTGAAGAGGTTAAGAAAGCCATTCACAAGTTTAAGAACAACAAATCCGCCAGCTCGGATGGCCTACCTGCGGAACTCTTCAAGTATGGAGGAGGGCTACGTGAAATAACTCCCCAGTGAAATAACTCCCAAAAAAAAAAAAATGAAATAACTCCCCAAAATTTGTATGAAGTTGGGAAGTTCTTTCAAATGAAAGAAGCCGCGCCAAGCCGCCGCCACCCCCCGGCCGCGTGCAGTAACTTTTAAGTTCACTTCCAACAAAAAAAAAACTCTAACCTTGCCAAAATATTCAACGTAAATAATTAAAAGCTACCTAAAGCAACCTTGTGGCACAACTTTAAAAGTTCCATCCATTAAATAACGCCTGTTTCCCAACGATTGGGGACTTGTTTCATTGCATACTTTTGGGGATTTATTTCATTGTGAAATTACACCCAATCATCGATTTTTGGGACTTCATTAATATTCACAATGAAATAAATCCCCAAAAGTATGCAATGAAACAAGTCCCCAATCGTTGGGAAACAGGCGTTATTTATTTTTCTGTGTTGCCAGCTAAAAAGCGACTTATCCTTACACCGTACGAATCTAGAGATTATGAGAAACCACCAACAGAAAGGAGATAAGGCTGGATGATGTTGCCGTTGGAGTGGATCCAATTTCGTTGATCGAATACAACTCCCAGAAGCGTTCTTACAAGAAGAATTCTCAGTGAAGAGTGTTTAGTTCAGTGTTTAGTTGTAGTTTATTTAAATAAAACTGAAATATTTTGAGTTAAGTTGGTTTTGAGTGTGGTTTAGGTATGTCATGATGACGATCGTTGTTTCTTGGCTCTTCCATTTTGTCGTGCTGATCTTCTGCAAATAGTTGCAAGAACTCGATTCTTTTTGTAAGGTGATTTGAATGGCGTGTAGTATCCAATTACACTGGGGCTGTTAGGAAAATTCAACAGACTCCGCTTAGCCGATGGAGCTTGTTGAGCTAATGCTCTCCTTTTAAGAACATTTCATTGGCGAAATATTCATTTTAACTTGATACACCTGTATTCTTTTATGATAAAAGTCACAGAAGTTTTTCTTTTATTCTTTTATGATTTATAGCAGATTTAATAACAGATTTTGGCATGCTGAATACCAAAAATGCGATTTGTAAAAGATCTTAAAATCTTAATCATGAAGATCGGATGAGTAGAAACGGAGTTATGATTTTTTAAAGTCAACCAATAAAACTTGAACTAAAACAACTCACTTCAGATAACTCACTGAAGCGAATGTTTTATTTCGAGTTTTATATGGTTGACTTTAAAAAATCATAACTCCGTTTCTACTCATCCGATCTTCATGATTAAGATCTTAAAATAAAGCCAACATGAGGCGCTACATAGTATAAGAAAATCATTGAAAAGGGGCAAACGATTTCAAATAAGGGGTGAATAAGCCCCCCTTCAATTCGATTTGCAGCATTTTAAATTCAAAAGTTGATGAAAAATTTCACAATTTGAATTGATTTTTAGCTTATTGAAGCCCATTTAATTATTTTGAAATGGTAGAGCAAAATTATAATCGCAAACCAGGCCTTAAAGTTTAAAATAGCCAATAACTGAAAAAACCGCGAACATTTCTCGGTTTTATGCATATCTCACAAAGTTGCTTTCGGCGCTCGAGGTCGAAAACTTGGATTATTGGTAAGGCCAACATCATGAACAACTCATGTAAAAATCAGAACTACCGGATCTGAGGCAGAGCCCTTCCACTCCGAAGAAAAAGGATACTAGACTGAAAACAGTGAAGATGATCATGTTAATTTCAGTTTTCTCAAAAACTAGAAGTCATTTTAGCATTTGCTTTTCAGTTTTTAACTAAAAATTAATAAGGGCATTGAAAATCAAAACATAAATAGTTCTTTATACCATAAAATAAAAAAAAAATAGATTAACAAACAAAAATCGTTTTTTTCTCAAAATTTTGAATTTGAAAATAAATTTTTCAAAAACTATCAGCTAAAACAACTTTATTTAAAAATAAAATTAAAGAATGGATTTCTGGCTTTAAGATGAGCAATGGATTTTCGTCCAGATATTACCATTGTATTTTTATTGTTATTTTTCTATTTGAAGTCAACTATTCTTAAAATTGCCCCTCCCGCCTAAACGGGGGGATATATACCCCCCATCCAGTACTATTGTTTTCTTCTTTTGGCCCAATCTATACGCTCTATTGCTTTGATGCAGTAGGCGTGTTTTTTGAAAGAGTGTATAGGCAGCTCAGCAAATTTTTACACACAAACAACAACACAATGAAGAGTGGATATAGTTTTGGTCAGTAATCGAGTGCACATAATATTGAATATAAATGTTGTAGTCGTGAAATGAATGAGGGCGCTCAACTCGGTTGCAGAGTAAATATTCCTATCCTAAAAGTAGGCAATACCAAAAATGGCGCTCAACTCGGTTGGTGAGTTAATATTCCTACACCAAAGGTAGGCTATACCATCCAAAAGGTAGGCTATTCCATCCAAAAGGTAGGCTATACTATCCAAATGGTAGGCTAAACCACCTAAAGGTAGGCTACACGAAAGCCGGCTATACTAACTCTGAAGTGTATACAAAAGTGCATAAAAGCGTTTTGTTCAGATTTTATTGCTGCGCTGCTCATCACTTTCACCAAAACACGGCTAGTATATGTCAAAGACCATGTTTTTGTTATTATACTGTTTTGTATACTACTTGTTGTTTTAAGAGTTTTTGATACAGCTTATTTGCTGTAAGTCCGTAGATATAAGGCGTGTTTTTTGAAAGAGTGTATAGGCAGCTCAGCAAATTTTTACACACAAACAACAACACAATGAAGAGTGGATATAATTTTGGTCAGTAATCGGAGTGCACATAATAGTGAATATAAATGTTGTAATCGTGAAAATGAGGGCGCTCAACGCGGTTGTAGAGTAAATATTCCTATCCTAAAAGTAGGCAATACCAAAAATGTCGCTCAACTCGTTTGGTGAGTAAATATTCCTACACCAAAGGTAGGCTATACCATCCAAAAGGTAGGCTATTCCATCCTAAAGGTAGGCTATACTATCCAAATGGTAGGCTAAACCACCTAAAGGTAGGCTACACGAAAGCCGGCTATACTAACTCTGAAGTGTATACAAAAGTGCATAAAAGCGTTTTGTTCAGATTTTATTACTGCGCTGCTCATCACTTTCACCAAAACACGGCTATAGTATGGTCTAACAATTGAAGCTCCTGTTGAGATGAAGTCAACGATGTTTCAAAGTAAGACTCGTCTTCTGAAGGAATTCAGTCAATGTATGGGGGGTTAAAGTCGCCTAAAAGAGTAATATTACTATCAAATCCTGCAACGTCAATAATATAGTCGAGAGCAAGGGAAAGCTCAATATATACTGAAACTGAGCTTTTGGGGGAATAAAGATATTATAAGAATAAATAAATCTTTTGAATGTATGGATATTTTGATGCAGGCAAGTTCTATTGAAAGAATAAACGAGAATATGGTAGTTGTTTTGAAATGATTTCTAACCACAATTAAGAAACAACCACCTCCTACTAAATTTGTATTTTCCACATGACGGTCTTTCCTGAAAACTATGAATTCTTGATCAAATAGTTCCGTGTATAAGATCGTGTCATTAAGCCATGTGTCAGTGAAAGGAAATAAATCATAGTTTTACTGCTATGCCTTCTTACGTTTTGGTAGTAGAGGGAGGGACATAACAATTTTGGAAAAGATTTAGGTGTGCATAAAATAAAAAAGTTTGGGAAACACTGGTCTAGATAGTTTTATTTCTGTATTCGTATACAATGGTTGTTTTATATTTGGTTTCGTTTTCAGATTCTTTTGCCCGTGTTTTTTACATCAAACGATTTGATCTTCACGATCAGTTTCATTTACGGATGATTACAACAAAAACATATATGTTAAAAAAGAGCCAAGTTCTTATGCATACAAGAAACCTATGCGTCAAAAGTCAGCCAAAAAAGTAATGAGATCTAAAATATATGCCAAGTTTTAAGTTCATGAAATTTAATATCAAATATCTTAAGTAGAGTAATATCGAAACAAGTCTACAAATTATTACAGATATTTGGTATTTAATGATTCCTGATTAAAATTTTCAAATTTTCATCGTTCTACAACAATCGGAAGTGCATTACATTATTGACAACCATTTCTTAAGTTTGGGTAGATGCCACACCCCGTGAGATGAAAATTAGAAATTTCTGACTTTAATATTTGTATGCACGTCAAACCCTACCGCTCTACCAATTTTCATCGTTATACTACAATCGGAAGTACTCCATATAGTTTATAAGAACTTTTGAGAAAGTGGGTGGATGCCACGCCCTTTGAATAGAAAGTTGAAGATTTTGTTCCGTTTTTACAAGGCCTACCGTTGTGCAAAACTTCAAGTTTCTATGGTGTCGGAAAAGGCTCCATAATTTTAATGATCTTTCAGTGAATCAGTTAGTCAGTCAGTTACGGTTTGTGCGATTTTTGAAGTCCTATATGTCAGGAATTACTAATGCTTAAGAGCTCAAGTTTAGTGAGGCAGCTGTGTTTGATCGGCTCAGCAAATAATGTCAGTTTGAGGTTTTGGACTTTATTCGTACTGAAGTTAGAGGGGGGGTTAAAAATCACTTGAGTTTGTTCCTGTAAAAAGGGTGTGGTGCCGCGAACTTGGCTGGGCACTACCGTGCCCTTATATTCTGATGCTGAACTTCTAACTCTAAAAAATTTTTGAAAAGAACTGGGGTTTCTATTAGTGTGGTTTTGTCTCTCATTTTGATTTTCTTTTCTTGTGAGGAGTTAGGTATTTTTGCTGTTGCTGACATACGAGGTGAGTTCTGGTGTCTATTTAAACTAATTTTACTTGTCTGGGCTATTTAAACTGGGTTTCGTCATCAGATCTGTTTCCTCTTCAACTTTGACATTTAAAGAATCGGCTTTTGGCCATTGAGTTACAATAAAAATAACTATCATGGTATACACTACAGTAAGTACGAACGAATGGATAGTACGATCCTTGAACCCGGTTGCGTTTCAGAGGTATTAAGTGCATAAAATTGATGCAAAATTAAGTTATTTTATTAAAGATAATTTTTTGGTATGTTTTTAGGAAAGTTATTATAAACTTATTAACTTTCCATTGGAAGTTATAATTGGTCCGATTTGTCGAACCGAAATTTTTGACATATCTTCACGTTTCTCTCCCTCCCTAGAATCGGAATCCATCATTTTTAGAGAGATGTCTGTGTTTGTACGTACGTTCGTATGTTCGTACGTTCGTATGTTCCTTCGCTTTTTTTCGTTCACCATATCTCAAGAACAAATAAAGATATCGACTTCAGATAAATTTTATTTGATAGATAGTAGTTTCATTACGTGCAGAATTGCAAATTTCTTTAATTTTATTTTCTTCAAAACACTGGGACAGATTTTACAAATCC
Organism: Dasysyrphus tricinctus; assembly: GCA_963921185.1. NCBI lineage: Eukaryota > Metazoa > Arthropoda > Insecta > Diptera > Syrphidae > Dasysyrphus > Dasysyrphus tricinctus. Next base: position 140,910,341 of record OY992531.1, read on the forward strand.
TGTAAACGAGCTATAACTTATAAAAATATGGAATTTTAAAGCTGCAGTTATATACTTGACGTAAATATACATAGCTCAAATCAATTTTTCTTTTTTAATTAAAGTAGAGTTCTAACGAAATAGTTGGAAACCTCAGGGTTGTAACATGCCGCGGAAGTGACATTTGGGGTATAAAATAGTTTGTTAAAAATATATTTACACTTGTATTTTTTTCGGAATTGAACTTGCCATAAATCCAAAACATGATCTTTTAGCTAATACAGATGTAAAAAGTGGAAAGAAAATACCTAAAATCGTCGAGGGACATAAATGCTGACAATCACCAATGTATCGAAATATTTCCCTAGAACCAGACATTAGTCCAGTGCATTTATAAAATTTTATATGGGCGAACAGCAGTTTGTAACACGACAAATTTTATTTTGCTATTCGAAGGGTAGTTGTATGAAGATCATAACCCTGATTTTTCGCACTCGCGAAATTTACCGTTTGGCCGCCAGCTTGGATTTTGTTTCATTTTAGTTTTTATTAAATATCTCGGTTCCTAGAAGTTCTACAAAAAAGTGTTTCATACAAAAAATTTAGAAAATGAAAATTTCTATCTTCTATGTTAACAACATTTTTCGATATTTTTAATATTTAAAAAGTTGTAAGCCGACAAAAAAAAGTTTTTTTTATTTTCTAAGTGTTTTCGAAAATTTAGCACATTCGCCATCGGAAATTAAAAAAAGTTTCTATGAAAAGTTTGTTGGCCACTAAATTTTGAACAATTTTGCCATTTAACTTTTTTCTGTATTCCATCCAATAAATGACAAAGATATGAATATTTTTGTATTAACAGTTTTATATTGTTTTTCAAAAAAATAAATAAAATACAAATCATGACCTTTAAAGCGGTTCTCTACGCTTAACACCAATTTCAAGTTTTTCCGGTAAGCATTTTTGTTTAACAATGGACTATTTTGATTCTTGGATCTTGGTTGTCATGACAAATTTAATACTGTTGGCAAGTTTTTTTGAATGTAAGAGTTTTCTCGTGGGTGCTATGGTAATAATTCTACACTTTAAAAAAGTACCCATTCACCACAGATATTTAAAGGGAACTCTCTTGATTCTGGGTTCTATTTATAAATGAAACATTTATTCCAAGTTTCATTGAATTACAATTATTTTCATGGGGTTTTCCGCAATATTTTACCTGTTGTACTCAAAAAAAAGTAATCATTACATAAAATTGACTGTTTGGGTTTTCGTATCATTTTGGATATTGTAAGCACCAAAAGCAAAGAAGAAATTGGTAATATTGCCCAAAACAATTTTGAGTAATGAAATGAAAATATTATCTAAGCATTTAAATTGTTTTTTGTAAAACTTAGGCGATATTTCCTCAATTTCGGTTGATATTTCAAAACTTGATTTAAAAAAATACGCAAAGTTTTCGGAAATGTTTGAGAAAGGTGATATTTTGTTTCGTATATATATGTAGGTAAGTTTTTTTTAAATATTTAGGTAGAAAAAAGGCTTCCGGAGAGTGAAGGGGGCGAACATCGCAAGCTTTTGGTAGTGACGCGTATAGATAAGTAGTTACGTACGTGGACCGTGTTCGAATCGGGGGCGCGGGCGGTGCGAGGTGGGGTTCTTGGGTTGTCACCACACCGCGGGTCATCAAGCCACCGCACCGCCCGCTACGCTGGTCGTCACACCACACCGCGTTCCCGATCTGGACGCGATCCATGGTTGTACGCGTGAGCGCTGAAAGCTTCTCGCACGATGCACTCAACTCCTCTGAAGCGCGGCCTATTTGATAGAAAAAATTTCACATATTTGGGCAGTATTTCCTCATATTGCAGTTGTTTTTGGCATTTTTTTTCCTATTTTTTTTTTTACACTTCAGAATTCTGTGTTGTAATGAGCTTAAAGCAAGCTGCATTCTACAATCAGAGGCTCATCATGAGTGCATGTGTTAGTGGTAAGTAAATTAAGCAGAGCTAACACAAGCACATAAATAAATAAAAATAAACAAAATTAAACAATATATACAATTAGACACATTTTAATATTTTAATAAAGTTATATACGAGGATAATCAAGACATACAAATTCACGAGAGTGGAGCACTGGTTCGCAACAATGTTTTTAATCCTACTTTACTTATGTTAAAATCAACAGAGGCAGCGTTCAAATTAAAAAGTTTGCACATACGATTAAGAGGCTCGTGAATACCATAATTGGTTCTAAGAAAAGGAACGCGAAAAAGTTAAAATCTTCGTAGGTGGTGGGATCCCCCGCGGAAGTTAATACCAAAACAGGCTAATAAGTCAGGAGCATCAATTTCGCCACTGATAACTTGGTGGAAAAATATTAAATCATTATTAACACGCCTTTGATATAAAGTTTGAAGTTGCAGAAGCATGATTCTATGTTCATAAGGTGGCAGGTTATACGGATCAGTCCAATGAAGACCTTTCAAGGCAAAAGGAATGAAGTTATGTTGTATTGATTCAATACGGCTTTTATGAATTTCGTAAAAGGGAGTCCATACTTGGGAGGCGTACTCAAGATGGGGCCTTACATAACAATTGTATAAAGAAAGAGTAACATACGGGTCTTTAAATTCCTTTACCCAGCGTTTTATAAATCCAAGCATGGAACTCGCCTTATAAACAATGTAATTGATATGTACTATGAAATCTAGATCAGAACTGAAGTGAAACCCAGGTCTTTTAGGCTTCTTTTTCCATTTTAATATTTTGAAAATGATGCCAAAGAGATACAACTCGTGAAACAACCAATTATAACCAATGTCGAATCCTCCATCGTATAAAAAATGCAGTGGTACAAACAAACACAAGCTAACACGAAAAAGTTTTAATTTGGTGTAAAGCTTAGAGAACCGTTTTAAAAGTAGTGATTTTAATTTTTTTTTTTTTGGAAAACAATTTAAAACTGTTAATACAAAAATATTCATATCTTTGTCATTTATTGGAATACAGAAAAAAGTGATATGGCAAAATTGTTCAAAATTTAGTGGTCTTCAATTTTTTCGTAGAAACTTTTTTTTATTTACGATGGCCAATGTGCTAAATTTTCGAAAACACTTAGAAAATAAAAAAAAAAAATTTTGTTGGCTTATACCTTTTTAAATATTAAAAATATCAAAAAATGTTGTTAACATAGAAGATAGAAAATTTTATTTTCTACATTTTTTGTATGAAATACTTTTTCGTAGAACTTCTAGGAACCGAGATATTTAATAAAAACTAAAATGAAACAAAATCCAATATGGCGGCCAAACGGTAAATTTTGCGAGTGCGAAAAATCAGGGTTATGATCTTCAATTAACTACCGTTCGAATAATAAAATAAATTTGGGGGTGTTACAAACCGGGTCAGATTATAAATGCACTGTACTACATCTACAGTCGGACCTTATGTCAACAAGAAATATTCAAAAGTGTCAAAATAATGACATGTACCTACTCTGTCAAAAGTTCATAACACAAAAATTAAAAATATTTTGGATATTTTCCACAGCCAAGAGGGGCAAATGTCCCTCCTTTTGCCGCTGTCTGTGGGGCACATCGCATTGTGTAATATCTTCTTAATTTTGGTTGTTGAACCCATTGTATATACACTCTATAGTATTCTCATGCAACACGATTTTGTAGGTTGACTTTTGGTCGATAGGTTCGTGATCGCCTTAGCGAGATCTCTTAACAAAAATTAGGATTACATTTGGACACTAGATGGCCACGAGCTTTTTGGCTTCAGGAGAATACTATAGAGTTTATATAAAATGGTTGAACCGATCAATTTGACTCTTAAATGAACTCTATACGACAGTTACTTCCCAAAATGCTGCCAAAACCCGAACAATTCAAGACGCGACCTACCAATATTTCCAGCTTGTTTAAATTTTGGGGTCAATCTCTAATTCCACTGGACAAACCACGTTTTGTACTTTTTCTGTTAAGTTCTGATTGTTAGCATTCACCGACAAAAAAATGGACGAGGTGAAAATATGAGCACTTGCAAGCTTTAAATATATTTATTTTTTTTATTTTAATGGAGCAGGTCTTAAATTATTATTTTTAAAACATTCCCATTTAATCTTTTCATAGAAATATGTTATCAAAATTTTGGCAAGTATGATTTTCTAAAGATGAATATTGATTTTTGACCTGTTTGAACTGTCTATACAACATTAATGTGGTAAATATAATTTAATACTTAAAATAAAGAAGTTATTTTCGAAGTTTTTTTAATTTTAAGTTTCATTTATATGTAATATGGATTCACTGTTGTTAATTCGTCATTTTTAAAATCTTAACAAGCATTAAATCGTTCATTTTGATTTATTTATAATAAATATTACTATAGGTACGTACTCATTCTTTTATACTAGTCGTCACTTTAACTAATTAAATCAATACATAAATGGTTGCTATCTTTTTTTATACATAAATTGGAAATGGACATGCACCCTCAATTACTTCGCATCTCATCGTAAATAACCTCGAATATAAACAACAACAAAAAACACATCCCACTGGTTTATTGCGAATGCATTCATTGCGTCGCAGTATTCAATCAAAGTGAAACAGAGCATACTATTCATCATTCAAACGCAAAACGAAATGTTCTTTTTGCATCAAGGATACTGCAAATTGTTAATTAAAACATTTTGTCATGGTTAACAACAGAAAATAAAAAAATAGAACGATTGTCCTTCTTTTCACATTGAAAAGTTTGTTTAAGCAGATGCACACGAACATAAATATATACTTCTCACAGAAGAAGTATGTTAGACAGGGCGAAATTGAAGAGGGTATTTCTTTTTAATATAAGTCACAAAATAAGATAAATCACTTAAAATTAAAAGCACATACAAATAAACAGTAACTATGTTTGTCTGGATATTTTACAATTCATTTACAAGAAAAAATTGGAGCAGGTGGAGCCTGATTTCCCTGAAGGTTGACCGGGGTTGAAAAATTAAAATTACAAATTTGTTCTTCTCTTTAATTGAACAGGGAGCAAAAAAATAAAATGCACGACTGGGTCGCACGTACTTGCTCTTATGTTCAAGACACTGCAAGTTTAAGAAAATTGTGTATACAAACATGGAAATTATGAGAGAAAAATGTAGAGAAGCATGAAATACGACATTTATACTAGCTAAAACAACTCTTTTGACAGTTTGAGGTGAAAAAAAAGTATGCCATCTTAATTCATGATGGAATATGATTGTATGGGAAAAAAATTTCAAAAATCGTTGGAGCGGTTTTTTTTTAAATTAATTTTTTATATATAAAATTCTTAAAACATTTTTAAGAACAAATTTTGGTATGCAGATTTAAACTATATATTTATGTGTATATAAAAACAAAATTTGAAAACAAAATTGTCAACCCGTTTTTGAGATATCGAATTTTCAAGAAAAAAGTTTGAAACTTTTTTTAAAAAATCCAAAAACTTTTTTTTTGAAAATTTTGATATGCAATATTATTTAATCTTATTTTAAATTTGTATACAAAAAAATTCATTTAAATCTGTTAAGCTGATAACGAGAAAACTCAAAATAAAAAAATACGTTCCATGACAGGTACTACTAATAGTTGCTATGTGTCAAATTTTATAATTTTTGATGGTAGATCGTGCTAATTTTAGTATATGAAAAAAGTTTAATCAAAATCGTAGGAGTCGTTTTCAAGCAAAAAAATATTTTCCTTTGCGGTTTTTCCACTTTTGTATGGAAGGTACCGTTATTTTTTCATAAATGTAAAATTTTTTCTAAAAATATTTTAGAGAGTACTAAAAAAGTCTTAAATATTGAGTTTCAAAAAAATCTATGCTGCCGTTTTCGAAATATTTGATTTTCCAAAAAAAAAATTGAAATATTTTTCAAAAATCCAAAAAATATTTTTTCAAAAATGTTGGTACACTAAACTATTAACATTTTTTGGAAGCTCCTGTATAAAAAAAATAATTGAAATCGGTCATACCATTTTGAAGAAAATCAAAAATTAAAAAAATGGTTCCTTGGGAGGTACCATTAATAACCATTTTTGAAAAATGGTTTTCCACCCAAAGAAAGCCTTTACTAAAGTAAATTTATTGAATTTTTTTTAAGAAAAGTCGTCGAGCCGTTTTTGAGAAAAATACGATTATGTAAATTTGACAAAAAACATGTATGACACGTACCGTTATTTTTGGTCCTAAAAAAAAAATGAAAAAAACGTGTCGGCAGAATCACCAAAAACCACTAAGTACTAAGTTTGAAGAAAATCGATCGAGCCGTTTAGGCTGTAGATGAACAGACAGACAGACAGACAGACAGACAGACAGACAGACAGAATTGTGCCACCCACTTTTTTGGTGTTCTCTATTATCGTAATATCATGTTTGATTGTTATCTCAAATTTTTTTTTTTGCACGAATCCAAAACTTGCCTTATAGTACCTATAATCGCAAGTAAAAATATAGATGTTCTTTTTGCAGATGAGACGATGCGATGCAATACTAAAGCTAAGAGTGCACGGCATGTTATGTATGAATATGCAGCACTGACGTCTCCAAAAACTGTACATATGTATCACATGTTTGGAACATGCGGTAGTGGTCTCATGTGCAAGAAAATTCTAAAGGTAGAACTATAAAGCCACGTCCAGATCAATAAAAATTTGCGTTGTGCGCCGTATTCGGCGCAAATATTTGTGTGAATGCAAAAAAATACGTCAATGTGGACGTCCGGACGCACATAAATTTTTGTGTCACATTCAACGCATGCTATCCGATTCCGATGGATTTTCGACGCACACGAAAAAATTTGCGGCGCACAGGGGCTTTGATGTGGACGACATAGAACATTTTAATGCAAACAAAGCACTCAAGCACGGCATACTACGCAAAAATTTATTTCCAAATTAATTTGAGTTTTCGGCGAAAATATTTGTTGCGAATACCAAATTCAAGGCGCACGGCGCACATCGTAAATTTTTACTGATCTGGACGCGGCTTAATAGTCGGAAGGCCACTTAAGTGGTCGTACGAAACCGAGCGAATACAGGGAATTCATATGTTGCGCCCATAATTGCGATTTGGTACTGTTCGTCTAGTCTTCGTTAACTTTTGGCGTCGGACGTGAAGAGCGCTCACGGACCGCTCTTTCGTAAGTGGGCGAATGCAAAAATCAAAATGCTGGAAGCAAATTAAAAAAAAATTGGCATAGTGCATAGTTTTCAACTTTTTTCTTCTGTTTGATGAATGTGAAGAAAACTATTTAAATTAATTTATATCACATCGAATTTTTGTGGTTTCGCTAAGTAAATAATTAAAAGCCTATCACTCTGTGCTGTGAATAAGTATAAGAAAATTAACATTGAACAAACAATTACATATTTACATTTTTTTTTTACTTTCAACCACTTAAATGCATTATGGGTGACTTATGAAACTGACGTTTTGGAAAGCTACTTTTCGGTCGGTTTACTTTATAAAAAATCAGTTAAAAAAACGAAAAAATATTTTTTTTCTAAATTTCATCTTTAAAACTTAATTTCTCAAAAATTATTTAATGAAACAACTTGAATCAAAAAACACAATAAAGAATGAAATATTAGCTTTCAAAAAGTTACAGCACATAGTGGGGCTGTAAGTGAGACCAACCTTTCATTTTGACCTGACGGGTTGAGATTTAGAATACAAATAGTCCGTGTCCTAACTTTACTTTTAAGAAGTGTTGCCAAGGTGGCAACACTGTCAGAAGGACAAGAGAAGGGTTGGATTCAGCACTCTTGAAACCATAGGACCACATTATTATTTTTCTCCCACCCCTCCCCTTGCACGAAGGGAAGGAAAAAAGTCGTTCTGGAAACAAAATTTGAAAAGCCAAGAAAAGTTAGAACTTTTTTTTTATCAGTAAAATTTATAGATGGTGTTGACGCAGAATTTCACAATCTACTACATTACATGCAAAGGTGATTGAAAACCTACTTTGTTTTGTTTTTAAAGCCACTTTCAAAGTGCTGGGGAAGGGGATATGAAAGATAAACAAACTTAAATATTTATCTTAGAATAATATAAGCATATGACACATGGGTATTTTGTAATGCCCAATTTTACTAAATCAGAATGAACTCGATACAACTACCATCAAAAAAGTTATAGCCGTCTTCATAAATAAAGAACGAATTTTTAGTGAAACACGTACAATATAACCAAATTCCAACAGCATTGACACGAAACTTGGTCCACCTATTTCATTTATCGTAAGCAATAAGAATTAAAGGAACCTACAAAAATATTTGTAGCGAAAGGGTGTTTTTTTTAATGATTTAAAAAAATCTTGAACTACTACCATGAAACCCCTCCCAAAACTGGAATGTTGATGAGAGTTTGTGAAAATGTTTGATTAATCATCGGAACTAAGAATCAAAAAAGACCATTCAAATATCCATGGTCAAAGGGTTTTTTGAGAGGTAATGTCGTACCTATTCTAGTCAAAAAATACAATCATTTTCAGACATTAACTCTTTAAAAGTAAGATAACTTCTTTATGTGAGCTTGTATCTGCTTTATTTTTATATTATTGGATTCAGCATAAAAAAATACCTTAAAATCATGCACCATATTACATTTAAGTATCTTGGTTTCAAAAACATAAACAATTTCGGCCAAAAACTCTGCTTCTCATTCCCCATTGAAAAACACCCTCAGATAGTTTATATTTGTTTGGTCTCTTTTGTTTCTTGGTCTTGATGAAAAGTCAAATGTTTTAACCAATTTTCATTAACGTTCCAGTTTCGGGAGGGGATTCATGGTAGTAGTTCAAATTTTTTCCATTTCAATGAAAAAAACACCCTTTCACTATAAATATTTTTGTAGACTCTTTTGATTCTTGTTGCTTATGACAAATGAAATATATGGACCAATTTTCGTGTCAATGCTGTTGAAATTTGGTAATATTTTACGTGTTTCACTAATATTCGCTCATCATTTATGAAGAAGGCCATAACTTTTTTGAAGTTAGTTGTATCGAGTTCATTCTGAGTTAGTAAGATTGGGCAAAATACCCTTAAAACATGAGTCATATGCTTATATTATTCCAAGATAAATGTATAAGTTTGTTAAACTTTCATATCCCCCCTCCCCAGCACTTTGAAAGTGGCCTTTTAAAAAAACAAAAGTAGGTTTTCAATCAACTTTGCATGTAATTTAGTAGATTGTGAAATTCTGCGTCGACACCATCTTTAAATTTTACAAATAAAAAAAAAGTTCTAACTTTTCTTGGCTTTTCAAATTTTGTTTCCAAAACCACTTTTTTCCATCCACTTCGTGCAAGGGGAGGGGTGGGAGAAAAATAATAATGTGGTCCTATGGTTTCAAGGGTGCTGAGTCCAACGGGAGTTCTCGGGTCATCGTCCGACTCTTGGTTTTCGATTTATAAGCAACATTTCGGGATTGTGGCAACCCTTCTCTTGTCCTTCCGACAGTGTTGCCACCTTAGCAACACTTCTTAAAAATTAAGTTAGGACATGAACTATTAGTGTACTAAATCTCAACCCGTCGGGTCGGAATGAAAGGTATGCCCTCATATCGTGCCCCTACTAACAGCATTGTACGTGCTTTTTCTGATTTTAAATATTTTTTTCTTTCGGATAATCGGGAGTTTAGTGGGTAAGCACTTGAAACCTATTTACTGTACCCAAAAAATGAAAATTTATCCTTCCAAATAACTTTTTAGTCATTTGGTACCTATTTGATGTGAAAAATTTACCCAAATAGCAAACAGCCTTCTAACCTTACCCTCTTAAAAAGATAGAAATCAAATACTACACAAATTCAAACAAAAATCAAAAATTCACATTATATTGCCGGGTGTGTGTGAAAGCATACTTATTTGGCGAGAAACCGGGTAACCGATGCCGGCTAACCGGCTGCCGGGCATGTGTGAAATGGGCCTTACATACAGCCCACTTTTTTCTATATTAAGACTGAAAACTATTACCTTTCTGCATTACACTTTATCGGATACACACACAGAAACTTATCTCTTCATTTAATCACCAATTGTTAAGGAGTTAGGTCTCTTTCCCGGAGTCCGAAGTTCTGTCTTGATTTTTTAAATATTGCTTACTAAATCTCTACTCAAGAGACATCCGATATTGTGGTTCGACATTGTCTCGAATTGTGTCATAATATCAGGAAGGCAAGGGGTGCCACTACCAGTGAATTATTTTAATTTATTGCATTTCCCGATTCTATTCGTTTCAAGGACTTTTCTTTATTCTATCTTTTTTGTAGGGAAATAACTAAAGGGGAGCTTTCGCTCACAGTATTAAGGGGATACATAAATAAAAAAAAACTATATTGCTAAATTATCCCCAAGTATCAGATACCCTTCTTATGTTTGGGATCTGAGTCGGGTCGTTTCTTCAATAAAAAAATAACACTATAGAGGTCATGTTTAAGATTTCTTCTCGTTCTTTGTTTTACTCAAAAGTTTTTGATCGGGAGTTTTCCATTTTAAAGCAACAACTTTTAAATTCAAAAAGTTTAGAATTAATTTTCATAAAATAAAAATTCAAACTGAATCCTATCAGCTACAATTTTGTATCTGTAAAGGATGCCTGCTTAAAGGATAATTCTGTTTCAAAATTTAATATGTACTTGATAGACCGAGAAAAATTGCCAAATGGTATGGGGAACCTTATATTAATTAATTCCTAAAATATTTAAATTGGTATCGACGCAGAATTACACCCTATAAAGCATATCTAAAGTCCCCCAAAATCCCCGCATTGGCTTCTTTTGTAGATGCATTTGAAGTGTTGGAGATATATAACAGTAAAATTGGAATTGTAAATGGTAGTGGCAGGCTGAAATTTTGCAGGTCGTTTCGGGGATAGGTAAACAACTTAAATCTACGTTGGCGACCTCCTACCCCTTACAGGGGCGATGCCACGCCCATTTTTCTTATATCCTGGTTTCTTAAGAAACGGCTGCACCGATAAGGATGAAACTTTCATAATTTGTTTAAATGGTCAGAGGAAAATTAAGAAAATTTTTAAAATAAAATCCGCCCACTACCACGCTCACTTCTCTTCTTTCTTTGTTTCTCGGAAATGTCTCTAAAGATAGATAGATAGATATTTTATTTCGTACTTCAAATAGTATAATTGGTTGCTACCGCTCAGTTTACACAGAGATTTGATACTAATAATATATCTTTCTACTGAATAAGTTATTTTAACATTTTTATAAGTTGAATTTTTATTAAAGAAAATCAGTACATTCTGAAGGAAAGTATGATAAAAACCTTCAATTTAAAGCAAAAAAAAAAAACTATAATAATAATTATAATAATATGAAAATAGATAGAGTTTTGATTAAATAAATAAGTTAACACAAATAAAAGGGAATTCAAAAAAAAAAAAGTGCTTATGATAAATAGATAGTAAAACTTAAAAACTAGGTAACAAGATATTTTTTTAAATTAAATGAAAACAACAAAAATCAAATCAAAAGTAGAGTTGTCATTGAAACATTCTTATATGAATTTGTAAATTCAGATCATTAAATGAAAAATAGAAAAGAAAATATATACATATGTATACACAATAAATAAATTAATATATAAACTGATACACAAGTAAATGAGAAAATAAATTAATAAATGATTAGGTTAATTATAAATAAATAAATAAACAAGTTAATAAATAAATAAATAAATAAATAAGTTAATAAATAAATAAATAAATAAACAAATAAATAAATAAGTAAATAAATAAATATATAAATAAATTAATAAATAAATTGACAAATAAATAATTTAACAAATAAACATAAATAAATAAATAAATACCTAAGTAAACAGATATACAAAAAAATAAGTAAAACAAAAAAAAAATATGTAAGAAACTAAATAATTAAATAACGAATTTAATAAATAAATTAATACATACATAGACAACAATGAACAATAGAAACCAAATATGTTAATAATTAAATAAATAAATAAATAAATGTACAGATAAATAACAAAATATAATTTTCCTATTGGAAATTATTAAGCATTTAGTTGGACAACCAAGGGGTTATCAGAAATATCACAGTTTGTTAAAAAAGTATCACATAGCTTTTGAATTCTTCTACAAATCAATTCAACACCTGTTTGATTGTGTAGATCATAAGTCGAGTGATGCCAAGGTAAATTAAGCATCATTTTTAGTAACTTGTTTTGACATACTTGAAGTTTTTTAATGTGACACAATGCACAGCTCCCCCATACCTGACATCCATATAGCAAAATTGATTGGAAAACTACCTTACGTATGATGATTTTGTTCTCAATGCTCAAGAGTGATTTCCGATTTATAATTGGATAGAGCATTTTTATTGCGAAATTCACTTTTTTAATTGTTTTATTTATATGCTCATTGAAAGTAAGCCGTTTATCAAGGTTGATTCCAAGGTATTGCACATTTGACTCCCATTTTATGGAAGTTCCATTGACTTTCAGCTCATTACTGGGAAGAGCCAATCGCTTTCTTTTTCTAGTGAAAAAGATTGATTTTATCTTTCCAGCATTTAGTTTTATCTTCCATCTGTGAAAATATCTCATAAGAATTTCAAGTGCATTTTGAAGATTGGTCTCAATGTTGAGACCAAGCTCATGCGAACAAAGTACACAGGTATCATCTGCATAAATTCCTGTTTCACAATATGGTAGCTGTGGAAAATCAGAGGTGTGGATGTTATATAGGACAGGACCGAGCACTGAACCTTGAGGGACACTATACTGGACGTTCACTAAGACAGATTTACTTACATACACTTCAAAACATCTTCCTGAAAGGAAACTTTGAACTATTTTTATTAGGAAAATTGGTATTCCGAATGCTTCCATCTTATAAATAAGGGCATTATGCCAAACGGAGTCAAAAGCTTTTTCGATATCTAACAGCACCATACCTGTAGATAAGTACTTTTTCGTATACCTTACGTAGACTGCTAAGAAGACTTATTGGTCTATAGCTGCTAGGGTTTGCCCTATCTTTGCCAGCTTTTAATATCGGTATAACTTTTGCCATTTTCCAGATTTCTGGAAAGTACTGGATGTTGAGACAAGCGTTGATTAGAAATGTAAGATACTTTTTTCCTGATTTTGGAAGGTGTTTGATATATAAATTCTTTATCTTATCAGGCCCATCAGTTTTCCTCACTCGTAGTTCATTAATAACAGCTGTGATATCATCTAGAGAGATGTATTCACTTTGAGGAGTTTCAGCTATGAATGTTAAAATTCTGTTATAAGCAGTGTCAACCAAATTTATAGTATTTGGATCACTTAGCTGTTGAGACACTTCATGATTTTTTCTAAATTCTGTGGCAAAGGCATAAGCTTTTTCACTATCCGTGCAGAGCACTTCATTAGATTTTTTTAATGTAGGAATTAATCTGGTTCTATTTTTTATAATTTTGGCAATGTTCCAAAAAGGTTTATCATTTTTGCCAAGCTGGCTAAGCTTTTGGTTCCATTGAATATTTCGAGATTTTTGAATTTCCATGGAAATGAGTTTATTATAATATTTTAACTGATGACGATGTACTGGCAATCGGTAACGTTGCCATTGCCTTTTAATACTATTTCTTACACGAATGTAATCAAGAATATAGTCTGGAATTTTTGAAACAAGATTCTTTTTGGGTAATTTCGGCACAGAATAATCTACTGAACTTAAGATATTATCGGAAAAACTTGAGATAAGAAAATCGATACCTTCTTTCGTTGTAATATTGTCTAGTTCAGTGGGCATATTTCTAAGCTTTGACTTTAAATCCGATTTAAAAAGTGACCAGTTAGCATGCTTGAAGTCAAGATAACATTCTTCTCTTATTTCGCCAGAACGAAGAAATCTCAATACAACAGGATTATGGTCGGAAGGAATCTCGTCAAACACGATAGGCTGAGCTACAATATTAGTAGTATTCGTAAGAAAGAGGTCCAACACTGATGGACTTCCTCTTGTACCTGCGGGTATGTAGGTAGGACCTGATGGAAACAATATGGAAAAGGGAAAAATGTTTGTCAAATCCGACAATATGTTACCCCATGAATTTGCTCTACTGCAGCCCCAATCTCTGTGCTTGCAATTCAAATCACCCCCTACAATATAATTATTGTTTTTTATTAAAATCTTTCTTAGGTCAGATTTCAGATTCTGCCTCTTTAATGGGGATGAAGAACCACCCCGAAAGTAAGCACAAATTATATCAATAGTGGTGTTGTTGTTTAATTTTATTTCTATTCCTACGTTTTCTATGCAAATGGTGCGAGAAGGTAGTAAGACAGAATGTTGAATTGATTTGTGTACCAAAATTGCAACTCCCCCACCTCTTTCTACTATTCTATCAACACGATAGCAATAAAAACCGGGAGCTGGAATTTTTACTTCTAAATCTAGCCATGTTTCTGTAATTAAAGCAATATCAATCTTGTTTGCATTTAAAAAGCTTAAGAATTCTATGTATTTGTTTCGGATGCCTCGGGCATTCCATGTAACAATATTTCATGACTTATAATTATATGACATTGTTGTACAAAAACTTAGTAGGTAACTGAGCGATAGCATAAAATTGTTAATTTTTTGATTTACAAGAGCTTAGTTTCGTTATCATTTCCATGACGAGAGAATTAAGTTCTTCCATAGAGAATAACTCACCGCTGGTGATATTAGCACTGCATGTGGTGCATTGATGTGCTGATGGATGTTTGCTGGCGCCGCCGCTGGTGACGATGATGATGGTGATTGTTGAGTATGTGCCCACGCACTTGATGTGTGAGTATTACAAATTTTCTCTGTACGTTTTGGACCGGACCGATTTGGTAGGGCGGGGAAATCAGTCATTGAGAGATGCGAGATTACATTTGCATTTGAATTTCTAAGCTTTGGTGGGAGAGAGGCTCTTGTTTTGCTCGCAACTTTAGCTCTAATTTCCAAATACTTATTCCTACTTTGGCAGGTAGAGTCCGTTGATTTATGGCTCTCATTGCAATTTGCGCACTTGAACTTGTCTTTATTGGCACATTCTTCAGTCTTGTGAGAACCAGCACAGATGGAACAATAGGTCTTCACGTGACAATTCTTTTCACCGTGGCCGAACATCTGACAGTTTCGGCACTGGGTTATTTTATTTTTATGACTGCGTTGATAGTTCCAATTAATTTGTGTATGGAACACTGACCGAACATTTTTTTTTATTGATCCACTTTCAAGGAAGCAGACATAAAATGTTTCCGAATAGTGTTCATAGTTTTTTGTTACACTTTAAATGTCTATGCATTTAAGACCAATTTTAATAAGTTCTGCTTTTAACACATTGGTATCAAATAAACTCAACCCATAAAGAATAACCTTGAAAGCTTTATCACTTTTTAGATCATGTGAGAAATATTGACAGTTCTCTGCTGGCAGATTATTTAAAACTTTTTTGTAAGAATCTATAGACTCACACATGATTTTTATACCGATGGAAATAATTTTAATGCAATAATCAGATACACTTATTGTTTTCATCATTTGATGCACGTAGTCACATGACTTTTGCAATAGTTTTATTGGTGGCACTTTTATTTTTGGAGTGGATTTGTTTGATGGAGGTTGCACATAATCCATGTCTTCACTGTCATTGCCAGTATCTGGCAGACACTGTAATGGATTCCAGTATCTAGGGGATTTGGAATTGTTTTTATAATTAGTAGCCATTGGGAACATTGAAGTTCTGTGCTTTTTTCCCGAGGACACGGGGCTGTCCTCGGCAAATGGTGATTGTTGGCAACACCCAAACATAAAGTACTAGAGGTAGGTACCTTCCAAGGTACTAGAATACTAATGGTAGCCATTTTCCATATCCGGCCTTTAGCCTCTCTTCGACGATCGATATAGCGCCAACTAACCAGACCATCCGTCAAAATGACTAAGCGAAACAAGAATTAAGTAAAACCAAAAGAACTAAAACGAAGACAAAACAAAAAAAAGAAAAAAACTATTTAAGAAGGTTTTATAATACAAATTCTATATACTACTGAAATAAATCAGCCAAGTAGAAGACTTAGCATTAAGGATTGGACTTGTTGAATTATTGATTCAAAATAGCTTTTTATGGCCTTTAGTCCTATAAATTGGCGTTTCGTTCGGCTTACTCACTTGAACTCATCAGTGACATAGTGAGGGCTTTGTCATACGCAATTTATATTAAGTTCAGTTCAACTTACATGAATTTTTCAACGAAAATCCACTGTAAACTATATCCAACAAGATTAGAATTCCTAATCATTAAGCTGGAAGTTTTTTTGCCCTGGGCCAGGCATAGTTTCTATATAAGAAGGTTTTATAATAC
Source organism: Dasysyrphus tricinctus (assembly GCA_963921185.1). Taxonomy (NCBI): domain Eukaryota; kingdom Metazoa; phylum Arthropoda; class Insecta; order Diptera; family Syrphidae; genus Dasysyrphus; species Dasysyrphus tricinctus. The sequence goes on from OY992531.1 coordinate 140,926,744, forward strand.
AAATTCTATATACTACTGAAATAAATCAGCCAAGTAGAAGACTTAGCATTAAGGATTGGACTTGTTGAATTATTGATTCAAAATAGCTTTTTATGGCCTTTAGTCCTATAAATTGGCGTTTCGTTCGGCTTACTCACTTGAACTCATCAGTGACATAGTGAGGGCTTTGTCATACGCAATTTATATTAAGTTCAGTTCAACTTACATGAATTTTTCAACGAAAATCCACTGTAAACTATATCCAACAAGATTAGAATTCCTAATCATTAAGCTGGAAGTTTTTTTGCCCTGGGCCAGGCATAGTTTCTATATAGAAGGTTTTATAATACAAATTCTATAACTAAAGGCCATAAAAAGCTATTTTGAATCAATAATTCAACAAGTCCAATCCTTAATGCTTAGTCTTCTACTTGGCTGATTTATTTCAGTAGTATATAGAATTTGTATTATAAAACCTTCTTATATAGAAACTATGCCTGGCCCAGGGCAAAAAAACTTCCAGCTTAATGATTAGGAATTCTAATCTTGTTGGATATAGTTTACAGTGGATTTTCGTTGAAAAATTCATGTAAGTTGAACTGAACTTAATATAAATTGCGTATGACAAAGCCCTCACTATGTCACTGATGAGTTCAAGTGAGTAAGCCGAACGAAACGCCAATTTATAGGACTAAATGCCATAAAAAGCTATTTTGAATCGAAAAAAACTATTGTAAGATTAGAATAATTTAAAATGAACTAATAAATTTATAAGCTAATGAATTAAAAATTTAATAAAGGTTATAACTTTGTCACGAGGATTACTGTGTTTTAATTTGTCTCCACTCATCATCCACTCATCGTGGGAGTTATCACAAGTTTTTTTTGTATGTTGGGACCCATCTGTTCCAACAATTTATAACAATAAGTTTACCGCCCAAGAGGCCACAACCACGTCTAGCTGCAAAATGCCGCCAAAAAAGACACAACCTGCCTTCTCGAAGTCCAACAAGACGCGCAGATCACCAATTCAACCAGAGTTCAATTGTTGTTCGTGCGAACTACCAGACTCCTTCGCAGATATGGTTCAGTGCGACAACTGTGATGCGTGGAGCCACTACACTTGTGCCGGCGTAAACAATTCTATCCAAGATCATAGGTGGATTTGCCCCACATGCACGGCAGGTAAGTTTGCTCTTTTGCCTAGTAGTTCAGAAGTAGTTGTTGCGTCTGCTGGTCAGAACATTGCCCCAATAGAATACGTAAATACAGCCCCAAATAATGTCGTCAATACTGCCGTAAATACTGCAACATCCTCGTATACACACACTTCTGGATTAAACGATTTGTTTTCCTTGACGAGTACTACGACAGCCGATATACTTTCTGGTGGCGCTAGCACTATGTCCACTTCAACCTTTATCAACACTTCCTCGGCGGCCACTGACACCGCACTGAGTGCAATTAGATCTGCTCAAATCACATATGGTTTTCCAACCAATACAGTTGACTCCGTCACTGCCGCAATGTCTTATGCTGCTCTAATCTCTACGGCTGCTGCAAATCCAGTTGATACACCTAAGGTTACGATGTCTGATGCACTCGGAGGCACAGGGATTTCTAAATCTACGAGCTGTACTCCATATGCCATCAGAGCTACTACAACACATAATGCTGTGTGTAATACGGTAGGTGCAAACACAGTCGCCACATCAAATGCTCTTTTGACTTCAGCACATTTTATAAATTATGCATCTACTACCAAGGTCATGGTTTCTTCTGCCACAGTTAGCAACAGAATTACGCGAAATGGTGTTTCTGATGGTCTTATCAACACCGAAAACCGAAACGCTTCATTTAACAACGACAAGAGTCGGTGGTCCATTAGCTCAAGATGCACTAAGACATCCTTTGAAAAAAAACTTAAAATTGAACTGCAGATGTTGGAGGAGGAGCGACTTCTGAAGGTGGAACGGGACCGTGAGGAGCGGGAGCTAAAAGCGAAGAGGGATAGTGAATATCTGGAAAAAAAATATCGGATTCTGAGCCAGCTGGAGGACAACTCGTCGGGAACTGAGGAGGACGATACATCTACTTCAATAACTAAGGTGAAAAACTGGCTTGGTGGTCATCCGTCTAAAGGTTGTTTTGTTTCGACGATTAACCATTTACCAGCCACCGAACAAGTACGCCCGTTACCACAAAAACATCCAAACCCACAACAACCTACGAAGACATTTTTACAACATCAACCCAGCTGGCAGCTTGAACCGGATTCTCTGAACCACATGTCACAGCCACCACACCCCAGTTCGATTCCACAGCCATTGCATCAAACTCAAACATTTGTTAATCATCAGCCTCAATATTTTTCGACTTCAAGAGCACCTGGTCAACCTCTGCCTGTGTTGCCAAGCCATGGCTTGTCCAGAGCCAATATAGCATCACGTCAGCTAATATCGCGAGATCTACAATGCTTCGGGGGTAGTCCCGACGAATGGCCGTTGTTCATTTCAAATTTCTACAGAAGCACCGAACTTTGCGCCTTCACGGATGAAGAAAATTTAGTGAGGTTGCAAAGAGCTTTGAAGGGAAAGGCATTGGAGGCAGTTCGAAGTCTTTTAATACAGCCCAACTGCGTCAGTAGAGTCATTTCAACACTCAAAATGCTATACGGAGATCCAGAACTTATTATCCACACACTCACTCAGAAGATACAGTCAGCACCAGCTCCAAAGGCTGAGAAGCTCGAAACCCTGGTGAACTTTGCCCTTATTGTTCAAAATCTCTGTGCAACTATTGAGGCTACCGGATTAATAGCGCACCTAAATAATGCAACAATTTTGCATCGACTCGTTCATAAATTACCACCGGCAATAGGTCTCGATTGGGCTAAATACAAGCGAGAAATATCGAACTGTAACCTTTCTCATTTCAGTATATGGATCTACCAACTTGCTGAAGCTGCGAACAGTGTTCTTATACCAGATATATTGTCATCTACTTTGGACTGTAAGCTGCCAGGAAGAAAAGAGAAAGAAAAAGGTATTCTCAACGTGCATGATGGTTATGTAAACATCGATAACTTGTCTTCAGAAAAATACAAGTGCTGTTATGCCAAGGCAACTGCGAGTCAGTCGTCGACTGCAAAGAGTTTGAGAAACTTAGTCGCACCTTAAAATGGTCAGCAGTAAAGAAGCACCAGCTATGTCGACGATGTTTAGGTAAACACAACAACCGAAGCTGCCCCTCGACCACCGTATGTGGCAAAGGAGGATGCGCCTTTAAACATCATCGACTACTGCATAATGAAGAAAAACAAACTTCAAAGACCGGACGAGTTCTTTTTCATAGCCAAACACACTGCAATCAATGCTCACATCAACGACTCTAACATCACTTTATTTCGCGTCGTGCCAGTTGTTCTTTACCATAGAGATATTCAAGTTCAGACTTTTGCCTTTTTAGATGATGGCTCTTTTCTATCGCTTATGGATGAAGAATTAGCTAGAGAGCTAGATGTAAAGGGAACTCCACAACCACTTTGTTTAAAATGGACTGAAAACACCCACAGATATGAAAACGACTCCGAAATATTTTCTTTGCAAATCTCTGGTACGGCTTTGAATGCAGAACGGTTCAGCCTAGCAGATGTACACACGGTTGGAAACCTGCAGCTGCCAGAACAATCTATTAACTTCGACAACTTGCAGCAACAATATGAGCATCTCAGAGGACTGCCAATTCAATCATATAAGCACGTGATCCCACAATTGCTTATAGGCCTGAACAACTCCAAGCTGAGCCTTCCCCTAAGATATAAAGAAGGAGATTCGAAGCAACCAGTGGCAACTAAAACCCGCCTAGGATGGGTGGTGCACGGCTGTTCTGATGGACAAAGTTCCAAAGGCACCATTCAGTATGACTATCATGCCTTTCACAGTTGTGAATGCAACTACGTAGAACTACAACATCTGGTTAAGGAATTCATTACCAGTGACAGTTTCGGAACTTCAAATCCTGAAAAGATCATTCTCCCAACTGAAGACAAACGTGCATTAGAATTGCTGAACACCTATACCATCCGGAAAAATGGGCGCTTTGAGACCTCACTCTTGTGGAAGTCTGATAATATCCAGTTGCCCAAGAGTCTACCTATGGCCAAAAAGAGATTGTCATGTCTCCACAAGCGCATGAGACGAGAGCCACTTTTAGCTCAAACCCTTGAAAGTAAAATTCAGGAGTACGTTTCCAAAGGCTACGCAACAAAACTCTCTGCGAACGAAATATCTCAAGAAAAGAACGGATCTTGGTACCTTCCGATATTTCCAGTCCAAAACCCTAATAAGCCAGGAAAGGTTAGGATCGTGTGGGATGCGGCCGCAAAGGTGTGTCTCTAAATTCAATGCTGCTCAAAGGACCGGATCAACTCACCTCACTTACTTCCGTTATATACAAGGCCAGAGAAAATCTTATAGCTATATGCGGAGATATAATGGAAATGTTCCATCAGGTCCGAATACGTAAGCAAGATCGCAATTTTCAAAGATTTCTCTGGAGTAAAAGTGACAAACAGGAACCAGATGTATATGTGATGAACGTAATGACCTTTGGAGCAACATGCTCCCCTTGCTGTGATCAATTTATTAAAAACAAAAACGCTGACGAGTTCGAAGCGACATTTCCCCGAGCTGCTCGTTCCATAAGGGAAAACCATTACGTCGACGATTTAATGGACAGCGTAGCGACGGAAGAGGAGGCAATTCAGCTTGCCAAAGAGGTTCGTTATGTGCATTATCAGGGTGGCTTTTTAATCAGGAACTGGATCTCCAACTCGCCTTCAGTCCTCAAGGCGTTGAAAGCTGACCTCACATCTAGCAAGGATCTAAATGTCGATGTTGAACTGACCACAGAAAAGGTTCTTGGAATGTGGTGGTGCACATCATCGAATTGTTTCACATATAAACTAAACACTAACACAAGCCAAACCGAATTCCTATTTGGTGGGCGCCGTCCCACGAAGCGTGATGTACTAAGAATTCTAATGACAATCTTTGACCCTTTGGGATTGCTAGCGCATTTTTTAATGTTCATTAAGGTACTCCTACAAGACATTTGGCGCTCAAAAATAGATTGGGATGAAGAAATTAAAGACGCAGAATTTACAAAATGGTTAAAATGGGTTAAGTTTTTACCGACAATGGAAACGCTCAAAATTCCCCGATGCTACATCACTACCAAGCCTAATCTCGATTCTGAAAGGCAGTTACATGTTTTCGTGGATGCTAGTGAGAACGGATTTGCGGCGGTAGCATACCTCAGAAATTCCACTGAAGACATGGTAGAGTGTTCCCTTATTGGTGCCAAAACAAGAGTGGCACCTTTGAAAAGTCTCTCGATACCCAGACTAGAATTGCAAGCCGCACTTCTGGGCGCTCGCTTCGCAAAGTGTATAATGGAGTCACATGCCATCAAATTTTCGAAACTTTTCCTTTGGTCCGACTCAAGAAACGTCCTGAGTTGGATTCGATCGGATCACCGGAGGTATAGGCAATTTGTTGCCTTTAGAATAAGCGAAATCCTAGATCTTACGGAGATATCAAATTGGCGTTGGGTTCCCACGAAGATGAACGTAGCTGATGAGGGAACAAAGTGGCAAAAGCTTCCTGAGTTCAAATCTTCGAGCCGGTGGTTTAACGGACCAGATTTCTTCAAGTTCCACTCGGACAGCTGGCCTCAGGAAGCTCACCAGGAAGGCAGCACGGAAGAAGAACTTAAAGCGTACTTCATTAATATCCACATCTCTACCCGAACAAACATCTTTCGTTATCACGAAATCTCCCGTTGGATACGATTGCTGAGAAGTACAGCTTTCGCTCTCCGTTTCGTCTATAACGCACAAAGCAAAAGGCTGAAATATGAAAGGACATATGGACCACTAACGCAACAAGAACTCCAGCTTGCCCAGCTAGCACTCCTAAAAGAAGCACAGGCTAGCGCGTACGGCGAAGAAATTGCAGACTTAGACGCCAATCAGTTAATAGAAACGTCCAGTGCACTTCACAATCTCTGTCCGTTTCTAGATGAAGATGGTGTCATTCAGGCAAATGGTAGAATTCAGCTAACAGACAAGGTGGACGACAACGTGAAAAGACCCATTATTCTTCCAAAAGACCATCGGGTTACCCACTTAATTATCATGGACGTACACTGCCGCTACAACCACCAAAATCATGAGACGGTCGTTAATGAACTTCGACAAAAGTTTCACATATCCCAAATGAGAGCAGCTCTTGCTGCAGTCAGGCGTGTTTGTCAGACGTGCAAAAATAACAGAGCTAAACCACTTCACCCCATTATGGCCCAGCTTCCCCCAGCACGGCTTGCTTCGTTCTGTCGACCGTTTTCATTCGTCGAAGTAGACTACTTCGGCCCAATGAGCGTCACCATTCTCCGAAGAACAGAAGAGCAGTCCACCTCGAGATCGCACACTCGTTATCATCGGACTCCTGCATTATGGCGCTTCGGAATTTCATTGGACGTCGCGGAACTCCAATCGAAATGTACAGTGATAATGGCACCAATTTTATAGGTGCCGAGCGAGAACTGAGGGAAGCCTTTAAGATGGTTAACAAAGACAAACTGATAGAAAGCTTCACATCCACTTCCACCAAATGGAAATTCATTCCACCAGGATCTCCACATATGGGAGCAAGCTGGGAAAGGCTAGTAAGATCCGTGAAAAATACACTGTACCAAATAATGCCCACCAGGAATCCTTCAGAAGAACTTCTCAGAAGCATGCTTATCGAAGTAGAGAATATTGTAAACTCGCGACCTTTAACTTACATTCCCATCGATAACGAAAATGAAGAGGCTCTTACTCCCAACCATTTCCTTTTGGGATCTTCGAGTGGCTCTAAACCAATAGCAGTATTCGACGACGACATTAGGGTGCTTAAGAAGAATTGGCAAACGTCACAGCAGTTCGCAGAACGCTTTTGGAAACGCTGGGTACGAGAGTACCTTCCCACAATTACTCGTCGTGCTAAATGGTTCAAACCAGTGAATCCGATACAAGTGGGCGATATAGTTCTTATTACCGACCCGAATAGCCCAAGGAACTGCTGGCCAAAAGGTCGTGTGGTACAAACTAGAACCTCCAAAGATGGGCAGGTCCGCAGTGCCTTTGTCCACACCAAATCCGGTGTCTACGAGAGACCTGTTGTTAAGTTGGCGACCTTGGATATCATAAACCCTAAGGAAATGAGTACAGGGAAGGACCTACCGGGGGGAGTGTTGGCAACACCCAAACATAAAGTACTAGAGGTAGGTACCTTCCAAGGTACTAGAATACTAATGGTAGCCATTTTCCATATCCGGCCTTTAGCCTCTCTTTGACGATCGATATAGCGCCAACTAACCAGACCATCCGTCAAAAAGACTAAGCGAAACAAGAATTAAGTAAAACCAAAAGAACTAAAACGAAGACAAAACAAAAAAAAGAAAAAAACTATTGTAAGATTAGAATAATTTAAAATGAACTAATAAATTTATAAGCTAATGAATTAAAAATTTAATAAAGGTTATAACTTTGCCACGAGGATTGAGGTGGTTTTATTTGTCTCCACTCATCGTGGGAGTTATCACAAGTTTTTTTGTATGTTGGGACCCATCTGTTCCAACAGTGATCTTGCACGTTTATCTATTTTGAGAAATCAAGTTAGAAAGTTGTTTATAAAAGCTATAACACGTGAATCGCTGTTGAAAGCTCGGACACAACTGAAATGTCTCTAAAGATTTCCATGAAATTTTCAGTTTGCTCTTATGGACGAAAAAAAATTGGCAAATTGGTTTTAGTAAAATCCGCCCACTGTCACGCTCACTTTTTTTATTTCTTTGTTTCTCTAACACGCCTCCTACGATTTGCCTGAAATTCTCAGCGTTTATTCTTATGAACGAGAAAACAATTTAAAACAAAATTTCATTTAAGTCCGCCCACTACCACAACCACTTTTTTTATATCTTGATTTCGTAGAAACTGATTTGGACAACATTTTGAGAGTTTGTTCATACTAGCAATATAAAGATTTACGATTTACGGTTTTGTAAAATCCACAGGGTGTCAAGCTCCTCTTTCATGTATATTTATTAATTTCTTGGAACTATCTTAGGGAGTAACGATTTAGTTTTCAAATACAAAATAAAAGGAAAAGCCCAAATCAGGCCCCAAAGTCTTATACATATCAGATTGATGAAAATCATTTATGTATTTGGGTTCTTTCCTAACGTTAGGAATTGTTTTTAATCTCGCTGCTAAATGGACAATCATTGTACATATTCACCCCGATTACAGAATCCGACGAATGAGCTGCGGAGGGAGTCAGACATAATTTTGACATTGGGCTCATAGTAAAAATGTCAAAATTGAGGATGATTCCCTCCGCAGCTCATTCGTCGAATTCTGTAATCGGAGTGATTATATACAATAGTCGGAAAAAGTATTTTGACAAAAAAAAATATTTCGCATATTTCGCGAAATATTTCTATTCTACTCTATTCTATTCTAATTTCTAAAACTTCATTCCATTTTTTGTGCTGGTGCTAGAGAGATAGCTCCCAACCTAAAATTATAATTTTGTATTCCATTCTTAAAAGTAATTAAAAAGTTAAACTCATTTGAGTAAAGAAAAATAAGTTTTTTTTGTACCTCGTTCATCGTTGGAGTTTTAAAGAAATAGCCCACCAGAACAGGCTATATAGTCCAACTCGAACAATTAAAAAAAAAAAAATATTGAAAAATTATTCAAGGTGTTTTATATGTGATTTTTAATTTTGGATCCTTTTTTGTTACGTGAGTGCATATTTTGATTTTTTGAAAAAAAAAATTTCAAACTTCTATCAATTCAACAACTTTTCAGCCCAGTAAGATCGTGGGCTCTCCATAATTAGGTACTATTTTTATAGAATTTTTTGAAAAATGGGTCATCACCATTTGCTATTACTATAATAAATAATTTTTGTTTCAATTATGGGGATTTTACGATTCGCACACGTGAGGCTGCAAAATTATAACGGATACCTATAGAGGGACAAAATACAAGCATTATTACTTCAAAAAGTAGGAGTATTAACCAATTTTACTCTCAGTTTCACTCTTCTTAAATAATTTTCACACAACTTAAAGGCTTTCACTTTTTCCCGGCGGTCCTGTATCTCACATTAAACAGGTTGGTCACGTTCCTTAATTGTGGTAAACAAACAATAATATATTTAAATTAAAAGAAAATATTTAAGAAACATTTACATATACATATACATTTAATAAAAGTCAAATATCCGTTCTCCTATATTATTTTTAAATCAAATTTTTCTCATCAATGGAGTTTTTCAAAAAATGCACTTTTTACGTTAAATATTAAAAAAAAGAAAATTATACTATGTTCATTAAAAAATGTGAAATATGGTACTTAGTTGCTTTTATTTACTGGGTTACTGCCCCTATTAATTCTCTACCAAACACTGAAAACCGATGGTTTTATGTGTACCAATTTCTGATAAAATTGAAAATTACGAAAACTGCTTCTACTAAGATTTTGTTTTTTTTTTAAGTATTAACGTGGCCTTATTTACTTTGAGTTCAGTTAATGAAATGTACCCAAGGAACTGACGCACAAGAAAACTCTTTACATTGGCGCTTGCCTGGTGAGTGAACCTACACATAATCATACTATGCTTGTTAAGCATATTTAAAAAGTCTAAATAAAGTTCCGATTATAGCCGTTTGAACGTTTATTCGTTGAAGATATACAAAACTCAGTTATTGAAAATAATATTTTTGGAAATTTATACGAGTATTAACTCGCAAAGAAGTCTTGAGTTTCAACTATGTGATCGAGCGCCTCACGACAATTCGCATCAAGGCTAAATTCACCAACATTAGCCTGATATGCCCCCACAGAAAAGAAAGACGACGACACCAAGGACGAGTTCTACGAGCTCCTGGACAAGACATTTGAGCAATGCCCTAGCTATGACATTAAAATTGTCTTGGGTGATTTTAATGCCAAACTAGGAAGAGAAGACGTCTTTGGTGGCACAATCGGAAGGTACAGCCTGCACGACACAACCTCCGATAACGGACTCAGGCTAATCGACTTTGCTGCGGGGCGAAACGTTGTGGTAGCTAGTACGCAGTTCCCGCATCTCGATATGCATAAGGGGACATGGCGAATTCCTGGTCAATCAACCGCCAACCAAATAGACCACATTGCGATCGACGCAAAGCACTCCTCCAGTATCAAGGATGTCCGAACGTTCCGAGGAGCCAACGTTGACTCGGACCACTACCTCGTTGTAGCAAAGGTAATGCTACGGATATCCAGACCAAAGCCAAAATAGGGAAATACTGTGAGGAAGTTCGACGTCGGACGGCTGCAGTCGCAAGAAATCACCAGGTCCTTCTCCGATCGAGTCTCTCGCGCCCTCTTAACTAGTCCTTTGCCGCCAACTGCAAACATCGAGAACCAGTGGAAAAACTGCCAGGAAGCCATCAGAGATGCCGCCTCTGACGTGCTGGGCTTTGCACGACCACCATAGCGAAACCCCTGGTTCGACGAAGAATGTCGGCAAGTACATGAAGCCAAGCAACAGGCATACAAAGCGGCGCTACAGCTCTACGAGCAGAAGAGGAGAGAGGAACACAAGCTTCTTAGAAGGAAAAAGAAAGAGCATGAGAAGCACGCGATCGAGGAATTAGAGGGATGCCACTCCAGGAATGAAGTTCGGAAGTTTTACCAAAAAGTAAAAAGAACCACCCAAAGTTACAAGCCCCGAACCGAAGCCTGCAAGGACGATCAGGGGAACATCGTGGTGGAATCGCAGTCGGTGCTGAGGATATGGAAAAATCATTTCTGCAAATTGTATAACGGCGATGACGAACCGAATTCCGCTAACATGCAAATTGAACCATTCAACTTGGACGACGTAGGCCAACAATTCCGTCCACCCGATCTTGACGAAGTGAGGATAGCCGTATCTAAACTTAAGTCCAATAAAGCTGCTGGAGCTGATGGCCTTGCGGCTGAGCTATTCAAAGCGGCTGGCAATGAATTGGTTAGGGGTATGCACTAGCTCATCTGTAAAATATGGTCGGAGGAAAGCATGCCCGATGAATGGAACCTCAGCATTGTTTGCCCGATCCTCAAGAAAGGCGATCCTCTGGACTGCACCAACTACAGAGGCATCAGTCTTCTTAATATCGCCTACAAGATCTTCTCTGCCGTACTTTGTAAACGCCTGAAGCCATTCGTCAACAACCTGATAGGTCCATCCATATCAGTGTGGCTTTAGGCCAGGGAAGTCCACCATCGACCAAATATTCGCACTACGGCAGATCTTGGAGAAAACCCAGGAGTTTCAAATCGATACCCACCACCTTTTTATCGATTTCAAGGCCGCGTATGACAGCATCTATAGAGACGAGCTATCTAGAGCAATGTCTAGTTTTGGCATCCCTGCCAAGCTCGTCCGTTTGTACAGGATGACGATGGAGAATGCACGCTGCACCATCAAGGTCGGCAAAGACCTCACCGACACCTTTGATGTCAAAAAAGGTTTTAGGCAAGGCGAAGCACTGTCATGCGACTTCTTCAACATCGTTCTTGAAAGAATAGTGCAAAACTCTCACGTCAACACTAGAGGCATAGTCTTTCAAAAGTCCATCCAATTACTCGCTTACGCTGATGACATTGACATAATCGGACGAACAAAGCGTGATGTCAGTGGTGCTTTTGTGAGCATTGAGAAGGAAGCCAAGATGATGGGTCTAACGGTGAATGAAAGCAAAACAAAATATATGCTGTCAACAAGAAAGGACACCCAACACCGACGTCTAGGACAGAACGTCACTATAGACAGCTATAATTTTGAGGTGGTCAGAGACTTTTTCTACCTAGGATCCGCTATAAACTCAGCGAAAGATACCAGTGCTGAGATCAAACGAAGAATTACTCTTGCCAATCGCTGTTTCTTTGTGCTAAGAAGGCAATTGAGAAGCAAAGCCCTCTCTCGAGCAACTAAACTGTCCCTATATAAGACGCTTATCATCCCGGTCCTGATGTATGGTGCAGAGGCATGGACATTGTTAACGGTGGATGAGAACGCGTTAGGCTGTTTTTAGAGGAAAATTCTCCGGGTGATTTTTGGTCCCGTCTGCATAGATGGGGAATGGAGAAGAAGATACAACAGCGAACTGTATGGGCTGTACAGCGACACCGACCTATCCACAAAAGTGAAAAGCCAACGACTGAGATGGCTGGGTCACCTAGAGCGAATGGACACCAATGCTCCGGCCCGGAAAGACTTTGAATCCAACCCCGTGGGACAGCGCAGTAGAGGTGGACAGCGTAAAAGGTGGCGCACGCAAGTGGAAGAGGACCTCAACCAACTTGGCGTGCGAAACTGGAGACAGCTAGCTAGAAACCGAGCCGGCTGGAAGAAGCTTGTTGGTTGAGGCCCTGGTCCACCCCGGACTGTAGCGCCACCTTAAGTAAGTAAGTAAGGTAACTCGCAACTGAAAAGTGAGTTGAGATAACCTAATAAATATCTTACGAATGATTTAAAAAGAACAATACGTACTAAAGTTAAAGTCTTTTTATTGCGTCTTCTCCGGCAATCCATTTTATTGGGGATTGATGGATTATGGATAATCACTGACCTAAAAAAATGAAAATCTTACTTAAGGTAATTAGCGTAGTTTTCAATTTTATCAGAAATTGGTACACATAAAACCATCGGTTTTCAGTGTTTGATAAAGAATAAATAGGGACAGTAACCCAGTAAGAAATAAAAGCCAACTAAGTACCATATTTCAAAGTTTTTAATGAACACAGTATAATTTTCTTTTTCTAAATATTTAACGTAGAAAGTGAGTTTTTTGAAAACTCCATTGATGAGAAAAATTTGATTTAAAAATAAAATAGCAGAACGGACTCTTGACTTTTATTAAAGGTATATAGAACTTTGTTTCTAGTGTTGCCTGTGTTTTTTAAACATTTTCTTTTAATTTTATGTATCTTTTTTGGAGAATTGCCCATCCTCCTTAAACGGGGGCGATACTCCCACTTTCTGAAGTAATAATGCTTGTATTATGTCTCTCTATAAGTATCCGTTATAATTTTGCAGCCTCGCGTCGTGCGAATCGTAAAATCCCCATAATTAGTAAAAGGAAATGGTGATGAACCATTTTTCTAAAATTGCAAAAAAAATAGTAATTATGGAGAGCCCACGATCTTACTGGGCTTAAAAGTTGTTGAATTGATTAAAGTTTGAATTTTTTTTTTTCAAAAAAGTAAAAATATGCACTCACTTTAAAAAAAAGGATTAAAAATTTAAAATTCAAAAATCACATATAAAAACACCTTGAATAATGTTTCAAAATTTTTTTTGAAAAGTTCATTTAGGAACCTTAAATAAAAATAAAAATTGGTTGATTTGTACCTATATTAAATAAGTTATGAACAATCAACCAAAAAAGAGCGATTTTTGAAAATTCGATATCTTTTGAACGGGTCACCAAAAAAATCTCAAAATTTGTCAGGACGTGGTTATCGATGGATACTAAAAATGTCAAAAAATAGAGAAATTCAGAACAAAAAATTTTTCAAACTGTCTTATTTGGCATGGAATGCCCCATATAAATTATGTACATATAATCAAATGGGAAATAGAGCCCAAAATATTAAGACAAATTTGAAAGACAAATGGAAATACACTGCAACTGAAATCATATAAATTGTAGGTATTTGTGTAAGACTTGCGGCTGGAAGTTAATTGATTTGCAATTATTTATCACGGTTTTCTGTTTTGCTTTTTAGAACAGTTCATGTTATCTTAGTTGACGAAAAAAATTTCAACATTTTGTGACTAACGATCGAAAATTTGGTACCAAAAACCGTACACAAAAGTATAGGTAAGCAATTATTAAAGACTGCGGTGAAACATGAAGGTGCACGCATTGTGGTTTGGGGAGCTATGGATGCGAATGGTGTCTGCAATCTCGTTTTTATTGAAACAACAATATGGAAAAATACAAAAGGCACGAGTACGATAACTTAGGCGCCAAGAAATAATAATAGGTTTTTTGTAGAACAGTTTAATACAAGCATTTTTTACTATGGTAGGGGGGGGTCTATCTCATCCCGTTTGGGCGGGAGGGTCAATTTCATAAGAACAGTACCAAAAATGTAAAAAAATATTAAAAAATAACGGTAATACTAACAACAAAGTATGTCCCCTTTCACACGAAGAAACAAGTTGCTAGAGATTTTTTTGACGTTTTCTTTTAATCTCCTTAAAAATCTCTCGTACCTTTCATACGAGGAAACAAATCTCCAGGCAATTTTTGAAATTTCCTTTGAAAATCTTTTGGTTGAACACACCTAAACCTAGATGTGAAAGAAAATGTCAAAAAATCTCCTCAAATCCTCGACCGGGGAGATTCTGTTCGCCCCTCTTTCCTCCTGCCCTTCTCACCCAGGAACTAAAAGTTGCTGGCAACTCAGTTTCCTCGTGTGAAAGGGCACTATTATACCTTTATTTAAAGCTAATACTCTGTTCTATTATCCAGTTTTTGAATCAAGTGAAATCTATGCATGGTTTTTGAAAAAATGAATTTTAAACTCAAAACTTGCGAGAAAAAAGCATAAAAAATAGGTTTAAAGTGTAATTTCTCAAAACTGTAAAATTATATATCATTTCTTTTTCTGAAATTCACTGCTCTAATTAATTCTTAACCAAAAACTGAAAACTAGGTGATTTTATGTCTTCTAGTTTTTGAAAAAATCAATAATTACTATAACTACTTTTGTATTGGATGTTTGTTTTTTGCTTGCTTACCTACGTATTACGGCTGGCGTATAAACAGTGAGGTATGTATGGGGGGGCATGCTGCCCCCCTGCAACCTCCCTGCTTGGGCACATTATAGGATTTGGGGTAGGTGCGAGGTTGGGTGTATGCAAAGCTTCTTTTGCATTTAAAGAATCTGGATTAAGGAAACATATACAAAGCAGTTGAAATGTTCAAAGTATGCATACCCACTTAGATCATAAAAAAAACGAACAAACATTCGAATTTTGTACGGTAGTAGTTTAAGTAATTTTCAATTTTCTCAAAAACTAGAAGACATAGAAGCATCTTGTTTATAGTTTTTGATTAAGAATTAATTAGAGCAACTAATTCTAGCAAGAAAAAATGATATATAATTTTACAGTTTTGAGAAATTACACTTTAAACCTATTTTGTATGCTTTTCTCGCAAATTTTGAGTTTAAAATTCATTTTTTCAAAAACCATGCATAGATTTCACTTGATTCAAAAACTAGCTAATAGAACAGAGTATAAGCTTTAAATAAAGTTATAATACTTTGTTGTAGGTATTACCGTTATTTTTAAATATTTTTTTTACATTTTTGGTGCTGTTTTTATGAAATTGCCCCTCCCGCCCAAACGGGGTGAGATAGACCCCCCTCTCCTATAGTAAAAAATGCTTGTATTAAACTGTTCTACAAAAAAACGTTATTATTTCTTGGCGCCTAAGTTATCGTACTCTCCCCACACACAAAATTGCATATTTGAGTAAAAAATTTAAGGCCAGTATTGAAAGAATTTAGTTACTGAATGATTTCATACTGTTAGAGGACAATGATCGGAAGCATTAGTCTATATTAGTAAGCAAGTGGCTGCTTTACAGTGTAAAATCTTAGTTGCCTCATCCACCACTATCCTCAGTCCTTAGCCCCATTAAGCATTTGTGGGGCTTTTTGGTAAATAAAGTTCAAAAACTATCAAAAATCCTCTCAAATCTGTAATTAGGGAGAAACGGAACACTTTACCAACAGAAGTTACCTCAAAGCTTTTGCTTTTAATAAACAACCGTCTCAAATTTATAATTAGAGCCACAAAATGGCACTTTCATTACTAATCTGAAAGAAATTAAACTTTAAAGGCACTGTACGTGCAATTATTTGATGTATTTTTTTCATTTCTTTTAATTTTTTTATTTAAAAAAATACTGATAAAACTTTCAACAAACCATACAAAAATTGCAAAAGTTTTACCAAAACATGCCAATTTGCTTAAAAAACACTTTTTTATTCAAGAAAATTAAATGTAGGGGAGAGGGGGGCAAGAAGGAGTACTTAAGCTTCAAACCTATCTTACTTCTTTAATATTTCTTAAAATCAAATCAAATTTTTCGCAAATAATAGCTCGAACATTAAGCTTTATCAAAACAAAGGGTCATAAGGGTTTGAGAAGCATATACAAAGCTAGAACAAAAAATATAACACTATCTCAAAAGTCCGCTTTGCCCCAATAGCGGGGCAAAAGACCATTGGACGGGGTAAGATGGGCATCAATTTTATGTACCGAAGATTGGAAGAAAAATATGAAAAACAACTATATTTTTCTAATACAAATTCTATATACTACTGAATTAAATCAGCCAAGTAGAAGACTAAACATTAAGGATTGGACTTGTTGAATTATTGATTCAAAATAGCTTTTTATGGCCTTTAGTCCTACAAATTGGCGTTTCGTTCGGCTTACTCACTTGAACTCATCAGCGACATAGTGAGGGCTTTGTCATACGCAATTTATGTTAAGTTCAGTTCAACTTACATGAATTTTTCAACGAAAATCCACTGTAAACTATATCCAACAAGATTTTAGAATTCCTAATCATTATTTTTTTATTTTTTTATTTAGTTGACTAGTGTACATGCCTTCTGGTCTTTTAAATGCAACCTGAATTGCACGGCACTAGTTAGAAAGAGTAGGAAGATAGGAAAGATTTGGCACAGTGGATTGAGATCAAGGTGTGTATTATCTCATTAAGTCTCATGGGTGGCGTCCAGTTAAGCTGGGCGAATATAGAAAAAAATGCTGCCTAGAATGGGGCTCGAACCCACATCTCTAAGCTAGCAGTCAAGCACTACATCCACTGCACCATTGCCACCCGCAGTTTTGCTGGAAGTTTTTTTTTGCCCGGGGCCAGGCATAGTTTCTATAAGAAGGTTTTATAATACAAATTCTATATACTACTGAATTAAATCAGCCAAGTAGAAGACTAAGCATTAAGGATTGGACTTGTTGAATTATTGATTCGAAATAGCTTTTTATGGCCTTTAGGACCAGTTTGTTCACACCTTGCCAACTTAAATCAATGATTATTCCAGTTGGTTATCTTTGAATGCGTTTGTTCAGCAAAATTTTAAACAGAGAATCCATGATTTGAGCACTTAATTGGAGAAATCACTAATTCGCCGATTCTGTCTGATAAGCATGATTTAATCAAAGATTTTCTGGAATTTCGTTTGTTCATCATTGGTTTTCCTAAGCGTAGATATAAAAAAGAGAAACAAAATCTATTAAATTCCTTCGAACAAAGAACATGAATGAAGAGAAACCAAGCATCGTCCATCTTGCAAGAAAAAAATAAACAATTTGTACAGATTTTACTACAAATTGTAGTTATTTTATTTACTATCGAAAAATAAAAGGCCTAATATAAAATATGCATAGAAAAACTACAACTGGGAAAAAATCCCATCACTAGGTTTCACAAAATGCCAGCACTACCTACACACTTCAACTATATATTTGAAAAAAAAAATCAATTAGCCGCATTAAAATAAATACAAATTTCACGTGTGTAGCTATTCTGTATAGTAATTTAACAGGAAATAATCTTAAATTGAACACAACATTATATTTCAAGCACTGATTTTCCGTGTTTTTTTTGCACAAAAAATGTTTTTTTCGAAAGCTCACTCACACTGAAATAAGTTAATGACGGAATACGTCTGACAATTGATTGACAGATAGACTGGAAAATGGAAAGATTATTGGAAAAACTATGATTTATTAATCAAACTGAAAATTGAGTGAACAAACACTCTCTGATTATCACAGATTCATAACTATAGGTTTAACAGAATCAGTGATAATCTAATTGCTGATTTAACCCACTGTGAACAAACTGGCCCTTAGTCCTACAAATTGGCGTTTCGTTCGGCTTACTCACTTGAACTCATCAGTGACATAGTGAGGGCTTTGTCATACGCAATTTGTGTTAAGTTCAGTTCAACTTACATGAATTTTTCAACGAAAATCCACTGTAAACTATATCCAACAAGATTAGAATTCCTAATCATTAAGCTGGGGGTCAATTCTCGATCTGTGAAACTGTGAAATGAAAACAAAGTTATCATTTCAGTTTTCACAGAGTTTTATCATTTTATCACTTCACAAACACGCACAAGGCGATTCCCGAACTCTTTATGAAAAACAGCTGTCAAAGTGAGTACTAAAAAGTACTAACATGAAACATGCTACCACTTGCTCATAGAAAAAGATGATTGTGACGTCATAGAAAGACCAAGATGGCGACTTGGGTGTTTCAAATGAGTACAATTTGTTTGTGTTTATCATTTTTCTTTTCACAGGTTTTCACAGAATGAAATGATTGTGATAAACGAATTATCATATGAAAACATTTTGGCATTTGTTTTCATTTTTTCACACTTCGAGAATCGCATTTGGCGAGAAAGCGTTATCATATTTATCACTTCACAGTTTCACAGATCGAGAATTGACCCCCTGGAAGTTTTTTTTTGCCCGGGGCCAGGCATAGTTTCTATATAAGAAGGTTTTATAATACAAATTCTATATACTACTGAATTAAATCAGCCAAGTAGAAGACTAAGCATTAAGGATTGGACTTGTTGAATTATTGATTCAAAATAGCTTTTTATGGCCTTTAGTCCTACAAATTGGCGTTTCGTTCGGCTTACTCACTTGAACTCATCAGTGACATAGCGAGGGCTTTGTCATACGCAATTTGTGTTAAGTTTAACTTACATGAACATTACGGTTTTTTTTAGAACATTTTAATACAAGCATTTTTTACTATGGGAGGGGGGTCTATCTCAGCCCGTTTGGGCGGGAGGGGCAATTTCATAAAAACAGTACCAAAAATATAAAAAAATATTAAAAAATAACGGTAATACTTACAACTAAGTATTAGGTATACCTTTCTTTGAAGCCAATACCTTGTTCTATTAGCTAGTTTTTGAATCAAGTGAAATCTATACATGGTTTTTGAAAAAATGACTTAAACTCAAAATTTGCGAAAAAAGCATAAAAAAAAGGTTTAAAGTGAAATTTCTCAAAACTGTAAAATTATATATAATTTTTTTTCTGAAATTCGTTGTTCTAATTAATTCTTAATCAAAAACTGAAAACAAGATGATTCTACGTCTTCTAGTTTTTGAAAAAATCGATAATTACTATAACTACTTTTGTATGGGATGTTTGTTTTTTGCATGCTTACGTATTGCGGCCGGCGTATAAACAGTGAGGTATAATGTGCCCAAGCAACCCCCCTGCTTGGGCACATTATAGGATTTGGGTAGGTGCTAGGTTGGGTGTATGCAAAGTTTCTTTTGCATTTAAAGAATCTGGATTTAAGGAAACTTTATCCTATACATCTTATGACAACAGGAGTTTTCTAAATATACATCTACGTGGCCCAAAGTTGCACATTTTTAATTTTCAGACATGAAAATGTAATGCATTATAAAAAAATCACATTACCTAGGTACTACCAACTGTACAATTAGAGTAAATTTATATAAATTCTTAATATGTATGTTTGTGTCTAACATACCTATGTATATAAAGCAGTTGCATTGTTCAAAGTATGCATACCCACTTAGATCATTAAAAAAACGAGCAAACATTCGAGTTTTGTACGGTAGTAGTTTTAGTAATTTTCAATTTTCTCAAAAACTAGAAAACATAGAATCATCTAGTTTTCAGTTTTTGATTAAGAATTAATTAGAGCAACGAATTTCAGAAAAAAAATGATATATAACTTTACAGTTTTGAGAAATTTCACTTTAAACCTTTTTTTTATGCTTTTTTCGCAAATTTTGAGTTTAAGTCATTTTTTCAAAAACCATGTATAGATTTCACTTGATTCAAAAACTAGCTAATAGAACTAGGTATTGGCTTCAAAGAAAGGTATACCTAATACTTAGTTGTAAGTATTATCGTTATTTTTTAATATTATTTACATTTTGGTACTGCTTTTATGAAATTGTCCCTCCCGCCCAAACGGGGTGAGATAGACCCCCCTTCCATAGTAAAAATTCTTGTATTAAACTGTTCTACAAAACACCGTTATCATTTCTTGGTGCCTGAGTTATCGTACTCTCCCCGTATATTTAATAAAAACAAATAAAAGCAGATACTTGGGTCAACCAAAAATTGTGGTTGCAAAATAACCGTGAGTTTGAAAGTCTTTTAAAAAGTTTATGTTTTTTTAGAAAACTGTTTCCATTGTTTCCTGATTTACACTGGACCCAACTTCATTTGAAACTAAGGGGTGCGTTCGCAAAGTAGGTTGTTAATGAGTTCTCATCATTAAAAATAAGATTGAGTTGCAAACTAAGCCCAAAATCGGCTTGGACCTTCTTGCCCCGGGGTCCGTTTTGTCCCTCTCTCCCCTACGTACAATTTTTTCATTTACAGTAGCTCAGTTGACAAACGAAATGCCACTATGTCTTTTCGTTTCCCTGAATGGCTGACCAAGAAAATATTTTGCTAACATTTGACAGCTGATGAAATTCAAATTGAAAGCGATTTTGAGAAGTTTGATGGTGTTCACATTGGACTAAAAAACAGTTTTTTTTTTGACGTTTCAGTATTCACATCTCACTTAACTGAGAGAATGCAAGCGAGATGTGAATACTGAAAAGTAAAAAAAGTTCAGTTTTTCAGTTCAATGTGAACACCGTCTTTGACCCTTTTAGCTGTCAAAAGTGAAGATTACAATTTAACAGAGATTAGACTGTGAAATGAGTCACCACAACTTCTATCTACTTCGAATGAGGATAATGCTCCTGACAGAAAAAAGTCAGAAATTAAACGCTGGAGTGAACGATGGAAATCAATCGCAAACATTCGATAATATTTGGTACTCAAAGCACAAATTTTAAACGAGTATTTAATTCTTCGAACTACAATGCACACAAGAATTACATGGTATTTTGGAGCGCTGCCCCCCAAAAATATAAATTCGTTCAAAGAAATACCCAAATCCTTTCCGTAGAAAATTCCTGGGTGCAGCACCTTTTCCGTGAGGAAAAACCTACTTCTTCAGTAGTGAATATTTGGAAATTTCCTACTGGGCAGCAACATTCCTGCTCATTTGTAACATTCAACTGGCGTTAGGAAATAGCGCCCAAATCGATTTGAAAACATCGCCCAAAAAAAAATCTTATCACCCAAAAGCAAAGAAGAAATTGGAAATATTGCCCAAAACAATAATTGTGAACCCAAATAATAAAATGGAAATATCGCCCAATATTTTGCATGTAAATTGTTTTTGTAGAATTAAGGCGATACTTCCTCAATTTTGGGTGGTATTTCCAAACTTTATTTCAATGAATACGCAAAGTTTTTAGAAATTCTTGTGATGGTAATATTTGTTTACATGACATTTTTGTTTTGTCAGAAACTTGGTTAAATTCTAGTTTCTTGGACACGGAACTTTTTAATCCAGAGTTCTTAGTTTATAGAAAAGATCGTCATGTTGATAAACCAAAAGAAGTGGGAGGCGGTGTTTTAATTGCAGTTCGAAATAAATGTACATCTACTTCTGTTTCGTTCCCTTTTAATCTGTCTGTTGAACTGATTTGTTTAAAATTAACTATGCAGTCCAAACAGTTGTTTATTTTAAATGCATCTATTCCTCCAAAACTATGTTGAACTCTCTAAGGCCTTAGACTTCGTTATTGACTTGTCTTGCTCCAACAGCAACATAATACTTCTAGGTGATTTTAACTTACCTCACATAGAGTGGGTTCCCTCTGATGAGGAATTATATCAAGAAGCTTCCTTAACTTCTTCTCAAAATGAGTTACTGCTTCTTGATAGAATACCTAATTGAATCGGTCATTTCAAAACCCACTTAAGTCACACAATTAGAATTTTTCAGGAATCAATAAAAACTGTTTAGTTAAAAAATAAACTAGTTTTAAGGGACTTTTTGGGCTCAATATAGTATTAGAGTTTTAAAGGATTGAAATATAAAAAAATATTCACAGTTTATCAATACTAATAATGAAAAAAGTCTGAAAACCATTCTTGACTTACGTTGTTTTAGCAAGAAACGGGTGACTTACGTTGTTTTAGCAAGAAACGGGGTCAGTAGTGTACAATAATATAAACAAAATCAAAGTTTTTTTTAATTATACTTAAATATAAACATCTAAACATTTTAACATGTCACATGTTTTAATTTATCATGTTTCAATATATTTAATCCTTAGGCAAAACTAGATATAACTATTTCCACTATCTAGTAGTGCTTGCAAAAACCACTTAAGTCAATTGACTTACGTTGTTTTTGCATGGAACGCTTATTGTGAGGTATGAGGACAGGAAGGAATGTTTGGACCGACGTAATTTATTCTCAGAATATGCATCTAGGTTTAAGGAAGCATTTACAGCAAAAAAAGCATATTTGAAAAAAATGTGACTTAAGTGGTTTTTGAAATGACCGATTCAATTTCAACTGACTTACAGCAAATAAGCTGTATTAAAAACCCTAAAAATCAAATTCTCGATTTGGTATTTTCTTTAGACGCTAATAGTACTCTAGTTCTAGAATCTAGTTCCGGAATTACTAACATAGATAACTATCATCCTCCTTTGAATATTTTTTTTGACTTGAGCAATCACCTTACTGAAAACATTAACCCTTATGATTGTTCATATAGTTTTTAATTCAGAAAGGCAAACTTTCAGTTGCTCTCAGATGAAATTGCTAGGTCTGGTATTGAGAATATATAAGTGTCCGGCGATATTGACGAAGCAGTTTTTAAATTCTATTCTATCCTTTACTACTGCATTAATAATACTTTCCTTTTAAAAGTATCAAAAATAAGAAACTTTTGCCCCCCATGGTATAAGAAAGAGGTAAGAGCACTCCGAAATAAAAGAAGCAAATCATGGAAAGTGTACTTAAAAACTCATTCACCAGTAAACCACAACTCATACATTACCTTTTTTGAAGAATTTAAAACTCTTTCAAAAAATCTTTACAGTTACCATGTAAACGAAATGGGTAGTTCTCTAAAGGATGGCCCAAAGGCATTTTGGAAGCTTGTTAATTCGAAAAAAAACTCAGATGGTTATCCAGCTAATTTCATTTATGAAGTTCGCTGAAGGAAACCGTTGATATTTGTGACGCTTTTGTGATAAACTTTCGTAATTCTTTTATTGACAAGCCGTTAGATGTTGACGAAGATTATTTTATAGATTGACATACCTATGCCCAAACTAGCTGCAATTATATCCCAGTACCACCGAGTACTGTTTATTTATTTATTTGAATGCGTTAAATGCTAACGTTACAATATTACTTAAAATTAAAAGTGATAACAAATATTATAACTTAAAGCTAAAACTAAATAATTAAGTAACTAAAACTTGAAAATATATACATATCATCAATATTGCGCTTAAAATCTATTTTTGAATTTATCAGATTTGATATTGTCAGTAACAGAATTAATAAGATAATAGTTCTTATTGTAAGTATTTATAAATTGATTGGTTGGACTATTAGCACCATAGTTAGATCTGCAAAAGATAGTGCGAATAGGTAATCTACTTCTTGAACTAGCACGGCCTACATTAAAATTTAATCGGTCTAGAACTGATTGAGATGATATGGTTCCTCTAATTATCCTAACTATAAAGCAAAGTTGCAAGTAATCTCTATGAACTGAGAGTGACGGGAGGTTTATAAGTCTAAGTCTATGAGAGTAAGGAGGTAAAATTACTCTGTTTTAGACCTTCTCTCATCATTAAATGATGATTACTCATCTGGTCCAGATGGAATTCCACCTATAGTATTGAAAAAGTGTAAGAATATACTAGTTCAACCCCTTCAATTTTTGTTTGAATTTTCTTTAAGGACAGACAGTTTTCCCCATTTATGGAAGAAATCGTTTCTTACACCAATCTTTAAATTGGGCGAAAGAGCTTAGCATTTCATATTAAGAATATAATATGTGATCAACAGCATGGCTTTGTGCGAAGAAAATCAACGGTAACAAATCTCCTTACGTTTTTACATACATGTTCGCTTGCTTTAAAAAACGGGAATGAAGTTGATTGCATATACACTGATTTTTCTAAAGCATTCGACCAGCTTAGTCACAACATTATTATATTCAAACTCAAAGCTTTTCGTTTTACGATTTTTTTTTATAGCATGGATAAAATCATACCTTGAAAATAGATCTTACCAAGTAAAATTTAGAAACGTCCTTTCGAACTCATTCAATGCTCACTCGGGTGTACCCCAGGGAAGCCATCTGGGCCCGTTACTTTTCATTCTTGCTATAAATGATGTTGCTTCATGTATACACTTTAGTGATATTCTTATTTATGCTGATGATGTGGAAAATTTTAAAACAATACGTTCTAGTCCTGACCACATTCCCTTGCAGGCTGATATTGACAATTTGAATGTTTGCTGTGGGAAAAACGGTCTTTCTCTTAACCCAGTTAAATGTCAAACTATAACTTTCTCTAAAAAACGAGTAGTCAGTGCTTTTGATTATTCCATTTCACAGCACACACTCTGTCGTATTTTTAGTTTCAAACATCTGGGTGTTCACTTTAGTTCTGTCCTATAGGCAAGTTCCAGGCTTAGATTTATAAAACGCTGGGCAAAAGAATTTAACGATCCGTATGTTACTCTTTCCTTATACAATTGTTATGTACGACCCCATCTTGAGTACGCCTACCAAGTAAGGACACCCCCCTACGAAATTCATAAAGTCGTATTGAAGCAATACAACATAGATTCATTCGTTTTGCCTTGAAAGGTCTACGCTGGGCTGATCCGTATAATCTTCCACCTTATGAACACAGAATTCAGCTTCTGCAACTTCAAACTTTATAACAAAGGCGTGTCAATAATGATTTGGTATTTTTTTATCAACTTATCGATGGTGAAATTGATGCGCCTGACTTGTTAGCCCATGTAGGCATTAATTACCGCGGAGGATCCCACGACCTGCGAAGATTTGAACTTTTTCGCGTTCCTTTTCACTGAACAAACTATGGCCACAAGAGCCTCTCATCGCATGTGTAAACTTTTTAACTTGAACGCCTTATTTGTTGATTTTAACATGAATAAAATAGGATTATAAACATTATTTTGAACCAGTGCTCCACTCTCGTTAATGTTTTAATTGTTTTTAACTTTGTATGTTTAATTTAAATGTTTTATATTATAGGTATCTAGTTTTGTATTTGTTCTAATTTTGTTAATTGTTTCAAGTGCTTGTGTTAGTTTGCTTAATTCTACTAACAACTAACACATGCACTCATGATGAGCCTCTGATTGTAGAATGCAGCTTGCTCTAAGCTAACTACAACAAAAATTTGAAAAAAAAGATATCTCAAAATGATACAGTTACAATTATTGTTGGATATACAGTATAGGATAAATTCAAAGTTTCTTTAAATCCAGATTCTTTAAATGCAAAAGAAACTTTGCATATACCCAACCTCGCACCCCACCCCCAATCCTATAACGAGTTTAAGCAAGGGGGTTGCAGGGGGCATAGGCACCCGGAAGGGGGGGGAGGCAAGAAGTAGGACACTTAAAAAAGCTAAAGCACAGTATTGTTAGTATTTCCGTTGTTGTAAATATATAGCTATTTATCTATTTAAAGTCAATGTCTTTGAATAATTTCCTCTCGTATAAAAACGAGGGGGAAATACACCCCCTCGCATATGATTTTTTTTTCTTGGGATTGAATAAGGGCATTTTAAACACAACCACCACCCAACTTGCTCTCATGACGTCACTGGAATGACCATGAATGAATATATTTTTACTTTTTCCGTTATTTCTGGGTAAATTGATTAAGTAAGACAGTAATAATGTTTGAAATCTCTCCTCCTTGTATTTTTCTTAACCTTGCTCCTATAAAAAATACGAATTAAACTTTTTTGTATGAAAGTTAGTAGGTATTCTTTAATATTGAAGTACACTTTTCGCTAATACGCTTAGTTTTCAAAATATTCCTGCCTAAAGCTCGCGGTCCTGGGCTGGAGACTTTTAGTATGTTATACCCCTGAGCTTCACGAACACAATGGAAGATCTTTCGGTAGCATCATTCAGATGCTCTTAGTAAAAATTGATGAATCAATATGGAATTCGTTCAAAGAACAAAGTCAGCAAAGCCAAACAAGAAGTACCTACAAATTGTTGAACCATAATCTTCTAGGTGATACAAATTATTTCGATGACCGAAACAGTCTGGACTTTATATCAACAATCTTTAAAGCCAGGGGTGAACTCATCAACCTGAACTACTTGCCATATAGAGACGATAGAAATCCTGAATGCACTCTGTGTAACCTGCGATGCAGAGAAGATATATGTTACTTCATTGGTATCTGCCCCATCCTGAACTAGATCCGAAGGTTATCGTGGGGAAAAAATTCTCTTTCATCAAATGAGATTATCAACATATTAAATGGGAAAAATTGGAAAATCCTCTACAACTATCTGAAATCCGCTCTAAAATATCTACAGCAAATTATTAACGAATCATTTTGATATTGAACTTTTGTATTTTTATTTATTTATTTCTATTTCGCTATAAGTAAATCAACAAAGAACTTTATTGCTTTATAAAATAACTCTTTTTTCGGCTGACGGCATAAGCCAATGTCTTTTTGTGAATATTGTAAACAAAGCACTATGTAATTAATATTTTAGTTTTATTTATGTCAATAAAATCACACTTTACTACTACTACTAATAATAACATAGAGAGCATGATTTATTGCGTTATTTTGTAATTTTGAGTCTTCGTTGACTGGATTAAAAAAAGCGAGAATAAATCGCGGTATTTCAAATTTTTGACAATGTTGCATTCAATGAAAGCGTGGATAATTCATAAGATCTTCAGCATAAATAACTGTGCAAAAAATCACAACTACCAGATTTGATGCAAGGTCTCCCATCCATTAACACACAAGGTTCCCGCACTGTAATAATTAGTGAAGTGGATTTGGTAATTTTAATTTTTATCAAAAATCAGAAAAAAATAGTTAGCAAAAAAATTATTTTTTTATTTTCAAATTTTTTTCTTGGAAAATAAATTGCTCAAAACTATCGATAAAAATAACTTTATCTGAGAAGAATATTAAAGAATAGTTTTCTGGCCTAAGAGGAGCTAAGGGATTTGTCTCCAAATATTACCACTGTTTTTGAATACAATGTTTTTCTATTTTAAATCAAGTTTTTAGATAAAACAGGTGACAGCAGTTGATTAAAAGAAAAATATTTATGGAATGCACACTTTTCCCTCCGACCAATAGGCATTGAAATAAATCGATGTTAGAAATTTACGTCAAATTTTACACCTGTGTGACGCGTGTTTAGGTAGGCAGACAAACGGCTAATGGGTCAACACCTCAAAAACTATTATTGATATGACTAACAACTTTACACAAATGACTTGACTCTTTATGTCGTTGGCTCTTCGACTAATATACCATATCATTGTACCTAGATTTACTTAGCTAAAAATGTGTGTCTTAAAAGCTTGGTGCCTGCCTAGCTTAAGATGAGTTTTCCAACACCCGTGGATCCAAAAAGCTCGTGGCCATCTAGTGTCCAAATATAATCCTAATTTTTGTTAAGAGGTCTCGGTTAGGCGATCACAGCGAACCTATCGACCAAATGTCAACCTACAAAATTGTGTTGCATGAGAATACTATAGAGTGTATAACCCTGTTCCTTGGTTAGTCCCAAACAGTTTCAGACCACGGCCGTAGCCAGGATCAAACGTATGGGTGAGCTGACGGTTATTTGGGTCAACTCCCATTTTTACGATGAAGCAGTACACTTCT
The DNA here is from genome assembly GCA_963921185.1 of Dasysyrphus tricinctus. Taxonomy (NCBI): domain Eukaryota; kingdom Metazoa; phylum Arthropoda; class Insecta; order Diptera; family Syrphidae; genus Dasysyrphus; species Dasysyrphus tricinctus. The sequence goes on from OY992531.1 coordinate 140,954,740, forward strand.
ACTCTGACCCAGGGACAGCACATTATCGTCGCTTAACACTGGACAACCGGGATTGAACAACCCGAGGACGACAAAGTCAAGCCGATTTTTATGTTAAGTTTTTACATATGTGTATTATAAATCTTATTTGTATTTTATGTTGAATCAATGTAAAGCGTTAGGCCCCTTATGTGCCAACAAAATCTTATTATTTATCAATGTATCTTATAGTTATAAATTATCTTTTAAGCCAATTGTAAATATAAATGTTCAATAAAACAAAAATTGAAAAAAAAATCTTGGTTTTTCAACCCGCCGATTCCATTCAAAGGACTGCTTTGCAATTTCATCGTTTGGTTTCCTCAGTGTGTGACTAATCCAACGCCATTTACGCTTTCTTATGTCGACGTCCAGCCGCTCTTGACTTGTCCTGCGCCACAATTCCTCATTTGATATTATTTGTGGCCAGCGAATCTCTAGGATGTGGCGAAGACAGCGATTCACAAAAGCCTGTAATTTCCTCGAAATGATAGACGTGACTTTCCAGGTTTCACAAGCATATAACAGCACGGATTTGACATTGGATTCGAAGAATCTCAACTTATGCCTAAGGAGATTTGACTGGATTTCCGAATTGGGGACAGAGTACCGGAGGCAGTACGAGCTTTATTTTTTCTATTTTGAACGTCCAGATCCGTACCACCGTTTGCAGAACAATACTGCCAAGGTAGTTAAAGTGTTCCACTTCTTCAACTGGCGTCTCCTGTAAAATAATACGCTGCTGTGTGGAGTGGCCTGTGAGTATTATTTTTGTCTTTTTGCTGTTTATTCTTAGACCACTCTACTCTCCCTTCACTTGCAGTGAAGTGGCACATCCCGTTCAACCAACTGATGTTAATAGCCAGTAGACATATGTCATCGGCATAGTCTAAATGACTGAGCCTTTCGAACGGTCTCCATTGAATGCCCTGTCGCTCAGCTGTACCAACACTGGCCATCACACAGTGGGGCAGCTCCATACATCGTGATGATAAAAAGGTCACCTTGCAAAACTAAAGTACCGGGAAAATAAAGTTTGGTTTCTCAAACTATACGGTAAATTTGATATGATGAGGGTGATTTTTGTTGTTTAAGTCATTTAGTGGAGGCTAGTCGGGCAATCAAAGTTGGCCTTAAAGGTGCGCGAATCGAATATTTAAAAAGTGTTAAAAAAAGGTTTACTTTTGTTTTTGTTCATATTATTGAAATTAAGAGTGATATCAAATATATCTAAAATTTCAAACCTAGCTGATGGCATGTAGATTATATTTAAACTTTAAAAATAAAAAAAAAACATTTCTTTGTTATAAAAAAATCGGCAAGAAAAAAAGACATTTTTGTTTAGACTTCGCGGTACGTTTTACTCAATATCTCCTGTTGGGGCAAAAGTTAAGCAGGTCTGAAAATAGGGAAAGTTAAAGGAATACTTGATTAATAAAATTATAAAAAAATATGTGCTTAACTTTTGCCCCAAATCCTTTTTTTCAATTTTTGAAATGAGTATTAAGAGATTTAATGGGTGAAAAATTGACTGACTTTTGTTCATATTTTAATATAAAAATTTTTTTGGTGAATATTTTACAATTTTTAAAGCATATTTACACAGTTAAATTGTTTTTACATTTTTCCCATATTTTTTTTGTTGTATACTAGTCCAAATTAATTGGTATCGGGACGTCTTTACGACACACTTTAACAGCTCATTTTTGACTGTATGTGGCTCTCTTGTTTTAATTATTAGTTATATTCACTTTTTGGCCTACTTAAATTTTCAATAAACAATTTTTTCGTATTAATAAGAAAAAATTCACGTCGGAGGCAAACTAACACCTATTTAAGAATGAAACCATCATATATCTTACCCCTTAATTGACAAAAAAACTATTTTTCATTTTGCATTTTATAACTTGTATTTAGATTCTGATGACCAAAATTACCGGTGCTCAAGAAAAAAGTTAGTCGAAATTTTTTTCTCCAGCAATCAGAAAAATCCTGACCAAAAATTCTTAGAGGTAGAATCTTATTTAAAAAATGAAACTTGTTGCGGCAAAAGTCACGTCGCTAATTTAAAATTAGCTTTGAAAAGCTTCAAACACCATTTTTAAATAAAGTGGGATCGTTCACACCGAATGAAAAAACGGTTCTTTTCTTCTGTAAAAAATTGTCTCAATGAAATTGTTTCATTTAAAAAATATCCATTGTCCGTTGGACGCCCTGCAAATGATTTTACCAGTAGTAGTGAGCAGGCAAAGTGAAAGCGAAATATTTAGTATTATTTTATTATTTGCAACAGTTTATTTATTTATCTATTAAGAGAATTAAGGGAATTGAATTTTGAAGGGTATCTTATGTACTTTTAGATTTCATTACAAGTTTTTGGGACAAAAATATCTCGCAATATAACATAACCTTTAAAGTACCCAAAAATGTTTTGTTTTTTTGATTTTGATTGAAATATCTCAAAAAGGTAACTTAAAAAAAGATTACAGCTTGGTTTCAATTTAAGGGTAACATAAACCGAAATTCAAGTTTAACGAAAAAAAAATATATATTGTTATGTAGTAAGTATATCGTAAATATACCCAACAAGCTTTTTATGGCACTTATTAGAATATCTTGAAAACGTAATATGTGGAATTTTTTTCAACATTAGATTCGAATTCAGCACACTCAAGTTCCTCGGAAAATTGAAAATTGGATTCCAGATAAGGAAAAAGTTAAATGTGGTAAGCTAGTGTAAAATGTCCATTAAAACTCTTTGAATAAGTGATCCCAGGGGTATTCAAAACATATCCCCGTAACATAAAACTGTATGACAAGCTTCGAATATATATTGCTTTCGTCATGAAATCACAAGAAGCCATTAAAACAACATTCCCACCTTACAAAATAATTAATATCATAAAATTACCATTTTGCCCCACTGTGCGTCAGTACGTCGCACAGTGGGGAATTCGCTCATCTAGCGGAATTAAATTAATAGCGCTTACAAGTTAAAGATTTGATAATTTTTTTTTTTGCAAGATTTTTCATAAATATGTGGACAGTGAAATTTAAGGATAATTATTTATATACTTGGCTAAATTTTTCATGTACAGAGCCCTGAAAGTATAAGTTTTTTGCACTTTTGTGGACCCATTTGGACAAATGAAATACGGTCACAAAAAAATAGCTTTTTGTAATTTTTTTGGATAAGATTCACTATGCATATACACCAAAATAAATAGAACTACAATTTTTTAAATAGCGTAAACAAATGTTTGATATACAGAGCTAGGAAAGTACAAGTTTTTTGCATATTGGTAGACCCTCTTAAAGAAATGAATTCGCTCCAGAAAAAGCTTTTTCTAATTTTTGTTTGTAATATTTTTAATGAATACATACAAAAATGAAATTATCTTACAGAAATTTATATATTTAGACTAATTTTTGATGAACAAGGCTCTGAAAATACGAGTTTTATGCACTTAGGTTTTTCTCAAAATTGATTGCTTCTTCGAAAAAAGTGCTATGATCTTTTTTGTGTTAAATTGTATGAGCTAAAATATTATTTCATTTTTGATTTTGAACAAATTAATTGTTTTCGAGGTATTTACAAAAAAACTGAACCGCTATAGCTTCAATATTCTTAAACTTACAAAGTTCGTTAATAGCTCATTTTTGTCCTTATTTTTGGAAGCACCCTAATAGCTTGGACATATAATGCGAAGATGTTCCCAAACAAAATTCTGCATACAAAAATTACAGCCGATAAATGCTTTTTAAAAAGGTACATTTTTCGGCCTAAGTTGCTACAACATGAAGTTCTTATTCATTTTACTCTTAATCCATTGATTATACGAAAAAGAGTATGCCCATCCCAACTGTGAAGTATCATATGAGCTACTATTTTTACTTTGCATTTAAAAAAAAAATTAGTTTCCAAGAAATTATCAAAAAAATTAATTTTACCCCTTTTCACTCCCCCTAAATATTTTAGCCCCGGCCCAAATTTAGGGTACTTTTCAGAAAATACTTAGGGTGTCAAAACAAAGCTCTCCACCAAAATTCAACTTTGTCGGAATTTTTTCTCAGTGAAAGTCTAATTTGTCCCCGTTTTAATTTTTTGAAAGCCGGTTCGAAAATGAAAAATAAATGTATGGGTGTCGCACCTACGCGCAGCAACTTAAAGCGCTAAATGACAGCTTACATATCAGGCTTCCAAATGCATATAGTCTCTTATCCGAACAACACTGAATACTCAAAGTTTTTATCTCGTGAATACAGAAATAGAATAAAAATGGCCACTTTTTTAATCCCATCCACCAACAGATATATTTAAACACGCTAAGGATTGTAATTTCATACTATGTTCCCACCAAAATGAAATCCGAGATTTCGGTTGAAAACTTTTGATATTTCAAGGTGATGGAACAAGATTTAATGAAAATTTCAACGAAATCTCAATGAAAACCCTAGATTTCAACGAAATCTTAATGAAATCCCACTCCACCAACTCAAGATCTCCAAATTTTTCAGCTGAAATCTCAGATTTCGTTTTGGTGGGAACAAGAACTTAATTTTCAATTCCCTTATATGGCATCTATTAAATCAAAACAAAACTTTCAATAAGAAATGCACCAAACACTCATAAAAAAATATTTCCAAACTACCCTCTCAAGCCCATTTTCTTTGAATTTATCACCAATCGCAACTTTAAGAACGATTCATTTTATTTTACTTAACTCCCACGTAAAATTTCTTTCATAATCGCTTAGAAGAAGCCTTAAGCTGCAAGCAAAACAAGTTTTTACATCAGTTTGTGGCAGTAATTTTTTGAATTAAATTCCGCTAGATGAGCGAATTCCCACACTGTGCGTCGTCCATCGCCAGCAGGAAGAGAATTGGCGATAGAACATCCTCTTCTCTCACACCCTGTTGCACTACGAAGGATTCGGATAGCTGCCCATTATGTAAAACAAAACACCTTGCGTTGTTGTGGGACTCTTTAATAATGGCAACAATTTTTGGCGGAATTCCTCTACCAAGCAACGATCTCCATATACATTCTTGTGAGGTAAAGCGGTGATTGAAATTCCATCGACTACTCGGTACGATACGCAGGGTGTTAATATGGTCGACACACGATCGACCACTGCGGAAGCCAGCTTGATGCCTCTTGAGTTCTACGTTTCTTTCCTTTATTCGCTCGAGAATGATGGTTGCCATTAGTTTTGGGAAAACGGACAAAACGGTGATACCACGCCAATTGTTGTAATTCTAAAGGTCACTTTGCAGCTTAACAATCACACCATCCTTCCAGTCCTTGGGATAGCTTTCGTTTTCCCAAATGCTTTGTATCAACGGATGTAAAACACTAGCCGCTGTTATGGGATCGGCTTTCAGGAATTCAACTGGTATTCCGTCCAATCCAGCTGCCTTGTTGTTTTTGAGGAGATTTATTGATGTATTGATTTCCTATTCTGACGGGGGTTCGATGTCAATACCCCTATAGGACCTGCGCATCTCGTATAGTTGGGGCCTTTCAGCACTCTGCTCAACTGAATCCTCATTTAGCAGGGCTGATCCTCAATTGATACCAAAAGTGTGAGATCCACATCCATTACAGGATGATTGGTGTTGCTTTGTTTCCCAATTACATCTTTGGCTATTTGGTACAATTCCCGGATATTTTTATTTATTTATTTATTTATTTATTTATTGAAAATTTATTTCCTTATCAATAACATGTACATAATGAATACTTCAATCTAAATATATATACATAATTAGTAAAATAAAGAAATATTAGAAGCATTTGATATTTAAGAATAAATTGAGTTAAATGCCCCTTCAGAAAATGAGTACAATACTATCATATTGGGTGGGGTGACCTTCAAAAAAAGCTTATAGGTATTGACAAAATATAGAATCAAAAATAAAGAATAACAAAAATTCAAGCCATAGTAATATAATGTAATTTAATTTTGTTTAAGGAAAAAGTAAAAACCAAACAAATGTTAAAAGCTTAAGAAACTAGCATAATCACAGGTAGGACCTGTTTACAAGGCAAGGCAGTATACGAATATTACGATTACCGGAAAAAAAACCGGAAAACTGTGATCAATCCTATTCTTTCTGTATATTATTCTAATCACATGCTTTTGTAAAATTAAAAAGGGTAAAACTTTGTTTGAGTAGGTACCACCCCAACAAGTTATACCATACTGTAACTTAGAATGAAAAATTCCATAATAAATAGTTGTTAAAAGTTCAGTGGTACAGACGTTGCACAGATAAAAGAATTGTCTAAAAGTCGATCGGAAATGCTGCTTCAAACTCTCAATGTGGCTAGAAAAACTCATTTTGAATCAATTATTAAGCCTAAATACTTAATGTTATCAACTTTTTCCATTTGAAAACAGTTTGCACTGCACGAAATATTTCTTTCGAAAGTATTATGAACTAAAGTAACTTCACAATCGCATTGATATAAACTGAAACTAAGAAAATCAGGTGAATGATAACAAAAATCTGGTACAACATTTTCGAAACTAGATAACCTAAAAAACATTAGTTTTGTTTTTGAGCTAATAACCAATTTATATTGAGCAAAAAAGATTCTAAGCTTACTTAGATCCGAATTTATATCGGCAGTTAGGTCTAAGAGACTCTTAGTTCCATAAGAAAACCGTATGTCGTCAGCAAAAGCAGTCACCCCCCCCCCCCATTAAATGGCAAATCAAAAAGTGAATTAATATACACAAGGAAGAGCAATGGTCCAAGTACTGAGCCTTGTGGAACACCCATACTCAAAGACATCGATTCACTTCTGGTACCATTTATTTTAACACTTTGAAACCGATTGTCGAGATAAGACACAAACCAACTAAGTATGAAACCTCTAAGGCCCGCTACCTCTAGCTTATTGATTAAAATGCTGTGGTTGACCATATCAAATGCTTTAGATATATCTACGAATAAACCAGCTGTAAATTTTTTCTCATCTAAATTTTTAAAAATCTTAGAGAAAAAATTTAAAAGCGCATCCTCCGTTGATTCATTTTCTTGAAACCCAAACTAAAACGCTGAAAAAAAGTTTGTTTTATTTAGGAATCTCACTATCCTGTTCTTTACAAGTATATATCTCCTCTTCCGCATTATCTGCGAGTCCATCTAACCTCACCCTCTTGTCACGTCTCACAGCTCACACAGCGATAGACCATCTTATGTGAAATGTTGTACTCGCTTCGCAATTCAGCCTTTCGTTGATCATCTGCTTCGGCATTTATTTGTATTTTCAACGATTTGCGGAGTTCGATCTTATCCCAGGTGTCCTGGGATATCCAAGAGTCTCTACGTCTCGTTTGCTTGGGTACAGTTTCGGATCCAGCCTCCATAAAAACGCTTTTAATTTCACCCCACATCTCATCAATTGTTGGATGTTGGATTCCGTTTAATGACGAGGCTCTGTCGTTAAGGGTGGTGACATAGTTTCGACATATGTTGGGGTCATTTAAAGCATAGGTAATGAATTTTGAGCTCCTTGCGGCAACCTGCGCTGGTTTATGTACAGCAGCGGTTCGTAGTTTGAGACTCATCAGAACCAAATGGTGGTCGCTTCCCACATCGGCATTTCTTACATGTGTCCCGGTGTACAGGGCGTCCCGGACCTGAGTGGAAGTATTTCAGGGGGTGGTTCTTTGGGTTATTCTTAGAAAAAAATTGTATGGGGGGAAAGTTGTATCTCCCCTCCCTGAGGCAGGGAGGGGCACTTTGTGAAACATTGACTTCAAATGCAAAAAAAAAACATTAAAAATCAACGGAAACACATTAAATAATGTGTTTTAATTTTTTTGAAAGCTAATACTCCATTCTTGAATTTGGTTTTTAAATCAAGTTGTTTTAGCGAATAGTTTTTGAGAAATTAAATTTCAAAGTCAAATTTGCTTACAAAAATTGTGAATTTTTTTTATTAAGTTGATATTTTACAAAATTTTTCGTAACTAAGTGCTATTTTTGTGTTCAATATTCATTGCCCTCATTATTCTTTAGTCCATTGCCGAAAACCAAATGTAAAAATCTTTCTTAGTTTTTGAGAAATTAAGAAAAAACAAAAGGTACTTTTATTAAAACAGCCCGAAAAAAGGGTTAAATTATGGATAATCCATGAATAAATTCATTTTTTCGGCCTTTTTGGGAAAAGTACCTTTTGTTTTTTCTTAATTTCTCAAAAACTAAGAAAGATTTTTACATTTGGTTTTCGGTTATGAATTTTCGGTTAGAATTTAATTTCTCAAAAACTATTCGCTGAAATAACTTGATTTAAAAACCAAATGCAGGAATGGAGTATTAACTTTCAAAAAAACTAAAGCACATTATTAGATGTGTTTTCGTTGATTTTTAATGTTTTTTTTAGCATTTATAGTCAATTTTTCAGAAACTGCACCCCCCCCCCCCCCTGCTTCAGGGAGGGGAGATACAACTTTCCCCCTATACAATTTTTTTCTTAGAAAATACCCAGGAACAACACCCTAAGATACTTCCACTCAGGTGCGGGACACCCTGTATTTCAGTCCATTATCGAAAACCAAACGTAAAAATCCCTCTTAGTTTTTGAGAAATTAAGAAAAAACAAATGGTACTTTTACCAAAAAAGCCCAAAAAAGGGTTAAATTATGGATAATTCATGAATAAATTCATTTTTTCGGTCTTATTCGGGAAAAGTACCTTTTGTTTTTTCTTTATTTCTCAAAAACTAAGAAAGATTTTTACATTTGGTTTTCGGTAATGGACTAAAAAATAATGAGGGCATTGAATATTGAACACAAAATAACCACTTAATTACGTAAAATTTTGAAAAATATCGACTTAAGAAAAAAAAAATCACAATTTTTTTTTAATTTTGACTTAATTTCTCAAAAACTATTCGCTTAAACAACTTGATTTTAAAACCAAATACAAGAGTGGAGTATTATCTTTCAAAAAAATTATACCACATTATTAAATGTGTTTTCGTTGATTTTTAATGTTTTTTTTTGCATTTGAAGTCAATGTTTCAGAAACTGACCCTCCCTGCCTCAGGGAGGGGAGATACAACTTTCCCCCCATACAATTTTTTTCTTAGAATAACCCAAAGAACCACCCCCTGAAATACTTCCACTCAGGTCCGGGACACCCTGTATAGTGTTTTTCTTGATCTAAAACGTGCATTTGAAACCATAGACCGTTCGATCCTCTTAAATAAACTAGAAAAATATGGTATTAAAAACGGTGAACTTGTTGAAAATAGAACTCAAAAAGTTAAAATTAACGGAACTTTTTCAAAATTTAATTATGTAAATTTGGGAGTTCCCCAAGGATCTGTACTGGGAACTCTGATGTTTATAATATACATTAATGACATCGTATATGTTTTAAAGCACTGTCAAATTGCCTTGTTTGCTGATGATACCCTGCTTTACATTTAATAATTACATAACATTTAATAATTACATCTGGAGAAAACGTTGAAGAGGAAAATTCAAGAAGATATTAATAATATTGGTTGTGCCAAAATAGGCTAAAAATAAATGCTAATAAAACAAAGTGCATGATATTTAACAATAGAAATAGTCTCAGTTTAAATTCGAACTTATTAATTGAAAATGAAGTTATAGAAAGAGTTGATCAAATAAAATATCTTGGCATTGAGAGTCAAATAGATTATATATGTATGTATGTAAAAAGATTTTCACAAAAACTAGGCTTTTTAAAACGAATAAGAAAAGAAATAACAATGTTAACGGCAATAAATATTTACAATGTTATTGTGAAACCTCATTTTGAATATTGTTCAACAGTTTTGTTTTTATGTTATGATGGGTTAATTGCTAGACTGCAAATATTGCAAAATAAAGCTATGCGCAATATTTAAAATGTAATAGATATACGCCAGTAAATTCGATGCTAGATGTTTTGAAATGGTTGTCCGTTAAATTTGCTTATGTTTGTGTACAAAATTCAAAAAAATAAATTAATGCCAAATTATTTAACAAGATATATTCAGTATGTTCTTGATATTCAGCTGTATACTCTTAGAAATATGAATGATTTTCGATTGCCAAATTTTATAACCGCAAGAGCTCAAAACTCACTTGTATTTAAAGGTTTTAAGATTTTTATTCAAATGCCTTACCATGTAAAATCCGAAATTAATGTTAGGTAATATATTTAAAAAAAAAAAGTATTGTGGAATTTGTGAGACTGAAATATTAGTTTATATAAAAACAATTTTTAAATCATAAACCGATAATTGTAACCTAAAGCTAATTAATACGCTAATAAAATACTTATCTATCTATCTATCATGCCGTTAACCACCACTTGCAGTTCATCCGCCTTAAGGGGGCTTTTAACCATTCCAAGGGCAAGTTTGTGCCCTGACCAGCATCGCTAGGTTTTGGTGATTGCTCCTACTGATAGTGAAAAACTTTTTTCCGCGTTTAGAACCTAGTTTACATTTTCCTATCAAGAATTTTTTTCTATTTACCTCTGACTCCCAAAAGTAAATTGAACATGGTCTACAACTATGAATCTAGTTCAATGGATTATACCCCATTTCTGACTTTTTTTTTTAATTTTGCAAAATGTACTGAGGAGTGAAAAGATCTCTAGCTTTATTTATGCTCGCTCGAGAATAAAGAAAGTCTCGATAAGATTTACAGTATTAAATCAATTATGGGCACAGTTGTCAAATTTGAACCACTGCGAAAGTCAAAAATTGTTCCACAATGCAAGCGCTGTCAAGCCTTTGGGCATACTAGTCCAGTCAAAGTGTCATTTGACCTTGCGCGCAGGGGCATGCTCTGTTTTTGTTTCATGGATTGATAGGGGCTTATGTGAAAGGCTTAAACCCAAATTTGCACCACCTTACAACTTTTTTTTCCAAAGTTATTGGTAAAAATGTGTTTCTTGCAATTTTTTGGTCGGCTCCAGTATCTCAGACAGAAAAAAGTAAAATATGCTTTTATTCATAACAACATTGGCTACCATATTATGAAAAAATTTATTTGTTTAAACAAATAAAAAAAAGTTACAGTTAGTTAAAGTAAATTTTTGCTGTTTAAAAATCACTTTAACGATGAAGTTTTTATTTTTTGTTTTTAAAGTCCTTGTAATTTTTTATAATTTAAAAAAAATCAGCCCTTAACTACCAACGGAAGCCGAGTAATAAATTATTGAACATAGGTAAGTCGGCACATCAACGAAATCTTATGATCTTAGTTTTTATTTATATCTCAGCCCCAGTATGTCACAAAGTAAAAATTAAAAAATTGTATTGTTTATAATAATAATTCCTATCAATTTACTACTTACTTACTTATCCGGCTCCCGATCCATGAAGGGTCTCTGCCTGAGATATTGCGGTCTTCCATCGGTTGCGGTCCCTCGCACGCTCCCTCCAGTCGTCGAGACCAAGCGCTCTTGCGTCTGTGACCGCCTGGTCCCTATAGCGGAGGTTCGGTCTTCCTGGTCGTCTCGAACCTGGGGTCTGGGATTCGAAGATTTTCTTGGCTGGAGCGTTGTTGTCCATTCGCTCGATGTGGCCGAGCCAGTGTAGTCGACGTGTTTTGGCTCTTTGGACTACATCCACATCTTGGTACAGCTCGTACAGTTCACGATTGAATCTTCTCCTCCAATCGTCCTCTTCGCATATAGGACCAAATATCCGCCGAAGAATTTTTCTCTCGAAAGTGCCCAGTATCAATTCCCCTTTTTTACTTATCGTCCAGCACTCGGCGCCGCCGTAGAGTAGAACTGGTAAAATTAACGTTTTGTATAGAGTGCACTTTGTCTTTCGGGAAAGGAGTTTTGAACCCATTTGTTTGGCCAAACCGAAGTAGCAGCGGTTCGCTAGGGTAATTCTTCGTCGGATTTCCACTAAGGTGTCGTTCGTGGAATTGATGTTTGTTCCGAGGTAGGTGAACTCCTTGACTACCTCGAAATTACTGCTACCAACAGTGACGTTTTGTCCTAGGCGATGGACAGATGAGGCTTTGTTTGTTGATAGCATATACTTTGTTTTGTCCTCATTCACTTCAAGACCAACTCGTTTCGCCTGTTCATCAATAGCTGTGAATGCTTCAAGTACAGCTCTCTTGGAACGGCCGATGATGTCGATGTCGTCCGCATAGCCAAGAAGTTGAGAAGACCTGTTAAAGAAAGTGTCTTCCATGTTAACACCACTCTTGCGCACTATCTGCTCCAGGACTAGGTTGAAGAAATCACATGATAGCGCATCTCCTTGTCTGAACCCTGTACACGTCTGGAATAACTCGGATGAGCTGTTACCCATTTGCACGTTGCACCGCGTATTTTTTAACGTCATGCGGCATAGCTGGATCAGTTTTTTCGGGATCCCGAGTTCCGACATCGCCAATAGAAGCTCTTGACGACTTATGCTATCATATGCGGCTTTGAAGTCGATGAATAGGTGGTGGGTCTCGACTTGAAATTCGTTGGTCTTTTCCAGGATTTGCCTCAATGTGAAGATTTGGTCTATCGTTGATCTGCCTGGCCTGAAGCCACACTGGTACGTGCCGATCATAGTGTTGCAGAAAGGTTTTAGACGCTCACATAGTACGTTGGATAGGAACTTGTAAGCAACATTAAGCAGGGATATGCCTCTGTAGTTCTTGCAGGACATAGGATCACCTTTTTTGTAGATTGGGCATATGGAGCTATTTGACCAGTCGTCGGGCATACTTTCCTCCTTCCAAACTTGGTTGATGAGCTGGTGCATGCACCCTACCAGAACATCTCTTCCATACTTGAAGAGTTCCGCTGGTAGGCCATCCGAGCCGGCGGATTTGTTGTTCTTAAGCTTGTGGATGGCTTTCTTAACCTCTTCAGTACATTACATTTAATTTGTTTAAACAAATAAACAAAAAGTTACACATGATTAAAAGGTTTTTTGTCTTTATTTTAATACCTTTTTTCATAACTATTGAGAAAAAAACGGTATTTAACGGTACTTTTTCTTTAGTTTCAATTTTTTTGTTGGTAGTCCTATAAATCTTCTCTTAATTAAAAACAAAAGTAATCCATTACGACAAACGAGAGCCAAGTTATTCTTTACTGACGCATAACAATTCTTTCTTTTTTTTGAGAATATCTCTCGGTATGCATGGTATGCAATAAAATTGTATTATTTTCAATAATATTTATTATGGTCTTAAAAGAATTGTATTTTCTTTAAGCAGATACATACATAAGTTACAGAAAGTTAAAATTAGTTAGAGTAACTAAGGTAATTTTTTCTTATCCCGCACTTTTTTCTATAATTATTTATTAAAAAAAAGTTAGGAAAAGGTTAAATTTTTTGATCATGACCTTGCAGCTTACTAATTTTTTTTACAATAAAAAAAGTCCTTTCCACAACGGGAACTGAGAGATCTACAAATTAACATCGTCGCATCGGTGCACCCACGCTAACTCTTTTCCGCACCACCCAAGGGGTAGAGTATGAGGCCCGTTTTTGTTGAATCTTGAGATACCCCCTGTAGGCATAATCCACTTCAAAAATCAATTAAATTGGTCTTGTTCTCAACCGTTTTGGGCGTGAGGGCATTTCGGTTACACTTGCTTTATTAGACTTATCACATTGAAGGTTTGGTCTCTGCACTGTTTCATTTTCGTTAGGAAAAGCTATGGTCGTGAGCTCAAGGTCCTCGTTTTCCTCGTCTTCGGAGTCATCTGCACCATCAACTACGTTGTAGCAGCTTTTTCCGCAGCAGATCTTGCAGACGGCCGAGTATTTCAATCCAGCTTTTCGACACCCGCGCGCAGGTTGCACCGCATTGTTTCGTATACGTGCAGGAAATCATGTCGATGAGTGTGGGTGGGATCGTCGGTGCTGAAGCCAACACCGGGTCCAATCCTCTTGGACTTCGTTTCCAGCCCCATCCTATGGGTCTAAAGTATTTCCCAGCCAAGCTTGAACTTGATAGAATGTCCGGAATGGGTGTTATTCTGCTGCTGATTCTGTAGGTGGCAAAGAAGCCAGATCGGAATTGATTTTAACATTCGCGCTTGAGAAAAGATTGAATCTCAAGTGGTCCAGCGATGTTTCCTTACTGCCTCCTCCATACAGTGCAGTGAATACAATTTTCCCCACAGACGACATATCACTATGACTGGCATCTTCAGATTTAAAAATCTTCACGGTTTTCATTAGGTTTGGAGCTTTTTTCAGGGAAGAGATTAGCTGACTTTTTCCTGATTTTAAATGGCAGAGGTTGTGTCACAGCCTGGCATGAAGAAAAGGCATATGTTCGGAAAGAGTTTTGTGCGGAAAACTTTTTGACGAAAACAAGACTGCTTTCGTAGATTATCTGACTGGTTTTTTGAAGAAAACGTTTTTAATGACAACGTTTTTAACATTTTCTCCGTATCCCCCACCAGTCAATAAATATCTTCTCCCACAATAAATACCGAGTCAAATTCAGAACACATAGAAATGGCTGTTTGTTCTGTTTTTTTTTTTCGTTGGCCAAGAACGTCTCTTTCTTTAATCCTCGAAAAATTATATTTCATCAAAGATAAAATCAGCTGCTTGTTGAATTGCAGATCGTGGGCTTCTTTCAGCTTATTTTGTTCCAGTTTTAGATGGATCATCTGGGTAGCCATCAAAAACCACTTTTATATGTACAAGTTTCAAAATGGTTCCGCAAATACGCCACATAATTTTCACAAAACTAACGTCTCGTGGCCAAATACCTCTGTGTAAAAGAAATCCGCTATCGATGACATCAGCCACATTTGCACCAAAATTTGTTTCCTCAGGTACCGCAGAAACTTCCTTATAAAACGAAGACTTTGTACCCTTTCGCATACCACTTTCGTCGAAAAGAGATGGAGGAAAAGGAGCGAGCTCGTACTGAAGACAATTAAAAAATTAACTTAGTTACTCTAACTAACTGTAACTTTCTGTAACTTTTGTATGTATCTGCTTAAAGAAAGTACAATTCTTTTGAGACCATAATGAATATTATTGAAAATAATACAATTTCATTGCATAACATGCATATGCATACCGAGAGATATTCTCAAAAAAAAAGAAAGAATTGTTATGCGTCAGTAAACTGACGCGTCATTTTTAATTCATGAATAACTTGGCTCTCGTTTGTCCTAATGGATTACTTTTTTTTTTAATTTAGAGAGGATTTATAAGACTACCAACAAAAAAATTTAAACTAAAGAAAAAGTACCTACCTACCGTTAAATACCGGTTTTTTCTCAATAGTTATGAAAAAAGGTATTAAAATCAAGACAAAAAACCTTTTAATCAACTGTAACTTTTTGTCTATTTGTTTAAACAAATTAAGTTGATAGAAACTATAATTATAAAAAATACATTTTTTTAATTTTTACTTTGTGACATACTGGGGTTGAGATATAAATAAAAACTTTAAATCATAAGATTGCGTGGGTGTGCCGACTTACCTATGTTCAATAATTTATTACTCGGCTCCCGTTTGTCGTAATGGACTACTTTTCGTTTTTAATTTAGAGAAGATTTATAGGACTACCAACAAACAAATTGAAACTAAAAAAAAAGTACCGTTAAATACCGTTTTTTTCTCAATAGTTATCAAAAAAGGTATTAAAATCAAGACAAAAAAACTTTTAATCAACTGTACCTTTTTTTTATTTGTTTAAACAAATAACTTTTTCATAATATGGTAGCCAATGTTATTATGAATAAAAGCATATTTTACTTCTATCTGTCTGAGATACTGGAGCCGAGATAATCCCAAAAGACCAAAAAATGGCAAGAAACACATTTTTACCAATAACTTTGGTAAAAAAAAGTTGTTAGGTGGTGCAAATTTAGGTTTAACCCTTTCACATAAGCTCCTATCGATCCATGAAAAAACAACAGACCATGCCTCTGCGCGCAAGGTCAGGCCCTTTTTCACGACGCTTTCACTGGACAATACGCAAAAATACTGCAATCGCGAGTTTGCTTGTGTTAAATGCGAAGGCAGGCATGCAACTAAAAACTGTCCCATGGGCAGAGAGCAGAAAGCGAAATGTGTTAACTGTCAAGGCAATCATCCTGCAAGTTACAGAGGATGTGCAGTCGCCAAAAAATTCCAAGACACAAAAAGAAAAAGCAAAACTGGGAACAAGCTTAGAAACTCAACAAACACAAAAGCAATAGTTGAAAGCAAAATAGTAACTGTAGAAAACAAAACTAAAAATCAACCGACAAAAACAATTGCACTAAGCAAAAGTGATAAGAATAAATCCTATTCCCAGATTGTTAAAAATGCGCGGAAAAACGAAGACACATCAATCAAAGAACTGCTTGAACTTATCCTTAAAAGGATTGACAAACAAGATTTAAACATAAAACAGCTAAGCGAAGAAGTCGCTCTTAAAAAAAAATGATGGACAGAACACTTAAAATCGCAACATGGAATGCAAACGGTCTTTTACAACATGTATCAGAACTAAACATCTTTTTAGACATAGAGCATATAGACATTTGTTTGGTGTCCGATACTCACCTCGCTATAGAACAAAGTCTTGATAATTAATTACCAAACTATACGTGTTATCACGCTCCGCATCCAGCTGACAAAGCTAGGGGTGGATCAGCAATACTTATAAGAAAGTGCTTAACACACTATGAAGAACAAAAGTTTACTACCTAATGAAAATATGCAAGTAATAACAATTAGTATTGGTATAAAACAGAAAGAGTTTAAGATAGCAGCTATATACTGCCCTCCCCTATGCAAACAATTGAACAAATTGACCATGAAGTAGAACAATTATTTATTGCTGATTTGCAACAGGCTGCAGAAGAAAGTACTCCAACTGTTGCTGCACCGCAATCGAACCTCCAAAAAATAAATATCCAAACTTGAAAGGCAGTTTGATTTGATTTTATTTCCTATTAGTGGTAATTCACAAATTAGTAGGTACTATGGAATATGGAATTCAAACAAGAATCAACTTACAATTGGTCTTCTTATATATGAAACGGATTAGCAACAAATCTTCAAAAATTCTTAATTTAATTTATAACAATTTAATCTAAAAATTAATAAAAATATTTTAATTTAAGTTAAACGAAGAATTTTAAAATTACCTCTGAAGTTCTTCAAAATTTTAACCAAAAAAGGCGCTAAATTAACTTTAAGGTTAGGTTTTACAATAAAAATGACCTAGCAAAAATTGAAATACTTAAACGTTAGGTGCTCTTCTAATAAAAAGAGACGAAAGTATAACATACGAAATATGACAAGTTGCCACTTTTTTATAATAAAATAAAATAAAGGGAACCTATACGATGTACTAAAGAGAGGCTGGCTGACATTCCGGGGGCCGTCTGAGCATCAGGGTGAAGACAAAAT
Source organism: Dasysyrphus tricinctus (assembly GCA_963921185.1). Lineage (NCBI taxonomy): Eukaryota > Metazoa > Arthropoda > Insecta > Diptera > Syrphidae > Dasysyrphus > Dasysyrphus tricinctus. The sequence goes on from OY992531.1 coordinate 140,972,145, forward strand.
ATCAAGCACAGCAAGCCGACCAACTGATCGCTTGGACTTTACGTTTCCATTCGATAATCGAACATCACAGCATCGTACCACTCCATCAGGGCCTGGATACACCTTAACCACTTCGCCCATTTTCCATGATGATCTAATATCGTTTGGTTCCACTAAGATGACGATACTCCCTTCGACGACTGGTCTTATGTCCTTATGCCACTTAGATCGCCTTGTTATTTCGGGTAAATATTTCAAATACCAACGTCTAGTAAACTCTGCCATTAAATGCTGCGACCTTCGACTGTACAACTTACTGTTTACATCGCTGTCGAAGAAAATTCCGGGGGCCGTAACATTTTTCTCGTCATCACCAAAGAGCATGGAATTCGGTGTAAGTGGTTTTGGATCATCTGGGTCGACTGGAATGTGTGTAAGAGGACGACGGTTGATTTGACCTTGAGCTTCAATGAGAGCATTTCGAAGAACATCTTCTCTTGGAACAACTCCTCGAAGAATAAAATCAACAGTGATTTTAATGGACTGAATTAGCCTCTCCCACGCACCACCCATCCATGGTGAATACGCAGGAATGAACCGCCAAACTATACCTTCATATTTTGCAGAGTATTCACAAAGAGATGCTTCCATCTCCTTGACATCCTTTTCCAGAAGGTTTCTCGTACCGACAAAATTGAACCCATTGTCACTATATAAAAACTTAGTAACGACTCGGTTGATTAAGAAACGCCGGAGTGCCATAGTACATTGGTCCAAAGAAAGGTCATTCAGAAGCTCAATTTGAACAGCTCTAAATGTTAGGCAGGTGAAGATCATTCCATACCTCTTTGCGGTTCCCCTTCCAAATTTTACAAGTAGTGGACCAAAACAATCTACGCCAACGTGCGTAAATGGCCTTGACTCAAAAGATAAACGGGCGACTGGAAGTTGGCCCATCAACGGCATTTGTGGCTTAGCTCTGATAAGTTTACACATATTGCAGCGTGATTTGATTCTTTGAACTGAAACTCTAACACTTATGATCCATGCTCTCTCTCGAATGTCCGAAATAATTCCAGCTGAACCAGTGTGAAAATTGCGATCGTGATGAAATTGAACAAAAACGTCGACCAGGGGATGATTTTTTGGCAGAATCGCAGGATTTCGAGAAGCGTATGAAATAAGCGCTTTTTGCGCTCTTGAGCTCATGCGAATAGTCCCTTCAGCATCCAAGAAAGGAGATAAATTGTATAGTGAGCTCGAAACTTCAACGGACTTGTTTTTACTCAGAGATTTAAATTCAGCCAAAAAGGCATCTTGCTGAATTTTTCTAAATAACCAATCCTCTGCACGATGAAATTCAGGTGGAGTGACAAAATATTCCTTTTCTATTTTCTTCTTAAAATAAAAGTCCTTAGCGCGAAGTAGAAAGGCGATCACCCTCACTGCTGAACCCCAATTCGCTTGAAATCTTGGTTTCAACTCATCGTAAACACTGAAAGAGATCTTTGAAGCGTTAGTGTGTACCATCAAACTAGCATCTACTTCACTATAGGCAGCTTCTGTTTCGCTCGATTGGCTTGGTTTAATAGGCCACAGCTTGAAAGGATCTTTTAGAAATTCTGGTCCCTTAAACCATCTTGATTCGTAATCACCCATGTAAGAATCAGTCCATTTTGTTCCATCGTCAGCGACGTTATCTGCAGAGCTCACGTGAAACCATTGTCGAGGCGTGGTCGAATCTAAAATCTCTCCGACTCTTACTGCAACAAACGAAGGAAATTTGTAAACCGTTGAGTTGATCCACGAGAGGACTGTTTTTGAATCAGAAAGGAAGATAACTTCGTGAATGTTAATGGAATGGGAAGATTTAATGGTCGATGCTAAACGCACACCAAGAACGGCAGCTTGCAATTCCAAGCGTGGAACTGACAGCTTCTTCACCGGTGCAACTTTAGCCTTAGCCATGACAAGAGCCACTTCAATGGCGTCGTCTTTACAGAGCCGAAGGTATGCGACGGAAGCAAAAGCTTTTTCTGAAGCATCCACAAAAATTATTAAACTGGTCTTTGAATCGCTTGGGGACCACGAAACATATAGGCGCGGAATCTTCAACTGTTCGATACTCTTCAATTCATTGATGAATACTAGCCATTGTTCTTTTAGATACTTCGAAACAGGTTCATCCCAATCGGTACCTTCTCTCCAAACTTCTTGTAGAATTATCCGACCTCGGATAATAAAGAGCGAAATAAGCCCTAAGGGATCAAAAATTCTCATGATAGTTCTAAGTATTTCTCGTTTGGTGATTGCACTTTCCGTAGTTGACATCTTTTTCAATAAATCATCATCTGAAATCCTATAAGTAAGAAGATCAGAATTAGGAAGCCAATACAAACCCAAAATTTTTGTAATGTGACTGTCAGATTCATTTGGATCTATGCTGATCAATTTAGCATTAACGTTTTTCTCTGGAACTTGCGTCAAAAAATCCAAACTATTTGACTGGACGCCTACCAGATCAAAACTCATGGACTTGCAAATTTCAATAGCTTCCTTTGTAACTAATACAGCTTGTTCCACGGTGTCATGGCTGTTGAAGTAATCGTCAACATAGGTTCGGTTAACTAAACCATCTACAGCATCCGGAAACTCATCTTTGAACTTGTTAGCATGAAAGTTCTTCACAAATTGAGCACACACGGGAGAGCACCTAGGCCCAAACATCATCACCTCCATGATATAAACTGTGGGCGACTTAGTTGTATCTCCATTCCTCCAGAGAATGCGCTGACATTGCTGATCTTCAAACATTTCCTTTACGTCGGCATTCACTGCTATCTTGCGTTCTCGGAGCTTGAAAATACCAGCATGAAGAGGAACTAAGTTGTCAGGACCTTTGAGTAAATGCGTATTTAAAGAAACACCACACACCTCCGCTGCAACATCAGCCACATCTCTGGGCTTTGGCGGGCTCTTATTCGGGTTTTCAACGATGAAAGTAGGTGCATACCAAACTCGTGGCCAATCTTCTTCCAGCTCCTCTGCAGAAGCAATCCTCGCATAGCCTTTTGATAACAGATTCTGCATATGATTGTTCTTCCACTCTAGAAGGTGTGGTTTTTTCTTCAGAGACCTCTCCAGCGAAATAAGTCGTCTTAATGCCATCGAAAAATTATCTGGCAACTTAACATCGTCAGCATCCCATAACAAACCAATTTCATAACGATTGTTGACATACTTGATCGTACTCTCCATGATGTTCAGCGCTCGACTGGTTTCTTTACTAACCAAATCACCCTTGGGTGGCATAACACCAAATTCCTCCGTAGTAAAGTGACTTTTCACTAATTCATGGAGATCATCTTCAAATTTGATTGCATCATGGAACAAAAATCGCATCGCCGGCCTTGAAGCATCATGAAAACAGGATGCTCTGATCGTAGGAGCAGATTTACCATAAACTATCCACCCCAGGAGAGTTTTCAAAGCACACGGCTCTTCATCATTACCGTGTCTCTGGCCACGTCCCAAAAGAAATTTTGCGTGATCTAGTCCAACCAAGATCTTAGGCTTTGCATCGACCAAATCTGTAAGTGGGAGCCCACGAAGATGTGGATACAAATCTTTCAGCTCAGAAGTATTAGTTGACTGCGTTGGAAGCTCCAAACCTTTCACGGTATACACATTTCTCAAAAAGTGTCGTTTTTTATTTCGAACACTTGAAACAGCTAGGGTAGTTCTAATAGAATCTTCACTTCTTGAAACACCTTTCGTCCATTGAAGAGTTAAGTTCTCGGGTTGGCCTTCGAGTCCAAGTTCATCGAATAAATCTTTTTCCATCATAGTTAAAGATGACCCATCATCCAAAAAGGCAAAGGTGTCAACAAACCTTTCGTTTGTCCCATAAAGACGTATAGGAACCACCTTAAACAACACAGGCATCTCAGAACCTATATGGTTTGAATTAAACTTGGAACTAGGCACATATGGAACGGCTGAAACATTCAACTCTTTATTCTGCTGAACAGGCGACTGATGTAAAAGGGGATGATGTCGCCCCGAGCATCCGGAAATACCACAGGTCTTCTTTTTAGGGCACGATCTCCAATCATGTTGAGCTGCATCCAAACAACGAAAACATATTTTTTGTTCTCGTGCAAACAATAATCTTGAATCTGGAGATAATAACTTAAACTCGTCACAGTCATTGAGAACATGTTCCTTGTCTCCACATTTAGCACAAGAAACCTTTGAAACTGAAGGTATAGGTAATGGCTTATGAGTCAACACCCGATTTGTAGTTTTCTGAGCCGACTGTGACCTTTTGGACACCGTTTCCAGAGGCTTCACTAATTCGGGTGGCAAATCAATCACTTTCTGCGTAAGAAAATTTGCAAGATCTTCTATTGATGCTCGAGGGTTTGATAATTGCTTTTTTCGCCAATCCTGGTAGAGCCCAGCGCCTAATTTACAAGACAGGTCCGTCAACACATAGCCATTTGACAGGTCATCGACTCTGTTCATCGACTTCAAATCTGCCACGAAGCCATTTACCTTAACAGTCCACAAATGAAGATTTGGATCGCATTTTGATTTCAAAGCTGGAAGTTTCAAAAGATCTCCCGTCAGGCCATGCACCAAAACATCAGATCGTCCAAAAATAGAACGTAGAGAATCCATGATAGCTTCATCATCAGTTGAATATTTTAGCCGGTCACTAACCAGTTGATAAGCTTCTCCTTTAAGGGCTTTTCGAAGACGAGCCACGTTCTCCTTCCCGTTGAACCTCCCTTCAATAGTTGTCGACCTTAAAACCTCCTCGAAATAAGGCCATTCTCGCTTATTACTTCCTGAAAATGTTGGCAACTCTTGTACGTTACTTCTATTCAAAATGGTGAGCAGATTAGCCATATCAGACTGATTTATTGACGACTCTTGAAAACTGTCATGATGAGCAGCACCAGCACGAATTGGAGTAGATTGATGTACTTGAGTTGAATTCTTTAACAGTGACTGATGATTAGCTTGAATTTTCTTAATCATCTCTAGCCTATCTTCTGAAAATGGCTTGGCGGCTGAGGTATTCGAACTTGGTGGAAACTTTGAAGGATTCTTCGACGGAATCGGGGCTGGAACAAAAGCCAATTTCCGCTTCGTCTCCTCTAGCTCACTTCGCAAAGCAAGCAATTCAGCATTCTTTTGAGCAGCAGCCGCTTGAGCAACAGCAGCAGCTTCCAACAACAAATCAACAGTAGCATTTACCTCTAAAGCTTTAGCTTTCTCGAGATCTTCCTTATTAGCACCTTTGTCTTGAACACCTTCACCAGAATCTTTAGGATCCTCCTCTCTAAACACACAATCATCTTTCTCGCAGAACCATGGATCGGTAGTCGTATATAAGTCTTGGTTAAACTTGGCACAAGTAAAATGCCACCACCGCTTACACTTGTCACACGACACCATCTCCTCTGTATCTTGCAAGCGACAGTTTTTCGAAGAGCAACTGTGTCCTGTCCGATCCATCTTGATGAAATTAACTTTATATTCAAAACAATTGAAATAAAATAATGTTGCTGCACCGCAATCGAACCTCCAAAAAATAAATATCCAAACTTGAAAGGCAGTTTGATTTGATTTTATTTCCTATTAATGGTAATTCACAAATTAGTAGGTACTATGGAATATGGAATTCAAACAAGAATCAACTTACAATTGGTCTTCTTATATATGAAACGGATTAGCAACAAATCTTCAAAAATTCTTAATTTAATTTATAACAATTTAATCTAAAAATTAATAAAAAATATTTTAATTTAAGTTAAACGAAGAATTTTAAAATTACCTCTGAAGTTCTTCAAAATTTTAACCAAAAAAGGCGCTAAATTAACTTTAAGGTTAGGTTTTACAATAAAAATGACCTAGCAAAAATTGAAATACTTAAACGTTAGGTGCTCTTCTAATAAAAAGAGACGAAAGTATAACATACGAAATATGACAAGTTGCCACTTTTTTATAATAAAATAAAATAAAGGGAACCTATACGATGTACTAAAGAGAGGCTGGCTGACACCAACTATTTCAAACTCAAGAGAAAAAGGAATAAAATATCCTGTCGAAATAAAGGAGCTGATATTGGAAAAAAGAAGAGCTCGAAGAAAATGGCAAGTTACGAGATTTCCAGGTGATAAGGCAGTTTTAACCGTCTTAACAACGAACTAAAGAAAAGAATCTGTGAGTTTAAAAACGATTCACTAAGTAGATTCCTGAATAGTCTGGCAGCGGATGCTTCTACAGAATACTCCTTATGGAAAGCAGCTAAGCGCTTAAAAAGACCACAGACACAAAACCCACCAATAAAATCTCAAGATGGTAAATAGATAGGAAATCCGAAACAAAAGGCTGATCTCTTCGCTGAACATCTCGCGAATGTTTTTAAGCCATTTCCAGAAAACACAGCTACAGATCCTTTACAGTTTGTTGATAGAAACGACGAATGCGAAATACCCTTTGTCACGCTTAAAGAAGTAAGAAGCACGTGTCAACATAAGTCAACAAAAAATCACCAGGGTACGATCTCATAACTGCTCAGGTTTTGAAAGAAATGCCTTTAATAGCCTTCAAGAAACTCCAATTTATAATAAACGCATGCCTTAAACTTAGATATGTGCCACATCACTGGAAAATTGCAGAAGTCATTGTTATACCTAAACAAGGTAAGCCACCAACAGAAGTAACATCTTACAGACCAATATCGCTTATACCAATCATGGCAAAAGTTTTTGAAAAACTGCTACTGAAAAGGCTTATCAAAATAATAGAAGAAAGAAGACTAATTCCGAGCCATCAGTTTCGATTTAGAAATAAACATTTCACGATAGACCAAGTGCATCGAATTACGGATGTTGTGGAAAAGGCACTTGAAGAAAAACAAGTATGCTCGGCTATATTCTTAGATGTTGCTCAAGCCTTTGACAAGGTTTGGCACTTGGGACTTGAGTACAAACTGCATAGGGACCTTCCCAGGTAGTACTGCGAAATACTGATATCCTACGTTACGAACCGACTCTTTAGAGTACGGTACGATCAAAATTACTCGGAACTAAAGAAAATTGAAGCCGGTGTACCACAAGGAAGTGTCCTAGGACTAACCCTGTATCTGTTATATACAAGGGATATTCCAGTGGACATCAACGCTATCATGGCCACCTTTGCTGATGATACTGCAATATTGGTGCCAGATAAATCCGTTACGAAGGCTACCACAAAAATTGCAAATGCAGTCGATAGTTAGTGATTGGACGCAGATATGGCGCATCAAACTAAACGAAACAAAATCGACACACATAAACTTTGCAAATAAAAACATAAACAATGTTCCAATTTATATTAACAGTACAGCAGTACCTTACTCCAATACCGCCAAATACCTTGGAATGACTTTGGATGCAAAGCTTAAATTGAAAGAGCATATCAAAAAATATCATTTCGAAGAAATTGCAGGCTTTTGTGAATCGCTGTCTTCGCCACATCCTAAAGATTCGATGGCCACAAATAATATCAAATGAGGAATTGTGGCGCAGGACAAGTCAAGAGCGGCTGGACGTCGACATAAGAAAGCGTAAATGGCGTTGGATTGGTCACACACTGAGGAAACCAAACGATGAAATTGCAAAGCAGTCCTTTGAATGGAATCCTCAGGGTGCATGGCGGGTTGGAAGACCAAGAACAACATGGAAATCAACTGTCTTAGCGGAAGCAGAATCCCAGAGAAAGACGTGGCCACAGCTAAAGTACCTTGCAGCAGACCGTGAAGGATGGAGACGTTTTGTTGACGCCCTATGCCCCAGCCGGGGTTACAGGACACGATGATGATGATGATATCAAAAAGAAAAGAGAAGAACTAAACTTGAAGTACAGAAAAATGTACTGATTACTAGGAAAGAACTCTGACCTAACTATCCAGAACAAACAAATGTCATATAAGCAAGACATATGGCATCCAGCTATGGGGTTGTACAAAGAAAACAAATGCTAAACCCATCCAAAACTTCCAAAGCAAGATCCTTCGTGGAATAGTTGATGCCCCTTGGTATATAAGAAATAGCGATCTACATCGTGACCTTCAAATTGAAATGGTTACAAAAGTGGTTGAAAAACACGCTGTATCACACAATCAGCGACTGCAAAGTCATACCAACTCTGAAATGGAGACCGTCCTAAATGTACGAAACAATTGTTCGGAGATTAAGAAGAACCAAGCCTCAAGAGCTGATGGTCTAAAAGCTATTGGAAAGTGTTATAACTTTAAACTTCCTGCAATGCGATTTAAAAATTAAGAAATACAAATCATTTGTCGATCTTTCATAGATTGGTCCTGATTCACCGGTGGTTTTAGTGCGGTAAGAGTCCCATACTATTTGGTACCGATTCTTACCGAGTGCCTTTTCCATCGGATAGTAAAAAAAAAAAAAAGTTTTTGATCCCCCTAAAAGCTTCTGGGATAGTAAAAAAAATCCTGTATCAACATAGTTTATTCGCATTATATCAAACCAATTAAGTATACGATTGGCCACACTTTAAATACTCGTTTAGAAAATCCGGTCCTCGATTAATGGAATTCCGTATAATGGAGATTCGACTGTAATATTATTTTTTTTAATTCATAATTGATTGATTTGTTTATTTTAATATAAAACAGGTACTTGGATTGCATTTTTGCTGGCAAACCGCAGTAGCGATTTAGACCAAACTTAATTTTAACACCCATCGGTTCATCTTCATACCAAACATTTCCTGAAAAAAATCATACAAATCGGTTTAGCCGCTTTCGGCGTAATGCTTTGCCTTACATAAACACAGTGCTAGCACTCAGCATTACGGCGAATAAACAGTAAGGTTACTTCGGCACACTATAGGATTTGGGGTATGTGCGAGTCTGGGTGTATACAGTTTCTTTTGCATTTAAAGAATCTGGATTTAAAGAAACGCAATTTTACATTTGTGTAATTTATATCACACCATATCACATTCGGATGAAATTATTTCCCAACTTCAGTGGGATATAACTTCACAAAAAAAAGTGAAATTAATTCCGACTAGTGGTGAATGAAAGCAAGTTTAGAATTCAATCAACCTTTTGAGCAAGCTGGATTCAGGTCTGGACTCTCAACAATCCACCATCTTCAGACAATTAGCAAAATTATAGAAAAATCTAAAGAGTATAACTCTATATTTAGCATTTATTGATTTTGCCAAAGCGCTCGATACAGTCGAACAAATATTTATCTGGCAAGCGTTAATTAAACAAGGTGTGGAGCCGAAAATTGTTCGTATCCTTCAAAATATGTACAATGATAATATTGCATGTATTAAAACCGAAAGTATTGGGCCAATATTTCAGACGACACGTGGAGTAAGGCAAGGTGACCCACTTTCGCCAGCACTTTTTTCCGCAACATTAGAAGAAATTTTCCGAAAATTGAAATGGGAAAACAGTGGCCTGAATATAAACGGTAAATACTTATCGAATCTAAGATTTGCAGATGATTAGGCCTATTCTGCCACATCTGTTATTCTGCTATGAATTTTCTGTTATGAATCATAAAAGATTTTCCGCATAAAAGATCTTTTATGATTCCTATTCAGCTGTTCGAACTGTTATAAAACTCTGTTATGAAACTTCGAAAACGAAATCAGTTAACGAACAGACCTAAAATCTGTTGTCATAATCAGCTGTTCTGTTATGAATTTCGTTGAAAAAGAAAATGGGCAAATTGTATTTTCATTTATTTTTTCTGTGTTGCAGCTAAAAAGAGTCTTATCCTTAACACCGTAGAAATCTCAAGATTAGGAGAAACCACTAACAGGCCAGGAGATAAGGTTGGATGATGGTGTTGATGTTCGTTAATGGAATACAACTCCCAGAAGGCCAGAAGTGATCTTACAAGAATAATTCTGAGTTGTATAGTGTTTTATTCAGTGCTTTGTTGTAGCTTAAATAAATAAAATAGAAATATATTTAATTAAGTTGTATTTGAGTGTGGCTTAGGGCTGTCGTGATGACGATCGTCTTTTCTTGGCGCTTCCACTTTGTTATGCTGATCTTCTGCGAACAGTCGCAAGCACTCTATTCTTTCTGTACGGTGATTTGAACGGCGTTTTCGTGTAATAGCTAAACACACTGGGGCTGTTAGGGACATTCAACAGACTCCTCTTAGCCGATGGAACTTGTTGATCTAATGCAGCGAGGTTTCCTGTGTCCTGCGCTTTCTTCTACAAAGATAGGTTTATTTTAATTTGCTAATTTGTTTATAAAACTATTTTTTAATATATTTTCTTACATTTGTCTCCTTTTAAGAACATTTCGTTGACGAAATATCCATTTTTACTTGATACAACTGTGTTCTCATTGAAATCTTTTATGATAAAAGTCAAAGAAGTTTGTCTTTTATTCTTTTATGATTTATAGCAGATTTGATAACAGATTTTGACATGCTGAATAAAAGATTCTGTTATGAGTTTGAAAGTTTGGCAGTTCATAACAGATTTCTTAGCAGATTTAATAACAGATTTAGCATGCCGAATACCAAAATTATAATTCATAAAAGATATTTTGACAGCTTAAACTTTTGTATGGAAATTCATAGCAGAATAACAGAATAGCAGAATAAAAGATCACGCCGATTAGGCCTAGATATTGTTTTAATCGCCACAACCAAAAATGAATTACAAACTATGTTAAATGATCTAACCTTAGAATGTAAAAAAGTAGGTTTATCCACAAATCGACAAAAAACCAAAATAATGTCTAATGGCAATCATTCCGAAATTAAAATTGTAGGTACCATTTTAGAGTATGTAGAAGACTACACTTACTTGGGTCAAATAACCAAAGAATAACAAACGCTTGGCGACAATTTTGGAATGTGAAGAATCTGCTGGATCTTAACATTTCGACACATACACGGAAATGCATTTTTGACTCAACAATTCTTCTAGTTCTAACATATGGTTGCCAAACATGGCAATCCACAAGAATCCTTGAAAATAAACTTCAATCCTGTCAAAGAGCCATGGAACGATCGATTTTGAAGGTGAGATTATCTCAACGGATTAACTATGAAAATCTAAGAAGTCAAACCAAATTTGAAGATGTTCTTCACAAAACAAGAAAACTGAAATGGGATTGGGCTGGACACGTATTTCGGACGTCAGATGATTGATGGACTAAAACAACAACAGAGTGACTCCACTAGATAAGAAAAGAAGCGTTGGAAGTCAATTCAAGCGGTGGAGAGACGAAATCCAAACTTTTTGTCCAAACTACTCGAGAGAGGCCTTAGACCGACGAATGTGGAAGATGAAGGGGGAGGCTTATACTCATTAAAATTATTAATTAACCGTTTTTATATTTATTTATAAAAAAAAAAAACAGAAATTGTTAGCTTTTACGAGTGAATAAAGCTTGAATAATAATAATAATAACAAGTGGTGAAGTTAATTCCTATGTGAAGGCAGTTCCCGTGAAATTAATTCCCTGCACCTTTTAAGAGAAATCTTAAAATAACCAGAATATAATTATTAGATTTTTGTCCCTGCTATCGCTACCGATGGGCAACAATTTTTGTTAATTTAATAATTTGAATATTAACCGTTAATTTGAGTATTAACCGCAAACGCGATCAATAATTTTAACTAAATTTTATATCGGAAAGTAGGTACAAATAAAGAACAAACAACAGCTGACAAATTCCCAATTGGATTAGTTTTTCAATAGGGTATCTAGGTATCGCCTTTCTGATACAACACCGGCTTATATCAAAACTTTACGATTTTGAACTTTATGTAGGTATAACATTGTGATTATGATGTTTTTTCATTTCTTTTTGTAATACATCAATACATCATACATCGATCTCTTCTCAATTTTAAATAAGAGTTCATTAATTTGTACACTTCAGTCGTTTTCCATAAATTTTTGTAACGAAAAGAAATTTGAGGTCTTACAGGCATATAGTTAAAATTAATAAAAATAAACAAATTTATGGACTGATTGTATCAACATAAACTTACCTTAGTTACATTTGCAGAACAGTTAATGGATAACACTTAACGATTACCGCACTATGGTGAATGTGGGACAGCGATTCATTGGCCGCTTATCAGAGTTTACGACCGATATTCTACTTATTGGTTTCATTCAAAGCTACTGACGGTAGGCCCCCCGAGCATTGTTAATGAATGAAAATATTTGCAAACGCGATTCACGAAATTGAAGCGACGAAAAGACGATTAATGTCAAGAGAATGGAAGCATATAGCAATAGTATTGCCAAAGACCAATTAGGTTTAAATGGTACCTTAGGTACCTATTAAAGCTGGCAGAAATTGGGTTCATACCAGAGGGAAAGGGATTTTCTTAACGTACACATTCATAATTAAAACCAAAATATCTTTGCCCACCGTCGAAAGACACTTTTCAAAATCTACGCATTTGAAATCGATATTTTTTGTTCATCGAAAAATTAAAAAAAAAATCATCGCTCACTTCTTTCAGCTTTTCACATACGACATTGGATTTCTTTTAGCCGGAGACGACAACGACGGTCTTTTAGATTTTGATGAATTGCTATTTGATTTAAGTTTCATTTTAAATAAAAGTAAATATGATAGAGATTGTATTTACATTTCTTTTGCAACTTTTTATAAGACAATTTTGTGATGTTTTTCAACGAAGGAAAACAAAAATAAAAATTTGTATACACGGCATCTACGTCAATTGTTTCTTTCAACAAGAAATTTATTGTTTTTGACGTTTTATTTTTCGCTGAGGATTTATCGGGTAGTTTGTTTTGTGTCACACCAGTGATGTCTGGTGGAGATGTTCAGAAGTTTCAATGATATGTACATCGAAATGTAGATAGCAGTAGTAATGTTAAAGAGAACGTAGAATTTCATAAGGGCGTATTGGCACCAAGTAGTTTGCTAGTTTACCTAGAAAAATATTTAAGGCGATGGTAATTGGAATTTATTTCTTGGGTGGGCATTTTAATTTGTTCAGTTTATATTTCATGAGCGCTCACTGAGCTGACGGAGCAAAAATTTTTTTTACTTAGTATTTGACAGCAAAACTGGGGAAATTCTCTGAGCCCTCAGAAATATAAACTGGACAATTGGCAGGCACTTTCAGCTATAAAATGTCAGCCTTATTCAATAGAATCATTGAATAATTACAAATAGAAGGGGACACCGAACATTACTCAAACGACAGTCACACCAATCAAATGCAGTGGCCGCCCATGAAGCTCTAATTTCCTTTTCAAACAATTATTGGTTTTCTTCTCGGCTAAGATAGCCTCAAAAATATCCTTTCATCATTTTCATGCTCTATGTAAAAAAAACATGTCTTCCCTTTCTTATTCGGCAATAAAGGAAATTTCCCAAAAGGAACAAACTTTTAAGGAACAAATTTATGAAAGGGGTGTTGTATTTGATAGAGCGACTGCAGTGACAGGTTGCCAAACCAGGACACCAAGTGGACGTTTTGCCCGGTGTCCCTTCTATTTGCAGTTATTCAATGATAGAATCCACTAAACAGATGAATAGCTATATGCACTGCATAAGGATTTATGTATGTAGCCACTCTATTGTCGTTTTCGATTGGATTTTCTGACTGTTCTACTCCTTTTTGAATCCAATAGAATATAGAAAACATCATGTTGTCAAATTTACACACACATTACTGAATGACGCCATATTATAAAATGGCTTCTTCAAGCATTCATCACTTTTGACAAGTAGTGCGACGAAAAACTGTATCAGCGCTATTAATAAAAAACGCTTATTCTACCATTATTCCACGATTTTACTAAACTACGGAATAAGAGTTAAGCCACGGGTTAAAATTTCTCATTAAAAAAAATTTATATTCGTGGAATAGTAATGTGACGTTTACCGTGCGAGGCCTGTTAAGTATCTTGAAATTTGTACCAAGTTTCGGAAGCTTGAGTTTTTTCCGTATGGGTTTTGACATCTTAAAATTTCAAGTAACCAAACACACCTAAGAATTTTCTTGTTTATTTTTATCTTAATTATTAGTAGGTATTATGGTAAATTTAATTAAAAAAGAAAAAGAAGCGAGAGTTGGAGCACCCAAGACAAAGTAGGTTCATAAAAATAAACTAAACCATTTATAAATAACCTTTTGCTTTATATTCTTCAGAACATAGCGAAATCATTGTGCATAGAAAAAAAATGTTAACAACTTTACTACGCTTATGACGACTCATTATAAATAAATCGATTTACATATATATGTTAATACAGTAGACACTCGATTTAGTGAATCTCAAAATAGTTAATTGTCCACAATAGTGAACACACAAATTTTTATATATCAATGTATTTTGTATAAAAATACAAGCATTTAAGATTGCTTGAGAACACTGAGGAATTGTCTCTGTTTTTTTAATAAATCTGAAAGAAAGCTTTGTTTAACGCTTAAATAAATGTAAAGACATTCAAATCGTACAAAAAGTACATTTTGGATCAAATTCACCATTAAAAAGCCTTAAAAAACTCCCACTCGAAAAAGTGAACAATCGCGAAAGAGTGAACAGGCCTGGTTTTTATAACTTCACTATATCGAGCGTCTACTGTATGTGCAATTTTACAAATCAAAATTTCAATTCATATTGTAATATTTTCTCAGGTTCGTTAATAAAACTTATTTACTTTATTCAAAACGTCTTAATTTCGCAAAATAAAACACTTTACTTTTCTTACTACAAACAAAACGATTTATTATTCACCACTGAATTAATTCACAAACTTTACTTTTCACTTTTATTACAACCAACTTTATTAATTCACGATTAAAAACAAACTGTGTCGCTGCCGTTCAAACCTGTGCCTTTTATACTTGTTTTCCAAACTCTCGAAATAAGGAGAACGTTCTGGTCTCTGCTTCCAGAGCTTTCCGTAGGGGAAATTTCCCAATAATTTCCCTTCCAAAAGCTTTTATTTGACAGCTGGTAAATCTGCTATAATCCGGCAGATGGCGCTTCCTTCGTTTGAGAGTTGCTATAATTATAGCTAATAAGGGTATGTTTGCACTGCGACCGTAAGTTTTATTGTGTTCGTTTGTTTGCTTTTCGGAGTCGTTATAGTTAAAATTTGGAAAGTCATTACACTGCCCCCCTCTTAAGATTGATCGTCCCGAGCAAATCCATCACTTCCTTCACCATTATAACGATGTAAACGGTCGATGTGAACTACTTTTATTTTGCCTCTTAATCCTCTCCGAATGCGGTAGACGCCATCGTTTACTCGTGTTACAACAGTATAAGGGCCTTCCCAATTTTGTTGAAGTTTCAGTGACATTCCCCTCCGACGCTGGGAATTATAAAACCAAACAAGGTCTCCCGCTTGGAATCCTGTCCTTGTTGCTTTTGTGTCGTATCGCTTTTTCATCCGACCACTTGATGGCTTCATATTTGCCCTTGTTCTTTCCTGAACGTCACTCAGCCTTTCTTCTTCATTTCCCTTATCACTCCGATTCATGGGGCCAGTCTGTTGAATTTGCACTATCCTTTCGTTGTTCTTCAATGCCTTCTGCTGAGTTTTGATTGTCAGGATACTGTCCATTGAAACCGTTGAGATGACATCTTTGGCATCATACCCCTTTGGTAGCTGGTACTTCCGTACAAACTGACGACTGATGTAGCCATGTTCATCTTCACGTTCATGATTACCTTCCACTACCACGCTGTTGCCAACAGTTTTGACCATTAACTCATTTGGCTTGAAATGGCTGACATCCATGCACACTTGAAATCCGTCCGTTCCAACTTTGTAGTTTTCTTTGGAATCACGCTTGTCACCCTTTTGACGGATAGGAGTTAACTGCAGCGGAGTCACTTTTGGGCGATATATATAGCTTCCCGAGTCATCCTTTGGGGCAGTCCTCATTTTCCTTTTACTCCAATCATAAATGGGATCGGCTCTCAGTCGCTGGATGGAAACAACTTCCTTTTCTTTTTCATGCGTGTAATTATTGTAGTCTGGTTTCCATGGTCTTCTAGGTGGCAATCTGCATTGGCGTTGGAGATGTCCAGTCCTGTTGCAATTCCAACATGGAGGTTTTCTAGGTGGCAGTCTGCACTGGCGTTGAAGATGTCCGATCTTGTTACAGTTCCAGCATCGAGCAAGTCCATCTCGCTGGTTTCTTTGGAACGCAGTTCTCTTGCAAGAACACTCCTCAACTCCTAGTTCTCTCAACCGATGAACTCCTTGAGAAGCCTGTTCTGCTGCTTCCATTGTGAGGGCGAATGCTAGTGCTTCGGGAAGCGTGCGTTTGCCAGCAGTTCGAATTGCTCGCTGAAGGTTGATGTCAGATACAGCACGAACAAAGGCTTCTGTTGCGAGTTGGTTGATGATTTCATCTCCTGCAGCTGGATATGCCAGATGTGCCAAACGTTCGATGTCTGCTTGGAGTTGTTGCAGAGTTTCTCCTCTTTTCTGGACTCTGGAATTGAGTTGAACGCGGAAGACTTCTTGCATATGGCCATCTCCAAAACGTTTGTCAATGGCCTGAACAAGAGCACTGAAGTTGCCATTTTTATCTGCTGGTATGCTTTGTAACAGCTCAGCAGCAGTTCCTCTGAGGGCAAGCGTCAGAGCTATGCATTTGTCTTCCTCATCCCAGCCATTTGTTGCTGCGGCTGCCTCAAACTGCTTCTTGTAGATTGACCAAGAAGTTTGCCCATCGAAGGTTGGTGGATGCATCTCCTTTTTCTTTGGACAGTCACCAGAACTTTCTCGAACCTTCATTTTCTTTACTTTATCTAACTCCTTTGTAATGGATTCGATTTTATCTTTGAACTTTGCTTCTATTGTCGATAATTGTTTGTCGACAGTCGACAATTGTTTATCGATAGTCGAAAATTGATTATCGACACGCTCATCAAGGGCAATAATTCTGTTGTCAAAGGCCTCTAACTTACCTTCGAGAAGATTTCGAAGATTTTTTTGTTCTTGACTTTGTTGTTCTAGAAGATTCTTTTGTTCTTGGCTTTGTTGTTCTAGAAGATTCTTTTGCTCTTGGCTTTGTTGCTCGAATCGTTCGAGAAGATTCTTTTGTTCATTTCGTTGTTCTTGGCCTTGTTTTTCAAATCGTTCAAGAAGGTTCTTTTGGCTCGCGAGCAGCTGAGACATAAGATTTGTCATATCCAACGTACTTACTTGCTCTTGCTGTTCTTCCATTTCAATGTCGAATATAAACGTGTCCGGGTTTTTTCCACATCTTCTTAAATCTTCTTGCA
Source organism: Dasysyrphus tricinctus (assembly GCA_963921185.1). Lineage (NCBI taxonomy): Eukaryota > Metazoa > Arthropoda > Insecta > Diptera > Syrphidae > Dasysyrphus > Dasysyrphus tricinctus. The sequence goes on from OY992531.1 coordinate 140,989,447, forward strand.
GACGAATAATAAGATCATTCTTTGTTCCAGTAGTAGGAAGATTTCGTTTATTCAGTTCTGCCTTTAGTTCCACTAAATTTAAATCATTCAAAGATTTACCCATTGTCTTTTTTTTTTTTTTTTTCACTTTCCACACAATAAATTTACTGAGTGCACAAATAAAATAAGTTTTATTCCACTTCTAACACCAATGTAATATTTTCTCAGGTTCGTTAATAAAACTTATTTACTTTATTCAAAACGTCTTAATTTCGCAAAATAAAACACTTTACTTTTCTTACTACAAACAAAACGATTTATTATTCACCACTGAATTAATTCACAAACTTTACTTTTCATTTTTATTACAACCAACTTTATTAATTCACGATTAAAAACAAACTGTGTCGCTGCCGTTCAAACCTGTGCCTTTTATACTTGTTTTCCAAACTCTCGAAATAAGGAGAACGTTCTGGTCTCTGCTTCCAGAGCTTTCCGTAGGGGAAATTTCCCAATAATTTCCCTTCCAAAAGCTTTTATTTGACAGCTGGTAAATCTGCTATAATCCGGCAGATGGCGCTTCCTTCGTTTGAGAGTTGCTATAATTATAGCTAATAAGGGTATGTTTGCACTGCGACCGTAAGTTTTATTGTGTTCGTTTGTTTGCTTTTCGGAGTCGTTATAGTTAAAATTTGGAAAGTCATTACAATATGTATAATCGTCATAAATAGGAATGGTTAGAATTTTCTAGAAAAAGGAGCGCACACTGACACAGGCATTTTGACGTTGCCATCGACTACGAAGAGTATTTTTATCAGGGCTAAAAGCGTGGTACTCATCATCAAACCTGAGTGACACTCGTGTTGGATATCAAACTGAACTGTACACGCTGAATGATGGTTTGACACTCAGAACTGCCTGCTCACAAAAGTTTTTGATACTGCGTGACAACCAGAGAATATGAAATAAAGAAGTCAATCCTCAGCTGTCAATTTGATTTGCCTACAAGCTGGAAGCGAACAGCTGATGTATTAGATCTGCAAAGTATTAGTGAAAAGCAGTGCAAAATGCACACATAGAATCAACTAGTCATTCAGCACATCATTCAGCAAAGGTCTTGTTGTTGTTGCAATTTATATCTATTTCTTCGACACGAAATGGAATTACAAATACAACAATGTAAACAAATGGGTTTTGGGGGGTGAAACGTACGAAGGATTGGCTTCTTTATTTGATATTCTCTGCGGTGACAACCCTCGGTTTGTTGGGTGGTTGATCGATGATGTGTACACAATTTCATTCATGAGCCGTCCCGTCATTCACGGAGCAAATCACGATTTTTATAGTGAATCAGTGGAAAAAGTGCAAACAAAATAAGAAAAAGAAAAGTAAAAAAGGAATTAACACAATTCGTGGCGGAAATAGCCTCAAAATAAAATGAAACAATTTTCTGAGAGTAGTGGAATTTCTTTGCCTGGCGCCCAACAGGACTGATAAGCAGAGAATATCAAATAAAGAACCCAATCCTCGGCTGTCAATTTGATTTACCTACAAGCTGAAGCGAACAGCTGATGTATTAGATTTGCAAAGTATTAGTGAAAAACAGTGGAAAACGCACACATAGAATCAACTCCTCCATTCACCACAGGTCCGATAGGAGTGGTGAATTAAACTATCGGTTATTTTTAAAATTGTGGACATGTTCAAAAAGTATAACAACGGTTAGAATGAACTTTATAGCCCGATTCTCCCCCTTGTGAGGAATCACAAGTCACAAGCTCTTGTGACTACTCCTTGTGAGGATTGTTGTGATTCGATAACATTTTGGTATTCTCCCCTTATACCTTGATCCCACCAAAACGAAATCTGAGATTTCAGCTGAAAAATTTGGAGATATTGAGTTGGTGGATTGGGATTTCATTAAGATTTCGTTGAAATCTAGGGTTTTCATTGAGATTTCGTTAAAATTTTCATTAAATCTTGTTCCATCACCTTGTTATATCAAAAGTTTTCAACCGAAATCTCGGATTTCATTTTGGTGGGAACATAGTATTAATAGTCACAAGAAAACCCACAACGAAACTCACCACAGTATTTTGTTGGTAGCTTTTTGACCGGTGAGCGCACACATCGACGACTCTACAAGTAATCGCAACGAACTAAACCAACACACCCACTTGTGAGGTATCAGTGATGATGGGGAGAATAGGGATGTTAAAGTGCTTACTTCACCTTATATATCGTCCCCTGATTGCAAGAACTAGGTAACTCAATTTTCAATTTTTAAAATATGTCGGCAAAAATGGTATTATTAAGTACAGTTTTCAAGATTTTTCGTCCAATTTTTTTCTATTCTAGACAATTATATAATATTTCTGAAGTGTAAGAAACATAAAAATTAAACTTTTCCTCGTTCTCTTGTTACTAGGCATCTATGAACGTTGCTATCTTCAAAAATTATAAAATTGAGTTACCTAGTTCTTGCAATCAGGGGACGATATAATCTAAATAAAAATTAAATGTAAGATTTTTAGCAACTTTAGATAAAAAGAAGGCCTTAGATAACGGATATAAGAAAGTTAGAAAAACCAAGGAATTCCTTTCATACATCTGTGTCTTTTTATATACAAAATAGTATAGAAGAAAAAAATGCAAATGGCGTTTCAATTTTTCTTGTGAGGTGCGAGTGAGACAGAATGTTTTATTTATGAAGAACTGAATTTTGCCATGAATGAAACCTTCAGTGCCATATAAGAACAGGTAGATTCAAGATTTATTTCTAATCTTCAAAATTTACGAAATAAATTTGTATTGTAAATCTTCGAGATTTAAAGAAGATTTGAGGTAAATCTTATTAAATCTCAGATTAGCGTTAGGCAAAATTGTAGCATAAGAAAGAAAATTTCCTCTAATAACCATTTCCTACTATCCCATTGAGTATTAATACAATGTCAATAAAGTGTTTAAGGCTTAAGTATGCTTTAAAAGCATATTAAATGCTTGAACCATCGTTGAACCAGTTAATTCACCAAATTCCATGAGTTAAAATTGCTGTGCTAGGGATTAAATATGTACATCTGGCCCTAAGCATCAAAGGACTAGTTGTACAGTCTTGGCTCAAATTTTAATTCGTAGTTCTGCAATTTTAAATCACAGATTTCGGCGAGTTAAATAAGGTTCAACGATGGTGCAATCTTGTATTTGGCTATTATAACATACTTGAATCTTGAACTATCGTTGAACCTTATTTAACTCTCCGAAATCAGTGATCTTAAATTGCTGAACCGCAGATTAAAATTTGAACCAAACGTTTGTGAAACTGGTCTTAATTGTCATTATCATGTTTTATGACCAAAAATGGGTGTTTAATCCAGAAATAATTGGACCTTTATCAGTCATGTAATTCCAGCATAGGTGTCACTTATGTTGTTTCAACAACTAGATTTTCATGCTGATGGAAGTCACTCTTATTCATTTCATTTTTGTTTTTACATAATGCCCATATTATTCACTTGTTTAATAGATCTGTACAAAACTTTATACTCTTGCGGAATCGCGAATACCGATATATGCACGATTTTCTGTGTGCACAGAAGTGAATGCAATGATTCTATCATCTTTCTATATTGAAATTACCAAGGAGCTTTCACTTCTATAGTCATACTGGACATTTCAACATTTGTTTACCTTTTGTATCAGTCTGCCATTTTGTTTTGAACTATTTAACAACAAACATTTGATATTTCTATACAAATTATCGATAAAACAACGACAATCGTAGTTTGGCATTACCGTTTTTATCGGGACATAAGTTAACTCCAATTTATTATCTGGACTTAGCTAACTCTATATGGACATATACCCCTATTACACGCCAGCATCGAAACACCTTACCGACAAAGCAATTCGATTCTGTATGGGCATTTATCAGTTTCTGCTTGTATTGCATTATCCTTTAATACCACTTAAATAAATAAATAAACTCACTTCAAAACAGTCAAGCATCAGGAAAACTAAAAATACATCAAAGCGTATCGGTAAACCATTCCGTTTCTTTTTACACGCCACGTAGTCAGCATCGGCAAACTATTCCGGTGCATTACTACTCGAAATACTGTGTCGGCATATCTCCTTTTTACACGACCATAAAACCTTATCGACACTACGCATCGATACAGTGTTTCGTGGCGTGTAATAGGGGTAATAGTTGTTGTTCAAAGTTTACTCGAGAATGTTCTTTATTCATTTGACATTTAAGTAGGTTAAGTAGTTATATAACAATTATATAATAGTTTATGCTAAGTGTAAGGTGCTGCCAATGCAACATCTCCCTTTAGATATTAAAGTTTATATAAAATTAAAGTTTAATATTTTATGAAAATTCAAAATAATTCAAATAGTTTTTGTTTTTAGAATTCAATTTAAATACAATGTATACCATTAAGGTTTATAGTTAATGTAAAATGTAAAATTTAAGTTTAATATTTAAAAGTATTAAATTTTTCAAATTAATTAATATTCTTATTAAGTTAATCGGAAGAAATTAATTGGAATGTTTAGTTGTTACATCTCAAATATTGCCATAGACTTTTTTCCCGGATCTTGTTATTATAGCATCACTGGAACCTCGACGGGCAGGAATCTTCAGTTTTTCTGGTTTCCGTAGATGTTTCATTTGCTTCCGATGTAGATGTTGGTGCATTGACGTCAGGTCCCAGGTATACCTCAGCAGAGGTCGTCATCTGTAAAGATTTTAAATAAGGACCTTGAATCAAATGAAATCTATTTCTGCGAATAACTCGCTTATCAGTTTCAACTAAATAAGACCTATGTTGAACTTTTTTAAGAATTTGCCCATGTCTCCTGAGATCGGTTACCCAAACAAAGTCTCCTTCCTTTAATTCCACCAGTTCTTTTGCTCTGTGTCGTCTATCATAATTTGATTTATATTTGTTTCTGTAAATTTCTTCCATTTTTTTCAGGTTTCTTAAATCTGGTGTCTCAGTTAAATTTACATCCGGAAGGTTGTCACGAAGTCTCCGTCCAAAAAGTAATTCTGCGGGGCTAAGTCCATTAAAAAGTGGTGTATTTCAATATGCTAGTAGTGCAAGTTCGACGTTTCCTGAATTTTTCTTCATTATATTCTTGGCTATCTTTACAGCCGCTTCTGCAGCTCCGTTCGCTTGATGAAATTGAGGGCTGCTCGAGGATATAGTGAAAGACCAATCCTTGGCAAAACGTCGAAACTCGGACGAGTCGAGGTTTTGAAATTGTGTCCCGCTATCCGTGAAAATACTTTGAGGTACTCCATGTCGGCTGAACGTAGCTTTGCATACTTTTATCACATCTCTCATACGCATGCGAACCAGTTCTTCAATTTCAAAATATCTAGAATAACAATCAGTTATAACAATAAACCATTTATTTTCTAACTTAAATAAATCCATAGCAACTTTTTGCCATTGGTAATCTGGCAAGTTTGATGCGACTAATGGCTCTTGTTTGTTTTTTGAGTTCTGGACACACGCTGGGCAACTCTTCTTTTTAAGTTCAATGTCTTTTGAAATTCCTGGCCACCACATGGTTCTCCTAGCTCTTATTCTCGTTTTACTTATGCCTTAATGTCCTGCATGTAATTTATTTAACATCATAGACCTTAAATTCTTTGGAATAACCATTCTGTTACTTCTTAATAGCAAATCATCAACTACGCTGAGTTCGTTTCTAACAGGATAGTAGTTCTTGATGTCGGAAGTTAGTTTCGTCTTTTCTGGCCATCCAGTTCTTACGTATGTTTTTATTTCTTGACACTCCTTATCCAATAATTGTGATTGAATAACTCGAACGATATTTTCGTCTTTGGTATGTATATTCTGTAATGATATCTCATGTATGTAAGCTTCTATTTCTTCCTCCAATTCTCCTGAACCAGAACTATCGTCAATGGGCATTCTCGAAAGACTATCAGGTGTGATTAGATTTTTACCAGGGATATAATTTATGGAGTAGTCATACCTCATCATTCGCATACGAATGCGTTGTAGCCTTGGAGTGAGATCATCTAAGTTTTTAGTTTTTAAAATTTGTAAAAGGGGTTTATGATCCGTTTGAACAGTAAAATTTCTGCCGATCAAATAAGTTTTTAGTTTGTCGCATGCCCAAGCGATTGCCAATGCTTCCCTTTCAATGTTTGCATAGTTTTTCTCAGCTCCAGTTAAGGTCCTTGATATATATGCAATAGGAAATTGATCATTTTCCTGCGTTTGCAAAAGAACAGCGCCTAAGCCTCGTGAAGAAGCATCACATGCCAAAGTTGTCTCTTTTCCAGGATCATATATTTTCAGACAGGGGGGGGGGGGAAATCAATTTTTCTTTAATTTCCTCAAAAGCTTTCTCCTGGGCACTTCCCCAAATAAAAGCATTTTTCTTACAGAGTAAGCTTGAAATTGGTTCAACGATTGATGATTTATTGGGTATGTACTTTCCAATGAAGTTAACCATTCCAAGAAATCTTTGAACTTCCTTAACATTGGTTGGTGCTGCCATTTCTTGAGTAGCTTTTGTTTTTTCACTGTCAACTTTAATCGACCCTTCCGAAATAATGTGTCCTAGAAAATGTATTTTTGTTTTACCAAACTCCGATTTTTGTCTGCTAAGTAATTTTATGAGCACCACCTCTACTAACTCCTCAAGTTCCTTCACATTTTCAGCCCAAATAAGGATATCGTCTACATGGACTATACAATTTTTAACTCCTAAAAGCAACTTGGACATTCTTTTTTGGAAGTACTCCGGAGCAGAAGTAATACCGAAAGGCAACCTCGAGAACTTAAATGTTCCAAATGGAGTAATAAACGTCGTCAACTCTTGAGATTTTTTCGATAACGGCACCTGCCAAAATCCGCTATTTGCATCAAGTTTTGCAAAAACTTTTCCTCCAGCTAACTGTGACAACCAGTAATCAATTCCGTGTATAGGATGCACCTGCCTTTTGACACATTTATTAAGTTCTGTCAAGTCAACGCAAATTCTAATCCCTTCCTTTTTAGGAACAACCACCATAGGTGCGCACCAGTCTGAAGCCTTTTCCACCGACGTAATTATTCCGTCCTTTTCCATTTTCCTAAGTTCTTCTTGAACTTTTACTCTCAGATGAGCTGGTACAACTCTAGGAGTTGAAATAGCAAAGGGTGTGACCTTATCTTTTAGTTCAATTTCGTATTCCTCTTTAAATTTACCCAGACCTCCAAATACGTCCCTAAATTCCTCAAACCAATTCCGTTTTGTTACTCCAAATAATTTTTTTATTAGACCTAATTTTTCTATTCCAGATGTTCCCAACAAAGGCGTTATTTTATCAGTGGTTATGTATATTGTTTCCTTAATTGTGGTTTCTTCATATTGTAAATTTACAGTCGACTTCCCTATTACGTCAATGGCCTGGTTTACGCTAAATAATTTTGCTGCTGTTTTTTTCACATTTATTCCCTTCATATTTTTAACTGCATGCCATGGTACTAACGTGACATCAGCACCCGTATCGACCTTGAATTGCATACGATCTCCATTGAGTCATAAATTGACTGACCAGCTTTTAGTTACAGCACCTACAAAATACTCCTCATCATCGTCTATCTCATTTTCATCTCCCTCGCGTACCTCATTTACTTTTTTTGTTCGGCACTGCTTTGCATAGTGTCCTATTTTTTTGCAACTTTTACAAACTATATTTTTGGCTGGGCACCTATCGTAATCATGACGCTCATACCCACATCGCATGCACCTCTGAGCTTTACTTCGTTGATTTCTATCCTGAAATGCTTCGCTTTTATTAATTTCTGATTTATTCTCAAAACGTCTAACTCTATTGACTGCCACAGGCGAAGTAGATGAAAGATCTTTTTTCTGTCGGTTTAATTCTTCTAACTGTCTAAATGATGTCACAGCCTTCTCTAGAGTTAGACTGGAGTCTAGTTGTAACCTATCGCTCAAGCCTTCATCCTTCATTCCTACAATAAGAGTCAATAATATCATATCGTCGTGCAATGCTCCCCATTCGCAATGTTTAGAGAGAGCATGCAGTGCTGTGATGAATTATTCTTCGCCTATTTCCTCACCTTGCTTTCTTTTAAGAAATCTTGCACGCTCATATATAACATTTATTTTTGGTATAAAATGTTCCTCAAATTTTTTCTTAGTATCTCCATAAGTTATTGGGGATGGCGTAAAAGAATTAAAAACTTCTTCCGCTTTTTCACCCATGCAATATATTAGGATATTTACCTGAGATTGGTCATTTGTGTCGTGTAATCCATTCCCCATGCGGTACCTTTCAAATCGTTTAATCCATCTCTCCCAGTCCGAAGGTAAAAAATGAAAATTCTTCTGGAGGGCTGAGTGTCATCTGCCTGCTGGAACTAGCACTTAAAATTGGTGTCGAATTTCCTTGCTGCTTCTTATCATCTTCTTTCGGCGGCATAACACGTGCTTTGTGGCGATGTGGGTATAGCACTCGATAGGAATTTTAATTTTTGTAGGAATTATTAGAGATTTTTTTTTTTTTTTCAAGTATATTACCTTGCTTTTTAATAATAAGTTAATTATTATAATTATTTTATAGGTTACTCGTTTTTAAAAGCAGTTTAGAATTGGTAATGTAAAATATTTCTTTTAGTTGGGGAGACTTAAATTTCCGCTGCCACCATGTTCAAAGTTTACTCGAGAATGTTCTTTATTCATTTGACATTTAAGTAGGTTAAGTAGTTATATAACAATTATATAATAGTTTATGAAATGTGATCCTGCCTTAAGTTTTGTTTCTATTTAATGAACATGTCCCTTCTTCAGAATTTCACCATGTTATAAAAAAAAGTTCACCTCGCCTAGCCAAAATGTCAACAAAAAAAAACAACAAAATGGAATAATTCGGATGGTCAAATACTTGAATTGAAAAATAAAAATAAATAAAATACATTCAACGCGAATAATGTACAGGCTCCACGAGGACCGAAATCATAACCACGATCCAATCCAATCAACAGTGTAAACCGCATGGATATGGATGGATATGGACATGAAGAACATGGATCCGAGCATCGTTCATTCAAAGTGAAGGCGGCATTTCTTACGAAGAATTTTTTTGGACAAAGAAGAATTCCCGCGAGGACGCAATATCGAAGCTATTTATTGTTAGGAGCTTTTAAGTGGTCCTTTTCAATCGATGAAATGCATACATTGAAGATTTATGTATCTAAGTATTAAACGATTTTGGTTCGTGGTCGAGAAATGCTCGTTTCCAGAGGACACAATTTTCGTTATTGTGCCTTTCGCGCTAAGCTGCTCATGGCTCTGGATGCCTCAGAAGTCCATGATTCCAATGCTATGGATCCGTGTCATGATTTACCTTTGTTCTTGAGTACCTGCAGTCAAAAAGTGGACGTTATCGTCCGAGGAAACTGCTAAGCTTCTTCGGTTGTTATGAGGATTTTTGAATGACGTCCTGCTCGACATGATCTTCGAACATATCATCAAAAACACTTCACAAATTTGATGGTTTTTTCTGCCACAGGAACCGGGATTTACTTTTCCGATGAGTTTTTGATGTAATGCTTCCCACCAAAACGAAATCCGAGATTTCGGTTGAAAACTTCTGAAATATGAAATAGATGGGACAAGATTTCATAGAAATTTCGACGAAATCTCAATGAAAACTAGATTTCAACGAAATCTTACTGAGCTCCTGCTCTACCAATTTAAAATCACAAACATTTTCAGCTGAAATCTCAGATTTCAGTTTGGTGGCAACATAGTTAATATAAGAAAAAAAACAAATTTTTTTTAAACCTGCGATTTTGGTTAGTAGTGGAATAATAATCGTCTTCACCGACAAAATAATGCAGCATTGAAAAAGGGTACTTGTCTCTATCTAAGACGCCATGTCATATCTGTTGGACCGAAGCTACGAGTCCATATATCTCGTAAGTTCACCCCCTTATCATATTCCTTCTACTGGACATGAGCAATTTCCAACATCGCAAGCACGATTCATTTAATAATTAAAATCTGGTTTGTCCAAGTATGTTGCTGCATGGTCGTGGATTTTTGTGGTTCCATTGGTTTTTTCTAGACTTGACTCATGTCGTACAGAGGTAGTAAGTATGAAATGCGAGGTGGTATATATTAAGGATTGAGATTTTTTTCACAAAAAATACATAACTTCTAGTTAAAAAACAAAATTGTTTTCGATAGTGAAGTAGGATTTCTAAAAAAAAATCATCTGTCAAAGCAAAACAATTTCACCTCATTATATCGTTGTTGCTTTTCACATTTATTCACGGATATAAAATGAAATTACAAATACAACTATGTAAACAAATGGGTTTCGGAGGGTGAAACGTACGAAGGATTGGTTTCTTTATTTGATATTCTCTGCTGATAAGTGTGCACGCGAAACTTTTCACGCAGGTTTGATATCCAACACGGGTGAAACTCAGGTTTGATAATGTGTACCACGCTTGATGGAATCTAGCTCCGTTTCGGTCAATTTTTCTCAGTTTCGTCCACTTAAGCAAACTTAAGCAAGAGCGATCCCAGTCGCTCGGCGCGTAAGTAAATACGACAGCTTTGTTCAAATACATTCGAAAAATAAAAATACCCAGTGTGCATGAGAATTATTTCAGAGTTAATGCGCGTGTATGTGTAATATATTTGTTGTCTCGTTGTCGATTCACATTTTTTATCAAATTCTCATCAATCTCATCACAAAAACATTTTCTGTTGTGTTGTGCGAGTTGGTCAGCCTCGGTCAAAAAACAGAAGGAAATAATTATTAAAGTAATAAATAAAAGAAACAAAACAAGAAAGAAGAGAAAGAAAAGGAAGAAACCAAAACAAAAAAAAAAGGAATGGAAAGCATTAACAAAAACGGTATAGAATTTGCATTATTTTTGATAGAGAATGTCCGAAAAAACAAATGTTTGTACGATAAAAGAGATGCCTTCTATTTTAATTTTAATAGATTCAATAAAGAGAAAGCATTGTATATAAATTCTATAGTATTCTCATGAAGAAAAAAAGCTCGTGGCCATCTATGCGTCCAAATGTCATACTAATTTTTGTTAAGGGATCTCGGTAAGGCGATCACAGCGAACCTATCGACCAAATGTCTACCTACAAAATCGTGTTTCATGAGAATACTATAGATTGGATATACAATGGAGAAAGTTTGGAACGCAATTTTATCGAAAGCAATAGGGCAGGTAAGAAATTCAGAAAATATTTTATTTGTAAAATGTATTTATGTATGTATGTACTGTACATATATGTATAAGTATATGTATAATATATTTTAGCTTCAGAATGCCGATTGCGTTGGAAGGCCCTCCGAGAAAGGTACTCGAGGGAACTGAAAACACAAAACCAACCTTCTGGAAGTGGCACGTCTAATGGTTGCGATTGGGAAATAATTGAGGAAATTGATTTTTTAAGAGATTCCATGTGGCAAGCAAACTTTAATTGTGTTGAATTCTGTCGTTTAATAATTTTTGTTATTATTGAAGGACAATCTCCAACGAGGCTGAACCTGAAGAAGACACAGAAGCAGCAAAGTTCTTCAGTGACGACGGTGCTGGTGGTGGTGTGGCCGCAAAAGAAAGCAAAGAGAATGGCATTTGATGGTTTATGTGAAAAATTTGGTGTTATTGTGGAAAAGCTTGAGCTTGAGGGAAAATTTGTTGCTCCAGACACAAGTGCCGATGATGGGGATGGGGATTTTTTATCCTCCATTATGGCGATGATGAAAGTTTTGCCACCCGATGCAAAGGATATGCCTATAAGGCCGAAATGCTGACGCGAGTCACCCAGCTGTGCAGGCAATACAGATCTCAGGGCAGTATTTAGTACTTTAGTTTTTGTGTTTAAACAAAGTGAAGTGTATTTATTTATTTATTTATTTTTATTTTTGTTATTTTTTCTTATAAATTGAATGAATTTTGTGATAAATTAAATAATATTGAAGTAAAAAAAACAGTTTTCTGTCTTCTATTTTGTACGAAAATGAAACGAGTTTTATAAGAATCCATTCGAAAGTTGTTTTCAATGCTTATTTTAAGAAGTAATGTGTATGAAAGTTGGATAAGATCTTAGTGCTTTCGACTTCTTGCCAAAGAATCTTCAATTTACGTTTATAAGTGCTATCTAAAGAGTTAGCGAGCTGAGATTTTTTGAATTCGAATGTTTTTATTGTAGAATCGAGTTACATAGTTGCGCCTCTGGAGTAGGTACTGACCAAAGGAGAACCGGACAAAATTGTGGAAAGATGTGGAGAGTCACTAGGCCCTAGTTCTCTACGAGCTATAAGGATAAGGTTGTTTTGGACAAAAATATAAGTATGTTGAAGTTGTGCAATGCCAGCAGAAAAGTAGATAAATGAAACATACGTTAGGTATACTTATTTTGAGTTTATTTATTTTAGTTTTCGAACAAAAAATCACGAAGATTGTTTCTTATAGTGGTTGATGTTTTGCCACCATATTGCCTGCAATTTCTTCGAGATGGTAGACGTGACTTTTCAGGTTTCACAAGCATATAACAGCACGGATTTGACATTGGATTCAAAGAATCTCGCAAATACACATTCATACAAAACACAACATGGCGGCTAAACACCAAATTATTATTTTTGTCTTTTTGCTGTTTATTCTTAGACCACTCGACTCTCCCTTCACTTGCAGTGTTTGGCACATGCCGTTCAGCCCACTGATGTTATTTGCCAGTAGACATATGTCATCGGCATAGTCTTAATGACTGAGCTTTTCGAACGGTCTCCATTGAATGCCCTGTCGCTCAGCTGTATCAACACTGGCCGTCAATACGTCGTCCATCGCCAGCAGGAAGAATAAAGTGAATAAAGTTTTTTTTCTAAAAGTAAGAATTATTTTTATGAACTTATTATTTTAATTGAAGCGTAGACATGTGTGTTTAGATTTGGAAATATTCCGATGAAGATAAAAGTAATTTTAAAGTTTTTTTTGGAACTTGAGTCTTATGTGTTTTCCGATTGGAGCAATTTTTCGTCCATGCACCAATAAATGGTAGCTTTTAAATTAAAAATTTTACCGAACAGATATAAAAGCATGTGAATTATTTAGTTAGGATGTTAACAAACATATTTACCAAAAAAGTTCAAATATATAAGTCACTCTTATCCATGGTAAATAGGGTGGTCCTTAAATTGGACATTGTCTTGGATAGCCCTCATTCGATTCAAAACATTGAAAAATAATTTCCCTAATTTTTTCAGATTTTTATTTCACCCCCCTGGTCTCCCTTTTTTCACTTCAAGGTACAAATAATGGAGTAAGGGGGATTCTTATAACACGCGAAACAATAATCAGAACTTATAGACTAGATTCAGACGAAAAAAAAATCGTACTGGAGGGGGGGTCTATTTCCCCCCGTTCAGGCGTGAGGGGTCATTTTCTAAAAATTTGACCCAAAATAGAAAATAATTATTAAAAAACAACGGGACTGCTTACAATGGCATGCTATAGCTTTTTTTAGAGCCATGAATCCAGTCTCTAATATATTTTTTAAATCAAGTTTTACTGTAAATAGTTTCTGAAAAAAATAATTTTCAAGCTCAAAACTAAAAACAAAAATAATAATTTTTTTCGTTTGAAAATTATTTTTTCAGAAACTATTTACAATAAAAACTTGATTTAAAAATATATTAGAGACTGGATTCATGGCTCTAAAAAAAGCTATAGCATGCCATTGTAAGTAGTCCCGTTGTTTTTTAATAATTATTTTCTATTTTGGGTCAAATTTTTAGAAAATGACCCCTCACGCCTGAACGGGGGGAAATAGACCCCCCCTCCGGTACGATTTTTTTTTCGTCTGAATCTAGTCTATAAGTTCTGATTATTGTTTCGCGTGTTATAAGAATCCCCCTTACTCCATTATTTGTACCTTGAAGTGAAAAAAGGGAGACCAGGGGGGTGAAATAAAAATCTGAAAAAATTAGGGAAATTGTTTTTCTATGTTTTGAATCGAATGAGGGCTATCCAAGTTGGAATTTCAAAAAAACCCCAATATAAGGACCACCCTAATGGTAAATCATGCACAAAGTTGGTGTACTCAAATGAGTACACTGCACAGTGGGTATCTCCATAGGCCAAAATTCAAAAAATTAAATGTCTTTAATCAAGAATTAAGTTCTTCAAACTCCCTCTAAACCAAAACAAAAAATATTTTGACGCATTATTTTTTTTCATTCCGTTATTGCCATCCAAAGTTAACATATAATAAAACATACAGCTCGCTTATCGTGGCAGTTTCTTATTAAAGAGCTTGTGATAGTGATAGTGATAACTTGTGTTAAAAAAGTGTGAGCAATATTTAATTATTATGGATACTAAACAAGAAGGTGAGTACTTTCTAAGAACATACATTTTATTGTTTAATAACATAAAGGGTCAGTGTAATTGGACCCCTGCGCGAAGCACTTTTTGTAACTTTTTTTTAGCTTTGTTTACAGTAAATAAAAGATTTTTTTGGTTTGCCTTCGAGTTCCCACTTCAAATGAGGAACTAAAATGAAGATTAGTGTTCTACCTTTTCAAATAATTAAGTAGTTTTTTTTCCCGTTTTTTCCTTTTTTCGAGTTAAAACAGTTTATAGAACCATATTTCGTTAATTTTCAGATTCGAAAAAAAAAAAAAAAAAAACTGTTGACTGATCTTTTGATCGTTGGTAAGTGCTGGTTATCAATGCATAATTAAACGCAATTTTTTATTTGATAAATGGCTTGGATGTCGTCAAGGAAATAATACAACATGGTCAACGCAAGCCAACCAAATCCTGGAAAACATTAAATGCAGTTGGACATATCAAGGTGTTGAGAATATTTAATTTGATCTCCTCTATGACCGAATTTATTTCGTGTGCAAGAAGTTGACAGAATTTTGGAAGAAAAATAAAGCCAGAAAAAAATCAATTACGAAAAATCAGTCCTATTGGCTTGATATATATGAGACTGTCTTTTTAAGTTATCCTGACGAAAATTACTTACT
This sequence comes from Dasysyrphus tricinctus, assembly GCA_963921185.1. Classification (NCBI taxonomy): domain Eukaryota; kingdom Metazoa; phylum Arthropoda; class Insecta; order Diptera; family Syrphidae; genus Dasysyrphus; species Dasysyrphus tricinctus. The sequence continues at coordinate 141,004,496 of OY992531.1, forward strand.
ACTTACTTATCCGGCTCCCGATCCATGAAGGGTCTCTGCCTGAGATATTGCGGTCTTCCATCGGTTGCGGTCCCTCGCACGCTCCCTCCAGTCGTCGAGACCAAGCGCTCTTGCGTCTGTGACCGCCTGGTCCCTATAGCGGAGGTTCGGTCTTCCTGGTCGTCTCGAACCTGGGGGCTGGGATTCGAAGATTTTCTTGGCTGGAGCGTTGTTGTCCATTCGCTCGATATGGCCGAGCCAGTGTAGTCGACGTGTTTTGGCTCTTTGGACTATACATCCACATCTTGGTACAGCTCGTACAATTCACGATTGAATCTTCTCCTCCAATCGCCCTCTTCGCATATAGGACCAAATATCCGCCGAAGAATTTTTCTCTCGAAAGTGCCCAGTATCAATTCCCCTTTTTTACTTATCGTCCAGCACTCGGCGCCGTAGAGTAGAACTGGTAAAATTAGCGTTTTGTATTGTTCATCAATAGCTGTGAATGCTTCAAGTACAGCTCTCTTGGAACGGCCGATGATGTCGATGTCGTCCGCATAGCCAAGAAGTTGAGAAGACCTGTTAAAGATAGTGCCTTCCATGTTAACACCACTCTTGCGCACTATCTGCTCCAGGACTAGGTTGAAGAAATCACATGATAGCGCATTTCCTTGTCTGAACCCTGTACACGTCTGGATTAACTCGGATGAGCTGTTACCCATTTGCACGTTGCACCGCGTATTTTGTAACGTCATGCGGCATAGCTGGATCAGTTTTTTCGGGATCCCGAGTTCCGACATCGCCAATAGAAGCTCTTGGCGACTTATGCTATCATATGCGGCTTTGAAGTCGATGAATAGGTGGTGGGTCTCGACTTGAAATTCGTTGGTCTTTTCCAGGATTTGCCTCAATGTGAAGATTTGGTCTATCGTTGATCTGCCTGGCCTGAAGCCACACTGGTACGTGCCGATCATAGTGTTGCAGAAAGGTTTTAGACGCTCACATAGTACGTTGGATAGGATCTTGTAAGCAACATTAAGCAGGGATATGCCTCTGTAGTTCTTGCAGGACATAGGATCACCTTTTTTGTAGATTGGGCATATGGAGCTATTTGACCATTCGTCGGGCATACTTTCCTCCTCCCAAACTTGGTTGATGAGCTGGTGCATGCACCCTACCAGAACATCTCCTACATACTTGAAGAGTTCCGCTGGTAGGCCATCCGAGCCGGCGGATTTGTTGTTCTTAAGCTTGTGGATGGCTTTCTTAACCTCTTCAGTACTGGGTGCTGGGACTGGATCTTCATTGACTGGTCTAATGCTTCTTTGCTCCCCTGTCGCCTCCTCTACATAATGCCCATTAAGCAGCTGCTGGAAATGCTGCTTAAACACGTCTACAATTCCCTGTGCTTCGGTGACTAGGTTCCCTTCGCTGTTTCGAAGAGCTTGCGTGCCAGTCCTGTAACCAGATGCCAGTTGCTTGGCTGTTTTGTAGAACCGGCGAGTGTTGGTGGCGGTGCTGGACTCTTCGAGATACTTGAGCTGAGAGGCTGCGGATGCTCTTTTCTTTCTACGCAGGGTTTTTTTCTCTTTCCTTCTCTTTTCACGGTACTCCTCTCTTGCTGCTCTTGTTTTCCGTTGCAGCATTTGCATTCGTGCATTTTCCGTCTCCTGCTTCAGTACCGCGCATTCATTATCATACCACGGGTTCTTTTTTCTGGGTGGTTGATAGCCTATGGTGGTCTCGGCTGTCTCCTTAATAATGTCGCGATACTGGTTCCACTGATTGTTGACGCTTGTGGCTGGGTGTACGGCAGAGAGTTTCCCGGTCCATTGCTCACTGTAGTCTCTGGCTTTCTCAGATGTGCTAAGGCATGCGATGTTGAACTTCTTTCTTTGGGCGGTCTTCGTTTTCTTTTCATTGGACAGTCGGGCTCTGAACTTTGTCACAACAAGAAAGTGGTCAGAGTCCACGTTTGCACCTCGGAAAGTTCGCACGTTCAAGATGTTCGATGCGTACCTTGCGCCAATTAGCACGTGGTCGATTTGGTTGGCAGTTCGACCATCTGGAGATCGCCAGGTTGCTGTGTGTATCCTTCGCCTGGGGAACCTAGTGCTGACGAAAATTATTCTACACAAATCTAATCTAATTATTCTACTACTAGTCTGAATCTAATTTTCCAAATATTTATTTTTATGAATTTGTTTAAATTTTCTTTTTTATTTTGTAAGTTAAAACAAATTAAATAATAATAACAGTGTTAAATATAATATTAATTCAATCAAGCAAACAAATAAAACAAAAATTTTAAAATGAATATATTTTTTAATTTGCAAAAAGAACAATTTCAATGATTTTTACCGATACATACTCTCAGAAAATGGGTGTGGGATAAAACTTTGTATGAGCTGCTTGTTAAAAAAGGCGTTTTCCACATAATTCTGTTAAATATTTTTTTATTTTTAAGAAAACCATTTGATAAATAAGGTTTTTGTGAAAAACGCTCTCAAAAGTGGGCGTGGTCAATATTTAGCAAGATTATTTTTTTTGCATGTTTTTACGGCAACTCGATACGTTTTCTAAGAATTTTTTACAAAAATCAAAAGGTTTGTATGACCGCCTCTCCATACAACCGGAACCACAGTGCACTGGCCGAAACTATATAAACAAAAACTGAAAACAAATTCTTAAAAAAATATACTTCAGACAATGAAATCATTCCGTTTTCATCGCAGGTTTAAAAATTACTACCAGTGAAAATATTTCCATGTGATAGAGGGGTTGGGTTTGGTGATTAAATATTTCTCATACAATTATAGCCAGCAATTTATTAGTTACAAAAGCAAATTTTTCTGCACAGGAACTTTGGCTTGTATTCATAATGCAGAAAAACCTAAATCCTGCGAAAGTGAAAACATATATAAGTAAAACATATGCTGCATACAACATAGGTGATCAGAGTTGGGAAGGAGGGGGTAATTTCCCCCCTCTAGAAAATACCACGTTAGCAACATATTTTTAAATTTGTACTATGGACTTTTAACAAATATGTACTTTCCTTTTTTCCGTCGGAGACTTTGAGAAATCAACCCCCTCCCAGAAGATTTGCCCCCCCCCCCTCCACTTGGAAAAAAGCCTGTGGGTGCCTGCGCATACAAATAAGGCATGATGATCTTACAAATCAGTTGCGAGATTTAAAACCCTTTTTCAATGTTGAGTTCTCTGGTGGGGATGATAGCTCTTCGTATATTAGCGAACTCTCGCTAAGCAGAGCAAACATATGCTACTGATGAAGGAAAAAAGAACTTCAGACAAGACAGTAAAATGATTAAGTGTCAATAAATTGAGTCTCTAGGCTAGGAGTATTGCATCACCATCACCAAAATTTTTGTTAAATTTCCGTAGGAAATAGTATTTGATTATGCTTTTTCAGTATTCGCTCTCTTTTTTTTTTCAATAATTACTTCAAAAAAACATCAATCTGGAAATCTAGAATTCAAAATTTTTGAAAAAAGATCAAAAACCACTCTTTTCGTTCAAAACTATTTTTTTGCTAATTAATAATTTTTGTACTCATATCAAGCCAGTGTACTCATTTGAGTACACCCCTTTATCTCCTAAAGTTACAAAAATCTTTTTAATTTATTTAAACAACTATTTAAGTTTAAGTAATAATAGCCTGCATTTCAAATATTTTTAATTTATTTATATTTTTGGAGTGCTTGGTCGTTAATGGGTTAAATACTAGCCGCTGTAACGGGATCGGCTTTCAGGAATTCAGCTGGTATTCCGTCCAGTCCAGCTGCCTTGTTGTTTTTGAGGAGATTTATTGATGTATGGATTTCCGATTCTGACGGGGGTTCGATGTCAATACCTCTATAGGACCTGCGCATCTCGTTTAGTTGGGGCACTTCAGCACTCTGCTCAATTAAGCAGGCACAAAAATGGTCCTTCCATCTACGAAGCTGATCCTCAATTGATACCAAAAGTGTGCCATCCACATCCATTATAGGATGATTGGTGTTTCTGTTTTTCCCAATAACATCTTTGGCTATTTGGTACAATTCCCGGATATCTACTCTTCTGGCAGCGGTTTCCGCATTATCTACGAGTCCATCTAACCTCACCTAACCAACCTTGCCACGTCCACTGATCTCTATAATACACTGGATAGTGTATCGATACAAAAAAATTGCTTCCATTTGAAGAATTGTTATATTATGAAGCTGACCACTTTTTTGTATACCAGTATAACTGTATAACATGTAATACAAAGATAATCCATTAAACAGACATCAATTCTCCGTTCGTTTCACCCCCCGAGATCTGTTTGCTAACATTTGTTGTGTTCGTAATTTAAATTCATTCAGTAATTAGTAAATGAAATGGAATAACAAACGTAAAGAGTGTGACAAGGAGGTAAAATCATTTAAAAAAAACGTAGAATATGCAATCGCATCCTCCTCATCATAATTATTCATTAGCTGTTTTGCTCAACTTGTTCGCAAACTGCAATGATTTATCTCATTCCACTATGTAATTATATTTACTAAAAAAAATATACCAAATGCACACAGTGAATAACTTAAAGTTATAAATAATAAAACAAACTTCCACAAAAGTTTATATTTTCATATCATGGTCTGTTCCCTTTCTTCAGATAGACATCTGGAAATAGGGATGAGCGATTTTAATCGATATTTGCAAAATATCGATAGTAAAGATTTCGAAGTTTTGCAACATCGATATTAAAATCCAAAACAGCGGACTAAAAAACAAACAAAAAGTTAGTACGAAAATGATTGATTCTGCTAGTAAAATCTAGATGGAGTGACTTTCATACGCTGTGGCTCCATTGGCAATTTTTGAGGCAATTGCAATTGGAATAGGAATGGCAATTTATTGCTTGGGTGGGCACTTTCATTGCCAGGCAATTTCAATTATAAAATGTGTGTATAGAAATATTTGACTGCAAATGCTGTTCAAATCCCCTGTTTTTAATAAAATTTAATTTTAATTCACTATATTTTGTCATGTGCGTTCTTATAATCTACGATTTAATTGAAAAAATCAATAAAGAAGCCATTCACAATTACGGGGAATCCCATTTTTCCTCAATTTATTGCCTTGAAGATGGAAATCAATAATTGCCTCATCTTCTAGGCAATATTGCCATTGCCATTGACAAAGCGTCTCCATTTGCATTATTAAAGGCAATAGCAATGAGTTAGGCAATTTATTGCCTCAAATATTGCTAATGGAGCCGCTGGGATAGTTTTTAAGTCATCTGTAACATTTGGAATTTTTTGAAAAAGGAAATCATCAAAGGTTCTCCCAAACCAAACTTAAAAATTCAGAACCACAACGAAACTTTCGATGTGCAAAAAGGCACAGATATAAGTTTACACATGAAGTGCCTACCAATTTTGCTTCCATCAAATTTTAGCAAAAGAAATATGTTTACATCGATATTCAAGCATTAATATCATCGATGCTCAGCAAGACGCATTTTAAACCACACAAGTTTTTGTACACACTTTTGTAAGCACAAAAAAAACTTGAAATATCGTTAGATAATAGTGTACACATGAAATACTTGCAATATTGCTTCTATAAAATCTGTGGACGATATTTTATTTTTTATTTATTTATTTACATGAGAATGTTTACAACTGTAAGATACTATATCTTATAAGTTAGTCCTAAGCTAATTTTACAAGTGAGCTAAATTTAATTCAAAAAGTTGATGTTAAAATTTAATTAATGAGATAACAATTAATTTCCAAATTATAAAGAACAAAGAAAAAAAATACAATTAAATTACAATTTATAAAGGTAAGTTTTAAACTGTCTGAAAAATGAATGAATGAAAGTTATAAACTAAGTAATACCAATTTCTGAGAAATGTTTTTTTAAAAATTTCTTCATGCTTTTTAAGTTTTGAATATCTTGTATATTACGCGGTAAGGAATTCCACAGACGAACAGCATGGACAAAAAATTGTTGTTCTGATGTTAAACAGGAATACTGAGGATGAATAAACTGACGAGACCTATGCGAGGATGTTAGTCTAATTCTTTCAAAGCAATTATTTGGTTGACGAGTTAGCAAAATATCGGAGAGCAAGGTTAGGCTACGGAGTTGAAGATAAATTCGGCTCTCAGCTACGGCCACGGAAAGTCATCCAAACGAGCGTGAGTGAAATCTAAAACAAAAAGTCTAAGCCAAACAATAAATACTAAATAAAAGTAAAAACTAAGCATAAAAAAAAACGAAATTAATGTTAAATCATTAATTTTCTTAAAAATATTGAATAATTGTTAGATTAAAGCAATATTTAATATCAACAAAAACCAAAAAAAAAAAAAAAAAAACGCATTGAACGACCAAAACCATGTCTTCCGCACAGGAAGAGGGCATGGTGGAGGGTACGGTCATCACAAAAGAAATGTATGTCAACGTCATACTTTCTATGAAACGCTTCCAAAGAGAGGTGGAAGAATTAAAAAAAAAGCTAGCTCAATGCAATAGCAACAACACCGATAGCGATGATTCTTACATCACTCCAGAGGGTAAGAGGACAAAGCGACCAAAAACACAAATGAACGAAAAAAGTTTCAATACAACAGCAAAGAACAACAACACCTTTAACCTGCTACCAGACAACGTCACACAGCCGATGGAGGCCCAAGCACATGATGACGACGATAATGAATCATTACCAAGCACAAGTGCACTGGTCAACGAGATGAAAAAAGCGAACGAAAAAAAAATTAAAACAGCAACCGAGAGTAAGATGACAACGAGACCATCCAAAGACAATAACAAGAACAACAACATAGAGCAAAAAAACGCAAATGTAAAAACAACAGTGGCGCAAAAAAAGAAACCACCACCGATACAAATATTTAAAGAGGACAGCCGTAACATTAGTAAGTTATTAGTAGACAATATTGGTAGCGATAATTTTACTATTAAAAAATTAAACAAAGATAAAATATCTGTGACCATTAACAACAAAAACGACTGTAATAAAGTTAAGAGCCTCCTCAAGGAGACAAAATCAGAGTTTTTCACTTATACTGACAAGGATGAAAAGTTGCAGACGTTTTTGCTCAAAGGTCTTAGTGAAAGCTTCAGCCCAGAGGAAGTTCTCGAAGAACTACAGGGCTTAGAACTTAAAGACGTAAAGTTTGAAAAAGCATTCAGGTATGCTACGGCGCGTTCAATTAGTCTTAAGCGAACCCTACCTTTTATAGCGGTACAGCTATCTCCAGATAGCAATTCCCAAAACCTAAGAAACATAAGGCACGTAAAGAGGCACATTGTTTCTTTCGAAAAAATACGAAAAAACGGTATTTTCCAATGCCGTCGGTGCCAAAGATTTGGCCATGCTGCTTCGAATTGCAGCATGTTATATAGGTGCGTCAAGTGCCAAAATACGCATGAGCCTGGTAGTTGCCATGTGCAAAAAGAAGCAGGTAGGGCAGAGTTATTCTGTGTGCTGTGCCAGAAAAATGGTCATCCCGCATCCTGGAGAGGTTGCGAAAAATATAAAAGCATTGCCGAAAAACTAAAGGCCCAAAAAGGAGAGACACAACAAAATACTTCGCAAATAATAAATACAATAAGCAAACATGTTCGGGGAGGTTTATCCTTTGCAAATGTGCTTGGGCGTGGAACTGGTTCAGTTGTTGGAACCAAACCTCTTGGTCTCAGTACTCAACCTAGCGCTGCTGCCGGTCACAGTGCAATAGATAACCTACAAACGCAAGTCAACAGTCTTACAAAGACTGTTGCTGATTTGTCAGCAAAGGTTAATGCCTTGCTGAATCTTTTTTCGCCTTAAAATGGCTGGATCACACACTAGTGCATCCCTCAAAATAATCGCCCTGAATGTAAATTCTATAATTTCCATTAAAAGGCGTGGTGATTTACTGCGTTTTGTAGAAGATCATAATCCAGACGTAGTTTTCTTAAGCGAAACAAAACTGAACGACAGACACTACTTAGAATTTCAAAACTATAATCTCATACGGACTGACAGACGAAATTCGGTACAAGGTGGCGGTACGGCTATACTTATTCGTAAGCCCCTTCGTTACTCCCTTATCAATCAAAGTGACATTCGAAACTTCAGTTGTCTAGAGACAACCATTATTTCTCTGCCTTTAAGGAATAATGGTTGTCTGTATCTTATATCGGCGTACGCTCCGCCAGCCTCCGGTAGTCAGTTTAACGTTGAGATCGAAAAGTTGTTCGAAATACTAAGGTAAGATAGTTTAGAAAACTATTTCATCTTAGCGGGTGATTTGAACGCGAAAAACCCGGCCTGGTTGGACACGGTTGCGAATGGAAGAGGCAGGTTCCTAAATCGTTTTATCGAGGACAACCAGGTCGAGTACAGAATTCAATTATATAGCCCAGTTACGCCAAGTTTTCCCAGTGGAAATTCATACCTTGATCTTTGCATTGCGGACGCTCGATTGCAAATAGAAACGGTCCACAGTAATAAAATTTCATTGCTACCGTATGATAGCAATCATCATGCAATAGTTCTGTTGATGACATTTGTTGATGACTCAGCATTTAGCTTCGCGACGTGGCACGAAGTCTCTAAATTAAATTTTAGAAAGACTAATTGGTGCCGATTTCAACGTTGTGCCACAAGGAAATATAGGAATTGCACTTCCTCTTCGAGTATTCCTAGCAATAGGAATCTCTCTAACGAGGAGTGCGATTCCTATATCGGGAATCTCAACACAGTGGTTTTACAAGCTATGGAATAGTCAATTCCGAAAATGAAATCAAGAAATAACATGGAATGTTATTTAAACCGTGACATTAAGACTTTACAAACGCATAAAAGCTTCCTAATCACTCAGATAAATCGAATACGACGCCAGTTTCAAGACGTTCCGCACAATTTGGAGCTACAGAGATTAAAATCTCTCCTGAGAAATGTGAAAACTCTGTTAAACCAGCAGTTTCGGAATAGTGTCAACGATTACTGGAAACAACGTGCTGAAAGCATAATAAAATCAGACAGTAGTTCCATGTTTCCAAAAATAAATAAATTGTACAAACCACGTAACGTTGTCAAAATTCCGAAACTGAGAATACCACTGTCTTCTCAGAGCCTTCTATCTCAGGCAGGGATCAATATCCAAGGTTGCCCCATCATCGATAACCACTATATTATAGATGGTGGAGTAGACGAACTCAACCTTATCGGCTCTCATTTTGAGGCGGTTCACGCTAGAGAACTCTCTAGCTGCAAGACTGACGAAGTAAGTGATGAACTGTTGAGGTTTCGTGACAGCGAAAACTCAACTCTTCTGAGATTTTCTGAGGGGTTAAGAGCTGACAGACTAACATATGAAGAGACAAACAATTACTTTACGACACTTAACGAATTGACTTCAATATTTAGGAAACTAAATACTAAAAGGTCAAGTGGCTTAGACAACATTCCAAACATTGTACTAAAGCATATACCGATTGATATCATACGGCAATATTGCGTTATATTTAACAATCTGCTTAATAACTACTACTTCCCAAGTTGCTGGAAAATATCAAAGGTATTTCCAATAATAAAGAAGAAGAAGGATCCTTCTGATCCTTCCAACTATAGGCCTATAAGTCTCCTGCCTAACATCGGGAAGGTTTTTGAAGTAGTTATAAGCAAGTCTATTTTGTTCGTCTGTGAAGAAAAGGAGATTATACCGCGGAACCAATTTGGGTTTAAGAGAAATCACTCGGCAGTGCACGCAGTTACAAAATTGGTTTCAGACATTAACTGGAATCTAAATGCAAAAAGGTGTACAGCTGCCTGCCTAGTAGATATCGAAAAAGCCTTTGACACGGTCTGGATCGACGGGTTAATTTATAAACTTTTAGGTATGAATTTCCTCCTCATCTCACGAGGATGATAATTTCGATGGTTTATGGGAAGAAATTTGTCGTAACAGATAGAGAATACACGACTACTGAAGTTTTTAGTGTCACAAATGGTCTTCTGCAGGGCACAGTAACTGCACCACCTCTTTTCAATATCCACATTTCTGAAATACTTAGGGAGCTTGATGATTCACTGGCGTTCGCCGACGATGCAACTCTGTATGCAAGTGGCTCTAAAATTGAAGACATTCAAACTCAGCTTCAAAGCAAGTTTGATAAATTCCAAGCATTCTGCTCAAATTGGAAGCTTCAAATAAATTATGGGAAATGCGAAACCATACTGTTCCGCACCCCAATAAGACGCGGTAATTCAGATTTGAGACGCAACTGGAAAAATCTAAGAATAACGAGTTCAAATGGTCTTCACATCGAATCAAAGACTACTGTGAGATATTTGGGTGTTCATCTGGACAAGTTCTTGTACTATAATGAGCACATAAATACCCAGCTAGATAAGGCAAGAAAGGCATTTATGGCCCTCAAAAGCCTATTTTATTCCAAGTGTCTTAGATCCGATGTGAAGATTATATGTTACCAAGCATTCGTTCGTCCAATTCTGACTTATGCGAGTCCAGTGTGGTGGAACATTAACCCATCATATATGGAAAAGCTTCGAGCTTTCGAGCGCAAATGTCTAAGAGCTTGTATGCAGATGTATAGAAGTGCACATTCTGACTTTCGGCACTACGTTTCTAATAAAAAACTATTGGATGCTTCCGGAGTGTCTAGAATTGACAATGTCATACTAGACCTCGGGAGGAATCACTTCGCAAGATCGGCGAGCGTAGTGGAAAACGAGCTTATTTCCGGTTTATTCTACCCGAATCCTGGGTATTTCAGGAATGCCATGGAGACTGGATACATACCCCCAGAGACATTCTTGTTTCTGGATGCACATGGCTATCTATCTGACTCAACGAACGTACCAATAATATATCATGCTGCAAGGAGAGCAACAGATAAAAGAATCCTCTATGAGCCTTTTGAGTCGGGGGAAGGGAATACTAATCTGAGATACTGCATTAGCATACCTGAAAGAGATAAAAATAACAGTAATCGGTTAAATCGGGAAAAATATTGGTGGCTAGACTGGGTTGAAGCTAACACTTAGGTTAAGTAAAACTAGGCCCTGCCATGTGATCTATGGTCTGACGATGGGTGGTAGGAGTAGGCTTATGTTCTCTTCTCTCTGCTAATCGGCGGACCAGCGATCACATGACAGGGCCTGGCCCTAGATTAAGATAGGTTTAGTTAGTATTTAAGTTTTAGTTTTTAGTCAAAATACAAATTAAAATTGTTACGGCTGTGTAATAGGTTTTATTCACATTTTCCTATAATCAAAATAAAAAATAAAACAAAAATACTTTGAAATAAAAATTGAAACAAACAAAAACTTATGTAAAATTACTATTAAAAAAAATAAAAATCATGTAATGAGAACCGTAAAGGTCATTTACTCAAAATATAAAAGAAAATATGTATTAGTTTTTAAGTTTATTTAGGCTATCATTAAGAAAAAATTGTAATAGATCTAAGTGAATAAATAAACATTAAAAAAAAAAAAAAAAAAAAAAAAAAACGGAGTTGAAGATATTTTTCAAAAGGCATATTGAGCGGGCGAGTAATGAAATTAGACAATCTGTCATATCTTCTTAACCCATAAATATACCGTATGATACTGTTGAATGCGACATTCAGTTTTCTTTTACTTACAGAGTTACAATTACAAAAAATTTCACATCCATAACTCAGTATCGGTAATACCAGGGTTTTCGCAAGTAACAAACGAGTTTTTACTGGAGTAAACGAATGAGACACCCATAAATTGCGTAGTATGCCATAAGTTTTACCAACGACTAAATTTATATTGTTGTCCCAAGTTAGATAGCGATTAAACGTCATCCCAAGATTTTTTGCAGTTTCGACGTATTCGATAGGAACATTGTTTAAATAAATCAAAGGAAAATAAGAAAGATCTAATCGTTTTCTTGAGATAGCCAAACATTTTGTCTTTTTTGGATTTAAGGAAAGACCATTAGATTGAGACCAAAGTACTACCCTCTCAAGGTCTTCATTGACACACGCGGCACCGTGCTCGATCAAACCGAGGGGGCAGCTAAAATATACTTGGACGTCATCTGCATACATGTGGCAAGAGCAATTCTTGATAACGGATGGAAGTTCATTAACATACAGTGAAAAGAGAAGAGGGCCGAGTATAGAACCTTGAGGAACACCGGAAACGTTCGGAAGGAAATCTGATAGGTTATCACCCACCAGGACGGCTTGTTTTCTATGTGTTAAATAGGAATAAATCAATTTTGATGCAGCATTTGAGAAATTAAATTGCTGTGTAAGCTTCGTGCAAAGGTTTATATGGTTGACTGTGTCAAATGCTTTTGAAAAGTCAAGTAGCACTAGGAAAATCAATTCATCCCTATCAAGCGCCTGTCTAACATCATCCGAAACATTTAATAAAGCTGTGATGCAGCTGTGTTTTTCCCGAAAACCTGATTGTTTCGTGGTAAGCATATTATTTGCAGCGAGAAAAGCACTTATTTGTTTTTGAAGAACCCTTTCGAATGCTTTTGATAAAAATGGCAGGATTGAAATGGGTCTGAATTCGTCCATTTTTGCATTTTTAGGAAGAGGCAAAACTTTTGCCATCTTCCAGAGATCAGGAAATTGACTCGTAGAAAGAATGGTGTTGGAAATAAACGTAACGTACGGTAAAACAATAGGCAATATAATTTTTAAAAATGTAGGATGAACATAGTCAAGTCCCATGGCTTGGGAATTTATGGAGAGAATACTTTCTAAAACATCGGCACTGTCAACCCCTCGAAAACCAAAACCATCTCGATCTACACCCTGGATCGCAAAAGAGTTTGCTGTATTATTATTGGACGTAGCAGACAATTGTGAAGAGACAAACGTTCTGTTCAATGTATTAGCATCAATATCCAAAGGCTGTCGGGACTTTGACTTACCTATGCCCATTATGCGTAAATTCGTCCATAACTGACGGCTACCTAAAGAGGTATTAAGCTTTCTTGAGTATATTTGGGTTTTAACCAGACGTATCTCCAAAAATACTTTATTACGAAGTACGCAGAACGTTCGTCGTAGCTCGTTTAAACGGTAACGCTTCCAGGCATTATAAGCTTCGTCACGTTGACGCATAAGTGAGCGTATGTTGGGAGTAAACCATGGCTTATTAATTGGTTTTATAATTTTAGTTCTTAGGGGCACATAAGTGTTGAACAGATTATTAATATTGTTTGTAAGAAACTGTAACTGGTCGTTTGCTGTGGGTAGAAAGTAGACACTTTCCCAATTAGTTCTTCTTACATCTTCTTCTAAGAGCTGAAAGTCAATGTTTTGAAAGTCATAATACTTGGTTGTACGGTTGGGATGATCAAAACTGAGCTCTAGCGTTACGAAAATCATGTCATGCTTAGAGAAAACAGGTGCAGAAAGCTGATCATATAATGCTACTTTATTGATGTCGCTTACAAAAAACAAGTCCAATAGCGTTGGTTCACTTCCAGAATAATGAGTTGGAGTACTATTGCTTACAGGGACCAAATTAAAACTATGCATATTATGTACAAGAAGGTTAGAACTGAGTAAGTTGCAGTTAAAATCGCCACATAAAATTATATTTGGGGAACTCAGGGAGATCTCTTGTAAGAGAGTGTAGAGAGGTGAAAGATCTATGTATCTATATGGTCTGTATATAACACCTAAGAGAACTCCACCCTCATTACTTGTGAGTTCAAGGAATAAATACTCTATGCGACTACCTGCATCAGAAGAAAGCATAAATTTGCATTTGATAGATTCTTTTACAAATATTGCTACTCCGCCACCAATACGTTCTTTTCTATTTAAACGGAAAATGCGATAGCCCTCTAAGCCACAAACCTCATCAGATAGTTCATCTTTTAACCATGTTTCAGAAATACAGATTACATCCACATCAGATTCAGTAAATAGATGACGAAATTCGTCAATTTTTGGCATTAAGCTTTGAGCATTAATGTGGACAATCCGGAGACCGCTTCTCTGTCTACACAAAACCTTAACCATTGAGCGTAACGTATTTCTATTAGTCATATTTGTGGTATAAAAAGCAGGAAAAGATTTTAAGAGAAGAAAAAGAAAAAAAAAAAAAAAAAAAAACAAATTCAAAGTGAAACAACTTAGTATTATTAGCCTATTGAATAGACGGGAAAATGAGGGGTATAAAGGAACAATTACGTGCAAGGGTTTTTATTATTGAATATGTTTGTTTGGCCTATAAGCATGCTTAAAACCGAAAATGCTACTAAATTCACCCATGCGTTTCTGAGAGAATGGTCACACTGGCCATTTTTCGGTATTTTTGGCATAACTCGAAAACTAAGCCGAATTTGACAATTTTACATATAATACTTTTTGTTCAAAATTAAATTTTCTATTGGAATGGATAGTTGAAAAAATTTTACGAAAAATTTAAGCAGGAAAAGGTAACAAAAACCAACCTAAAAAAAATAAAAAAATCAAGGATATATAAGTTTTTTATAAATTGTGCATAACTTTTTTTGAAGCAAAGATAGGGTCAATACATGCACAGACAAAATAAAGTAGAGACTTAAGGCCTTAATATGGCATGTTCAAAAATTAATATTTGTTCAAAATTGACAGAGATATTCCCATTCAAACCTTATCATTTCTTATAATTTTTTGCAGTTTTGGCCCGAAAGTCCCTTTTTCGGTACATTATGGCAAATTTCACTTTCGTAAAAATGTTCGAAATAAAAATTTCGATATAATATGACATTAGAACTATAGAGAATTTATAAAAAGGATAAAAGTTCGCAATTTCATTTTTCGGCTGTTTTTTAATGCTTTCAGACCTACAGACCGAACGGTTGGTCCGATTAACATAAGATTTGGTACTAGTTGCTAAGAACGTTAACTTTGTCATAAGGTACCAAAAAATAGGCTTACGGACAAAAACTGTGAAAAATGATAAGAAATGGTAAAGTTTGAATGGATATATCTCTGTCAATTTTCAAATAATATGGCTTTTTTAACATGTCATATTAAAGCCCTTAAAATCCAGTTTACTTCGTTCATGCATGTCTTGAGCGTATCTTTGCTCCGAAAAAAGTTATGCGCAATTTAGAAAAAAATTTTTAAATCTTTGATTTCTCGATTTTTTTTATGTTGGTTTTTGTTTACTGTTGCTGCTTAAATTTTTTTAAGAAATTTTCCAAACTATCCATTTCGATAGAAAATTTAATTTTGAACAAAAAGTATCATATGTAAAATTGTCAAATTCGGCTTAGTTTTCGAGTTATACCAAAAATTCTGAAAAGTGGCCAGTGTGACCATTCTCTCAGAAACGCATGGGTGAATTTAGTAGCATTTTCGGTTTTAAGCATGCTTATGGGCCAAACAAACATATTCAATAATAAAAACCCTTGCACGTAATTGTTCCTTTTTAAAAGGTCAATTCAATAGGCTACATAAAAAGATAAGAAAAAAATAAAATTATAATAGCTGTGTTTTTTTGCATGTCCAGATAAAATTGTGTGAAAAAAACGGCAACAAAGCAAAACAATTTACATGTTAAATACAACAACAACTATGTCCATATAGAGTTAGCTAAGTCCAGATAATTAACTGGAGTTAACTTTTGTCCCGATAAATCGGTATTGCCAGACTACCATTGTCGTTGTGTTATCGATAATTTGTATAAAAATGTCAAATGTTTGTTGGTAAGATAGTTCAGAACAAAATGGCAGACCAAGGCAAATGTTGAAATGTCCCGATGTCGTTTTTTTCGCCAAACTCCATATGGACATACAAAAAAACGCAGCTAATAATGATTTATTAATGATAAATGTATTTTAAATTTATAAAAAGCAATTGCAAAAAATTAAATGAAAAATATTCAAAGAGAAAAAAAAAATTAGTATAATTGGTTTATAATAAAGAGAAAACTAAAAAAAATAGCAAAAAAGAAAAATAGTAACATCAATTAGGAACTACTGCACTGGCAACGCTGTCGAGGTCCTCTATGAATTCAATTGACAAAGCTGTATCATCGTTTTGACGTTTAACATAAACCACCCCCCGGGCAGTGTATACAGAAGACATTTGTTTATTCTTTTTTAACTCAAGTGCTCGTTGAAAAATACACCTGTTCTGCTGCGATAAACTTTCTCGGATATAAATCGTGGATGATGCCGCAGAGGTCGAGGAGCTGTCGATAGCAAGGTGTACGTCTTTGTACGTCTTTTGCAAAATTCAAATTTTAGCATCGATTTCCACGCATTGAAATAATAGATGCTCAGAAAGACCCAATTTACACCAATGCTAGTTTTTGCACACAACTTCGTGTTTTGCAATATCGATATATTCCAAAAAGCCACAGAAAACAGTTTACACAAAATTCCTTGAAATATAACTGCAAAATACTTATTTATAGCCGTTCCACACTATCCCATTGAGTATTAATACATGTCAAAAAAGTGTGAAGAAAGTCATGTATAATAGTGTGGAAGCAAAATTTGAAATTTCATCACACACAACTTGACATCGCATCCTACACGATTTGACGTGTGTTTATACCTGAAAATATTTAAGATCGGTTCTAAAACCATCACACATTCTATCCCACTTGGGCGTTTGAGGTTATGGCCTATTGAATAGACGGGAAAATGAGGGGTATAAAGGAACAATTACGTGCAAGGGTTTTTATTATTGAATATGTTTGTTTGGCCTATAAGCATGCTTAAAACCGAAAATGCTACTAAATTCACCCATGCGTTTCTGAGAGAATGGTCACACTGGCCATTTTTCGGTATTTTTGGCATAACTCGAAAACTAAGCCGAATTTGACAATTTTACATATAATACTTTTTGTTCAAAATTAAATTTTCTATTGGAATGGATAGTTGAAAAAATTTTACGAAAAATTTAAGCAGGAAAAGGTAACAAAAACCAACCTAAAAAAAATAAAAAAATCAAGGATATATAAGTTTTTTATAAATTGTGCATAACTTTTTTTGAAGCAAAGATAGGGTCAATACATGCACAGACAAAATAAAGTAGAGACTTAAGGCCTTAATATGGCATGTTCAAAAATTAATATTTGTTCAAAATTGACAGAGATATTCCCATTCAAACCTTATCATTTCTTATAATTTTTTGCAGTTTTGGCCCGAAAGTCCCTTTTTCGGTACATTATGGCAAATTTCACTTTCGTAAAAATGTTCGAAATAAAAATTTCGATATAATATGACATTAGAACTATAGAGAATTTATAAAAAGGATAAAAGTTCGCAATTTCATTTTTCGGCTGTTTTTTAATGCTTTCAGACCTACAGACCGAACGGTTGGTCCGATTAACATAAGATTTGGTACTAGTTGCTAAGAACGTTAACTTTGTCATAAGGTACCAAAAAATAGGCTTACGGACAAAAACTGTGAAAAATGATAAGAAATGGTAAAGTTTGAATGGAAATATCTCTGTCAATTTTCAAATAATATGGCTTTTTTAACATGTCATATTAAAGCCCTTAAAATCCAGTTTACTTCGTTCATGCATGTCTTGAGCGTATCTTTGCTCCGAAAAAAGTTATGCGCAATTTAGAAAAAAATTTTTAAATCTTTGATTTCTCGATTTTTTTTATGTTGGTTTTTGTTTACTGTTGCTGCTTAAATTTTTTTAAGAAATTTTCCAAACTATCCATTTCGATAGAAAATTTAATTTTGAACAAAAAGTATCATATGTAAAATTGTCAAATTCGGCTTAGTTTTCGAGTTATACCGAAAATACTGAAAAGTGGCCAGTGTGACCATTCTCTCAGAAACGCATGGGTGAATTTAGTAGCATTTTCGGTTTTAAGCATGCTTATGGGCCAAACAAACATATTCAATAATAAAAACCCTTACACGTAATTGTTCCTTTTTAAAAGGTCAATTCAATAGGCTATATAAAAAGATAAGAAAAAAATAAAATTATAATAATGATTTATTAATGATAAATGTATTTTAAATTTATAAAAAGCAATTGCAAAAAATTAAATGAAAAATATTCAAAGAGAAAAAAAAAAATTAGTATAATTGGTTTATAATAAAGAGAAAACTAAAAAAAATAGCAAAAAAGAAAAATAGTAACATCAATTAGGAACTACTGCACTGGCAACGCTGTCGAGGTCCTCTATGAATTCAATTGACAAAGCTGTATCATCGTTTTGACGTTTAACATAAACCACCCCCCGGGCAGTGTATACAGAAGAGATTTGTTTATTCTTTTTTAACTCAAGTGCTCGTTGAAAAATACACCTGTTCTGCTGCGATAAACTTTCTCGGATATAAATCGTGGATGATGCCGCAGAGGTCGAGGAGCTGTCGATAGCAAGGTGTACGTCTTTGTACGTCTTTTGCAAAATTCAAATTTTAGCATCGATTTCCACGCATTGAAATAATAGATGCTCAGAAAGACCCAATTTACACCAATGCTAGTTTTTGCACACAACTTCGTGTTTTGCAATATCGATATATTCCAAAAAGCCACAGAAAACAGTTTACACAAAATTCCTTGAAATATTACTGCAAAATACTTATTTATAGCCGTTCCACACTATACCATTGAGTATTAATACATGTCAAAAAAGTGTGAAGAAAGTCATGTATAATAGTGTGGAAGCAAAATTTGAAATTTCATCACACACAACTTGACATCGCATCCTACACGATTTGACGTGTGTTTATACCTGAAAATATTTAAGATCGGTTCTAAAACCATCACACATTCTATCCCACTTGGGCGTTTGAGGTTATGGTGAAACCGATTTTTTTGATGCAAGTGTGGAAGCAATATATGAAAATCATTTTCATCACACAAATTTGGCAGTCGTATGAAATTCTTTCCCACTTTATTCTGACATGTGTTAATACTTTGTGGGATAGTGTAGAGGCACTTTTAATATCGATTTTCACGAATTTAAACTATCGATGGTCAGAAACACGCAGTTTACACCATGCAAGTTCTTGCGCACACCTTCGTGTGAAACAAGATTTTGAAATATCGGATTTCAAAAAGGGCACACATAACAGCTTAACACCATGAACTGCCTTGCAATATTGATTTTATTAAATTTGTTGATATTCATTCATTGTGCAAAAAACATCGATTTTCACCCATTAAAATCATTGATGCCTAGAAAGATACCACTTACACGCGGTTTTAGCATACAAGCTTCTGTGCATCATTATTTTGCAATATCGATGTTTAAAGTTGAAATACCTTGCTTATGACTTCATATTTTTATTTGTATGAGAACTTAAATCGATTTTAAAAAACTTAAGAAAAAATAGCTGGCACCAGAAATTTTGAAAGTAAAAATACATTAGAGCATAGCATGACGCATTTTTTGCTTTGGTCAAACAAAAAACTTAAACAAAAACACCTGAAAAAACATCGATGTTAAGTAGCATCGATGTTTTCGGTTCGATATTTATTGACATCGATGTTTGGTCTTCGATGTTGAAATCGATGTTGTTTCAATACCGCACATCCCTATCTGGAAAATACTTTTATTTTTGTATAATTCAGACGTCAAATTATGAAGCCGACCACCTAATTGTCATCTTCAAATGGAATCAAAGAAACTGTTATATATTATACACTATCCAGTGTATTAAAGAGATCAGTGGTCACGTCTCATACAGCGATAGACCATCTTATGTGCAATGCGGTACTCGCTTCGCAATTTAGCCTTTCGTTGAACATTTGTTTCGGCATTTATTTGGATTGAGACTCATCAGAACCAAATGGTGATCACTTCCCACATTGGCATTTCTTATAATCCGGACATCACACATTGACTTCCTCCATCGCTGCTGAATCATGATATAATCAATTTGGTTTTCGGTTTGACCATCCGGATGCACCCAGGTAATTTTGTTGCACGTCTTATGCTTAAATACAGTCCCACCTATCACAAGACGATTCGCGTTACAAAAGTCAACAAGCAAGTCACCATTTTCATTCCGTGACCCTAAGCCATTTCTTCCCATCACGCGTTCCAGTCCGTAATTGTCAAAACCGACTTGGGCATTGAGGTCTCCCATAACGACTATGATGTCGGCTCTCGGAACACTTCTGTATACCGAGTTAAGATGAGTGTAGAACGGGGTTTTGTCTTCTTCGGTCGCTTCATTTGTGGGGGCGTAGCACTGAATGATTGTGACGTTACGGATTTTTGAACGAAATCTGGGCGCCCAGATCCCATGTTCTGTATCTTTCGAATCGATAAATCTTGTCGAGAAACGATGAAAATTGAAACGAAACTCATTTTATCACATCATCGGGTTTCTGTAACTTTGACAGTCGTTCATTTTATCGACTGGAACAATCGGAATAGAAATCCTGGAAAAATTCGATAAAATGGGTTTCTGTATCTCAGAAAGTCGATAAGTTTTTCATTTTAAATGTCAAAACTTATCGCTGACCGAAGAGCTGGCGAGAAAATAAACAAGATACAAAAAAAATAAAATAAAAAGTTTAAAAATTAAAATGGATCCAACCAAAAAGGTAAATAAATAAATATAGACATTTTGATTAATTTATTTACAGGCATGTACAGTATAGTATCATTTGGACAAGTCTTGGGATTCCCCTGGGAGCATAATTTATTTTCCTTCGATTGTCAATTACTGCGACAAATACCTTCATCCACGAACTGATTCTCGTTTCTGGGAGGGTGCGGTGCCCAGTTATAGTGACGAAGAATAGTAAGACATTTCGAATGTCCCGAAAAAAAACTTTCACCGGATCTGTGACGGATTGGACCTAACAATGTTCAAGTACTCCTCACAGGATTTAATAATGGTATGTAAGCGGTTTCATGCAGGAAGCTTTTTTTTATTCTTGATCTTTTCAGACAAAATCTCAACCAGTTGGAGTCCGCCTTGTTCCCAGCTTGGTAATATCTCCCAGTCAATATTATCCCCTGAACTCATGGAAGTGCCCTTACCCACAGACGCAGCAGCAGCACGCTTTCAATGAAGCTGTAAATAATGTACTCGCAGAAAATGCCTACATATATGCGCTTTTTGCCCACTGGCGGATCCCCCAACGCAAGTATGACCTAGAAGCCCATACAATCGAAGCTGACGCCTTAGCTTTTGTTGTGCTATCCATAACATTCCTGATGAAAATGAAGATACCTTAATGAATGGGCTGACTCCGTTGAAAGTTCCAAATGCAACTCCAAACAAGCCTTGCAGACAAGAGCCTACCTCAGACTACCCAAACAATCTACTCGAAATTCAGAGATACAAAATAATAAAAACAAGTTATTTTTGTGTTAAGTACGTTTTTTAAAAGCTTAAAACGAATTCTTTTATTATAAAGTAAATGAAGTTAACAATTTTTGAAAAATCGTTTGAAAACTCAAAATAAATAAATACAAATTGAAGAATTTTGTTAATTGATATTCCTTAGCTGGGACTAAAGTCGTTGGATCGAATGCTGTACGGCTTGTAAGTCAAACTTCTAACGAAGTCTTCAAGTTTGGTGTAATTAGCAGAGCCACAAATTCTAAAAACAAAGCAAAGTACTTTTCCGGAATCATTCCTGAGATCTCCAATATATCTTCTGTTAAGATTTCTGCACTCGTTCCCTTCAAATCTTTTTCGATTTTAACATCTTCCAACTAGCAAATGTGCCGAGGACGTTCGATAATCTAAAGTTATGACTCCAAATCAATCGAGGGATTCAACCAATATGAATTCTTGTCCTACCTTGGATCTTTCTGGGGTTTGAAGTGAAATTTTGTACAACGCAATGTAATGGGATCAATGGCTTTAGACACTTAATTGCAGACCAAGCAAAGCCGCAAACTGTGGCTTCTTTTTCCATTGTGTCATAAACTTGGGCTCATCCAATGTGATGATATTTTATTTTTTATTCCAGACAACTTTCCCAGGCACAATTCTTTTCCTTTCGTTTTCTGTATAGAAATTAGTAAGAGTTGTGGCCATTTGAACACTCGTATTGCAGACTTTTTATGGTTACTCTTGACTCGTTTGAACTGCTTAATACTATCCCCAAATCCATGTTGTTCGATTCTTAATCAACCCTTGTATTTGCACTCGCACTTGCCTTTGGAGTGGCACGGAATTTTATGTTTTGGCCACTATAAGTTAAAGTTACTGTTATCAACATAATTAGACTGTTTGGTGCAGTATTAATTTAATTTTAATTTTTAATTAATTTATTAATCTTATTATTGGTGGTCGTGACTTAAAAAAGAATAATTGTTTTGTTTTTCTATTTATTTGAAATGTCAATATGACAATTCAACTTATCGCCTTCCAGTGGAAATTCCAGCCGGAAGAGTTCGGAAATTGAACTTATCGCGTTCGGTTACAGAAACCCGAATTTTTCCAGAGGCGATAACTGAGGAATGAGTTGTTTCATTTTTTAACGATTCGAAAAGTTATCGCCTGAGTTATAGAACATGGGTCCAGGAGATCTAACTACGCCTCGCTTCTTCGTTCAACATAATTCCGACACCATGCAGTCTTTGGATACCCTGTCTTTCATCTTTCCCGGAATACAGCATTCTCGTCTGTCCAGTGTCTGATCTCTTCCTCTCCACTTAGTTTCGCTTATGCACAGGGTACTGATCTTTAGGCGAAGCATTTCACATTTAATTTCATTTCATTTCATTGCATTTCATTTCATTTCATTTCATTTCATTTCATCGCTGTACAAGGATCGAACGATTTTCATACATATGCGGTAGCCAAAAGTAACATTTGAGCTTCTTGAAAGATTTCTTCTTTTTGTCAACGATTCATTTATTATTATGGCATCTTGATTGACGCTCGTACATATAAGATGCTGCACCCCCAAATCCGAAGCTGCAGAAGGATTTTCCATAAAAAGATTACCTCTTGGGGACTCATTTCCATTTGTTGTCATAGTTCATGTATTTGCATATATATCCTTCCACCATGGCTCAGATTTGACAGGCACACCCGCCTTTTGTATGGTCAAATACATAACTGCTCTAGGCCGCCCACTATTGGAAAACAGACGCCTTTTGTAGCCGCCCAATATGGGTTACAGACACTACCTGCTGCTGTCGTTGGCCTTTTAACGAAAAAAGCTCCTCCGCCACCAGACTATCATGCCGTTCACCGCCACCTGCTGTTCATCCGCCTTAAGGGGGCTTTTAACCATCCCAAGGACAAGTTTGTGCCCTGACTAGCATCGCTGGGTTGTCTGCTTATACCGGCATCCATTCAGTCCTCCTGCACGTTAGCGTTACCCGCCCTCTTCCACGTGGAGGTGTGCATAGGGATTTTCCTTTCATTGAGCCTAGGGCCATGTGGCGTCCTAGCACTCTCCAGTAATTTTAGAGGGCAACAAGTAAAGGAACAACGGGAATCTAATCTTACCTTGAAGACTCTAAATATAATATAATTCAACAAAAACTTATTCAATTGTTTAGTAATGACAAGAACCTGAGATTTGTTAAATGTAGTCATTTGGCGACGGATTTAAAAGGTGAAGAAGAAGTTATTGAGGCAATTGAAAAGATTCACATTGATACAAATCACAGAGGAATCAAAGAAAATTTTGCAGAAATTAAGAATAAATATTTCTTTCCCAATATAATTAAATACATTAATAAATATATTAATAGTTGTCAGGTTTGCAATGAAAGCAAATATGAGAGAAAACCTTTTAAGAAATACTGTAATCATACTGAAACACCTGATAGACCAAATATGATTGTGCATTTAGATATTTTTCAAGTCCATCGGACTTATTTTGTAACAACTATAGGTAGCTTCACAAAGATAGGTAGTGTACACAAAATAAATGATAAAAATATGTGGACTGTATAAATTTAAATAGAAGAAAGAATTGCGTTACTAGGAAAACCAGACTTATTAATAATGGATTACGAGTTTAACAACAGTTTAATAAACTTGTACTGTAGAGAACAACATAAATATCATAACACATTTTACAACTCCCAACTCTCACACGAGGAATTCGGATATTGAGCGATTCCATTCAACCAATTTCACGAGAAAATTCAATTCACTGTAGAGAGGGAAAAAAGTAAATCGATAGCATTTTTGGATGATGAGGTCCACCGCCAAAATCACCGGCTCTCATTTAACTGGTACCAAAAAGATATGGCGTCGGGAAGGCTTATTAATTTCCGATCAAACCAAGCCAAACACATTCGATTAAATACTGCATCAAACCTTATAAACAAAGTCTTTACGTTGAGTGACCGGGAATTCCACTCCGCTAATGAGGAAAAGGTAACAAGAATGGATGATGAGGTCCACCGCCAAAATCACCGGCTCTCATTTAACTGGTACCAAAAAGATATGGCGTCGGGAAGGCTTATTAATTTCCGATCAAACCAAGCCAAACACATTCGATTAAATACTGCATCAAACCTTATAAACAAAGTCTTTACGTTGAGTGACCGAGAATTCCACTCCGCTAATGAGGAAAAGGTAACAAGAATCCTCTTATGCCGGATTTACATGAATGGAAAGCTGCCAGTATAATGACAAAAAGAATGAAATTGTCCATTCTTTTGTTGTTGCTTTTGTCATAATACTGGCAGTTTTCCAATCGTGTAAATCCGGCATTAGATAAAAGTTTTCCGGTAGAAATCATAAGAAGCTTAATACAACAACAAAAACATAAAGCTCCATCGGAAAAGGCAGTAAAAGACAGGGAAGATGGGAGAGGTGCCTACAAAAGTGTTGTGTATGTCCCGAAACTTGCCGAAAATTTCAAGGAAATAACCACTAAAAATAACATAGACGTCAACTTAGCGTACAAGTCAAATCAGACCATGGCTTCCCTCTTCACGTGTCAAGACGGAAAAGGACCGTTGTACAGACGTAGTCTATAAAGTGAACTGCCAAGGGAAAACCAGTGAAACATGCAACCTTTGCTACGTCGGCACAACAAAACAACTCCTTCGACAAAGAATGGCGGGTCATAAGTCAGACATTCGTTCAAAAAATGCTGGAAAGACAGCACTGGCTTGCCATAGCGTTGAGACTGGCCACAAACTGGACTTCGAAGGGGTGGAGATCCTTGCAACGGAGAAGCATACGTCCAAACGATACACATTAGAAACACTACACATAATTAACAACAAAAACAACATGAACCGTAAACAAGATATACAGAACATATCTGCGGTTTACTGCTCCTTAGTCGCCAACAGTAGATCAACAAATTAACATCACTTAGACTAAACTTCTTTATCCGAAATGTTTAAATATTTATTTTTATTAAAAACCTTAAGTTTAAATTCTCAAAATATTTTCAAATATTGTAGCTTAAAATTTTAAATACCAACCTCTATGTAAGTTCATATCATGTTCGCCTACATACATATGTGCAATAATTTCTTTTTTTTAAATAAAGATTTCCCCTGAAGAAGACGGCAACCACCGTCGAAACGTTGGGAAAAAGGAAATAAAATAATCTTTCATTAAATCATCATTTCGACCAAAAAAGCCGATGAGAATATTCATATTTAATTATTCTCAGACATATATCTCACATTCAATTTGGTCAAGAATTTCATCAAAAAAAGATTCCATTCAACGCTCTTAGAACATATTCGAATAATAAAAGGAGAACAAGAAAATATTGGTACCGAAGAATAAGTAATACGAGCTGTAGGGTTTTATAATAATACAATTCACTCCACAACAAATGTAGAACCGATAGATTTTATTAACCTTTTAGACCTAGGTATATTAAAAAAAAAATAGCTCAGACTATGCAAGAAAACAAAATGAAAGCGATTAATAGAATAAACTCAAAAAGAGAACCGATAACAAGCTGTTATCCAAACGATTTATACATCAAAAATCCTAAAGGAATAAATCATAAGACTGCTGAAAGATTTAAGAAATTCAATGCAAATAAAAATAATAAAATAGAATATTTAAAATCAAGCGACCACATAAAGTAATTTGAAATAGTTTTCGAATAAAATTTCATTTGATTGCAACACTTATTGTTATCATCACAACTCTTATATCAACCACAATGGGGTCCGTCGAAATAAATAAAATTGAAACAGAAGCCGGATATACAATATTAGAAAGCGAGCCAATAAACATAATTCAAAACTACTCGAAATTAATCCATGTTATTGAACTTAACGATCTAAATGAAACAATACAAAATATAAAATTAAGCGTATCTAACGGTTTTCCCCGTTTTATAAATAATTTAATTCTTACAAAGAATCTTAACGACAAAATTGTCGATTTAGAACATTCTTTATCAACAATTACCATTCATACGAGGAAGAGAAGAGCAAAGATAAAATTATACAAGAAATAGATATCGGTAATTTGTTGCTTATAAATGTAAATACTACTCTAATTAATAAATGTAATAATTTTTCCTACTCACTAGTCGGAAATTATTTTATTAGATTTGAAAAATGCGAAATTGTAATTGATAATTTTTACATTAAACGTTATGAAAGTAAATATAATATTAAAATAAATAAATTGGGTGGCGCAACAGCTCATGGAGAACCAGGGCCTAGTGACTTACAACTCACAACCATTCCTGTGTGCGTGTTTGTTGGCAGGAATGGAGGGGACCTACAGTTTTTTGCCGAGTCCGAACGGCTAAATTGAGAAGCACTTTTTCATGACAAGTATACTCTTGGAGGATTTGTCAGTTCCTCGCAAGAGGCAGTACCTCGAATAAAACATTTCTGTTTTTAGGGGGCACGGCTGGGAATCGAACCCACACCTTCGGCATGACAGTCCTACGCACTAACCATCAAGCCACGAGGTACTATATAATATTATTATTCCCAATTTGAATATTTTATCAGAAAATTTGACAGAAATAAAACATCCTTTAAATTTTAGTAATTTTAACGAAATAACAGAAGTTTTTGAAAAAAAACAAGTAAAATAAACTATAAATTTAACGTATTGTAATATTTTCTAAGGCTCGTTAATAAAACTTATTTACTTTATTCAAAACGTCCACTAATTTATTTCACAATATAAAACACTTTACTTTTCTTACTACAAACAAAACGATTTATTATTCACCACTGAAATTAATTCACAAACTTTACTTTTCACTTTTATTACAACCAACTTTATTCATTCACGATTAATAACAAACTGTGTCGCTGCCGTTCAAACATGTGCCTTTTATACTTGTTTTCCAAACTCTGGAAAGCAGTGGAAGGTTCTCGTCTCTGCTTCCAGAGCTTTCCGTAGGGGAAATTTCCCAATAATTTCCCTTCCAAAAGCTTTTATTTGACAGCTGGTAAATCTGCTATAATCCGGCAGATGGCGCTTCTTTCGTTTGAGAGTTGCTATAATTATAGCTAATAAGGGTATAACAATAAAATAAAAACACCATTAATTTGAGATTACAAAGTTAAATCAAATCTTACAACATTATTTTCACAAAATAAAACAAAAGAAAGAGATAAACAGAGATCCAGTTTGATGTTTATTCCAGAAATAACAAATACATTAAAAACATCGTTCCGGAAAAATAATATTAAGCCAGTATTCTCCAACCAAAATAAACTAAAAAATATTTTAACATCTACCAAAGACAAAAGAAAAACACTTGACAAGTCCGGCATATACGAAATTACATGCAACGAATGTGACAAAAAATACTATGGCCAAACCAAACGCTCAGTAAGAACGAGGTTCAAAGAAAACAAAAACAATATAAAAATAACGAAGTGAGAAAGTCCGCCTTCGCAATGCATGCAATACAGGAACAACATCTTTCAACAACAATTGACAACGTCCGACTCCTCAAGTGCCTGCATTATAGCCGAAAATTGGATGCATTTGAAAGCCTATACATACACAGGAATGCTGTAGCTATAAACGCTAATATGGGCAACATTGAGTCTGAGTTGTTCCAGTCATATTTATTAGATTTTCTTAGAACACGCTTGGGCAGTTGTCCAGCTAGTCAATGCCTAAATAGTTTAGGCAACTTGTTTTTTATAAACGCATTCCAACAATTGCCCAAATGTGGCCTCATTTATTCACTGACATGCCTGTATTTATTCATTTTTGAATGAATTAATGAATTTTAGTACGCTTTGGGGCACTTTTAACTAGCTTTTCATTCATTTCAAAACTAGAAAATTAGAAAACCAGAAATATTTGCCCACCTTATTCATTAAACCTGTCTACTTTCAAATAAGATTTGGACAACCAATTTCAGTGGATAAGTTAGTCAATCGGTGCTAAGAATTTATAAATAACATTTTGGAGCCAGACAGGTGTCTAAAGTTAGACATAGCTTGGAATGGGTTTATAAATAGCACTGTTCGTGTTATTATTTGTTCTCTATCTGTGTCTTCCAACCCCCCTCACTTCTTTTAACTATGTTATTGATATTCCTCTCTTTTTCTTTCACACCTTTTCATATTCCAATATTTTATTGTGTAACTTAACTACCTATGATCTGAAAAAATGTAATAATGTATGTAGATAGATAGATAGATAGATAAATTCTTTATTTCATCAACAATTTTACAATAAGTATTCTTAAGAATAATAACATGGCAATCTTGCCGTCTGCCTGATATGACATTCCATATGAATTAAAGAAAAAATTATATTAAAAGAAAGATGTAAAAAATAAGAAAAATAAATATCAATAAATTTAAATGCTATTCATTATAAATGTAAGGAAGGAAGAATTAAACTATCAATTTTAGTTATAAAACACAATTTTGACAATTTTAATTATTTAAAGCATAAAATAAAATTAAAATTTTAAAT
The DNA here is from genome assembly GCA_963921185.1 of Dasysyrphus tricinctus. Lineage (NCBI taxonomy): Eukaryota > Metazoa > Arthropoda > Insecta > Diptera > Syrphidae > Dasysyrphus > Dasysyrphus tricinctus. Next base: position 141,033,308 of record OY992531.1, read on the forward strand.
GATTTGAAACATAGAGAGAAATATGTATATTCAACTAATTTTAACAATTTTAATGATTTGAAACATAAAATGAGATCAAGATTTTAAATGATTTGAAACATTAAATAAATAACAGTTTTAAATGTTTTGAAACATAAAATGAGGAATAAATTATTCAACCAATTTTAAGTGATTTGAAATACAAAATAAAAAATAATAAATTTTGGATGATTTGCAACACAAATTCGATAAATTTAAAACACAATAACTGAATAAATGATCAGCTTTATAACTAGAAACTGTTTCGGTAAGTTAGGGCTTGTTGGCAATATTTATAAAGACTAAGCCATCCGGCTGCTCCGTTTAAAATTTCATAAAGTCGCGGTAAAGAGAGAAAACTTTCTTGGAAATGTAATCGACGAATTTCCTGTAAGATTGGGCAGACAGCCAAGAAGTGATTAATATCTTCGATATCCCTTCTGTTGCATAGATTACAAAGCTGCGGTAGATCATTACGATGTGGTATATAGTTTATATTTAAGATTTCAACTCTGGATCTAAAAATGGTACTGATAATCTCAGGTGAAAATTCGCTACGAAAATAGTTGGCATCTGATAGAAGTTCGTGGTTTAAGTGCTTATATATATTTCTGGATGTAGAAGAATTAGCTTTGGAAATATTTTCAATGTATACTTTATGATCAATTTTTGCAATCCCGCCTGCGAACTGGTCTTGCCATTCCCCCACGTTAGATTTTGATAGAGACAGAACGGAGTCGTGGCATAAGGCAAGTTGGTTCCATTCTTTAAAAGGAGAGGCATTAGTGTGGAGTAGTTTCCTCAAGATAGCTTTGTGGAGACACTCATTACTTCTTTTCATAATATTTGTTAAAAAGTCAGCATTTGCTTTCAAATTTCGTATATACATAGGTGTTATACCTGACTCTACGTAAATAGCGTAGTTCGGTGTAGAGTTTGGCAACCGAAATAAGCGCTTGAAGAAATGCCTGTGTAAATTTTCAAAAGCTTCTAGGGGTTTATATCCAAAAACTTGCACTCCATAGGACATGCAGGCATTGACCGTTGCGTTAAACACACGATATTTGGATGCAAGATCAATGTTTTGATTTGAAGAAATTTTTGGCCACATCATATTTAGTGCTAGTTTAGCTTCATTAGTTTTCAACTTTGAATGTTGAAGAAAGCTCAGATTGTGTGTCATCAAAACTCCCAAGTACTTAAACTCCTGTACAACTTCAATTCGTTCATTCTTAAGAGACCAATTTTCTTCTGGATATCTTCTACTTTTCCTAGCTTCAAAAATTACTATTTTAGTCTTTTGCGTATTTACTTGGAGACCCCAAGTGTCACAAAATGAGCTCAGTCTGTTTAGTTGCAGTTGTAGGGTAAAAGGATTGTCCGCTAGAATTACCAAATCATCAGCATAAAGCAATACTTTAACTGCAATATTGGCAAAAAGAACTCCATCTGGAAGAAGATCGGAGATTTCGTCGATGAATAGAGCAAATAGCAATGGACTGAGTATACATCCTTGAGGAACGCCAGCAGTCGTTTCAAATAAATGTGAGAATCCATTTCCATCCCATACTCTTGCATTTGATGATGAAATAAATTTGTAATACATCGAAAGAAATTTTCGGGAAATGCCTAGACATGAAAGTTTGTAGATTAAAGCTTGCCTGTTGACTTTATCAAAGGCAGCCTTAAAATCTACGAAACAAGTGTACAACTTCTTCTTATGCTCGATAAATTTGTTGGCTATACTAGAAAGGACAAAGATATGATCCATTGTCGAAAATCCAGGCCGGAAACCCTCTGGAACATACTAAGCAGGTGGTTATTTTCAATCCATTTTGTTAGCCTTTCGTATAAAACAGATGCAAAAATTTTTCTTATAGTATTTAAAATGGATATACCTCTGTAGTTTTCTGCGGCATTTGCATTTCCTTTTTTAAAAATTCCGAAAATAATAGCTTTATTAAAACTGCTTGGAACACAGGCTTCGTTATATATTCTATTAAAGAAAAGCACAAGATAATGTTTGAATTCAGCAGTGCTATTTTTGTAGAACTCTACTGGTATGCCATCTATGCCTTGAGCTTTATTATTTTTCATTTTATGAAGTGTTGATTCAAGCTCAGATAAAGAAATAGAAGTATCTAGCTCATTAATCTCAACGCCAGGCATTGCGTAATCAAAAGTATGAAGGTTCTCGTCCGCCGACAGAAGAGTTTTAAAATGAGCTGCCAATGTCTCAGCTTCAAGAATATTCTTCATACATTGATTCCGCCCACCTAGCTCACGAACATTATTCCAGAAAGACTTGGAATCTTTACAGTTTTCCAACTTCTTCGCTAGATTTTTTAGGTAACAATTTTTTTTAGCGTGACACAACTGTTTATATTCTTTATTAATATGGAGGTAGATGTGCTTAAAAAATTGAGAATTTGTTGATCTGAATAGTTTTAGATATACAAATGAAAGCTTACGGAGATTTCTGCAGTCACTATCAAACCATATATTTATAGGTACACAGTTGTTGGTGTGGTTTAATGCAAAGGGAGCCGAAGTTCTTATGACTCCAGTTATACTTTCGCATATCTCCTCTATGGTGTTTGAGGATTGCGGAGGCAAGGAATCTGTATGACGATCCAAAAGTCTTTTGTACAGTGGGGCGTTGCTCTCAGACCATGTAAGTCTGTGTAAATTAGTAACATTTGTTTGCTGCGATCCTTTAGCAAATTTCGTTCTAACTACTATTGGCATATGTGACGAAAAGTTGGCCACATCCACCTCAAAGTCTTTAAACGAACTCAACCAGTGCCCCGATAATGCAGCAAAATCAATAACAGACTGGCCCTGCCCACTAACAAACGTGAATTCACCACAAACATCACCTTCAGACGCGCCATTCAGCACGTATAGCCCAAATGGTTCAAAAAATTCAATTAAATTTCTACCATTACTATTAAAAACTTCATCTTTTGAGCTTCTTAAACCATTTAACACATCAAGCGATTGTAAGTAACGAACAGAGGAATTTTGACATTGACCAATTCTAGCATTCAAATCTCCCACAATCATTACATTCTCCAATGATGAATTGGTCATAAAATCTACAAGGTTGTCAAAATCATTCTGCCAGTTATTGCAATTTAAGTACACGGGAATGATATAATAATTTAAATTGTTGCTTAAAACTTGAAAGATGATTTTGTTATCAATAACTTTAAATTTGACGAAATGCTCCCATAAGTTTTTTTTAATGCCACATAAAATACCTCCACTGGCTCTTCCATGCGAGCTACTTCTACTTGCAGGAGTAAACATAATTTTAAAGTCTTTAAAATATTTATGAAATTCGTTTTCGTTTTTTTCTTCTAAAAAAGTTTCCAAAAGAATTATGATATCAAATTTTTGAATATACTTGAAAAAATCTGGTACTAAAAGTTTACTTTTAAGGCCAGTAATATTATAAGAACATATATTTAAATCTACAAAATTAGTTAAATTATGGCAGACGACAGATTTACCCTATTGACACCTGGTAAGTTGCTTTCCACACCACCTGCATTTCAGCACATGAACCCTATCTGGGGGATAAAATTTTTCCCAATTTGACGTTCAATGTATTTGTCATAAGAGAAAAGCAAAAGAGAGTCATATTCATGTTACTTTTTCTAATAACTTTTATATGAACGGATACAACTTTTATGATTGCAACAGAATAACAAAACATGTAAGTTTACAAATCTAGCAAAAAATAAATCAAAACCGACGCCTCAAATGCTTTAAATTTAAGATGAAAAATGTAAACAAACTACCTCTACAACGAGAAACAACAACACCAATACTCGTTTGAGAAAAAAGCAACACAGGGACGTAGCCAAGTTTTAGTTTTGTTTTCTTTAATAATGTTTGTATTGAAAATGAAGATTTTCAAATACATTTCAACATTTTTGTTCGGAATGAAAATTTCTTGCATATATATTTACCAATTTAATTACAAAAAAAAAACTTTTTCAAGTATTTTTACCTACGTACAGAATTTTTTTGTTTGGAAGTAAATGTAAATATTTTAAATGCTTCTTCCTTATACCGAATTTACACGACTGGTGAAAAGCTGCCAGCATAATGGCAAAAATAATGAATTTGTCCATTCTTCTGTTATTGTTTTGGTCATTATATTGCCAGCTCTCCAATCGTATAAATGCGGCATTAACAAAAGACGCAGGCACGATTGAAGTGTTATTATTTCCTCATATTTTTGGAGGGTACATATTTTGAAAATAAGAATTGTAAAAAATTAAACGCAAAATTTTATTTATTTAATTAAGGGTGTTATTGACCCCATGAGCTTCGCTAGTTTCTAAACACAAATTATATTTTATTGATAGTCACAAATAGTATACAAATATTTGTACTCCTTTTTTCTCAAGAATACAAATACACAAACCCAATACATATGTAAATAGATATAAATACTTTATACCTACATCTTCATAAAAACATTACTGCAAAGTTTCGATGACGTAAGCTTTTACTTATTAGAAAACAGTAGTAAAATATATAATATAAAAATCTTCATAATTGACTCTTGTCTATCAAACCCCTTCCCTGACTACGCACATGACACCAATTTTGCTTACGACATGAATCCATTTTGGAAAGCAACAACAACAATACAGGTTTGTTTACATTTTTCATCTGCAAAATATAGGAAGTTACACATACGTTTTGATACATATTCTTCTTGATTAACTAACTCACATAAATTCTTTTTCTATTGCAACTATAAAATAAATACGTGTTCATAGAAAATTAATTAGCAAAAGCAATGTTTTTCAGACCTTTTTTTGGTTTTCTCTTATGGGAAATACATTGAATGTCAAAATGAAAAAAAATGTATCCCCCACATAGGGTTCACGCAGTGACTGCTAGGTGCCGTGACTCCATTCGCCAATTGTGAATGAGATCCAATGTGCTGCGATAGCTGATTTATAGACGGCGCTCGCTGCGATTGCAGGCTAATTGTAGATGAAGATGGACGATCTGAAACCGGAACTAACTTCATTCCCTCGCTGCAGTCAAAGAACTCGTAGCATCTGTCACCGAACACTTGCAATACAAACGTCAGTTCAGCATCTGTTTTGACAATCAGTCCTCGTGAAATTTTGTAAACAGATTGTTGGTTATTAATTTGCATTCTGTCGCCTTTTACAATTATTTTCACTTTTTGGTTGATTTCCAATAGTTTGTCTCTAATTGCAAGTAGAGATTGCCTTTTTTTCGGTAAATAAGTGATTGCTCTCGAAAAATACTTATTCCAGTGTTTTTAAGTTTGTGTGCTACTGAAATTATTTTATCGGTAACCTCTGCCGAAGCGAGCTCCATGATGACAGTACCCCGTTGAGCATTGTTGTTTTGAATTAGTCGAGAACTTTGGACTTGAACTTCTTCACCTTCGTTTAACTTCAGAAGCCCCTTGCAAGTCTGTTTAGCGAATTGGATTGCATCGGTTTCCGAGTCTAAAGGAAGGTGTACCACAATTGATTTGTCGTTGGCTTTGCGTGACAAGACTTCGAGTTGGGTTTCGAGAAGCTCACATCTTTCGGTCATCAATGTTAATTTGTGATTAAGTTGGGTGTTCGTTGTTTTCAAAGAATTAATTTCACTTGATAACGTCATTAAATCCTCTTTTGTCGCCAGGTCTTTAAGTTTTTCGGCAAGAGTATCGTTGAGAATGGCTTTTAAGTCCGCAACCGATATTTTCCCAACTTCCATTGTAAGCACTTTGTTTAGTGAATTCTTTTTGTTGCTGGTGTTGTGTTCGGGTGATATTTCGTTTATATTTCGTTTGCGGTTCATTAAAAAAGATCCGTAGTACCGTAAGTGGATTTTTTGGACGACGAAATACTTAATATAAACACAGTAATTTAACTATTTCGGAATATTCTATTAGTTAATTTTATCAAAATGATGGTTAATTGAAATTTTTTGTGTAACTTTTCTTAAATATAACTTCCTTATTTAATTAAAATTTAAAAAAATACGGAGGAGCTTTAAAAATTTTACACTTCCACTTTGACAGTTGAAATGTCAATAATGTATGTATGTAATGAAAGCTTTCTTAAATAAAGAGATTTTGCTCTCAGTCGTGTTGCTGATGATGGCTGGTAGACCGGCCGAAATACATCCAGAGCCATAGTTTTTTAAATAAATAAATAAATTGTTTTGAAAAACTTTTAACTTTATAATCCTAAATTAATGATGTTTTTATTTTATTTTTATATGTTTGAGAGATTACGTGATTCCGAAATAATAATTAAATAATAAGGGTATGTTTGCACTTTGACCGTAAGCTTTATTGTGTCCGTTTGTTTGCTTTTCAGAGTCGTTATAGTTCAAATTTGGAAAGTCATTACACTGCCCCCCTCTTAGGTTTGATCGTCCCGAGCAACTCTATCACTTCCTTCACCATTATAACGATGTAAACGGTCGCTGTGAACTACTTTTAGTTTGCCTCTTAATCCTCTCTGAATGCGGTAGACGACATCGTTTATTCGTGTTACTACGGTGTAAGGGCCTTCCCAATTTTGTTGAAGCTTCGGTGAAAGTCCCTTCCGACGGTGGGGATTATAAAACCACACAAGGTCTTCCGCTTGGAATCCTGTTGTTGTTGCTTTTGTGTCATACCGTGTTTTCATCCGGTCACTTGATAGCTTTATATTTGCTCTTGTCCTTTCGTGGATGTCAACTAGCTTTTCTTTGAGGTTGTCCACGTAGTCGTCTATTCCTTGTGGCTCATTTGCAGAACATCCAAATTTGATTTCACTTGGTAGTCGTATTGTGCTCCCGAGCAGGATTTCTGATAGTATATGTCCTGTTGAGCTATGAATCGCACTTCGATAGGCCATGAAGAATAACGGAATATGCCGATCCCAGTCTCGTTGGTTGTCGCTGACAACTTTGGAAAGGTGTTCTTTAAGGGTCCGGTTGAATCGTTCAACCATCCCATTAGATTGTGGGTGAAGCGGTGTTGTCCTCGTCTTCTTAATGCCAAAGAGTGTACAAACTTCCTGAAAGATTTTGGACTCGAGGTTCCTCCCTTGATCTGAATGGAGTTCCATAGGTACACCAAACCTGCTTACCCAGTTAAAAACAATTTGATCCGCGACTGTTTTGGTTTCCTGGTTTGGGATGGCTAATACCTCAGGCCACTTGCTGAAGTAGTCCATTACTACCAGGATGTATTGGTTTCCGCTTCTGGTTTCTGGAAAAGGGCCTGCAACGTCTATTGCAATTCTTTCAAAAGGCGGCGTGCCCACATTATACTGCTGCATCTTACTCTGGACTTTTCTGCCTGGTCCCTTGCTTGCAGCACAAGTATCACATTTTCGGCACCATTCTTCGACGTCTTCTCTTGCGTGTAGCCAGTAGAATCGCTGCCTTACCTTTTCCAGTGTCTTATTGACACCCAAATGTCCTCCGGAAGCTCCATCATGCATCTCTTGCAGAACGTCATTAACTTTGGAACGAGGTACGACTGGCTGCATCACATATGATTTGCCGTCTGTGGACTCCCATTTACGTCTTAGTACTCCTTCTTGTACATGAAGCGAGTCCCATTGTGCCCAATACGCTTTAAGAGCTGGATGGAAGCAACCTCCTTCTCTTCTTGACGTGTGCAGTGCTTGCAGTCCGGTTTGCATGGTCTCCGAGATAAAGCATCTGCATTTGAGTGCAACCTTCCTCTTCGATGTTGGATCTGGTAGTCGTATGTCTGCAATCTCTCAATCCATCTTGCCACTTGACCTTCTGGATTTTTGAAGCTCAAAAGCCAATTAAGTGCGCCATGATCTGTTCGAAGAACTTCTGTCCATAGATGTACTTATGGAAGTGTTTTGTTGCCGATATTAGAGCTAGAAGTTCTCTTCTTGTCACACAGTAGTTTCTTTCTGGCTTTGAGAGTACCTTGCTGTAGTAGGCGACAACCTTCTCTTCTCCTTCGTGAACTTGTGAGAGTATGGCTCCAATTCCCACGTTACTAGCGTCAGCGTCAATGATGAAAGATTTCCCTGGTGTGGGATAGGCCAAAACTGGTGTATTGCATAGGCGCTGCTTAAGTTCCCGGAAGCTTTTCTCGCACTCGCTTGATCATTTGAACGGTTTGCCTTTCTCTGTTAGCTGATGCAAACTTTTCGCGATCCCAGCAAAATCCTTCACAAATCGTCGATAGTACGTGGCTAGATCAAGAAAGCTCCGGAGCTGATGTTTATCCTGTGGTGTTGGCCAATTCTTTCAGTGTCGACTTTATCAGGATCAGTCTTCACTCCTTGAGAAGAAATGATATGTCCCAAGTATTTTACCTCAGACTTGAAAAACTCGCACTTGTCTGGATTCAATTTCAAGTTTGCTTCTCGAAGCCTCTGGAACACGGCCTTAAGTTTTCCACAATGCTAATCAAATGTCTTACCATAAACAATGACATCGTCCAAATAGACTAGGCAAGATTTCCAAGTAAGCCCTTGTAAAACGCACTCCATCAAACGCTCAAATGTTGCCGGAGCGTTGCATAGTCCGAAAGGCATCACTTAAAGTTGCCACAGACCATTTCCTGTGGAGAAAGCCGTCTTTTCTCGATCTTCTGGATGGATTTCTACCTGCCAGTAGCCACTCTTCAAGTCCAATCCTTCCATCGCATCCAGAGTATCGCTGATTCTTGGCAGAGGGTAGCTGTCTTTCTTTGTCACATCGTTCAGCCTCCGATAGTCCACACAAAATCGAGTACTTCCGACCTTCTTTTTGACAAGAACAACTGGGGATGCCCAAGGACTTTAAGAGTTTTCGATTAGTCCATCTTTCTTCATGGTCGATATCATCTCTTCAACTTCGGCTTGTTTGGCTAATGGGAGACGTCTTGCTGGTTGTCGAATAGGTCTTGCGACTCCTGTGTCGATTCGATGCTGCACCAGTTGTGTTCGACCATACTTCCCATTGGGTGAAGAGAGTATATCAGCGTAGTCGTGAAGGAGGCTTCCAGCAACACTAAGCTGTAGTTCACTCAATTGGATGACTTAAGAATTTTTCCCTTCATATATTTCAATGGCGGAGCAAAATCGCATCGTCACCTCCAAGTGGTGCCCGCTGGATAACCGTAAGGTGAACTAACGACGAGCGTTGGATCTATTGTATCCAAGAGCTGAGACACCTGAGGTACCTTCTCAGGAACTAGGAGCAAAATGTAAGATAAGACATCGCTCTAAAGAAGCAGCTCTCTAAGAAACCCAAGCAAGAGCGTCTGACACATAATGTGCGGCTAATTGGTCAGCGTCTGATTCCATAGGGGCGGCTGTATTTAAAAACCTTGAATAGAGAAAGTAACTAGCTATTTATGGTTAACAAACAAAGTTACTAAAGATTAAATATGGCAATGAGTAAAACAAATCGATATAATACCCCAGGTGGCAATCCAGTTAAACTGGTAAATCCACTCTCTACGGAGATCGGTCCTACGGATTCTGGGGAGGACCAATTATTGCTTCTAGGAAACAGAAAGAGTTCAAAAACACCGAGAACTCTACCAAATGTAATCTCAAGGGTTATTCCATCATTAACCCCTACACAAAAATCAAATGACATAGAAGTCATTAACGAAAAAGGAACCAATAACTATGAAAAGTTCGAAAGAAAAGATCAGCAGTGTTCCAAAGAAAATAACGAGATCCAAGTTTAACCAAAAATTACTACGAAGAATGGCAAAAAGAAATTTTAGCCAGAAAATAGCTTGAAGTCTTCGTTGAAAGTCTTCAGCGGCAAGTTAAGAGCCTTGAAGAAAAAGTCAGTTTTCTAGACAAGAAAACATCAAATGACAACAAGTCCAGTCCAAAAACTCTTGTAGTGAAAAGCCCACAAAAAACTGCAATTGAGTTCCATACTGATGAGGAAGAGCTCCTTCTTGAAACCGATGGTAGCAGAAACAAGCGTAAATCCAAGAAACGAAAAGCAGAGGGTAGCCCAGAGACTGTTCAAAAAAGTCAGCAGACGACAACTTCAAAAGCAGATACTGCTGCAATAATGAAAACAGCTAATAAAGAAACAGGAGATGTACCCCAAAAGAAGTCTCATGTTAAAGGCACTAGACAAACTGCACCACCTCCAATCATGATTTCCGGGTTGGCAATGTTTGGCGAGCATAGTAGAAAAATGCACGAATAAGGAATGTAAATACACATCATACAATAAAGACAATTGGAAAGTCATTGTTGAAGACGCCGATAGATCTGTCACTGAAGAATTGAACAAAAAGCAAATTCAGTGGCACTCGTACGAAAATAAAGCTACAAGATCGATAAAAGTAGTAGCAAGAGCCCTTCACTCTTCATGTGATGCTAAAGAAATTGTCGAAGACCTTATACAAAAAGGCTTTCAAGCTCTCGATGCCAATAATCTTAATAAAAATTAGATAATCAAAGACTCCACTGGGGTATCAACGACAAAAAAGAGATCTCTACCTTTATTTATGCTCACTTTCAAGAATAAAGAAAGTCTCGATAAGATTTACAGTATTAAATCAATTATGGGCATAGTTGTCAAATTGAACCACTGCGAAAGTCAAAAATTGTTCCACAATGCAAGCGTTGCCAAGCCTTTGGGCATACACAAAAATACTGCAATCGCGAGTTTGCTTGTGTTAAATGCGATGGCCGGCATGCAACTAAAAACTGTCCCATGGGCAGAGAGCAGAAAGCGAAATGTGTTAACTGTCAAGGCAATCATCCACAATCAAGACACAAAAAGAAAAAGCAAAACTGGGAACAAGCTTAGAAACTCAACAAACACAAAAGCAATAGTTGAAAGCAAAATAGTAACTGTAGAAAACAAAACTAAAAATCAACCGACAAAAGCAATTGCACTAAGCAAAAGTGATAAAAATAAATCCTATTCCCAGATTGTTAAAAATGCGCGGAAAAACGAAGACACATCAATCAAAGAACTGCTTGAACTTATCCTTAAAAGGATTGACAAACAAGATTTAAACATAAAACAGCTAAGCGAAGAAGTCGCTCTTAAAAAAAAATGATGGACAGAACACTTAAAATCGCAACATGGAATGCAAACGGTCTTTTACAACATGTATCAGAACTAAACATCTTTTTAGACATAGAGCATATAGACATTTGTTTGGTGTCCGAGACTCACCTCGCTATAGAACAAAGTCTTGATAATTAATATACGTGTTATCACGCTCCGCACCCAGCTGACAAAGCTAGGGGTGGATCAGCAATACTTATAAGAAAGTGCTTAACACACTATGAAGAACAAAAGTTTACTAATGAAAATATGCAAGTAACAACAATTAGTATTGGTATAAAACAGAAAGAGTTTAAGATAGCAGCTATATACTGCCCTCCGAGGCGCTCTCCAACTGAAGAAGACTTTGCAGAACTCCTTAACTTGTTAGGACATAACTTCCTTGTTTGTGGCGACTTCAATGCTTAACACACCCACTGGGGATCTAGGCTCATAACCACAGAAGGTAAACGGCTATACCAAGCAGACTGCAAATACAACTGCGAATTTTATTCTTCTGGTTCGCCAACATATTGGCCATCTGATACTAACAAAATACCAGACCTTATAGACTTTTTCGTAGTTAAAGGTATTAAACGAAACCATATAAGTGTCGAAGGTAACTACGACTTATCGTCAGATCATACTCCAGTAATTTTAACACTGAGTGAAGCGGAAATAATAGAAAAAAGTAATCCTAAGCTCGTGAATGAAAGAACAAACTGGAACGAATTCAGAGATATACTTGAAAGTTTTATAAACCTGAGATCCCCTATGCAAACAATTGAACAAATTGACCATGAAGTAGAACAATTTATTGCTGATGTGCAACAGGCTGCAGAAGAAAGTACTCCAACTATTTCGAACTCAAGAGAAAAAGAAATAAAATATCCTGTCGAAATAAAGGAGCTGATATTGGAAAAAAGAAGAGCTCGAAGAAAATGGCAAGTTACGAGATTTCCAGGTGATAAGGCAGTTTTTAACCTTAACAACGAACTAAAGAAAAGAATCTGTGAGTTTAAAAACGAATCACTGAGTAGATTCCTGAATAGTCTGACGGCGGATGCTTCTACAGAATACTCATTATGGAAAGCAGCTAAGCGCTTAAAAAGACCACAGACACAAAACCCGCCAATAAAATCTCAAAATGGTAAATGGGTCGGAGACCCGAAACAAAAGGCTGATCTCTTCGCTGAACATCTAGCGAATGTCTTTAAGCCATTCCCAGCAAACACAGCTACAGATCCCTTACAGTTTGTTGATAGAAACGACGAATGCGAAATACCTTTTGTCACGCTCAAAGAAGTAAGAAGCATGTGTCAACATAAGTTGTCTAACAAAAAATCACCACGATCACGATCTCATAACTGCTCAGGTTTTGAAAGAAATGCCTTTAATAGCCTTCAAGAAACTCCAATTTATAATAAACGCATGCCTTAAACTCAGATATGTGCCACATCACTGGAAATTGCAGAAGTCATTGTTATACCTAAACAAGGTAAGCCACCAACAGAAGTAACATCTTACAGACCAATATCGCTTTTACCAATCATGGCAAAAGTTTTTGAAAAACTGCTACTGAAAAGGCTTAGCAAAATAATAGAAGAAAGAAGACTAATTCCGAGCCATCAGTTTGGATTTAGAAATAAACATTCCACGATAGACCAAGTGCATCGAATTACGGATGTTGTGGAAAAGGCGCTTGAAGAAAAACAAGTATGCTCGGCTATATTCTTATATGTTGCTCAAGCCTTTGACAAGGTTTGGCACTTGGGACTTGAGTACAAACTGCATAGGGACCTTCCCAGGCAGTACTACGAAATACTGAATCCTACGTTACGAACCAACTCTTTAGAGTACGGTACGACCAAAATTACTCGGAACTAAAGAAAATTGAAGCCGGTGTACCACAAGGAAGTGTCCTAGGACTGACCCTGTATCTGTTATATACAAGGGATATTCCAGTGGACATCAACGCTATCATGGCCACCTTTGCTGATGATACTGCAATATTGGTGCCAGATATATCCGTTACGAAGGCTACACAAAAATTGCAAAATGCAGTCGATAAAGTTAGTGATACGGCGCATCAAACTAAACGAAACAAAATCGACGCATATAAACTTTACAAATAAAAACATAAACAATGTTCCAATTTATATTAACAGTACAGCAGTACCTTACTCCAATACCGCCAAATACCTTGGAATGTTGGAATGACTTTGGATGCAAAGCTTAAATGGAAAGAGCACATCAAAAAGAAAAGAGAAGAACTAAACTTGAAGTACAGAAAAATGTACTGGTTACTAGGAAAGAACTCTGACCTATCTATCCAGAACAAACTAATGTTATATAAGCAAGTATTGAAACCCGTTTGGACATATGGCATCCAACTATGGGGCTGTACAAAGAAAACAAATGCTGAACCCATCCAAAAATTCCAAAGCAAGGTCCTTCGTGGAATAATTGATGCCCCTTGGTATATAAGAAATAGCGATCTACATCGTGACCTACAAATTGAAATGGTTACAGAAGTGGTAAAGAAACACGCTGTATCACACAATCAGCGACTGCAAATTCATTCAAACTCTGAAATGGAGACCGTCCTAAATGTACAAAACAATATTCGGAGATTAAGAAGAACCAAGCCTCATGAGCTGATGGTCTAAAAGCTATGGGAAAATGTTATAACTTTAAACTTCCCCCAATGAGAATTAAAAATTAAGAAATAAAAATCATTTAGACCAAGAGCCGACAGCAAATTTTGGGAGTGGAGGTATAACCAAAATCGGAGTATGAGGGATTATAGGTACATGTATCGTGATATGGAATATGAAAGTCTGGCAGTTTTTTTTCTCAGCCTTTGGTGGGGGTGGGGGTTTAAAACCCGCTTGGTTTCCTCTTTATATGGTAGGGTCATTAACACTTCAATTCACTTTTAAAAGATAGGATATGATGCTCTGTCATTTTCCCTAAGTCTGAAGACTTATATCTTGGTGATCCGATAAATAGGACCCATGATTTAACCTTTTTAACCTTCCGATGACAACACTTTTAAAATTACATTCACCACAACAGGGGTGATAGAACACCCCAGCTAAAATTTAATGCAAAAACAGTATTTTTACGGATAGTAAAAAATATTTATGGGATTGTAATACTTCATTGACATAAGGAAAAACAGAAAATAGGAAATACAAAAAAAAAAAAATATTGCTGGGTAGTTAAAAGGACTAAAGGCCAGTTGATGCAAGTCTATCTCATATTTTCAGGAAATGCAGCACTATTGCTATTCAAGCACGAAAACTTAATTTTTTTCCCTCAATATTCTGGGCAAATTACATATCTTTACTGCTTCTGTAATTTAGGGGGGGCTAAGCTCCCCTTGAAATTACTCTAGAGGGTAACTTCATTAAAATTTTCGCATACATGAATGACAACATGGGGTGATGTGTCACCCCAGTGCATATTGTATTCCACCGTATTCAAAAACCACAGGCCACTGTTTGGACTTCTTATCATCAACTGAAATCTGACATATTAAACGACAAATACCTAGAACGGTAGAAAAGAAAACCAAGCAAAACCCACATTACAACTAAAAGAAAATTGTCTGGGGTGATGGAACACCCCAGTTGTCATCCGAAGGTTAAGCAAACCTTATTGGCGTTTTTTGTGGAGACTTTATTTGTTGATTTTCTGTTTTGCTGAAAATCTCCAAAAAAGGGATGATAAGGTCCACGTAAAATGGTTATATCTTGAGTTCTGTTAATCGGACCGACAAGATTGTGGTGTTTATGCTTAGAACGAATGACTGGGAATCATATCCGATTTTTTTTAAATGAATTAAATGGTTTATAGTTCTGAAAATAAAACAGGGGATCTAGCTCTTTTTAGCCCCCCACCCCTCCCAAAGGCTGAAAACAAAACCTGCCAGACTTTCATATTCCATATCACGATACATGTACCTACAATCCCTCATACTCCGATTTTGGTTATACCTCCACTCCCAAAATTTGCTGTCGGCTCTTAGACTAATTTGTCGATCTTTCATAGATTGGCCCTGATTCACCGGTGGTTTTAGTGCGGTAAGAGTCCCACACTACTTGGTACCGATTCTTACCGAGAGTCTTTTGAAGATTTCCATCGGATAATAAAAAAAAAAAAAAAAAATATATTTCAATTTTCCAGGGTCCAAAAACTTGTGTGTGTCAGCTTCTGTGATTTTAGTTATTGCGGATATGGATTCACACCTTCCAAGAACTTCTCCCTTTCTAAGGTTTGATGTTGAGTATCCGTACGGGCACCATGTTGTTCTTTGGTGCCACAAGGGTCTTCCCTAGGATGATGTTTTGAGAAGACTGCTCAGACTCTGGCTCCACCATTAGGTATCGATGGCTACCCAAATCACCCTTTATTTTCGTCCAAACAAACACCTCTGAAGAAGGTGGCAGGCATATATCTTCCTTTATGACAGTCCTCAGAGTTGACGTGTTTTCATTGCCATAAATCATAGGAATCTCCACATTTCGGTACTTGAGAACTTGCTTCCCGATATCGAGGATTACTCCATGCTCTTTCATAAAGTCGATTCCAACGATGCACTCGTCACGTACATCTGCTACCAGAAACAGATGTGAGAACTCCAGTTCTGCTAAACGGATCGTCAGACGAACCTCCCCGTACACTCTGGCTGTCTCTCCTGTTGCTGTTTTCAGACGGTAGGCATTGGTGTAATGCAGCCATGTCATCTTCACCAAGTCTCTTCGAACAATGGAGGCAGTGGCACCAGTGTCAATCGTAGCCACTTGTTTCTTACCGTTTAATGTTGCCTCTACAGTCAGACTTTTGTTATTTCGTTTAGTCTGCGAGACCTGGACGGTGGCGATTCTAGGGTCATCTATACCAGAAAACATCTTCTGCCCTTCTAAGTTGGTGCTTATGCGTTTCCCGGGTGAAAAACAGGCCGAGTTGGAGTACTTACTGTTGTTGTTGCTGTTTCTGCTTCCGCAATGTTGACATGCAGGTCTTGCAGGTGGCAATCTGCACTGGCGTTGGAGATGTCCGGTTTTGTTACAGTTCCAGCATCGAGCAGGTCCATCTCGCTGGTTTCTTTGGAACGCAGTTCTCTGGCAAGAGCACTCTTCAATTTCTATTTCTCTTACCCAATGGACTCCTTGAGAAGCCTGTTCTGCTGCTTCCATAGTGAGGGCGAATGCTAGGCTTCAGGAAGCGTGCGTTTGCCAGCCGTTTGAATTACTCGCTGAAGGTTGATGTCAGATACAGCACGAACAAAGGCTTCTGTTGCGAATTGGTTGATGATTTCATCTCCTGCAGCTGGATATGCCAGGTGCGCCAACCGTTCGATGTCTGCTTGGAGTTGTTGCAGAATTTCTCCTCTTTTCTAGACTCTGGAATTGAGTTGGACGCGGAAGACTTCTTGCATATGGCCATCTCCAAAACGTTTGTCAATGGCCTGAACGAGAGCACTGAAGTTGCCATTTTTATCTGCTGGTATGCTTTGTAACAGCTCAGCAGCAGGTCCTCTGAGGGCAAGCGTTAGAGCTATACATTTGTCTTCCTCATCCCAGCCATTTGTTGCTGCGGCTGCCTCAAACTGCTTCTTGTAGATAGACCAAGAAGTTTGCCCATCGAAGGTTGGTGGATGCATCTCTTTTTTCTTTGGACAGTCGCCAGAACTTTCTCGAACCTTCATTTTCTTTACTTTATCTAACTCCTTTGTAATGGATTCGATTTTATCTTCGAACTTTGCTTCTATTGTCGATAATTGTTTATCTACAGTCGAAAATTGCTTATCGACACGCTCGTCAAGAGTAATAATTCTGTTGTCGAAAGCATCCAACTTACTTTCGAGTAGATTTGTCTGTTCTTGGAATTGTTGAAGAAGATTCCTTTCTTGTTTTTCTAGAAGATTCTTTTGTTTTTGGCTTTGTTATTCTAGAAGATTCTTCTGCTCTTGACTTTGTTGTTCGAAACGTTCGAGAAGATTCTTTTCCTGACTATCAAATTTGGCAAGCAGCTGAGACAGCATATTGGTCATGCCCTGCCCGATGTACTTACTTGCTCTTGCTGTTCTTCCATTTCAATTTCGAATATAAACGTGTCCGGGCTTTTTCCACATCTTCTTAAATCTTCTTGCAGACGAATTATAAGATCATTCTTTGTTCCAGCAGTAGGAAGATCTCGCTTACTCAGTTCTGTCTTAAGTTCCACTAAGTTTAAATCATTCAAAGACTTACCCATTGTCTTTTTTTTCACTTTCCACACAATAAATTTACTGAGTGCACAGATAAAATAAGTTTTATTCCACTTCTAACACCAATGTAATATTTTCTCAGGTTCGTTAATAAAACTTATTTACTTTATTCAAAACGTCCACCAATTTATTTCACAATATAAAACACTTTACTTTTCTTACTACAAACAAAACGATTTATTATTCACCACTGAAATTAATTCACAAACTTTACTTTTCACATTTATTACAACCAACTTTATTCATTCACGATTAAAAACAAACTGTGTCGCTGCCCTTTTTTTTTTTTAGATTAGATTAAGAATTTTTATTTTTCAATTTGTTTTATATACAATTGACTTAAAATTAACTTATTATTAAATTTAATCTTGTTGGCTCAACAATAGGGGCCCAACGTTCTTCTTTTGGCTTTATATAATGCTATTTTGTTACAATATCATATTAATGTTTACTTAATATAATACATGAATTTGAATTTTTATATAATTTATATAATAAATGATGGATAAAATGTAAGAGTAATAAAAAAAAGAATAAAATTAATAAAGGGTTTATCCCCTGTAGTGTGTGTTGTTGCTTCGCTCGTAGAAAGGGGCGTCATCATTGTGGATTATATCTTCAAATTGTTCTTCAATGATGGCTCGGGGATTGAGGTATCTGTGATTGGGTTCTAGCTGCTGCTGCAGGAGTTGCTCGATTTCTGGAGTGTGTCGCTGCCGTTCAAACATGTGCCTTTTATACTTGTTTTCCAAACTCTGGAAAGTAGTTGAAGATTCTCGTCTCTGCTTCCAGAGCTTTCCGCAGGGGAAATTTCCCAATAATTTCCCTTCCAAAAAGCTTTTATTTGATAGCTGGTAAATCTGCTATGATCCGGCGGATGGCACTTCTTTCGTTTGAGAGTTGCTATAATTATAGCTAATAAGGGTATGTTTGCACTGTGACCGTAAGCTTTATTGTGTCCGTTTGTTTGCTTTTCGGAGTCGTTATAGTTCAAATTTGGAAAGTCATTACAATATTAAATCTATGGCTGAGTCGCAAAAGTACTTGCTTCCGTTCTAAGAGACCGTAATGCACTTCAATGTTGAATAGAATTTAAATAAAAAAGAAATTTTTTCCAGAAATTAGAATCAGTCAATGACTTTCAATTTCTGAACACCCTACTTTTTAAGTACTGAACGCAAAACTCTCATTTTGTGGAAACTAGCTCTAGAAGAGCTCGGTTGAAGACAAACTGGGTTCATAATAAAAACTATGGCGACGAAAAAAAAACTCATTGAATAATTTTCTTTATTTATTTTAAACGAATGCACAATATTTCCTTTCTAGAAGAGCTCGGTTGAAGACAAACTGTGTTCATAATAAAAACTATGGCGATGGAAAAAAAACTCATTGAATAATTTTCTTTATTTATTTTAAACGAATGCACAATCTTTCCTTTCAACAAAAACACAATAAAATATTGCACATATTGCAATGACAACAAAAATATTATATTTCATGATATTTTAAATTTATTTATTAATTTTTTACATTGTTTAGGTAAAAAAAATATTACAAATATTTTTCGAAGTACCTTCAGTACAATTGTGATAAAACTAAACGCGCACTAAAAAATCACTTACATGGAACTCACAAATATTAATTTTATTTCTCACTACGACATTTTCTCTGCGAATATTTAATTAATTTGCGCGACATCACATGATGTTTTCGATTGCTACTATCACACACATGAAATACATCTCCCTAATATTATTTTAATTTATCATTTGTATTATCTAAACTAATACAAACAAAGTGCTGTCAAAAATGTTACTTTAAAGACTTCCAAATCATGAACCTGAGAGCTTCAAAGCCGTACTAGCCACTGATAAAGACCTGGCTTCGAACAAAAATTAGCTCTCAAACTCAATGAATTTGCTGTAAACATGCTTTATAAATAAATAAATTGGGTGGCGCAACAGCTCGTGGAGAACCAGGGCCTAGTGACTTATAACTCACAACCATTCCTGTGTGCGTGTTTGTTGGCAGGAATGGAGGGGACCTACAGTTTTTTGCCGAGTCCGAACGGCTAAATGAGAAGCACTTTTTCATGACAAGTATACTCTTGTAGGATTTGTCAGTTCCTCGCAAGAGGCAGTACCTCGAATAAAACATTTCTGTTTTTAGGTGGCACGGCTGGGAATCGAACCCACATCTTTACAATTTATTGCTTTAGAAGCGCATCTGGAGCTTCTTTTGAAATCAAAGAGCTTTAAGATTTGCTCTAAGAGCGCTGTTAAAGCATTTGAACAGCTATAATTGTTACTTGGGACCCGAAATCAAAAACATTCATACTTAAAAGTTTTATAAGGGGTTGCACGAAATAAGCTATAAAACCGTTTTAAAAAGCTAAGCATAAAATATTTATGTTTTCCTTCTAAATTACAAAATCATTTTATTTAAAACTAAGACTCATACCTGCAAAACAAAGAAATAATATTTTCCATGTTTTTTTTTGCACTTGAAAAAAAAAACTGACAAAATTAATGACTTTTTCAAATCAAATCTCTCTAGCTCAGTGTTATGGAACTTTACGCAGCTGAGTTTTTGGTTGTAAATAAAGAAATATATAAGGATTCATTATCCGTCCATTTTGGCTTGACAACTTTTAAAAACTTTTTTTCTACTCAATGTGAAGTTGAAAAAGTGCCTTAAAAGTGGTGTTTCAAAAAACATTAAATTTAGTACTTTTAAAAATTTATAATTTTTTTTTTTATTTTTGATCATAGCCATTAACACATATATCAAGTAAAAATAACAAAAACAAATTTAACTAATACTCTTTTCCTAGTTTTTACACTCAAAGTTAAAAAAAAAATAAAAAAAAGTGTTTTTTTCTCACCTTAAATATTTGTCAACTTTGACTGGCTCTACAAGCCGAACCGTTCATACAAATGAAATAATTTTTTCGATTACTTGAGCTCCAAACATTTGTTAATTCAGAAAATGTAAAAGTTTTGCATTATAAACCCACCCGAAAAATGAATTTCGCAAGCACTTTTGCCTAAACGGGCCACTGTGCGACGTCTACCATGCACTCAGACGGAGTACAGAGTAGAAAAAGGCGGTTAGAATTCGGTAACCGCTTCCAGCGCACATAGGAGTATTGGTATCCAAAAACCGGACAAAATTATTTTTTGTCTTGATTGAAGTATTTTCATCTTAAACCATGTAATAAATACCGTTTTTAATAAATTTACCCTCTTTTAAAACAAAAAAAAATTTCAAGTTTTTTTTTTAATTTTTCAACTGGAAACAAGAAAAAATGCATACAATCGGATATACGATATAACCAAAAAAGATAAAAAGGATCAAAGTTGCAGCCAATATTTTTTTTTTTATCAATGCTGGGAGCTTTGCTTAACCATATTTTATACAAATAATTACCAAATAACTCCAAAAAATAAAAAAAAAAATGAAATCTCAAGGAAAAGTAACAGCACAAATAGTCAGTTTGAATGGACATAAAAGTGGGAATACGATATGAAAAAAACAACAACATCCGCAAATATCCGCAGCCGATTCTTTTTGAAAATGAAGCTTGATGGTTTATTTTATCCACCCATATACAAATGAGAACCCAATTCCACCTACATCTGTAAAAAATTACTTCCCAATGAAAAAGAACCAACAAAAATAGTGTTTTTTTTTTTGCATTTTTAGAACAAAAATTCGAAAAAATATAAATATTCAAATATTTGTCGTAAAAATGGCTCAATATAATAGTGAACATCTGTAGTTGATTTTTATATACCAAAAATTTCATCAGACTACACAAAATTTTTAAGAAATAATTTAATAAAATGTTTCAAATTTTTTGAAGGTTGATTACAAAAAGAAGTGACAAATTCTTAATCGAGGACTTTGAACTAATATCATAGCCAAAATATGTTGAGCAATAAAAAAAATATTTTAGCCTATTGTTCCATGGGATCTTAGCTATTGTCTGGAAAAAGTTCCCCTTTCAATTTTGACACTTGAAAAATCGACTTTTGGCCGAGGTTTGTAGGCAAATACTCCTATGTGCAGCGGTAAGCTGAAAGAAAGTCAAGTCTGGTACCGGCTAACAGACAGCGTCTACTATGCACTCAGACGGAGTACATCAGAGCAGAAAGGCGGTTGGGATTCGGTCCCCGCTTCCAGCGGCAAGCTGAAAGAAAGTCAAGTCTGGTCCCGGCTGGCAGACAACGTCTACTATGCACTCAAATGGAGTACAGAGCAAAAAAGCCGTTTGGGATATGGGCCCCGCTTCCAGCGGCAAGCGGAAAGAAAATCAAGTCTAGTCCCGGCTGGCAGATAGCGTCTATTATACACTCAGAGGGAGTGCAGAGCAGAAAATTCGTTTAGGATTCGGTCCCCGCTTCCAGCGGTAAGCTGAAAGAAAGTCTAATCTGGGCCCGGCCTACAGATAACGTCTACTATATACTCAGAAAGAGTATAGAGTAGAAAGTCAGTGGGAATCTTTCCCCACCTAAGGCAGACGCCAAAGGAAATACAATCGCGGTAAATAATATAAATAATAAAAACGGAGGAGAAGCCTTAAAAAAACGGTACGAGATAAACTCGAAAATTCAGTGAAACTTCTGATGGTACACTTCGTAACAGCGTGTCTCGGTCGAGTTATTTAATTTAATCCGTTCCAGAATAAATTAATTAAACTCACGTTCGGTTTCGGAAATTACACTTCCCCATATTAAGTTTCCTGACAAAAGACAGTGTGAACTGGTAGAGACGAATGGCAAAATACCACAATAAAAATATATTTTTATTTGATGACGAGTGTTGGGTATTCCATCGTATACTTTCAGTGAATAGTTGACAAGCATAAACCGTTGCATAAATTCGGGGGTTGGACGGTTGGTATGCGAACTTTCTGTGTTGCATATTTCGAAGATTTATGTTTACATGTGGATTCTGGTAGATACGGTAAATGCAGAATGAAATTAACCTTTGAAGTTAATTTTGAATTTCTGCCGGATAGTTCAGGTTGGTGATGCAGATGTGCATTGAGGAGGTGACATTTGTAACGCTTCGTTACAGAAGCTTTAACTCAGATATTATATCAGATACTATTTTTCTTTCTGATATAGCCATTCTATAGGGGCAATAATTTACCACCGTATCTTTTGTCAGGCGAATATTGAGTGATCCAGTTTTAACTTGTTTATCGGGGAAGCCATCTATAATATGGCTTGAATATTTACTTAATAATGCATTTAATGCAACATCAACTTTCTTTCTAAGCACACATCCCTTTGCATCAGCTACTATTTCTAGAATTCTATCCTTTAGTATATCTCGTCCAATAATTAAATTGACATCTAAGTACTCTTTTCCAACGAAATTAAATTCTACTTGAAGACGTTTCTGCTTAAACTCTACAAACAAGGTTAATTTTTCGGAGAGAATAATAGAATCCTTACAAATTCCTTGAACTGACTGTATACATTGTTCTATTGCATAATCAAATTTGGAAGCTATGTTGTCACTTATCAGAAAACAATCCGAACCAGAATGAAAACGGCAACAATATGTTTCACCGTTTATAATAACTCAAAGTTAAAAGTTCAAGTGAGCTCAACTCCATGATTGCGTTTCGCCCAGGGACGATAGTTGGGCTCATCAGTTAGATGACTATCGTACCCTTCTAAGACGCAATTTTGTATCGATGTTTACCGACTAATATAAAAATCACAGCATTAAGATACTATGAATTTTATTATTCTAAGGGAATTTGGTTAAATTCAGACACTTAGAATTTCAAATGCCCGCGCTCAGGCTTTTTATAATAATTGAATATGAAGAAAATTTAAAAAGAAATTCTTCTGTTTAAGTGGAGTGACCGAATATATAATTCAAAGTTAAAAGTTCAAGTGAGCTCAACTCCATGATTGCGTTTCGCCCAGGTACGATAGTTGGGCTCATCAGTTAGATGACTATCGTACCCTTCGTACGAAGGGCGAAACGCAATCATGGAGTTGAGCTCACTTGAACTTTAAACTTTGAATTATATATTCGGTCACTCCACTTAAACAGAAGAATTTCTTTTCAAATTTTCTTCATATTCACGTTTATAATAACTTTTGTACAATTTGATAGTCACAATCTATTGCAGGTACTAACATTCTTTGTATCTGCACGCTGTTTGGCACAACACATACTTTCAATGTGGCCAGACTTATTGCAAAAGTTACATTTCTCTTAAATTTTTGCTGAAATTTCGTTAGGTTTGTCAGTACCTAATTGGAAATTTATTAGGACAATTATTTGTAATGTGTTCCATTTTACCACAGCCATAGCAGCTTTTTAAATTTCTAAAGCGTTTACTTGTAGATGGATAAGTATGTATCTGCTGTTCTTTTTAAAGCCTCATTTGAAAAAGGTTTACTTTTTTCTTTGAGAAACCGAAGCATTAAAAGTCTCAGTACCTACGTATAGAGGACAAATGATCAATAATACTTCGAACGTTGTTTGGCATAACAAAAGTTAAGGCATTTCTTTAATTTGAATCTGTAATGCAACCAATTACGATACGAATGATCATATCTACTGGAATTTCAAATGGCAACCGATTGATTTGGGCAATCTTTTCCATAATGAAATCATTGTATGAATTAAATTCACAACTCAAAGTTAAAAGTTAAAAGTGAGTTGAGCTCACTTGAACTTTTAACTTTGAATTATATATTCGGTCACTCCACTTAAACAGAAGAATTCCTGTTCAAATTTTCTTCATATTCAATTATTATTAAATTCACAACTTTCGAAATTTGAAACTTTCCTCAAAAGGGTTATTATATTTGTGCCACTTGCAAATGTGTGAATCAATGACGCGATTTTCTTCAAATTTTGAACTTAAGGTTTTTTTGTAACTCTCCAGAGGGGAAATTGAAGTGTTTTTTTTTAAGCTCAAAAAATAACGGTACTTGTCATACAACCGTTAAAGATAAGCTTATTTATCTCAAAAACGGGTCCAATGATTTTGATAACAAAAATCAGTGTAGATATTATGTACATTTTAGTAGGAAAAAAAATCACCAAAACATTTATTAACGGTACCTGCCAAATAACGGTTTTTTCGATTTTTGGTTTTCTCATTAACCGCTCATCCGATTTCAATAAAATTTTTTGCACAAAAGCTTTGTTAGAATATAAAGAATATTGCATACCAACATTTTTGAAAAAATAATTTTAGATTTTTAAAAAAAGATTCAAATTTTTTTTTGAAAATTCAATATTTCAAAAACGGGTTGATTATTTTGAAATTTCAGTTTTAAATGTATATTAATATATACTCAAAATTGGCATACCAAATTTTTTTTGGAAAATGTTACAAACATTTTTATATAAATTAATTTTTAAGAAAACGGCTCCAACAATTTAATTTTTTTTTACATATATTTATATTTTTTCAAGTAATCAAATGGCATACTTTTTTTGAGCTCTAAGTTATATATCAGACTGTTTATACAATTATTAAAAGAATGATTTAAATGCTTTTAATACTTTTTCTATACTTGAATATTTTTTAAAGTTCTTAAGTCCCACAAAACTTGAACATAAGAGCAAGTACGTGCACTCCACTCATGCATTTTATTTACTTGCCATATAAAAAGGTACTATAAGGCAAGTTTTGGATTCGTGCAAAAAAATATTTTGAGATAACAATCAAATATGATTTTACGATGATAGAAAACACCAAAAAAATGGGTGGCACAATTCTGTCTGTCTGTCTGCCTGTTCATCTACAGCCTAAACGGCTCGATCGATTTTCTTCAAACTTGGTTCACAGTGGTTTTTGGTGACTATGCCCAAACTTTTTTTTCATTTTTTTTTAGAACCAAAAATAACGGTACCTGCCATACAATTTTTTTTAGCAATTTTACATAATCATAATATGTTTTCAAAAACGGCTTGACAACTTTGCTTGAAAAAATTCAATAAATTTATTTAAGTAATGGCTTTATGGGAAAACCATTTTTCAAAAATGGTTATTAATGGTACCTCCCAAAGAACCATTTTTCAATTTTTTAATTTCTTCAAAACGATAAGACCAATTTCAATTACTTTTTTATGCAGAATCTCCCAAAAAATATAAATAGTTTTGTCTACCAAAATTTTTGACAAAATTTTTTTTTGGATTTTTAAAAAATGTTTCGAATTTTGTTTGGAAAATCAAATATTTCGAAAATGACATGATCGAGTTTTTTGAAACTACGACTTCTACGATTATGATTAAACTTTTTCCATATACTAAAATTAGTACGATCGACTACCAAAATTTATAAAATTTTACATTTAGCAACTATTAATAGTACCTGTCATAGAATGTATTTTTTTATTTTGAATTTTCTCGTTATTGGCTTAACGGATTTAAACGATTTTTTTATATACAAATTTCAGATAAGATTAAATAATATTGCATATCAAAATTAAAAAAAAAAGTTTTTGGATTTTTAAAAAAGTTAAAATTTTTTTTTTGAAAATTTGATATCTCAAAAACGGGTTTACAATTTTTTTCAAATTTTGTTTTTATATACATTAAAATTATTTTTTTAAAAAACCGCTCCAACGATTTTAATTTATTTTCCCCATAGAATCATATTCAATCAAGAAATAAGATGGCATTCTTTTTTTTCACCTCAAACTGTCAAAAGAGCTGTTTTAGCCAATTTAAATGTCGTATTTTCATTTCCATGTTTTTATATACAATGTTCTTAAACCCGCAGTGTCTTGAACATAAGAAAAAGTACGTGCGACCCAGTCATACATTTTATTTTATATCAACCCGGGAAAATTCAGGGTCAAAAATAGAGAATCCACTTATAACTTGCTTTTGGTCACCCTCCTTAACCAATTGAATAATGTCTCCTACTGCTAGGGCTGCCAGATAAATTTTTCGCAATATCGGGACATCAGTGACAAAAAATCGGGACAAATCGGGACTAAAAAAAGATAATGATCTGTTAAAATATACAACAAATAGAAACATGTTTACTAGCTAACACTTATGACAAAAAAGAAATAAAAAGATTATATCGGGAGCATTGAAAATTCAGTTTTGTAACTAAAATATCTTCGGGTTCTTTGCTACTCTCTGTCATTTCGAAATATTTGCAATTCTGGTAAAATGTTTAAACATTGACCTAGCTGTTGTCTAATGATCACTTGAAAATAAAAATGTCTCGATTTCTTATTTCCACTTGATGTCTTTGCAAATAATTTTAAGATTTCGCCGTGGTCAATATATGAAAGCAATTTTTGTTTGAAGGATTAATTAATAAAATTTAAAAACTAATCGCAATTATCATGTCCGGTGCCTCTTAGGCATTTGCCTAAAGCCGCACATTGACTAGGGCTGCAAAATCGATGAAAATTCATGTTTTAAGGCAACAAATTAAGATTTGACAAAATGAAATCATGCAGTGCAGCATTATAATTTTCAAATTTTATAAAATTGTATTTTTTGAAAACCTTGAAGCAATATTATATTATTATTTTCTTTTTTAAAACTTTTGCGCAATAACAATTTTTTGAAGGTGGCAGAAACTCCAGGTTCGGCAACGATCATGTGCATGTCTTGTTCCTTTACAAGAAATTTTCAAGAAATATAGTCGAAATATGTACATCACATATTTCTTCTTAATTCGAGAAATCATTTTAATAATATTCTTTGATACAAGAAAGTTATTCTCATGAGTAAAAAAGAAAAGTCGGGACAAAATCGTGACAGTTTGTATATCGGGACAGGGTTCAAATATCGGGATTGTCCCGCCAAAATCGGGACGTCTGGCAGGCCTACCTACTGCTTTAAGATCAACCAAAGTTGGCTCATCTATCGGACAAACAACATAAATCCTTCTGCTTTAAAATTAATTAAAAGTTGGCTCACCTATCGGAGGAATAGGTTCCTCTAGATCAATCCCTTCCCCTTGGTCTTTATTTTCCCCATTCATTTGTTAACAAGCATGGAAGTAAAATAAATAAAAATATTACTTATCTTAAAAATTGATGGCAAAATTCTTGCTCTTCTATTATTTCTCAAATTTGTGGTCTTGTTTCCTTAGGTTCTCTTTATCATCAAAGAAAAATATTCGTCAGCTTTCAAGAGTTTTCAAATTCGGAAAATATCGACACCATCAACAGCAACTATCCGCTCATCTTGAATCTTTTTTTTAAAGAAAATTCTTTGTTGTTTTATATTTTTTTTTTGTTTTTCGTAAAAATGAAAAATTGTCAGGATCTTTATTTTTTTTTTTTTGTAGTACTGTTAGGTAAAAATCCCACTTCTGATGATGGAAGGGCAATTACTTATATAGGCTGTATCTCACAACCAGCTCTTAGGAAGTCTACAATGAGAATGTCTCTTTCTTATTGTTTCATTTTCCTCTAGATAAAAAATCTTTTATTCCCATTTCGTTCTAATTCCAAACAATCATAAACGTTTGTTTCTCAAGGCTTTATAGCCCGATAAATCTAGGAATTCAATCAAAGTTAAATGAAGTACAAAATGTTTTGATGCAGTTTTGTTCCAATGATAGATAAGAATATAAAACCACAGTTTTACACCAAAATTTGTAATGGCGTCTAGGGTAAAATGGGGTAAAACTGAAAAAGGGCCAATTCTAAACGGGAGTTTCTAGAATTTTGTTTTGTTTTTTTGTCGATAGATGTTAAAAATATAAGAAAGTTATGTATGTATTTTAAAATTCTTAAAAAATTTTTGAAGGAGTTATGATTGTTTAAAAGTTGAAAACAAGAAAATAGTTATTTATAAAATAATTCACCAAAAATCAGAAGTTCAACCGATTTTGATTAAATTTCTATTTTTAGAAAGATAATAAGAAAAAAAAATTAACCATATTTAAGGATATTTTGATGCTCCTTTTTTACAATTTTTCTTGATTTTTTTTAAAAACAGGCTTTTTAGTGTCAATTCTTGACACATTTTTGCCTATATCTTTTTAAGAGGGCGGTCTAAAAACTTCAAATTTTCACAGCACATACATAATGTTGATTTAAATTTTTGAGAAAAATTTTGATTTTTCAAAATACCGTTAAACAGAGATATTTACATTTTACAGTTAGTTTAAAAAACACATCATATGTCTGGAGTTTATGAATATATAACTTTTGTTTTTTTTTTAGTTAAAAAGTTTAATATCTTTTTGTTATTCAAATATATAATACATAACTGTACATGCTATACAAGCTTCACAAATCGAGTCGAAAATCGAAAAAAATATCACCTATTTTACTGTCTTTTAAGGGTAATAACCAAAAATAATAATAATAAAAGATTATAACGGTTGATTTTTCGTGAAAATTTTGTCTTTCCAAAACTTAGGTATTTGCATTTAACAGTTAGTTTGAAGACAACTCATAACTCTGGAATGCAGTAGCGTATACAATGAATTTTTTAAAGAATCAACTTTGCTGCGGGGGGGGCTTTAGTCCATATAGCCCCCACCCCTCCCTTTGAGTTTTTTAAATCACCTGTGGGGAAGGGATTGGGTCCATATAGCCCCGGGGCCTTTTGTCCATATAGCCCGGGGGGGCTTTAGTCCATATACCCCCCCCCCCCTGTATACGCTACTGCATTCCAGAGTTATGAGTTGTCTTCAAACTAACTGTTAAATGCAAATACCTAAGTTTTGGAAAGACAAAATTTTCACGAAAAATCAACCGTTATAATCTTTTATTATTATTATTTTTGGTTATTACCCTTAAAAGACAGTAAAATAGGTGATATTTTTTTCGATTTTCGACTCGATTTGTGAAGCTTGTATAGCATGTACAGTTATGTATTATATATTTGAATAACAAAAAGATATTAAACTTTTTAACAAAAAAAAAACAAAAGTTATATATTCATAAACTCCAGACATATGATGTGTTTCTTAAACTAACTGTAAAATGTAAATATCTCGGTTTAACGGTATTTTGAAAAATCAAAATTTTGCTCAAAAATTTAAATCAACATTATGTATGTGCTGTGAAAATTTGAAGTTTTTAGACCGCCCCCTTAGAAAGATATAGGCAAAAATGTGTCAAAAATTGACACTAAAAAAGCATGTTTTAAAAAAAATCAAGAAAAATTGTAAAAAAGGAGCATCAAAATATCCTTAAATATGGTTAATTTTTTTTTATTATTATCTTTCTAAAAATAGAAATTTAATCAAAATCGGTTGAACTTCTGATTTTTGGTGAATTATTTTATAAATAACTATTTTCTTGCTTTCAACTTTTAAACAATCATAACTCCTTCAAAAATTTTTTAAGAATTTTAAAATATATACATGACTTTCTTATATTTTTAACATCTATCGACAAAAAAACAAAACAAAATTCTAGAAACTCCCGTTTAGAATTGGCCTTTTTTTAGTTTTACCCCATTTTACCCTAGACGCCATTACAAATTTTGGTGTAAAACTGTGGTTTTAAATTCTTATCTATCATTGGAACAAAACTGCATCAAAACATTTTGTACTTCATTTAACTTTGATATATAGTCAAATTTTGTCTAGGATGATCGGGCTATTTAAGGTTTCAAATATACAGTAGTAATAAATAAAGTATCTTTATCTATCATGTATATTTGTCTTAAAAAACACCTTGGGGGATTATTGTACGTGTAGTGTACGTGTTTGTTTTATTAATAAATGAAAGTTACTGTTGAATTGGATTTTTCAAAAAATTTTGGATGAGGCTCGAGACACAATTTTTTATTTCATCAACTTACATAGTTTAATCACAAATAATCATATCCAGATGTCTCACGCCTATGGAGCAAAATGACCTATGAAATTGAAAAAGCTATATTTTTCAAAGCTTATAAAAGCGAGCTTACTACAAAAACGAAAGCACCTTCCCCAGAATTTTGTATCTTTGACTCTGTTGGAAAATATCTATGTATATCTCTTCTTCTCTGTCGATTTCGTTTTTGTTTCTGCAATGCTAGCTTTGCCCATTCAGCAACGATCAAGGCAGTGCTATTTTTTTTGTTTTACTTTGCTTTGCCGGTTGGAGTAGGTATCTAGTTTTTTTTGTCTGAGAACAAAAAGTATGAACTCATTTCTCCATTGTAATTGTATGCATGTATAGGATATAATTTGTGGCCTTGAGGGTAGGTAGAGATAGATTTTTTTTGTGGCGGAGATATTTCTGATGGTGGAAAAAATATGTGATGTTATTGTATCCATGTATAGGATATAATTTGTGGCCTTGTGGGTAGGTAGGGAAAGATTTTTTTGTGGCGGAAATATTTCTGATGGTGGAAAAAATATGTGATGTTTTTTTGGTTGTCTGAACATGTAACTTTTGTTGTTTTCGTATTTTTTTCGAGCTGAAAATTTTTTGATAATGTCTGTAGTATGCATGTAATTTTTTCGCAGCATCTTTATTCTAAAAGCACAAATAATCATAGGTATGAATATTTGTGCTAAAAGTTAATTTCTTGCGATTATAATAACTTTAAACATTTTGAAGCTGAATTTGTTGATTAGAAAAAGGAAACAAATAGACAAATAGAATAGATATGTATATGTATATGTTCATATGTAGGTACCTATTTTATATATGTATGTAGCAGTGACGAAGCGTTCATATATTGAGTGGAATGAGTGCTTCCGTAAGACAGTTCACAAAATGCTCATAGCAAAGAATTTTAATATTCGAAAATTCAAATTGTAGATACATTAAATACATTTACATCATTGACCTATTATTATAGTATGTCAACGATTTACATTTTCTTGATATCTAATATTAATAAATTATCTCTTATATTAATTAATTATTGCCCAATATTAGGTATTAAATATCACGGGAAATGATTATTATCTTTTAATAAAATCACTCACGAGAACAACGCTTAAATCCGCACATCATCTAACCAAACCCACAAATTTCCATTATACGCCAAGCCAAGCCATTTGAGAATGCGTAACATCACTCCATTCTCCATTATAAAATACTATACGAGAGTTTTTGCTCTAGAATGCGCAACAGCTTGGCATTCTCTGATTTTACCTTCTTAGCTCAAATTTCGTCCAAAATTCAAAGTAAAATCTGATGATTTCTTTCTGTTTGCCCAACGTGTGAAGAATGAGTTGAGTGAATTCATTATGAAAATTCAATAGCAAAACTGAAGAAGTATTGAGTCGTTTCCTGCCGTACATTCCTATTGAAAAAGGGGTAGTTTTAGTTTTATACTTTGGATCTTCGGTGTTGTGATTGTGTGTGTGTGAATGCAAATCGTATATAGTGTTTCATCCATAAGAAATGCATTGATTGGTGTTTTTTTTTTCGATTTGATTAAGTTTTTTGGGCGAATTGTTTTGTTTGTGATTGCTTTGGCGTTTTGCTTAATGCTTATGAGTACCTGCAAATGCATAGCAAAGAGTGTTTCAAATTAATTATTTCGGCTAGAGAAAATAAATTTTTTATACTCTTTATAATATTATTAGGCGCAAAAAAGCGGTATGATATAAGTTCTAAATTAAAGGACTTTTATTTTTTTAGTTTTAAGTTGTGTGCTTCCGCTTCCGAAAAAGTCACGCCTCGTGCCTGGTATGTAGGTACCTATAATGAAAACATAAAAAAGAATTACATACCTTCTTTAGGTGGGTAGCTTTTAAGGACATTTTTAAGCTGTTTTTATGATTAATTTTATACCGCTGGTGCTGTTAGCGTTAAATTTTACACCTCTTTTTTTGTATTGTTTAATATAGGATGATTCACTTAAGATATGTAGGTACGACAAAAAAAAGACTTTGTAGTAAGAAGAAAATCTATAAGGAGGGTGGTTCTATTCAACGGTTGAGGCGGAAGGGACAATTCGCTAGAAAAAAGTATAGAGGATGGAAACAAAATCAATAATCCAATTATTTCAATTTGACCATATTGAAATATTTTGTGGGTGAAAAATCTGGTTCTTCTTCGGCTATTTTGGTCACTTTGGTATATGCAATGAAACAAGTTATTCCATTTACTTTCCCGACGTTTCGACAGGGGTTGCTGTCTTCCTCAGGGGATCTTTATTGAAACAATAAATCACAAAACACAGTTGAACAAATTAGTATAAATAATTTGAAGAAAATAAATGAATTGATTAGATTTCTTATACATAATTCAAAGTTAAAAGTTCAAGTGAGCTCAACTCCATGATTGCGTTTCGCCCAGGTACGATAGTTGGGCTCATCAGTTAGATGACTATCGTACCCTTCTAAGACGCAATTTTGTATCGATGTTTACCGACTAATATAAAAATCACAGCATTAAGATACTATGAATTTTATTATTCTAAGGGAATTTGGTTAAATTCAGACACTTAGAATTTCAAATGCCCGCGCTCAGGCTTTTTATAATAATTGAATATGAAGAAAATTTGAAAAGAAATTCTTCTGTTTAAGTGGAGTGACCGAATATATAATTCAAAGTTAAAAGTTCAAGTGAGCTCAACTCCATGATTGCGTTTCGCCCAGGTACGATAGTTGGGCTCATCAGTTAGATGACTATCGTACTTTTAACTTTGAATTATATATTCGGTCACTCCACTTAAACAGAAGAATTTCTTTTCAAATTTTCTTCATATTCAATTATTATAAAAAGCCTGAGCGCGGGCATTTGAAATTCTAAGTGTCTGAATTTAACCAAATTCCCTTAGAATAATAAAATTCATAGTATCTTAATGCTGTGATTTTTATATTAGTCGGTAAACATCGATACAAAATTGCGTCTTAGAAGGGTACGATAGTCATCTAACTGATGAGCCCAACTATCGTACCTGGGCGAAACGCAATCATGGAGTTGAGCTCACTTGAACTTTTAACTTTGAATTATATATTCGGTCACTCCACTTAAACAGAAGAATTTCTTTTCAAATTTTCTTCATATTCAATTTCTTATACATATATAAAAAAAGAAAAAAAAAAAACTTACATTAATAAAGTTAATAAAATGGATTTATATAAATTAATAAATAAATTAATTACGAAAAAAAAAAACAAAAAAAGAGTTAAAGCGAAAGTTAAGCACTTCTTCTCACGAAGTTCAGTCTTGTATTACTTTGATTTACTTTAAAATTTCTTAGTCGTTACAAGAGATCAATATATTGCAGAAATGTTTTGTATGTCTTGTTTCCTGTTCATGTTGTTATTGTTTTTGAGAATGTGGAGGGTTTCCAAGGTGTACCTTTTGTTAAAATGTCTCTCCGTTTGAAGGATTTCGACCTCATCAAAATCTGGCTGATGTTCGGTTTGAACACAATGGTTCACCAGTGCTGTCTTGGCGGAACTTTTACTATGAATGTCCGATTTGTGGCCAGCCATTCTCTGTCGCAGGAACTGCTTTGTTGTACCTACATAGCAAAGGTTGCAGCTTTCGTCATCTTTGCCTTTGCAGTTGATTTTATAGACAACATCGGTTTTATTTTCCTTCTCGGTTTTCGGTTTCAATTTTGTAAAAACAGATGCAAGTGTACAATGTGACTTGAATGCTAATTTCACATTTTTACAACGACTGGTGACAACTTGCTTGAAATTTGAAGCTAACGTTGGGACATAAACAATGCTTTTATAAACGCAGTCTGTTGCACTTTTTTCCGGAGTTTTTTTAACTTTATTTTTGAATCGTTGTATTAAACTCCTTATGAGTTCATAAGGGTAGCCATTGTTAGCTAAAATTTCAGTGACTATCTTTTCATTTTTTGGGTGGTATTTTTGGTCGCTTAACATAAATACTTTTTGTACCAAGTTAGACGCGGTGTTTATCACAATGTGTTTCGCCTGGTTTGATCGAAAATTCACTAGTCTTCCTGAAGCTGTTTCTTTTTGATACCAATCGAAATATAGGTGGTCTTCTTCACGATGGATTTTAACATCCAAAAAAGCTAACTTGTTTTGTTTTTCTTTTTCCACGGTGAACTTTATTTTATCGTTGAAAGCATTGAGAACGACAAACAAATCATCAATTTTACGATGATCAATAACCGCGAATATGTCATCAACATATTTGAAAATTGCTTTTGGTCTTTCAATTTTTTTAAAACATTCATTAAGAAGATGATCCAATACCAAATCAGCAATAGTGGGCGACAGTGGGTTACCCCTGAAATCTTATCAATTCATTTATTTTCTTCAAATTATTTATACTAATTTGTTCAACTGTGTTTTGTGATTTATTGTTTCAATAAAGATCCCCTGAGGAAGACAGCAACCCCTGTCGAAACGTCGGGAAAGTAAATGGAATAACTTATTTCATTGCATATACCAAAGTAACCAAAATAGCCGAAGAAGAACCAGATTTTTCACCCACAAAAAAATCAATAATCATTAAGAAACAACGGCGGCAAATTACTTAAGTAGCTACGCTTTTTAAAGTCAGGAATCTTTTTCTTTTTTAAGTTATTTTCGACTTTTAATGACTTTACTTTATATTTTAAAGAAATCGTTTTCAACAAAAAAAAATTTAGAAAAGGTTAACTAAAGAGATTACATTATTACCTATATGATTGTAACTTTACATTACGTTAATAAGTACCTTCTTATTTTGTTATAAATTCGTATCAGTATGATTAAAACAAATTCAGGATAAAAAATCAATAAATTCTTATTATTTTAGTCAAGTAAATCCATGGTTTAGCCCCAAACAAATTGTAACAAAACTAAATTTCGTGCGGATAGACTCAGAACACTGGTGAGTGGTTCTTAAAACATATCCAAAATTAGTTTCTAGAATTCCCATTTAAAATTACTTTCAAATTAACTTCAAATTAATTTGCTTGGCAAGTTAAATTAACTTGCTTCGAATGTAGGTACCTATACAGATACCTATACAGAAATTTAATACCAAAACTAGATTTTCTGAAGTCATTTATATATATTATGTTTATTAAAAATTATGTAAGAAATGTAGTCCAGTCAATTTAGACTTTTTAGTAACAAAAGATTGGGGAAGAATTTTTTTCTTGACGTCGTTAAAGTACCATACAGAAAGCTTAAGTCAAAATTTTCGACCATCAACGCCTTTGAGGGTTGCCGCTATATTGATTTAAAGAGTGAGATCGTTTTTAACGAATAATATCCGTAATTTTAAATTAATCGACAAAATAAAAATGCCTTCCTAACAAATGCATTCCTACAAATTTCAATATTTTTGTATACACTATCAGATCTTTGCCGATATTAAAATCAATTATAAGCAATAAAAATGGAATTCACACTTTCTTAAGTGTGAAAAGTTCTAGTAATCACTATATCCTACAGTTTTGTTCTTAACATTTTTTTTTTATAAGCAATTGCTTACCAACTGTATTGCTTGAAAGCCGCACATCATTATAATTATAAGTGTTTCAAAAGTGTGAGTGGTGTTTTTTCAATATGGAAACGGGAAAGACATTTTTTATTTTTGAGTTCGTCAAGATGGCAGCCTTACGTGACCCCGTCCGCTGTATGATAACAACAACGAAGAAAACAAACACAAAAGGATAATTTAAATGTCCCTGATGTCACTTGAAGAAATTAAATGATTTTCTGCGATTTGTGAA
The DNA here is from genome assembly GCA_963921185.1 of Dasysyrphus tricinctus. NCBI lineage: Eukaryota > Metazoa > Arthropoda > Insecta > Diptera > Syrphidae > Dasysyrphus > Dasysyrphus tricinctus. Next base: position 141,069,247 of record OY992531.1, read on the forward strand.
GGTGAGCGGGGTAACTTGCAGAAGAGGGAGGAAGATGAAATATTTTAAAATATTCGACGAATTGACGTTCTCTTTTGTATTGCTTTTCTTATCCAATCCAAACAATAAAATCATGTCTTTCATTATGAAAATACGAAAAACACAAAGAGGAGAACAAAATCTGCGGAATAATTTTCTTCACATCTGAACACTTTCGTTCTTTACGTGTAATCAAGCACAATAACACTAAAAACCAGAAAAGAATGTTGTTTGCATGATAAAATAATGTTGATAGACACTAAAAAGCTTGAAACAATTGTTTTTGTTAGTAAATAATTTACAAATTAACACAAAAACACAACAAATTTTGCCGTTTAACGAGTGGGGGTCACGGGATTCGCCATTTTCCACTAATTTTGATAGATGCGCAGAACTGAACAAAAATGAAAACGCTAATGATATTACCTTTAATATGTGTACTGTGAACAGAAACAGCAGCCAGCAATAAAAAAAAAACAACACACACACAACATGAGAATTGAGGTAGTCCACGAAACCCAAAAAATAAAAATAAGATAAATCATGGGGAAATAAAGTTCACGAACAAAAATGACAACAGAGAGAAAGAGTTGCGTGTACCTTATCTACTTGTTTTAATGAGAATGAGAAACGATTTTTTTTTTTAGATTTTGTATCTTTGTCACCTACCGCTGCTGGCTTTTGCATCTTTGTTTGTTAAAGCTGTTGGGTTTTGTATCTTTGTCAGGTAAGACGATGTCAGGTAAGGCAATTTCTTAAGACATTTCTTTCTATAGGGCTGAGACATCTGTATATGACTATTTGTGGTTTAATCCTTAATTGTTCTTCTTTATTTACTTACATATACATCCAGTTGTTGTGTGTGCTTAAAGCTTCAATCTTTAAGCCTCCGTTGTTGCTAGAGTGTTTCAATAAAGAAACATGTAAGAACAAAGGAACTTTCTGTACAGTAAAAATATTTTTAATGTTCACATTGGTTTCCACTGTTGTCTACAATATGTTAATAAAATATACACTTAAAATTTATTACCTATTAACAATGAAAAACAAATGCATTGCAAAACCAGAATTATTCATATTTAGTTAAAATATTTGAAAAACCGAATCAAATATGAATCAAGTAGGAATTAGTTAAGTAATTGTTTCAATACAAACACTATAAAAATGGTTACAAGAGAACTACTTAAACTAACGCCCGAGCTATGGCCAACCCATATTATTCGCCCCTCGATTCCCTGATAGATGATCTGACGGGCCTTTACAAATTCTGATAAAGTTTTACTATCAACAAATGGTAACCTTTGGTTGGACCCATTGTTTTCATTTAACTTGTGCCCATCACCACCGTCCAGAAGAAATTTGCTTATTATAATGTTATACATTTTGCTGTCATCTAAGTCTGAATAACTGGGTACTTCACATTCTGCACAAAGAGCTTCTACGCTCTGGACACGTTTTCCAACTGGATTTGTAATATTATACACCACGCGAATACCAGAAACTTGAAGGAATCCTCCATTTGAATCTTTATCGAATACATCAGCTGCGTGCTCGAGAGCATTACGGATTGTTTTTCCAGATACTTTAGTCATATAAACATCATTCTTAAATGGCAAGACTGTAAGAACATCGTTCTCGGTTATCGTTCCATCAGACCTCTTTTCAATCGAGCTTCGTATACCTTAAAATAAAAGAGAAGTAAAAATAATAATAATAATATTAACAATGATTGCAGAGCTTTAAGAAATTACCTCCACCCTGAACCAAAGCTATTGCGGCATCAGTCCAAAACTTTCCACCTTCATCCTGAACGGTTCTGGCAAATACCATACTATCAGCAATAATGTTTCCTAGATTACATTCAGCAACACGGCAAACTGAAGCACGGCCTTCAAGTCGAACTTTTGTATAGCCAATGATATCGTTTTCAAGAGCTGTTATGTTCGGTCGATAGAGATTGAGCAATTCGAGGATATCAGAGTCTCTCGGAACGTCGGCATTCAGCAAAATTGGCTGCCCATCAAACTTTAAGAGGTTTCCGTTCTTGTCAAACTAAAAAGTCAATTCATAGGGATTATTATATGCAGGACTGTAGGTACACTCTTAAATAAAAAAGAATTGATTTATTACGACATTTATTTCGTCAATTTGACAGAGACTGCCTCATGATAGTTGAAACATTATCCAAATTCCATCAAATGGAACATTTTTTGGAATGTATATGGCACAAAACACCACATTAATTCCTCCTCCTCAAAGAACTTTAAGATCAAGAAACACTTTTTTCACCAAAATTATAGTTCGTTCCCAGTAGCGTTGCTAGACATGCAAGAACCCCGGGACAGAAATAAAAAAAGCGGCTCCTATCCATTATACAAACATTTGGTATGGGATTTTTTGCTTTTATTTTTTCTTTTTTAAATAGAGATGCCCGAAAAGTGCACAAAATTATACAAAATACAATTATATTTGCAAAACATTTGTATAGACACCATAGTACGGGGTAGTTAGACTTTTGCTGGGAAATAATTCAAACATGCAGTTTGACTCCGATATTCAAAAGGGTATTAGTACAGGAGCCGAAAACCACATTTTTCACAATTGCTAGTCATTTGGCCGCCATTTTGTTTTTAACGGCTTTTTTTGTTATCAGACTTAACTCACGCATTTTTGACGCTACGAACAAAAATTGTGAGACAAACTTGTAGAAAATTTAATTGTCTACAAAATATGTTAAATAACTTTTTTCGATAAGTGCTTTTTTTAAAAAGTTATACTGCATTTTCTTAAAAAAAGTAGGGGTTGATTTTGGTATATTCATCATATCTTATTTTTTTGTTCTAAAAAAAAAAAAAAATAGAATTAAAAGTTATAGTCCCTTCAATTATCTATATTTTTTGCCTTGACAGTTTTGTTATACGGTTTACGGTTCTCGTCCTGTAGCGCATATTAGTAGTAGAGAACTGTATAGAATCAAATATTTTTAACTACTTGAATTCTGCTGGTATATAGAAACCTCGAGGTTCGAAAGTAAATTAGTACTCGAGCCGAAAGCATCATTCTTCACAACTGCCCGTAGAGTCATTTAGCCACCATTTTGTTTTTAACGTTTTTATATCTTCGTAAGTAACTCACTTTTTATTTATGCCAGACAAAAAAGTTGTAGAACAAACTTGTAGAACATTTAATTTCCTACAAAATGTTTCTTGTAACTTTTTTCGATAAGAACTTTTTTAAAATTGTACTGCATTTTGTTAAAAAAAGGGTTTCTTTTCAATTTATGGTAGAAGTCATAAATGAACCCTTAGAAATAAATAGATTACAACCTTTCTCGCTGACTTCAATTTATTAAAAAAAGATAGAAATTCAGTATGTTACATTTCAGATTAGATAATGACATACAAATATGACAATGATAACAAAAGCTTAGTTTTAAGTGGTATTCATTATTTTGAACAGGGATGTTGTGTTTTATTCAACAATTTATCATAAAAAAATAAATGTCGAAATAAAAGTTGTAGGTAGACCTTTCAATTATCTATATATTTTTTGCCTCAATATTTTTTTTCTTATGCGGTATACTTATGTATATTCAAGAAATCCGTACGGGATTGGATGTTTTATTTTTGTTATAATGTTGTTTTGTTATATTTGTATAATAATTGGCTATACTCAAACAAATAATTGACGGCATAACCAGTGACGGTGCGTCAATAAGACGTTTTAGACAGTGTCTACCCTACCATAAGGAGAGAAACCTACTTGTTACAATCAAGAAAACTGTGTTTACATTCATTGCATTAAGTCCCTAACATCCATAACCTATCTCAAATTGCCAACACCTATAATTTAACAAACATAAATCATAAATTCATCCCTTACTATTCACACACTCACATTTTCCACACCTACTTTTATTTCTTTAGATAATTTGACCTCTACCAACAACCACAAAGCACAAAATCTCAATGCTCACACAATACAAACGCTTTAGCTTCGCTATGGCTCTGCCTTTTGCATCTGCTACGTGCTTCGGGAAAACCCGACTGAAAACGAAGACAGAGTCTTTCGTTCTACCTAAATTATATGAAAATAAAATCAGCGGATTATGTTACTCAGGTAGAATTTCTTTATGAAGCAAGTAGACAGACTCGAATCTGTCTAATTGCTTGTTTTGCTTTGAACTTTGAAGTAAATTCGAAACTTTTTCGTTGACTGTTAAGCAGCGCTGCCACCCTACTCCTTTAGCAGTAGATCTACTGCGTTTAGTCCTTAATGAAAATCTACTGCGCAGCCAAACGAATCTACTCCTCTTTTGATAATTTTGAAAATTATACAAAGTTAGCCAAAAAGATAACACACTCCAATGAAGATTGTTGGTCGGCCTCAGACTCACCAGGAATTATTGACTTTTTCAATAAATTTAAACATAAATGGTGAATATAAAAGAAAGTAAGACAAAAATATTTGTAGGATGTATGAATTTTCCAAAAAAATGTGACTTTTTACTAGTTTTGTTTATAAATCTTCGTTTTTATTTTTTGTTATTGATGAAATTAATATTATAGTGGAGTTCGTTTTTGAAGTCATTTCTGAGTCTCCAGATACTCCTATATTTTTTCGTTAGTAAAATGCATTAGAAATGGATTGAATTTGATTATTTGTGTATTTTCTGAGATCTACTGCGGTATATTGCAATCTACTGCGTTTTTTCTTCATATATACTGCGCTCAATCATCTATAGGGTGGCAGCGCTGCTGTTAAGTGAAGAGAACAACTTCTTAATTTTTTATTTTTGGAGTTGATTAAAGAGGAGTGGGCAGTTGAAGGTCAACCCTAAAAAATGCAATCGGTTGGAAGGCGTTTTGAAGAGCTGTATCTTTGGGATTAGTTGCCCTATTGAGTCAAAACAAAAAGCATTTTGTAGCTGTGTGCTTCTTCTTGTTTTGAAATTGTTTTACAAATACATATTTATTTTAAGGTACCATTATTGCCTTATTGCGACTGAGAGAAATGGTACGAGAATCAAATGTTCTATTATTTTTTATGAGTTTCTTGATTTTTTTTTTTATAAATCAATACATTTTTGATTCAGCTTTAATTTAGGTCTGCCAGTTTTGTTTGTTTGAGATTGGTGTACCTATATAACTTTTAGTCAAACAAATGCATATTTTTGTCTTTGATCACCATTATCTTAACAAAAAATAGTAAGGATGAGGATGACATATTCAAGGACAGTTTTTATGACTTGAATAGGGTTTCAAAATAATGTTTTTACAACTTTGTGTGGACTATGTACATACATATGTATATATCTTGGCCCTTCAACGTTTGTTTCAAAAAAATTAAAAAATTTGATAAATATACTTATCTGTGTACAATTTTTTGTAATTTGTATTCTTGTATTAAATAGGTATTTAATTTTTGCTTAATAGAGTTCCTTATTGGTAGCCATGTTTTTTAGACACGTTTGAGAAGTCTTGTGTGAAGTTTAACGTTTGATTTCAAAGAGACATTACGCCTTTTTTTTTTTACTTTGGTAACAGTTTTTATTTTTGACTGGATAAAATGAAAAATAATGAATTAAATATATAACTGTCTACCCAGTTCGTTCGAGTGCCGCACGTCACTGGGCATAACTCTCTTCCACCCCACCCTCAACATGGAGTTTTTCACTACAAAAACGAGCGAATAACAAAGAAATAGAATCTGATTTATCCATAATTATTAGACTGTTTCCAAAAAAAAGTTTTCTTCCAAACAGGCTCAAAAGTTTCAGTTAGGCTAGGACCGCACTTGCGATTTTCAGTCGGTGCGATTAAAAAATCGGTGTCGCAACAAATAATTGCCAAGCACTCACTTGCGGCTATCTATCGCGCGATTTTTTAGTCGCCAGAAATAGAACATAAAGCTTTTAACGTGAATGCACGCACATGCGTCTTTTTAATTTTGCGACAGAAAAAACGCTCAAAAAATAGATCTGGTTCCATTTTTTTTATCGCTGCGATTTTAAAACCATGTGTCTCATTTCTTGCGGCTAAATAATCGTACGTTTGAAAATCAAACACAAAAAGTGCGTGTATAATTTTTTCTAGTTGCGACTACGATTTTTTAGTCGCGCTATTTTAAATCGCAAGTGTGAGCACAACCATCTAAGTCCGTTTGTTTCATTTTAACTTTCGACAATCGCATCGCCAGAAAAATGGAACAAATTTTCGACTTTTAATCGTCACGATTTCTAGGTCGCATGTGCCTTCATTCTTATTCAAATTCATGTGTTCTATTTCTGGCGACTCAACAGTCACGCGATTGAAATCGCAAGTGCGGTCCTAGCCTTAAGCGAAAAAAGATGAATGTGAAAATGTGGGCTCTTAAAAATCAAGTTTAGACATGCCTCGTCGCAGATTTCGGTTTTCCATACGATTTGTATGGGAGAAAACTCCTGTTTGTATTTGGAATTTTATAACTTTATGTATAATAACAAGTATTTAAACTAACAATTTACGTTTTTCTTATAGAAAATTGAACTTTCTACACAAAAGGTCTTGATATGTTTTATCGTTAATACAGCCGTTTTGAAGTTACATCCATTTAAACCCAGTCGATACAATTATCTTACATTTATCTAACATAAAATTTGCATTATTTTATAAATTTAAGATATTAATTTGGGAGTTTCTATGTAATTTCCCACAAAAGTTCTGAAGTCATTTCTCGATTAGAGTGCGATATTAGTTAATTTTACAATTCGGAAATATAGTTAAACTATACGCAAATAATTTAAACTATTAACAAATCATATCATAAGGTATACCGTATACCGCATAAGAAAAAAATATTGAGGCAAAAAATATAGATAATTGAAAGGTCTACCTACAACTTTTATTTCGACATTTATTTTTTTTATACAAAATAAATTGGAAAGAAACCCTTTTTTTTAACAAAATGCAGTTCAATTTTAAAAAAGTACTTATCGAAAAAAAGTTACAAGAAACATTTTGTTGGAAATTAAATGTTCTACAAGTTTGTTCTACTACTTTTTTGTCTGGCATAAATAAAAAGTGAGTTACTTGCGAAGATATAAAAACGTTAAAAACAAAATGGTGGCTAAATGACTCTACGGGCAGTTGTGAAGAATGATGCTTTGGGCTCGACGCTCGAGTAATAATTTATTTTCGAACCTCGAGGTTTCTATTTACCAGCAGAATTCAAGTAGTTAAAAATATATGATTCTATACAGTTCTCTACTACTAATATGCGCTACAGGGCGAGAACCGTAAGCCGTATAACAAAACTGTCAAGGCAAAAAATATAGATAATTGAAGGGACTATAACTTTTAATTCTATTTTTTTTTTTTAGAACAAAAAAATAAGATATGATGAATATACCAAAATCAACCCCTACTTTTTTTAAGAAAATGCAGTATAACTTTTTAAAAAAAGCACTTATCGAAAAAAGTTATTTAACATATTTAGTAGACAATTAAATCTTCTACAAGTTTGTCTCACAATTTTTTTTCGTAGCGTCAAAAATGCGTGAGTTACGTCTGATAACAAAAAAAACTGTTAAAAACAAAATGGCAGCCAAATGATTCTAGGTGCAATATTGAAAAATGTGGTTTTCGGCTAGTGTACTAATACCCCTTCGAATATCAAAGTCAAACTGCATGTTTGAATTATTTCCCAGAGCTCCATACAATGAAATCAAATAACCCCGTACTATGTTGAGTTTGGTGCCTTTGCGTTTGTTTGTTTTATTTTATATTTTGTTATATTTGTAAAAAGATGATTACATTTGTATATTTAGAACAGGTAAAATGGGATAAATAAAACAAAAAAATTGGTACCACCATGAAACTTGGTGAAAACGTTTTATGTACCATGAGAATGAAGAATCAAAAGAGTCTATACAAATATGTCATACGGAAGGGTGTTTTTTGAGGGGGAGAGGGGGGGAAGTTGTGGTTTATAAAACGTAAAAATTTACCTTGGAACAACTTAAGCATATGACACATGTTTTCAAAGTAGTTTTTAATGCTAAATCAAATGACACCAAAACCAAGTCGATACAACCTCTGTGAAAAAAGTCATTGTCATTTTTATGGTAAGATGACTATATGTTCAGTATAAAAGTAAAATATAACCGAAAACTTGTTGAAAATACTGGTCCGTCGATGAAACTTGGCATCAATGGTTCATTTTTCAAGAAAAGCAATAATAAGAAGGAGCTATAAGAACATCTGTGGTTAAAGGGTGCTTTTTTGGAGTGTTGGGGTTATTGTGGGATTATTACCATAAAACCTGTGACAAAAATGGTACCCTCATGAAACTTTATAAAAATGTGATATAAACTACCAGAATGAAGAATCAAAAGAGTCTATAAAAATATCTTTATGATAGAAGGATGTTCTTTATGGGTGAAGGAAAGGATAATACTCTTTCAAAAAGCAGAAACTGTTTCCAAAAACAAATTACACCCTATACCCAAACCCACAAAAACACATTTTATTTTGATATGTTTGCAAAATCCTTTGATTCTTCATTCTCCGAGTAAATGAAACACTCTTCCCAAGTTTATTGAGGGTACCACCCTTTTCATTTTTTTTTTGAAAACTAACCACATACTTCCCCCTATCTTCAAAAAACGAACCAATACATGCGAAATATTTTTATAGACTCTTTCGATTCTTCATTCTGTTAGTTCATAGTACATTTCTACAATGTCTCATGGGGGTACCATTTTTGTCATAGGTTTTATGGCAATAATCCTACCACTACCCCAACTTCCCAAAAAAAAACACCCTTTAACCACAGATATTTTTATAGACTCTTCTTATTATTGCTTTTTATGACAAATGAACTATTGGTGCCAAGTTTCATTGACGGCCCATCATTTTCAACTATTTTTCGGTTATATTTTACTTTACTCCCTATACTGAACATATAGTCATCTTACCATAAAAATGACAATAACTTTTAACACGGAGGTCGTTTTGACTTGGTTTTGGTGTCATTTGATTCAGCATTAAAAACTACCTTTAAAACATGTGTCACATGCTTATGTTGAACCAAGGTACCCCGCTCTCCCCCTCAAAAAAACACCCTTCCATATGAAATATTTATCTCTTTTGATTCTTTATTCTCATGGTAGGTACATAAGACGTTTTCACCAATTTTCATGGTGGTACCAATTTTTTTTTTAATTTGAAGGCCTTTCTGTACTACTTTACCTGTAGGTACTAATGGATTGTAGTACCGCTAGTGGAAATAAGCTGGTTCCGATTGAGCCTTGGTTCGACGAGGATTGTGCTAAAGCAAGGAAGACGTCATTTGCGTGGCTAAGGGCATTTCGCAACAATAACGACGGATTTGTATAAAAGTCAATATTTGGAAGCAAATAAGGAATTCAAGTCCTATGTAAACAGAAAAAAACTGTTTTTTTTTTTTAATTCTGAATCTAGGCGACTAGCTCAATGCAAAAACTCGACAGATTTCTGGAAATTGGCCAAAAAATTAAACGGAAAGAAGTTTATTATTAACCAAGAACTAACGTCACATGTTCTCTCTACCCATTTTAAGGAACAGCTGAATGTGGATTGTAGTAGTGACACCATTTCATATGCTCCACCAAGTTTTGAAAATGATATACTAGATTTTTGTATTACTCATAATGAAATTAATAATGCTATAAATGCCCTAAAAGATGGTAAAGCAGCAGGGTCGGATGGAATTCACGTGGAATTTTTCAAATACGGCACCAGCGAGCTAAAAAACAAACTGGAAATTTTATATAACAGAATAATAGATACAGGATATATCACGCAGCATTTTGAAGAAGCCCTTATATTTCCAATCCATAAAAAAGGATGTACGAGTGATCCAGGAAATTATCGCGGCATAAGTTTTCTCAACGCTTCATATAAAATTTTCACTTCCCTTCTTCAACGTAGGCTCAGCACTTGGATAGAAGTGAATAATCTTTTAAAGGAATTTCATGCTGGGTTTAGAGCCGGATACTCTACAACGGACCACATTTTTGTCCTCAGAAGCATTGCAGAGAATTTTTTATTAAAAGGAAAGAAATTATACTGCTTTTTTGTGGATTTCAAGTCAGCGTTTGATGGAATAGATAGAAATGCCCTAATGTATAAGCTCTATGGAATGGGAATGTCATTCAAATTTAGTAGATTACTGCAAAACCTCCTTGGTAATACCAAGGCAGTGGTATGGAATGGAGAGGAGATGTCTGAATGGTTTCAAACTAAAACTGGAGTAAGACAAGGATACTCACTCAGCCCCTTACTATTTGCACTTTATATTGAAGACCTAACTGACTGCCTCGCTGGAGGTATTGAACACCCGTGAAACCTAATCAAGGCACTCTTTTTTGCAGACGACATAGTTTTGTTTTCGTCCTCACCAGAATCACTACAACTAATGATAAATCAGCTCTCTAGATACTGCAAAACGTGGAACCTAATATTTAATTTAGACAAATCAAAGGTAATGGTTTTAAAAAAAGGTGGTGGAAGAAATTGCACTAACGAAAGGTGGATGTATAATGGTGAAAGCATCGAAGTAGTAAAGGAGTATAAATATCTTGGTGTCCATTTTACTACTTACTTACTTACTTATCCGGCTCCCGATCCATGAAGGGTCTCTGCCTGAGATATTGCGGTCTTCCATCGGTTGCGGTCCCTCGCACGCTCCCTCCAGTCGTCGAGACCAAGCGCTCTTGCGTCTGTGACCACCTGGTCCCTATAGCGGAGGTTCGGTCTTCCTGGACGTCTCGAACCTGGGGGCTGGGATTCGAAGATTTTCTTGGCTGGAGCGTTGTTGTCCATTCGCTCGATGTGGCCGAGCCAGTGTAGTCGACGTGTTTTGGCTCTTTGGACTACATCCACATCTTGGTACAGCTCGTACAGTTCACGATTGAATCTTCTCCTCCAATCGCCCTCTTCGCATATAGGACCAAATATCCGCCGAAGAATTTTTCTCTCGAAAGTGCCCAGTATCAATTCCCCTTTTTTACTTATCGTCCAGCACTCGGCGCCGTAGAGTAGAACTGGTAAAATTAGCGTTTTGTATAGCGTGCACTTTGTCTTTCGAGAAAGGAGTTTTGAACCCATTTGTTTGGCCAAACCGAAGTAGCAGCGGTTCGCTAGGGTTATGTTCAAAGGGTAGACACGGTGCATTCAAGAGGACACAAGCGTCCACAAGCTTTTTTTCAAAGCGAACCTCTGTCTATCAACTCCTACTCTCACCTCCAAGTGGTGAACATCGGGTGCCTAGTACCTTTAACTGAAGATAGGGTGCCAATCCCTGTGGACGGTTTTAGGGGGCAGCAAACGAGAGAGGGGGGGAGGAGTGTTCCCACTAAGGCACTTCTCCTTCATCCAGGCGGCAGCGGAAGAATTCTCAAGATGGAATCAACGGTGGCGTCTACAATTCCAGTTAGGCTGAACTACTTAGTGAACACCTTATACGGGCTACTACGACATATTCGGAGCTCAGGCCTATAAGGAGCGTATAATCCGGCTCCCCGCCCTTGGAGTTATATATATAGGGTCTGGTCCTCCAGGTTGGGGGTCGTGCCGTCGGGGTGACTTCCCGGCCACGTAAAGCTATTTTTAGTTGCGAAGCATCAACAAGCCTCGGATACGGACGGATTTACTGTTGACGAACCTAGCAAACGAAATAAGGACAACGAACTTTGGATCTGCACGTGGAATGTTCTGTCTCTCTATAGACCACGTGCAGCCGAACATTTAGCGGAGGCCCTAGACTGCTACAAAGCAGACATCACCGCCATCCAAGAAGTGCGATGGGATGGGCCGGGCAAAACAAAACTGAAAGACTGCGATATATACTACGGTGACTGTTACCGACCACAAGGGCAGCGTCTTTTTGGATGTGGATTTGTTGTTAGAGGCAGACTGAGGCAAGAGGTCTTGAGTTTCAATTATGTGAACGAGCGCCTCACGACAATTCGCATCAAGGCTAAATTCGCCAACATCAGCCTGATATGCGCGCATGCCCCCACAGAGGAGAAAGATGACGACACCAAGGACGAGTTCTACGAGCTCCTGGACAAGACATATGAGCAATGCCCTAGCTATGACATTAAAATTGTCTTGGGTGATTTTAATGCCAAACTAGGAAGAGAAGACGTCTTTGGTGGCACAATCGGAAGATACAGCCTGCACGACACCACCTCCGATAACGGACTCAGGCTAATCGACTTTGCTGCGGGGCGAAACGTTGTGGTAGCTAGTACGCAGTTCCCGCCTCTCGATATTCATAAGGGGACATGGCGAATTCCTGGTCAATCAACCGCCAACCAAATAGACCACATTGCGATCGACGCAAGGCACTCCTCCAGTATCAAGGATGTCCGAACGTTCCGAGGAGCCAACGTTGACTCGGACCACTACCTTGTTGTAGCAAAGGTAATGCTACGGATATCCAGACCAAAGCCAAAATAGGGAAATACTGTGAGGAAGTTCGACGTCAGACGGCTGCAGTCGCAAGAAATCACCAGGTCCTTCTCCGATCGAGTCTCTCGCGCCCTCTTAACTAGTCCTTTGCCGCCAACTGCAAACATCGAGAACCAGTGGAAAAACTGCCAGGAAGCCATCAGAGATGCCGCCTCTGACGTGCTGGGCTTTGCACGACCACCATAGCGAAACCCCTGGTTCGACGAAGAATGTCGGCAAGTACATGAAGCCAAACAACAGGCATACAAAGCGGCGCTACATAGAAGGACCAGAGCTGTTCGCGAGCTCTACGAGCAGAAGAGGAGAGAGGAACACAAGCTTCTTAGAAGAAAAAAGAAAGAGCATGAGAAGCACGCGATCGAGGAGTTAGAGGGATGCCATTGCAGGAATGAAGTTCGGAAGTTTTACCAAAAAGTAAAAAGAACCTCCCAAAGTTACAAGCCCCGAACCGAAGCCTGCAAGGACGATCAGGGGAACATCGTGGTGGAATCGCATTCGGTGCTGAGGATATGGAAAAATCATTTCTGCAAATTGTATAACGGCGATGACGAACCGAATTCCGCTAACATGCAAATTGAACCATTCAACTTGGACGACGTAGGCCAACAATTCCGTCCACCCGATCTTGACGAAGTGAGGATAGCCGTATCTAAACTTAAGTCCAATAAAGCTGCTGGAGCTGATGGCCTTGCGGCTGAGCTATTCAAAGCGGCTGGCAATGAATTGGTTAGGGGTATGCACTAGCTCATCTGTAAAATATGGTCGGAGGAAAGCATGCCTGATGAATGGAACCTCAGCATTGTTTGCCCGATCCTCAAGAAAGGCGATCCTCTGGACTGCACCAACTACAGGGCCTCAGTCGCCTACAAGATCTTCTCTGCCGTACTTTGTGAACGCCTGAAGCCATTCGTCAACAACCTGATAGGTCCATATCAGTGTGGCTTTAGGCCAGGGAAGTCCACCATCGACCAAATATTCGCACTACGGCAGATCTTGGAGAAAACCCAGGAGTTCCAAATCGATACCCACCACCTTTTTATCGATTTCAAGGCCGCGTATGACAGCATCTATAGAGACGAGCTATATAGAGCAATGTCTAGTTTTGGCATCCCTGCCAAACTCTTCCGCTTGTGCAGGATGACGATGGAGAATGCACGCTGCTCCATCAAGGTCGGCAAAGACCTCACCGACACCTTTGATGTCAAAAAAGGTTTTAGGCAAGGCGACGCGCTGTCATGCGACTTCTTCAACATCGTTCTTGAAAGAATAGTGCAAAACTCTCACGTCAACACCAGAGGCACAATCTTTCAAAAGTCCGTCCAATTACTCGCTTACGCTGACGACATTGACATAATCGGACGAACAAAGCGTGATGTCAGTGGTGCTTTTGTGAGCATTGAGAAGGAAGCCAAGAAGATGGGTCTAACGGTGAATGAAAGCAAAACAAAATATATGCTGTCCACAAGAAAGGACATCCAACACCGACGTCTCGGACAGAACGTCACTATAGACAGCTATAATTTTGAGGTAGTCTGAGACTTTGTCTACCTAGGATCCGCTATAAACTCAGCGAACGACACCAGCGCTGAGATCAAACGAAGAATTACTCTTGCCAATCGCTGTTTCTTTGGGCTAAGAAGGCAATTGAGAAGCAAAGCCCTCTCTCGAGCAACTAAACTGTCCCTGTATAAGACGCTTATCATCCCGGTCCTGATGTATGGTGCAGAGGCATGGACACTGCTAACAGTGGATGAGAACGCGTTAGGCTGTTTTGAGAGGAAAATTCTCCGAGTGATTTTTGGTCCCGTCTGCATAGATGGGGAATGGAGAAGAAGATTCAACAACGAACTGTATGGGCTGTACAGCGACACCGACCTAGCCACAAAGGTGAAAAACCAACGACTGAGATGGCTGGGTCATCTAGAGCGAATGGACACCAATGCTCCGGCCTGGAAAGTCTTTGAATCCAACCCCGTGGGACAACGCAGTAGAGGTGGACAGCGTAAAAGGTGGCGCACGCAAGTGGAAGAGGACCTCAACCAACTTGGCGTGCGAAACTGGAGACAGCTAGCTAGAAACCGAGCCGGCTGGAAGAAGCTTGTTGGTTGAGGCCCTGGTCCACCCCGGACTGTAGCGCCACCTTAAGTAAGTAAGTAAGGTTCGCTAGGGTAATTCGTCGGATTTCCACTAAGGTGTCGTTCGTGGAACTCCTTGACTACCTCGAAATTACTGCTACCAACAGTGACGTTTTGTCCTAGGCGATGGACAGATGAGGCTTTGTTTGTTGATAGCATATACTTTGTTTTGTCCTCATTCACTTCAAGACCAACGCGTTTCGCCTGTTCATCAATAGCTGTGAATGCTTCAAGTACAGCTCTCTTGGAGCGGCCGATGATGTCGATGTCGTCCGCATAGCCAAGCAGTTGAGAAGACCTGTTGAAGATAGTGCCTTCCATGTTAACACCACTCTTGCGCACTATCTGCTCCAGGACTAAGTTGAAGAAATCACATGATAGCGCATCTCCTTGTCTGAACCCTGTACACGTCTGGAATAACTCCGATGAGCTGTTACCCATTTGCACGTTGCACCGCGTATTTTGTAGCGTCATGCGGTATAGCTGGATCAGTTTTTTCGGGATCCCGAGTTCCAATAGAAGCTCTTGGCGACTTATGCTATCATATGCGGCTTTAAAGTCGATGAATAGGTGGTGGGTCTCGACTTGAAATTCGTTGGTCTTTTCCAGGATTTGCCTCAATGTGAAGATTTGGTCTATCGTTGATCTGCCTGGCCTGAAGCCACACTGGTACGTGCCGATCATAGTGTTGCAGAAAGGTTTTAGACGCTCACATAGTACGTTGGATAGGATCTTGTAGGCAACATTAAGCAGGGATATGCCTCTGTAGTTCTTGCAGGACATAGGATTGCCTTTTTTGTAGATTGGGCATATGGAGCTATTTGACCAGTCGTCGGGCATACTTTCCTCCTCCCACACTTGGTTGATGAGCTGGTGCATGCACCCTACCAGGACATCTCCTCCATACTTAAAGAGTTCCGCAGGTAGGCCATCCGAGCCGGCGGATTTGTTGTTCTTAAGCTTGTGGATGGCTTTCTTAACCTCTTCAGTACTGGGCGCTGGGACTGGATCTTCATTGACTGGTCTTATGCCTCTTTGTTCCTCTGTTGCCTTCTCTAAATAATGCCCATTAAGCAGCTGCTGGAAATGTTGCTTAAACACGTTTACAATTCCCTGTGCTTCGGTGACTAGGTTACCTTCGCTGTTTCGAAGAGCTTGCGTGCTAGTCCTATAACCAGATGCCAGTTGCTTGGCTGTTTTGTAGAACCGGCGGGTGTTGGTGGCGGTGCTAGACTCTTCGAGATACTTGAGCTGAGATGCTGCGGATGCTCTTTTCTTTCTACGCAGGGTCTTACAAAGAATTTAAATATGGAGAAACATCTTAATGAGAAGCTTGTGTTGGCGAAGAATGGAATTGGTTCTACGTGGAAAAATTGTTTCGTAAACAAAAATATAGATCATAGTAGCAAATTTCGTGTATTCGAAGCAGTTTCGGAATCAATTATGCTCTACGCAGCCCAAGTATGGGGATTTAAGATGTACGACACTGCAGAAAAACTTTTAAGGTTTTACATAAAGAGAATATTTCGTCTTCCTTTAAATGCTCCAAACTACATTGTTATGCTAGAAACAGGAATTTCCCCGATTTTCATACGTACGCTCAAGCTGAATGTGGATTACACTTTGAAAATACTGAGCATGTCATACAATAGACTGCCAAAGAAGGTTGCCCTTCAAGTTATTCGACAGAAAAGTAGTTGGTTTGCGGAGTGGATGGAGCTGGCGCAGTGGTGCGGAATTCAACTTAGCCTGGATGTTGAACACATAGGTGAATGGAAAAATACCTTATACAATTTAATTTCATCGGTGGATGCCAAATATAGAGAAAAATATGTAGAAGACGCTAGGAGTTCCTTTCACAGAACAATATACACTAGTCAACAAATTTATAGACTTTTAAATCATCACTATTCTTGTAAATTTTCAAATTGATTCATCGAACCGTTTTTCCTCACCAAAACTTCAAAGTCTTACAAACCAGGTAAAGGAACAAATTGTGGTGTTCCTAAACAATGCGAAGTTGTCATCAAAATGACAAGAAAACCGCAATTCCAGTGGATTTTTTTCACAGTTTTGCATTAGTTAGATATTTTTTTGAATGGAAATGAAAAAAAAATTACATTTTTCAAACAAAAAAAAAATTAAAAAAATAAAGTTTTTTTGTTTGAAAAATTTTTTAAATTCATTTTTTTTATTTTTTTGTTTAATGTACTTTTTATTTCATTTCAATTCAAAAAAGTATCTAACTAATGCAAAACTGTGAAAAAATTCACTGGAATTGCGGTTTTCTTGTCATTTTGATGACAACTTCGCATTGTTTAGGAACACCACAATTTGTTCCTTTACCTGGTTTGTAAGACTTTGAAGTTTTGGTGAGGAAAAACGGTTCGATCAATCAATTTGAAAATTTACAAGAATATTGATGATTTAAAAGTCTATAAATTTGCATACCATCGCAAGCCATGCAATCAATATTTGCAACGAAAAAAAAAGATTTACGAAAAGACCACAAAACGTTGGTTTTTAGTACTTTTTTTAAACTAACGGTGAACGGTAAAAAAAATAATTTTAACAAAATCATAAAAAAATCTTGTAAAACGCTTTTTAAAATTTCCAAAACTGTCTTTGAAATTTTTATAACGTCATTACTTGCTGAGATATTGGTAATCAAGTATCTTTTTTCATTCAAAGTCAGATAAACCATGTCAAAAAAAATCGTACGACAACAACAAAAAACTGAATTGAAGCTGAATAAACAAGGTATCTGATCATGACATTTAATTGACTCAAAAAAAATTATCCATAGAAATGAGGACCTTCAAAAAAAATAAAAAAAAAATAATTTAGTTGTCTCGTCTCATTTCTTGCAATAACGCAATAACGGTACTTCAAAAAAATTTGTTTGCAAACAAATCTCGAAACAAAAAACATAAAGCTCTAAAATGCTTTTTATTTCAACTCAATACGACCACTCGTCACAAAGATACAGCTCTTCAAAAAACGCTAACAAAAATTGAAAAAAAATTTGTTCCTTTAATATTGTTGACTAGTGTATTACCGACTATGCAACTATGCTATAATTTGGGACAGTCAAACTATTTCCGAGACGAGAACAGCGTGGAACAAATATCTATGATGGTCAAACTAAGGGGTGAGCTCTTACACCTTAATTATAGGCCACATCGTGATGACTTGCCAATTTTATGTAGCCTATGCAATCGACAAGAAAGAGAGGATGTACTGCATTTTATTGGAAAATGTCCTATTCTAGTGGAAACGAGAAGAACTTTCTTGGGATGTAACTATCTACTCGAGGATGATATAATTTCTCTTTTAAATGAAATGGATGTCTCCAAAATCAATAATTATTGTAAGGTGGCACTTGCGTATCGAGAGAGGATAATCAATCAAGATTTTTAAATAAACACAATGCTATTATATTTTTTATTTTCAAACTTAATTTGTTTTGTTACTGATTTTAAGAAAATTATATTCATTGTCAACCTGGCAGACGGCAATGCCATGCTTAATTTGATTTAAAAAAATGTTATGTCTTAAAGGAATGTTTAATAAAATCAACTAACTTACTAACTAACTAACTACTAATGGGATTGTTGATTTCTTTAACGTATTGTTTAGTGGGGTCGTTAGTTAGTTTTTGTATAATTGTTGTTGGTAATAAATAGGTCAGTCTTGTTGAAATATTCTTGATTTTCTAAAATGAAAACTGTATTCCCTTTGTCGGCTTTTGTAACTGTAGCATTAGTTTCTTTTAGCTTTTGTTTTATGTTTTCTATATTTTCAATGTTGTCTTAATATTTCTTTATAGTGTTGGCATTTTGTTGATTATATTTTAATGTTTTGTTGTGCTTTTTATTTATTACTGCTCGTGTTTCGTTTTGATCTTCGTATCTTGGGAGCATTTTTATGGTCGCTTCTGTGTTGGTAACTTCTCGTATTATTGTGTTTTTGTTTATTTTCGGTAGATTCCTTGCTCTCTAAAGGTACTGGAGAGTATTAGGACGCCACTTCCGCCCTAGGCTCAATGAAAGGAAAATCCCTATGCACACCTCCACGCGTTAGAGAGCGGGTAACGCTAACGTGCAGGGGGACTTGCAGACGCAAGTAGCGTCTGTAACCCATATGGGGCGGCTACAAAAGGCGTCTGTTTTCCAATAGGGGGCACCCTCGAGCAGTTATGTGTTTGACCATACAAAAGGCGGGTGTGCCTGTCAAATCTGATGTATGTTATTAGTCATATCTCGGAAAACACCATGGTGGAAGGATATATGCAAATACATGAACTATGACAACAAATGGGAATGAGTCCCCAAGAGGTAATCTTTTTATGGAAAATCCTTTTGCAGCTTCGGCATCTTTCATGTACGAGCGTCAATCAAGACGCCATAACAATAAATTAATCGTTGACAAATAGAAGAAGTCTTTCAATAAGCGCAAATGTTACTTTTGGCTACCGCATACGTACGAAAATCGGAGCATGGAACGTTCGATCCTTATACAGCGAAGGTAGATACGAGCAGGTTGAGCGTAAAATGCTTCGCCTAAAGATCAGTGTCCTGGGCATAAGCGAAATTAAGTGGAGAGGAAGAGCTGAATACAGATCAGACACTTGACAAACGAGAATGCTGTATTCCGGGGAAGATGAAAGAGAGGGTGGCCAAAGACTGCATGGTGTTGGGATTATGTTGAACGAAGAAGCAAAGCGTAGTTTGATTTCCTGGGTGCCCATTTCTGCAAGATTAATGAACACAAGGTTTCGTTGAAAAATTCGTAACGTCACAATTATTCAGTGCTACGCCCCATAAATGAAGCGACCAAGGAAGACAAAACCGCATTCTACACTCATCTTAGCTCTGTTTACAGGAGTGTTCCGAGAGTCAACATCATAGTCATTATGGGAGACCTCAATGCCTAAGTAATTATGGGCTGGAACGCGTGATGGGAAGATTTGGCTTGGGGTCACGGAATGAAAATGGTGCTTGTCGACTTTTGTAAAGCAAATCGTCTTGTGATAGGTGGGACTGTATTTAAGTATAAGACGTGCAACAAAATTGCCTGGGTGCATCCGAATGGATTCAGCAGCGATGGAGGAAGTCAATGTGTGATGTCCGGAGTATAAGCAATGCCAATCTGGGAAAGGACTACCATTTGGTTCTGATGAGTCTCAAACAACGAACCACTGCCGTACATGAACCAGCGCAGGATGTAGCAAGGAGCTCAAAATTAATTTCGAATGCTTTAAATGACCCCAACATTATGTCGAAACTATGTCACCATCCTTAACGACAGAGCCTCGTTATTACACGGAATACAACATTAAACAATATTGATGAGATGTGGGGTTAAATAAAAAAGTGTTTTTATGGAGGCTGGAATCGAAACGGTACCCTAGCGGACGAGAGTTAGAGACTCTTGGATATCCCAAAACACCTTGGATAAAATCGAACTTCGCAAATCGTTTAAAATGCCGAAGCAGATGTTCAAAGAAAGGCTGAATTGCGATGCGAGTACCGCATTGTACATAAAATGGTCAATCGCTGTGTGAGACGTGACAAGAGGGTGAGGTTAGATGGACTCGTAGATTATGTGGAAAACGCTACAAAAAGAGGAGATATCCGGGAATTGTTCCAAATGGCTAAAGATGTAACTGGGAAAAAAAGCAACACCAATCATCCTGTAATGGATGTGGACGGCACACTTTTGGTATCAATTGAGGATCGGCTACGCAGATGGAAGGACCATTTACGTGCCCTGATAAATGAAGATTTAGTTGCAGTGCCCCAACTAATTGCTTGAACAGAATGCAAGACGGAGCTGGAATAGATGTCAAAAATGCTGCAGCCCGAGCTGCAAGAGTTGAACAATTTTTAACTTTTACTGCAGCATTTTTGACATCTACTGCAGCATTTTTGACGTCTATTCCAGCTGCGTCTTGCATTCTGTTCAGGCAGTAAACGAGATGCGCAGGTCCTATAGTGGACATCGAACCCCCATCAGAATCGAAAATCCAAACATCAATAAATCTCTTCAAAAACAAAAAGGCTTGACCGAATGCCAGCTGACTTCCTGGAAGCCGATCGCGTAACAGCGGCTAGTATTTAACATCCGTTGATACAAATAATTTTGGAAAACGAAAGCTATCCCAAGGATTGGAAGGATGGTGTGATTGTTAAGCTGCCAAAGGATGGTAACATTAAGAATTGCAACAATTGGCGTGGTATCACCGTTTTGTCCTTTTTCCCAAAACGAATGGCAACCCACAGTACAAGTATTAAAAGTAATGTTTTCATTTTTGTTCAGTTCTGCGCATATGTCAAAATCAGTGGAAAATGGTGGATGTGTGAGTGAAATTTGTTGTTTTATGTGTGTGTTCATTTGTTAATTGCTAAGCAAACAAAAATTTTTTGAGCTATTTAGTGTTTATAAATATTATTTTATTATTTTGAGATTAAAAAATTGTTTTTTCAGTGTTATTTAAATTATTTGTTCGTGTTTGTTGTTGTTGTAATACGGCGGACGGCATCACGATTGCGGCCATCTTTAATTCCTTCTGATAGTTCTCATTTCGATGGAATTTCAATCACCGCTAGGCATTCGATTGAGTTAACCGAGAATGTGCATATATGGAGATCTTTGCTTGTTAGAGGAATTCCGCCATTATTAAAGAGTCCTACAACAACGCAAGGTGTTTTGTTATGCACAATGGGCAGCTATCCGACTCCTTCGTATTGCAACAGGGTGTGAGACAAGGGGATTTTCTATCGCCAATTCTCTTCCTGCTGGCGATGGACAACGTATTGACGGCCAGTGTTGGTACAGCTGAGCGACAGGGCATTCAATGGAGACCGTTCGAAAAGCTTAGTCATTTAGACTATGCCGATGACATATGTCTACTGGCAAATAACATCAGTGGGCTGATCGTGATGTCCAAACACTGCAAGTGAAGGGAGAGTCGAGTGGTCTAAGTATAAACAGCAAAACGACAAGAATAATGCTCACAGGCCGCTCCGTACAGCAAGGTATTATTCTACAGGAGACGCCAGTTGAAGAAGTGAAACAGTTTAACTACTATGGCAGTACTGTTTCTGCAAACGGTGGTACGGATCTGGACGTTAAAAGTAGAATAAATAAAGCTCGTGCTGCCTTCGGTACTCTGTCCCCAATTTGGAAATCCAGTCAAATCTCCTTACGCACTAAGTTTAGATTCTTCGAATCCAATTTCAAATCCGTTCTGTTATTTGCTTGTGAAACTTTTAAAGTCACGTCTACCATCTCCAAAAAATTACAGGCTTTTGTGAATCGCCGTCTTCACGACATCCTAAAGATTCGCTGGCCACAAATAATATCAAATGAGAAATTGTGGCGCAGGACAAGTCAAGAGCGGCTGGATGTATATAAGAAAGCGTAAGTGGCGTTGGATTATGGTCACACACTGAGGAAACCAAACTATGAAATAGCAAAGCAGTCCTGTGAACGGAATCCTCAGGGTGCACGGTGGGTTGGAAGACCAAGAACAACATAGAAATCTACTGTCTAAGCGGAAGCAGAATCC
The DNA here is from genome assembly GCA_963921185.1 of Dasysyrphus tricinctus. Taxonomy (NCBI): domain Eukaryota; kingdom Metazoa; phylum Arthropoda; class Insecta; order Diptera; family Syrphidae; genus Dasysyrphus; species Dasysyrphus tricinctus. The sequence goes on from OY992531.1 coordinate 141,091,470, forward strand.
CAGAGAAAGACGTGGCCGCAGCTAAAGTACCTTCCACCGGTGTTACAGGACACGATGATGCAATTGACTATTCTAGGGTAGAATTTATGTTTATTATTTATTATTGGACTATTGTTTTGTTTATTTTAAAGCCTTTGTATTATTATTTTTTGTTGTTTGTTTTATACATCATTTTTGGTCTGGTATTAATGCTTTATTTTATATTTTAGGGGACAATATAAAAGAAAATTAATGAAGAGTGTGTTAAATTAATATTTTGGTCACTTAAGAAAAAAAAGAGATAAAAAAGAGTACAAAATAAAAAAGAGTAAAAAAAAGAATTTGATGAAAAAAGAAAGAATAAGAAAGATCAGAATCAAAAAAGAGAACATGTTCTCTTTAAAAGAGATGTTCTGGAAACCCTACTGTAGGGTCAAATGTATATTTTCTTTTGTGACTGAGTGTACCTTGAAATAATAGGTGTGTTCAGGAAAATGATATCTCCGACGGCTCAGTGTCAAAAACTGAGCAAGCGAATCCAATATTTTCTTTCCTCAGTTATCTGACAACAAAATTTCTGAGGAATCCTGTTCACGAGACTGAGATTGCTGAGGGCTCTGAGATCTCATTTTCCTGAACTCGCCTAATTTTCCATTATTAAATCTGAAATATAAAAAAAAAGCTGCCAGACCCTGACAAATTATTTGAAAATCACATTTCTTATGAATTTTGTGTGACTTTTGTTATTTTATGGATATAGTGCGTACCCGTGCACACCTACTAAAGTTTGAATAAGAATTTGTGCGTTCTGCTTTTATTTCATTTTCAGTTCATTAAAAATGAAAGAACAATTTAGTGTCTTACGGGCTTAAATAAAATATGTAGATAAAATAATTTAAATATGTAAATAAAACAATTAAGAGAGCATGGGGGACAAAAGAGCGGAAAGTAGTAGCGATGAAGAGATGAAGGGAGAGAGAAGGAGGCCGAAAAATTTCGAAAGACTGTCGGTGGGAGATATCAGTGATTTATGGAAAAGGAAAAGAAAACAGGCCAACGGGGTTGAGCAGGAGAATGAGGAAAGAATCGAGGTATTCCAAGCGAACAAGAAAATCCCACGATCGCCTCAGAAGAAAGAGGGGGGGAATCGAAGTTAGAGATGGCATTGAAGGAGGTGAAGTATGATTTCACACATGAGATGCAATAGGTGAAGCCAGAGGTGAAAGAGATGAGAGTGGAGATGAAGGAAGAACTGACAAAGATGAGAAGAAATAAGAAGAGGGGAAAAAGAGAGAAGAACTGAAAATTTTGACAAGAGGGCTAGCGACGGCGAGGAGGATAAAGGAATAAGAGATGAAAGAACAAGGAGTACGGGAGATGGAGGAGAGAATAAACAATTGTATAGTGGAAATTCAAGAAGAAGCAAGTACAATGAGTGATGCAGAGGGGAAAGAAACCTAGCGGTGAGGATGAAAGAGATGGAAACAATATAAAAAGGCAAGAAAAAGAAAACAGAAGACGGAATATAATAATTAAAGACGTGCAGATGCACAGCACAATAAAAGAAATGGAAAACGAAATATTTAAAAGGATAAGAGTCCGAGCAAGGATAAATGAAGCAAGGGAGGTCGGAAGGAAGGACAGGAGCAGACAGGAAAGAAGTTTTGGCAGAAGCGCAGAAGTAAAGATGGAAATACTAGAGGGTAAAGTAGAGGTGATGAGATAGAACGCGAACCTAAGACAGTGGACAGCACGGGTTCGTTTCAGCTAGTTGTGTTGACGTATCGCTTGTGTATTTAAATCCTTTTTTTTACAAGTATTTTGTTAATTTTATTAGTGTAACTGACTTAATTTCACTTCATAAGTGAATATTCAATTCAAATTAATGACCTTTTACTTATTTTTGCATAGTTGTGGTAAAAAAATAATTTTATTGTTTCATCTTTTGGTAACAGTATTTTGTTTGCTCTGTGTGTGATAAATAATTTGTGTTTTACTATTTGAGTGAATTAACATTTTTATTTGTCTTCCTCAATATGCCTATGTGTGTGTGTTTCTAAGTAATATTTTCCCCTAATTTTTTTGTTTCGTATTTAGCCTAAGCTTTCAGCTTAAGGTAGATATAATTGTCATCCCTTTCTTTCTATTGTAAATAATAACTTTCTTTAATTCTAATTTCATCTTTTGATTATATCTAGCTGCTAACTTTTTATCAAGCCTGGTGGTGGTGGATAGTAAGGACACGGCATCAAATCTTTGATGCATAGGTTCGAATCCTGGTAGAGTTCACATTTTTTTTCTCTCTTTCTCACAAATTCAATTCTTAATTCATATTTATTATCTGAAAGTTTTTTTTTATTATTATTTTTTAACTTTCAACTGATAGTTCAATTTCCTCCCCACTGTTTGCCTGTTTTGGGCCATGTGGAAATCTCTGCCACACCAAGTGCATCGGTTCAACTAATGCGTTTATTGAGAAAGTAACCAATTCTAAATACACGTATTGGTATTGCACCGACTGCCGTAAGCTGTCCTTGACTCAGCTGGCGTTTAAAATGTCTAATTTTAAAGTGGTGGAAGGATATATGCAAATACATGAATTATGACAACAAATGGAAATGAGTCCCCAAGAGGTAATCTTTTTATAGAAAATTCTTCTGTAGCTTCGGTTGCAGTTAACCGCACATCGGATTTGGGGGTGCGGCATCTTTCGTGTACGAGCGTCAAACAAGATGCCATAATAATAAATGAATCGTTGACAAATAGAAGAAGTCTTTCAAGAAGCGCAAATGTTACTTTTGGCTACCGCATGCGTACGAAAATCGGAGCATGGAACCAAAGATAATAAAGTATTATATTATCTTTGATATTAGCGTCCGAAGTTTCTTCATGGTCAAATTTTTGACTGTACTGGGTTTGTCTTGAGGCACCATCACATCCCCATTTGGTGTATAGTGTTAAAGAATCTCCTTCAATTCTTGTCATCTCTTCTACGGTCTTTCTTTCTAATAACCTTGTTGCAGTATGGTCTAATAATTTTTGTAGTTTCACACTTGCTGAGCTTTCTGTAATTTTTATCTCTAAAGGATAGCACCTTTTTTTGCTTCAGTAATTTATCATAAGGTGGAAAAACATCATGTCCTTTGTCCTTAAGGGCATGTCTCAATACTTCATATTTGTGCTTCGACAATTCTGCTTGCATAAATAATGCAAGCGCCTTATCTGGGCGAAAATATGATGAAGAAAAGCTTTCTGATGTTGCTGCATAGTTTATCTCTTCCTGATTAAATAAATTTCTAATTTGGTCTCTCTTATACCTTTTAGCTCGCTCACAGAATTCTTCAATACTCTTTCGTGGTCTTCCACGACCATCAGTTGACGTTTCAAGCAGTACATTTTCGGTGAATTTTACTTCCAAAACTCCTTCCAGCCATTCCTTGTATTTTTTTTTTTCGAAAACAAATTTTTTCTACAAACTGCGGTCCACCGATTTGAAAATTGAAAAAAAAGAAACGTTTCTGTACTTCTGACATCACAGTTTCTATTTGCTCAGAAGTCAGAAGTTAAGTTGGCGTGTAGTCTTTCAAAATATGGTCGCATATTTTTTACTTTGCGACCATTAGTCATAAGTTCGGAATACAAAACCGAATAAGGAATTGCGATGGAATTCATTTTAGTGGAGAGAAATTATCACTCGAACAATTAAAAAACGGCCGCTGATTAAACTCACTTTTTGTTTTTATTTATATTCCACTTCACTTTTTTGCTTATTAGTTGATGAAAAAGTTATAATTTTTCTTACACACCTTACACAAATGGAAAATCAGCCAATAATGACTTATTTTGTATTTAATCCTTTATGTATATAGTTTTAAGTAAGAACTTAAGCATTCTTATGGGGCATAACCTACTAATCCTTTAGGTCATACAAAATTGTGCAATACACAACAAAGAAAAAGCAATAAAACTTTAAACAAAAATAAAAATTGTTAGTTTTTCGACTTATGCCGCAAACGGAACAGGTAGAGAAAAACTCGTGTACAGAAAAAAAAACCTTTTCTTTAGTTTTACCTGCCCCTACTTTTTGCGTGAAATCAAGAAAACTATGAGATTATCCCTAGTCTTTTTGTTTTATTCTATATTACGCTCTGTCATATAATTCTAACTACCATAAAATAATAAAAGTTGAAAATTTTCCAGGCAGAAATAAATTGTTTTGCAGACCCTGGTCAAGGTATGAATTTTATTTTATTTTTAAAATAGAGGTACGCATTTTTTCTAAAAATAGGGTTTAAACATCTCGTTTCGATAATTAGAACCGAAGAAATTATAACTATTTGATAAACACCAGTAAATCCACCCTCATAAACGAGTTTTTTGAAAACCGATTCAGTAAGACGAATTTGAACATACATAACTTCCAGATTCGCAGGCATTCGCAGCTGATTTTTTCTATGTTGTTATTTGAAGGTATGGAGCACACATTGGTATACTTCACAACGTGTAGGCAAGTGTAGCTAAAATTGAAACTCAAACAGTTTTCATCAAAACCATTTTTTGTTAGTACCAATATCAGACGCTTCTTATAGAAGGCTTCTTTTATAATTCATCTTTTTTTTTTTTTTAGATAACCAAGAATAGACCAACAAAATGATATTTAAATGTTCAGAATTTAATTTAAGGAACTTCGATAAAAGACATCTAAAAATTTGTTGAAAATACGGTTCGCGACCTGGATAAATTATCTTTGACTTTGAGGGCTTGTAAATATGTTTATAAAATATATATGTATATACAAAAATACTCTGAAATCATATGCTCCGGATATAAAAAAGTACTTAGACATACAACTTAAGAGGTTACTCATTACTTTCTGAAATGGATTTTTTCCCGCTCTCAAACCACTGTGCGGCTTTGTGAGAAGAAAATCAGTCGTTACTAATCGCCTTACTTTTTAACATAAGTGTTCTTATGCATTAGAAAATGGGAATGAAGTTGATTGCATATACACTGACTTTTCAAAAGTATTTGATCAACTTAGTCATGAAATTATTGTATTCAAACTTTAAACCTTTGGTTTTCCTATGTTTATTATATCATGGATAAAGTCCTACCTTGAAAAAAGATATTACCAGGTAAAATTCAGAAATTGTCTTTCAAACTCATTCAGTGCTCACTCGGGTGCACCTCAAGGAAGCCATCTGGGCCCGTTTTTGTAAATTCTCGCTACTATGTTACTTCATGTATACGCTATAGTGATATTCTTATATATGCTGATGATATGAAGGTTTTTAAAACAATACAATCTTATCATGACTATATTCTCCTACAGGCTGATATTGACCATTTTAATGTTTGGTGTGGGAAAAACGGCCTTTCTCTTAACCCTGTTAAATGCCAAACTATAATTTTCTCTAAAAAACGAGTAGTGATTGCTTTTGACTATTCCATTTCAGAGCACACACTCTGTCGTGTTTTAATTTCAAAGACTTGGGTATTCAAGTTAGTTCAGATTTAGATCTAAGTACATATGTATTAACTATATTGTAAATAAGGCGAGTTCCATGCTTGGATTTATAAAACGCTGGGCAAAGGAATTCAACGATCCGTATGTTACTCCTTCCTTATACAATTGTTATGTAAGGCCCCATCTTGAGTACGCTTCCCAAGTATGGACTCCCTTTTACGAAATTCATAAAAGCCGTATTGAATCAATACAACATAACTTCATTCGCTTCGCCTTGAAAGGTCTTCCTTGGGATGATCCGTACAACTTGCCACCTTACGAACACAGAATCAAGCTTTTGCAACTTCAAACTTTATATGAAAGGCGTGTTAATAATGATTTAATACTTTCCACCAACTCATCAGTGGTGAAATTGATGCACCTGACTTGTTAGCCGGTATAGGCATTAACTACCGCGGAGGATCCCACCACCTACGAAGATTTAAACTTTTTCACGTGCATTTTCATAGAACCAATCATGGTATACACGAACCTCTTAATCCTATGTGCAAACTTTTTTAAATTGAACGCTTCTTCTGTTGATTTTAACATTAGTAAAGTAGGATTAAAAACATTGTTAGAGGGTTATAGCAGTATTGCCGCTGAACAAAAATCAAAAGGGGTCCCGGGTCCCGGGACAAAAAAAGGAGCCTGTTTTAGAAATTGCCATAAAGGAGAGAATACAACAAATATTATTAGTGCTTAAAGGAGCAAAGCGTTTATCTAAAAACTAAAGCAAAATTTATTCTAGTAATAACAAATAAAAATTATTTTATTAAAATTACAACAAAAATGTAGATTGGTAACTATTTGTACCTTCTAAATAAATTCGAAAATTAATTTTATTTTATCCCTTTCTTTTGTCATTTTGCAGAATTTAGTACGAAGTTTTTTAATGAAAATTACATACATTTTGAAAAGGAGCCAATTGGTTGATTTTTAAAAAAGTGGAGGCCACGTAAAAAAGCGGCCATTTGGCCCACAAAGTGGCCGAACGGCAACGCTGGGTTATAGTAGCAACGTACGTTAATGATGATATAAACAAGAAGTTGGAAAGTTAGGAAGGTAGATGGAGAGGCAGTCAGAGGAAGAAAGAGTTATAATAAAGACAGGACTTCAACGTGAGAACAGGACTAGAGGGTGGAAGAGTGAGGGAAACGGAAGACGCAGATAGTGGGAGGAAGTCATAAGGCAACAAATTGAACGCCAAAGGAAAGAAGGTAACGCAGATGATAGGAGTATTAGGGTGGGCAATTTTTAACGGGAATATAGAGGGGGAAGAGGAGGGAGAGTTCACGTATATAGGAGGCAGAGGCAGAGGGGAGACAGTAAAAGATACTGTATTGGGTGACGAGAGGACGAAAAGAGGGATAGAACGAATGGAAGTAGCAGATAAAGAAGAGTCGGATCATTGTATTTAAACTCTATAGTATTCTCATGAAGCCAAAAAGCTCGTGGGCATCTAGTGTCCAAATGTAATCCTAAGTTTTGTTAAGAGATCTCGGTTAGGCGATCACAGCGAATCTCCAAAATCGTGTTGCATGAGAATACTATAGAGTGTATATACAATGGTCTGATCATCATCCATTGATGAACACGATGAAAAAAGAAAAAAGGAGAAAGAGTGAGGTCGGAGGTAGTCGGAGGAGATGAATCGGAAATTCAAGAGGAGAATGCGAGGAGTAGGCCTTGATAGGTAGGGAGCCGGTGACATCAAAAGTCCCGTCATCGCGGAAATGGACATAATATATATCATTGGAAAGGTAATTTTATGTACTTTCAGAAAAACTCTGTTTTTAATTAAATTCATTGGGGCATATTCATAGATGTTGTTTAAGCTGTTGCTACACAAATCTGGAGTTTATCATATTGAAACTTCATCAGGTAAACTCCAGATTTGTCTAGCAACAGCTTAAACAACATCTATGAATATGCCCCATTGTGCTTTTGTATGTATGCTATTGATTTCGAAGCCACTGATTAGATTGAGCTCAAATTTGCGGGGAATATTTTGTATATACCATTAACTATTTCTGGAAAGTTTGGTTAAAATCAGTTCACAAGTTTTTTGAGGAGGGGCAGAAATGCACGCTGGGTACCCAATAAAAATGAAGCGTTTTTGAGATAAAACTTTGTTTTTAGTTTTATTATTGTTTTTTGAAGGGTGAATACTAAAAAAAATTTGCTAATTACAGCCTACGAACTTCCAAAAATAAGTTCTGCCAAAAAAACCTGACCTGATATAACAGTCAAACCCGCTTATTTTGAATTTTTAAAATCATATTTTTTTTATTAATTTTATAACCATTCATAAAAAAGTTCGATTAATTGAACAGAAAAGTTTTGTGAGTGTGTTAGTATTTATGTACATAAGGTAAGAGGTCTGATTAGGCGAGAAATATATACCTATGTACGTACCTAAGTTGACTGATTTTACTTAATAACATGAAATAATCATAATTTGTGGGTTTAAACGTTTTTTCTATAGGATTGTATTATTGTGTATTGAAACGTGATTGAAAACTACTGCCTAAGAAGAAAAAATCCCGACGTGATGGTACAGTCAAACCCGCTTATTACGAATTTTTCAAATCACATTTTTTTATTTATTTTCTAACTGTACACAATCATAAATAAACTTCAATTACATAAGCATACATTTTTTGCCTATATACATGGCTATAAATGTACATTAAAAGGTTTGGAGTTTACTTAGGTGGAAACATATACATACATATCTACATAAATGTACCTACAGTGTACCTTAGTAAATTTATTTTACTTGCAAACATAAAAGAATCATAAAAAATTTTTCGTTCATTGAAGGGTGTTAAGAAAAAATAGTGTTAAATCCTCTCAAAATTATATGATTTACCGATTATACAGTCAAACCCACTTACTTGAAATGCATTCCGTGTTTTTCAGCTCCTTAGAGACAAAAAAATAGTGTAACAGCCTCCCAAAAATACATGATTTACCGATTATACAGTCAAACTCGCTTATTTGAAATCAACTCGTGTTTCTAGCTCCTTAATTTATACCAATCAATTTTAAAGAAAAAATATAATGTTACAGCCTCACAAACATACATGATTTACCGATTATACGGTCAAACCCACTTATTTAAAATCCATTCCGTGTTTTTCAGCTCCTTAGTTTATACCAATCTATTTTAGAGAACTGAAGAAAAAAATATATCGTCATAATTTTCAAGATTATATTTTTGTATACTCTATACATATAAATATACAATCATGAAAATTATGACAATATATTTTTTTCTTCAGTTCTCTAAAATTGATTGGTATAAATTAAGGAGCTGAAAAACATGGAATGGATATCAAATAAGCGGGTTTTGCTGTATAATTGGTAAATGATTTATTTTTGGGAGGCTGTAACACTATTTTTTTATCTCTTAAATCGGTTGGTATAAATTAAGAAGCTGAAAAACACGGAATGGATTTCAAGTAAGTGGGTTTGACTGTATAATCTGTAAATCGTATAATTTTGAGAGGATTTAACACTATTTTTTCTTAACACCCTTCAATGAACGAAAAAATTATAATTCTTTTATGTTTGCAAGTAAAATAAATCTACTAAGGTACACTGTAGGTACATTTATGTAGATATGTATGTATATGTTTCCACCTAAGTAAACTCCAAACCTTTTAATGTACATTTATAGCTATGTATATAGGCAAAAAATGTATGCTTATGTAATTGAAGTTTATTTATGATTGTGTACAGTTAGAAAATAAATAAAAAAATGTGATTTGAAAAATTCGTAATAAGCGTGTTTGACTGTACCATCACGTCGGGATTTTTTCTTCTTAGGCAGTAGTTTTCAATCACGTTTCAATACACAATAATACAATCCTATAGAAAAAACGTTTAAGCTCACAAATTATGATTACTTCATGTTATTAAGTAAAATCAGTCAACTTAGGTACATAGGAATATATTTCTCGCCTAATCAGACTTCTTACCTTATGTACATAAATACTAATACACTCACAAAACTTTTCTGTTCAATTAATCGAACTTTTTTATGAATGGTTATAAAATTAATAAAAAAAATATGATTTTAAAAATTCAAAATAAGCGGGTTTGACTGTTATATCAGGTCAGGTTTTTTTGGCAGAACTTATTTTTGGAAGTTCGTAGGCTGTAATTAGCAAATTTTTTTTAGTATTCACCCTTCAAAAAACAATAATAAAACTAAAAACAAAGTTTTATCTCAAAAACGCTTCATTTTTATTGGGTACCCAGCGTGCATTTCTGCCCCTCCTCAAAAAACTTGTGAACTGATCTTAACCAAACTTTCCAGAAATAGTTAATGGTATATACAAAATATTCCCTGCAAATTTGAGCTCAATCTATTCAGTGGCTTCGAAATCAATAGCATACATACAAAAGCACAATGAATTTAATTAAAAACAGAGGTCGCATCGTTCAAACAGGTATGACAGATACTTTCGGCAGGCTAGGGCCTGTCATACCGAGTTTTTCTGAAAGTACATAAAATTACCTTTCCAATGATATATATTATGTCCATTTCCGCGATGACGGGACTTTTGATGTCACTGGCTCCCGGGCTATGAGGGGAGAGGAACCAGAAAAGCAGATAGGGGAGAGGATAAAAAGAGAGATTTAACGAAGTGAGGAGGTAGGAGGAAGAAAAAAGAAAAAAGAAAAAGGAATAGGAAAATAGAGGATGGTGGGATGAAGAATGTAAGTAAAAACAAAAGAATTATTAAGAATTAGTTAAGGCGGTGGAGGAAGGGAAGCGGAACGAAGGAAAAATACAGGGAGAAAAAAGAGAATATCAAGCGATGATTGAGAGAAAGAAAAGGGAGAAGCAGGATGAGATTATAAGAGAAATTGCAGAGGCCAATACCGAAAACAAAGTGCGGGAAATAATAAATAGAGTCAGAAAGAATAGAAAGACGATGGGGGATACCCAGACGCCCCCCTAAAAGTTTGCTTCTGCTGAGTTATGAGTTTAAATACAGTTTTCATAGGTTTCATAGAACAAAATAAATGTTTTTTTTATAGTTTGTTTCAAAGAGACAAAATCATGGAAAACGTTTTAACTAGGACTTTTTGGACTTCAGGCGTCGGGGTCGTTATATAATCAAACTATGATGGGAGATTATACTAGGGGGTTTATTAAGGAATACAACACTCCAAAATCATTAACGTTAAAAATTGAATTCATTAATTTGCATCTTAACCAGTGAAAAATAACACATGGTAAAGTAGTCCAAAATACAGCTTTTTTTCTCTTTGAAATCAAACATATAGACTTCAAACAAGTGACTTGCATATAAAAAAACATGGTAGCCAATAACAAACCATTTTTAAGCAAAAATGAATACTTACTTAGATACCTACTTAAAAAGGTAGAAGAATAAAAATAACATACAAAAAACTGTACGCAGATACGTGAAAATGCTTTTGTTTTCAAGACACCTACTAACAGAGATACAGCTCTTCAAAAAACACAAAGAAATTGCTCCCTTAATTTTTTTTTAGAGTGTACTTCTGCGAAAGATTCCATCCAACCTGCCTATTGCATTTTTTGGGTTGACCTACTGGGCTATTGATTCTGTCCTAAAAAACAGGGCAGTCAGGAACTTAGACGTTCATGGGATTTTTTTTCCAGAGGTATTTTTTTTTCGAAAAAATGTTTATGGTCATTCTAAAGTATGAACATTTTACTTCAAAATTCTTTTTGAATCTTTCAAATACCTCCATTCGTCTTCGAGAAATCGTTGGTTTTCGTATGGAGGTATTTGAAAGATTCAAATAGAATTTTGAAGTAAAATGTTCACACTTCAGAATGACCATAAACACTTTTCGAAAAAAATTACTTCTAGAAAAAAAAACCCCAAATTTGTATAAAAAAATGCATTTGTTTTTAGTTTTTAGATTTGAATATCTCAAAAACGTGACGTGATAGAGCAATTTTAAGCGCGTCAAAGACCATCAGAAAAGTATACCTTGGTTCATGTTACACACAAATTTTTTTCACAAATTTCACAGACAAATTGCGTTTCGTCCAGGTACAACAGTTGGGCTCATCAGTTAGATGCTGTTGTACATATCTTAGACGCAAATTTTGATCGATGTTTACAAACTCATATGCTGTGAATTTCACAGAATGAACACACTGTGAATTCTATGTATCCAGGGGAATGTGACCTGGGCGAAACGCAATGCATGGAGTAGAGGTAGAGCTCACTCAAACTTATTATTTGAACTTAATTCATTCGCTCCACCCCAGCGGGAAATATTGTCCTCAATGAAATTTATTGCTGAAATAATCAATGAATTCACTTGCCAAATCATAAGAGAAACGACATGCAACGATTTAGTAGGTGAAGAGTAATCCAAAGTTTCCTCAGTTCATGGCTTTGACTCCACTTTCTGCTTTGTGTTTATGAAACGACCCTTTATTTCGGTGAATTTAAAAGGGAAAATTATGTGATGAAAAAATTGTAGAAAAGTAATGTACAAGTTCATTGTGTGAATCCACTCATCTGCTTTGTAAAGTGTTCATGGCGAGAACAAAAAAAAAAAAAACAAATGTGAGTGAAATTAATGGTGAATTGTAATCGATGATTTCAACGATGATATATAAAACACAAGTTGTTGATGATTTTTTGGCAACTATAAATTCTCATTTTGTTGGATACAGTTCAAAGTGACTTTATGTAAAAAACTCCATGTAAGACGAACTGAACTCAATAGAAATTGCATTTGCCGAAACGCCAATAACTTTTGATTTGAAATGGGAACTGCTTTTTGGTTTGTTTTCATCTTAAAATAAAGGGTACATTACCGATGTTAATAATCTCACTAAATGATTAAACAAGTATTCCTTGTGTGTAGCTTCTATTCCTGGAGGAAAAAGCTGGGGATTCCTCGGTGAGTTTTTGAAAATTTCCCACTGGGATCTACCAAACAATACAAATGGGAGGATTTAATTGATGAAAAAGAAACTACCACTAACCTGGTGACTTCATAATTGAATTTTCATTACATTTTTCATCGAAATTATTGAACTGATGAATAAGCTAAATACCCGTATGTAGTGAATTTACAGATTATGCATTATGCAATCACCATGTTTTTCATCACCTGGGTCGGTGAATAAACAACTTCCATTGAAGTAGTGAATTCGTTAGTGAATTTTCATTGAGAAATTGGCATGTGCTTCCCGCCAATGACATGCCTATGTTAAATTCATCAAAGGAATAAGCTGACAGGTACAGCTTCCATTCCTCAAGGAAAAAGCAGGTTTTTCCTCAATGAATTTTTTAATTTTTCCCGCTGGGACTAAAGCAGAAGGACATTATTTAATAATCTTCTTCAAATTCTTAATTATAGAAAGCCTGAGCACTGGCATTTTCTATAATTTTCTAGATGTCTGAATTTAGACAAATTCCCCTGGATAAATAGAATTCACAGTGTGCTCATGCTGTGAATTTCTATATTCTATATGAGTCGGTAAACATCACATTTAACTGATGAGGCCAACTGCTGTACCTGGGCGAAACGCAATACATGGAGTAGAGCTCACTTAAACTCCTTATTTGAGATTAATTCATTCGCTCGGCTCCACTTAAACCGAAGGACATTATTTAATAATCTTCTTCAAATTCTTAATTATAAGCCCACATAGAACTTATTGATTTAGCATCATGATTTTTTTTTATTTGTTGCTTTGATAATGTTGTCGAAATATAAGATGTTATAATTGATAAGCTCCTTTTTGGTTTATTTTTTGTTGCGTATTACAGATTTTTGACTTAATGATTGATATTATTTTCATGATTTCTATACTTTATCTTAGAGATGAAAATAGATTTTGGCTTGAATAAGACCTACTTATATAAATGACGAGCTAAGGACGGGTTCGCCAAATAACTTACAACTTACACACATATAACTACATGGAGTGTAGCTTCGGCTGTGTGGCACGTAGCGCCGTCCTGTTGAAATCAAATGTTGCCAATGTCCTCCTCTTCAATTTTTGTGAACAAAAATTCGTTCAACATGGCCCGATAACGATCGCCATTGACTGCAACGGCCACTCGAAGAAAAATGGCCCAATTATGCCTCTGGACCAAAATCCGCACCAAACAGTGACTCGTTTTGGGTGTATCGGCTTTTGAATGGCGTGCGGGTTTTCTGTGCCCCAAATGCGACTATTTTGCTTGTTTACATACCCGCCAAGATCAAAATGAGCTTCATCTGAAAACATGATTTTTTTGGCAAAATCGGCATCTTCTTTAAGTCGATCGCAGGCCCACTTAGCGAAGCAGCCATTTGAATGAAATTATTTGCCATTATTTACCGGAAGGATTGTACTTTCAAATAAAAAAAGAAATTTGAGAAAATATTCAGTAGTTTTTTTATAGCATTTCAAAAAAAAAAGTTATTTGGCGGACCCTAGAAAGCCTGAGCACTGGCAGGTATTTAAAATTTTAGAAAAAAGTAAAAAAAAGGCATTTCGAATAGTACCTACTTTAATGACTTTAGGTCTGCATTTCCGCAAGCACTCTCGATCACCACATATTTAAGGAGACATAAGCTTACATTTGTACCTATCTGTGGTGTTTGGCAGAAACATGATTTTAAAATTTGGTCTGTATGCCCACTTTACATCGGCCTTGAACCGAAACGAATGCTTCAAATTTCGAATAGTTATAAATAGGTATATTATTTGGCACATTATGTTTCAAATTTGAAACAATTCGGTGCACCTGTTTAGTTAGAGTTGACGTAAGGACAAATTTAAATTGGTATTATCATGTTTCTACCAAGCACCAAAATGCTGTTTATTGAAAATCGGACTTGTTTGGCAATTATTTGCATCAAAATTTAATTTTCTTTTTTTACTACCTTTCTTAAAACATAAATTTAATCAAAATCGGTTGAAATTAGTTTATAAATATATGCACCTATTTTATTATTTTCAACACTTAAACACTCATACGTCCTTATTTTTTTTTATTTTTTTTGATATATGTAAGACTTTCCTTAATTTTTAATATCTATTAGATTTTTATTTGATTGCAATCTTTTTAACTCAAATGAATGGTGGTTGCAGAATTTGAAGTCGCAGTACCAAATTGAAGTCAAAAACATAAATTTACAATCTTTTAATTAGTCACAAGAGATTGCATTATTTAACAACCCTGCTAGCTGCATCAAAACATTTTATACTTCATTTAACATTGATAGGTATATGGTCAAATTTTGTATAGGATGATCAGGATAGGATGAATATTACGTTTTATGTTGACTAAATTATAGCTATTGACAGTTTGAGATGGGTATAACGTAGAAGGATGTTAGGGACTTAATGAAATGAATGCCAAAAATGTTTTGTTGATTGTCTTGTCAATGATTAGGTTTCTTTTTGTTCTCTTTTAGGTAGGGGTAGGAAAGACACTGTCTAAAACGTCTTATTGACGCACCTCACTGGTTTTAATGTGGGTTCCAAATATTAAAAAAATAAAATGCATGACTGGATCGCACGTACTTGCTCTTATGTTCAAGTTGTGTGGAACTTAAGAACTTTAAAAAATATTCAAGTAATTATAGAAAAAGAGTAAAAAACATTTAAATCATTCTTTTAATTGTATAAACAGCCTGGAAAATAACTTAGATCAAAGTAGGCCATTTGATTACTTGAACAAATATGAATAAAGTAAAAAAAAAAAAATTGTATACATGTTAGTATACTTACATATGTACATATAATATTTTTGTAACATTTCTCAAAAAAATTTTTGGTATCTATGCCAATTTTAAGTATATATTAATATACATTTAAAATTTTGAATCTTTTTTTAAAAGTCCAAAATTGTTTTTTTCCAAAATTTTGGTAAACGGTATTATAAATATTTTAAGACAGCTTTTATGCAAGAAAATGTATTGAAATCGGTTGAGCGGTTAAGGAGAAAACCGAATATCAAAACAACCGTTATATGGCAGGTACAATATTTGTTTTTACTTGCGATTATAGGTACTATAAGGCAAGTTTTGGATTCGTCCAAAAAAAATTTTTGAGATAACAATCAAACATGATATTACGATGATAGAGAACACCGAAAAAGTGGGTGGCACAATTCTGTCTGTCTGTCTGTCTGTCTGTCTGTCTGTCTGTTCGTCTACAGCCTAAACGGCTCGATCGATTTTCTTCAAACTTGGTACTTAGTGGTTTTTGGTGATTCTGCCAACACGTTTTTTTCATTTTTTTTTAGAACCAAAAATAACGGTACCTGTCATACATTTTTTTTGGAAAATTTACATAATCGTATTTTTCTCAAAAACGGCTCGACAACTTTTCTTAAAAAAAAATCAATAAATTTATTTTAGTAAAAGCTTTCTTTGAGTGGAAAACCATTTTTCAAAAATGGTTATTAATGGTACCTCCCAAGGAACCATTTTTTAATTTTTGATTTTTTTCAAAATGGTATGACCGATTTCAATTATTTTTTTTATACAGAAGTTTCCAAAAAATGTTAATGGTTTTGTGTACCAACATTTTTGAAAAAATATTTCAAAATTTTTTGTTGGAAAATCAAATTTTTCGAAAACGGCATCATAGATTTTTTTGAAACTCAATATTTAAGACTTTTTTTAGTACTTTCTAAAATATTTTAAGAAAAAATTTTACATTTCTGAAAAAATAACGGTACCTTCCATACAAAAGTGAAAAAACCGCAAAGGAAAATATTTTTTTGCTTGAAAACGACTCCTACGATTTTGATTAAACTTTTATCATATACTAAAATTAGTACGATCTACTACCTAAAATTATAAAATTTTACACATAGCAACTATTAGTAGTACCTGTCATAGAACGTATTTTTTTATTTTGAGTTTTCTCGTTAGCAGCTTAACAGATTTGAATGAATTTTTTTTATATACAAATTTCAGATAAGATTAAATAATATTGCATATCAAAATTTTCAAAAAAAAAGTTTTTGGATTTTTAAAAAAAGTTTCAAACTTTTTTTTTGAAAATTCGATATCTCAGAAACGGGTCGACAATTTTTTTTTAAACTTTGTTTTTATATACACATAAATATATAGTTAAAATCTGCATATCAAAATTTGTTCTTAAAAATGTTTTAAGAATTATATATTTAAAAAATTAATTTAAAAAAAAACCGCTCCAACGATTTTAAAATTTTGTTTCCTATCCAATCATATTCCATCATGAATTAAGATGGCATACTTTTTTTTCACCTCAAACTGTCAAAAGAGTTGTTTTAGCTAATTTAAATGTCGTATTTCATGCTTCTCTACATTTTTCCCTCATAATTTCCATGTTTTTATGTACAATTTTCTTAAACCCGCAGTGTCTTGAACATAAGAGCAAGTACGTGCGACCCAGTCGTGCATTTTATTTTTTCTTACCCTGATTTTTTCTTACACTGATTTTTTTTATCAAAATCGTTGGAGCCGTTTTTGAGATAAATAAGCTTTTCTTTTGCGGTTGTATGGCAAGTACCGATATTTTTAGAGCTAAACAAAATCTCAATTTCCCCTCTGGAGAGTTGCAAAAAAAACTTAAGTTCCAAATTTGAAGAAAATCGCGTCATTGGTTTAGGTCGTAGATCCAGATACAAACAGACAGAATTGAACTGTGCCACCCACTTTTTTCGCGTTCTCTATCATCGTTATGTTATGATTGAATGTTATCTCAAAATTTTTTTCCATACGAATCCAAAACTTGCCCTATAGTAGATACCTACCTATACACACATATATCGCAAGTAAAAAAGTTGAGAAAAAAGGAGTTTTTGGTAATTTCAAACTTAAATTTATGCAACCATCTTGTTTTTTTTATAATTTCACTTAAAATTTGTAAACTGAAATTTCACTTATTTACGTCACATTAACAAAAAAAAAATAAATGTTTCAGTTGTTTTTATTATTTTTTCAATTTTAAGTCCTTTTTTTAAATAAAATTGCTACTGCTGCCTAAACAGGGGGAAATAGGCACCCCTCTCATATGATGTTTGTTTGTTTCAAACCATCCTATACGCTCTAGAGTTTTGGTGCATCTTAATCTTATGTCTTGAAAAATCTCGTTTAAATGATTTTATCATAACACATTTTTATGTAAGTAAAACTTCAAATAAATAAATAAATAGAAAAATATGAAAAGTGAATTACCTGGACGTGTAATTTGCCAAGGTACTTGGTGTAGGCATATGCCTGCACAACAGGAACTTTCTTTCCACTGGATTGAGATACTATTTTGGGGTATGGACCTTCCGGCCTTTCAGTATCTGGTTGATCACCACTGTACAAAAATGTGTTGGTATGACCTCCAATGACAATATCGACCTCATGACATTTAGAGGCAATTTCCTGATCCTTTTGGAAGCCAGAATGACCAAGTGCGATAATTATTTTGATACCTTGACGTTTGAGGTTTTCTGCTTCTTCACTATGATAGAAATATTTTATTAATAAATTATTATTTTCATTGAAAATCTCAGGGTTCAACAAAAATCAAAAAAGTTTTCTTTCTGGCTAGCCATACTCACGATGACGCACCCAATGATTGGCTTAGTTCTTCGGAAGGCTGGATTGACCATAAAGTGGTTAGGTACAAATTTAATTTCTATTGAGCCCATTCAATATTTGACAATATCACTTACTTAATGCATTTTATTTCATCTTTGAACTGTACATTGTTGTTAAGAGTAAGCAATTTTGTATCAGGTGTAACATAACCAATTACACCTATTTTGACTCCCGATACTTCTAGAATAGTAGACTTAGCCAGAGTTTTTGATGCCAACATTAGTGGTTCCTTAGATAGGTCTAAATTCGCTGCTAATACAGGAAATTTCGCCTTATTTAAAAAGGGGACCAGTCCTTCGACGCCTTCATCGAATTCATGATTTCCCAATGACTATAAGGATTTAAATTCATTTTCTTAAATAAGTTCTTAATGGTGGAATCAATAAAGGTTTCAACTTTGAAGGTGCAGCTCCAATTTTGATGATTTTATTTTTGATGTGAGTATGTAGTATTAAAGTTCAAAGACAAAAAAAAAACGAGAGTATGGAGGCTGAGTTCGGACAGTAAAAGAACCATACATTTTTCTATAAAATATTATTAAAATGAAAAGATAACGATTGAAAATTATACAATCACGAAAGCCAGATCCATTATTTTTTTATTTTTAAATCAAGTTCCTTAAAAAAAAAAAAAAACTGTTATCAAACTATCGATTCTTACCGATTCATTTTTAAATTCTTGACTAATTTATTACTTGTCTTTTATTATTCAATGTGCCATTTCAGTCAAATGGTGGCAAAAATCAGGTGGTTTTGAGAAATTTGAAAATAACAATAACAACTAATACTCCAAGAGCCAGAGTAAAAAAAGTAGGTTCATAATGCAATTTATTACTGAACTGATTTTCTTGACGGACTGACCATGTTTAAAGGTGTCAAGGCCGTATCCAGGGAGGAATCACGGGGGTTTTAACCCCCCCCCCCGAAAATTTTGAGAAAGGCATTTATAAATTATACGTTTTCGTTTTAGTATGAAAGGGGAATAGGACAAAACGGTCTACAAGACCAAACGACGAAACATATGTCGGCGCGTGGAAAGTTATTTTAATGTACTACAAAAGTTACAATAGAGGCTCGACCTGTGAAGGTGTGCACACGTTTTCGGCTTTCACAGTGTTTCCAAATAAATTCGGAGTGTTTGAGTTAAATTAAGCTTCAGCCAAGCTATTTTTCAACAGTGCAATAGCACAAAGGAAGAGGTGGCGGACCGTCAATCGGAGGGTCACAGGTTCGAGTCCCAGCCAGGGCAAAAAATCTTCAAGCTTTTTTTCACAACAGGGAGGTGGAAAATTTTATTGTCTGTGAGAACCAGCAGATGGAGAGGAAAAAAAGTGCGAGTGCACCGAAAGGTGGCCCAGCAACGATTTCTAGGGCTGCAACGGCACCAGCAGCGGGTTCATCGAAAGATGTATCAGCAACGGCAACAGCAGCAAGTACATCAACAGCAACGGTGACATCAGCCGATATCCCCGTAAAGAGGAGGAAAAAAATCCGATGTGCACCGAACGCGGTAAAGCGGCGCTCTACCACCACTCCAGCAGAGCTGCCAGCTGGGGGGAGAGGGGCGTCACGACCAGCCAAACACAAGCAGCTGTAAACTTACAACGGCAGCTAAATACTTCACCCTCCGATGAGGACCAAATAGCGTATATGTCCGAAGAGGGAGAGGGGCTTTACACCACGGGTGATAGCAATACCTTCATTGACATAACTTCACCAGAGGCGTCCTCAGAAGACGAGGATGAGACGCAAATGCAATGCCAAAAGCAAAACGATGACGAAGAGCAGGCCATCAGCGAGAAGATTAGGTGCCATACAAGGAGAGATGGAACGACTTAATGCTATCCTAACGCCACTGATAGAAAACTTAAAACTAAAACAAGAAGCTCGCCGCGAAAGAGAAAAAAAGGAGCGCGAGCTGAAAAAACCAGCACAGGCACCACAGAAAGGGGCGCCCAAACAAGAAAGGCAACCGCCAGCACAGCAGCCAAACCAAAATGTGCATCCACAGCAGCAACAAAAACAGCTGCCACAACAAAAAGCTAAGCAGCAGCCCAAAGAAAAGCTGACAGTAAAACAGCCACAGCAGGAGTCCAACAAGCAGAGACAACAAAAACAGCAGCAGAACCAACAGCAGTAGACTCAACAGCATCAGCAAAAGCAGCAGGTGCGGATTCAGCAAGGGGAACACCAGCAGCAGCCACAGCCGCCCCAAAGCAAAACAGAAAAGGTGCCGCCAATAAATACATACAAAATGGATCTTCAAGAGACAATTGAGCTATTTAAGTCAGCCGTTGGTCAAAATTTTATAATTAAACGTTTAAGTAAAGATAGACATGCGATTCACTGCTCCACAGTTGCGCAACATAAAATTAATAAAGATTTGTTGAAACAATCAACAACTGAGTTCTTAAGTTTTACCCCCAAGGTGGATACAAATAAAACGGTCCTCCTGAAGGGCATAGATTCCTGCATGGAACCAAGGGTGCTCTATGAGGAGCTCTGTAAAAAAGCGAGCGGCGATCTCGAGTTTATTGGGGTCAAGGGTCAAGCCGTTCACTACAGTCAGAGCCAGACGGGAGAAGTGGTCCTTGCCGTTGTTCTTAGTTCAGCTCGCGCTAGCTGCAAACTGGATAGGTTGAGGAGTATCTCCGTAAACTCGGTGAGGAAAGGGTCGATGATATGACCCAGCTTAAATGTGCACTTTACGGAAAGCTGTTGCTCAGCTTTTCAGCAAATCCGTACCAACAAACAGCAAACAGCGGTTGAGATACGCCCATCAACGCGTGCTCCTACAGCAACGCCCGTCAATCCCCAAATTTCCTACGCCCAAATGGCAGCAGGAAGGGGACGCACGGTACAGCCTGCAGCTAAGGTAGCCCAAGCGGTGGCCCTCATGCCTAAGACTCCGGATGCTCAGGCTGAAATTAGAAACATGTTACTGGCAATTCAAAGCCAGTTGACAGGACTTCAGAAACAGATAAGTGAGCAGGCGGCTAGGGTAGATTATCTCTACTCTGTTTTGCCTAGTCCATCGCATTTTAGAGGTTAAAGGCGCGCTGTCGGAGAGGCCTCTTAGGATCCTTGCTGTGAATGTAAGTTCACTGATTAGGACCGAACGTAGAGCTAATCTTTTTGGCTGTAAGAGGCGTGCATCGTATGCATTCCTCTCCAACAGAGGAAGCGAATGTATGTGATCGCGGCTTATGCACCGGAATCACCTCAGCCACAGAGCTTGAAAAACTTTTCGAATGTCTTCTACGCTTGAGCTTGGAAGAAAATTACTTTCTCATGGCCGGTGATTTGAATGCCAAACACCTAGATTGGGGAAATCAAATACAGAATCCAAGAGGTATTCATCTTTTTAATAGGATGAGTCAGTATAACGCTAAATATCGTATTGACCTTCTGGCTACACATCGGCCTTCGTTTCCAAGGAGCGGTGCCATTCTGGATCTATTCCTAATAGGCTCAAGACTGACAATTTCTGACACTGTGGTTCACAGACCAAGAAACTGTTTACGTACGATCGAGTACGACAGTGACCACTGCGGACTCGCCGCCGCCGTAATACAGCTCCCGAATAAGCTCGTGGAGTTGGATGAGTATGTGCCTGTGCATACTTACAACTACAATAAGGTGCGCTGGCCACGTTTTACCAACGCCTTATCGAGCGAAATCAGTTCAAACAGTATATCCCCACCAAGTGACAGGAATTTGACAAATAACGAAATAGACCAATACCTTGAACAAATGGACGAGACAATCAAACGAACAATGGATATCAATGTACAAATAACAGGACGCGACCGACATGTACAGAAATGCGACCATTGACGCATTACACAGACAAAAAAGTGGACTGCTGACAAAACTAAAACTCTTGTACCGACGGTTTACTGACCCACACGATCTAGAGATTAGGACACTGATATCTTCGATCAAGAATATCAACCAACTAATAAAGGAAAATTATCGGTTGTCGATTAATTTGTATTGGGATACCAAAATATAGGCTGTTTATTCTAGCGACCCGAGTATGTTTCCCCAAATTAACAAAATATTTAGAAGGAATGATCAGAACGACCTTCCGTGTCTTAAGCTCCAGAGAACGACAGATAACAGAGACGTACTTCTGACAGCAGGAATTGATCCAGAGGACGCCGCCGCCGCCCCGTCTTGGACGATTACCTCTTTATTGCTGAAGATCCGCAGGAGAAAGTGGAGGCTGTGGGGTCTGCTTTCCAGCAAGTGTACAAGGTGAATGTATGCATTCACCCGAACCATGACCTGGAAAACAGAGCCTTGCTCCACCACTTCTACCTTCGGAATGACATCACGCAATGGCGATCAGAGAACCTCGTTTCACCGGGTTCAATGAAGATCATTTGGCAAACGCCATTATCGCCGAGCGAGATGGGCCCAGTTCCCTGTTAATTACGAAGGTGGAGCGTCAGCTCATCGTCGATTCATTAAAGAAGAAGGAGTCGATGGCGTATCCAACGTTGTACTTCGACATTTACCGCAAGAAGCAGTAGACATTCATACCAAAAAGGGAAAGGACAACTCCAATCCGACGAATCTCCGGTCGATAAGTCTTCATCCGAGTATCAGCAAGGTATTCGAAAAAGTTATCAATAGAGCTCTGTCTAAGTGGGCAGAGGACAATAATATCATACCGGATAACCAGTTCCGTTTTAAGGGGGGACATGACACCATTCATGCTGCGTCTAAACTCGTTTATGATGTCCAATGGAACAAATCTAAAAAGCAGTGTACGCGTGCCTGTCTGGTTGATTTGGAGAAGGCCTTCGACACCATATGGCTAGATGGTCTTTATCTAAAGCTGACCAGACTTGGCATTAGTAAACCACTATTAATAATAATAATAATTTTTAACTATTTGCCTGTAAGACCTAAGGTCTTTTAAATGCAACCTGAATTGCACGGCACTAGTTAGAAAGGGTAGGATGATAGGAAAGATTTGGCCCATTGGATTGAGATCAAGGTGTTTATTAACTCATTAAATCTCACGGGTAGTGTCCAGTTAAGCTGGGAGAATATAGAAAATAATGCTGCCTAGAATGGGACTCGAACCCACACCTGTAAGTTAGCAGTCAAGCGTTACATCCACTGCACCATTGTCACCCGCAAATTATATATATTATATATGCTTTATGATATGCTCAATGGTAGAAAGTTTGTTGTGAAGAGTGGCAATGTGACTTCTGCCACAACCTTTAATATTAAAAATGGTTTTCAGCAAGGAGCGGTCAACTCGCCGATTCTATTCAAGCATTTACACCAGCGATCTGATAAGTAGTCTAACTCAGGCAATTGCGTATGCCGACGATCTAATTGTACAGAACCGCTCCAAAAGTCGAGGTCATCAGAATTCTTTTGTAGCGTGACTACAAGAAGATGCGGCATTATTGCGATGACTTGAAGTTGAAAATCAACTTTCAGAAATCAGAAACTATCTTGTTTAGGACTCCGTTGCGTTGAACCACAAGGGATACGAGAAAGAACTGGCGTAAGCTGGCGATCGTAGGGCCAAACGGACAGCCACTGGCGAGTGAAAGTTTAGTGAAGTACCTTGGCGTCTGGATGGATCAGTATTTGTATTTCGACAGATATATAAATGCTGCTGTGTCGAGGGCTAGAGGAGCTTTTGCCCTGAAGAATCGGTTATTTTATATCAGCCGGCTTGACAGCAGGGTGAAAGTGATTTGCTACATGGCCCTCATACGGACGATGATTGCCTATGGGTGCCCGGTTTGGTTCAACGTTGCCCCATCTCAAATGGAAAAGATTCGGGTGTTTGAGAGGCAGTGTCTTAGACGCTGCCTTGGATTACACAGAACACCAGAGTCGGAGTACAAACGTTATTATTCCAACCTGGTTCTATACAACAACGGTGCCAACATAAACAGGATAGATAATTTCTTGCTGAAGCTTATTCGGGGTCACATTGTAAGAGCATTGTCCTCGACCAACAGCTTAATTTTTGGGGCTTATTACCTTAAGAACGATAACTACGAGAGTGTGCGTCTAAGCGGCTTTAACCCACCCGATGCATTTCTCTATTAAGACAATCGAGGGCTGATTCAGGATAGAGTGGCGGTTCCGCTAATCTACCACGTCAGCCGAAGAACTGTAGATCTGCGGCTCCTTTACAGTCGAGACGTCCTCGCACAAGACGGAGCTGAGCACCTTCGGTTCAGTAGGACTGTGTCCGATCGGGACCGAAGAGATAGGGTAAAGCAGGAGAACCAGTTCTGGTGGTTGAAACCTGAATACGAAGTTCCTTCAAATATTTAAAAGTTGACTGCATTTTTCTATGCCATGGCCGACTTACATACGTTTAGGTATTTAGTTGTAAGCAGGGACAGTCAGGGTGACACAAAAAAAATCAACAAAAACACAAACAACACAAAAAAAGTTATAAAACCAACAAAAACACAAACAAAATTATAAAACCAATAAAACACACACAAAAATAAAAAAAAAACCGAAAATGCTTGCTGTGGCTGTTCTAGTTTTTAATTTTTGTCTAGCTTTAAGGTAGTTTTAAGAAATTGGAAAAATAAAAATTGAATTAATAAAAAAAAAGTTATTCGCTAAAAAGGATTCTGTTTTTGTGTATTCTAGTATGAATAAAATGTATTTAGTGTATTTAGTATGGACAATCGCTAACTAATGTAATATTGTGGTTAACTATAGTGTGAAACAAATATGTTTTTTAGTATGGGCAAACAAGTGTGAACGCAAGTTCAACTAATAACAACGTGACGTATGTCGTTGGAAAGGTTATTTTATGTACTACAATTGTCAATTAGGCAGCTATTTTCAAATTACTGTTTAAACAAAATTATGCAATAATTATTACCTATGCTCCATAAATTTTATCTGTACTAAAATTCACTAAAACAGCGAATTACTTTTTCCACACAGTGATTTAAAATAAGTTAGGGTAACTATTATTGTTCATAAAAATACATTTTCAAAGATATTCATCTTATTGGTATTGTTTAGACCAGTTTTTTATAAATTGTTTGCCCAGTAAAATGCACCAAAACAAAACCAGTTATTTGAAATGAGCTGCCGTGGTGACTACTGTAGCGCATAAAAATACCTTTCCAACGACATACGTCTCGTTGTTATTGGTTCCTAGACCATCTTCCATAGATTTTTGCGGATTGTCCTTTATACTCAAATTTCAGAGATAGTTACATAGTAGTTACGTTAAAAACTTTCTGAATTTAGTATTAAGCTTACGTATATAGTTTTTAGGGCCAGAGGTTGCCAAACTTTTTTTTTTCTCGTAGACCACTTTCAAAATTAACCTGGTTTCGGTAGACCCCCTGCTGCAACATTTTTACCATATTCCCAAAACTCGTCAAAAAATGCGAAGATAGAAATCGGCGTCGCAGCTGAGTTCCAAACCTAAATTCGGACACCGCTTTGCAAGTCTCGACACGCGTTGCACTGAATATCGAATATCGTCGGCTATTTGTCAAAGCCTCGTTAGTCTGTTTTGAAAAATTGCATAGAAGACACAAAAAACAAATTTAAAAGGTAATACCTAAAATGGAATTCTTAGATCGTTTAAGGTTTTTAAACTGGTCGAAAGCCCCAAAGGGTACCATAACATAGTTACGAGACATTGATATTTGAATTCCTTGATTTGTTTTGATCTAAAATACATTGAAATTGCATTTTAAGATTTATGAGGTTTTGACAGAGAGCCGATGATATGCAAGTTTTTACAAGTAACAGTCGCTGATCTTCTTAAAACATACTTCTCAAAAAAATTAAGGGAGGTTTAAAAAAGGGAACTAATGCTAAATAAACAGGCTATCTGATCCATATGCCAGCCTAACTGAACCAGAGTTGCAAAAGCTTAAGTCACTTCATAGCTTAAGCTTACTTTTAATTCACAAGTTCGTTGATGACTTCTGAATTACAAAAAATTTAATTCACAAGTCACTTAGTGACTTATGAATTAAAATAAATTTAATTCACAAGTCACTAAGTGACTTATGAATTAAAATAAATTTAATTCACAATTCACTTAGTGACTTATGAATTAAAAAAAATTTAATTCACAAGCTAGTTGATGACTTATGAATTAAAAACAAATAAATCACAAGTCTCAAAGTGACTTATGAATTAAAAAAAATTTAAATCATAATTTACTAGGTGACTTATGAATTAAAAAAAATTAAATCACAAGCCATTAAGTGACTTATGAATTAAAAAAAATTTAATTCGCAAGTCACTTAGTGACTTATGAATTAAAAAAAAATTTATTCACAAGTCACTTAGTGACTTATGAATTAAAAAAATTTAATTCACAAGTCACTTAGTGACTTATGAATTAAAAAAAATTTAATTCACAAGTCACTTAGGTAGTGATTTATGAATTAAGAAAATTTATTCACAAGATAGTTGGTGACTTATGATTTAAAAAATATTAAATCATAAGCTTGTTGGTGCCTCATAAATTAAAAATAAATAAAGCACAAGTAAGTTTTGTACATGATTTTTTTTTTAATTTTGTAGAAATTATTTTTTTTTTAACTCTTCATCGTTAGTTTAAAAAAAGTACTAAAAAACGACTTTTTGGTATGCAGATTTATAAACTTTACAGTATCGATATTTCTGTGAATTTTCAAATTGATTCACCGAACCGTTTTTCTTCACCAAATTTTCAAAGTCTTACAAACCAATTAAAGGAAGAAATTGTGTTGTTCCTATACATATCGCGTAGTCGTCATCAAAATTAATTAAAAACAACAATTTTTTCTTATTTCACAGTTTCGCAATGGTTGCATATTTGTTTGACTTTAAATGAAATAAAAAGTACATTTTTCAAAAAAAAAATTAAAAACAAAATTTTAACTTTTTTTGTATGAAAAATTTTCGACATTTTTTTAAATTTTTTTTTTTTCATACAGAAAAGGTTAAAATTTTGTTTTTAATGTTTTTTTGGAAAAATGTACTTTTTATTTCATTTAAAGTCAAACAAATATGCAACCAATGCGAAACTGTGAAAAAAAAATTGTTGTTTTCAATTAGTTTTGATGACGACTACGCGATATGTATAGGAACAACACAATTTCTTCCTTTAATTGGTTTGTAAGACTTTGAAAATTTGGTGAAGAAAAACGGTTCGGTGAATCAATTTGAAAATTCACAGAAATATCGATACTGTAAAGTCTATAAATCTGCATACCAAAAAGTCGTTTTTTAGTACTTTTTTTAAACTAACGATGAAGAGTTAAAAAAAAAATAATTTCTACAAAATTAAAAAAAAAATCATGTACAAAACTTACTTGTGCTTTATTTATTTTTAATTTATGAGGCACCAACAAGCTTATGATTTAATATTTTTTAAATCATAAGTCACCAACTATCTTGTGAATAAATTTTCTTAATTCATAAATCACTACCTAAGTGACTTGTGAATTAAATTTTTTTAATTCATAAGTCACTAAGTGACTTGTGAATTGAATTTTTTTTAATTCATAAGTCACTAAGTGACATGCGAATTAAATTTTTTTTAATTCATAAATCACTTAGTGACTTGTGAATTAATTTTTTTTAATTCATAAGTCACTAAGTGACTTGTGAATTAAATTTTTTTAAATTCATAAGTCACTAAGTGACTTGCGAATTAATTTTTTTTTAATTCATAAGTCACTAAGTGACTTGTGAATTAAATTTTTTTAATTCATAAGTCACTAAGTGACTTGTGAATTAATTTTTTTTAATTCATAAGTCATTTATAGACTTGAGAATTAAATTATTTTAAATCATAAGTCACTAATTAGCTTATGAATTAAACATTTTTTAATTCACAAGTCACCTACTAGCTTATGACTTAGTGATTTTTTAATTCAAAATTTCGCAACTCTGAACTGAACAAATTTTTTTAAGCCCGCGGACCAAAGAAAAAGCAAAAAATTAACGATATTATTAGGGTCCACCTGGATCATTTTGGGAATCACTGCTCTAGACAGATAATTGGATAGTTAGTTTTGAATATTTGAATGAAGCCTTAAATATCTTTAGCACAAAAGGAAGAACAGCTGCTGCAATAACTGTTAAAACTATACGAAGTTCTTATTCGGAAAATAAGGCTGGACGAATCTTTCGAATAGGTAGTCGACTGTGGTGGAGATATCGGGATTGGAAGCTGGAATAGACTTGAAAAATTTCAAACTTCAGCAGTAAGGAAGTTATTTGGCCTCGCTACCAACAGGCAAAGTAAAGTAGCTCGTATGGGAATGCTATACGATATGGCTAAAAGAGCTTAGCATTTCTAGATGACCCTTTTAAATTTCAGGAATATGACGATGAAAAAACAAAAAATAAGAGAAAAAGTGTTTTTTTTTTTTGTAGGCTTTATTGAATTTAATTTAGTTTTAAAGATTTGTATGACCTTTAGTCCAAGTGCGCAAGGTAAGACAGGTTTAAATGTCACTAATAACAAAGTGACCAAACTTGTCCACAAAGTGAATAATTTTACTGCGATATGGGAAGAGCAAAACTTAGAAATTGTGCGAGAATCATACTCTAAGAAAAGAAGAGAGTCCTCTTGGCTGAAGAATTCAGGAAAGCATCTACCTCAAACTCTTATCTACTGTAACTATGGTTCTTGCTAACATACAATAGTCAGAGTATAAGACGGCTCCCTACTTGAATGCAACTTCCAAAGTGTTCATTCAGAAAGCCACGGCGCAAATAAGCTGTGCCAACAGGTATGCCCAAAAGATCGTTTTGCATTGTGGTGATAGGCATACTTTCGACTCAACAAACATTTGCACGATTTGCGAAAACATAAATACCAATTTCTAAAATATTCTCTTTTGCCGATGGAGTTTAATAAGTCCCGCTTTGAGTTGACAATATGATGGTCACCTTATAGGCATGTGACACAATGAGAAGCTGTACAATTGTAAATGTAGCAAGAAATTTATGGTGTAGCAGAAGTTTAACAAAATTCAACTCTTGCTTTAAGCTGCAGCTACAAGCTACATTAATTCTGTTCAAGGGTTAATATTCACTCTGTTGGCTTGGAGGCTATTTACGTAGATACTATTCTGAATTATCTCAAAGAAAATTGGCAACATACACATGAAAATTATTTATTATCTATACATTCCGACTAAAACTCATTCATGAAAACAACCTGATTTTGTGGAAAACTTTCTAGAGATAGATCCTCCTTCATGATTGCACTCAACCTTTGCTTTTCTTACATCTTATGTGAATATTTGTCTTTGTTAAAAAAATATTATCATCTTTGCATAAATCTTAAGGTACCTTTTGTAATTTTCAAAATACAAATAGTTCCGACTTCCGAGCCTTTTCAAAATATTTCTTAATTTAAATAGGGCAAAAAACATTTTGCAGAAAAAAATCATCAAAATTGGATTCTATCTTACAATTGCATCAGGTGATAGTTTATTCAAAAATGCTGCTGTAATGTTGTCCTTGAATATAGTAAACCATGGAGTCCCCGTATAGGTATCTCCAGCGTTTAAATAAAGTACAGGTGGTCCACTTGATTTTGCTTCTTCCCGGAATTTGCGAATTCTAATTTGAAAACCAAAAATTGGTGTTTTGTGAATGGATATGTGAAACGCTTAAAAAGAAAATTTTACGTACTCGTGTGCTGTCCGGGCAAAACCACCATAACACTTGTTGGTATTCTCAGCTTCTTGCGAACATTTTCCTCCACTTATACTGGTCTGTTCAAAACGTGCATGCATGTCGTTGTTGTGTAATATTAGGAATTCTAACGTATTTGATTTCGATAAAGGGCCAGCTAAGCATTGTGAAAATGCGATGCCGAAGACGACTAGCGTAGATATAACTATCGTTTTCATGTTAAACTGCAATTTCTGGAAATATATTAAATTAATTTTAATTAACAATTTATTTTTAATTAGTTAATTTTTAGGATACAATTTTTTTTCAGGCGCCACTTATACCTA
Organism: Dasysyrphus tricinctus; assembly: GCA_963921185.1. Lineage (NCBI taxonomy): Eukaryota > Metazoa > Arthropoda > Insecta > Diptera > Syrphidae > Dasysyrphus > Dasysyrphus tricinctus. Next base: position 141,121,577 of record OY992531.1, read on the forward strand.
TCATTGAAAATCTTCATTGAATATTAAATTTTGAGAAGTTCATCAGTTACCTAATATTTAGACATACAAATAAAGCTCTCACCACATACCACAACCACAGAGACAGACATGTTATGTACAGAAATGTCTCAACTCCATACAAAATTCTGTCATTGAAAATGGTACGGGGTAGTTAGATTTCATTATTAGCTGTATTTTATTTTCCCCCCGATCTGATCTGGATTGGATTTGCATACGAAAATACAAGTATTACAAAAACAACACAAAATCCAACTTTGATTTTGGATTTCGATTTACAAATCCATTCTGACCACACACCCTTAGCATTTTCTTGCAAAAATTAGTTTTTTCTCTGACGTATAGATGGCCTTTTTGTGCTGAAAATAGGGAGATAAGAGAATAGAGTAGAGAAAAAATACAGAAGCAAGAGGATAAACAGAGATAGGTAACACTCTCGTCACTCTGAAGATCCTGTTTGTTTTATTATGATAATCTAAACCAGATCAGATTTGGGGGATAATAAAATGCAGCTATTATGTGCTCTGGGAAACAATTCAAACATGAGGTATGACTTCGATATTCGAAAGAGGCGAAAACAGATTTTTTACAACTGCGCCATTTTGTTTTTAACGTTTTTTTTTTTTAATTTTCAGGCATAACACACGTATCTATACTTGACGCTAGAAAAAAAGTTTGAGAACAAACTTGCAGTTTTCTACAAAATATTTTTAGTAAGTTTATTCGATAAGTGCTTATTTTAAAAGTTTTGCTAAGTAGGGGTTTATTTTTTTTATTTTCAACATGTCTTATTTTTTGCTCAAAAAAAATGTCGAAATAAAAGTTAAAGATCTTTCAATTATCTATATACTGTGAGTGTCAAAAAAAAGTGTACCTACAGCTGTTAACAGGCTTTTTGTAACTCTGTTACAGAAAATAAATTCGGTCTTTTAGGAAAAGACTTATCTTATTTTTTAAAGCGGTTAATTTTCAATGAAATGGCATATACAAATTAACAAAAAATTTTATAGTAAAAATTCAATAAGAAAATAACAAAAAATACTTCATTTTTATGACGTCAAAAAAAAAGTGTACACTATTCAATTAAACCGAAAAAATTAAAACCAATACTTCGTCTGCTTCCCTTTCGCCTTAAGGACAGCTTCTATGCGTCAGGGGATTGACTCTGCTAGCTTCCTTGTCAATTTGGCTGAGATTTTTGTCTCTCTTCAAATCAAATTGAATTTTGTGCCTTTTTGCTTAATATTTTCCACTTTTGGATCTGTTTGTACAGACAAACTCACAAATGCTCGATGAGGTCTAGGCCTGGGGCTTGCGGAAGATCTTCTAGTTGCTTAGAAGCACCATGGAGTAACCATTCCTTGACCAATTTCGATGTATGCTTGAGGTCGTTGTGTTGTTGGAAGACCCATGAATCTGTACACCCCAGTTTTGCAACACTATACGGCAAATTGTCTCTAAAAATATTAAGGTAATCTTCAGTCCTCATCGTACTGTCAATAGGCGTTTTACTTTGGAGGTGGCGAAGTACTTGCAAGTACTTTGCTAGCTTTTTCCAATGGAACATATCAAACTGCTTTCCCATGTAAAATGTATCTACTCGCACATGAGAGCATGTGCAGTTGATAGTACTAGATTTGGGTTTTCATCTACTCACAAGTTCTTTGCCACCTCCAAAGGAAAATGGCTAATAAAGACGAGGTTTCCAACTCCAGATGACGCCATACATCCTCAGACCATAAAAGAATATATAGCTGACCAATTACTGAAACTACCTGACCTTTTATATAGTTCTCAGGGCCTTTCTGTTGGTATATAATTTTCCATAAATGAGGTGCAAAAATCGCTATGATCTTGAAATTTTTAAAAAATCATAAAAAAAATCTATACCTGACCAATCACTGAAACTAGCTGACCTTTTATATAGATCTAGAGATCTTTCAGATGGTACACACTTTTTGCCTAAAAAAATCAATGGCTGACCAATTACTGAAAATAGCTAACCTTTTACAACCGTGAAGAGGCCTTTCAAATGGCATACTTTTTTTTTAAATGACCCAAATGAGGTGCCAACATTTTTTTTGACCTTGAAACGAAATTTAAAAATTCATAGAAAAAAATCTATGGCTGACCAATTACTGAAAATAGTTGACCTTTAATCACGATCTAGAAATCTTTCACATGGTATACATTTTTTGCAAATTTCCCATAAATCAGGTGCCAAAAATCACGCGTGACCTTGAGCGACCTTGAGAAAGTTTCAGCCTTTATTACAAGTTATCTAGGGCTGACGAATTTCTGGGACCACTTGACCTTTTCTGACCAATTAGATGGTATCTTTTACTATCAAATTTCCCTCATATGAGGTGCCAAAGGCCCAGAGCCACACGACAGTGCTAAAATTTCACACCTCAAGAGAGCCCAGACCCAAACTAAAACATAAAAAATCCTCAACTGGAAGAGTTTAATTTTAATTCATAGACGCAACCACGCAATTTTTAAATTTTCTTGCTGTTACCTGCTTGCTGTACCTTAAAATTTCTGTTTGAGTAACATTGCTGACCTCGATTTCATCAAAGATAATATAACTAATATAATATAATATATGTTATATTATCTTTGATTTCATATAGAAGAACCGACATGGCCCACCCATGTTAACGACACGCTTGCTGTTAATTGTCTGTATTTGCTGTTGAAGAATTTTGTTTTATGTTATACACACATACACACGATGCAAGTAAAAATGCTTGTACAGTTCTGTTGTTAAAGTCGAACAAAATCGTGCACTTTGCAATGATACCGTGATGTAGTTTTTTTTTTTACTGTGGGTGTGAATAGGAAGTCATCGATTTATTCTTGGAATAGTAGATACATATATGTATATTAGAGTGTCCGTTATTTCCCAAAATCGTTTTTAAACAGCAGACACCCCCCAAATCAAAAGTTTATGCGCTAAAAAAAAAATTGATTTGGGGGGTGTCTGCTATTTGAAAACGATTTTGGGAAATAACGAACACCCTAATGTATATATTAGGGTGGTCCTTATATTGGTTTTTTAGAAATTCCAACTTGGATAGGCATCAAATGACTAAATGGAGAAAAAAATGTTTCCTAATTTTTTCAGATTTTTATTCCACCCCCCCTGGTCTCCCTTTTTTCACTTGAAGATACAAATACCTAATGGAGTTAGGGTGATTCTTATAACACGCAAAAAAAAATTCAGAACTTATAGTTTAGCTTCAGACGAAAAAAAAAATCGTATAGGAGGTGGGGTCTATTTCCCCCCGTTCAGGCGGGAGGGGTAATTTTCTAAAAATTGGACCCAAAAAAGAAAAAAATTATTAAAAAACAACGGGACCACTAACAATGGCATGCTATAGCTTTTTTTTAAAGCCATGAATCTAGTCTCTAATATATTTTTTAAATCAAGTTTTTATTGTAAATAGTTTCTGAAAAAAAAAAAAATATTTTCAAACGTAAAAAACTATTATTTTTGTTTTAATTTTTATGTTTTGAAAATTATTTTTTCAAAAACTATTTAAAATAAAAACTTGATTTAAAAAATATATTAGAGACTGGATTCATGGCTTTTAAAAAAAGCTATTGCATGCCATTGTAAGTGGTCCCGTTGTTTTTAATAATTTTGTTTCTATTTTGGGTCAAATTTTTAGAAAATTACCCCTCCCGCCTGAACGGAGAGAAATGGACCCCCCTCCTATACGATTTTTTTTCGTCTGAATCTAATCTATAAGTTCGGACTTTTTTTTGCGTGTAATAAGAATCACCCTAATTCCATTATTTGTACCTTCAAGTGAAAAAAGGGAGACCAGGGGGGTGAAATAAAAATCTGAAAAAATTAGGGAAATTGTTTTTCAATGTTTTGAATCGAATGAGGGCTATCCAAGGCAATGTCCAATTTAAGGACCACCCTAGTATATATATATATCTGTCTTTAAATTCAGAAGCTGGTAGTTAGTTATAAATGGATATCAATATTGGTGGGAGTCATTAAAAAGAAATTAAAACTTAAAGAGTAGGTAGGCAGTGGTTACGATGTAGTGGCTTTTTTAATGCTTGCGCAGGGCGCCTATTGGGTTCAGCGGCCTGCGAATTTGCACCGCTTGCACGTATAGCGTGTGCGGTCCTGTGTGTATGCGATCCAGTCGTGCATTTTATTTAAGTGGAATTGATTTATAAAAGCAGTCAAAAATAGTCTTATAGATTATATAACACATGCCATTAATTAATAAATGATTCCAGTCAATAGTGGATAGTAAATTAAAAAGATCTAAATAATTGCATTTGCTAAAATTAAAACAGGTTTGTTCTTAAAATTAGGTACACCTACACAAGCTAAGATTTAAAGAAATATCAAAGGCTGGGTGGTGTCGATCTTCGTGATGCAATATTACAGGAGAGGCTAGTACACTGCCGTATTAATAGCTTAGGAAATTTAGTCAATATTTGGGACCTATTACGGAAAAATCATATAAAGCTGAATTTTGGTATACACATTTTTTATATCCTGCTTTATAAATCGTGAACAAGAAAAAATAGGGAAATGATGTTTTTGTGAATTTTGTATTGGAAATTGTATTTACTTTTATTTTGAATTTAAGTATTTTGGACGAAAACCCGTAAGAAATGGAGAAAAACTGTTTTTTTTATTGTCAAAAAAACGTTATAAAAACATTAGCACCCAAACAATCGATGGGGACTTTTTAGAATTTATATAGCAGGGTTTAAAAAAGGTGTATACCAAAATTCAGCTTTATAGGATTTTTTCCGTAAGTTTAATTTTCCTATACTATAAGAAGAAAAAACGTATCTGACTTTTTGGCTGTTTTGAGTTACATTCATCAACAAAACAATAAAAGATACAAATAAAAACAGAAAAATGCGTTTATCTCGAAATGTCAAAATAACCGACAGGTTTTTTCTTCTTAACACGGCAGTACAAAAGCGCCCAAGGAAATAGTGCCCAAATCGATTTGGAAACATCGCCCAAAAATATTTGTATCACCCAAAAGCAAAGAAGAAATTGGAAATGTTGCCCAAAACCATTTTGAACCAAAATAATAAAATGGACATATCGCCCAAATATTTTGCATGTAAATTGTTTTTGTAGAATTAAGCGATATTTCCTCAGTTTTGGGTGGTATTTCCAAACGTTATTTCAATGAATATGCAAAGTTTTTAGACATTCTTGTGATGGTAATAATTGTTTAAGATCTCAAATGATACAGTTACAATTATTGTTGGATACCATGTATGTATAGGATAAATTCAAAGTTTCTTTAAATCCAGATTCTTTGAATGCAAAAGAAACTTTGCATACACCCAACCTCGCAGCCACCCAAAATCCTATAACAAGCCCAAGCAGGGGGGTTGCAGGGGAGCAGCATGGCCCCCATACATACCTCACTGTTTATTCGTGAATTTTTATCTACATTTAATAAACCTAATAAGTCCCCTCCTTTATTTGTTTTGTGATATTTCAAAATTTTGGATTCGGATTCGACATTACGATGATAGAGAACACGAAAAAAGTGGGTGGCACAATTCTGTCTGTCTGTCTGTCTGTCTGTCTGTATGTAATGTACCTCAGCCTACAGCCTAAACCACTGAAGCGATTTTCTTCAAATTTTGAACTTAAGGTTTTTTTGGGGAAATTGAATTTTTTTTTTAGCTCAAAAAATAACGGTACTTGCCATATAACCGTTAAGGAAAAGCTTATTTATCTCAAAAACGGCTCCAACGATTTTGATAAAAAAAAATCAGTGTATTATTGTAGACATGGTGTACTTTCTGGTAAGAAAAAAAATTACCAAAAACATTTATTAACGGTACCTGCCATATAACGGTTTTTTTAATTTTCGGTTTTCTCACTAACCGCTCATCCGATTTCAATAAATTTTTTTGTGCAAAAGCTTTGTTAAAATATTAATAATACTGTATACCAAAATTTTGGAAAAAATTAATTTTGGATTTTTAAAAAAAGATTCAAATTTTTTTTTTGAAAATTCAATACTTCAAAAACAGGTTGATGAATTGTTTCGAAATTTCAGTTTTAAATGTATATTAATATATACTCAAAATTGACATAACAAAATTTTTTTTGAAAAATGTTACAAAAATTTTATATATAAAAAATTAATTTTTAAGAAAACGGCTCCAACGATGTTAAATTTTTTTTTTTGCATGTATTCATATTTTTTCAAGTAATCAGATGGCATACTTTTTTTAGAGCTCTTAGTTATTTATCAGACTGTTTATACAATTAAAAGAACGCGAATGCTTTTTATACTTTTTCTATAATAACTTGAATATTTTTTTAAAGTTCTTAAGTCCCACACAACTTGAACATAAGAGCAAGTACGTGCGATCCAGTCGTGCATTTTATTTGGGCATTATTTCCAAATCGATTTGGGCGCTTTTTCCTTGGGCGCTATTTCCTAACGCCCATAAATAATAAAACTCGGGGAAAAAAATAAAAAGTGCAAACATGCCTATTAAATGGTTAAAACATTTTTTTTTCTAATTTGCAACAGATGTTCTTTTAGTAGAAACAAAAGCTTAAGTGAAAGCCTCTGTTGCAATTTGAAGTTTTTTAATTAATTCTACAGGGTGTACCGGACCTGAGTGGAAATATTTTAGGGTGTGGTTCTTGGGGTTATTCTAAGAAATAAAATTGAATGGGGGGAAAGTTGTACCTCCCCTCCCTTAGACAGGGGGGAAATTTCTGAAACATTGACTTTAAATGTAAAAAAACATTAAAAATCAACGAAAAGTAAAAGCTTTGAAAGCTAATACTCTATTATTGCAGTTGGTTTTTAAATCAAGTTGTTTGAGCGAATAGGTTTTGAGAAATTAAATTTCAAAGTCAAAATTAAAAAAAAAATTGTGATTCTTTTTTCGTAAGTCGATATTTTTCAAAATTTTACGTCATTAAGTGCTTTTTTTGTGTTCAATATTCAAATGCAAAAATCTTTCTTATTTTTTTTAATTTATTCATGAATTATCCATAATTTAACCCTTTTTTCGGGCTTATTTGGTAAAAGTACCTTTGGTTTTTTCTTAATTTCTCAAAAACTAAGAAAGCTTTTTACATTTGGTTTTCGGTAACGGACTAAGAAATAATGAGGGCATTGAATATTGAACACAGAAAAAGTTGTTAATTACGTAAAATTTTGAAAAATGTCGACTTAAAAAAAAATCACATTTTTTTTTTTTTAATTTTGACTTTGAAATTTAATTTCTCAAAAACTATTCGCTTAAGCAACTTGATTTAAAAACTTAATGCAAAAGTGGAGTATAACCTTTCAAAAAAATTATAGCACAATATTTGATGTGTTTTCGTTGATTTTTAATGTTTTTTTTCGGCATTTAAAGTCAATGTTTCAGAAACTGCCCCCCCCTGCCTCAGGGAGGGGAGGTATAACTTTCCCCCAATACAATTTTTTTCTCAGAATAACCCCAATAACCACACCCTAAAATACTTCCACTCATGTCCGGGGCACCCTGTATAAGAAACGAGGCTGTGATGGAGGTTGAAAAAAATTCTTTTTTTCTGATTCTTCTTCAGAAATTGTAATAAAAAAAAGTTTTAGTGGATAAATTTATCAGTAGTAATGACAAAGTTTTCGATCAAAAATTGTATCACATTGTTGACTTTGTTATGGAAATAACTGCATGTCCTACCGAAAATAGCAACAAAAAAAAAATTAAAAGGGAGCTCCGGGACTTCAAAAGCCAGCGACGTAGTAAGTGGATAATGCATTCTAAGCACAATGAACGACTTGTAGCAAATGAAGAAGGTTGGTTGGAACAGAGTTGTGTGTTCCAAAAATCATTTGTTCCTAGGGTGGGTATAGGAAGACGTAGGTTAGAGTTTGAGGATCAAACTAAACGTAGGAAAACGGCTGGCTTGCGCTCTGAGATTCTTGCAAATGCCTTGGCTTTTGCTGCTCAGATGTCTTTCAGGGCTTCAGGTAAAAGTCAAGAAGCAGAAGTTATTAAAAAAGTTGCGGAGGCAAAAGATTGCCTTGGTTTTAATATTAATTAAAAAATTAAAAAATTGTCGCCTCGAGAAGCACTTTCAATGATAATTGAAGCTCAACTGTCAAGAAAGCAGTACGAAACCGTCAGAAACTTTGCAAAAGATCTGTTTCCATCGTATAAAATGATTCAGGCAGAAAAGTCTTTATGCTATCTAACCCAGTCGGAATAGACAAAAAATGAGCTGAAATGCAAAAAATTAGATAGGGTTTTTTATTTTAATCGTTAGAGGGGTTCATTAAGAGTCAAAAAAAAAGTTTTCGACTTCCTAACTCTACTGCGTTAGCCAGCCATCTTGAATTTAACGAAAATCGGTTTTTGTGAAATAACACGCCTATTTTCAACTTTTGAGCAAATATGTACTTAACAAAAGTTGTTCAAAATTCTATTATCTACTTTATCATAATCGTTTTTTGTCTACGATTGATATTTTTCGACTAAATCAAAATACAACCTATTTTAAAATGTTTTCTCGTTTAAAACGCATAATAAACATTTTTAAAGTAAACAAAAATTATATAAAAGAGGTGGGTGGTTGAAAACTTATTTTCAAACTCCTTGTGTCATCCTCTTCTAATGAGTCGAATAAAATATATAACTATTTCTTTTTACTTGAAAAATGTTTATTATGCGTTTTAAAGGAGAACAAATTTTTTAAATAGGTATTTTTTGATGAAGTCGAAAAATATCAATCGTAGACAAAAAAGATTTGATCAAAGTTGTAGATAATTCAATTTTGAACAATTGTTGTTGTTTTTACTCAAAAGTTAAAATTAGGCGAGTTCACAAAAATCGATTTTCCTTAAATACAAGATGGCGGCCAAACTAAAAGGGGTGGGTGGTCGAAATTTTTTTTCAAACTCCTTATGTCATCCTTTTCTAATGAGTCGGAAAAAATAAATTTCTTTTTTTTTTTACTTGAAAAATGTTTATTATGCGTTTTAAACGAGAAAAAATTTAAAAATAGGTTTTTTTTTATTTGGTCGAAAAATATCAATCGTAGACAAAAAAAAGTTGTAGATAATTTAATTTTGAACAACTTTTGTTAAGTACATTTTTGCTCAAAAGTTGAAAATAGGCGAGTTATTTCACAAAAACCGATTTTCGTTAAATTCAAGATGGCGGCTAACGCAATAGAGCCCAGAAACCAAAGCTGAGGTGTCTCTTCAGTCGCTTCTTGATCACACAGCCAATCGCTTACTTAATTCTCAGCAAAATATTTTTGAACTATGCACTGTAAATCCATCTGACGAGATTGTTTTAATTTCAAAATGGGGGTTTGATGGCAGTTCCAGCCATACGCAGTACATGCAAAAGTTTATATCTGAATTTTCTGATGACAAATATATGTTTTTAACGTCCCTAGTACCTTTACGGTTAGTATTAAATAAAACGAATGAAATGCTAGTTGTCTTGTGGCGAAACTCCAGAGTCCAGACCTTCCTCATCCAGATTTTGCAGACCAATTAATCTTGAATATGCAAAAGAAACAGATGAATTTGTTAAGGAAAAAAAGAGAAAATTGATGGCGAAATCAGGGACTTAATAGGTTCATTAGTTTATTTAAATGGAAATTCATATAAAGTCAATCAGCCATATTTACCATGATTGATCGTAAAATATGCAATTCTTTAACTGACACAAGTTCTACACTCAGATGCTATTTATGTGGTGCAACGTCAAAAGACTTTAATAATCTTGAGCTATAGTTGGTCAAAAAGAAACACAAAGTGATAACTTGTCATTTGGCATTTCTGTACTATACTCATGGATTCGAACTTTTGAGTATTGTATATTGCATCTTGCATACAAATTACCAATAGCTTCTTGGCGTGTCAGTAAAGAAAATAAATTAATCGTTGAAGAAAATAAAATAAGAATACAGACAGAATTCAAGAGCCAATTGTCTCTCAGTGTGGACAAACCAAAACCTGGTTTCTACATAGCAATGATGGAAACTTAGCTCGAAACTTTTTTTTTCAAAATTATGAAGCGTCTGCAAACGTGATAGGAGTGAATCCGTAGACCAGAAAAAATTGCACAAATCGTATGGGGAACCTTGAAAAAATTAATTAATGAAATATTAAAATTGGATTCGACGCAGAATTGCAACCTCTATAACATATCCAAAGTCCCCCAAACTCCCCGCATTTAAATTGGAAATTGACGCAGTATTGCAACCTCTATAACATATCCAAAGTCCCCGCCTTGGCTTTTTGTGTAGATGCATTTGAAGAGGTGCAGACGGGAAGAACTTGGAGGTCTATCAAACTAAAATATTTGTTTGGGTAAAACCTAATCATTTGATACATGATTTAAGGGACTATTTTGATTCTTGGTTGCCATGACAAATTTAATATTTTTGGCAAATTTCATGAGTGTAAGAGTTTTTTTGTGGGTGTTATGCAACATTCTACACTTGCCCCTTCCCCTTTAAATACACCCTTTCACCATGGATATTTTTAGGGTTTCTATTGATTCTTAGTTCGTATGGCAAATGGTACATTTATTCCAAGTTTCATTAACATACCTTTATTTTCAAAGGGTTTTCGGTAATATTTTACCTGTTGTATCCGAAAAAAAGTCATCATTACATAAAAAGGACTATAACTTTTTTTGGGTGGTTGTATCATTTTGAATTTGATATAATTAGATTCAGCGTTAAAAACTACCCTTAATTCATGTATCGTATGATTAGGTTTTACCCAAACAAATATTTAAGTTTGATAGACCTCCAAGTTCTTCCTGTCTGCACCTCTTCAAATGCATCTAACAAAAAGCCAATTCGGGGATTTTGGGGGACTTTGGATATGTTATAGAGGTTGCAGTTCTGCGTTGATTCCAATTTTAATCTTTCATGAATTAATTTTTCCAACCTCAGAACCCATTTTTACTGGCCTACCGGAGCTTATCAGACGATTTTATATGATACGAACGGCTTTAATATCAACTCTGAAAAATTTAAAAATTACTGCCAAAAGACTGCTCGTTTATATGTAAATATAAGTTTGGGGAAGACATTTCGTCTTGTCTTCGTTAGAGTACTTTATAGGAAGCTTAAATCTTGGTAGAAAGAGTGAACTCGGTTTTGGCTATTTTCTAAACGGAGGAAGGTAGAAAGATGTTTCTTTTTGTATTCGATAGATTATGCAATTACAAGAAAGTTGTATGTGAATGAAAAATTCGGAAAAATAAAGGAATGGAGATTTGAACTTTTAAAAGTGAAGAACGGGGAAGTAGACGGCTTAGAATTGTTGAAAAGAGTTTTTTTTGCGTAGCAGACACTTTAACAATGTCTAATTTAATCTAATTTAATTTAGTTTAATGTGGTGGTGAGTCTAGAACATAAAATAATGATTCTGGAAAACGTATTTTAAATGAAGTATATTTTGAGTTCTAGGTCTAGGAGGGGTCGAGCTTGAAAAAAAAATGTTTTTAGTCTTTCTACATCTTTCAAGTCTGCTTTAATTGATTAGTATCGTTCACAATTGAATGCACAGCAGTCCGCAATTACTGATGATATGATTATTGGAAAAGAGGAAGTAGTTGTTGACGAAGAAGAATATGAAAGTGGTATTTCCGAAACGGTGGAGCACGTTAGTAATGTATCACAAAATGGCGCAGATCCAGATACTTCAAGTTGTGTTTTAGGAAGGAGGGGTAGTTGCATTAACATTAAAACTAAAACCAGATATTGACCAAGGTAATGCATACGAATCAAAAACACATAGATGTAGCAGGCTTCTTCGTCAAAGGATTATCAAATGAGTTCTCGGAAGCAAGTTCGTCGCTTTTCCGTTTACATTATGTTGCACTACTCGGCTGTAAAGTTGAATTCTTATGTTTCGTTTACTTCTTGTTTGTCTATAACAGTGGTAGAGATGTAAATGTAATAAAAATAATTTTATCATGAATCATTAATTGCTTTTGTAGATATTCCATATGTTTTGAATTATGTAGAACATCTCGAACAATGTTATTGTATAAGAAAGGCTCAAGCACTCATCATAATAATAGTTAAACGAATTCCTTCCATTGAAGAGTTTAATGGCGCTGAATGAAGCATCAATGCATTGAACATGAAAATGTCCATGACATATAATGGAGCCAATCATGTAAACAGTGATGTCATAACAAATTGCGCAGCTAGCCATATTTTATGCGTTGTTATTTAATATTATTGTTATTAATTTTTATTTTATTTTGTAATTTAATGATTGAACCTATTCCATTAACCTGCAGTGTAGTATACAATTCTCTTGTTTCCATTGTTCATATATGTAAAAATCTGACGCAAAAAAGAATAAAAACACACGATTAAGGAGCAGAAAAACTTGATTTTTTTTTTAAGAAATTAATTCATTAATTATAATTGCAGTACAATTAAATGTAAATATTTACTTAAATTTACAGTAACAGGTTATTTTGTATGTAAGTATGTCATGTATATATTTAGTTCTTCATCAAAAAATTCAGAATTTCATACAGGTGCTTTATCGATTCTACGAAACACGTTCTTCATGCTTCCACTTATTCCACATAGCGTTTTACAATTAATTTATTTATGAAGATTAAATATAATAGTCTGATATTATAAAAACAAATAGGTACATAATATACATATATAAAATAAAAATGAAACGTGTTTTTAACCTATCAGGTTTTTTTGTTGTTCTTTTAATTATTATTCTAGTGACTTATGACTCAAATAATAATAAATAACGCGGTATAAAGTATTGACAAATCATTGTTGTTGTTGGTTATAGCTGAATGACACGAATTATGTTCCCTACCAAATTTATTTATATGAAGTATTTGATTTGAAACGCAGGTGTGAGACAAGTTTTCAGCTAAACATATAGTCTCAGCTAAATCTGCACATAAACAAGTTTCTGATTAATAATTTTGATAAAAATATCATCATAAATAATGCAGATACATACAATGGTCGGAAAAAGTATTTTGACAAAAAAATAAATCACATTTTTATTTATGTATCTTTTTTTAATTATAAAAAAAATCTGAAACAAATATTATTATGGTTTCTTAAAGAAACCAAGAAATATAGACAAGATAGATTAAATATTATAGTTTTGAAATTAACAATTGTATTCAAATACGTAAAGGAAAACACGTTTGACAAAATTAAAAAGTCTCGCAAATATCGGTTAACTTTTTAGTATGCCCAGTGAGGATTCTTTCTTGATATGCTTTTGGATGCCGAATTTAAATCCGTTATCAGTTTTTGGCCTTCGGGGGGCTCGGGTTTTCAAGAAGTTCCCGCTAGAAAATGATCAAAAATCGATTGTTTTTTATTTTTGAGGCCTTGTAATATCTGGAAATAATTTTTTCAACATAATTTGCTAAACAATCTGAAAGCACTAATCTTCTCCTTCAAATATCATTTTAAATCTTTCCAATGTTTCACTTTCCTTCCGAGAAATTCTTTGTAAAGGAAACCTTTTATGGTAAAAAGTGCCTAACACATTTCAATAAAGGATAGGTTCATCATAGAGGAGAGAAGATATTAGAAAGATATAAACTGATATTTGAAGGAGAAGATGAGTAGTTTCAGATAGTTTAATAAATTTTGTGGACAATTCTGGATGTTACAACGGAAATTTCTCGAAACATCGAGCTGATGGCCAAAAACGAATGACATATTTGAATTTGGCATCCAAAACTAATACATACTTAGAAAGAAACCCCCATTAGTCCAGTCATCACGTCGTGAAAAAGGGCCTGACCTTGGGCGCAGAGGCACTGTCTGATTTTTTTTCATGGATCGATAGAGGCTCATTTAAAAAGCTTAAATCCAAATTTGCACCACCTGACAACTTTTTTTACCAAAGTTATTGGTAAAAATGTGTGTTTTGCCATTTTTTCGTCTTTTGTAAATATCTCGGCTGCAGTATGTCGCACAGAAAAAAATAAAAAATGGATTTATTTATAATAAGATTAGCTATAAGATTATAAAAAAATTAGTTTGTTTAAACAAATACAAAAAAAGTTATAGTTAGTTAAAGTAAGTTTTCATTGTTTGAAAATCACTCTTTCGTGATTATTAAGAAAAAAGCTCATTTAATGATGAGGTTTTTATTTTTTAGTTTTAAAGTCTTTGTAATTACCTACAATTTAAAAAAAAATTCAGCCCTTAACTACTAACACAAGCCGAGAAATAAATTTATGAACATAGGTAAGTCAGCGCACCCACGCAATTTTATTTTTTAGGTTTTATTTTATATCTCAGCCCCAGTACTTCGCAAAGTTAAAATTAAAAAATTTTATTGTTTATAATAATTCTTTCTATCAACTTGCGTTAGATTCAATTTGTTTAAACAAATAGAAAAAAAGTTGCAGTTCATTAAAAGGTTTTTTTTGTCTTGATTTTATACCTTTTTCATAACTATTGAGAAAAAACTGTATTTAACGGTACTTTTTTTCAGGTTTACCTTTTTTTGTAGTCCTATAAATTTTCTATGAACTAAAAAAAAATTGTCCATTGCGACAAACAGGAGCCAAGTTATTCATGAATTAAAAATGATGCGTCAGTTTATTAACGCATAACAATATTCTTTCTTTTTTTTTGTGAATATCTCGACCTCTGTGTATGCATGGTATGGAATGAAACTGTATTATTTTTAATAATATTCATTATGGACTTAAAGGAATTTTATTTTCTCCAAGCAGATATCTACATACCTACAAAAGTTAAAGTTAGTAGTAACTAAGTTAATTTTTTCTTATTCCGCCCACGCTTACTCTTTTCCGCACCACCCAGGGGGGAGGAGAATGAGGCGCGTTGTTTTAATCTTGTGGTATCCCCTGTAGGCCTTATCCACTGCAAAGATCAATTAAATTGGTCCTATTCTCAACCGTTTTGGGCGTGAGAGCATTTTGTATTATAAGGATGTCTGCATCTTCTAAGGCCTGGGAGACTAAAAAGCCACGATTTTGAAGATATTTTTTAAGAAGAACGATAAAGGTATACAGTATTACCCGTTAAATTGCACCTCGCTTATTTGATTTTCCCACGTAATTGATCTCAAAAAAACCATAGCTAAGAAACTAAAAACATGTTAAGTTTCGGTCAATTGAACTGCCCGGTTAATTGATCAAAAAATTAGATAAAATGGTCCGTGCAATCAAGCGGCGAGTACTCTATCTTCTATCTACAAAAAATTGAGCCTTGTATAATTCATGAGAGTCAAGCAATCCATAAAAGAACATACATACATACATAGGTGAATCGGTGCATATACACAAACACTTTTCCTCAGCCTACAGCATTTGTACATGTCGCTGCTGTTCATAATAAGCTTTGATTACAGAGATTTCGTTTCATAAACTGCATAGACATGTCAGCATGTCAAAATTTGCTGAAAGAAGCCGACGATCTGCAGTTCAACAAGCAGCTGATTTCATCTTTGACGAAAAAACAATTTTTCGAGCATTGAAGAAAGAGACGTTTTTGGCCAACGAAAAAAATAAAAACGATTAATCGTTCCGCTTAAAAAATATCTTCAAAATCCTGGTTTTTCAGTTTCCCAGGCCTCAGAAGATATAGAGATCCTTATTGTACAAACAGCAATTTCTATGTGCTCTGAATTTGACTCGGTATTTATTGAGGGAAAGATATTGATTTACTGGTGATTTTGTCGGGAAACGGGGAAAATGATACAAACGTTTTCTTCAAAAAACCTGGTCGAGGATCTACGAAAACAGTCTTGTATTCGTCAAAAAGTTTCCTGCACAAAACTTTTTCTGAACATATTCTTTTTCTCCATGCCTTCACAGACTGTGACACAACCTCTGCCATTTTCAAATCTGGAAAAAGTAAGCTAATCTCCTCGCTAAAGAAAGTTCCAAACCTTTCGAAAATAGTGAAGATTTTTAAATCCGAAGAAGCCAGTCAAAGAGATATCGCGTCTATGGAGAAAAATGTATTCACTGCACTATGCCTCCTCCATGGCAGTAAGGAAACATCGCTGGACCACTTGAGATTCAATCTTTTCTCACGCGCGAGTGTTAAAATCAAGTCCGATCCTGCTTCTTTGCCACCTACAGAATCAGCAGCAAAACAACACTCATTCCGGACATTCCATCAAGTAGGTACAAGCTTGGTTGGGAAATAACTTAAGACCCAGAGGGGTGGGGATGGAAACGAAGTTCAAGAGGATTGGAGCAGATGTTGGCTTCAGGGCCAACGATCCCACCCACACTCATCGACATGATTTCCTGCACGTGTACGAAACAATGCGGTACAGCCTGCGGGTGTCGAAAAGTCGGACTGAAGTGTTCAGCCGCCTGCAAGATCTGCTGCGGAAAAAGCTACTACAAAGTATTGCCGATGACTCCGAAGACGAGGAAAACTACGACCTTGAGCTCGCGACAACAGCTTTTTCTAACGAAAATGAAACAGAGTAGAGACCAAACCTTGAATGTCATAACACTAATGAAGAGAGTGAAAACGAAATCCCCTCACGCCCAAAACGGTTGAGAATAGGACCAATTTAATTGATCTTTGCAGTGGATAAGGCCTACAGGGGATACCACAAGATTAAAACAACGCGCCTCATTCTCCTCCCCCCTGGGTGGTGCGGAAAAGAGTAAGCGTGGGCGGAATAAGAAAAAATTAACTACGTTACTACTAACTTTAACTTTTGTAGGTATGTAGATATATGCTTAGAGAAAATAAAATTCCTTTAAGTCCATAATGAATATTATTAAAAATAATACAGTTTCATTCCATACCATGCATACACAGAGGTCGAGATATTCACAAAAAAAAAGAAAGAATATTGCTATGCGTTAATAAACTGACGCGTCATTTTTAATTCATGAATAACTTGGCTCCTGTTTGTCGTAATGGACAATTTTTTTTTTAGTTCATAGAAAATTTATAGGACTACAAAAAAAAGGTAAACCTGAAAAAAAGTACCGTTAAATACAGTTTTTTCTCAATAGTTATGAAAAAGGTATAAAATCAAGACAAAAAAACCTTTTAATGAACTGCAACTTTTTTTCTATTTGTTTAAACAAATTGAATCTAACGCAAGTTGATAGAAAGAATTATTATAAACAATAAAATTTTTTAATTTTAACTTTGCGAAGTACTGGGGCTGAGATATAAAATAAAACCTAAAAAATAAAATTGCGTGGATGCGCTGACTTACCTATGTTCATAAATTTATTTCTCGGCTTGTGTTAGTAGTTAAGGGCTGATTTTTTTTTTAAATTGTCGGTAATTACAAAGACTTTAAAAGTAAAAAATAAAAACCTCATCGTTAAATGAGCTTTTTTCTTAATAATCACGAAAGAGTGATTTTCAAACAATGAAAACTTACTTTAACTAACTATAACTTTTTTTGTATTTGTTTAAACAAACTAATTTTTTTATAATCTTATAGCTAATCTTATTATAAATAAATCCATGTTTTATTTTTTTCTGTGCAACATACTGCAGCCGAGATATTTACAAAAGACGAAAAAATGGCAAAAAACACATTTTTACCAATAACTTTGGTAAAAAAAGTTGTCAGGTGGTGCAAATTTGGATTTAAGCTTTTTAAATGAGCCTCTATCGATCCATGAAAAAAAATCAGACAGTGCCTCTGCGCGCAAGGTCAAATGACCTAATGACTGGACTACATGGGCATAGTAAAAAGTTACCGATTTTAGCGATCTTTCTTAATATTGTCAAAATACTTCTTTCTCCTTTACGTTTTTGAATACATATTTTTAATTTCAAAATTATAATATTAAATCTTTAACTTTTGTATGTTTTTTTGGAATCTAATATTGAAACCAATATAATATTTTTTTTCGGATTTTTTTTATCAATAAAAAGAAAAATGTTTTTTTTTGTCAAAATACTTTTTCCCGCTATTGTATAAGTTTCTATGATTTTTAATCATTTAATATTTTTGTATTTAAAGAAGTGATGTAATATGAAGCTATGAAAATTGATCATATTTATATGAATATTAATACATTGCAGTAACTACTACAATAAAATTACTTCCTATCCAACAAAATAAATTTTCAGTTAACCTAATTGTTTAGAAAATAATTGGTTTTTGATCAACAAATTGTCACCTCAATTTTGGAGTGACACATCAATTAGTTTTTGCCGTTTGGGAGCTAGAAATTCTTTATGATATATTTCGATTTTTAGGTAATCAAATTTGTCTTATCTGTATTTATTTTACTTGCGATATACTAGCTATTATAGGGCAAGTTTTGGATTCGTGCCAAAAAAAAATTGAGATAGCAATCAAACCTGACATTACGATGATAGAGAACACGAAAAAAGTGGGTGGCACAATTCTGTCTGTACCTCAAACAGCCTAAGCCACCGAAGTGATTTTCTTCAAATTTTGAACTTAAGGTTTTTTTGTAACTCTCCAGAGGGGAAATTGAAACTTTTTTTTAGCTCCAAAAATAACGGTAGGTACTTGCCATGCAACCGGTAAGAAAAAGCTAATTTTACTCGAAAACGGCTCCAACGATTTTAATAAAACAAAAAATCAGTGTGTCATTGTATATATAGTGTACTTTTTGGTATACAAACAAAATTCCAAGAACTGTTATTAACACCTGCCATATAACGGTTTTTTTATTCCTTATTTTCTCTATTTATTCTAAAGCTCCTTTAAAATGTCAATTATATTGCATATCAAAATTTTGAAAAGAGTAATTTTTGGATTTTTTAAAAAATATTACAATTTTTTGAAAATTCAATAGTTTGCAAACGGGTTGATGAATTTTTTTTTAAATAATTTTGTCAGTGTATATTAATAAATACTCAAAACTGGCATGCCAAAATTTTGTTTTAAAAATATAACTAAAATTTTATATATAAAAAATTAGTTTTTAAGAAAACCGCTTTTTAATTTTTTTGCGTATATTCCTATTTTTCCAAGTAATAAAATGGCAAATGTACTTGATTTTGAGCGTTAAGCTATTTTACTAGTTGTTTATACAATTTAAAGAACGATTTAAATGCTTTTATGTATTTTTCTATATTTTTATATTATTTATTTATGTATTTGTTCTATAATGACTGGCATATTTAAAAAGTTCTTAATTTCCAAGCAACTTCAACATAATTTTATTTCAAAAAACTTTAGGGATTCATACATGATTTTGTTTTTGTAGACATGAACTAATTTTTCTTTTATTTTTCTCATACCTAAGTATGTACCTAACTAACTTATGGCCAGTTTCACAGTGCAAGAGATAGTTTAAAATTAATTTTGGTTCAATCTTAAATTAAAAAATGTCAGTTATTTGTAATTTATTTTCCAAATACTTTCAAGCAGTTTATTCTTTATTCTGTTATAAGTCAAGAGTTTCCGGAAGTGAGCAAATGTATTGACCTTGGCGTCTGGGTCCTTTGTTATATGCCAAGCGAAAGTTTAGGAAGCTTGAAATTGAACAAAGCTGGAGGTCCAGATAATATTCCACCCATAATAAAAAAAAAAAAACAATGAAAACGCTAACAATAATTAATGAATCGTTGACAAATAGAAGAAATCTTTCAAGAAGCGCAAATGTTACTTTTGGCTACCGCATACGTACGAAAATCGGAGCATGGAACGTTCGATCCTTGTACAGCGATGGTAGATACGAGCAAGTTGAGCGTGAAATGCTTCGCCTAAAGATCAGTATCCTGGGCATAAGCGAAACTAAGTGGAGAGGTAGAGCTGAATACAGATCAGACACTGGACAGACAAGAATGCTGTATTCCGGGGAAGATGAAAGAGAGGGCGGCCAAAGACTGCATGGTGTCGGAATTATGTTGAACGAAGAAGCGAGGCGTAGTTTGATCTCCTGGGCGCCCATTTCTGCGAGATTAATGACTGCAAGGTTTCGTTCAAAAATTCGTAACGTCACAATTATTCAGTGCTACTCCCCCACAAATGAAGCGACCGAGGAAGACAAAACCGCGTTCTACACTCATCTTAACTCGGTTTACAGTAGTGTTCCGAGAGCCGACATCATAATCGTTATGGGAGACCTCAATGCCCAAGTCGGTTCAGACAATTACGGACTGGAACGCGTGATGGGAAAAAATGGCTTGGGGTCACGGAATGAAAATGGTGACTTGCTTGTCGACTTTTGTAACGCGAATCGTCTTGTTATAGGTGGGACTGTATTTAAGCATAAGACGTGCAGCAAAATTACCTGGGTGCATCCGGATGGTCAAACCGAAAACCAAATTGATCATATCATGATTCAGCAGCGATGGAGGAAGTCTATGTGTGATGTCCGGAGTATAAGAAATGCCGATGTGGGAAGCGACCACCATTTGGTTCTGATGAGTCTCAAACTACGAACCGCTGCCGTACAAAAACCAGCGCAGGATGCAGCAAGGAGCTCAAATTCATTACTAATGCTTTAAATGACCCCAACATATGTCGAAACTATGTCACCACCCTTAACGACAGAGCCTCGTCATTAAACGGAATCCAGCATTCAACAATTGATGAGATGTGGGGTGAAATTAAAAGTATTTTTATGGAGGCTGGATCCGAAACTGTACCCAAGCGAACGAGACGTAAAGACTCTTGGATATCCCAAGACACCTGGGATAAGATCGAACTTCGCAAATCGTTGAAAATTCAAATAAATGCCGAAGCAGATATTCAACGAAAGGCTGACTTGCGAAGAGAGTACCGCATTGCACATAAGATGGTCTATCGCTGTGTGAGACGTGACAAGAGGGTGAGGTTAGATGGACTCGCAGATAATGCGGAAATCGCTGCTAGAAGAGGAGATATCCGGGAATTGTACCAAATAGCCAAAGACGTGATCGGGAAAAAAAGCAACACGAATCATCCTGTAATGGATGTGGATGGCACACTTTTGGTATCAATTGAGGATCAGCTTCGTAGATGGAAGGAACATTTTTGTGCCCTGCTAAATGAGGATTCAGTTGAGCAGAGTGCTGAAGTGCCCCAACTAAACGAGATGCGCAGTTCCTATAGGGGTATTGACATCGAACCCCCGTCAGAATCGGAAATCCTTACATCAATAAATCTCCTCAAAAACAACAAGGCAGCTAAACTGGACGGAATACCAGCTGAATTCCTGAAGGCCGATCCCGTAACAGCGGCTAGTATTTTACATCCGTTGATACAAAGCATTTGGGAAAACGAAATCTATCCCAGGGATTGGAAGGATGGTGTGATTGTTAAGTTGCCAAAGAAAGGTGACTTAAAGAATTACAACAATTGACGTGGTATCACCGTTTTGTCCGTTTTCCCAAAACTAATGGCAACCATCATTCTCGAGCGAATAAAGGATAGAATCGAGTCTACGCTCAAGAGGCATCAAGCTGGCTTCCGCAGTGGTCGATCGTGTGTCGACCATATCAACACCCTGCGTATCGTCCTCGAGCAGTCGATGGAATTTCAATCACCGCTTTACCTAATGTTCGTGGATTTTGAGAAAGCCTTTGATCGAGTTAACCGAGAATGTATATGGAGATCGTTACTTGGTAGAGGAATTCCACCAAAAATTGTTGCCATTATTAAAGAGTCCTACAACAACGCAAGGTGTTTTGTTTTGCACAATGGGCAGCTATCCGACTCCTTCGTAGTGCAACAGGGTGTGAGACAAGGGGATGTTCTATCGCCAATTCTCTTCCTGCTGGCGATGGACGACGTATTGACGGCCAGTGTTGGTACAGCTGAGCGACAGGGCATTCAATGGAGACCGTTCGAAAGGCTCAGTCATTTAGACTATGCCGATGACATATGTCTACTGGCAAATAACATCAGTGGGCTGAACGGGATGTGCCAAACACTGCAAGTGAAGGGAGAGTCGAGTGGTCTAAGAATAAACAGCAAAAAGACAAAAATAATGCTCACAGGCCGCTCCACACAGCAGCGTATTATTCTACAGGAGACGCCAGTTGAAGTAGTGGAACAGTTCAACTACCTTGGCAGTATTGTCTCTGCAAACGGTGGTACGGATCTGGACGTTAAAAGTAGAATAAATGAAGCTCGTGCTGCCTTCGGTACTCTGTCCCCAATCTGGAAATCAAGTCAAATCTCCTTACGCACTAAGTTGAGATTCTTCGAATCCAATGTGAAATCCGTGCTGTTATATGCTTGTGAAACCTGGAAAGTCACGTCTATCATTTCGAAGAAATTGCAGGCTTTTGTGAATCGCTGTCTTCGCCACATCCTAAAGATTCGCTGGCCACAAATAATATCAAATGAGGAATTGTGGCGCAGAACAAGTCAAGAGCGGCTGGACGTCGACATAAGAAAGCGTAAATGGCGTTGGATTGGTCACACACTGAGGAAACCAAACGATGAAATTGCAAAGCAGTCTTTTGAATGGAATCCTCAGGGTGCACGGCGGGTTGGAAGACCAAGAACAACATGGAAATCAACTGTCTTAGCGGAAGCAGAATCCCAGAGAAAGACGTGGCCGCAGGTAAAGTACCTTGCAGCAGACCGTGAAGGATGGAGACGTTTTGTTGACGCCCTATGCCCCAGCCGGGGTTACAGGACACGATGATGATGAACAATAATTTTTAATTAATCTTTGTTTTAACAAAGGTAATTTCTTTGATTCATGGAAAATTTCATTTATTTCTGCGATTTTCAAATCTGGATCTAAGCAAGGAATCACAAATGTATAGACCAATTTGCAAGATATCTGCAATAGTCCCGGAAGCGTATTGCCAAAATGTATATCAACACGGACACCCATGGTCTGTTCTAATCCATTTGCTGCTCGCCAAATTAAACTGCTTTGTAGAGCAAACTGTATGCTATCACATAGTGCTCTGCGTTCACATGTAGTTTGCTTATAAGTTAAAGAAAAAAGGGAAGCAAAATATGTGCTACACATGTAGTTTGCTTGTAAGTTAAAGAAATAAAATGCACGACTGGGTCGCACGTACTTGCTCTTATATTCAAGACGCTGCGCTGGTCTAAGGAAATTGAGTATAAAAACATATAAATTATAAGAGAAAAATGTAGAGAAGCATGAAAAACGACATTTAAATTGGCTAAAACAACTCTTTTGACAGTTTGAGGTGGAAAAAAAGAATGCAATCTTAATTCTTGATTCAATATGATTGTATGGGAAAAAAATTTAAATCGTTGGAGCGGTTTTTAAAAAAATAAATTTTTTATATATAAAATTCTTACAACATTTTTAAGAACAAATTTTGGAATGCAAATCTAAAGTATATATTTATGTGTATAGTAAAAACAAAATTTGAAAAAAAATTGTCAACCCGTTTTTGAGATATCGAATTTTCAAAAAAAAAATGAAACTATTTTTAAAAAATCCAAAAACTTTTTTTTTGAATTTTGATAGGTATGCAATATTATTTAATCTTATTTGAAAATTGTATATAAAAAAATTCATCTAAATCCGTTCAGCGGATAACCAGAAAATTAAAAAAAAAAGTTCTATGACAAGTACTATTAATAGTTGCTAAGTGTAAAATTTTATAATTTTTGATAGTACTTACTTACTAAAGTCCTTGGACCTGTTCCGTCCGTGAGTTTCCCCTTGCGGGGCATAGGGCCTCCATTTTTGATAGTAGATCGTACTAATTTTAGTGTATGAAAAAAGTTAAATCAAAATCGTAGGAGTCGTTTTTGAGAAAAAAAAATTTCCATTGCTGTTTTTTAACTTTTGTATGGAAGGTACCGTTATTTTTTCATAAAATAGAGAGTACTAAAAAACTCTTAAATATCTAGTTTCAAAAAAATCGATTATTTCGTTATCAAAATATTTGATTTTCCAAAAAAAAATTTGAAACATTTTTTAAAAATCGAAAAAATATTTTTTCAAAAATTTTGGTACACAAAACTATTTACATTTTTTGGAAGCTTCTGCAGAAAAAAAAATAATTGAAATCGGTCGTACTGTTTTGAAGAAAACCAAAATTTTAAAAATGGTTCTTTGGGGGGGTACCATTAATAACCATTTGTGAAAAATGGTTTTCCACCTAAAGGAAGCCTTTACTAAAATAAATTGATTGAGTTTTTTTTAAGAAAAGTTGTCGAGCCGTTTTTGAGAAAAAAGCGATTATGTAAAATTGATAAAAAAATTGTATGGCAGGTACCGTTAGTTTTGGTTCTAAAAAAAAATGAAAAAAGCGTGTCGGCAGAATCACCAAAAACCACTATGTACCAAGTTTGAAGAAAATCGATCAAGCCGTTTAGGCTGTAGACGAACAGACAGACAGACAGAATTGTGCCACCCACTTTTTTGGTGTTCTCTATCATCGTAATATCATGTTTGATTGTTATCTCAAAAAAATTTTTTTCCACGAATCCAAAACTTGCCTTATAGTACCTATACATATATCGCAAGTAAAAAGGGAAGCAAACTATATGCTACTACAGATAATTCTGTGGGTATAGGTACAACAATATTCGCTGTTTTTCAGACTGCTCAATTGCCATATAGAGTTTTTCTTAAAAAATGAAATTAAATAACGTTTTGTAATGAAAGTTTATTTGCGTATTAGTACCTACACATTAAAGTTAAGTTTACTTCAGTATTTTTCATATGGATATTTCAAGTACTTAAAATGGAAACAAAATTATTAAAAAGCAACGAAAGATCATTTGCTATAAGTTTGAAAACCAATACTCCATTCTTTTATTTTTTATCAAGTTGATAAAGCGAATAGTTTTTGAGAAATTATATTTCAATATTTCAAAGCAAATATTTTTGAAATAATTTTTTTCTCTTCAAAATTTTGCGAAAGCTCTGAGAGAGTAGGTTAGATCAAATCAAGAAAAAAGAGTAGGTATAAGGAAATACCTACAATTATTTAAAATAAACCAAAGGACGTATAGTGATGTATTAGAATGTTTTTAAGAGTTCGTATTTCATTATGATATGATTAAGTTTTTTTAGTGAATAAATTCTGATAAACTATGTAAATTTCAAAGCCAACATTTTAAATATTTATTTCCAAGTTGATTTTTTTCAAAATATTGCAATATTGAATACTACGTTTTATTCTAAAATGTCTTGCTCTTAATATTTATTGGTCAAATACTGAAATTTAGGTTCAAAAATCTTTCTTAGTTTTTGAGATATTCAAAAAAAAACGAAAGGTACAGCTTGCTAGAATACAATTCTTTTTTTCGGGGATTTATTTAAAAACCTCATACCTACTATCAAAGACCATATAATACCAAGATTCCGCATCTCAACCAACCACCAAAAATCAGCTTTAGATGCGGTCGGTCGGGGGGAAGGGAAACGTTCTCACGTATTGTATCACATTGATTGCGAACTCACATAAAACCTACAGACATGCAAGCCTTTATTCGCCGCAGACCCACGACACGGCCGGCGCGGCGACCGCCGCACAGTGGGGCCAAACCTACGATTTAGAGAAAAAACCTCTAGGCGGTATCTTTCCGTATGTATTTGCACCCGCTAAATTGAATGGTGTCATCCGTTTTATGATCAGAGTTAAGGGGAAATTTTTAACTTTTCATAATAGTGGGATATTTTGTACCAAGTACGGTCAGGTGGAAACTAAAAAGTAAATAACGATATCTCAGAGAAGAAAAGGCGGATTATAGTGATTCAAAGTTATTTTTGAAGAAGAATAATAGAATTTTCAAATTCCTTTTTGACTTCTTTGAAAAAACAATCACGTCTTTATTGAACCTGTTATATTCAATCAGAAATTATCTTCTTTCTTAAATTGAATTTGTATTCACTGATCCCAAAACTGGTAGAATCTGGTGAAATTTTAACAGAATCTTCATTACCACCAGGACTACCAGAAAAGAGACGAAACAGACCCTAGGAAGGTGGAGCTTTTTTTGTATGGCTTCTCAAGTCCGGAAGTACACCCGATGTTCAAATTTTGGTTAGATTTTTCGGTGTAATCGAAAAAATGGGGTAAATTATTTACTCATCAGAAAAATTAAGGTATATATTAACACAGCACATTCAAAGAAAAATTAAAAAAAATAATCCGTTAGATGGAGGAATAATTGAAAACATCAGTTTTAAAGGCTTCAAATTTTAATGGTCCTTTTTAACCCCTTATTTCGGCAAAAAGCAAATTTTTACTATAAAATCATGTAGGGTCGCCATCATAAGAAGAAAAACATAATTTTTTCCTCAAAACACTCAGCTTCAATATCACTTATAGAAAGAAACAAGGAATAAAATCGAGTAGCTGAGTTTTATTTTTTTTGTTTGACGAAAGAAAATTGGAAATTATTAGATTATTCCAGTTTAGATTTCAATTTAATAAGTGGAATAATATTTTTTTCTTTGCTGTTGTGGTGTGATAATTCCTATTTTGTCTTCGTGTTTTTGTTAAATAATCATTGAGAAGGAAAAACCAAATATATATTTGGGGATTAAATATCCAAATATCTAAAAGTAATGAAACAAATAAGATACGAAGACGCAGCCAATTTCCTAATACCAAAAACAAAAATTATTCAAATTAAATTCAACGGCAATACCTAATTACCTACACTGTTCATGTTTTATGCAGAACTTATCCTGTCAATTTACAAACCTACTTCTGTGTGTAAAAGAAATATTAAAAATAACCAAAAGTTTATCGCAATCAAAAATATTGCCTGATTTGAAAATAATGCCTGTGTGTTAAATTAGTATGCCACCTAACCCCAAACCGAAAAAAGAAAAAAAGTTATTATCTGCAAGTTCCCATATTCTGTCGATGTCTGCCATCAGTGATTAAGCTAGTGATGATTTGTAATAAATACCTACTAGTGGAGTAACGATAGCCCAAAATAGTGCATTATTCAAGAACCCGGGGAACCTGCTCCGATTTTGATGATTTTTTTTGAAATTTAGGAAATTGAAATTAGAAAAAAGTTTACAATTCAAAAATCGACGCTCTCAACAGGAAATTTTTTAAAAAATTGAAAAACCAAATTTTTTTCAAAAACAAAATAATTTTTCCTGTATTTGCATTGAACAATTAATTTTACTTCTAAAACACACTTCAAAAGTTTATAAAAACATTTTAAATAATTTTACTAAATATAAAAGTCCAAAACCCAGAACAGTCAAACCCGCTTATAGTCACGAGGAGATGACAAACCATGCGCTTTCTGGCGGCAACTGCCCTGATACTAAACGATTTCTGCTATTAGGCGATTGTGATTATAAATAGGTCTTACTGTGTTTTTGTTGCTGCTTATACTTATTCAAAAAATATACACTCCGCTTCAACCGAATAGACACAACATTTTTCAAAGGTGCTCTGTCATTAATGTATCACTTGATTTTGCTTTTTGTTTGTTTATGACGTTGGAAAAATAAATCAGAAGGAAAAAAGCAAAGCTGTCGCTTTTTTCATTATATTTAGCTTCATAAATTCGATCCGGCATGGAATCATTAAGTCTCATTATACACTGCGCGTCTTTTGTTTGGGGCCACTTTTTTCACAATCATTTTTTCCCCACAAATATCTGTAGGAAACTTTTTCCTGGGAATGTTTAATACCTGTAAGTAGGTATACATACTTTCCGATAAAAAAAATGTATGCGTCACTTGGTTACTCCGTCAGAATCTTCCAAGTTGTAGTAATGAACTGCAAAAAAGGTATGAGAAATTGCGTCACTTTATTGAGAGCATTTAAATAATCTTTTGAAAAACTAACAAAAATATCGAAATGTTAACTTTTTTCTGTTTTAAACATTTATTGATTATGTTTCTTGTCAAAAGATAATGAGCATACCCATTTTTGTTTTGTAATAAGAGCTATAAGGTGGTTTGGATAGAATTAAATCATACAGTTTTTTTCTTTTATCTAGCGAAATCTTGCTCCAGACATCGCAGAAAGCTTCGTTTAAGGAGTTCTTATCTTCAAACTGTCTACTAGCCTCATGAACTTTTCAATATAGCCATGCCCAAACGTTTTCGATGATGTTTAAGGTCGGTGAATAAGGTGGCCATGGCAAAAGTTCCACGTTTTGCGACTCAATCGAGCTTCTAGTTACCCTGGATATGTGGATAAAGGTCATGTCTTGGTATACAATCTGAGGTACAGGTCCAACAATATTTCTTACCTTTCCAAATGCTCATTCCAACAAATATTTCAGTGGTGTTTGGGAGAAACATGATAACCCCATTTTGAAAATTGCGTCTTTACGTCCCCTTTTGATTGACCTAGAATCTAAAAGGGTGAACCGATTTCCTCCAAATTTGAAATATTTTTGGACATAAACTTTAAAAATTGTGTTTTAAATTTGAAGAAAATCAGTCCACCCGTTCAGATTCTAGGTCGATGTAAAGTGGACGTAAAGATGCAATTTTTAAAATGGAGCTATCACGTTTCTGCCAAACATCACAGATTTGTAATTACTTCTGTTAGTTGTGGAAGTTATTAACCCTAGTTCAATAATTTTAGAGAAGGTCATTGAATGGTATGCAGAACATTTTAGCTACTCAAACCTGAAAACTGGACACCAATAACTTATACAAAATCCGAGAAAGAAATTTTTCCTAGATTTTCGTATATTTTTGGACCCATAAACTATTCAGCAGGACAATCCCTGGCTCGAAATTTAGATGGACTACATAAAGAGACTTTAGGATTCCATGCCGGATCGAATTATGAAGCTAAAGAAAAACAGCGAAAGTAGGTACTCGGGACGGCCCGAGATGGATTAGCACATCTACTTATTTTTGGAATAGAATATATATACATATGTATAAACTTTTATCTTTTTTTAAATTTGGAATAAAATAAGAATGGCTATCAAAATTGGTGTGAACTGAGAGCTTTTAAAAAGATTTGAAAATCAAAAAAGGTGGTAGGTTAGGTATTAATAGTGGCTTTGGCCCATTGGGTTCAGCTCCCTGCGAATTTGCACCGCTTGCACATAGAGCTGGTCTGTCTGGCCCTGGTAGGTAGGTACTCACTAGTAGAATTAACCAAGAATACCTTATGCCGGATTTACACGACTGGAAAACTGCCAGTATAATGACAAAAAGAATGAAATTGTCCATTCTTTTGTTGTTGCTTTAGTCATTATACTGGCAGTTTTCCAACCGTGTAAATCCGGCATTATTTTATATCCTTCCATTAACAATTATAACTAATTTCAAAATTTGTGTCTATTTACTTGAATTTTTCGATGTGGAGAAAAAAAGCTTTGCTTTTTATTCCATCTGATTTATTTTTCCAGCGACACAAACAAACAAAAAGAATCATCAAATGATACATTAATAACAAAGGACAAAGCACTTTTGAAAAAAGTTGTGTCTATTCGGTTGAAGCAGAGTGTATATTTTTTGAATAAGTACCTATAAGCAGCAACAAAAACACAGTAAGACCTATTTATAATCACAATCGCCTAATAGCAGAAATCGTTTAGTATCAGGGCAGTTGCCGCCAGAAAGCGCATGGTTTGTCATCTCCTCGTGACTATAAGCGGGTTTGACTGTTCTGGGTTTTGGACTTTTATATTTAGTAAAATTATTTAAAATGTTTTTATAAACTTTTGAAGGGTATTATATAAGTTAAATTAATTGTTCAAAGCAAATACATGAAAAATTATTTTGTTTTTGAAAAAAAATTGGTTTTTCAATTTTTAAAAAATTTCCTGTTGAGAGCGTCGATTTTTGAATTGTAAACTTTTTTCTAATTTCAATTTCCTAAATTTCAAAAAAAAAAAATCATCAAAATCGGAGCAGGTTCCCCGGGTTCCGAAATAAAAAGCTAGTGCTCCTCCACTATACCTACCTATACAAAAATTTAAAGAAAAATTAATGATTCATGTTCCTGTGCTGTGTTCCTGTATTGCTGTGCGGTGTCCTGTTCTTATTGTTTAATGATTCATGCAAATCCTAATCCTAAAATAGTTTTCTAACTCCTTTTTTTTTCGTTTTGTGTTTCCCAATTCCTTAGTTGTGTCTTTTATTATGTTTAAGAATTTATATAAATAATTATAATTTCATTTGTGCGTGTGTGTTATAATTTTTTTTTGTGTTTGTTACTCGTTACCTGTTCTCTGGTAACTTGCTCAGTTTGTTTTGTTGTTGTGATTTTTATTTTCTTTAGTTTCATTCTACGCTGGATCCCAATACATGTGCGCACAAGTACGCGGATACAGGTATGTGATTTTCTTTTTAAGTATGTATTTGGTTATTATATTTATTTATTATTATTCTCTATTGCTAAAAATTCAAATCTGAGTTTGTTCACCTTTGATCGTGAACTTGAAAATTTTCTAGGGCAGATAGATGTTGCCACTTTAATATTTTATATAGTTCACATTCTTTTTTTTTTCTCAATTTTAAATTCTTACTTACTTAAAAATAAAACACACTTTTTAAGACTTATTCATACTGTTACCTACTTATTATTAATGATATTTACCTACTTAGTTACCTATAGATATAATTTGTATGCAATAAAAAAATATTTGTCTAAATATTAAATCAATGAACAAAAAGGTGTTTTGAGCATTGAAAATTGAATCACTGTTATTGAACATGGGACATTAAATTTTCTGTGGAGTGACTGATGGGGAATGGGATATGAGGGTCCTTGACGGGTGAGCTTCCGCAGGTGAGGCTTAGGGCCTTGGTTTAGGGGCTGTCGTACACATCTGAGCACGCGACAGCCAAGGCGTCATCTCAGTGATGAGTCTGGCGATGGGGAGGGATGCTCAAGGGTACCATCAACACTAGTTGTTGTCTATACCGTTACAATCATTATAACAGTTGCATTCCGCATGAAAAATACTGAAAGAAAAGTGTATCACAATGCCATATTAAACACTTTTATATATGAGGTTTTTTCCACCTCGGCCCCACTGTGCGCCGCCGACGCACGATTGTAAAACTTATACATAGACGGGGTTCTCACTCACACATCTATGGGGTCACCACAGTACTAGCGCTTTTCACATTTTTTGCAACTGCTGCTAGAGGCATTTAGCCACTATTTGTTTTTTATATTTTCGAACATAAGAGGCCTCTACCCAAAATGTCGAACTCAGATTCGAAGATCTGAACTTCGAATAAAAATAAAAACGAAAAAAGTCACTCCGCAATCTCCGCATGAGAGAAGGAAAAAGATACCTTTGTATATAAACTTTATAGTATTATCATGTAGTCGTTTTAATTTACGCGGTATTCCATCGATGGTGGCGCCTTTGTATATAAACTTTATAGTATTATCATGGAGTCGTTTTTATTTACGCGGTATTCCATCGATGGTGGCGCTAGTGAACACCCATGTTGAGAGTAAAATGTGCAACATGTTTCAGTTTTTTTTTTCTTATTTTTTTGCTTTATCCTCTGTTTCCGAGCGTTCGTCTGTTTTTTTCGGCTACATGAAATTGGGCCCCAATGAAAAATGGCCTCAAAAATAAAATGAAAAATGGCCCCAAAAATTTATATGAGAAGCAAAAACAACTAAAATAAAATAAAATTTTGTGAATTGGGGTGATTTTTCATGGTTTTGGGGCCTTTTTTCATTTTTAATTTGGGGTCAAATTTCATTATGAAAAATGGCGCTACACTTTCATTCTTAAACAAAAATGAAAAGTAACCCAAAAAATGGGGCGATTTATCGTTATGAAAAATTGCCGCAATTTGAAAATGGAAATATATCCCCAAATTAAATGAAAAAAGGCCCCAAAACTTATCTTAAATTAAAAACTCATAAAAATGGGCTTTGTTCTAAATCGGACAAAAAAAATCCAGTTATTTTTGGAAAAATTGACGTAGATAAGATTCAAACCATTTCGTTACTATTATTTTAAATTAATTGTTGCTCTGGGATGATGATTAAACAATCGTCCATGGAAATCACGCGATTTTCGTGTACGATTTTTTTTAATCATGGTCTCAAAATGATACTTGTAGGTTGTAGCTTTTGATATATCTGATCAAATAATCGTATAGGAAAATCGCACGTTTGGCAAAAATGTATGCATGTATGTATGTAGAACTTATGCAGTATTTCATTTTATTTTATTTTAAAACCAAAAAATCGTGCGATTTTTGATTTTAAAATAAAATAAAATGAAATACTGCATAAGTTCTACATACATACATGTACATTGTACA
Organism: Dasysyrphus tricinctus; assembly: GCA_963921185.1. Classification (NCBI taxonomy): domain Eukaryota; kingdom Metazoa; phylum Arthropoda; class Insecta; order Diptera; family Syrphidae; genus Dasysyrphus; species Dasysyrphus tricinctus. Next base: position 141,153,737 of record OY992531.1, read on the forward strand.
TGCATATATTTTTGCCAATCGTGCGATTTTACTGTACGTTTGTTTAATCACTGTCCCAAAATGATCTATTAAGAATTTGATATAATGTATATCATGAACATATCTAATAAAATTGCGCGATCGACATCAAAAGCCTGTTTAAATAATCGTACCAAAATCACATGATTTTAGATTTAAAAAAGATTTGTCATTATTTTTAGGGAGATTTTTCCATTTTAATTAAATAAGAGCTTGCTAGGAAAAAAATCTCTTTAATTTTGGGGCCATTTTTCATAGTCAAACTAAACTAAAAGTGAAAAAACGCCCCAAAAAAAATGAAAAATCACCCCAAACCGTAAAAATAAAATAGTTCAAGTTGTTGTTGTTTTTCATGTACATTTTTGGGGCGATTTTTCATTTTTTGTTTGAGTATTTGTTTTCTTTTTGGGCCATTTTTCTTTATTGAAAATGTGGCCATATTTCATTATGAAAAAAGGCCCCATTTTTGGGGCCATTTTTCATTTATTGTTGGGGCCATTTTTCATTGGGGCCAAATTTCATGTATTTCGTGACCTTGAAAATAAAATACTTTGAAAAATCGTAAAACTGAATCTATAGCTGACCAATAACTGAAACTAGCTGATCTTTTATAAAGATCTTAGGGCCTTTCAGGTGGTGTCAAATTTGAGGTGCCAAAAATCGCGCGTGACCTTGAACAATAATTTAAAAATTCATTGAAAAAAAATTATGGCTGAACCATTACTAAAATTAGCTGACCTTTTATATGGTTCTCAGGGCCTCTTTGAGGGTATTAAATGTTTGTTAATTTCCCATAAATGAGGTGGCAAAAATCGCTATGACCTTGAAATTTTTAAAAATTCATTTAAAAAAATCTATACCTGACCAATTACTGAAACTAGCTGACCTTTTATATAGATCTAGAGATCTTTCTGATGGTACATATTTTTTTGCAAATTTCCCTAAAATGGGCTGACCAATTTCTGGGACCAGTTGACCTTTTCTGACCAATTAGATGGCATTTTTTTTATCAAACTTCTCTCATATGAGGTGCTAAATGTCCACAGCAAGACGAATATCCAGGTAAGAATTTCTCGGGAAGTAAGTGTGATATTGAAAAGATTTAAACTGATATTTGAAGGAAAAGATTAATGCTTTCAGATAATTTCGCTTTTTTTTTTTTGAAAAATAATTATTTCTAGATGTTACGAGGTCTCAAAAACTGCAAGAAAATTATTTTTGGTCATTTTCTAACGGCCATTTCTTGAAACCGCGAGCTGAAAGCCACAAACGGATGAAGGATTTGAATTCTGCATCCAAAAGTATACCAAAAAACAATCCTCATTACCTGTACTAAAAAGTTAACCGTTAATTGCGGGCCTTTTTAGTTTTGTCAAAATACTTTTTCCTCCATACGTTTTTGAAATACAATTTTTATTTTCAAAACTATTATTATGAATCTAACTTTTGTTTGTTTTTTTGGAAGCTCATCTTGATACCATTAATATATTTTTTCAGATTTTTTCTGTTAAAAATGCGAAATATTTTTTTTGTCAAAATACTTTTTCCGACTATTGTACCTTGGTTCTGCTTTTAAAAAAGAGAATTGACAGGTTCATCTTCCTATACACCTCTGTATAGGTTTGTGTTGTTAAATTCTCTTGTGAGAAAACAGCTGATAAAAATCAATTCAAGGTGCGAATACTCGTTTTACCAAAAACGAGAGCACCTAATTAAAAATTGTTTCCAATTATGTCCTAGAAAACAAGTTTATCTGTCCATAAACACCTTAATAGTTTTGATCGGACAAGTACACGCTTCACAATTTTTTTCATGAAATCACCAATTCAGTCCGGAACACTCTTAAGGGCTTACAATCTTGAGTTACATCATCAGATCGACAATATAAAAACTTAGGGTAAGCAAAAGAGCATCATGTCCAATTTTAAAAAAGTGATATTAAGTAAAACCCTTCACACAAAAGCCTAAGAAAAAACCTGCCAGGCATTTTGTATTTCATGTTACGACTCGAGGCTTAAAAAACCTCATACTAATAATTTTGGTTGTATGGCTCTCGCAAAATTAGTTGACTCTTGGTAGGTATTCTAAAACAATCTCATGATTTTTTGGTAAAATCATGATAATTTTCAGAAGGTTTTTATTTATAATAAAAATTCTATATACCTACTACTGAAATAAATCAGCCAAGTAGAAGTTTTAGCATTAAGGACTGGACTTGTTGAATTATTGATTCAAAATATCTTTGTATGGCCTTTAGTCCAACATATTAGCGTTTAGTCGGCTTACTCACTTTGACTCATCAGTGACATAGTGAGGGCCTTGTCATACGCCCATGTAAGTTGAATTGAACTTAATACAAATTGCGTTTGACAAGGCCCTCACTAATGAGTCAAAGTGAGTAAGCCGACTAAACGCTAATTTGTAGGACTAAAGGCCATAACAAGCTATTTTGCATGATAATTTTATTTTTGAATCGATAACACTGCCTTCAACTAGTTCAAAACAAATGTGATAATAAATGCGGTGTTCTTAGTTAAATTTGCGAAAAACGGGCTATTAATAGGATTACCAGATTCAAAATGAAGAAAAGGGGGACATCGGGAGTTTTCTAGGGGGAACAAGTGTTCAAAAAATGGGGACAAAATATGTTTTTGAGAAATATAACACCAGAGTAAAAAAAGTTAAGTAAGAAAGTTTCATTTGATTTTTTATTATAAAAACAATTAAAAAAGCCAATCAATTTGACAGAAGAAGGAAAACTTTTGCGTCTGAAGTGAGATGTAGTTCATTGAGTGGATGCGTTCAGCTTTGAAAGGATTTTGTACTTCAAATTAGTATATTCAAAAAAAATCTTTTCAAAGATATTTAATGAAAATATTTTTACAGTTTATAATTGAATGCATTGATGTTTGTATAGAGGGGATAAAAAGCATTTTGGTATGAAAAAGCGGGACGCCTGGTAACCCTAGCTATTAATATAAAATTTATTGTATCATATGAAACTACATATTGTAGGACATTGTCCCTTATTTATATGCTTAGTTACTTAAGAAATTTGAGTTAATTTTACTAAATTTTAAAGAATATAATAAAAGTTAAATTCAATCATCGTATAAGAACTAACATAATTTAAATTAACTTTAATAGAATGAAAACACAACAAAATAGTTTACATGACTTCAAATTAAATCAGAGGCACAAGAATCGGAAGTATGTTAGGCAAAAGTAGCAGACACTACTCGTTTGAACTTATAAATATTGTGTGTAGATTGCACTTGTCTCGAAAGGCCATTCCAAAGTTTAATTCCACGAATTAGAAACGAGGATGAAGCCCTAGTACTTCTGTGTCTCGAAATAGAAATCCTTTTAAAAGAAATTTTGTTCCTTAAAACCACAATTTTACTAGAAAGGTACTCTGGAATCGGCTTAAAAATTATTTTATGGAAAGTTGTAAGAATTCTTAGCTCCAAAAGCGCTGGAAACGACATCCCCAAAAAAGATTTAATAAAACCAGAAATGTGTTCTCTTCTCTTAATTGAATAAACATACCTGATGACATCATTAAAACATACCCTTAATCTCGACGTCGACATCAGTATACAAGTAGCACCTGAAAACATTTCAGCACCATAAGAAAAGGGGGGGACCAGAAGAGCCTTGGCTAGTTTAATTTTAATATGGAATGGTAAATAAATATTTATATTATAGAGTTTCCGCAAGATAAAATTGATTCGACTTATTAGGCTGTTTATATGAGCTTCCCAAGATAAGGTTTCATCAAGCTATTAATATGAAATTAAGGATATCATATGTTTTCTTATTCTCTCCTAAATTAGACACTTTCTCTAATGCCATTTACAAAAATTCATTTAGGCCACTCAGTTCAAACGGTTAATCGCACTCGAAAATTTTGTACCTATTCAAATGAACGGGAGTGTACAAGTAAACTTGAATATCTTTAGAATTATAATCTTCATGAACTGTACGTTCGACCCAATCGTGCTGTTTTGTTTTGTTATTAAAACAGTGTTGAGATAGCGCCGTTGGGTAATATATTTGAAAGTGAACCATCCACCAGAGTTAGTTTGGTCTTTGGTATTGATGTATTTATTAATTTGAAGGCATTCACATTAAGAAAATAACAATGTCTATACCTAGGTAGTTATGCTTATAAGCCCAATACAATTTTACTTTGAGCTACATACATATAGGTATGTTAACATATATACAAAACTAGCTGTTTTTGTTTGCGTTCGCGGAAAAGATGATACCAACTCCATAGATGTGAATATGGAACGAAAAATAGCAAGTGTAAAGCCATGTTGTGTGTCAATGGGATTTATTGTTTTATTATTTAGTTTAAAGTACATTAAATTAAATTTGATCCCTAGATTAAATTTCGGTGATCTACCTTATAATAAGTGAAAAAATAAATTTAGGATCAAATTAAGTGCGAAACTCATCCAACTGACGCACGCTCATTTTTCATTTCAAATAACACCAATGCAATAACGCTGTTATCGCACCAAGCTAACTCATAATTATTATCGTTCATAAATATTATCACCACAAGTTAAATTCAGTTGTGAAGTAGATACACAAATCAAACGTCAATTATGATGATAAACCACCATGAAATTGCCCATGATAAAATATTTAAATATCCACTTAAAGTTTTTCAAAGAACTTTAACATAACAGAAACATCGTATACGCGATATTTGTATTCAAATAAAAGGATGCACATTAAGATACAAAATTTCATGAATAGTAGAATACAAGTGACAGATACAAAGTTGATGACACCGAAGCAACAAAACACGAACAAAGATTTATGTCTTACAAATAAATGTTATTCTATTTTAAGTATCGACATTGCTTGAGATGTTTATTAAGTGATAGTATTTGCTAGAATTACTTGTATATATTTTTTTTTAACTATAATTACCGGAAGAATTTCTTCTTCGCGTGCCTTACTTATTTATAACCCTAAATTGGCCAACAATCAGCGATCTTGTCTTCTTACCTTATGCTTATCAGAAATTAATTAGTATTACTTTTGCACACTGTTATGTTCAGCTTTTGAACCTTTTCACGATTGTTTTATTTAGACCGGTTACCGCCGTTAAAATTTTCTGTTCATCACCCTAAACACATGATCTACCCCTTCCGAGAAAGAAAAAAAAAATACCAGAAAATCACGAATGCTCTCTTATGGAAGCCAGCGGTAAACAGCGGAGATGCTACTTCGACGGAGTGAACCAAAACACTGACGATCGACTCTCTCAAGCGTATGACTTTGATTAAAGACCATTCTGCTTCCTAATATTCTGTTGAGAATAATATTCATCGTGGGTTTGTTTATTCATAGCCATGGTTGCCGTTTTGGTAGAACAGTACCAAACTTGGTGTGATTTTTCCAATCTAAGCAATTAACATACAAAACTGAAGTCTTTATTTACACTATCTTTATTATTTATTCATATTAAAAAAGAAATGAACTTGGTTTGTAATTGCGATATAATATGTACATGTACATACATATAAAGGTACTACATGGCAAGTTATGCATTTGTAAAAAAAAAACGCGAGATTTTGATCAAACCTGACATTACAATGATCGGGAAGGCAAAAAAGTGGGTCTCGCAATTCTGTCTGTCTGTTGAGCCGATTTTCTTTAAATTTAATTTTCTTTAGAACCAATAAATTTAAAAAAATTTATATTTTTCTTAAAAGTTTTCACAAATGTTAAAAAAATCAATTAATTATTTTTAGCAAAGGCTTGAGAACCATTTTTCAAAATATTATTATGAATGGTACCTCCCAGAGAACAATAGACCTGATTTCAGTAATTTTTTTGCAGAAGCTCGTAAGAAATATAAAAATATTGCTTACAATAAAGTGCCTATGTTTTGCATTTTTAAAAATATTCAATTTTAATTTGAAAACTTAATGCCTATTTCGGAAAAGACATGGGGTCATGTCCCCAGTAATCAAACACTTACAGCCTTATTCATAAACGCATCATAGCGAGTGCTTAGCGCTATACACTCCTTATAATGCCTCTGAACGCGAAAACCTTATTCATAAAACTTATGCAACGTAAAATAGACTTATTATAAGCTAAACGCGTTTGGAGGTTGAATAGTGGCAAAATAAGGATATTTTTGTATCGAAATGTCACTAACACATACAAAATTGAAATTTTTTGATATCCATATATACATGCATTACATATCTATACCTATTCTTCCCAATAAAAACTGAGCAAAATGAATAATAAAATAAATCAAAAACAGTTTTTTTGTCAAACAAATTTAATTTTATTAATGTAGGTGCAAAGTACCTATACATTCTTTTATAAACAACACAATTAAAACTTTATAATAACACAAACGAAATATGAAACTATGTATAAAGAATAAAACTGAAACGAAGCGGCGCGCCAGGAAAAATGGTGTCAATAATAATTCATTCAGTAGTGAAATATCATATACGAGTATTATAGACACTTTTATTCCTTATACTAAAAACGACAAAGGAAAACTAACTAATTACAATTATAAACGCAGAAATTAAAAAGAATCGAACTCGTAAAAAATCAATAAAAGAATAATGCTGTTCTTTTATCAAAGGGCACGGTAGTGCCCAGCCAAGTTCGCGGCACTAGGTACACCCTTTTTACAGGAACAAACTCAGGCGATTTTCAACCCCCCTCTAACATCACAAGTCAGAAACTTCAAATTCACAGTATTTGCTGAGCTGAGCAAACACAGATGGCTCACCAAATTTCAACTCTTTAGCATTAGTAATTTCCGATATATAGGACTTCAAAAATCGCAAAAACCGTAACTGACTGACTGACTGACTGACTCACTGACAGATCATCAAAATTATGGAGCACTTCCCGACATCGTAGAAGTTTGAAATTTCGCACAACGGTAGGCCTTGTGGTGCATACAAAGGAAAAAATCGAAAATCTGCAATTTTCTATTCAGGGGGCGTGGCATCCACCCACTTTCTTAAAACTTCTTATAAATTACATGGAGCATTTCCGATTGTTGTAGAACGATGAAAATTGGTAGATCGGTAGGGCTTGAAGTACTAAGAAAGAGAAAAATTGAAAAATTGGTATTTTCCATTCAGAGGGCGTGGCATACAGCCACATTCATTGAAATTCATATAAATTATATGGAGCACTTCCGATTGTTGTAGAACGATGAAAATTGGTAGATCGGTAGGGATTGAAGTACTTAGAAAGAGAAAAATTGAAAAATTGGGATTTTCCATTCAGGGGGCGTGGCATCCACCCACATTCTTCAAAATTCTTAAAAATTATATGGAGCACTTTCGATTGTTGTAGAACGATAAAAATTGGTATGTCGTTAGGGCTTGAAATATTTTGAAAGAAAAAAATCCAAAAATTGGAACTTTCAGTTCAGGGGGGCGTGGCATCCACCTACTTTCTCAAAAGTTCTTGTAAACTATATGAAGCCCTTCTGATTGTTGTAGAATTATGAAACTTTGTAGAGCGGTAGGGCTTAATTATCACCTGGCAATATAAATCTTTGCAAAAAGGAGTGAAATCACAACAAAAACATAAATGTTAAAAAAAGAGCCAAGTTCTTATATGTACAAGAAACCTGTGTGTAGAAAGTCTGCCAAAAAAAGTAATGAGATCTAAAATACATGCCAAGTTTTAAGTTCATGAAGTTTAATATCAAATATCTTAAGTAGAGTAATATCAAAAACACTCCAAACTATGACAGGAATTTGGTATTTAATGATTACTGATTAAAATTTGGTGGATTTACTTGGCAAGTTTTCCCTTAATTACATATGTACTTAATCACAAACTTAAATGTATGAAAACTTGACCAGTGAACCCACCAAATTTTAATCAGTAATCATTAAATACCAAATTTCTAAACACCTAAACCAGTTATTGGGCTATAAAACATTCCCTGCACGATATACAAACTTATGATCACACAAACGTTCATGGTTTTTAATTGTAAAAATCTTTAAATGGGTCATTGAAGATGTAGTCCAGTGCATTTATAATCTGACCCAGCAGTTTGTAACACCCCCAAATTTTATTGTATTATTCGAAGGGTAGTTGATTGAAGATAATAACCCTGATTTTTCGCACTCGCGAAATTTACCGTTTGGCCGCCATCTTGGATTTTGTTTCATTTTAGTTTTTATTAAATATATCGGTTCCTAAAAGTTCTACAAAAAAGTGTTTAAACATAAAATGTAGAAAACAAAATTTTCTATCTTTTATGTTAACAACATTTTTTCGATATTTTTAATATTTAAAAAGTTACAAGCCAACAAAAGAAACTTTTTTTTATTTTCTAAGTGTTTTCGAAAATTTAGTACATTCGCCTCCGGAAATTAAAAAAAATTTCTATGAAAAGTTTGTTGGCCACTAAATTTACAACAATTTTGCTACATAACTTTTTTCTTTATTCCAATAAATGACAAAGATATGAATATTTTTGAATTAATAGTTTGATATTGTTTTCCAAAAAAAAAAAATGAAAATCACGACTATTAAAGCGGTTCTCTATGCTAAATACCAATTTTAAGCTTATGTAATACTGGCGTTATTGCACTTTCACTATAAAATGAAGCAATGTTCTTACTGCAATATAAGGAAATACTGCCCAAATGTGTGAAATTTTTTCTATCAAATAGATCCCGCTTTGGAGAACTTGGGTGCATCATGCATGCAAGGAGCTTTCAGCGCTAACGCGTACAACCATGCATCGCATTCGGATCGGGAACGCGGTTTGGTGTGACGACCAGCGCAGCGGCGGGCGTGATGACCCACTGGCGCTGTATGGCGACAACCCAAGAACCCCACCACGCTACATAGCACCACCCCCAATCCGAACACGGCCCACATACGTACCTACTTATACGTGTCACCGCCAACAGCTTGCGATATTCGCACCCCTTCCCTCTCCGGAAGCCTTTTTTCTACCTAAAGATTTAAAAAAAATTAACTTTTTGTACATATACATGAAACAAAATATCATCTTTCTTCAACATTTCCGAAAACTTTGCGTATTTTTTTAAATCAAGTTGGGAAATATCACCCGAAATTATTGCTGAAGTTTTACAAAAACAATTTACATGCTTAGATAATATTTCCATTTCATTATTCAAAATAGTTTTGGGCAATATTACCAATTTCTTCTATGCTGTTGGTGCTTACAAAATCCAAAATTATACAACTACCCAAATAGTCCATTTTATGTAATGATTACTTTTTTTAAGTACAACAGGTAAAATATAACTGAAAACCCTATGAAAATAATTGTAATTTAATGAAACTTGGAATAAATTTTTCATTTGTAAATATAACCGAGAATTAAGAGAGTTCCCTTGAAATAACTTTGGTGAAAGGGTATTTTTTTTTAAAGTTAGGGGCAAGTGTAGAAATATTACCATAGCACCCACGAGAATACTCTTACACTCGTAAATCATGCCAAAAGTATTAAATTTGTCATGGCAACCAAGTTCCAAAAATCAAAATGGTCCATTGTTAAAAAACTGCGGTTGTACATACAAACACAAGCTAAAACGAAAAAAGAAAAGCTTAAAATTGGTATTAAGCATAGAGAACCGCTTTAAGGCCCATTTACTGATACGAAACTCAAGGATTTAAGTAGAACATAAACTTTTTAAGTAGAGCATAAATGCTTAAGTTTCGTATCAACAAACAGGGGTGGAATCGCCTAAGGTGATTGGTGATTGTCACATTTATGATAATCAAATGTGATCACTGTTTATTTTCCGTCTGTGTAAGGTGATCACCAAAAATTATTATAAAATTGGCATCACTTTGAAAGACAAGTACTGAGAGCTGTCAAAAATTCATTTATTTGATTTTGAAACATTAAGAATTTTTCCCACACATTATAATTTGGCCCATTTTAGCTGCCTATTCCGAACTAACTTGCATTTGGGATCCACCAAATCCAAGAAAATTGCATTTACACACAACTGGAATTGGAAAATAGGAGAAATGCGGGTTAATAAAACTCCACCTGGTAAATCTATGAACCGACAAATGTTTGTATAGAAATGTGTTGCTACTAGCCGAATGTTTTATGAACCTATGTTCTAGCGGATACCCGACGTGTGCTACTTCGGTTAAAAAAGAAATATGTTCATTTTATTGGTTTGTTGGAAAAAAGGAAGTTTTTGTATGGAAAGATTCGAAATCGATTTCATGAAACCGAATGTTGTCTAAAACCATCTTCGCCCTATTGCCATTGTAATGAGATTACATTTTTGTGAACGTCAATTATTTAAAAATAATTTAGAACTTATAGGTATGTACTGTACATAATGAACGTACATATGTGTGTGGACAGAATTAGGTGCTCGGGTTTGTTTCTAATGTTAATCCTCAAGAGTCGCATATTTCCATTTTAGGTTCCTAAATGTTTTTTATTTTCCACATTTTTATTTGATAAAAATGATTTCACATCACTAATATATTAGTTTTTTCTTTTTCAACCTCAGAAATTCAAAATACAATTTGGATTTTATATGAAAATTACAACAAAATAGCTGTCACAAGAAAAAGTCACAAAAATATGATTATCACATGTGACAATCACCTTACGCAGACGGAATTTGATTATTGTGACTGTCAACTATCACAAATCACCTTAGCCGATTCCACCCCAGGTCTAAAAGGCGTGATTTTCATTTTTTTTTGGAAAACAATATAAAACTGTTAATACGAAAATATTCATATCTTTGTCATTTATTGGAATACAGAAAAAAGTTATGTAGCAAAATTGTTGTAAATTTAGTGGCCAACAAACTTTTTATAAAAAGTTTTATTAATTTCCGATGGCAAATGTACTAAATTTTCGAAAACACTTAGAAAATAAAAAAAAGTTTCTTTTGTTGGCTTGTAACTTCTTAAATATTAAAAATATCGAAAAAATGTTGTTAACATAAGAGATAGAAAATTTTATTTTCTACATTTTTTGTATTAAACACTTTTTTGTAGAACTTCTAGGAACCGAGATATTTAATAAAAACTAAAATGAAACAAAATCCAAGATGGCGGCCAAACGGTAAATTTCGCGAGTGCGAAAAATCAGGGTTATTATCTTTAATCAACTACCCTTCGAATAATACAATCAAATTTGGGGGTGTTACAAACTATAAAATTTTATAATTGCACTGGACTAATGGGAGAGTAGTGTAATGCTATTACATTTGATGGTGCAATTGAGAGAGGTGGGGTAGGTGTGGAAACCAGAGAATATCAAATAAAGAAGCCAATCCTTCGTACGTTTCACCCTCCAAAACCCATTTGTTTACATTGTTGTATTTGTATTTTCATTTTGTGTCGAAGAATAGATGTAAATTGCTACAACAACAAGACCTGTGCTGAATGACGAGTTGATTCTATGCATGCGTTTTGCACTGCTTTTCACTAATACATTGCAAATCTTATCATCACAGCTGTTCGTTTCAGCTTGTAGGCAAATCAAATTGACAGCTGAGGATTGGCTTCTTTATTTGATATTCCCTGGTGGAAACTGGCCATATCCAATCATTTGCAGAAAAACTCTTCATATCCAAATTTCTATTCTATTCTATTCTATTCTATTCTATTCTATTCTATTCTATTCTATTCTATTCTATTCTATTCTATTCTATTCTATTCTATTCTATTCTATTCTATTCTATTCTATTCTATTCTATTCTATTCTATTCTATTCTATTCTATTCTATTCTATTCTATTCTATTCTATTCTATTCTATTCTATTCTATTCTATTCTATTCTATTCTATTCTATTCTATTCTATTCTATTCTATTCTATTCTATTCTATTCTATTCTATTCTATTCTATTCTATTCTATTCTATTCTATTCTATTCTATTCTATTCTATTCTATTCTATTCTATTCTATTCTATTCTATTCTATTCTATTCTATTCTATTCTATTCTATTCTATTCTATTCTATTCTATTCTATTCTATTCTATTCTATTCTATTCTATTCTATTCTATTCTATTCTATTCTATTCTATTCTATTCTATTCTATTCTATTCTATTCTATTCTATTCTATTCTATTCTATTCTATTCTATTCTATTCTATTCTATTCTATTCTATTCTATTCTATTCTATTCTATTCTATTCTATTCTATTCTATTCTATTCTATTCTATTCTATTCTATTCTATTCTATTCTATTCTATTCTATTCTATTCTATTCTATTCTATTCTATTCTATTCTATTCTATTCTATTCTATTCTATTCTATTCTATTCTATTCTATTCTATTCTATTCTATTCTATTCTATTCTATTCTATTCTATTCTATTCTATTCTATTCTATTCTATTCTATTCTATTCTATTCTATTCTATTCTATTCTATTCTATTCTATTCTATTCTATTCTATTCTATTCTATTCTATTCTATTCTATTCTATTCTATTCTATTCTATTCTATTCTATTCTATTCTATTCTATTCTATTCTATTCTATTCTATTCTATTCTATTCTATTCTATTCTATTCTATTCTATTCTATTCTATTCTATTCTATTCTATTCTATTCTATTCTATTCTATTCTATTCTATTCTATTCTATTCTATTCTATTCTATTCTATTCTATTCTATTCTATTCTATTCTATTCTATTCTATTCTATTCTATTCTATTCTATTCTATTCTATTCTATTCTATTCTATTCTATTCTATTCTATTCTATTCTATTCTATTCTATTCTATTCTATTCTATTCTATTCTATTCTATTCTATTCTATTCTATTCTATTCTATTCTATTCTATTCTATTCTATTCTATTCTATTCTATTCTATTCTATTCTATTCTATTCTATTCTATTCTATTCTATTCTATTCTATTCTATTCTATTCTATTCTATTCTATTCTATTCTATTCTATTCTATTCTATTCTATTCTATTCTATTCTATTCTATTCTATTCTATTCTATTCTATTCTATTCTATTCTATTCTATTCTATTCTATTCTATTCTATTCTATTCTATTCTATTCTATTCTATTCTATTCTATTCTATTCTATTCTATTCTATTCTATTCTATTCTATTCTATTCTATTCTATTCTATTCTATTCTATTCTATTCTATTCTATTCTATTCTATTCTATTCTATTCTATTCTATTCTATTCTATTCTATTCTATTCTATTCTATTCTATTCTATTCTATTCTATTCTATTCTATTCTATTCTATTCTATTCTATTCTATTCTATTCTATTCTATTCTATTCTATTCTATTCTATTCTATTCTATTCTATTCTATTCTATTCTATTCTATTCTATTCTATTCTATTCTATTCTATTCTATTCTATTCTATTCTATTCTATTCTATTCTATTCTATTCTATTCTATTCTATTCTATTCTATTCTATTCTATTCTATTCTATTCTATTCTATTCTATTCTATTCATTTAACTTGTTTTAAAACTTCAAAAGCATCCAGACAAAAAGATGTACAATGATATAAATTGGTATAGTTGACAATTTGTTTACGAAACCGTGCTGACTTTCACTATAAAAGAGCTGCAGTTAAAAGAATAGACTCAAACAGTTTTAGAATTACTGAGAATTTGGCGAAAGGACGGTAGTTGGTTACATCATTCTTAAATTTTTTGATGTGAGCTGGTGTTATAAAAGCACTTTTCCACACCATTAAAAAAATTGAAGTACTGAGAGATTTGTTAAAAAGAACAAATAGAGGGTAAGACAAATGAAATACACATTTCCTTAACACACAATTTTGTGAGGAAGTTGGTGAGGGTACCATTATAATTGGGGTCTAAGAAAGCATCTTTGAAAAAATTTGCAAATTAGAGATTTCCTCGAATTATCTATGACAACACAATGTCCTGAGTTGAGGTTGCCGTCAATTTTTTCTTTTGATATTTACAAAGAAACTTCCAAAAATGTTTAGGGTTATAAATTAAGTGGGATTTTGTGTGTAAATGGAAATCCACACAAGTGCAGTGCATGCTGCGAATTAAACATCAATTTATATTGGATAATTTTGAATGAAAAACAACAACATGTGTGTGTTACCACCAAGTATATAGGCTGGAGTTATAGCTATTTCACGAGTGCCACCTCGATCATCGGACTCCTTAAGAGGTGCTTAGCCTGCTTATGCTCGTATTCATTGAAAAACTCTTTGTAGTCATCTGGGAGCGAGCCATGAACCTTGCGATTCAGAGGCCAATGCACTACACACCGCGCCAATAAATCCACATGTTCTGCTCAATCCCCATCAGGTTTCGTTGTTTATCAATTGCAACAGCGACTAGCATTTTTATGAACACACACAAACTTGCTATTGTTCAGTCAGTTTCTTTCTTTTTTTCCCGTGCATGTTTTTAAGTTCTGAGTATGAGTATTTTTCTGTTCCCGATTTGAAGAAGGAGTAGATTTGGAACACATGCATTCACATACAGTTTTTCGTCGCACTACTTGTCAAAAGTGATGAATGCTTGAAGAAGCCATTTTATAATATGGCGTCATTCAGTAGTGTGTGTGTAAATTTGACAACATGATGTTTTCATATTCTATTGGAATCAAAAAGGAGTACAACAATCAGAAAATCCAATCGAAAATGACATATGTATATTATAGAAATTGGAACCCATAACATCAATGCTTCAACGAAGAAAAAGTTGATTCCAGTTGACATTTCATCGTAAAATAAAAAGTTGTTCATAATTACAATTTTTTAAATGAAATTCAAGTTTTTCGTTAAAGTTTTCAACAAAAAAAAACATGGTGCAATATTTTGTTAAGACGGTTAATTAATACCATACAAGAAGCCATTCCGTCGATGGTTGAGACCTCATAAGCACTTGATGCATTAACTGGTAATAAGTTATTATGGTCAATAGATTTAGACCAGTCCAAGTTCGAAAGATTAAAGCCACCCAATATCAAGAATTCGTCACATGTTTCCAATTTTTCATGTATACTCTCTATGCATTGGATACAATTTTCGCAAACAGTGTTATTTTAGAGCTAGGTGGTATACATACATTGATAATGTAAAGGTGAGCAGTCTCTATTATATTTCATAAATTCGGTGTAAAACAAATGCGCAAATATTTTGTATGACATTAATTTGTAAAGATAGTGTTTTGAAAACAATTAAATAAATAAATTGAATTGAAAAATAAAAAAATATGTTGTGTGTAAATTATTTGTTGGAAAATTGGCATCTTCTTTGAGCAGCGAGGATTCACCTATATTGGTGAATCATCAAATAGAAACTTTTTGCTGCCACACAAAAAGTGAAATAAAAAAATACCAATACAAAATTTTCTTTCAGTATATCTGAATTTGTTCATAAAATAATATTAAATACCTACTTTGCTTCGAGTGCACAATTAATTCGAATGTAGTCAGAAAAATAAGTTGCACTGCTGTTTGATTTGACGTTTGAGTTTGAATATATTTATTTGTGCTTCTATATTATTCTCGATATAGATATTATTCTCATATGAAATTCTCTTCTCAGAATCATCAAAAGAGCATTCTTGTGCTAATGAAATGGTTTCTGGATGCTTCCGAATGGCTAATAGAAAACGCAATTACTGTTGTAAGAATCTCTGCCTCATCCTTTCGTCTAAGAAAGACAAGACGTGATCTCTCTCAGTTTCGATTGAACTCGGCATAGGTTATTGTTGATTGGTTGCAGTTCTGGAGCACTCCATTGTATTGTGTGGGACATTCGTACGAGAAGCCGATGACAAACTGTTAGCTGGATTAAACTGTTTAAAAATGCTTAAATATTTTTTGTTAAATGGTACACGGAAATAGTGTTAAAGCTGTAGAATAATATTTTTTGAAATATTTACAAGTATATTGGCGTAATCTCAATTTGACTGAGCGTTACGTGTGGGACCTCGAAACAACCATTGTTTTTAACTTGAGTTGTTTACGCACAAGTTCAGCAAAACCTGAAGTTGGAAATGCATTTATTTAGTGTTAATTTGCTTAGAGACATATCAAAACTATGACTAAAATAAAAACTTTTGAGATAAATAGTAACTTAAATTTATTATGTTCACCGTTACGTGCGGGACAAATTTGTTACGTTCGGGACACGTACAAAATCAATATTTTAAAACTTTTCGTTTAGAGCCGAAAATTGATTAATGCTTTATTAAGAGTGTTCCGGACTGAAATGGTGATTTCATGAAAAAGATTGTGAAGCGTGTACTTGAGTAGTAGTTGAGAACCAAAACTCGTAATTTCCAAAATGTTCGTTTTGTTCAAATGAAGAATAACTTAATACGGCTAAATGATAGTTGCTAAAAAAGATTTTATTTCGTATAATAAAAGATTTTTAAATCTATATGGTATAATGAAGATTAAAAATATATAGGATGTTCCGTTTAAAAGATATTTAACAATTAAATTTGGATATGAAGAGTTTTGCTGCAAATGATTGTATGTGGCCAGTTTCCACACCTTCCCCCCCCCCCCCCCCCTCTCTCAATTGCACCCTCTAATATAATAGCAATAGCACTACACTACTTTCCAATCCTCAATGACCCATTTAAAAACTTTTGCAACAAAAAGCTATGAACGTTTTAGTTCCTTATTATATGACATAATCGATTCCCTATGATGGATAAGAAGAGTTTTGAAACCAAACCTACTGCATACAATGGATATGGAAAGTTTTGATGCAAATTGCACTGTGGATATTGATAGAATTACGATGTTTGACATCAATATTAAAGGGGATTGGAGGGGTAAGGCTGTCAAATTTTCCTTTAAAACTATTCAATATGTCAATCTTAACAAATCTGCATCAAAATCTCAATTTTTGATAAAATAGGATATGACGAGTTTTGGTTCTCATCTACTCACTTGTCCGATCAAAACGATTAAGGTGTTTATGGACAGATTAACTTGTTTTCTAGGACATCATTGGACAAAATTTTAATTTTGTGCTCCTGTTTTTGGTAAAAGCCTCCAAGAAAACGAGAAAATGGCAAAAATAGCTGTTTTTCAAAGCAAATGTAGCCTACACCAGGCGCGGATACAGGGGGGGGGCAATGGGTGCAATTGCCCCCCCCCCCCCCCTGGGCAAGAACGATGGAAGCATAAAATATGAATTTAATAAAATGTAATCAAAAAAGGTTATTTCATTATACATTTCTAAAAAATTTTCTTGGCAGCGCAGTGTTGCAACAATTCAATTCAATTTTCAATTCAATTTCAATTTTGCTTTATTGAACATTTCTATTTACAATTGGCTTAAAAATAATTTATAACTATTAGATACATTGATAAATAATAAAATTTTGTTGGCACATATGGGGCCTAACGGTATACATTGGTAAAATTTTGAATACAAATAAGATTTATAATATGTGAAAACTTAATATAAAAGTCGGTTTGACTTTGTCGTCCTCGGGTTGTTCAGTCCCGGTTGTCCAGTGGCAGTGCAGCAATGAGTGGTTGTGCGCTAACCGCTGGCTGACCAGGTTCAGTGAAGAAAAGTTCCGCTATGTACAAATAGCCTTCAAATTAACTGAGTGGAAAGCTTATAACTTCGGTTTTAGATGTCTGATCTTCAAAATTAAGGTCTTTAATTAAAAGGTCAGTGTCAGGCTACATTACTGTATAACATTTTATCAGAATAGTCAATTTATTTCATACTTGGGAGCAGATTGAATCCCAAATCGATTTGATTTTCACTTTTCAAAATACTGTGAATATAAAATTTCACAATTAGAAACATTATTTTTTAAAAAGTTATTTCTTCACCTCCAACCTTCTTTACAAATTTGTAAGTGATTTTTTATAGTTAAATTTAACGGGAGAGGCACTTATCTAAATTTTCAATCTTAAAGTTGATTTTATTTTCCAAAAAAATTTGATTTTTAAAATACGTCGATTTAATAAGTTTCAAAAATTTCTAACTTTGCTTCAAGCTACATTTGTGTATAAGAATTATTGATAAATACCAAAAAACTTCAAAGTAAAAGGCTGATTGAGTTCTTTTTATGATAAATATTTAAATGTACGCTGAGGGAGTACTTTCACTAGAAAACTCTCGAGAGCCACTCTCGGATATCTGTCTACCCCTTTGGTGAGCTTATTTCGTGTCTGTGACTGTGTCCACTTTCGAGTTTTACTCTCGAAAACTTTTTCAGAGCTGCTCGCCGTCTTTTAACTCTGAAATTGATAAGAACCTTAAGAGTATGCACATATGCTTCGAGTTTGGCGCTGAACGCAGCGATGCGTGCAGACGTGCTACACATCTGCTTTAGCCATAAGATATTTTTTCAATGTGAGGATTTTGTCACTTTCATGGATGCGTTTTAGGAACTTCCGTGTTCTATATTATTAAACTGGCGAAGAAAACGAGTCCAAGATTGGAGAGAAACCAGGAAACGACTACAGCAGTCACTGCTGAAGAGAAGTTGGATGGAATTTTTACACCTAAGGATAGTTGTTTTTGGCCGTTTTTCAAAACGTCAAGTCAAGGTCAATTCCATTGTCAAATGATCGTAATATTTCGATGCGAATATTGCTATTGTATCTCATTGCATGAGTCTGGCAACTTTGCAGTCGATGTTTTGAGCTTACATGAAACATTAATATTAAAATTTAACGAAGGCTAAGTATATTGTAAATGAAATTTATAACGAAAGTTTGTCACAATCGAAGGCTGTACCGAAAAGCTCGGATGGAAAGGTTTAATTAAGAGTGGTTTCTTCTTTGTATTTTCCAGTATAATCATTGTGTTTTATTTCAATGTCGAATAGTTTGGTTTTGTAACGATGATGGCCGAAGGCATCTGAGATCTCGGTTCTGATCTATAATTTTAGTTTAGCTAAAATACATCAGCTATTGTCAAATTAGTGCAATGGTTTGTTTGTACAAACTCTTTTTTATCAACGTCCTTCAATTTTCTTGCAAAAGCATTTGACGTTTATGAATACGTTCTCCATTTTCTCAATATTTGTGTTGCCAATTCGATTTTTTACTGCAGAATTGCACCAAACATGATGTTTTCGAACATGTGACTTTAGCAAACTGCATTATCGAACACATTGCTTATGCAGTAAGACGGTGTCCACATTGGGTATGAAAAAGTGGATTTTTAATGACTTTTCAGTATTCACATCTCACTTCAATGAAGGAGTGGGAGCGAGATATGAATACTGAAAAGTCATTAAAAATCCACTTTTTCATACCCAATGTGGACACCGTCTAAAACTTGTATATGCCTTTTTGAACAGAAGACTTTTGCAGTTTGCGTTTGAGATTACATGCAAAATGCATTTTTGACGCTGATGACTTTCTCGAAAACGGCCTTCTACTGGCAAGGTTTGGTAACGTTGACCCAGCTAAAGAAGAGTCTGAACATTTCACTCGAACTTGAACGTCATGTGTCTGAAAAGGAACATACCACTGTGCCATTATGTGTTCTGAGCATAATTGTGGAGTTACGCAGATTTAAAGGGATCTCAAAAATGCTATAAAGACAACATGCTATAGCTTAAAACTGCTAAACTTCAAATTCAGAGCACCCGCTGTTCGAGACACTGCGGCAATTATGAAAGAGTTAATTGCTTTCTTCAAATTTCAAACTCCTCAACTCAGATTGCTATGTGTGACCAGTCGTGTAGAGCGGTATGAAGTGTACTCAAATTTTCTGTAGACCTCATCAAGATTTTGGAAAATCCCGAAAATTGCCCCCCCCTGAACGAAATCCTGGATCCGCGCCTGGCCTACACTATAGCATTTTTTGCAAAACAATGTTTAATAACATAAAATTCCAAATTTGTATTATGCCACTATTGGAGACAATTTTTAATTTTGTATAAATAATAAAAATTTTAATAATACAAAATAAAAATGCTTGTAGATTTTTAAAAAACGCATTTTTGACAGTCAATTTTTTATACCTAACGGTATTTTTTTGACAAATTTGTTTGCAGTGGATATAAATTCAATTCATTTTTCACAATTTTCATTTTTTTTTTATAATCATAATTGTATCATCTGATATTGAAATTTTTAATTCTTAAAAGCCACTTTTTGATAGAAAATTTATGTAAATTTGGAAGTTAAAATCCGTTACTTTTACTTAATGCTTTTTTTAGTACAATAAAATGCCTAATAGTGACCAATTAGTAAAAATAAAAAGTTTTGTATAACAAAGTATCTGATGAAAATGGTTTTGTTCAGTTCGGAACACTCTTAAGTATAGCATTTTAATTGGACTTAAAAATAGTTTGATCCCGTTTCATACAAAATTGAATTTACTCTAGCTACATATATTGACATTTTCGTGTTTATTTCCAGGAAGCTGTAAATGCTTTTATTTTTAGTTTATTTTTGCCTTAAACCAAAGTTTTTGATTAAAGAATAATAAAATGTGTAGCAATACGGTCTTACATCAAAATATTAATAAAACTGATTTTTACCATAACTGAAGTGTTTTTTCCTCAAACGACCTATATTTGTTCGCTTAAAAGAGTATTTGAACACTTAAAAAGTGCCCTTTTTGACTTCTGAGCATAAAAGTACTCAAAAAAATGTGTAATATTTCCATTAATATAGTTATGTTTAATCCTAACAGATGAACCATCACTATTTGCTACCTTTAAAAAGTTTTATCACGAATGTTCACCGTATTTGTTTCGGAATACAAGGTACAAATCTGCAGCTTCATTTTAACAAACCTAAGTATGAAGGTAGGTTTACTTAGATATTATTGAAGATGAACAATATTTAATCAACAATTATAATGCGCTGTAAACGGGTTTTTTTGATTTGCAATTGTTAAGTGTGGGACAACTTTTGAAGTTGGGTTTCAAAAAATCTATTCAATGTAAATTAAAATTTAGTTCGGATTTAAATTACTGTAGATAAACTCTGTTTGGCAATATATCTCATATTTCTGAAACTTTTTAAAAATGAGAGTAAGTTAAGAAATTGTACTTTTTGCGTTACGTGCGAGACAGGCAAAATAGCTCTATTTCAACCTTAAAATAATAAATGAAGACAGTTCTGCCTTGAGAGTTTTTATTCTTTAACAGAATACTGAAATACCTCTTGTTTTGATAAAATTTTCTTCAAATCATAAATCATTAAAACCACATCGGAGCAACAAATTGAATTGTTGTCCCTAATGAGAAAAAATCGGATGCGAAAATGTTTGTGGAAACAAATGGGGCTTATTGAGTAACCAATGGTTACTTTTTCAAAAATCAAATTGTTTAAAGCCGTTCCACACTATCCCATTGAGTATTAATACATGTCAAAAAAGTATGAAGAAAGTCATGTATAGTGTGGAAGCAAAATATGAAATTTCATCACACTCAACTTGACATCGCATCCTACACGATTTGACATGTGTTTATACCTGAAAATATTTAAGATCGGTTCTAAAACCATCACACATTCTATCCCACTTGGGCGTTTGAGGTTATGGTGAAACTGATTTTTTTTTATGCTAGTGTGGAAGCGAAATATGAAAATCATTTTTATCACATAAATTTGGCAGTCGTATGAAATTCTTTCCCACTTTATTCTGACATGTGTTAATACTTTGTGGGATAGTGTAGAGGCACTTTTAATAAGGTTAGCACGACAACCTCCACATCCGCATACAAAATTAATCTTAGAAACAAAATTTTAAATTTCACATCTGATTACCGTTTTTCGTGGAATGCTCCTTCTTAGGTATTAATCGTCAGGTGGTACCAAGCTTTTAATTAACGAATCAAAAAAACTGTTTTATTTAAAATAATACATTATATAATTTGGGTAATCTATATCCCGCTTTTCGTGGCATTTTGCTTTCCACTTTGTTTTTTTTCATGTGTATCTACTCTAATGCAAACCAAAAGTTGAAACTGATATAAGCAAGTGTCATCTATCACAAATATCCCAAGGATATTTTAGAAACTGCAAGTTGGTCAACTTTAGCATTTTAACTGGGGAGCTTAAATTTAAAGTAGTAAATAAAAGCAATTTCAACTTTCCGTTCAACATTGGATTTGAAATCAGCTTCAAAGTTGACCAACTTTGGATTTATCAGCCAGTTGAGCAATAGCGAATAAAATGGCTCTTAAAGCTCTTGCTCCGTCTTAACGCCACGTCAAGGAAATCTTTATTTTTAAAATATTTTCTGAGCTGTTTCTTTAATAATAAATTTGTCCATTCTCTTGTAGTTGTTTTGGTCATTATACTGCTAGTATATACAGGGTGTCCTGTAAATAATGGATAACCTTCCAACTGGTTATAGCAGACCTTACGACCTTTCCAGAAAAAAAATATTTTCCCAGTGGTTACTATGTTATCATGTTTTTTTTTCCAAAAGTTGTAAACAAGTACTACTTTCCTCAAATACACGTGAACGCTACGACCATGGATGAACAGTTTGTACTATTGTTTTATTTTTGTAGTATTCTAGATTAACTGTTGTAATAGACAGGTGTAAAATTTAACAGTAATTAATGCATTTTTCTTAGTATAATTTTTTAAAATATTTTTTTTCAGTACAAAAATTTATTTTCAAAAAGTTTGACGACCTCTAATGAATTATTTTGTATGAGAACATGAATGGCCAGTAAGTTAGTTGTTGTCTATTTAATGCACTTTCCAAAATGGTATAACACATGCTTGTATATTAACAAAATAACCAAGAAAATTTGTCAAAGATCTAATGAAGCAGCTTTTAACATTTTCTCAAAATGTCTATTAAAATGTTACAATAACCTCCCAATTTGGGTTGGACAAAGATTGGGTACGTTCGGACGACCCAAGGGACTAGAAATTAAGGCAAGTTTCTAGTCTCTGATTGGTCAGCTGCCAAAATATTGCTTTCCAATTAAGGCAACTTTATTGGAAAGTTGACTGGAAAGTAAGTCAAGAAAATTCTCCCTTGATATCTAGTCAAGTGCACTTGTGTCAGAATATCAGCTGATTATATTTGGTCACTAAACAGAAAGCTGAACTTTATTGTTTTCTGATTTATTAATTTTTTGCACGTTCATTTTTACAATTTTGTGGGAAGATTCTTTATCAAATACGAAAAATGAAATTATTAACTGCATGATAAGTAAAAAAATATAAGTTTTGTAGAGATTTGTTAATTTTATGTTTGGTTTCCTAGTACAAAAATCCAATAGCCTTGAAAAACTTTTCTTCAAAAAGCTTGTTTATTACAACTCGTTAAGGGTTTATTACAGGTGTGAGGTTTTTCTTAGAAAAAAATACAATCGGTACTTTCTTCACTATAACTGAAGGTAAATGTTTGAAGTATAGTTCCAAATTTGACATTTCAAAAAAACCTAGTTACCTTGGTCAAATTTGCGTTCAACGAATGCAGTTGACTAAATATCAAGTCCCTTGGGTCGTCTGAACGTACCCATTCTCTCTTTTGATGTGTAAGGGGGCTCAGTGCAAGGCCACCATATTGAAAAACGAGTTCTAAAAAGTTTTCCATGGTAACTTAAATTTTATTAGTCTTAGAAAAAAAACTTTGGTACAAATTTGTAACAAATTCAATTCTCTTCAATTATTGTAAACACACTTTTTACCCTTAAGCTGTAAATAAAAAGTTATAATCAAAAACATGAATTTTTCAATGTTTAAATATTGAGCTGCTTTATTAGATTACTATTGACAAATGTTCTTAGTTATTTTCTTAATACTCAAATATTTATTCTTATTTATTTTATTCTTTATACGATTGCTATGTAAGACCCCATCTTGAGTACGCCTCCCAAGTACGGACTCCCTTTTACAAAATTCATAAAAGCAGTATTGAATCAATGCAACATAACTTCATTCGTTTTGCCTTGAAAGGTCTTCCTTGGGCTGTATAACCTGCCACCTTATGAACATAGAATCATGCTTCTGCAACTTCAAACCTTATATCAAAGGCGTGTTAATAATGATTTAAAATTTTTTCACCAACTTATCAGTGGCGAAATTCATGCTCCTGACTTATTAGCCTGTATAGGTATAAACTACCGCGGGGGATACCACCACCTACGACCATTTGAGTTTTTTCACGTTCCATAGAACCAATAATGGTATTCACGAACCTCTTAATCGTATGTGCAAACTTTTTAATTTGAACGCTGCCTCTGTTGATTTTAACATAAGTAAAGTAGGAAGTAGGATTAAAAACACTGTTGCGAACCAGTGCTCCAATCTCGTGAATTTTTATGTCTTGATTATATCGTACCTTATTTATGTAAATGTTTTATATTATTTGTCTAATTTTGTTATTGTTTTATTTTGTTTATTTTTATTCATTTATGTGTTTGTGTTAGATCTGCTTAATCTACTAACCACTAACACATGCACTCATGATGAGCCTCTGATTGTAGAATGCAGCTTGCTTTAAGCTCATTACAACACAGAATTCTAAAGTGTAGTGTAATGAAGCATGTGTTACATTATTTTGGAAAGTGCATTAAATAGACAACTTTTTTAAGTAACTGGCCATTCATGTTCTCACACAATTTTAATTTATTAGAGGTGGTCGAACTATGTATTTTGAAAATAATTTTTTGTACTGAAAAAAATATTAAAAAAAATTATAATAAAAAAAAATGCAATAATAAATAAAAAAATTGGGTGGCGAAACAACTCGTGGAGAACCAGGGCCTAGTGACTTACAATTCACGACCATACCTGTGTGCGTGTTTGTTGACAAGAATGGAGGGGACCTACAGTTTTTTGCCGAGTCCGAACTGCTAAATGAGAGGCACTTTTTCATGACAAGTATACTCTTGGAGGATTTGTCAGTTCCTCGCAAGAGGCAGTACCTCGAATTAAACATTTCTGTTTTTAGGTGGCACGGCTGGGAATCGAACCCACACCATCGGCATGACAGTCCTACTAACCATCATGCCACGAGGTACTACACAAAAAAATGCAATAACTAAACTACTGTTAATTTTACCACCTATCTATTACAACAGTTGTTCTAGAATATTTAAAAAAAAAAAAATAAAAAAAATTTAAAAATTGTTCATCCATGGTCGTAGCGGTCACGTATTTGAGGAAAGTAGTACTTGTTAACAACTTTTGGAAAAAACACCATAACATAATAACCACTGGGAAAATATTTTTTTAATATTTTATTCTGGAAAGGTCATAAGGCTTGCTATAACCAGTTGCAAGGTTATCAATTATTTAAAGGACACCCTGTATGTGAACATTGTTCAAAACCAGCGATGTTTGATAATTTTAACGAAAAAACAAACATGGTCAACCTGTTTTGTATGGTTTTCAAAATATTTTTAAAACTTGTTCCGATTCCATCAAGCAATGTTGTCAACAATGTTGATCCAATTAAACTCCCTTATCGTGTAATTAGGGCATAAGTAAGTGTGTTAGCGAGATATCTTGACTGGGCTTATGTTATCTTTAAAGAGAGAGAGAGGATCTTGGTTAATTGCTAAGTGCCTCAAGTGTCAAGTTTCTAATCACCAATAAAAGTACTAGGCAGATTTGACTTTTATTGATTTGATAAGATACAGTGAATTGTTTTAAATCAGCTAAGGAAACGAGACGGTAACATATTAATATTTTGAAAGAAGCAAAGTACCTATCCTATCTGCACCACACTTCAAGTTGGTTAATAGTTCGTTAAATTGTGATTTAATACCTCTTTAGATATTACTCATTACGATTTTCGTTTGCATCTATTCAAACAACCAATATGTAGTGGGTTCAAATTACTCATCGCAATTAAAAGAATACGTATTTCCCATTACTCTTTGTAATTGTAATTTATAAAATAAATATATAGCCCAGTCGGAATGTACCTACAAACAAAATGCTGACATGCAAAAAATTAGATAGGGGTACTTTTTGATATTATTCGTTAGGAGGGTGCATAAAGAGTCTAAGAAAAGTTTTTAGCTACTATTTTGTGTTGGCCGTCATCTTGCATTTTACAAAAAATAATTTTTGGTAAATAACTCACCTATTTTCAATTTTTGACTAACAATGAACCTAATAAAAGTTGTTCAAAATTTAATTATCTACAGCTTTGGTCACAATGGTTTTTTCTCTACTATCGACATTTTTCGACTTAATCCGAAAAAAGGACTGTGCCATTGTATTTCAGGCAACTCATTTATGAGCGTTTTTGAACTACAGCTATAAGCAACAAATTAATTTGTTTTTCAATTCGTTGAAAGAAGAGGGTATACGGAGTCTTAAACCAAGTTTTTAAGGAAAATATTTTTTTTTTTAAATACAAAGAGTGTTTTGCATAAACACAGGCAGTTGTATTTATTAGATTTTCTTAGAACACGCTTGGGCAGCTGTCCAGCTAGTCAATGCCCAAATAGTTTAGGCAACTTGTTATTTACTAACGCATTCCAACGATTGCCCAAATGTGACCTCATTTTTTCAGTGGCATGCCTGTATTTATTCATTTTTGAATGAATTAATGAATTCTAGTACGCTTTGGGACACGTTCAACTAGCTTTTCAGCCATTTCAAAACTAGATAATTAGAAAACCAGAAATATTTGACCACTTTATTCATTAAACGTGCCTTCTTTGAAATAAGATTTGGACAGCCAATTTCAGTGGCTAAGTTAGCCAATCGGTGCAAAATGTTTATAAATAACATTTTGGAGTTGGAATGGACAGGTGTCTAAAGTTAGACATTGCTTGGAATGGGTTTATAAATACCACCGAGGGTGTATAGCAAAAGGCTAGATTGTGTATGTTGGGTTGATACGAGAAAAAAATCATACTGGAGGGGGGCTCTATTCCCCCCGTTTAGGTAGGAGGGGCAATTTACTAAACAAATCACTAAAAATAGAAAAAAAAAGTAAAAAACAGCGGCAATACTTGCAATTTCATGCTATAGCTTTTTTGAAAGCCAAAAATCCATTCTCAAAACTCTCTTTTTAAGAAAATGGTTTTTGTAAATAAGTTTAAAGAAAATATTTAAATCGGAAGGAAAACAATATTATTTATTTTTTATTTCTTGTCTTAATTTAAATATCAAATTCTGTGCCACGCAGCTATATCGGCAACTTTTTTCGTAAAACGGGAAGAAAAAACGGGTTTTGTTCAAACCACGTGGTCGCACCGCAGCTCTCGACCACCACGAACTAATTCCCTAAGTGCCCTCCAAAACTAACCCAGTGTTGGGTGCAGAGAATATGAATTACCAAGAAGCCAATCTTTCGTACGTTTCACCCCCCAAAACCCATTTGTTTACATTGTTGTTTTTGTAATTTCACTTCGTGTCGATGAATAGATGTGAATTGCAACAACAATTTAACGCGGTGAGTTTTATTAGTTTTGACATTTCGATTCTTTTTTCCAAATTATTTAGTTTGTCCGCCTTTTTTTTAATATTAATTCTCAACTGCCTTGCTCAAATGTTCAGCATGCTAAAGCCCACAGGAAACGAAAATATCCAACAAAAATCTTTTGATGCAGCGAGGAATGTTGGTGGCAGCAGAATGCAACACGCTACGTCAATGGCAGCGGCTATAAAAAAGCCAATCGGGAGTATTGTCCAGAAAACATTCGACAAAGAAGTCCCAGGCAAATTACAATTGAATGCCACTGATAAAACTAAAAAGAGCGTCCCAAATGCGACTAGAATTATCTCTTCAACAAAACCCACCAATAATCCTCCTGTGACTACCGATAATATTAAGACTGAATCAAATTCAACGACTTATGATACAAAATCATAGACTTCCACTGCACCCAGCAAACCAATTGTAACAGTCGCAGTAGCAGCTCAAACTACATTATGCTTGTCAGATCAACCAAATGGCGATTACCCATGACAAAAGACTGATGGCAAGAAAGTTTGTGCTTTGTCCAATTTCGATCAGCGTTGCCGGAAATATTTTTTTGAAAGTGCCATTGGCAACAACAGAAAGTGCCATGTTTGACCAGTGGATGCCACCAACTAATTTTTAATGCAAGTTAAATTTTTGAAACAGAAGCAAATGCGTAACACTTACGACCATATTATTCCCTCTGGACTTTATTAGTTCTATTCTTTATAGATTTCAGAATATCCTTATAAGTGAAACAAGTCCTTATCGAAATAAAATTTTATTGAGTCTAAAGAACTAAAACTAGAAAATTATTGATATTTGATAAACTGATAAAATGATAACAAATTTATATATAAGCTAAGTGATAAGAACAAAGTGTTTCATTAATTAATGTAAAGGTAGATGAATGTTATATTTAACACTCCTCCTCATTCGTCTGAATGCCACACTTTATTCTTAGCTCTTGTATCCGAGTTGCTGGTAATGGTTTTGTAAGCATATCTGCAATCATTTCATTTGTTGGGCAATACTGACACTTCACAAAATGCTTATCAACATAGTCCTTCACAAAGAAAAACTTAGTGTCGATGTGTTTCGATCTGTTGCTGAGCTTTTCTTGACATATAAGTTTGAGACAGCTTTGATTATCTTCGTTAATAAGTGTGGGCGTATTTTGAGGATGATCTAAGTCGTTCAAGAGCTTCCTCAACCATATTGCTTCCTTACATGCTTCAGATAAAGCTATAAACTCAGCTTCAGTTGTTGATAGAGACACGCAGGTTTGTTTTCTACAGGACCAACTTATGGCTCCTCCGTTCATGAAGAATATATATCCTGAGTTTGACTTGCGGTTACTTCTATCTTCGCATCAGCGTATCCGATTAGTTCCTTTTCTTTTACGTGGTTCTTGCTGAGATATAATTGTAAATTTGATGTTCCTTTCAGGTATTTGAGAACTCGCTTTAGTTCAGTCCAGTCGATCTGAGTTGGTGATGCTGTCTTTGTTGCCAAAATTGATACACTTGCTGCTATGTCCGGTCTTGAATTTACTGCTATATATAATAAGCTTCCGATTAGTCTTTGGTATTCCTTGTTGTTAAGTAGTGGTTCTGCTGCAGTTGTTGACTTGTCGTATTCAGTTTCTAATGGAACATTCGAATTCTTTGCATCCTGAAGTCCAAAATCTTGAACAAGTCTTTCAATATATTGTTTTTGCCTTATACTGTAATTGGAATGTTTATCTTTGGAGACTTCAATCCCTAGGTAATGATGAATTTCTCCCAAGTTGTTCATTTCAAAGTGATTCGTTAATAACGTCTCTACTTTCTTGATAAGATTTTCATCCGTACTTGCCACAATGATATCATCTACATAGACCAATATGTAACAAGTGACACCTTTGGTTGAGCTTCTGTATAGACACAAATCGGCTTTGCTCTGGATGAAACCACCTTCTATGAGGACATTATGGATTTTTTCGTTCCACACGTATGCTGCTTGCTTTAAACCGTAGAGACTTTTCCTTAGGCGACATACGTAGCCCTCTTCTCCAGTTTCAAACCCAGGTGGTTGCTTCATGTAAATCTCCTCCTTGAGATCACCGTTTAAAAAAGCTGATTTTGCATCCATATGCTGTACTTTCATTTTGCATTTCCCTGCAATAGAAAGAAGGAGTCTAAAAGTTGTCTGCCTTACCACTGGTGCAAATGTTTGATCATAGTCTTGTCCGTATTTCTGGCTGAACCCCTGTGCGACAAGTCGAGCTTTGAACCTCTGAACGTTTCCATTGACATCACGCTTTACCTTATAGGTCCACCTGCATCCGACTATATTCGCATCCTTTGGTGGAAGTACCAATTCCCATGTTCTATTTTTCTTAAGACCTTCAATTTCTTCTTTCATTGCAGTTTTCCATTGGTCACGATACTTGCAAGCTATGGATTCTTTATAAGTTCTAGGTTCCTTTATTAGATCTTCTTGTACCATGTTGGCTCCGCTAGTGAATCGTTCCGGTGGTATTCCTTTATTTGACCTGCTTGACTTTCTTGGAAGGACATCGTCTGTTGTTTGTCGCTCCTCCTCGACATCTGGATCGTCATTGTTGTCAAGTTCAACTTCAGGATTCAAACCAAAGCTTCTTATAGGAAGTGAACATTCGATTTCTGAATCCTCCATTTTGGGTTTTTGACGTATGTCTATATTGTATCAATATCAATATCTATATCGTATCAAGAAATTTAACATCTCGGCTTATAGTAATCTTCTTAGTTTTCTTGTCAACCAAACGATAACCTTTTGAATGTTCGTCGTAGCCAACGAAAATCCTTAACCTAGCTCTGTCGTCTAATTTTCTTCGAGTTTCTTGAGGGATATAAGTAAAAGCTTTTGTTCCAAACACACGAAGATGGCTTATATTAGGTTTCTTTCCAGTCCATCTTTCATAAGGCGTTGTTGGAATTACTGATGATGGTAGTCTGTTCTGCAAATAGTTTGCCGTCATAATTGCTTCTCCCCAGAATTCATATCCCAAATTTGCTTCCAGTAGCATGCACCTAGCCATCTCAACTAGAGACCTATTTTTGCGCTCGGCCTTCCCATTCTGTTGAGGGGTATAAGGTGTGGTATGCTGGTATTGTATGCCTTCCTTCGCCAAGTACCTTAGTACTCTTCCTGCTGTATATTCGCCGCCATTATCCGATCTTATTACTTTGGGCTTCATTGAAAAAATATTTTTGACAGATTCAACATACTCTATTAGCCGTTCGAATACCTCTGATTTGTCTTTAAGTAGGTAAACAACCGTATATTTACTAAAGTCGTCAATGAATGTCAAAAAATATTTATTTCCACTTGGTGTAGTCGTCTGCATTGGACCACACACATCACTGTGTATTAAGTCCAAGGGCGCATGGCTTTCACTAGATGACTTAGTAAATGGCAAACGAGTCATTTTACATTGTGTGCATATTTGACAATCTGTACTATGTTTACAATCGATAATACGAAAATCACTCACCATTTCTTCTGTAGCCAGTCTTTTAATTGCTTCAATGTTTCGGTGACCAAATAAACGATGCCAATAGTCAATACAGTGTTCCTGGTGATTCTTGTCTTTTACCAATAGAGCCTCTGTATCCTTAGATTTGACCCTTAATTTGTATAGACTGCCGGTTAAGTCTGCTACCGCTACCTCTTTTCCATCTTTTGTGTTGATTCTGCAATTTTTGTTTCCAAAAGCCACTTCAAATCCTTTGTCCGTCAACTTCTTAACAGACAATAAGCTTCCTTGAAGATCAGGGATGTATAGAACATCTTCGATTCGAATAGTTGCTTCTTCGTTCTTGCTATTTAAAACTTGCATTCTACACTGAGAAAAATATTGAATATATTCATGTTTAAATCAAACTCAAACACATACGATTTGGCATGGAAGCGATTTCTGTTTGACTTGAACAGAAACGTATTTAATCATAGTTGACTCAATTTAAACGTGTTTTTGTTTAAATTTACTTGGTTTCTATTTGATATGAACATATTTCTATTTGTTTTAATTTACTTCATTTAACGTTGTTTCAAATAGAATCATATTCATTTTTTTTGAACATTCCCGTGTTTGATTCAATGATATGTAAATATACTTACCCAAACTTATTTTAAATTTTTACTCAATAAAACTGACCAGGAAATACCAAAAAAAAACAGTAAAAAGTCTTTGAAAATTTCAATAAATCTTTAATCGAACATGAAGAAAAAACACATTAAGTTTTTAGTTAATAATAAAACAAATTAAACAAATGAAACTAAGCCTCTAAATTGTACCCAAATTTATGTTCCATTTAATAATTGAATGTGGAAGTTTGTGGAGTACCAAGAATTGAATTTACAGTACATATTAGCTTTTTTGATTAAAGTTAAAAAAGGTTTTACTCTTATTGTGATATACTTACTTACTTTTAGTAAATTTTTGGCTTAAATCTTCAAACACCCAAGTGAGCCCCAAAGAACAGCATTTCACAGTTGAAGAAGGGTGATTTGTGATAATCGATAATATGGTTTGGCTTAAAAATGTCCCCAATAATGATTATAAAAAAATCATGTCAAGCTGTTCCATTAAATTTTTTGAAAGGACAATTCTTCTTTTTCTGTATATAAAAAGGAGAAAATATGATTTAATTTTAATATCAATACCTAAAAAAAATGTTGTAACTTACAAAAACTTCCTGTAAGGATTGCAAGTGTTCCAAAAACCTTTTTTTGCCCAAATGACATCACCACAAGGTAAATTTATCCAAAATTTTTCTTCATTTGAGTTCGATTCAAACTGATTTGAGTTTAAATTTAAGATTTCTGTTCAATTGCCTTTTCTTGTTAACATTTTCAGTGGGTTCATGTTTAAAACAAACTCGTTCATATTCATTTTATGTTAAATACTTTCAAGTGGGAACAAAAATTAAACAGGCCTTTCAAAACTCAAAGTCAAGCTAGTTTGAATCACATACAAAAATTATTCACTAGTTATGATGAAATGTTCAAACATGAATGGTTTTGATTTAAACACATTCTACTTTAAAATAATAGTATTTTCGCATTTAAACAGATTACAATTAGGTTTAAACTGAATTCTATTTGTATAAGTTAAACATATAATCAAACATGCATCTTTTTGAATAACTCATAGTTCAGTTTTCTCAGTGTACAAGTGCCTTTTCCCTTCGGTGTGATTTCTTCACCATTAGCCAATATAACTTTTTCATAATTATTTGAATCCAAACTTATGAAGCTGTCCATACTGTTCGTTATGTGCACAGTTGCACCTGAATCAATAACCCAGCCTTGACAGTTCCCACCACTCAAGCCAAAACAAAATTCTTTGGTAGAAGTTACGGTGTTGACTTTTCCTTTTTTCTGATTGTTTTTCCATTCAATGTATTTGCGACAATCTTTCTTCATA
Organism: Dasysyrphus tricinctus; assembly: GCA_963921185.1. Lineage (NCBI taxonomy): Eukaryota > Metazoa > Arthropoda > Insecta > Diptera > Syrphidae > Dasysyrphus > Dasysyrphus tricinctus. The sequence continues at coordinate 141,186,573 of OY992531.1, forward strand.
TGACCCCTTTTATTACAAAAGAAACATTTAGTTGATTCGTTTGAATATTTATTTGATACCTTTAATGCAGTATTTGTCTTTCCGTTATTTTGCCTACTGAACTCCTCTAGCAACTTTGCCTCAACAAGATCCAAACTTAAGTCCGCTTGATCCCTTGTTTCTAGTGCAGTGACAAGTGTGTCATACGACCGAGGTAAACTGCTTAAAACCATGGCTATTGTCCAACTGTCTGACAACTGATCACCTAATGCAACTAGCTTGTCGAAAAGAGTCGTCATTGCTTGGATGTGTTCTTCCAAACTTGTCCCTTCTTCAAGTCGTAAGCTACATATTTTCCTCATTATCTGCACCTTGTTGCTGAGTGTTGATTTTTCGTGACAATTTTTTAGTTTGTCCCATGCAGCTTTTGCAGTATCGGCCTTCCTGATATGGTGAAGCTGATTGTCTTCAACTGATAATCCAATTATAACCTTGGCATCGCTGTCTTTCTTTATCCATTCTGCTGTTGTTGGTTGTGGTCTCGGATTGAGAACGACTTCCCATAGACCGTCTTTCCTGAGCAAAAGTTCCAGCTTGTATTTCCAAATATGGTAATTATCATGTCCCAATTTAGTGATGGACGTTCTCAATAGTTCTGCCATATCGAAAAAATATTTTGCTCTTGAAATCCTTTTAGTTTAAAAAATTATATTTCCTTTATTTTGTTCCACTAGTCTTGAAATCTGGGCCCATAACCTATTAGTTATATTCTTTATAGATTTCAGAATATCCTTATAAGTGAAACAAGTCCTTATCGAAATAAAATTTTATTGAGTCTAAAGAACTAAAACTAGAAAATTATTGATATTTGATAAACTGATAAAATGATAACAAATTTATATATAAGCTAAGTGATAAGAACAAAGTGTTTCATTAATTAATGTAAAGGTAGATGAATGTTATATTTATATTTATTAGAGTAAAACATTTACTATTATTCGTTTCAAAAAATGCATTAAATCCAATGCTTTGCCTTATTTATTTATTATTTTATGTACTATTTCTTTATTTCTGGGAGCAAAACGAAATCATACAAACTTCAAAAAGAAGTGAATAATGTTGAAATTGAGTTTAACTGATCTCCAGAATTGTAGTCTAAATAAAATATGTAGAATTAATCGAGATTGGATTAATAAATTGGATTGAAGTGAGGACTTAACGAGTGAGTAATATGAAATTGGATTTATTTTTCAGATTTCAATTATTTTGAATCTAGATTTAGGTTTTGATTTGAATTAAACGGGTGAATAATAAATATTATAATATTGTAAGTGATGCAAGTGTTGGTTTATAAACAATCTAAGAAATATTTGTTGTTTCGTTGTTTGAATATTTTATTTTACTACACCAACATCAAAGTGCCATATGAAGTCCTTGAGTGCCACAGTGCCATTTAAATAAAAAGGTGCCATAAGTGCACGATCGTGCCACATCAGCAACGCTGATTTCGATATGGCCGACCATTAGGACGCGGGAAATTTGGTAATGTTAACTTAGCTCGTGAGAAAGAATCAAAGTACGGGGTTGCTCTTAAGGTGCTTTTCAAGAAGCAAATCTACAACAGCAACGTTGAACATCAAGTTCGTCGTGAAATAGAAATCCATTCACATCTGCGACATCCGCATATCCTGCGACTCTACGGATATTCCATGACGAGGCTATTTGATCTTGGAATACGCTCCCAAAGGAACTCTGTACAAAGAATTGCAGAGTCAGCCCGAGAAGCGTTTCGACGAGAAGCAAAGTGCCACCTACATCAAATCCCTTGCGTCAGCCTTACGCTATCTACACGAACACGATGTCATTCGTCGTGACATCAAGCCAGAGAACCTTTTGTAAGGCTACAAGGGCGAGCTGAAGATCGCCGACTAAGGTCGGTCTGTTCATGAGCCAAATTCGATTTGTGTGGTACTTTGGACTACCTGCCAACCAGAGATGGTTCAAGCAAAACCACACACGAAGAATGTTGATCTCTGGAGTCTGGGTGTGTTGTGCTTTAAGCTTTTGGTAGGTCGAGCATCCTTCCATGCTACCGACTACGGTGAAACTTATAAGAAAATTATAAAAATCGTAAGGCCGCATTTTACATTTTTACTCGTGCAAGAGTCAATATTAAAAAATTGATAATCCCTGGCCACCTGCGGTGTGTGATTATAAACATTGAAAAAATTCATATGTTTTTGATTATAACTTTTTATTTACAGCCTTAGAATAAAAAACGTATTAACATAAATTGAATAGAATAGAATTTGCTACAAATTTGTACCAAAGTTTTTTTTCTAAGACTAATAAAATTTAAGTTGCCACGAAAAACTTTTTTGAACTCGTTTTTTAATATGGTGGCCAAATGGTGGGGCTTTCAACGCCTTAATTCGAGTTTTATACTTGCACTGAACCCCCTAAGGTACACATCAAAAGAGAAAATCTTTGCACAACCCAAATTTGGAGGTTATTGTAACATTTAAATAGACATTTTGCGAAAATGTTAAAAGCTGCTTCACCTGAGTTCGCCATAGACCACCCTATCGCAGTGGGAATTTGATGTTAGAATAACCACTGAAACTGGTATTAGGTACTATATAGTGTATGCAAAAGGATAATGGCTATTCCAGTATTTTGAGTGCCATCGTTGCAATGGCAATATTCAGCGCATCGGCTTGTGTTTGTTTTAGAAATTTGGACACAATGAAACTCGGTCCATATCCCAATCACGGCACGGGAGCTCCAAGCCAGGTAAGATTTTCTAGAAAAAGAGTTAAAATATGAAAAAGATATTACCAAAAACGAACTGATGCTTACCTACTTTCCATAAATAAAAATTGGCAACAGTGACAAAGACCATTATCAACATCGTGGAAATTGGTTAAGAGACGAATCAGAACTCGTGTTATTTGGGTAAAAGACTTGAATAGCCACTCCTTTGAGAAGCTCCACCACTTGGTGAGACTCAATTGAAGCACGAGTTCCATTTGCATTTCAACAGAGTCTTGAAAGAGTTAACACCCAAGACCGAAATTTAGCAGCGGCATTACGATGAACGGTGGGAAGAATCCAATGGTAGCAGCCACAGGTGGTCTGAGGTACTAGTAAGCACATTAAAGTGACTATGATTATCGCAGTCCAGTGCTCTTGACTAGAATTAACTTTAATTACGTCCAGAACCTGAGCTGTTTGGAATCGTTTTTGGTGAAACAACATATTTCAAATGATATTAATGAATTTTTACGTTCAACAAAGAACAAACGATAAATTAAATTAAAAAATCATATTACAAAATTCTGAACTTTATTTTTATTTTCAGTTTTCACTTTATTGACATTTGACATAGTAAATAATCACCTAGGTGATTTTTTTTTACAGGGATGTGTTCATTCGATAGAAAAAAAATGCACGACTGGATCGCACGTACTTGCTCTTATGTTCAAGTTGTGTGGGACTTAAGAACTTTAAAAAATATTCAAGTAATTATAGAAAAAGTATAAAAAGCGTTTCAATCGTTCTTTTTATTGTATAAACAGTCTGATAAATAACTTAGAGCTCAAAAACAAGTATGCCATTTGATTACTTGAACAAATATGAATATATGCAAAAAAAAAATTTAAAATAGTTGGAGCCGTTTTCTTAAAAATTAATTTTTTATATATAAAATTTTTTAACATTTTTCAAAAAAAAATTTGGTATGCCAATTTTGAGTATATATTAATATACATTTAAAACTGAAATTTTAAAACAATTCATCCACCCGTTTTTGAAATATTGAATTTTCTAAAAAAAAATTTTGAATCTTTTTTTAAAAATCCAAAATTTATTTTTTCAAAATTTTTGGTATGCAGTATTATTTATATTCTAACAAAGCTTTTGTGCAAAAAATTTTATTGAAATCGGATGAGCAGTTAATGAGAAAATCAAAAATCAAAAAAACCGTTATATGGCAGGTACCGCTAGTAAATGTTTTTGGTGATTTTTGTTCTTACTAAAAGGTACCTCATATTTACAATAATACACTGATTTTTTTTATCAAAATCGTTGGAGCCGTTTTTGAGATAAATAAGCTTTTCCTTAACGGTTGTATGGCAAGTACCGTTATTTTTTGAATAAAAAAAAAAAAAAATCAATTTCTCCTCTGGAGAGTTACAAAAAAACCTTAAGTTCAAAATTTGAAGAAAATCGCTTCAGTGGATTAGGCTGTAGGTTGAGGTACGGACAGACAGACAGACAGACAGACAGAATTGTGCCACCCACTTTTTTCGTGTTCTCTATCATCGTAATGTTATGTTTGATTGTTATCTCGAAATTTTTTTTTTGCACGAATCCAAAACTTGCCCTATAGTACCTATATCGCAAGTAAAAATCTAAGGCCAGGCTAACAGCAAAACGCATTCGGCGTAAGCTAGTGTGTAGAGGTGTAAAAAAAAAGTGCCGACAAGATTAGCGTTAGGTGGAAATGTAGCATAATCCGTCTTCCTAAACATACTAAATAATCTTATAAACAAATAGCTGGCTTTAAGACGTCGTAAACGTAGTTGTCATAAAAATATCCTCGTAGTATCCCTTTGCATACACCCTAAAGAACCAGATACTTAGTTTATCGGTCTGGCTACTGCCATTTGACCGAACAAACATTTTTTCTATTTATCTCACATTTTCGCCTGTGATTGGTATCTCTGCATTTTCAAATGAGGACACAAAAACTTGAGAAGTGCCACGGAAAACATCCCATCGTTTAATAATTTATAAGATAAAGATTGACTAAAAAGATTTATTAAATTAAAACTGTAATTTTTAACCAAGTGTACCAAAATTTATGATTAAAAACACTTGTATACGAAAAGTTAAAGATCGGTATTTTTTTCTATTACAAGGGTCACTAAAAGTAGTGACAGTAGTAAAGTTGTAAACTGTGTAAATCTGTCAAGTTTTCCATACAAATTGTGACAGGTTTACGATTTAAAGCATAGTACGCAGCTGAAGTGAAACGAAATTTCTCATACAGAAATTGACACATCGAAATCAAATCGTAAACAAAAAATTTCGTAGTGATTTTTGTTATGTAGTACGCAGTTCGACAGTGAAATGTCAATAAAACAGAAAATCCTAGCAGATACTCGAACCAAGTCTCCACTTATTTTTCGTACACAATTAATTGTTCGGAACATTATTTCAGACGAACATTTGACAGTTTGTTATATTTTGCCGTTGAATTTTATTTAAAAATGAAAATGGAAGAAAATACCGTCGAAACGAACTGCAGAACACAATTATTTGGAACCCTTAGCACAACAACGGACCACACACCGGACAAGAAATCACATCAGACGAGAAAAAATTGACTTAAGATTTTAAACTGGTTTATTTTTGTATTTATTTTGACATCTTTCTGAGAAAACTCTCCACAATTTTTTTCACAATCACTTCGTTTCTGATTTCGTTCTCGAGTTGGAGACCTCAGAAAATTTTCGTTTCACTTCAGCTGCGTACTAGGCTTAAAACTATAATACGTTTATTAATTAATGAATTTTATTTTATGCTTTAAAGCATAGTGTGCAGATCGAGCTAATATTTCACTTTAAAGCATAGTACGCAGATTGAGCCCTTAAGCATCACCATATTTACTTATACAAGCAATATAAATACTAACAAAGTAATACAAACTAACATAAAGATTGTATAACAATTTTACAGGATGACTTTTCAAACGAAAGGTCTTTGGTGATTTAAAAAAAGTAATATAATGTCTGTTCATGTACCTCGCAAAACTACGAATTTAGGCCAAAGTTCTGTCAAAGCTCATATAAAAAAATAAAATTTGTAGTTTTGGGAAGTACACGAACAGACATATAGAGAGATTAAAGAAACATTGGTACATCACTTCTATCACACTGATGCAATATGCTTCAGAATATTTTTAAGGAATCAGTAATGCTCCATTAAGGTATTTACTTTACGTCAGAGGGGTAATAGGAGCACTATAGAAACAAATAACACGTTCGAAAGTACTCTTTTTTCACAACTTGTACTCCAAATGTTCCATATTCTATAGAAATGGAAAAAATCCTAAACCAATCAAAAAACGAAATTAATATACAACGGAATGATTAATCGAGAACATTCCGTTGAAAAAAAAAGCTAAATGCGTTTTTCAAATAAATAAACACACTCATAAGGTCCGGTTAGCATTTCATAATTACTTTCTACAGTTTGTATACTTTTTGAACAAGTCCATGAGATTTTGAAAATAACTGATGATTTTCAAAAATAACCTACACATTCGTGGTGGATTTAGCCCAACTGTCTATGTGTGGAAATAAATGAGTGGTGGATTTAGCCCAGCTGTCGATGTGTGCAAAAACCTAGTGGTGGATTTAGCCCAACTGTCTATGTGTGCGTGTTTCAGTTTGTAGGCAAAGCCGGATGACAGCCGAGGATTGGCTTCTTGGTAATTGATATTCTCTGGTTGGGTGTACTGCCTCCGCATGAGAAGCACCAACATCCCTAACCCAAACACGAACGCAACTTCCAACAAAAACAGATAACTCCGCTTACAAAAACAAAAATAATGCCACTTCCCCACCGCTGAGTGGCCACAGGCAAATAGTGCTCAAGTTAAATTTGTTTATAAATCAAATTGATTCTTTGTTAATAATAAAAAGACTTAGTTCAAATCTTTTGCTTTATAAAATCTTTATTAATTCAAATCAATGTTATTAGGTACTATGACCTGTTCAAATCGAGGGTTGGAAGCAAAGAAGAAGAAGTAAAGGAACTGGCATATCGTGGAAACAGTGAAGCATTTTTCAAAATAGTGTGAGTTACACAAACACAATTGCATTGTCCCAGGGTCGCAGTGCAGTTACACGGCTGAAGGCTGGGGCGCCCAAAGGAAGCCAGATTAAAAAAAAAAGAAAAAACCATTGAGATGCTGTACATTGATTTTACATCATAAAAATATTGAAAAAACCTATTGAACTGAATAAATAAAATGCACGACTGGGTCGCACGTACTTGCTCTTATGTTCAAGACACTGCGAGTTTAAGAAAATTGTATATACAAACATGGAAATTATGAGAGAAAAATGTAGAGAAGCATGAAATACGACATTTAAATTAGCTAAAACAACTCTTTTGACAGTTTGAGGTGAAAAAAAAGTATGCCATCTTAATTTATGATGGATATGATTGTATGGGAAAAAAAATTTTAAAATCGTTGGAGCGGTTTTTTTTTAAATTAATTTTTTATATATAAAATTCTTAAAACATTTTTAAGAACAAATTTTCGTATGCAGATTTAAACTTTATATTTATGTGTATATAAAAACAAAATTTGAAAAAAAATTGTCAACCCGTTTTTGAGATATCGAATTTTCAAAAAAAAAGTTTGAAACTTTTTTTTAAAAATCCAAAAACTTTTTTTTTGACAATTTTGATATGCAATATTATTTAATCTTATCTGAAATTTGTATATAAAAAAATTCATTTAAATCCGTTAAGCCGATAACGAGAAAACTCAAAATAAAAAAATACGTTCTATGACAGGTACTACTAATAGTTGCTATATGGGTGATTCCATAGAAAACGACCCTTTACGAAAAATCACAAAATATGGCTTAGAATTGAAAAAATTACAGTTAGACGGTTTTAAAACGTAGCATGTTTCATTTTAAAAGTGAAATTATAAATAATTTTTTTATCGCTGCTTATTTCGCAGCTCGAACCACTTTGCAGAAAAGGCCTCCAAAAGTCACTTTTTGTTATCAGAAGCTCAAAACCCTATTTTCAATAATTAATTGTTTCACAATTTGAGAACCGGTGGTTATTTGCCCTTATCAGAACTCTAAGCACGTTTTCGTGTCATTTAATTATTCAATTGTAAATACACTTTTAGTTTTTAGGCAGTTGATTCATAAAGTGGTTAGTGTCACGCCCGTAACAAAAAAAAATTATGTTTCATTGCTAGAAGAAAAAAATTTGTATCAATGTGATAATTTGGGGAAAAAAGTAGAATACTATGATCTACTGTCAGACAAAATTTCAAGACTTTGAAATTAATACTGACCCCGTATTTAAAATTTAAAGTCTATGTCACACCCGTAACAGGTTGGCCTTTCAAATCATAATCTTTCTGTTTTTCAACTAAATTTTAGTTTTGTTGCTTTTAGATATGAAGTTCATGACGTAGGGATATAATTCTAAGAAAATCTACTTTAAATATAAGCTTAATCGGCTTTAAGTGAAAGTTTCCCCTATTTTAAAAGAAAATGGAAAAAATGTCATTGAAGTGAGAAATCTATTCATTTTTCCGTGAGAAAAACTTCATTTTTCTAGAAAAAGTGTTTCTGACATCATGTAAGAAATGATTATACATCGATGACAACAGTTTCCCGTCAAAATATAGTATATTATATAGTTTTTAGGCATACAAATCATACTCGGTCACACCCGTAACGATGACCTGTCACACCCGTAACGTTTTCAAATAAATTTTTTTTTATAGTTTTTCGTAGTTTTGGTTCTCATTTCTTAACTGAAACTAAAGATCAACTATCTGGGCTAATATTTGCAAAAGAATGATACATACCTTTCATGCAATATTTTACACCACATGAAAATTAGATATCTAAATCGCAAATCACCAGTTTTCTAAGGTCACATCCGTAACGCAACCAAATTGCATCCTATAACTGAACCACAAATTGTTCATACTTTAATATACTAATTTTTAAAAGGGCTTCAGGTGTCCTATATAATAGTAAAGTTATTATTTATAAATTGGGAATGGTATGTGAATAATTAATAAAATATGGAGTCTCACTGTCACACCCGTAACGATGGAAACACCCATATGTAAAATTTTATAATTTTTGATGGTGGATCGTACTAGTTTTAGTATATGAAAAAAGTTTAATTAAAATCGTAGGAGTCGTTTTCAAGCAAAAAAATATTTTCCTTTGCGGTTTTTTCACTTTTGTATGGAAGGTACCGTTATTTTTTCATAAATGTAAAATTTTTTCTAAAAATATTTTAGAGAGTACTAAAAAAGTCTTAAATATCGAGTTTCAAAAAAATCTATGATGCCGTTTTCGAAATATTTGATTTTCAAACAAAAATTTTGAAATATTTTTTAAAAATCCAAAAAATATTTTTTCAAAAATTTTGGTACACAAAACTATTAACATTTTTCGGAAGCTTCTGTATAAAAAAAATAATTGAAATCGGACATACCATTTTGAAGAAAATCAAAAATTAAAAAAATGGTTCCTTGGGAGGTACCATTAATAACCATTTTTGAAAAATGGTTTTCCACCAAAAAAAAGTTTTTACTAAAAAAAATTTATTGAATTTTTTTTAAGAAAAGTTGTCGAGCCGTTTTTGAGAAAAATACGATTATGTAAATTTGCCAAAAAAAAATGTATGACAGGTACCGTTATTTTTGGTTCTAAAAAAAAAATGAAAAAAACGTGTCGGCAGAATCACCAAAAACCACTATGTACCAAGTTTGAAGAAAATCGATCGAGCCGTTTAGGCTGTAGACGAACAGACAGACAGACAGACAGACAGACAGACAGACAGAATTTTGCCACCCACTTTTTTGGTGTTCTCTATCATCATAATATCATGTTTGATTGTTATCTCAAAATTTTTTTTTTGCACGAATCCAAAACTTGCCTTATAGTACCTATAATCGCAAGTAAAAAGTGAAATGAAAGCTAATATAGTGAATACTTTGAAAAACTTTACTAATAAGAAATATATAAAAACATGTGGTGCTGCATTAAATCATATAAAACGCCTATAATACGGTGCACGAATTTTTCTTTTTATAGGTAAGTTTTCTATCATAATATTCTACTTAATAAAGTGATATTTTTTACCGCAGCGTACTTTATAACAGAAATAAACACTTCTTGACGAAGATATAAAACCAACAAGACAAATAGGGGCAACTGCAGAAGGGCCTATTAAAATATTTAATTTAAAGCGTTAAAAAATAACTCTGCACTACGGGTGCTAAACGCGTTTGAGCGCCTTGCCATCACCAACAAAAACTAGATCGCCCCTGTGGGAGAATTTCTCATTTGACAGATGAGTCTCAACGAAATCACTGGATTAAAGTATATTTTTGTTTTCAACAAATTTGCTATTTTTACAGCAAATTGTGATAAAATATTAATTTGTAAGTATTCTAAGATAATTTATTAACCTAAATAACATCACTTCACGTTACTTTATATGGAAATATCAGACAAAACTAACTTGTAAAATGAAATATTTGTATACTCCTTAGTATAGGCGTTTTTAGAGGATTTAACGTGCCACCACATGCTGTTTTATATTTTTTTAAATAAATTATTGGCAGTATTCACTATACTAACTTTTATTTCACTTTTAAACTTAACTTAACTTACTCGTAAAGTGTGATCCTATGAATTGGGTAACTCGCACAATTCGTGGCCGATGATATCGATCGACGGCTCATTTTATAGGTCGATACAAGAACTGAAAATGATTCTAAGCGCATTATCCAAAAAAATCAACGGTTACCTAGAAAACTCAAGAAAAGTCATACCACCCCCAAAACACAACCCGTAGGGGCACATTGGTCCGTTATATTTCAAAAATGAAACCACCTACAGAGGTCATTGATAACTTATTTTATAGGTAATTTTATCTTCTACAAGATTGTAGTAGAACGTTTTGTTGTAAAATAAAATGCAAGCGAGTTATTGCTTAAAAACAAAACCAATCTCTTTTTCAATATGGCGGGTCTTCCCTAACCTCAAACATCCCAAAAACTCGTTTTTATGATCAGGAGACGTAGCCAAACAGATTCCATAAAAAAATTTTGTCCATCGAAAAATGTGATTTGATGCCCTTTTTTTGACTAATTTGACTGGGCTATAAGTTTTCTAAAAAATTATTATGTTCAAAAATCTAATTAAAATACATTGTCTTTAAAAGTTTCAATAAATTGTGACCCCTGAAGAAGTTGAGAAGTGTCAACGAAACGTAGGCAGAAAATATGAAATTGTTTTAATTTGCATATAAAAAGATGGTCAAAAAAGCCCATATATGTACCTATAGACCAAAATAATTGCAATTTAAAGATTTGATCAACAAATATATAAAGTAAAGTGTTTTATTTTGTGAAATAAATAAGTGGAAGTTTTAAATAAAGTAAATAAGTTTTATTAACGAACCTGAGAAAATATTACATTGGTGTCAGAAGTGGGATAAAACTTAATTTATCTGTGCACTCAGTTTATTTATTGTGTGTTTAAAGAAAATAATTACGAAAAAGTGAAAGTTAACGCAAAGCATTTCCCACGAGTCGAACTTCAAATGCTGACAGTGCATTTCATGCTGACAGTGAATTTCATGAACAAAGGTAAATGCACTTGCACTACCGAAGGCCACGACGAATGAATATGATCCTCATCCGCTGTTCCCACAGTTCGGAAATGCTGTATCATCAATTAACCCTTGCACGGGCATAAGCTATTCAGCCTTAGTTAAGTTAGTTGTTTAGTTGTAGTTTTACACTGGAACATAACGGTTGCTTCGAATAAATATACTTAAATTTAAATTGTTGTTAAATTATTTCATCAGTAAGTCGAACGGTTGGGCCAGCCCCTCGGGGGTTGGCGTTCGCGTTTTTTTTAGGATATCTCTCCCGAGATTCCATAACTGGCGCCCGAGCAGGGACCGGTACACAATCGTATCCTTTTCGCCAAAGGATCTGTGCCAAGGCCAATACGCTCTCTCTGAGTGAACGTCACTGTACCCATGAGAACACAGTTGACCATTTTGGTATCTTGAGCTCTAAACTTTTGCATACCCATGGGAACATGCAAATATCCTACACGGCTAAAGGATGCGACGGTGGAGTTGTGCGTGCCATTAGTAGGTTTATTAAGTTAAACTAAACGGGATTAACACGGCAACCCCCGAGAATACCGGTTCCCTAGCTTCTTCGGTTCGGTTAATTATTTGTTTTCTTAATTACAGATAATAACGAAGAACGCGAAGAAGATAAAAAAAAAGAATAGAAAAGAAAAAAAAACAAAAAATGAAAATAGTGTGAGTGACGCTAAAATTAAGTAGAGAAAAAATACATGAAGAAGTATTGAATTGCAAAAAAGTGCTGGTGCCTTTTTTTTGTTAAAAAAAAAAAAATTATCAAAAAAAGAAAAAATTAAAAATATCTTAAAAAATAAATTGTATTTCAAAAAAGTGCAAGTGCCTTTTTTTTAATGTAAAAAAATTATCAAAAAAATATTTAAAAATATCTAAAAAATAAAATAAAGAAGATTGCGTATGAAAAGTGAGAAAAAGTGAAAAGAACTATTATTTCCAAAAGTGCTGGTGCCTTTTCTATTATATAGAAAAAAAAAATTTAAAAAAAGGAAAAACCAAAAATTTATCAAAAAAAATAAAATAAAAAGAGATTGTGTATAAAAAATAATAATAAGAAATAATTTAGAAGTAAATTAGTACCAATTTCCAAAAGTGCAAGTGCTTTTTAATATATGTATATAAAAAAAAATATAAAAAAAAATATATAAAAAAAAAATATATAAAAAGATATATCAAACATATTAAACAAAAAACTTGCGAGAATTTTTTGGTAAGAGATTAATAAGATTACATTGCCTTTTTGAATTATATTAGCTCTTGTAGAAGATTTTATAAAAGAATACAAAGTACAGAAATACTTCGGAAAATAAGAAAGATATAATGGAGCAGTTAAACGAATCTGTCACCCAACTCAACGGGGCAGTTAATAATATCCTAGTCCAATTGAGAGAATTTGGAGCAAGGGTAGAATCAATCGAGAGGAGGGTAGCAAACCCACCTTCAACTGTCAATGAAACCCTTATAAGACAGTTGGAGTCTCGCCTGCTTTCGATCGAGGCGAGACCACAAAACCCTTTACAACCTGATGGGATTCAAACCCCCGCGGTTCAACTTCATCCTCCGCAAAGTGAGGCTGAACTAAAAGAGATCAGTCGCCTACCCGATTGTGTGAAGGAGCTCCAAGTGTTTAATGGAGATCCTACCCAGTATGTATCGTGGATACATGCTGTGGAGGGAATATTAAAGGACTTCGAAATAGTTAAAAACAAGCCTATCTACCGAGCAATACTTCAACACATTCGTGGGAAGGTTAGGGGCTCGGCTGATGGTGCTTTGGTGTCATATAACATTTTTGACGGAAGCTGGAATGAGTTGAAGCAATGTCTCTCTCTGCACTATGCAGATAAAAGGGACATGCGAACTCTAGAACACCAGCTGAATCAACTCACTCAAAAGGGAAGTAGAGTTGATGAATTTTATGCGGCTGTTAACCATCAGATGTCCCTAATGGTAAACAAGCTAAAAACAGAGTCCTACAGTGAAGAGACTGTTCGGGCCCTTGTAGAAACATATAGGAATAGGGCCCTGGACGTTTTCATACGTGGCCTAAACGGTGACATATCACGCATGTTAATGATACAAAGACCCAGAACACTTCCGGAGGCTTACTCCGCTTGTTTAGAAATTCAAAATTTGAATTTCAGAAGCAACAACATTCACTCTGTAATTGGTAGAAACACAATTACAGCTCCTGTAAATCAGACTTATAAGAGTCATGAAGTGAAGCCATATTTTCCTCCAAAGAGGCCTTTCCAATCACCCCCTGAGAGGTTCCGGAAATTTTCCTGGAATAATCCACGTGAAAATGGCTCTCCTCCCAGACCTGGACCTAAGCCGCAGGAAAAAATGGACGTCGACAGGAGCGTTCAAACCCGCCAAGTAAATTACATGAACCGCCCTAGTACGTCTAATAACTCTAATCCATTTAACCGATTCAAGCGTGGGGCAAGATCGGAAAACTACCCGAGTAAACAACAACGAGTCTACCAGGTAGAGGTGGGTAACGATAATAATGAATATGAGACCGCTGCAGAGGAAGAAATTTTGGAAGAGGTAAATTTTATGACAGGCGGCCATCCAGCGTACCATATATAGAATATGTTGCGGGGGATGGAACCACCTTGAAGTTTCTTGTCGATACGGGTGCCAACAAGAACTTTATAAGTCCAAAAATGAACCAAACCACGGTACCCATTAAAAAACCTTTTACTGTCCGTTCAGCGGGCGGTGAATTAAATATCACGGAATCTGTCGAAGGGAAGTTTTTTGAAAAAGCTGGAAACAACTCGGTATTGAAGTTTTATGTCTTACCAGGTCTCAATTCCTTTGACGGGATCATCGGGGATGATACGTTAAAGGCCTTAGAGGCTGTAATTGATAGGAAAGGGAACATTTTAAAATTAAAAAATAATATTGAAATTCCCTTAAAAGAAAAAATCTCTAGGGAAGTGAACCTCACTCTTGATCCTTTACTCCCTGATATTATTAAGGACAAGTTAAATTGCCTTATAAAGAGACATAAATATATTTTCGGGCCAATTGATGCCAGGAAAATAGTTGAAACCTCAGTCCTAGCAGAAATAAAGACTAACACAAATGATCCAATATATTCGAAAAGTTATCCTTATCCAGCTTGCCTCAGAGGGGAGGTTGAAAAGGAAATAGCCAACCTTTTAGAAGAAGGGACAATTAGACCATCCCGAAGCCCTTATAACTCACCTATATGGGTTGTACCGAAAAAACCCAAACCCAATGGTGAGAAACAATACCGAATGGTTGTTGATTATAAGAGGCTCAACAGTGTCACTATCGGGGACACCTATCCTATACCTGATATTAATTCAACGTTAGCCAGTCTTGGAGAAGCCAAGTACTTCACGACACTTGACTTGACTTCTGGATTCCACCAAATACGCATGAAGCCATCAGACATCCCAAAAACCGCATTTTCCACCATGAACGGGAAATTCGAATTCTTGAGATTACCCTTTGGACTCAAGAATGCACCCGCGATTTTTCAGAGGATGATCGACGATGTTCTGAAGCCTTTCATTGGAAAGACATGTTATGTGTATATTGACGACATAATAGTCTTTGGTAAGGGACAAGACGATCATCTTAATAACTTGGATGCGGTGCTAACCCGACTTGGTGAGGCAGGTTTAAGGGTCAATCTCGAAAAAACTCATTTTATGCAGGAGCAGGTGGAATTTCTAGGGTATATCGTTTCACCTGAGGGTATCCGGCCTGATTCAAAAAAAGTTGTTGCAATCCAGAACTTAGAACCACCACAAAACCTGAAGGAACTTAAATCATTCCTTGGTTTAACTTCATACTATAGAAAATTTATCCGCGACTATGCCAAGGTTGCTAAACCCTTAACAAATCTTACGAGGGGGGAAAACGCGCAAATAAGAGCCAATCAATCCAAGCGTGTTCCTATCAGATTGGGCGATGTTGAGCTGAGAGCCTTCAATGACTTAAAGATTTTGTTGACATCTTCTGAAGTTTTAGCTTTCCCCAATTTTGAAAAGCCTTTCATCTTAACAACGGATGCATCTAATTATGCGATCGGTGCTGTTCTATCCCAAGATATAGACGGGAAAGACAGGCCAATTGCGTTTATTTCTAGGTCATTGAGCAAAAGTGAAGAGGGTTTTGCTACAAATGAGAAGGAAATGCTGGCCATCGTCTGGGCTCTTGACAACCTTCGGTCATACCTTTACGGAGCCAAAAAGATTAAAATTCTAACAGACCATCAGCCCCTTACCTTTGCTTTGGGAAATAGAAATTATAACGCAAAGCTGAAGAGATGGAAAGCCAGGATAGAAGAGTATAACTACGAATTGGTTTACAAACCTGGTAAATCGAATTACGTGGCTGATGCTCTTTCAAGACTCAGAACTCAGGTAAACCACTTGCAGGACTCAGTAAATGAACCTGTTTCAAGTGGAAATATGAGAAACACACAATCTGAGTCTCGTTTGGCTTGTAATGATTCTACGACAGAAACCGCACCCTCTCTATGTGGTTCCACAACACAAACAGCATCTGCTGACGAAAACTACACAGACAACATACAAACAGCTACTGCTGATGAAGGACTTTGTGAACAATCCCCAGATGATAGTGAGTCTGGAACTATGCACAGTGCTGATCAAGATAACAGCGACCTAATACCACACGTGGAAGCTCCTCTTAATGTCTTCAGGAACCAATTGGTTTTTAGAGTTAACAAGGACATGTGTGATGCTAAAAGTGTTTGTGATGCCAACTACGAACCTCATCCTGGCTTCCTTCGACACGTCATCTCCGCGAGGAGCTTGGACCAGGCCAAGCTCAAAGAGGTTCTCCGTCAAAAATTAAACCCTAATGTAATCAATGGAATTAAAATTCCAGAGGCATATCTTGGGTTGCTTCAGAGTGTATACCTTGAAAATTTTGTTAAATACAAAATAAGGATTACACAAAGACTTGTGGAAGACGTCACTATTGAGGATCGGAAATTCTCCATCATAGAGGAGGAACATAGAAGAGCTCACCGAGCCCCAAGAGAAAATAAAGAACAGATCCTCGAAAAATTCTATTTCCCACGAATGATGGCAAAAATTAGGAAATATGCCACCACCTGTGAAATTTGTCATTCCAATAAATACGATAGGCATCCCATTCGCCCCGAATTCCAATCTACCCCAGTTCCTAGTTATCCCTGCGAAATACTTCACCTCGATATAATAGAGGTGCAGAACGAAAAATTCATTAGCTGCCTGGATAAATTTTCCAAATTTGCAAAACTTTTCCACATTAAAAACAGGTCCGTTCTGCATCTCAGAGATAAGATAATCAAAATTCTCCACTATTTTACCGTTCCAAAGGTACTTGTCACAGACAATGAATGTAGCTCCATGAGCCCAATCATAACAAACTTTATCAGTCTGTTGGATATACAATTGTATCGCACCCCAGTACATCGATCCGAAGTAAATGGGCAGGTGGAACGATTTCATTCCACAATTCTGGAAATCTACCGTTGCCTTAAGGTAGAATATAAGGATTTGCGCTTAAAGGAGCTACTGAACATTGCAGTTGACAGGTACAATAACACCATTCATTCCGTAACAAAGCGAAAGCCAGCAGACATTTTCTTCGACAGATCCGAAAGAATCAATTATCAAAAATTAACCGATTTCCGAAGAAAGATAAATCACGATCTTAGATCGGAAATCAAGCGAAAACAAAGAGAAAACAATAAGCACAGAAACAAACATAGAACATCCCCAAGACAGTATAAGAAAGGTGATGTGATTTATACGGCTTCAAAAGGCATCAAAGCCAAAAATAAGCCTTTGTTTAAAAAGGACATTGTCGAAAAAAATAACCGTGTAACAGTAACAACGAATACGGGCAGAAAAATTCATAAGACCCATATCAAAAACTTAAGTTAAGCGCTCCTCGATAGTATAGTGGTTAGTACACCTGCTATTATGCGGGAGACTGGGGTTCAATTCCTCATCGGAGAGCATAAAAATAATCAAAAAAAAAAAAAAAAAAAAAAAAAAAAAAAAAAAAAAAAAAGAGGAAGAATGGCAATTGCACCTAGTTGCACCTAGTAAAGCACTTGTTAATTAAACTTTTCACTAAGCACACAAAGCACCAAACATAATACCTTTCACTAAGTACGCAAGGCACTAAACATAGCACTTATTAAATAAATTTAAATATTCTCACTTGGAAAAAAGTAGTAAGATTAAATATAACATATGTAAGCAGAAATAATATTAAAATAATAAAAAGATTTAATATAGTTTGATTTGTATTAAAAAAAAAAAAAAAAGAGAAAAATCCTATGTTGTAATTTCTGCACCATTAGTTATTAACTGGAATATAAATCTGTCAATTTATAAGCTAATTTATAAAAATATGTACTTAATATTGCATATACTGAGACATAAGAAAATTTTAATTAGAATGTAATTTCATTTTTTAAACTTCACAACTAATACATATATATATATTTCTTTTCATTAATTTTATATATTAAACAGTTTATTATTAATAACGGCCGTGCAAGGGTTCAGTATTTTTGAATACATGTCCCCTATGGTTACAATTAAGGAAGGACAAGGATGGATCATCGATGGACATTTCAACCTGATACACATCATTCGCTTGGACAAACTTGATGAACTAATGGACAAAATGACAGAAATCGTGGAAGTGCAGATCGCGCAGTCTGAGAGGAAAATTGTCGCACGTCATCATCTTACACAACTTCATGAACGTCTCGATTCACTGAAAGGAAAGGCCCATAGAAGACAAAGATCAATCAACTGGATCGGGTCCGCATGGAAATGGCTGGCAGGCAACCCTGACGCTGCAGACTGGGACAAGGTGCTGAAAAACGAAGAAGATATCGTTTCCAACAACAACCAGCAGTACAAAATAAATGAGCGTGTCCTGAGAATAACTGAGGACATCACACAAAAGATAAATTGGGTTATCAACAGCACTGCCAATCAAGTAGCTTCGTCCAGCAGGGCCATGCAAGAGCAGAGTATCATAGATGAACTTTTGGTCATCAAAGAAGAAGTAAATGAGATCATTCGTGCGTGCCAATTGGCAAAAAGTGCAATAGTGAACACTAATCTCCTAGACCAAGAAGAAATCAACAGGGTCATCAACGAAATTGAAACCTTACCGTATGCAACATAATAGAAGCATTACAATTTGGCAAGCCATCAGTTTTCACCAATGATTCCATACTGCTGTATGTCCTTTCAATGCCTAAGGTTAGCGGGACCGAATATAACCACCTATGGACCAGAGCATCAATTATCGAAGGAAAACAGGTAGACCTTCCTTTCTCCAAAATTTTGGTGAACCATGAAGAAACCTATGGAGTAATATCTAATTGCCTAAACATAGGAAATATGACAGTTTGCAATGAGAGCTCTCTAGAAAAGCTCGACGAAGATGGGTGCATTGTGCGGTTATTAAAAGGAGGACATGCTAGTTGTACGATACGTTCCAACACAGCTATGGTAGTAGAACTCATCAAAGAGGATACAATATTCGTTACAAACTTCAATGGGAAGTTAACCAGCAAAGGGATCCCCAAGGAACTTTCTGGCACATATCTGATTCAGCTGCACAACGAAACGATTCAGCTTAATAACAGGACATACGCCAGTATTACAGCTACTTCACTTCAAGCATTACCACCAGTTCTCACAAACACCACAACAATTGAGCATAAAATTGACATCGAATACCTCCACAATATGAGTGTGAACAACATTAAAATCCTTAGCAGTCTAACGAATAAACTGAACACATATACGGCTACTGATGTGACCATCCTTCTAATATTTGCGATCGTAATCCTGAAGATATGGCGTACTATATATAAAAAAATTGACTTACCCAAGATACAACTACCACCACCAGCAATAGCATCCCCTAACATTTCATCTTAAAGCAAGGATCTACGGGACGTAGATTTTTGAGGAGAGGGTAGTTAACGCAAAGCATTTCCCACGAGTCGAACTTCAAATGCTGACAGTGCATTTCATGCTGACAGTGAATTTCATGAACAAAGGTAAATGCACTTGCACTACCGAAGGCCACGACGAATGAATATGATCCTCATCCGCTGTTCCCACAGTTGGGAAATGCTGTATCATCAATTAACCCTTGCACGGGCATAAGCTATTCAGCCTTAGTTAAGTTAGTTGTTTAGTTGTAGTTTTACACTGGAACATAACGGTTGCTTCGAATAAATATACTTAAATTTAAATTGTTGTTAAATTATTTCATCAGTAAGTCGAACGGTTGGGCCAGCCCCTCGGGGGTTGGCGTTCGCGTTTTTTTTAGGATATCTCTCCCGAGATTCCATAACTTGAACGTTGACAGTGAAAATTGAATAATAAGAAAAGACAATGGGTAAATCTCTGAATGATTTTAATTTAGTGGAACTTAAGGCAGAACTGAACAAGTGAGGTCTTCCTACTACTGGAACAAAGAATGATCTTATAAATCGTCTGCAAGAAGGTTTACGAAAACGCGGAGAAAGCCCAGACACGGTGGTATTTGACATTCAAATGGAGGAAGAGCAAAAACAAGTAAGTACGTTGGATATGACAAATCTCATGTCTCAGCTGCTCGTGAGCCAAAAGAACCTTCTTGAACGATTTGAACAACAAGGCCAAGAACAACGAAATGAACAAAAGAATCTTCTCAAACGTTTTGAACAACAAAGCCAAGAGCAAAAGAATCTTCTAGAACAACAAAGCCAAGAGCAGAAGAATCTTCTAGAACAACAAAGCCAAGAACAAAAAAAATCTTCGAAATCTTCTCGAAGGTAAGTTAGAGGATTTTGACAACAGAATTATTGCCCTTGACGAGCGAGTCGAAAAACAATTATCGGCAATAGAGGCAAAGCTCGAAGATAAAATCGAATCCCTTACAAAGGAATTAGATAAAGTAAGGAAAATGAAGATTCGAGAAAGTTCTGGCGACTGTCCAAGGAAAATGGAGATGCATCCACCAACCTTCGATGGGCAAACTTCTTGGTCAATCTACAATAAGCAGTTTGAGGCAGCCGCAGCAAAAAATGGCTGGGATGAGGAAGACAAATGCATAGCTCTAACGCATGCCCTCAGAGGACCTGCTGCTGACAACTTCAGTGCTCTCGTTCAGGCCACTGACAAACGTTTTGGAGATGGCCATATGCAAGAAGTCTTCCGCGTCCAACTCAATTCCAGAGTCCAGAAAAGAGGAGAAAGTCTGCAACAACTCCAAGCAGACATCGAACGGTTGGCGCACCTGGCATATCCGGCTGCAGGGGAAGAAATCATCAACCAATTCGCAACCGAAGCCTTTGTCCGTGCTGTATCTAATATCAACGTGCAGCGAGCAATTCGAACTGCTGGCAAACGCACGCTTCCTGAAGCACTAACATTCGCCTTCATTATGAAGCAGCAGAACAGGCTTCTCAAGGAGTCCATCGGGTAAGAGAAATAGAAATTGAGGAGTGATCTTGCCAGAGAACTGCATTCCAAAGAAACCAGCGACATGGACCTGTTCGATGCTGGAACCATTGTATATAAATTCTATAGTATTCTCATGAAGAAAAAAAGCTCGTGGCCATCTATGCGTCCAAATGTAATACTAATTTTTGTTAAGGAATCTCGGTAAGGCGATCACAGCGAACCTATCGACCAAATGTCTACCTACAAAATCGTGTTTCATGAGAATACTATAGATTGGATATACAATGCTGGAACTATAACAAGACCGGACATCTTCAACGCCAGTGCAGATTGCCACCTAGAAGACCTGCATGTCAACATTGTGGAGGCAGACATTTTAACAACAACAATGTCAAAACTCCTACCCGCTCCGTTTTTCAACCGGGAAAAGCTGGTTTCTGGTATCGATGGCCCCAGAACCACCATCCAGGTCTCACTACACGGCAAGAAGCAAGTGGGTACGATCGACACCGGTGCCACTGCCTGCATTGTTAAAAGGACTTGGTGAAGATGGCATGGCTGCATAACACCAACACTTACCGTCTGAAAACAGCAACAGGAGAGGCAGCCAGAGTGTATGGGGAGGTTCATCTTACAATCCGTTTGGCAGAACTGGAGTTTTCACATCTATTTCTGGTAGCAGATATATAAGTGCATCGTTGGAATTGATTTTATGAAAGAGCATGGAGTAATTCTCTATATCGGAAAGCAAGTTCTCAAATACCGAAATGTGGAGATTCCTATTGCTTATGGCAATTAAAATTCATCAACTCTAAGGACTGTCATAAAGGAAGATATATGCCTGCCACCTTCTTCAGAAGTGTTTGTTTGGACAAAAATAAAGGGAGATTTGGGCAGCCATCGATACCTAATGGTGGAGCCAGACTCTGAACAGTCTTCTCAAAACATCATCCTAGGGAAGACCCTTGTGGCGCCAAAGAACAACATGGCGCCCGTACGGATACTCAACATCAAACCGTACGAAGTCAAGCTTAGAAAAGGAGAAGTTGTTGGAAAATGTGAATCCGTATCCGCAATAACTAAATTCACAGATACACAAGAATATGTGGACCCCAGGAAAGGGAACACTATGAAGTCAATTTCAAGTCTTCAAAATTAAGTGAATATCAGCTTAGTGTTGCTGGAAGACTTCTGCACGAGTACGCTGATATACACCCTTTTCCCAATGGGCAGTATGGTTCGAACACAACTGGTGCAGCATCGAATCGACACAGAAGACGCAAGACCTACTCGACAACCAGCAAGACGTCTCCCGTTAGCCAAACAGCCGAAGTTGAAGAGATAATATCAACCATGAAGAAAGATGGCCTAATCGAAAATTCTTGTCCCAGTTCTTGTCAAAAAGAAGGACGGAAGTACTCGATTCTGTGTAGACTATCGGAGGCTGAACGATGTGACAAAGAAAGACAGCTACCCTCTACCAAGAATCAGCGATACTCTGGATACAATGGAAGGAGCTGAATGGTTCTCAACATTGGACTTGAAGAGTGGCTACTGGCAGGTAGAAATTCATCAAGAAGATCGATAAAAGATGGCTTTCTCCACAGGAAATGGTCTGTGGCAATTTAAAGTATTGCCTTTCGGACTATGCAACGCCCCGGTAACATTCGAGCATTTGATGGAGTGCGTTTTGAAAGGACTTACCTGGAAATCTTGCCTAGTCTATTTGGACGATGTCATTGTTTATGGTTAAACATTTGATCAGCATTGTGTAAACCTTAAGGCCGTGTTCCAGAGGCTTCGAGAAGCTAACTTGAAATTAAATCCAGACAAGTGTGCACTTTTCAAGTCTGAGGCAATATACTTGAGACATATCCAGTGGCGTAGCGAACGCTTTGGGGGCCTCGTATCAAATATTTTTAGGGGCCCCCCCTTTTCCTTATATCAGCATATTAGATACATATGTAAGCTCAACTTGATATTTGATTTTGTACGGTAAAAGGGACAAAAAAACTGTTTTTATATATGTGTCTCGAAAACCGTTAATTTTTTCAAAAGATTTAAATCTTAGCTCATTAAATCATACAAAAGAAATATTATAAGATTATAACACTTTTTTGTATGAGAAACAAATTTTGAGAGTTGAAAAGATATCAATAGCTGTATTTTATTTTCCCCAAGATCTGATCTGGATTAGATTTGCATACGAAAATACAAGTTTACAAAAACAACACAAAATCCAACTTTGATTTTGGATTTCGATTTACAAATCCATTCTGACCACACACACTTAGCATTTTCTTTCAAAAATTAATTTTTTCTCTGACGTATAGATGGCTTTTTTTGTGTTAAAAATAGGGAGAAAACAGAGCATAGAGTTGAGAAAAAATACAGAAGCAAACAAATACACAGAGATGGGTATATAACACTCATGTCGCACTGGGATCCTGTTTGCTTTATTATGAAAATCTAGTCCGAATCAGATTCCGTGACATGTGATCCGAGGAGCTTATCTAGGGAGAGGTGAGAGCCAATTTCGACTAAAACGATTATCTTCGAAGTTGCATTCATATTTTTTTTTTCGATGCACTGTTTCTCGCAAAAGCCCCACTTGTGGAGCCTTTAATGAAGCTTTCGACGCCTTTACTTCTTTTTTTGCTATCACTCACACCCAAAATCTGCTGTGGGCTCTCGGTCTAATAAGAAGATGAACCTGAATACAAATTGTACAAAAAATGTTATCCATCAATAAATGGAGTTTGGAAAAGTTTTTCAATTTAGCTGGCCAATGAAGGTAAAGTTAAACAGAGCTTTCCATCGAAATGCAGTTTTATAAGAACTATTTCGTAATTTACCATTTTTTCGTCTAATTATCATGGGCTACTGGGATGTGGTCCGATAAGAAATAAAATGCACGACTGGATCGCACGTACTTGCTCTTATGTTCAAGTTGTGTGGAACTTAAGAACTTTAAAAAATATTCAAGTAATTATAGAAAAAGTATAAAAAAGCATTTAAATCGTTCTTTTAATTGTTTAAACAGCCTGATAAATAACTCAGAGCGCCAAAAAAATTATGCCATTTGATTACTTAAAAAAATATCAATATATGCAAAAAAAAATTTAAAATCGTTGGAGCCGTTTTCTTAAAAATTAATTTTTTATATATAAAATTTTTGTAACATTTTTCAAAAAAAATTTGGTATGCCAATTTTGAGTATATATTAATATACATTTAAAACTGAAATTTCAAAACAATTCATCAACCCGTTTTTGAAATATTGAATTTTCAAAAATAAAATTTGAATCTTTTTTTAAAAATTCAAAATTTATTTTTTCAAAAATTTTGGTATGCAGTATTATTTATATTCTAACAAAGCTTTTGTGCAAAAAAAATTCATTGAAATCGGATGAGCGGTTAATGAGAAAACCAAAAATAAAAAAAAACCGTTATATGACAGGTACCGTTAGTAAATGTTTTTTGTGATTTTTTTCTTACTTAAAGGTATATCATATCTACAATAATACACTGATTTTTTTTTATCAAAATCGTTGGAGCCGTTTTTGAGATAAATAATTTTTTCCTTAACGATTGTATGGCAAGTACCGTTATTTTTTGAGCTAAAAAAAATTCAATTTCCCCTCTGGAGAGTTACAAAAAAACCTTAAGTTCAAAATTTGAAGAAAATCGCTTCAGTGGTTTAGGCTGTAGGTTGAGGTACGGACAGACAGACAGACAGACAGACAGAATTGTGCCACCCACTTTTTTCGTGTTCTCTATCATCGTAATGTCATGTTTGATTGTTATCTCGAAATTTTTTTTTGCACGAATCCAAAACTTGCCCTATAGTACCTATGTATAGCGCAAGTAAAAAAGTGGTTGCGCGTTGCAGTTGTGGTTCCGTCAGTTGGTAGGAATTAGATAGAGATAACTTCACAGGAAGGAAAACTTTCGAAAAGACACAAGCTAACAAAATCGGTCATAGATACCTACATTTTAAATAATATGTACATAAAGTTTGTTCGTGCCCTGAAGTCACCCCGGGGTCACCCCAAGGCTTTTTTTGAAAACTCTTAAATCACCCTGACCAGCAAATTCTTTGTTTTTTGACACCTAGGGTCGCCCTGAAGTAGACATATGGAGGTTTCTTGCTGGGGCGAGTTGAGGTAAACAATAAATTGGCAAAGTGGCATGAGCTCCAAAGCATTTTTTTCGTGAATTCACGTGCTGCAGGAAATTCTCGTTTTTTTAAATAGAAGTTCAAGGAATACACATATTTACTTTAATAATAACATACAGAAATGGAAAGTGGAAGCTGTGGTTTGTTTCTATTAATTTTTAAAGAAATGCTGACTCATGCTTATTTCACAATTGAGGACCTATATGTGTTTTTTGAAAACCGAAAACACAGTTTATTTTGACAATTCTTGTGATTTTCAAGAAAACCTGGGTAACTCTAGGTACACGGAAAGAATTCTTGGATCATATCACGAAAAATGAGCTGCAAATTACGAAAAATGAATCCCGATTTATACCTTGGCTCCGAATTTCGTAATTTACGACTATTTGTTTGCAATTTGCAAAACTGAGCAAAATGAAGATATTGATACTCAAAAATCGTAAATCAACCCTCTCTAAGTATCAATTATGCTATCGAGAGAAAACCAAATTTCGAACAACAAATCGCAATTTGATCCAAATATTCTTCAATTATTGCACAATTTGTAAATTTGCAAAAAAGATTTGTGATCACCACTTTTATTTCGTGATATTGCCACTTGGAAAGATCAATCCCTGCTCTACCCTTCATTTTGCGTAGTACCTCGTGGCTTGATGGTTAGTGCGTAGGACTGTCATGCCGAAGGTGTGGGTTCGATTCCCAGCCGTGCCACCTAAAAACAGAAATGTTTTATTCGAGGTACTGCCTCTTGCGAGGAACTGACAAATCCTCCAAGAGTATACTTGTCATGAAAAAGTGCTTCTCATTTAGCCGTTCGGACTCGGCAAAAAACTGTAGGTCCCCTCCATTCCTGCCCAACAAACACGCACACAGGAATGGTTGTGAGTTGTAAGTCACTAGGCCTTGGTTCTCCTCGAGCTGTTGCGCCACCAAATTTATTTTTTTTTTTTTTTACCCTTCATTTTGCAGGTATACACATTTAATTTAATTTATTTGAAATAAATACTTTACGCTTGGCTCTACTTGGATTTGAACTCGCAACCCTCCAGTTGCGGAGCGAGCATGCAACCACCAGGCCAATTTGCATTACAGATCGTTGGTGTCACACATTGATGATGAGATACCTGCCATGTTGTGGTTCTCTATCTCTTCGAGAAGTAAATTGCGACAAGAAAGTCGTGATTTAGGATTTTTTTGTTGGTGTTTTGCGACTATTCTCATGGAGTTGCAAATTGCGACAGAAAAAACATAAATCAGTGATTGTGCATGATGTAAATTACTAAATATTTATCGCAAATTAATATTTTTAAATGCTGTTTGTGATATAATGCCTTTGGAGAGTAAATTACGCCAAAAAAGTTGTATTTTGCTATGAAAAGTACAAGCTTTAATCATGGATTTTAATTGCAAATCACTAAGAAACAAATTTTGTAAATTGCTACGTTTTGAATGTTAAATTACCAGTTTTTGTATTAATTTGGGAACAAAATGCCTTGATTTATGAATAAAACATGATTCGTAAATTGCAACTGCAAATTTTTCAATTGATGATTTTTCAATTCTCTCCGTGTAAACTTCAAGAAGCCAACCTATTAAAATTGTGTATCGAATGCCTCTCAATGATTTCTTACCCACGTCAAGTACTCTGAGTCTCGGGGCCCCTATACCTCGGGGGCCCCGTATCATTGATACGGCTGATACCGCGGTAGCTACGCTACTGGACATATAATTTCTTCCCAAGGAGTGAAGACTGATCCTGAAAAAGTCGACACCGTAAAGAATTGGCCAACACCACAGGATAAACATCAACTCCGGAGCTTTCTTGGACTAGCCACGTACTATCGTCGATTCGTGAAGGATTTTGCTGGAATCGCGAAAAAATTGCATCAGCTAACAGAGAAAGGCAAACCGTTCAAATGGTCAAGCGAATGCGAGAGAAGCTTTCAGGAACTTAAGCAGCGCCTATGCAATACACCAGTTATAGCTTACCCGACACCAGGGAAACCTTTCATCATTGACGCTGACGCTAGTAAGTAACGTGGAAATTGGAGCCGTACTCTCACAAGTTCACGAAGGAGAAGAGAAGGTTGTCACCTACTACAGCAAGGTACTCTCAAAGCCAGAAAGAAACTACTGTGAGACCAGAATGGAACTTCTAGCTCTAATATCGGCTACAAAACACTTCCATAAGTACATCTATGGACAGAGGTTCCTTCTTCGAACATGGCACACTTAATTGGCTCTTGAACTTCAAAAATCCAGAAGGTCAAGTGGCGAGGTGGGTCGAGAGATTGCAGACATACGACTACCAGATCCAACATCGAAGAGGAAGGTTGCACTCAAATGCCGATGCATCTCGGAGACCATGCAAACCGGACTGCAAGCACTGCACACGCCAAGAAGAGAAGGAAGTTGCTTCCATCCAGCGATTAAGAGCCGATCCCGTTTACGGTTGGAGTAACGAAGAACTGAGGACTGCCCAACAAGAGACTCGGATATTGAACCCATTCTTGCGTGGAAGGAACACCAAGAGAAACCAGAATGGGGTGACATCTCCGATGATAGAAGTCCAACTCTTAAAGCATATTGGGCACAATGGGACTCACTTCATGTACAAGAAGGAGTACTAAGACGAAAGTGGGAATCCATAGACGGGAAATCTTATGTGATGCATCTAGTCGTACCTCGTTCCAAAGTTGATGATGTTCTTCAAAAGATGCATGAGGGAGCTTCCGGAGGACATTTGGGGGTCAATAAGACACTGGAAAAGGTAAGGCAACGATTCTACTGGCTACATACAAGAGAAGATATCGAAAAATGGTGCCGAAAATGTGATACTTGTGCTGCAAGCAAGGGACCAGGCAGAAAAGTCCAGAGTAGAATGCAGCAGTATAATGTGGGCACGCCTTTTGAAAGAATCGCAATAGACGTTACAGGCCCTTTTCTAGAAACCAGAAGCGGAAACCGATACATCCTGGAAGTAATGGACTACTTCAGCAAGTGGCCTGAGGCATTTGCCATCTCAAATCGGGAAACCAAAACAGTCGCGGATCAAATTGTTTTCAACTGGGTAAGCAGGTTTAATGTACCCAAGGAACTCAATTCAGATCAAGGGAGGAACTTCAAGTCCGAAATCTTTCAGGAAGTTTGTACACTCCTTGGCATTAAAAAGACGAGGACAACATCGCTTCACCCAAAATCTGATGGGATGGTTGAACGATTCAACTGAACTCTTAAAGAACACGTTTCCAAAGTTGTAAATGACAACCAACGAGACTGGTATCGGCATATTCCATTATTCTTGATGGCCTATCGAAGTGCGGTACATAACTCAATAGGACATACACCATCAGAAATCCTGCTCGAGAGCACAATACGACTACCAAGCGAAATCAAATATCGATGTTATGCCAATGAGCCACAGGGAATAGACGACTACGTGGACAACCTAGTTGACATTCACGAAAGAACGAGGGCAAATATAAAGCTATCAAGTGATCGGATGAAAACACGATATGACACAAAAGCAACAACAATAGGATTCCAAGTGGGAGACCTTGTGTGGTTTTATAACCCCCACCGTCGGAAGGGACTTTCACCTAAGCTTCAACAAAATTGGGAAGCCCTTATAATGTTGTAACACGAATAAACGATATGGTCTACCGCATTCAGAGAGGATTAAGAGGCAAAGTGAAAGTAGCATAGAGCGACCGTTTACATCGTTATAATGGTGAAGGGAGTGATGGATTTGCTCAGGACGATCAATCCTAAGAGAGGGACAGTGTAACGACTTTCACATTTGAACTATAACATCTCACAACAGCAAACAAACGGACACAATAGAGCTTACGGTCGCAGTGCAAACATACCCCTTAGCTATAATTATAGCAACTCTCAAACGAAAGAAGCGCCATCTGCCGGATTATAGCAGATATACCAGCTGTCAAATAAAAGCTTTTGGAAGGGAAATTATTGAGAAATTTCTCCTACGGAAAGCTCGGGAAGCAGAGACCAGAAACTTCTATTTAGTTCCAGAGTTTGTCAAACAAGTATAAAAGGCACATGTTTGAACGGCAGCGAGACAGTTTGTTTTATCGTAAATGTATAAAGTCGGTAGTGATAAAGGTTAAAAGTTAAGTTGATGAATTAATTTCAGTGTTGAATAATAAATTGTTTTGTTTGTAGTAAGAAAAAGTAGTGTTTTATTTTGTGAAATAAACAAGTGAACGTTTTAAATAAAGTAAATAAGTTTTATTAGCGAACCTCTCACAACAGCAAACAAACAGACACAATAGAGCTTACGGTCGCAGTGCAAACATACCCCTTAGCTATAATTATAGCGACTCTCAAACGAAAGAAGCGCCATCTGCCGGATTATAGCAGATATACCAGCTGTCAAATAAAATCTTTTGGAAGGGAAATTATTGGGAAATTTCCCCTACGAAATAAATAAGTGAAAGTTTTAAATAAAGTAAATAAGTTTTATTAACGAACCTGAGAAAATATTACAATATAAATAACAATTGGTTATGTTTATATTCTACTACAGCGGTTCTTAAGTATTGTATTATATATATTATTATATATATAATTATATTTAGATTGATAATATTATATGTTTCAATTTCTTCATTGGTGAGTAGGTATATTTGGATGAATCGAACCATGTTGAGCTGATAATGCATTATCAATTGTATCAATTTGTCAAAATATAAATTTTGAAGAATTATTTGTTTTAAGATTGATCTATTGAGTTAAGGTTGTAAACTAAAATATTTCTATCATTTAATATAGTTTTCTCAATAAATTCAATTGAGTTGTTAAAATAATAATGAACTTTAACCTGCTGATTTATAGCTGTTACAGTGTTATGTACGTTAAGGTCTACTTCATCTTAATGGTTTGTTATATCTTTTTTATCGATATCGCAACGGCTACGCAAGGAATTATAAAAAAAGCAAGACAAATTTGCAATTTTGATATATAATTTCAAAAATTTTCTGTTTAAAGCTTGGGAATAGACTATTCATTATTTTTATAGAGTATCTACTTACTCCAACCAACATTTGCAAGCCAACGATCGAATAATAGTTTACTTGGTACCAAATCATGACGTATTTTAACGACTGACAAACTGCCGTAACCTATTTCGTGGCTTTATTTAGGTAGTTAAGCTAAAGTGTCATGATAACGTAAAAATTGACAATCATTCATTGGTTTCGGGGTTTAATTGGTGAAATGAATACATACACATACACAATGAATATGATTAAGATCTATCAAAAAGATGGTTTCGACCATTTCTGCAATCCATTGGAAAACAGAATTGATTTATTTTTTGATTTAAAATCAGTTTGGTAGATCTACAGTTTTGGCAGATATACCCTCTCTAGTGCTAAAAATAATTAGGTATTTGTTTTGATCGCCTTAACTTATATCGGTCGTGAGAATTTTGTTCAAAATATGAAGAAAATTATTTACAATTAAAAAAGAAAAGTTTAAAATGAATCGGTATATCCCACGTGCTCATATATGTTAACTTGAAACGTATAGACAAAATAGACGAGGCCGAAACTATACGAACACATTGACGAAAAAAAATTCGAGCTTAAATGGTATTCCATTCACCAAAAAAAAAAAAAAAAAATTTTAGACTGAATCTGAATTAACCAAAGGATTTTGGACTTGTCTTGGAATAAATTTTTAAGGGTCCCAAAAATTGTATTCATCTCTTTTTTTCGTAGATTTCTAAAATTATCAATCAATGCATCAATTTTATTAAAAAAAAATATAAATTCATTGGCACCGGCTTTTTCAAATTATTTTGTATGTTAAAATTATCATGACAAAAACTTGTTTTTTCATAACCCATCAGAAAAAAATTATTGTATGAGTTTTATCTAAAATAGAAAAAAAAAAAAAAATATGTAATAATAAAAAACTCAACAATATTGATTTTTTGAATTACCTTTTTAATTCTCAATGAGTTTCAACTATTCATTTTTTTTTACCAACTTTAAAAATTTTACGGAAGAATGTTGCCCCTTTTCAAAAATATTTATTTTGTACACACTTTATATCCATGGAGAAGGTAATCTTAAATTAACACATATTCAACACATTTTATGGGATGATCGAAGACCTTCTTTGGTCTGCGTTAATTTTTGTTGACATTTTACATTAGTTTTTATTGAACGGAAATTAATATTTACAGTTGGTTCTTAATTCTATTTGTATATTATTATTACATTGACATTTTAATTTGTTTTGGCACATAAGGGGCCTAATTTTATACATTGTTTTATTTTTATAAAAATTATTTAAAAGATTGTGATTGATGGTTATATACTATTTAATACTATGAAGATGATTCATCTCGGGTTGTTCAAATCCGGTTGTCTTTTGGAAGGATGTTGGGTTTCGGTGGCTTCTAGCCACGGTGATAGTTTGACGCTGCATCTTCGTAAAATTGAATTGCCTCGTCGTCGTTGATAGGAATAATTCCGTTGTCCAGTAGTGCTGAAACATCAAGGTATCGTGGCTCGGAGTGTCTCTCTTCACTTGTGATGGTTCTCACCAGAGGGTTTGGATGATTGTTTAGGTTGTTCGTCAGTCTTTTGGCAGCACTGATCATGTATTTGTCAAGGGGTGTTATTCCAGATGCCTCGTAGAGACGCTTGTTGCTGAAATGTTTTCGCCGCCGTTGGTCGAATTTTTGTTGACATGCGGTCAATACTGTTTACTTTTCGTGCTTCAGTAAAAAAAAATTGTCCAACTATGAATTTTTGTCTAACATTAGAGAAAATCTAATTCCAACTACCAAAATTTTTGATCGATTAAGAAGAAAATTATTTCCTCTTATTTTTTATTGATTATTTTGAAACATCAGATAAGAAAAAAAGTAATGCAAATTTTCGCTTAAAACTGTCTTCGAACGTCGAAAAGTGTGAGATTGCATACCTTTTCCTAAATATAAATATATATATTTTTTTGTTGGTGTGACCACCCCTCCCCCCTCCCCCAAGGAGTGAAGCTGTATATCTACGCCGCTGAGATATCGTCCATCGTTCCAAAAAGGAATGATGAAGTTCTTCCAATAATATTCATTAATCCTCGTTTAGATCTACGATTTTCGTTGGGAAAATGTTATTTCTGACAATATCATCATTTCGTGATTGGTATAAAGGTCCTACATTTTTCTCCATTCCGATTAAAATATTACGTATTTCATTTGGACTTATTATGTGGATAATTAAATCAGATTTAAATACTATGTCCTCCATTTTGCCATTTATTTGATCTAATATGGGTTGCACATTAATCATTGCTGTTATGAGGTTCATGTTGTTCAGCATTATTAGTATTAGGATTACCTGCCTGCAAATTTATACTTTCGTTTAATATTTGTTGAATGAATATTTTCCAATTTTGCAAATCTATATATAGGTTCTTCCTTATGTCTAACAGCTATGTAGTTCTTGGTATATGCTCTTTCTCTATCGTCAACATATTTTTCTCTTCCTTTGTTAACCTTATTTGGAAGATTCGTTTAAGCGTTTAAAATATTATCCCTTATTTTTACGTATTCTTTTTCCTTATTTTAAACTTTTGTTGGACTGGTTCTAATAGTACTATGTATCCTATTATTATATGTTCGGACTGACAACTGTATAGTTCGTTTTACTATCAACTCTTTCTGTTCCTGCTTTATTATTCT
Organism: Dasysyrphus tricinctus; assembly: GCA_963921185.1. NCBI lineage: Eukaryota > Metazoa > Arthropoda > Insecta > Diptera > Syrphidae > Dasysyrphus > Dasysyrphus tricinctus. The sequence goes on from OY992531.1 coordinate 141,219,412, forward strand.
AAATATTTCAGCTAAACTACTGTGAAAACGTTCAACATCCGGTATGGCTGTTTGGCTTGGTGTAATCATTGTATATGAATCTAATAGTATTATCATCAGACGAAATTTTTTCTCGACTCCTTCACAAACCAGATGTCGTATGATCGCTTCTCACAGAAAGGGAAATTAAAAATTCCCTTACTGAGGGAAAAAAACAACTGAGCAAACAGCACAAGAGCCCATAACAAATGGCAGATAAAAACAAGAAAAACTGGTTACTTTTTCGATTTTCTTGTGTTTAGGAATAAGGGAGAGGAATAGGATAGGAACATTGTAGCATGTAGCATGTGGGTATATCTACTTGCGGCTACGATAAGCTTTTTTTTTTTAGAAGTCAATGTAAAAAAAACTGTAAGTATGAGCAAAGCACACACAAAATGACAGAGAAAAAAACTTGTTTGTGGTTTCGGGTTCGATTTGTTTGGTCTCTCTTGTCTGAACTCTGGTAGTTTATTTTGAAGTAAGAAAAAGTATACTTAAAAAAATTGAGATAGAGAAACTCATTCGAAGGTAGTTTGAGTTTGGTTTTCTTGTACCAGAAGTTTTTCAATTAATTCATTTTCAATATTTCAAGCTATTTTTCATGCACTCTAAAAGGAGTTAGGCATCTGCCTGCCTAATTGGAGTTCTGAGTGATTTCTTTGCAGAAATGTGATGTCAATTAAAATCTATAATTTGTAGCTATTGAAGTGGGTGGACAGTTATTTTTGGTTGAAAACATGAACCAAGAATTTATTTCATCTTAAAATTGTCGGGGTTCAGAGTAATTTAATATTTACAAATTTAAATCTTCGTGGCCACTTTTTTTTCTTGCAAGGTTGTTATAGTTTTTTTTATAGTTAATTAGGAAGGTACCTACTCCTGTGTTTCTCGTCTAAAACGATCAAGTTAAAATAAGAGGGAGCTCCAAAATATCAATACAACCGTTGCATTATGAAAGTTAACAAAAAAAATAAATTAAGTATTCCTATGTACATATATCTATTTTTGTAGACACAAATCTGAGACAAAAAACTATTTTTCTTGTAAATTTTGAACTTCCCACACTTTATTCCAATTTTATTTACAACGGTTCAAATATTATCGATAGAACTTTCGAACCAATGTTCAAAGTGTTTTATTTAATTTAATTTTATTTTATTTTATTTTATTTTATTTTATTTTATTTATATAATTTATAGGCTTCTTGAAGAATTATACAATTTCTAGTCTCATTTTTGTCAAAACTGTATGACTATGATTTCAATATTTTTTTTTAATACAGAAGCTTCCAAAAAATAAAACAGTATTGTATACCAAAATTTTCAAAACAATTTTTTTTTTATTTAAAAAAAATTTTTCCATTTTTTTTTTTTTGAAATCAAATAATTCGAAAACGACATCATCGATATTTTTGAAACTTGATACTCAAGAGTTTTTTAATACTTTCCAAAATATTTTAAGGAAATATTTTACTTTTATGAAAAAACAACGGTACCCTACATACAAAAGTTTAAAAACGGTTAAAGAAAATATTTTTTTCTCAAAAATTACTCCTACGATTTTAATCAAACTTTTTTCGTATGCTAAAACTATCAAAAATCATAAAATTTTAATCTTAGCAACTATTAGTAGTACCTCTCATACAATGGTTTTTTATATTTTGAATTTTCTTATTATCAGCAGAACGGATTTAGATTAATTTTTATATATGGGTGATTCCGTCTCAATTGTGATTCTTTGTGTCCAGTGCTTTTTTTGTTATTTAATGTAAAATGTTCGTATATATTTTTGATTTAAATTGTGTAAATGGCTATTTACTACAATCTGCATTCGATATCATGACCCAATTTGCTACTTTCTAATGAAATACTTCATTAAATTGAAATGTTGTCCGAAGAAAAGTTTGAGTGCAATACTTACTTGACAAAATAATGCAAAAATTAAGTCAAAATACTTATTGCTGAATAAAATAATCACGAATGAATGTTGTCCGAGGTTTTGGTTCTATTTTTGAATTAAAAAGATTTCCCGCTCAACCGCCATTTTGCTTTAGCTTTAACACGTATGTATTGTGGTTTTCTAAGAGATAAACTAGTTATGTATAATTAACAACAGTCATTTTAATTTTTGAACGTTGTTGTACTTTAAGAGTGATATGTTTTCATGGGATGAAAGTATGTCACAAATTTATTTGTCAGTACCGTGGTAGTATTTTTAAAGCATGTTATAACATGTTTTTGGCTGGTTATCACAATTTTGTGTTCCTTTTAACGGCATAAGTTAAAATTGTCGGGGAAATAATTTTTCTCGTTAGCATAGAGAAGTAAGGTCACATAAACTGTCTAAATGTCAGTACTGTGGATGTCAGTACCGTGGCATTTCAATACTTTTTGAACTTTAATTAAATATAATTAACTTATTTCTTGCAATAATACTTTTTTCTACCAATTTTCTTTGTAAGAACGGTAGCGGACGAGCCAAACAAAAATCATTCCGTGTAATAAAAACTAAGTAATAACCCAGCACAAGGAAAAGGGTTCAGAAAAACAGACTTCAAAAACGAAAAAGATATAATTTTTTAAAGAAAAAAAGGGAAGTAGAAATGTCAAGAGGTCAAAACGTATTAGACAATCAAAAATCTCAACAAAAATATGGTCAAAAAGTGGGAGAACTAAAAACAAAAAGAGTTTCATTATCGTCTATACTAGTTTTAGTACATTTCACTATATTTTTTTTCTTTAAAAGCTGTAGCAAAATGCTTTTACTGATATGATACTCTGACTAAATGAAGCCACAAACACAAAACAAAAATTGTTTCCAAGAAGTTTTAATTTTTGAAAATATTCTAAAAAAAGAATCACAGTTGGCAGAGAATCACCCATATACATACATATTTCAAATAAGTTCAAATAATATTGCACATCAACATTTTCAAAAAAAATAATTTCTGGACTTTTAAAAAAGTTTCAAATTATTGTTTTGAAAATTTGATATCTTGAAAACAGTTTCAGATTTTTTTTTTTAAATTTAATTTTTATATGTAGGTACATAAATAAATACTTAAGATTTGCATGTGAACATTTTTCCTTTAAAATGTTGTAAGAATTTGATATATAAAAATTATTTTTTTTTAAAACCGCTCCAACAATTTTAAGTTTTTTTTTTTCATACAATCATATATGAGGCTGTGAGTGCAAAAGCGGTTTAACCCACTTTTTTTTTATCATGTTTTTCGTTTTGAATCGAGTTTTAATCATATTTTTACTGAGATTCAAATTAGTGAGGCGGCATAGCGCCCATATGAAGCATGATTGTGCACTTTGTGATAAAAGCAAATAATTTTAATCATTGTTGGCACATTATAAAAGAATGATTTTAAGATATTGGGCCACCTCGTATCTCCGCCCATTTAGGTGGGCGGGGCAATTTTGTTTTGAAAATGACTTGAAATGGAAAAAAATTATAAAAAAATAACGACAACACTTACAATATTTTGCTATATCTTTTTTGAAAGCCAAAACGCCATTCTTAAATTCTGTTTTTAAATTAAGTTATTTGAGTACATAGTTTTCGAAAAAATCATTTTCAAACTCAGTTTTGAAAAAAAAATGTTGAAAAAAAAATGTATACTGATTTTTTTTTAACTTTGCGTAGTTATATAAAAATTAAATTTTTATTTTTCAGTGCTCCTATCAATTGTGGATCGAATTTTGAGAACCAAGTTCTTTTAAGTACCTTAGTTTTTGAAAAAAAACTGAAAATTATAAAAACCATTTTTTTCGTAGACAAACTTTTTTTGAGTATTTGTCTAATGCATAACGTAATTTTTGATCAAAAACACTTTGAATTTGTACCTATTGACAAAAACAACAATATAGACCAGTAACTGTCAAATCCCCTCCCTCGTCAAAAAAAAATATATTAGAGAGTATGAAACCTCATATGACAATTCTTTTTATTTAATGACTTGAATGAATGAATATAAGTAGAAGGCTCACCATTATTTCTCAAAACGCAAGCGAGACAGTGAAACAGTTGGTTTGGGTTTATTTGCACATTAGTGTTTAGTGTTGATTTTTGTCGTCTTGGTCAAACTTACAAGTGAACGAACTTAATCTTTCCTCTTAATAAACATCGCTTTCATGGCTTTTAAACCTTCAGCGTTCCTAAGTTTGATCAGCTTTCATGAATCATGGGCAACCACACATGTAGTCGAAGATACAAGAAGAGCAATTTCCTCAAACAGCTTGTAAAAATGTAGCCACTATGTCAAATTAAAAAAGTCCCTATTATGTCCAATGGTACACAAGGATACTGAGCTCTTCGGAGATCACATTTTTCGTGGAAAGCCAAGCTGCTATCAAAGCAATAGCCAGTGAGACTATAAGATCAAAGACAGTAGAAAAGTGCCGAGGAATACCGAATAATATTTGTAACAATAACCAAGTCAAACTTTGCTGGGCTCCTGGACATAACAATAAAGAAAGGAATAGAAGATGAACTGGCAAGGAAAGGGTCAGTATCAAAAAGAAATAGTAGTAGCCAATTAGAAAAGGGACCAGACGTCTCAATCGGCGTGGTTAAAAGTAGAATAGACCTAATAACGAAAGGGCAAATCAATAACTCCTAGAAGTTTAAGGCCTAGAACTAATGAAAAGAAAACTCAGTATATTTTATCGCTGAGTAAAAAGAATATTAGAATCTTGATAGATGTACTAACGGGTCATTGCGCCATTATTGGCACAATGGCCACCTGACTCAGTGTTTTCACACCCAATTTCCAACCATTACCAACCATTAAACACTACTACTTTGCGACTGTTCAAACCTCCAAACAAATCGCCTACGTTACTTTGGAAACAGGGTTGTTGGAGAACAGGACTATCTAGCGCATGTCTGAATGGCATGAAAATTCATAGAAAGCACAGGCTGGTTCGCAAACGAACCAGTCTGTGTGAACCAATAGTTTTTTTTAAGGGGATCACAATGGACCAATAGAGCCCCTTGTACGCAACATCCTCTGAGCACGCCCCTCCTTACCTAACCTAACACAACCTATGTCTGGTTGAAAATCTCGAAGTTCAACGTGTTACTCTTTTTTTCGGGGAAAACACCACTGAACAGCAATATGTGGTTATTGCGCCGATCACGGCTGTGCTCATTGACCAAAGGGCAATACGACCTTCACGATATTGTTTAATATGAAGATAATTGATTAAAAAACATGCCTGTGGCAGGGTAGAATTTCGATAAGGTTTCGCAAACTTGTACACAAGTGTTAACATGTATGCACATTATGTATTATTTATAATTATCTTTTATAAGCCGGTCTTACAATATATTATTTTTAGTGGATTATGTACTATAATTAAGCATGTTTTAACCTAATTTGTAACAAATATTTAAATATAACTACTATATTATATAACTACGCAAAGTTAAAAAAAAATCAGTATACATTTTTTTTCAAAACTTTGAGTTTGAAAATGATTTTTTCGAAAACTATGTACTCAAATAACTTAATTTAAAAACAGAATTTAAGAATGGCGTTTTGGCTTTCAAAAAAGATATAGCAAAATATTGTAAGTGTTTTCGTTATTTTTTTATAATTTTTTTTCATTTCAAGTCATTTTCAAAACAAAATTGCCCCGCCCACCTAAATGGGTGGAGATACGAAGTGGCCCAATATCTTAAAATCATTCTTTTATAATGTGCCAACAATGATAAAAATTATTTGCTTTTATCACAAAATGCACAATTGAATAGCTAAGCCGCCCCACTAAATAGTATACGTCACATTTTTGGAAAGCTTTTAGAAATTAAAATTTTAGCTTTGATGACTTTTGATGCATAAATGTAAAAATACGAGACAAAAATATCAACAATGCCAAAATATGGGTTACACCACTTTTGCACTCACGGCCTCATATTGCTTTGAATTAAATCTGAGAAACTCAACGCTCCACATCAAAAAACCAAGCGATAAAAAAACCTGTTTCCACCTACATACAAGAAAATAAGAACGAATACCTACGCAAATAGACATCAGTTTCTGATTTTCATTCCAATCTATTTTAAAGGCTCCCAACACGAAATGCATTTCGGGTGCCTTATCTTGGCAAAGAACAGTCATCGAGAACAAAAGAATTTGTTTCTGTTTAGAAAATATGCGATGTGTATTGAACCTTTATGTAACGATAAAAACTTGTTTTGATCCTCTTTTTTTGTTTCCTCTTCTCCTCAATGTCTGTACCTACGTATGTATGTATGTACATACATACATACCAATTCATTCTTTATTTTTTTCGGCAGTTTGTTTTTGTTCCCTTCTCACTCTCGTATATTGGCACTGCTGTGACGTGAGGAGAAGGAAGATAATTGCCTTCTCTCATGCAGTGAGGAAATAATGTATTTTTTTATCTTTCATCTGCTGTGAGTTGGGTGTGAAGCTATGATGAGGGAATAATACACTTCTTGCTTCAGTCGTCTGTAGCGCTAGTATCTTTTTCCTCAAGTAATACTACTATTCGATTTATATACAATGGTGTAATGTACATTTATATTTCATTATTAAAATATTCTGTTATTGTAAATGTTTTAAATTCATTGTCGGATACGTGTTTAGTTGGTTAACCTATTCTTGTAAAATGTTCTTCTATCTAAAGCCTCTGATAAAGTACAAGCATTTCTATCATTCAAATGATAAACAAAACCAAATTTCGAAAATGTGTCTATAAAAGTTATGTTTCATGATTGTATAATCATCAATGTGGATAATTAAAAAATTGGCATCACTAAAATTGGCATCACTTTGAAAGACAAGTACTGAGACCTGTCAAAAATTCATTTATTTGATTTTGAAACATTAAGAAGTTGTCTCACAAATTATAATTTGGCCCATTTTAGCGGTCTATTCCGAACTAACTTGCATTTGGCATCCACCAAATCCAATAAAATTGCATTTGCACAGTACTGGAATTGGACAATAGGAGATGAGTGGGTTAATCAAACTACAGCTGGCAAATCTATGAACCGAAAAATATGTGTATGCAAATGTGTTTCTACTAGCCGAATGTCTTATAGACCCAGGCGCGGATACAGGGGGGGGGCAATGGGTGCAATTGCCCCCCCCTGGGCAAGAACGAACGAAGCATAAAATATGAATTTTATAAAATGTGATCAAAACAAGGTTATTTTGTTTTACGTTTATAAAAATCTTCTTGGCAGCGCCGCGTTGCAGCAATGAATGGTTGTTCGTTGGCCGCTGGCTGACCAGGTTCAGTTAAGAAAAGTTCCGCTATGCACAGATAGTCTTCAAACCAACTGATTGGAAAGCTTATAACTTCGGTTTTAGATCTCGATCTTCAAAGTTAAGGTCTTTAATCAAAAGATAAATGTCAGGCTACATTACTGTATGACATTATATGAGAAAAGCAATTTGTTTCATACTAGGGAGTATGTTGATTCCCAAATCGATTTCATTTTTACTTTTCAAAATGCTATGAATGAAAAATTTCACAGCTTGAAAAACAACGTTTTAAAAAGTTATCTTTCCACCTCCAAACCTACTCTACAAAATTTGTTAGTGGTTTTTTATAGTTAAATGTAACGGGAGAGGCGGCAGGGGCACTTATGTCTAAATTATCAATCTTAAATTTAATTTTAATTAAAAAAAAATAAATCTTTAAAATACGTCGATTTAATTAATTTCAAAAATGTCTAACTTTGCTTCAAATGCTCGGATCTACAGGATAAAGATATCTTATTAAAGTTAAAATAATAAAACTCCATTTGTGTATGAAAGTTATTGAGAAATATAAAAAAATCACGCTAAAAGGGTGATAGAGTAAGATAGAGATAGAAATTTCTCTAGAGCGATTCTCGGATATCTGTTTTCTCCTCTGGTGAGCTTATTTAATGACTGTGTCTGTGTTCACTTTCAGAGCTGCTCGCCGCCTTTTTACTCTGAAATGGATACGAAATTTAAGAGTATGCACATGTGTTTCGAGTTTTGCGCTATACGCAGCGATACGTGCAGGCGTGCTGCGCTGCACATCTGTTTTAACCATAAGATACGTTTTTGATGTATGTAAGTACTTCTGAGGATCTTTTCAATTTTTTGGATGCGTTTTAGGAACTTCCGTGTTCCACATCATTAAACTGTCGAAGAGTACGAATCCAACGAAGAAGATTGGAGAGAAACCAGGAAATGACTACAGCCGTCACTGCCGAAGAGAAGTTGGATGGAACTTTTACACCTAAGGAAAGGATAGTTGTTTCGTCAATTCGATTGTCAAATGATCACCATTTTTCGACGCGCATATTGCCTTGTATCGAACTGCATGAGTCTGGCAACTCTACTGTCTATGTTTTGAGCTTATATGAAACATTTACCTATATTAAAATTTAACGAAATAAATCTTTTTTTATCAACGTCCTTCCATTTTGTTGCAAACGCTTTTGACGTTTGTCAACACGTTCTCCGGCTTCTCAATATTTTTGTTGCCAACTTGATCTTTTTACTGCAGAATTTCACCGCAGATGATGTTTTCGAAGATGTGACTTTAGCAAACTGCATTATCGAACACAATGCTTATGCTGCTAAACTTGTATTTGCCTTTTTGAACAGAAGACTCTTGTAGTTTGCGTTTTGATAACATTCTGCAAAATACATTTTAGACGCTGATGGCGTTCTCGAAAACGGCCTTTTACCGGCAAGGCTAGGTTAGGTTGTACCAGCAAAAATAGAGGCTGGAAATTTCACTCGAACTCGAACGATATGTGTCTGAATAGAAGCATATCACTGTCTCATTATGTTTTCCGAGCATAATATTGTGGAACTACACAGATCCAGAGGGAACTCAACAACGCTGTAAAGATACCATGCTATATGTAGCTATACAAACTGCAAAACTTCATTTCACAAAGTTCAAAGTACCCTCTTTTCGAGACTCTGTGGCAGTTATGTAAGAGTTAATTGCTTTCTTCAAATTTCAAACTCATCAACTCACATGCTTTGAATGACCAGGCATGTACAGCGGTATGAAGTGTACTCAAATTTTCTATAGACCTCATCAAGATTTTGGAAACTTACGGAAATTGCCCCCCCCTGAACGATATCCTGGATCCGCGCCTGTATAGACCTATGTACTTGCGGATACCCGGCGTGTGCTATTTCGCTAAAAAAGAAATACATATGAACATTTTGTTGATTTGTTGGAAAAAAGGAAGTTTTTGTATGGGAAGATTCGAAACCTATTTCATGAAACCGAATCTTCGCCTAGTTGCCATTGAATGGAACAGAAGATTACATTTGTGAACGTCTAGTAGAACTTATATGTATATACATATACAAACATATGTGTGTGGACAGAATTATGTGCTCGGTTTTGCTTCTAATGTTAATCCTCAAGAGTCGCATATTTCCGTTGTAGGTACCTAAATGTTTTCATTTTCCACATTTTGTTTTGGTAAAAATTATTTCACAGGCACTAATCGATTAATTTTTTCTTTTTCAACCTCAGAAATTCAAAATAAAATTTGGATTTTATATGAAAATGACAACAACATAGCTGTCACAAGAAAATCACATGTGACAATAACCTTACGCAGACCGAATTTGATTATTGTGACTGTCAACTATCACATATCACCTTAGCCGATTCCACCCAGTTTCTGTCAAATTAAAATTCTCCCTTCTTGGTTTCCTGTCGTATTTTACTTCGTTACAACGATCGCAATTGTTTATAATATAACTCTCCAAATATAGTATAGAAGCTTTGGAAAATATATTTTATTTTAAATGTTTTGGTATGTTTAATTTACTCCAGAATGGTAACTTTCTCTTGTATGATATAAAGAAATTTGCTTCAATAATTCTTCTTCTGTCTATATATTTTCTGCTCTATATGTGCATCTTATAAATTAAACTGTTTTACTATTTGAGTTAATATTTCTTATAATTTCTTGAAAGAATTCCTTTCAAATTGTTTTCTCTTAATAAATTTTCGCAATTGTTTAACTTTTTTTTTATTTTTATCTTATTTCCATGAATTATTTCGATTTCCCTATTTTGTTTGTACAACTAATATTATTTGAGTTCTGAATTTATTTATTATCTCTTCTTTCATTGGAATATAATCTCATAAATTTTCTTCTGCTGAACGTATAGTAACTAAGTCATCAATGACATTATTTTCACTTGAACATTTTGTTGCATTTGCTTCACTGTAGTTTAATCTGAATCTGATTCTAATTCTAATTCTTTATTATGAATATTTATAGTTTCTGTTTTCATTGATTCTTAGTCATCACTTATTTCTTCTTTGATTCTTGACAAAAAATCTGCTATTTTGTTATCTTTTCCTCTCAAATAATCTATTGTAAAATCATATGCATTTAACTTTACTATCCATTTTTGATGTCTAGCTGATAAATCTTTTCCTTTGTATTTTGTTACTAAATAGGTACATATATAAAACGTAAATGATCACAGGGTACCTACATATATGAATTTTTTTTCCGTAGGTAGTGTCTAAAATAACCTAGAGACCGAACCACAGCTAGAAATTCCTTATCTGTTGTTGAATAATTTCGTTCTTCAAAGAGAGAGAGAGAGGAAGATCTTGGTTAATTGCTTAGTGCCTCAAGTGTCAAGTTTCTAATCGCCAATAAAATTACTAGGCAGATTTGACGACTTTTATTGATTTGATAAGATACAGTGAATTGTTTTAAATTAACTAAGGAAACGAGACAGTAACATATTAATATTTTAAAAGAAGCAACAGTGGCGTAGCTAGAGGGGGGGGGGGGGGGTGAAGGGGGCGGGCACCAGTAGTTAGGGCGGCAAATGGGAAAATCATCTTCGTTGTTCATGTGATGTTGTAAGCTAATTAAAAAAAAATTTTCATTGAAAATTTTATTAAATTTTTATTAGAAAAGATGCAATTTTTATAGTATTCAAATTTGTAGGGGTGGCAAAATCATCCTCGTTGTTCATAAGAAGTTGGAAATAAACACAAGTTAAATTTTTGTTTAGTAAATAATTTAATCAATTTTTATTAAATTGAAATCAAAAGGGGCGCAAAATCATCATCGTTGTTTAATACAGAAGTTGGAAATAAACAAAAAAGTATTATTTTTTAAGTTGAAAATTCTATAACATTTGTAGGTATAAGAACGTACAATTTTTCATTGTGTTCAAATCACTAGGGGCGGCAGAATCATGACCGTTGCTCATTATAGAAGTTGGTAATAAATATAAAAGTTTTTTTTTTTAATTAACAATTCTTTCAAATTTTGAAACAAAATGGCTTTCGTAGTGACCATTCTCTTTTGTAGCTTTACATATATGTATGGGTTTGTTAATTCTCTAAATTTAGAGTTCAGAGGGGTTGACCTTTCTCAGAAAATTTTTCGCGTTAGATTTGAAAAAAAAAATCTGTAGATAGAGAAAATAAAAATAGATATTATTTAAACAAGACCGATAAATGTATAAAAATATAAAAAACATTACAAAACTTTTTTTTAAACATAAAACCAGTAAAACCAGCAAAAAAAGCTGTAAAATGTACATTTAAAAAATTCTAAATAAGACATTTTTGCTTAGACTATAATGCATATAATGAATAGTCACCAGTTATTTATTTATCTAAATAATTTTGTTTAACTTATAAGACAAAAACTTATAAAATAGACTTAAAAAATAAGACCTTGCATGAAATATTGGATTTATATTCTTTCTCGCAAGAGAAAGTCTTAGCCTTCTTGGTACTTCCCTAAAAAGAAAAAAATGCGACTTGAGAAAAGTAGCAATCTCTATGTGAAGAAAGCATACAAGGGCCACTGAGTCGAGCATTGCTCATTGCAGGGACAGGATTTAAACACATTCCTTCCTATCATAAAAAAAATACAAGCAGCTATGAATATAATGAAAGTTATAGATATTGTCGTTGTGGCACGCGACAGTGCGTTTGTAAATTTTGTTTAGGATATTTGTTTATCAAGAAGAAGGAAATTTAAAGGAAAACAAAATTTATATGCGTTAGATTACTTATTTATGTTATAAATAAAAGATATTATTTTGAATAACTTAAAAACACTTAATTTATTTATTTATTTACTTAAATGCATTTCGAAAGAAATGCAATGCAATGCAATCGTCAGCATTTTTTGTTATATCAATGACGCCATAGAAAATTGGTACGATAATTGTCCAAAAATGCAGGGTGGCAACTATATTTATAGTGATAAAGTTGTCAATTTGGTGCATATAATCGTCAGTTTCTTTAGAATTTGCTTAAGACAAACAGTCGGGTTTATAAAAGGGTATTTGCATTAGTGGGAGGTTAGTGCGGTGACCTGAAATAACACCAAACGAAATATTGTCAAATTTTTAATTTGGCTTTTTTTCATTTACAAAAACGAAAGTACCCCAATTTGGTTTTATTTCGTAAGCCCGAATGAAATAATCTGCCCTAGCGAGGTATCCGTCGGAGAGGAATTTTCTCCGATTTCATACGAATCGGAGAACTTTTGCTTCGAGGTATTCTTCCGAACAGCTGTTCGTAACATTTCTCCGAAATTATCTAACGCACACCGGCGATTTGCGTTGCAGTGCGATCAAGTGCATTTTTGTGTTCGATTTTTGACAGGTTCACACAAGTTTTTCTCCGATATCCTCCGAGAGTTTTTCTTCGCGGAATTTGTTGTAGTGATAAGAAAATGTAAGCAATACACAAAAAAAAAACAATTTATTGATGTAATTTTATGCACTTATCGACTGGTTCTGTGTTTTCAGGGCAAATGCAAACGAAAAAACAACCACAAGGCATTATGAGCTTATGGTTACCTTAATGCAAGAAAAACCAGACATTGCTCAAAACTACACCAAAAGGTCTCCAGAAGCTGTTGCTGCATTTTGGGACGATGTCACAGACCAACTTAACCAACTAGGACCACGGCAAAGAGATGCTGCTCGCTGGAAAAAAGTACATACATACATACAACATACATGATCTACCCAGTTAAGTTATCTTTAATTTGTATGTTTATTTCTTTTAAAGTTTGGAGTGACTATAAAGGTAGCGCTAAACGACGAACATGCTCGCCGAACTTGTTGGTTTGCGTTATCCCCTACACGACGAACACGTTTGACGAACATTCATTTCGTGTTGATTCTTAAAAGCGTAAGCATGTGCGATAAAGAAGCACAAGTCATTGCATTGTAGTAATTTCACAGCAAAAATGAGGTTTGCTCGCGAACATGGCCCTACATGACGAATATCGAAGCCAACGAACACGAAAAAATCGAAATTTTTCGCCAGCAGCGAGCCGTTCGCGAACCATCCCCTACACGACGAATATATAGCGAGCACGAACAAGTTCGGCGAGCATGTTCGTCGTTTAGGGCTAGCTTAAGGCTAGTCGCGCACATGCAACTGCTACTGCAACAAAACAGTTTAGTCACAAGTTGACCGATGAGCGCGCACATGAGCAACTGCACAAGCAATCGCAACGAACCTAACCAACACACCGACAATGTTTACTCAAATTTTCTACCCCATACATACAAAGAAAAATATTATCGCCTTTGTCCTATTCTTTTGCTCAGCAAATAAAAGAAAAGATACATTTGTTCTCTTTCGCACAGAGAACATAAGTCACTTTGGAAAGAACACAATTCAACGATGTGGTTAAATATCTGCAACTATTTGGTTGCATGTGCGCGCAGTTACATATTATTCTATATGACACAAATTGAAAAACCGATTTCGGGCAATTGTCCAGTTTGTGGCAAAACACAAACTGAAAAGTTGCTCGAATTGACGACTGAATAGTTTCTGCATGTGCGCGCTGTCCCATATGAGTCAATAGGATTCATTTTTGCAACCAAACAGTTCCGAAACTGAAAATTGCATGTGCGCTACTAGCCTAAGTCATACATAAAAAAAAGTTGGCTGCAAATAAAAAAGAAAGTTCTGGTACAGGTGGTGGTCCGATTAAACAAAAATCATTTACGCCTTTGGAGGATGCTGTAATAGCTCTGATAAGTATAAATAAATCAGTGAATGGCATTGGAGCAAAATCCTTTGGAACGGGTGAGCAAGGACCAACAAGTGAACCCCCAACGGCAAGCGCAGATGATGATACGGAAAACCACGAAGGTGCAGATAACGAAGAAGGTGCAGGAATCCCTTCTACAGCCCGTCCGCGAAAGGGTTTATCATCTATACAACTTCTCAGCAAGCAAGTGGAAAACCAAGAGGCTTTTTTCAAGGATATACAAAGTTGCATCCAGGACACCACAAAAGTTTTGAAGGACACAACAAATATTTTAGAAAACACAGCGGCCCATTTGAAAAGGTGTATCGATCAATGGAAAATGTGTATGAGGTGGAAAAAAAAAGTTAAAAGAAATGCAAGATCATAATGCTGAAATGAGAAAAATAGCGTTGCGTGAGCTGGAGATCAAAGCCAGATTATTGGAACATGAAATTTCCAAAACCAAAATGATGCTGGAATGAGTACCTGGATAAATATATTTCGTGTAGGTATATACTAATATATAAAGCCAAAACAAATGCCAAGGAGGCTAGTCTTTTTGTTATATGTACAATGTTCATGAATTCGTTTATTTTTTTTTTGTTATTTTGTTGAATAAAGTTTCTTAAGTAATTGAAAGTAATGTTCAGTTATTTTATTTCGTATCATAGCTGCCTGGCTACGAAGCAAGTTTGGTTGAATTTCATCGGGTTCATCATCCTCTTCTATATTGTCCACATTTTCAAAGTTGTCGTAATCGGTATCGAAGTATAGGCATATGTTGTGCAGGGCGCAACACACATTAACGATTTGTGCCGCTTTCATTGGGTCGTAGTGTAGTTGTCGAGCTCCTAATAAGCAACGAAACCTGCTTTTTACCAATCCTATTGTACGTTCAACTATGTTACGTGCGCTTCTGTGAGATATATTAAAGCGGCTCTCAACCCTTTGAGACCTGGGAGTCCTGAATGGTGTCATTAGCCAGGGCTCCAAAGCATATCCCGAATCACCTTTTGAAAATGAAATATAAAGTATGTAAAAAACTTGGCACGAAATAAATTGACTCACCTAGCAACCAACTACCTCTTGAACCACTTAAATAATTTCTCTCAAAATATCGTGGTTCTGGGCTCATAGCCCAAATATTAGAGTCGTGATTGGCTCCTTGATAATTTGGATTAACAGCTCTTATTTTCATTTTATAGTCGCAAATCTAAAATAAGACATTGAGGGGTGAGTAACTTTAGCCAAAACGCAATGCCCCCTTTCCGTATAGAGTTAGAGGTCAGTGGTTTAAGGATGGTCCTTTATATTTTCGGGGGTGAGAAACTCGAATCATTATTTGTTTTTTTGAAATCCTGTAACAAGTCATTGTTTACCAAATTAAAAAAATTTCCTGTCAACATGAGATGCCAACTATCTGACATCTGACTCTATACAGGAAGTAGGTATTGCATATAGACTACTGCGCTAAGAGCCGTTTGCTCAAACGAAACTTAAATATTTATGTTCAATAGTTTATGTTATACTTTTTCCTTTTGTTAAACTGTCACTTCAGCGCTTATGTTCTACTTAAATATTTAAGTCCCGTATCAGCCAGTTAAGTCATGAGCCTTAATGTATGAAATGAAGATCTTACAATCATCACATTAAGGCTGAAATGTCCCTTGCGACTTAGAAAAAGATGTTTGTTTTCTGCAGGTGCAATTATTTGGACGTGAGTGCCGTCCACACAGCCAATGACTCCGGGGAAGCCCGTTTTTTTCAAAAAAATGTGCTTTGGACTGCTGAGATTCTTCACTTGACATCTTTAAAGATATCCAGTTGTTGCATAAGGTCTCTTCCATAATATTCAATGATTCCTTAAGAATACTTGAATAGGTAGTTTGCCCAATAGCAGACTGGTAATCTTTTCCTACTCCATGTTGGTAGTTTCCCTCAGCGAAGAACCTTAAACAAGCTGCCAGCTTATGCTCTGGAGTAATGGCATCAGAACGATGATCGGCCTTAAATTTGTGTTTTATTTGCTCTAACACATAAGCAAATGCAGGTTTATTAAGACGAAAGTTCTTTTTGAATCTGTAAATAAATTTCTTAATTAAGTATTCAAAGTTAGATCTCAGAAAAGTTAACTTACGCCGCTTCAGATAGTTCGTTAATTTTGCTGTAATTTCGCAGTATCCTCCTTTTTTCTTTATTTTGTGCCCTTAGCTCTCTCGAATCAGCTTCCAAAAACAAAGCCACACTATCCATTTTTACATTTAATTCAGAAAATTAATTTGTCAACAGGTACCTATCTTCTTTAAATTTTAATTTATTCTTTTTTGACAACTAGATCATAACATCTGTTGGAATATAGAGTTGGCTTTTTCAAAAATATATCGATGTATACCGAATCGATATCTTTTAAATGAAAATTGGTATGTACATCAAAATTTTCTTTCAGTGTACTATAAATACGAATATTTCTTGGCATCCACTATGAAATTCACTTTCTAACTGATTTTACATAGTTTAAAATACCTATGGTGTATATTTATATAAAAATATCGGAAGAATTATCGAATTTTCAATATATCGAATTATTTTGTACATCTTTAGTAGAATTTTTTATCTATCGCATGTCAAAACCTGCGGCATCGAATATCTTTTCCGATGAAAGATACCTCGAATGTAACTTGAACCTCCGACAAAGTATGCGTTGCGGAAAATTGTCCGCTCCGACGGATACCTCGCTAGGGCAGAATACAAACAAAAATCGAAATAAAACCAAATTTATCTCAACCAGTTTTTCGGTTTTTTAAGTACCCCAATTTGGTTTTATTTCGTAAGCCCGAATGAAATAATCTGCCCTAGCGAGGTATCCGTCGGAGAGGAATTTTCTCCGATTTCATACGAATCGGAGAACTTTTGCTTCGAGGTATTCTTCCGAACAGCTGTTCGTAACATTTCTCCGAAATTATCTAACGCACACCGGCGATTTGCGTTGCAGTGCGATCAAGTGCATTTTTGTGTTCGATTTTTGACAGGTTCACACAAGTTTTTCTCCGATATCCTCCGAGAGTTTTTCTTCGCGGAATTTGTTGTAGTGATAAGAAAATGTAAGCAATACACAAAAAAAAAACAATTTATTGATGTAATTTTATGCACTTATCGACTGGTTCTGTGTTTTCAGGGCAAATGCAAACGAAAAAACAACCACAAGGCATTATGAGCTTATGGTTACCTTAATGCAAGAAAAACCAGACATTGCTCAAAACTACACCAAAAGGTCTCCAGAAGCTGTTGCTGCATTTTGGGACGATGTCACAGACCAACTTAACCAACTAGGACCACGGCAAAGAGATGCTGCTCGCTGGAAAAAAGTACATACATACATACAACATACATGATCTACCCAGTTAAGTTATCTTTAATTTGTATGTTTATTTCTTTTAAAGTTTGGAGTGCCTATAAAGGTAGCGCTAAACGACGAACATGCTCGCCGAACTTGTTGGTTTGCGCTATCCCCTACACGACGAACACGTTTGACGAACATTCATTTCGTGTTGATTCTTAAAAGCGTAAGCATGTGCGATAAAGAAGCACAAGTCATTGCATTGTAGTAATTTCACAGCAAAAATGAGGTTTGCTCGCGAACATGGCCCTACATGACGAACATCGAAGCCAACGAACACGAAAAAATCGAAATTTTTCGCCAACAGCGAGCCGTTCGCGAACCATCCCCTACACGACGAATATATAGCGAGCACGAACAAGTTCGGCGAGCATGTTCGTCGTTTAGGGCTAGCTTAAGGCTAGTCGCGCACATGCAACTGCTACTGCAACAAAACAGTTTAGTCACAAGTTGACCGATGAGCGCGCACATGAGCAACTGCACAAGCAATCGCAACGAACCTAACCAACACACCGACAATGTTTACTCAAATTTTCTACCCCATACATACAAAGAAAAATATTATCGCCTTTGTCCTATTCTTTTGCTCAGCAAATAAAAGAAAAGATACATTTGTTCTCTTTCGCACAGAGAACATAAGTCACTTTGGAAAGAACACAATTCAACGATGTGGTTAAATATCTGCAACTATTTGGTTGCATGTGCGCGCAGTTACATATTATTCTATATGACCAGCGTTGCCATTAGTGCAGATTTATCTGCATTTTGCAGATTTTCATCCAGACAGACTTTTGAAATTCGAAAATCTGCAACGCAGATTATATCTGCACCGTGTCTAGTTTAATATTTAGTTCTCTTTAAAAAAAATCTTAATAATTTTGCTGTATGCTGCCATCTTTATATAAAGTTCTATTCCATAAAATCAAATCATAATAACTGCAATAATTTTGAAAAGGATAGGTAACTCTACAATGTACATTATAAAAGAAACAATGTTATTTTTATTACTTAAATTAATTTATGTTATTTTTTGTCATGGTTTCTAATTAAAAATATTTGTTTGTATGGACACATTTTTCCTTTAGAAATCTGCATTGCAGATTTTTTTCGTCATTTTTGCAGATTTCTTAAAACAAATTAATGACAACACTGTATATGACACAAATTGAAAAACCGATTTCGGGCAATCGTCCAGTTTGTGGCAAAACACAAACTGAAAAGTTGCTCGAATTGACGACTGAATAGTTTCTGCATGTGCGCGCTGTCCCATATGAGTCAATAGGATTCATTTTTGCAACCAAACAGTTCCGAAACTGGAAATTGCATGTGCGCGACTAGCCTAAGTCATACATAAAAAAAAGTTGGCTGCAAATAAAAAAGAAAGTTCTGGTACAGGTGGTGGTCCGATTAAACAAAAATCATTTACGCCTTTGGAGGATGCTGTAATAGCTCTGATAAGTATAAATAAATCAGTGAATGGCATTGGAGCAAAATCCTTTGGAACGGGTGAGCAAGGACCAACAAGTGAACCCCCAACGGCAAGCGCAGATGATGATACGGAAAACCACGAAGGTGCAGATAACGAAGAAGGTGCAGGAATCCCTTCTACAGCCCGTCCGCGAAAGGGTTTATCATCTATACAACTTCTCAGCAAGCAAGTGGAAAACCAAGAGGCTTTTTTCAAGGATATACAAAGTTGCATCCAGGACACCACAAAAGTTTTGAAGGACACAACAAATATTTTAGAAAACACAGCGGCCCATTTGAAAAGGTGTATCGATCAATGGAAAATGTGTATGAGGTGGAAAAAAAAAGTTAAAAGAAATGCAAGATCATAATGCTGAAATGAGAAAAATAGCGTTGCGTGAGCTGGAGATCAAAGCCAGATTATTGGAACATGAAATTTCCAAAACCAAAATGATGCTGGAATGAGTACCTGGATAAATATATTTCGTGTAGGTATATACTAATATATAAAGCCAAAACAAATGCCAAGGAGGCTAGTCTTTTTGTTATATGTACAATGTTCATGAATTCGTTTATTTTTTTTTTGTTATTTTGTTGAATAAAGTTTCTTAAGTAATTGAAAGTAATGTTCAGTTATTTTATTTCGTATCATAGCTGCCTGGCTACGAAGCAAGTTTGGTTGAATTTCATCGGGTTCATCATCCTCTTCTATATTGTCCACATTTTCAAAGTTGTCGTAATCGGTATCGAAGTAAAGGCATATGTTGTGCAGGGCGCAACACACATTAACGATTTGTGCCGCTTTCATTGGGTCGTAGTGTAGTTGTCGAGCTCCTAATAAGCAACGAAACCTGCTTTTTACCAATCCTATTGTACGTTCAACTATGTTACGTGCGCTTCTGTGAGATATATTAAAGCGGCTCTCAACCCTTTGAGACCTGGGAGTCCTGAATGGTGTCATTAGCCAGGGCTCCAAAGCATATCCCGAATCACCTTTTGAAAATGAAATATAAAGTATGTAAAAAACTTGGCACGAAATAGATTGACTCACCTAGCAACCAACTACCTCTTGAACCACTTAAATAATTTCTCTCAAAATATCGTGGTTCTGGGCTCATAGCCCAAATATTAGAGTCGTGATTGGCTCCTTGATAATTTGGATTAACAGCTCTTATTTTCATTTTATAGTCGCAAATCTAAAATAAGACATTGAGGGGTGAGTAACTTTAGCCAAAACGCAATGCCCCCTTTCCGTATAGAGTTAGAGGTCAGTGGTTTAAGGATGGTCCTTTATATTTTCGGGGGTGAGAAACTCGAATCATTATTTGTTTTTTTGAAATCCTGTAACAAGTCATTGTTTACCAAATTAAAAAAATTTCCTGTCAACATGAGATGCCAACTATCTGACATCTGACTCTATACAGGAAGTAGGTATTGCATATAGACTACTGCGCTAAGAGCCGTTTGCTCAAACGAAACTTAAGTATCTATGTTCAATAGTTTATGTTATACTTTTTCCTTTTGTTAAACTGTCACTCCAGCGCTTATGTTCTACTTAAATATTTAAGTCCCGTATCAGCCAGTTAAGTCATGAGCCTTAATGTATGAAATGAAGATCTTACAATCATCACATTAAGGCTGAAATGTCCCTTGCGATTTAGAAAAAGATGTTTGTTTTCTGCAGGTGCAATTATTTGGACGTGAGTGCCGTCCAAACAGCCAATGACTCCGGGGAAGCCCGTTTTTTTTTCAAAAAAATGTGCTTTGGACTGCTGAGATTCTACACTTGACATCTTTAAAGATATCCAGTTGTTGCATAAGGTCTCTTCCATAATATTCAATGATTCCTTAAGAATACTTGAAAAGGTCGTTTGCCCAATAGCAGACTGGTAATCTTTTCCTACTCCATGTTGGTAGTTTCCCTCAGCGAAGAACCTTAAACAAGCTGCCAGCTTATGCTCTGGAGTAATGGCATCAGAACGATGATCGGCCTTAAATTTGTGTTTTATTTGCTCTAACACATAAGCAAATGCAGGTTTATTAAGACGAAAGTTCTTTTTGAATCTGTAAGTAAATTTCTTAATTAGGTATTCAAAGTTAGATTTCAGAAAAGTTAACTTACGCCGCTTCAGATAGTTCGTTAATTTTGCTGTAATTTCGCAGTATCCTCCTTTTTTCTTTATTTTGTGCCCTTAGCTCTCTCGAATCAGCTTCCAAAAACAAAGCCACACTATCCATTTTTACATTTAATTCAGAAAATTAATTTGTCAACAGGTACCTATCTTCTTTAAATTTTAATTTATTCTTTTTTGACAACTAGATCATAACATCTGTTGGAATATAGAGTTGGCTTTTTCAAAAATATATCGATGTATACCGAATCGATATCTTTTAAATGAAAATTGGTATGTACATCAAAATTTTCTTTCAGTGTACTATAAATACAAATATTTCTTGGCATCCACTATGAAATTCACTTTCTAACTGATTTTACATAGTTTAAAATACCTATGGTGTATATTTATATAAAAATATCGGAAGAATTATCGAATTTTCAATATATCGAATTATTTTGTACATCTCTAGTAGAATTTTTTATCTGTCGCATGTCAAAACCTGCGGCATCGAATATCTTTTCCGATGAAAGATACCTCGAATGTAACTTGAACCTCCGACAAAGTATGCGTTGCGGAAAATTGTCCGCTCCGACGGATACCTCGCTAGGGCAGAATACAAACAAAAATCGAAATAAAACCAAATTTATCTCAACCAGTTTTTCGGTTTTATTGCAATGTGAAAATAGCATTAAGGCTAAATATTTCTAGTGAATCATAATTTCGGCTTCATTTCGATTTAAAAATCTATATATAAATAGGCTTAAATAAATTTTGTGGTACCATTTTCTCAAAAAATATTGGGCCGATCTCGATTAATGTTATTTGGTTGGAAAGCTTTAATCGCGGGGGGGTGTGCGAATCACAAAATTAAACACTTCGGGTCCATTTTGGCTATGAACCATTTTGTACTGCCGCTCGCTGTGCACATTCAAAAAATTAAATTTAAAAAATACAAAAATTGTTTTTTGCTTCAATTTTCAAATATTTTATAGCTAGCTTTCATTTTTTGATTGGTGTCGAATTTCGACACGGAGTGGGGACGAGACTAGTATGTAGAAATAGGTAAGCCCAAATACAACAATAATCGATTAAAAATCACACGATTTTATAATCGAATATTTTTTAATTCTTTTTTTGAAAAATACACTGAAGAAAATGATGATTTCGGAGTGGAACCGACTTTAAATATAGTTGATCATAAGGTTATTTGTTTAATTTGCATGATCAATTCACTATCAATTTTACAACAACTCTGTAATACTTTTATGATATGCTCAGATTGTTATAAATGGAATGTATAAAAAATCACGCAAACGCATTCTCTCGTTGTATATCCAATTTGCAGGCAAATTGTAGAGAATTTAACTACAATATATTGCTAAGTAGATATTACATGAATTTATTAATGTGCTTTCCTTAAATTTTTGACACTTTCTTTTTTAACAATGAATTCATAAAACATACCGTTATACTTTTTTTCACTACCCTCCCTATGCCAGGAAAAGATTAAAATTTCGGCAGTATTATTTAAAAATATAAAATGAGTTGAAGACGAAATAGAGATAAATTGGACTTATTATAGTCCTACAAATTGGCGTTTCGTTCGGCATAGTTCAGCACATATACATTGTCTCTCGTTCCTACTCCTCTTCTGGAACCCGTTTGATTTGGTGGTATCATCCCTTTCTCCTCCGCTTCTTCTTCTTACCTCTTCGCTAAAACCGTCGCATATATTTTATACAGCAATGGCATGAGCGTTACTCCTCTGTATTCCTCTACCTTTGTTCCTGCGCCTTTCTTTATTATCGAGGCAATCACTCCCTCTTTCCACCCTTCTGGTTACCGTCTCCCCTCCACACCTTCCTGCTGATCCCCCATGCTAGCTCTATCGCTTGTTCTCCTCCATATCTCCACACCTCATTAGGTATACCGTCTATCCGTCTATTCCCATTAGGTTAGGTTAGGTAGAAGTGGCTGTCAATACTAAGTACTGACACACTTAGACCAAAAGTGGTCCGTTGTGATACCACATGAATCTTAAAAACTCCTTCCTTACTCGCTAAAACCACTTTGAGCTCCTCACGAAGCGTGCGAGACTATATATATGTGTTTGCCAGATCACTAGGATCGTTAAAGAAGTAAACTCCTAAATGGAGCCTACGTGTCAAGAAAATAACTTGGCAGGTTATTAAATTAAATTAAATCAAATTAAATTAAATTAAATTAAATTAAATTATTAGAATGAAATTGCAACCGATCCTAAGTGAAAGTGAAGGTTAACATTCAAAGTGTTTGAGCAAGTTCAATGCATTAAATATAAAATATAGAAAATGTGATAATGAACCTAGAAGTGAATCTAATATATCGGGACTTTCAACATCTGTGGTCATAAAGTAAGTATAAATAATTACATACGAAGTTCCAATTTTATATATTTTTCAATTGCCTATATACATTCCGCTTCAACTGAATAGACACACAAATTTTCTAAGGAACTTTTTTCATTTTGTCCAAAATTGTGAACTAATGTATCATTTGATGATGCTTATTGTTTGTTTTTAATGTTGGGAACATAAATCAGAAAGAATAATTTAAAAATCACCGTTATTTTGTCTGTGGCTCTCTTGCAAAGATTTTCACATCGAAAAATGCAGTTTTTTTTTGCGTCAACTGAATAGACACACAAATTGAAACAGGTTGTATAAGTTAATGGGAGGAAGAAAAACAAGTTTTTTTGAAAAAGTATTTTATTGGGCTATTCTAGTAGTGGGTAGTGCCACTTTTTTAATTAAAACTTCATACATTTGAACCGGCATGGCATCTCAAAGTTTCTCTATGTAATCCAGCTAAATTTCGATCCAGGAAAATTTCATGCCTGAAATTTTGGATTTTCGTGCTTTAAACTGATAGCCAGGATCATCAACTATTTGTACTAAAAATACCCTAAAGTTTTCAATTAGGTTTTGGTAGGCTGAGTACGGTTTTCTTTGAAGCAATTCGATATTTTGCTCCTCTTTCAAGTCTTTCACTATGCATGCCGTATGGATGAGGGGGTTTGTCCAGCTGGAAAGTCCCGTTTATGAGTCCAAAAATATCTAAAAATTAAGGAAAACCCCTTTTCAATATTTCTTATGAATTGTTGCAGTCATTTTTGAGCTTTGAAACTCAAACTCAAAAGTTCCAAAATAGCTGACTCTCAAGTTTTGCGAATTCGCAAAAGAAAAAAATGAATGTCTCGGGTAAAATTGTAGAAGTTCATATGCAACGTGACATATTTAGAAAATTTTTGGGGTTTTCTCTGGAAAACGCACTGGATATTGCGAAAGTATTGGCCTACCTTTTAACACTCGTTCCACTGTCAT